>CM068995.1:19731967-21017684 GCA_035357415.1 Ophraella communa
GCAGAATAAATAGAGAGTGTGTGAGGGACCGCCGCCCGTCTTGAAGTATGCTAGAGTAGTGATTCCGAGACGGGAACAACGGCGAGTCTTGAGGTGGTTTTGGTTTGGTAGGCGTCATCCTAC
Source organism: Ophraella communa (assembly GCA_035357415.1). Lineage (NCBI taxonomy): Eukaryota > Metazoa > Arthropoda > Insecta > Coleoptera > Chrysomelidae > Ophraella > Ophraella communa. Next base: position 19,732,091 of record CM068995.1, read on the forward strand.
CGGCGATGAGTCCAACACTGTTCGGGTCCTGAACCCGTTCGAACATGAGTTTTTCCACCTCAGCCCGAAAAAAAATGCACACCACACTACAGGGGACTCAAGAGGTCTACAATCCTTTTCTTAACAAAATATCTGGTAAAATAATTTAATTTTTTTACAGGGTCTTAAATGCGAATAAATAATTTGGTATAATTTCAATAAAATAGTATATTAAACAACGCATTTCATATGGAAGTCTGTTATGACACGAGTTCAAGTTTAAAAAACGAATCGCGAAGCGATGAGTTTTTTAATGAACGAGTGTCACAACAGCCATATGAAATAAGTTGTTTATAATATTTTTTATATTTTGCCATTTTATCATTTTTTAAATTAATTTATTATTTTTATTTAATTACGAAAATTTTTATTTTAAAAAGTATGTCGGTAGCACTGTGTAATTTATAACATTTGACAGCTTTGACATTTAAATTATGAAATGTTAATGTTTTCAAATATTTTAAAATGACTAATACACCAATAATAATATATTATATAAGTAAAAGATGATATTCATATTCACAAATACTTTCTTAAAGAACAATATAAAATTAATAAATTGCTATTAACCCACAAATGTCATTGTCAATAGTCTTGTCATTAGATACTTCAATCATGTCGCCAACCATTTAAAACAAAAATTTGCGTGCGTAAAAGTTACATTACGATACGCAAATGCGTTTTATAATGAAGATTTTTATAAGTGCAAAATATAAAAAAGAATATTATTTTCGATATACCTTCATAACTTTTTTTTTATACATTTTAATCATTAAATATAGGCATTAAATTAATTACCTCCCTGTACAAAGACATAAGTTATATATACCAAATATGTAAGTTTGTGTTAAATTTTGTTTTAGGACATGTTGCAGTTGGAACTGCTACTGAGCAAAAACTAAAAAAAATTCAAAGTGGCGGGTCCGTCAAACTCTTCAGTCTCCCTTATAAGACAGTCACCATCGTTACCTGCTCGCCCAAAGAGACAAAATATGCGCCAATATACCCATATGGATCGCCAATATATTTCAAAAAAAAATTTATTTTAGTTAAATTGTCTATGGCACCCCCCCTAGTTTCACCGCTATCAGGACAAGAAAATGTGTTGTTATCAACGCCGCACTCTCAGGATTAAAACGAAACAATTTTACATAATCTTCGAGGATCTTCTCGTTTGTTTTTATAATTTTTTGGAGCCCGTTGTACGATAAACATTTTGTAAATAAATAGAAATATACCTTTAGCATACTAAGGAGCATACTTAAAAATTTATAAGCAGATACTTAGTTTAATAAGTATAAACTACAGTTTATTATTATAGATTTAAGTAACAACTGATCAGCATAAGTACAAACTGATAGTCTAACAGTACGTACTTTAAGTATTAGTTTGTATAGTATAACTAAAATAAGTTGCTACAAAGGGTTCCGCCTAGTGGCAAATTTTGCTTTGTCGGAACATTGTCTCCATAGGCGTGTATGTGTATTAAATTAAGCGCTTTTATACTTCGTAGTAATTCTTTCTTTGTCGTTACCTTTTCCGGACTTGCGGTACGGCCAGAGTGCACGCCGACTCCGATTCAGATTCAGATTCCAAAAATCGGCGAGTGTTTAATCGGAGTCAGAGACGCAGGTGGCAGTAAGAGTGGAGGCAGGAATAAGAGGCCGACAGTTGGACAGTTGCAGTAATGGCGTTGTCAAATGCAGACGTGGCGCGCATTCTTATTGCCACGGATAGTATTGCGACAAAATTAAAACCGGAAAGACTCGTGCACGAAATTAATAAATTAAGATGTGACAGCAAAAAGTTTTTTGAGTATTTAAGAATGGATATAGAAACGTTTTATTATATTCTGGAAAAAATTGAAAATCGTAAGTTGAAAAACTGGTGCAACTTACATAAACAGAAGATTCTTCCTGAAGAACGTCTTGTTGTGACCCTGAGGTGGGTGTTGATTATGAAATGAAACTATACATGGTATGGATGAATATTTATTTATCTGGAATTTGAAACTATGTTTCTTTTAAAAAAATATTTAATTTAAACAGTTTGCCAAGTGTTACATTAAACACGTGATTCACTAAGGGTGGGGTCATTTAATAATCTTAATAAAATAAAAAAAAATAAATCCCACCAGAAGTGAAATAAAAACAAATAATACGAGTGGTTGTTGACCAATTTTTAGTTAGGGAACAAATGTTTCAGAAAGTTAACGAAGTAAGTACCCAGAATTCCCTCTTTCTGGGGTTACTCCGGCCTGACCGGGCATTCGGGTTACTTGAATAACCAATGTATTATTGAGGCGGGAAGTTTGGAAAAGAAGTTATATTTTATTAAATACATTTATTGACGATGAAACAAGCAATTTATACTTCACAATACTGGTGATTGGACATGTTATCTATCGACTATTGTTCTATTAACAACATCTAATGAAAATTGAATTGGAAGGTAAGAGAAAAAAATCCCACTTTTTAGTAGCTACTAAATCTTTGGTCCTTTACAATAAAGAAATATAATAAATGAATATTACGTATGTTATTTTTACATTTTAACTTAATAGGTACTTTATGTGTTACAAATTTTATTAATTATGCTTCTTAATTTACCATGATTGTACGTAACAGTAGCGAAAGTAATAAGATATCACAGCATTTATAGAGTGGAGAAAAATCAAATATCAGGTTATACAATTAAATTAAACTTATCTGCCGGGGCTCTTCTACCCGTACATCCAGCAACTCCAGCTTGACTGGTCGTTCGAATAATTAGATCAGTGTAGGTGGATAAAATCCTGGTTGGCAGGTCTTCAGGTTCCAGGTGGTCAGTTGGGTATCCAACATCACATTACAACTTAGAACATGATACTCTTCGTTAAAACGAGTAGGTAAGGTATCCTACCACGGGACAGCGCCTAAATAACAAAATACCAGTGCTTAAACGCGAGATTTTTGGAAAGAACCGTTATCAATTCAAAACAAAACAAATTACAAAAAGAATCAAGCTATGGTTACCAATTTTCCTTTACTATCATAACTGAAAGACAAACTACCAAAAAAAAACCCAAAAGAAATCTAATAAAATGCTATACAAATGGCGGAACTTACCATGAATAGGTGCTTATAAGTGTGATACTCCGCAATCTTGGCGTTTTCTAACAATTCCTACGTTAACAATAATTGTTAGATCTGGTCACACGGAAGCCGTAATATTTGATCCCCTATACGGGTTATTTAAACGAAATAGTTAAATAAACACCAATCACGGCTTAAAGACTATTCTTTGCGCTGGATTTTTCGAAAAAGGCCCACTAAATACACCGAGCAGTGATATACACCGATCGAGGCGATGGTTGGTAGATGCGAACTCATCTTATTAGGTAGGCCGACAAGTGGCTGTTTTGACAAATTTCTCGTATAACCGAATAGTTCAAGCGTCGAGCATCGGACCGGCAAATTAGAAACCTGAGCCCAATCCGCCAGACTATGCTAATTTTTTTTGGGTTATATTTCTACTATTTTATTTATATTTTGTTTTTGGTTTTGATAGCAAAACAACGAAAATGATAGAAATTCGATATTTAGCAACCTTGCCAATAAATAATTTATCTTGATAAATTATTTAATTATTATTTTTCATCCCTTTCAAAAAAAATGAATTGTAACACAAGTTTTAATAATAGCTTGTACTATTACTTGGTAGGGCAAAATAAGAGAAGCCTTCAACAAAATAAATCAAAAACACCACGTGCGGACCCAAAACACAAAGAACACAGACTGGCGTACACGCTGAAATCTGAAACAAGAATGGAGGGTTCATTCCTACTATCCGTCTGACTCCGACACCTGCGCGCTCTATTTTTTGTCGGCCGCCACTGTGGCCACGGCCAATGCTACACACTGACAATTTCTCGCGCCGATTTTCGGAATCTGAATCGGAGTCGGCGTGCACTCTGGCCGTACCGTAATGTTCCTATTTCTCATAAATTCTAAAATATCTGCCTTCTTTGAACAAGAATTTTATTTAATGTTCGCGAATGATAAGAAGCATTGTCCATAACGACTACTGAATTTGGAGGAATGTTAGGAAGAAGCTGCTCTTGAAACCATTTTTCGAATAAATCTGCAGTCATATCCTCATGATAGTCGGCTGAACACTGCTTAATATTTTTCGCAGACAGTAGTAACGCATTTGGTACAAAACCGTTTTCACTTCCGAAGATTTTCACTTTTGAGACTGATCCACCCAGCCATTCTGAACAGTCTCATCTAGGTATATGCCTTTTTAATTCACTATACTTCCTTATTTTATCTAAATATTCTTCACGGAGTACAAGAATACGCCGCGATTCCATTATAACCATTCGTATATCTAATTCTTCTTTATCGTTTATATAATTTCTTATAATTAAAAGTGCATTCTAATAGTGTACCGCGTAAATTTTCTAAGCTTTTATAATTATAGTCAGGATAATCTCGTAATGTCTCTTCAACGATTTCTAAAGTCAGTACAATATTTTCTTGATATAAATTATAAACCGTTCGCTTTATAACTTTTCGTAGCATCGACACCATTTACAAATTTTGTTTTTTTGTTTTTCCGCACCTGCGAATGATCTATAACGTCACCGCGCTTAGGTAATAACCCGAAAAATAGTGTAAATAGAAATTATAGTTAACGTATTAATTCGCTCTATTATAACCGCATCTGATTTTTTATTAGGGACTTAAAGTAAAATACGTATCGCAATGCGCATGTGCAGAAGCGATACGTGGGTTTCGTTACGTTACGTGAAACGTATCAATCCGTCACACGTATCTAACGTAACGTATCACATTACTGTGTTCCGTAATCGCGTTTTTCAAGATTTACCGATAAAAGTGATGTTGTATGCTCAAAAATCATAACCTTATTTTCTGTTCATCAAACATTTCTGTGACGTGCGATAATGGATTTAAAAAGAAAAGAATTATTTTACAGTGGCAATGACGACATTATTTTTTTAAGGTAGATATCGGTGCTATTTTTTAGGTTAAAAATTAAAACACATGAATGGTTACGTTACGTTACAAACGCATTTGCTTTATGCTTCTTTTTGCTTAGTTACGTATCTCCTTTACGTTACGTATACGGATAAGGATAAGTGATAAATTTTTAGAATTGCTTTATGTCTCTAATATCTTAATTTTTCAAACACTGATACATATTTAAAATAACCCTCTGACACTGAATGTGTAAAACTTTATTGCAAAATTCACTACTAACCTCACCTGTTGGCGGTATCATATCTTCTGAATTTTATTTTGGTCTGGATTTCCATTTTCTGATTCAAAAGGTCTCCAAAACGCTGCCATAATATACGTAACTAATTTAAGGTTATCAACTAATATGGGCAAAAATTACAATATGTAAACCAATTATTAAAAATGAATTACCGAAACAAAGATATATCTAAAGTTAATACCTCAAATAAAAATCTGGACGCGCCGCCTCCGCACTAGACACCGACTTTATGAGCTGCGGCAAAAATCCAACCCGAGTCCCTGCACGCAACAGAATATAGCGGACAGCGGACCAATAAAAGCCGTCAACAAGTCGCGTGCGTACCGCACTTGTTTTCGCGCTGTACAACTACCAGTCTAGCGAGAGCTTGGGTTCCGATACAGAGTGGATGTTTAACGGGACAAATATGTTGTTTTCATACTATTCTTTCTACTTTGAAGCATAGTAAACTAACCGACTATGTATAACACTTTTAAATGGATTTTAGCAATTAATATTGGAAAGACTATACTTAATCTTTATTAATGTACTTTTCAGCATTTACTTATAAAACCATAAGTATTTAGTATTTACTAATTTTTATTAATACCACTTAATATTTAAACAAAGAACGAATGCAAATATGTAAACACAGCTATTAAACAAGGTACAGACATAAATATATTGTACCCTTAATGGAAAAGTGTAAAAAACAAAAAAGCTATTTGTACTTAGGTACTAAATAATTCAATTGTTTACCGGAATCCATTCAAAAGCAATGCAATTTTAAACTTTTTAAAAATATGCTAAAATACTATGTAACGGGTATACCTATGAAGGAAATTCGAGACTTAATTGGGACCTAAAAACCGAATTTTTAGAGATATAGTTAAATACATTTTATAAATCAAAGACAAAAATAAATTTTTATGTTTTGCAATTTTTTTTGGTAGCGTTTTGTGAAAATTAGTTTTTTATTTATTTGTTTATTAGTATTGTAATGCATTGTATTAATTGTTCATTTCACTTTTACTCTCTACATTGAAATTATCACAATCAAGCGAGACGTTTAATCAAATATACATTTTATAAACGGAAAAAAATTATGCTTTGCTATTTTTTAGGTGGTGTTTTGTAAAAGTTAATTTTTGTTTGTTTTATTTATTGGTGTTGTAACGCATTGTACAAATTGTTTATTTCACTTTTATTATTTATATTGTAATAAGTACAAGCGAGAGCTTCAGTGACTATTTTTGTTTATTACGGTGTATTTTATTCATTATTATAAATCGAATTATATTGTATTGTACTTTATATTCATAATAAACATTCATTCATTCATGTTAAATTTATGATAAGAAAAATAATTAAAAAATCTATTAGAAATAATAGGTTTTTGTATACCTACCAATTAATTATAATCACATTATTAGGGTCTCTGGTTAACACTGTACTTATGATCGAAATATTTCTTAATGAGGGGAATATTAAAAAGAACAACTTGTAATTCTATGTCTCTATCATCCATCACATAAAAAGCAAGAATAGGAGACATTTTTGCACCCATCAGAATGCTGAAGATTTGCTTTTAAAAACGACCATTGAAAGAGAAACAAGAATAGTTGAATTAATTATAAAAATATATACAAATCTATAGAACAGACATTTTAGATAGAGCTCCAAAGTCGACAAATTGAAAGCTTAACAGCATTCTGACTGATCACGTACGTTTGTACCCTTTTTAACTATAAACTTATACTTAAATTGATTGTACTAACCCTTACTTTTTGGAAGTCCATCTTATTAAGAATAACAAAAAACTTCGTTTTACAACTAGTTGTCTAGCGAAACGGCTGTCATTGAGTTTTTTAAAAAAGCATTTTTTTAAATAAATAATTGAAGTTTTGTTAAAACGAAGACTTTTTTATTATTCTTAATAAACTTATATAACTAAAAAAATAGTCATGACATGCAATTTCCTCTCAATTAGAGATTTTAAAAGGCGAGATAACGTATCGTAATATCGCAATGTTTTATCTTTATTTTTTAATAATAATCGCACTTTGATTATCTATGTTAAGTGTATCACCTCTTGTTATAATATTCAGCAAGTCTACGAGACACTCAATGCCAAGTCGACCATTTTTAACCCTCCCCTTTTAGATTATGCTAAACATTTTTACTCATTTTTTACCATACGAAAGACGTTATCAATTTTTAAAAAATGAGGTTTTGTGTTTAGGAATTTTTGTATTAAATTTTGGAATGTAAATTTTTGTAAAATAAATAAATAACATTTGTGTGTTTTTAATACCAGTAGAAAAGGATGAGATTTATCATAAAGGCATTTACTATAAAATCGACACAACTGAAATCTGCTCACTATGCAATACATCAAGATCAAACTTTATAGCACATTTTGTTTGACTGTCCTATACTGTCCCCAGTAGACATCCTTGACAGCTATACGACTTTGTCTCAATCGTTGAACAACATATCATGGATGCAAATGGGTATTTTTTGTAAGTTCATTTTTAGCTCGCTCAAACTAAGATGTTTTCTGTTAAATGAATAATTTGTTCTTTTTATTTACCAAGTCGCTAACTCTGTTGTAATTTACTTTTTATATTGTATTTTCTGTGAGTATTTTTTTTTTATGCTGTAGGCATTTCTTTAACCCCTGTATATGGTTGGGGTTCTTGTCACAAGATGTATTTCTTTAAGGCAATAAAGTTAATAATAATAGCAATAATAATAATAATAATAGAGATACATGATTTTTCTTTAATAAACCCATGCTTCCCTGAAACCCCCATTTCTCCTTACTTCTTCCTCAATCCTAAGCTTTATTATTCATTCCATCACTTTACCTATACCACGCATCAAACTGATGGACCTGTAGTCTCCTGTCCGCTTCCCCTCTCTAGCGGTGTTCTTCATCAGTATCACTCTGGCCACCTTCTATACCTCCGAGAATTCTTTCTCCCTCAAAACTCCAAGAAATAACCCCCGTTCTCCAATTTCTTTGCTACTTCTCCTTTCAAGCGATTCACCCCGGGGGGCTTTCCTTACCTTGATGCCTCTCACCTCCTCTACCTCCCACTTCTCTACCAGCCCTATCCCCCTTATTTTTCCTCATACCCTACAATCATGCACTCCCCGAATCATATCCTCCCTTAGGTTAGCTTAGGTTAGGTTAGGTTAGGTTAGGTTAGGTTAGGTTAGGTTAGGTTAGGTTAGGTTAGGTTAGGTTAGGTTAGGTTAGGTTAGGTTAGGTTAGGTTAGGTTAGGTTAGGTTAGGTTAGGTTAGGTTAGGTTAGGTTAGGTTAGGTTAGGTTAGGTTAGGTTAGGTTAGGTTAGGTTAGGTTAGGTTAGGTTAGGTTAGGTTCTATATGAGTGGTCGTTTCACGTCCCTTCCACTGCGACCTAAAAGATCTATTGTGGCTCACCCCTAGGTTATAGCCGTTCTATCAGCCCTATGCCTCTAATGGAGCTCATCAGGGTCGTTGGCGACACTTCTATGAAGTCATTGGGCTCGAGTTGATGTAGACCAAATTTATTGATCCTTATTCTCTTGAGCTCTCAGCAGTTACACAAGATATGCTCCACCGTTTCATCCTCAGCCTGATAGAATCTGCAGTCCGCACTCTCTGCCAGTCCAATTGCTTTCATATGCCTATTAAGACGACTGTGTCCAGTCAGTAGTCCTATTATTATTCGAAGATCTGTCTGCTCATATTCAGCAGCTCTTGAGACCTCCTTTTAGAGAGATCTCCTACAAATGCCTTTGAATGCTTTAAACCCTCTAGCTCGAACCAGTAAGAACGTCTCCTCCGATATACCCAGTTCGATATTGTTCCTCTGGCTACGCTATTCGCTATGCCTAGGAATGACTCCGGGCCTATAAATATTCCTTCAGCACCTTTCCTGGCTAGAAGGTCCGCTTATCCTACCTTATTCCTTCCCCACTCTTTTTCTATCATCTTCTTCCCTCTTCCTCTGGCACCTCGTCCATGCTTCCGCCTATCTTTTTCACTGCTATTTCATACGCCTTGCCCCTTGAATTGTTTTCCAGTTCCTCCCACTTCCTTCTCTTCTCTCTTTCTACTCTATGTTCCAGATTCTTCTTTTTCTCCTTTTATCCTTCTCATCCCTTCATCCGACATCTTCCCCTCAACAAACTTTTTCGTTCTTTCCTACATTCCATCTACAGCTCCTCTATTTCCTCATTCCACCAGTATTTAGCTCTACATACACGCCAATTGCCACTCTTTTCCTCTTGTACAAAACCATTTATTAAACATACTTACCTCATGTCCGAGTCGCCTTACTATTCCCTTTCTTACTTTGTTCCTCATTTTTGTTACATCTGTCTTCACTTATCTGTGTAAGCTCAACTATCCTCGTCCTCTAGCACTCTCCAACCGCTCACTCTCTTTCCCAGTCATTCTTCTCATGCTGTTACGTCAATATACGATGAAAACCGGTCACCTCTTACAAAGGTGGGCAGCAATCCATCATTTAACAACGTTAGCCCGTTGAATGTTAATACCTCCTCAAGGATATCACCTCCCCATTTTACAACATAGCTCCTCTGCCTTGTGCCCTCTAACCTCACAAACTCTACAAAGGAACGCCTGTCTACAGTATCTGGCCATGTGCTCCTCACTCCTGCATAGCCAGCATTTTGCCTTCTAATTAAATCTCTATATATATACTGCAACCTTGTGTCTTTTCACTCCACAACCAAAGCCTCTACTCTCCTACTCTCCTCTCTTTCCTTCATAAATGTTACCCTATTCCACCCCAACTTCATCTCTCTTTTTCCCATTCCTCTCCCTTATCTTCTTATTTCGGACAGACGGACAGACGGACAGACGGACAGACGGACAGACGGACAGACGGACAGACGGACAGACGGACAGACGGACAGACGGACAGACGGACAGACGGACAGACGGACAGACGGACAGACGGACAGACGGACAGACGGACAGACGGACAGACGGACAGACGGACAGACGGACAGACGGACAGACGGACAGACGGACAGACGGACAGACGGACAGACGGACAGACAGACAGACAGACGGATGGACGGACAGACACAGGCATTCGCATAAAGTATCTTTCGCTACTTAATAACGGTTATATATTCGTTCTCAGGAATGAATTACTGACAGTGTCATATTACATAATTAATAACAATAATATACGCAGATAAATGTTTATATTTTATATTTTCATTTTTTTTTGTTTTAAGGTACAGTATGAAATAAAATGTCCGGTAAAGTTTTACAGTACTCGTTCCGAACATCTCACTCGTACTGTAAAGGTATACTTACCGGACTAGCAATGTAAATATCTATTACAAAAAAAGTCATTAGGTAGATAAAGTAAAAAAGAAATAGTCGAACTTAAAGACTTTAGTTTTTATGACGATAAAAAAAATTTAACCATTATTTGAACTCCATTAGCCTATCTACTTGACATAATAAAATTAAATACAGAAAACTTTATTTGTATGTTACGCGTTACGCCAATGAAAAAATTATAATTACTTATCAATAAATATATATATACCTATATAAATTGTAATTTTGCAAAATCATTTTATTAACTTCTCAACGCTATTTTAAAATGGGTGACGACAGAGGTGAAATTGTACGGTTCTGGATCGAGGAAATGGTTAAAAAGAAAGGCATTAATAAATATACGATGAATGTATTAGGATCTTCATCAAAAGGGGACGGTTATACTGGAGACATTAATTTTGCTACAGTGGATTGTGTTTTGGAAAATGACCAAAAAAAATTGTACGACATCGTGATAAAATCGAAAAAAATAATTGATGCAGATCAAATCGATTTACCGATTGAAGAATCCTTCGAAAGGTGATAAACTTTTTAAATTCATTTGATAAATTATTAATTATTTAAAATTACTATTTTAATTATTTATTTATTATTTAAAAAAGGCATGCTATTTATTTATATTGATTTATTCGTTGATATCATTCATATCTCCTATAATATGATTTGTACCAAGATTGGCTTAATTCATAGTATTTTCTATATTGTTTTGTAATGTTAATCTATATAACAAATTAATTCTTTTTTAAGAGAAGTAAAGATGTATACAGAAGTCTTTCCCGCTGTTGAAAGTCTCCAAAAAGAATACGCCACAGAAAAGTCATTTTTAGGCTACCCCGAATGTTATTCAGTTTGCACAACAAAAAAGCGGGAAGCTATATTACTACAAAACTTAAAGAATTTAAGGTACTTACTTCATGATAGACAAGTTCCTCAAAACTTCGATCATATAATGTTGGTCTTCAAAAATTATGCCTTGTGGCATGGTGCAACCCTAGCTCTTAAATTAAAGAAGCCCGAACTGTTTAAAACAATAACTAAGGGTAAGTGCTGTATATCATACAAATATATAAATGTGTCGTAAATTATATAAGAAAAACACAAATGGAAAATTAAATACGTAAAAATAAAACAGTTTTAATTATTTTTATAATTTCAGATATGACAGATGTACTTGGAAATTCATTTAAAAAACAAAACTGGCAGATAGTGTTTAAAAAATTCCTGCAAAAATCTATCAACATTTTAAAAAAGGGGGGCAATACTTTAGCTGCGAAAAAGTTTGAAGATGCCGACATAGATGCTTCGGTGATAGTGAAACTGACTTTAAATGATGATGACGAGGCACAAAAAGAGGCTGTTATTACTCATGGCGATTGTTGGAATAACAATATGATGTTTAAATATGAGGTAAAACAAAAAAAATGTTAAAAAAATAATTTCTGTGTTTAATTCTCACTTTATTTTGCTTCTGTTAAAATAGCAAAAATAAGTTGAAAAAAAGTGGGAGTTAACTTTTTTATAATATCTCAAAAAATATTCGAGATTGTCGAAATGTCAAAAAAGATTTTAAAAAGATCATTAAATTTTTAAAAAAAAGTCCCAACTCCCGGAACTGCTTCTCCAATATTTATTATTTTTACAGAGCCCTAAAATTAGTGCCAAAAACGGGTTGTCTGACATTTACTCAGATTTACGCAGTAACTATAAAAATTATTTAAAGATTAAATACGAATATTAAGAAATTATAAAATTTATGGACTGTTTGGATACCTGAACGAACAATAAACCGCGGTTAAAAAATGTTTATTCCAATTTTTTCATTATACATTCTTTTGTTAATTAACAACTATTTCTGCAGTAAATGTTAACTGAAAAACTGGGATAATTATTGAACTAAAGCTTTAGGATGTGTTTACTTCGTCGAGTTATTCGAAATAGGCTAACAATTAGATCCCCATTAAAAAAAATTATAAATTTACAATTTTTTATTTTATTATTAACAATAGAAAAAAAGTTGTAAATTGAATAAAAAAATTGAGATATACATTTTTGAACCGCGGATTATTGTTTATTCATGTATCCCAATAGTACATAAATTTTATCATTCCATAAAATGTTTAAAAACATTTTTTCTGCTAGCCCCTAAATCTAACTTTAATGACTTTTGTTTAGGTAGTTAAGTTTTTCATTTAGTAAATATCTATCCATTTAATAGAATGGGAGGTTAACGGATGCAAAGATAAAATGAAAAAATAATGCTATTTGAGCCTTGGTAGAAAAGTGAGTTATAATTGTCTCGGATCCATTAAAGATCGCGAAGCTTCGCTTAGCGCATAATTTTTAGTTACTATATTATAGTTATTATTAGTTATTTTTTAGTAGTTTAGTCTAGTGTCGCATGATATTTTAATATCTTGTTTGACATATCTTAAATATTTTTTGAGAAATTAAACAAAAAACTAAACCCCCACTTTTTAACTTTGTTTTTTTTCTATTTTTTGGCCCCTTTTGGATTCTTTCCTTAAACTATTAATATTGAGAATAATAAAAAAACTCTTCGATTGAACGTAACTTCTAAGTTTATTTGAAAAAATTATGTTTTAAATTACAATGACGGCCGTTTCGCTGATTAGCATCGTCATTGTAATTTAACATAATTAAATTTAATTTTTAATTTTAATTTAACATAATTTTTTAAAATAAACTTGGAAGTTACGTTCAATCGAAGAGTTTTTTTATTATTCTTAATAAGATGGACTTGCAAAAAGTAAGGGTTGGTACAATAAATTTTATTAATATTGAATTCACTGCTGACTTTTTTATTTATTTTAGGGAAATGATACTTCCAAACTAATCGATGTAAAATTTTTGGATTTTCAATTATCTACTGTTGCTTCTCCCATATTAGACTTATCTTATTTTTTATACACAGCTGCTGACAAATCAACTTTGGACAAATTTGATGATCTTCTTGAAGAATACCACAAAACTATGTCATCCTACTTAAGACAGTTTAACATTAATTGCGACGATATTTTATCATTAGAAAGACTGAAGAAAACATGGAAAAAATTTGGAATATTTGGATTGCTTTTATGTCCTTTCGTTACTAGAGGGGAACTGTCACAAGAAGGTGAATTTATCGATTTTTCTAAAACCAGCAGCGAACATTATTGGGATGGTCTAATTAATAACGATATTAAATATCAAGAAGAGTATGATCGAAGGGTTTACAATGTTTATAGTCATTTTGCTGAAAAATTTTTATAGCTAAATACAGGTGTATCATTAGTGGAAACATTACTCTTAATAATGTATGAAACAGCTATAGCTGGATAAATATATAAATAAAATAAATCTGGTAAAATACAATTTTTATTTCTAGGCCCCTAGCTGATAAACCCTATATTTTAAGTGGAACCATAGGTAATATTCCAGAACAGTGAAAAAATCTCGGAATATCTATTAGACCGGGAGAAAGTGACACAAGATATTGGGTAATTTGTATCAGTATGGCAGATCGTCAGGGGTCTTTATTACGCAATGACCAAAAGAAAAATTATGGTCCTAGCGTTGGAACCGGCAGCCCATTCGCGTGGGTGTTAGTCGAACTCGTCGGATTAATTACGAATGTCAAACGATTTCTTCCACTAAAATTCTATTTTCCGATAGTCCATAAAGAAAGAATAGGCGGTAGTCTCATGCCATCCTTCTCCGGTGTTTATTACCGCCTTACCGACGAGAATGCGTTAATTAAATAAAAATCAACCATTTGCGCCAGGCTAACTTTTGCACAGTTAATAATCGTCGTGCAGTATACATCGCCATGCCATACTTTTCGGACGATTCCATTTGGCCGCCATACCGCGGAAAATCAGCAATTTTTTTGCCAAACGATTTGTACCACTCTCAAAATTTTTTTCAACAGTTCCTGTATGTCGAAAGTGTACAATATTTTTTAGTCGTAAGATTTTTTTCGTAATTTTAACGATTTGTACCTACCAGTATGGGACTAATTTTTCCTCTAAATTTGAAGTTTAACATATGTGATTACAAAGTCTGAAACTTATAACGAGTATAACTAATTACAGCAGATGTTAATCTAGTTTTTCAAGTTTGTCGCTTATTTTTCCCTTTATTAGAAGTATATAATTTCCAAAAATCAAAATGCCATATTTGTACAAATCGTGAAAAACATTTTTCTTATGTCTTGGGACCCTATTGTTTGGTACTTTTTTAGACATTTTTAGAGGGAGAAAATGGCAGTTCTATTAATTCCTATTGAAAATGTAGAAATTCAAGAAATGTATCTCGCGTTCTCGAGAGAGACGAGAAATGTATAGAACCGCTTTTATATTTTTATCTGATTGAAAATTTATTAACAAGTTCACAATAACTAAAGAATTACCTAGCTAGAGAGATAATAATTATTCTAGAACCCTTAATAGAACAAGAAGATTGCGCATGTACCTACTCTTAAAGAAAAGATAATTGTCCGATTGTATCATAATAGGTATTATAGTTAATATTAAGTAATCTAACCAATATAATAAACATCAATACAATACAATTAAACACAAGCTTCAAACAAATAGCAATCTAATCTACACGCAAATACAAATATAACTTTCTAAAAATTAAAACTCACATCCTACATTGGCATAGAACATATTTGAGAATCGTTAAATCGGTGTTACCAGCTGTTCAAATTGGGTAATTTGGGTATTTAGTTAGTATTATATCCTTGTACAACTTCGTTTACAAGGAAATGCTGCATTTTAAAAGTTTTCAGCATCTGAAAGGGCACAAACATTTCCAAATCCTGGAAAACATATAGAACAATACAGGACCATTAATAGAATATATAAAAGGCTACAATCAAACAAGTTTTTCGATACTGCTCTAACGGAGAAAACATTAGAGAACATACGATGAATGATATCATCTTAAAACGATACGAGTTGGCAAAGTGAAAATTCGAAAAGAGCAAATTTATTGTACTAACCCGCACTCTGTGCAAGTCCATCTTATTAAGAACAATAATCAACTAAACGTTTGAACGAAACTTCCACTTTTTATTCAATAAATAGGTCTCCATTTATTCCTGGTAGTCATATTTACATTAGAAAGAATTTTAATATTACGCACGCATATTTAGCAAATTAATTTTATTATTGCATAATTTTGTAAAACTATAGTTTTTTCTAGGAAAACACATTCGATATGTACAATGATTCGGCTCATTTTATCTGTGAAGGTTGTCTCTTTATTCTATAATTTACCAATTATTTTTAATTTGAAACTCATATCAAATGATTTTAACTATTAAAGAAACGATTAATAAAGTGCCTTAGTTTGCTGCTCTCTTACGCTGAATATGGATTTTACAAAAAATGTTATCACTAAAATTGTAGGAAATTTACTCTAGTTTAATTTATCACAACTATTTTTATCGTAAAATGAGTTGGATCGGAGTTATTCTCAAAAGACTATATTTGGGGGCCATTTTTCCAATATGCAGGAAAAAGATACGAGTTGGCAAAGTGAAAATTTGAAAAGAGCAAATTTATTGTACTAACCCGTACTCTGTGCAAGTCCATCTTATCAAGAACAATAATCAACTAAACGTTTGAACGAAACTTCCACTTTTTATTCAAAAAATAGGTTTTTAAAATGCAATTACAGTTGTTTTGTTAAATTAGCATCGTCAGATTGACATATTGAAGTTACATTTTGTTTGTTTGTAGGTAGGTACCTGATGTTGAATTAAGTATTATTAAGGCTAGACCAAGTATGGAAGTAATAAGACATAACAATATTAAAGTCTAGACGTTATTAGCCCTAAGTAATTATCCTGGATGTATTTCTTTCTAAGATCAGTATAACTGTGCAATAATATAGAAAAATCAAGAAAAAACTATATCATGCTAATCTTTACAATAACTTAATATAATTGTGTTTTACAATTAAGTCTTATCTTTGTAAACTCATGTAAACTGTAAACTCAATCAAAGTAAACAGTTTAATAGTGGAGAAGTTCCAAGATTTATTTGTTCATTAACAACTTTAAATTGTGGATCAGCTAGATGTCTTTTTATTTCAAGTTCTTCATATTTTTTCAAATAAACTTGGAAGTTGCGTTCAAAACGAAGAGTTTTTTATTATTCTTAATAAGATGGACTTCCAAAAAGTAAGGGTTAGTACAATAAATTTACATTAAAATATATTCGCAAGGGATATATGCTATGAGACCATTATCAAGATATTACGTTTGGTGGAAGATCTGACAGCTGAATCCACCAAAAACAACGTCCGTACACACTGGAATGAAATTATGGAGAGCATTAACATCACGAATTAGGAGCCGAGTTGTTCGACGTCAGAGTAGTCGGACGATTAAAAGACCCCAACGTTTTATAGAAGAGCAAATGCTAACGGGGCTTCCTGAATTGTCCCGTTCTTCTATTAGTTCTGCTGCTTTGAGGATGGCAAATATTTCTGACCGGAAGACCGTACAGTATTTACCAAGAGCATAGCTCTTTTGAACCCCTGCGTCCTCTATCAGAACACCTGCTCTTCCATGCGAGAGTCATCGGAATAACATACTATGCTCGCTAGGGGAAATTCTACTTGTTCGTCGTCCCACTGCCCCCTTGGTGGAATTACGACCTTGTACTTGTTTTCCATTCTTACTTTATCTGCTTTTCTTATGTGGCCTTCGCAACGCAATTTCCACTGTCCATTATCCCTAAGCCTTATGAAAGCCGCCATTGCGCTCATAGTGATCCATATAGGCAAAGGCGACAATCCCAGGAGAATATCAAGCGCTGGTGTGGGTGTTGTCCTTATCGCTGCTGTGACTCCTATGACTGCAACCCTCTGTACATGCACCAGCTTGCGGTTCACCCATTGCCTCTCCACCACTGGCCACCAGACCACGTACCCGTATTGGATTCTCGGTCTAAAGATTCTAGAGTAGAACCAATGGAGAACCTTGGGATTTACTCCCCAATTCTTCTCTGCAGCTTGGCGCAGTTGCCATACTATGATTATTGACTTGCTTATTGCCTTATCAATATGTGGTTTCCAGGTCATCTTTTTATCTAGCACCACCCAAGATATTTGGCCTCCTCCAGAAATTCTAGAAGCGTGCCGAATATCTTCGGTGGCTTGGGTCCTTTAATATTTCTCCTTTTTGTGAACAAAACCATTTTGGTTTTCTTGGCATTAACTAAAAGGCCTACCTCGTTGCACCATCGTTTAATGATGTTGCAGGCTACTTGCATGCGCTCGCATACCGTGGAGACAAACTTCCCTGTTATTATAACCGATCCGTCGTCGGAGTATGCTTGTGCATAGAATCTTTCTTTAGTAAGCCGTTCCAGGAGGCCATCCATGATAAGGTTCCACAGACGCGGCGAGAGGCACCCTCCGCGCGAACCTCCTGAGAGTAGCCTTCTAGTGTTGCTATAATCTTCCTACTTTTGAGACCGGATGTTATCGAGGAAATCAGTATTCGAGAGGTTCCTCTAGACAGCAATTCAGTCTCAATGAGGCTTGCTCTCACCTTGTCAAAGGCGCCTTCTACGTCAAAAAAGACAGCTAAGGCTACTTCCTTGAATTTCAGCGCTTTTTCCACCCTCTGCATTATGGCATGGAAAGCTGATTCTGTCGACCTACCTTTCCTGTAAGCGGGTTGGTGTGGGGGAATGGGTGCTGCTTTAAGCTTCCTTCTAATAAATATATAGGTACCTACTATATTTTCCATTGTTTTAAACAGAAATGATTTGAGACTAATAGGTCTAAAGGATTTGGCTATTGTGCAGTTTTTCTTCCCAGCTTTGGGAATGAAGACAACCTCTTCTCTTTTCCATTCTTTGGGGACCCATCTAAGCGCTATGCTGGCCCGAAATATTATGCCTAGATAAGGGAGGAGAATGTTCAGGCCTTGCTGAAGCAGGGATGGAAATATCTTATACGGCCCCGCAGCTTTGTATGAGTCGAACTCTCCCACTGCCCATTTAACGGACCACTCTGTAACCATCCCAGTCCTCTTGAGGCTGTGCCTGCCAACTTGGTTGTTGGTGTTCCATATTGGGAAAGTGGGTTTCTAGGAGCAGGCACAATGACTCCTCTGTTGACGATGTCCAGAACCAGTATTGCTTCTTGTCCCGATGGGAACGTTATTCTCACATTTTAGTATTTTGGGCAGCCTGACAGCCTCTGAAAGCAAATTTATTTCGCTGCAGAAGCTTCTTCAGCTAGACCTCTTACTATTACGTACTTCTTTTATTTGGAAGGCTTTCCTGGCATTCCTATAATTGTTCCAGCTGGTTTCGTCCCCGCGCTTTACCACTCTATTGAAGGTCCTCTTGGTGTCCTTTCTCAAGGATTCGAGTGTGCAAGTGCTTCGGAGAGCATCCGGAGGGGACTCAGAGGAGTGCACGTTCGCATCCTCTCTGACAGCCAAGCGTCGGTCAAAACACTCACTTCTCATGCAATTTCATCAAGGATGGTACATGACTGTGAAAAAACTCTGTGAATTGGCAAAACACAACAGGGTTACTCCTTGAGTGGGTGCCAGAACACAAAGGCATGTAGGGGAATGAAATGACGCGCAGACTGTGTGGGGAGTATAATGAAACAGCATCTCACATAATCTTTGAGTGCCCAGCAATCAACCTCTCTGGGGCTGAAGTCCCGATGATGGCCTTTCCCTGCGAACGACTGGTCAAAGACCTAACGACCCTCATTACGAGACTAGGCCTGTTTGACTAAATGCTGGGCTCTCTGGAGAGCACAATAAGCCACATAGGCTTCCGTGCTTGGTGCTTACACATGTTGTTAAATCCCCTTCCTAGAGAGTCTACCTACAATCTACAATCACCTCCCATTCCATCACCTTTCTGCATCCCTTCACCATTAATCGGAAACTCTTCCTTCTTCAGCACCTTGTTGAAAAGTTTCGTCCAATAGTCTCTTTATTAACACAAAGACCGTATTTATTAGATATTTGAAAAAATGTTTTTCATAGGGATTTATGGATGTTATGTTTTCACTTGATAACCTTAGCACAGTATACTAAAACAACCAGTAGTGCATCTGAACTTCGCGCATGGGTTGTGCGCATTTCACCATTCCGGCTTAGAAACCTGCCAAATTCAGCAGACACGGCGTATATTTTACTTCAGTTTAGTTTGGTTTAGTCGATTAAGCAGTGGCGTATATGAATAAAGTTAAAGCAGGTGTAGTTGGTGCTGCAACGAACTGTAAAAGTAAATCAAATATATATATGAAAAAAGTAAATCTTTTAAAGTAGATATGTCTAAGGATTATACACACGATGGGTCAATAATTAATTAAAGGCCGGAACTTGCGATTATCGTTAGTGTGGCTTTTTATCTATACAAAAATATGAAATTTTTAAATTATGTGGTTAGTTCGGTATATCGTCGATTGACGACCCAATAGCTAATTTTGTATTCATTCAATACAAAGCCAATACAAAGCTAGTAAACATTCCTTCACGATTTTCCACAGATTTAGATGAAAGTATTGTAAATAACTACATCAATTTTATCTTTCGACCCTTACTTTGTCGAATCTATTATTGATAATTATCTCGGTATTTAAAATATCATCGTAATGTAATTAAATTTATTGTACTAACCCTTACTCTGTGGAAGTCCATCTTACTATGAATAATAAACAAGGTTTCGTTTAAACTTAACTTCCACGTTTTATTAAAAAAATTCACTTTTAAAATAATTATAATAGCTAGAATTAACATCGTCAGATTGACATATTGAAGTTACCTTTTGTTTATTTATAGCTAGGTACCTGTGATGTTGATTGTAGTATTAAGGCTAGCCCTAATAGGGATTATCCTGGATGTATTTCCCTCTAGGATCAGTATAAGGTTTCGCTAAATATTCTAAACTAAATTTATCTATGTACATATCGGAAAACCTTCCACTCAAGAATAGTAAACTCTAATAGGATTGCTTAATCCGCCTAATCTGTCCGCCAGAGCTGTGACGTAGGCTGCAGTCCTTCATTCTAGCGTTTACTATGTAAATGCCTAGAAATAATACACACATGTATCCACACTAAATACAAGTAAAAATTTTGAGAATTTTTACAATAAAACTAAACACAACGATTAATTGCGACTTAAAATGCACTGTCCTCACAGAAATAACATAGGTAACAAAACAAAGAAATAATGCGACCGAGGACTGCAGCCTACGTCGCAACCACGTGCGATCGATTTTTTGGCGAACGTACTTATGGGATTAAGCTATCCTCTAGTTTACTATTCTTGCCTTCCACTTATAGAGTATTAATATGTCAATTCCTATGAACAAATATAACTTTAATAAAGAAATTGACAACAAAGCTACATAAATAAATTAATAAGGAAGAAGAGGATGTGTCACTACATCTAATATTTCCTAAACAAACTAAAGAAATTATAAGTTATAAAACATTACAAATTGTGGAAACAAAATTACCTAAATTATAAAATACTGTATATTAGTACCTGTTTCTATTGATCAGTATTCCACTGACAAAATTTTGACATTCACTTTCGGTTTTCTCCATTTATTCCTGTCAGTCATATTTACATTAGAAAGAATTTTAATATTACACATACCTATTTAGCAAATTAATTTTATTATTGCATCATTTTGTAAAACTATAG
Organism: Ophraella communa; assembly: GCA_035357415.1. Lineage (NCBI taxonomy): Eukaryota > Metazoa > Arthropoda > Insecta > Coleoptera > Chrysomelidae > Ophraella > Ophraella communa. The sequence continues at coordinate 19,753,472 of CM068995.1, forward strand.
TTTTTTCTAGGAAAACACATTCGATATTACAGTGATTCGGCTCATTTTATCTGTGAAGGTTGTCTCTTTATTCTATAATTTACCAATTATTTTTAATTTGAAACTCATATTAAATGATTTTAACTATTAAAGAAACGATTAACAAAGTGCCTTAGTTTGCGGCTCTCGTACACTGAATATTGATTTTACAAAAAATGTTATCACTAAAATTGTAGGAAATTTACTCTAGTTTAATTTATCACATAACTGTTTTTATCGTAAAATGAGTTGGATCGGAGTTATTCTCAAAAGACTGTATTTGGGGGCCATTTTTCCAATATGCAGGAAAAAGATACGAGATGGCAAAGTGAAAATACGAAAAGAGCAAATTTATTGTACTAACCCGTACTCTGTGCAAGTCCATCTTATTAAGAACAATAATCAACTAAACGTTTGAACGAAACTTCCACTTTTTATTCAAAAAATGGGTTTTTAAAATACAATTACAGCTGTTTTGTTAAATTAGCATCGTCAGATTGACATATTGAAGTTACTATTTATTTTTGTAGCTAGGTACCTGATGTTTATTAGGTAGTTATAAGGCTAGACCAAGTATGGAAGTAATAAGACATAACAATATTAAAGCCTAGACGTTATTAGCCCTAAGGAATTATCCTGGATGTATTTCTTTCTAAGATCAGTATAACTGTGCCATAATAAAAAACTATATCATGCTGATTTTTACAATAACTTAATATATTTCTGTTATAATTAAGTCTTATCTACGTATAAAATAAAGACCCAATCAAAGTAAACAGTTTAATAGTGGTGAACTTCCAAGATTTATTTGTTCATTGCCAACTTTAAATTGTTGATCTGCTAGATGTCTTTTTATTTCTTAGTTCATCTTATTAAGAACAGCAAACAACTTTGTGTTTGACCTATATATACAGCATTACATTTGGGCAATTAATGTTGTAAACACCAGATTTATTTAATTTGGGTAATGGATATGTAACGGATAGTCATTACATGCAGCTATTGAGAATGCTCTATTTATCATAAAACTATAAGCTGCTAATTTATGTGAAATAGGATGATTTAAATTATATGGATATTTTTATCCCTAAAAAATTATACATACTTAGGAACTCATGGAAGACGATTTTGATAGGAGAACAAATTTTTGCGAATAAATAATGATGGAAATGTTGAATAACATCACGGTCACGCCTTACATGTTAATTAACGTTACACAACATTTTTATTTAAGATTACGATGTTGCCAAGACCTCGAGCATTTTGAACATCTATTTCAATGTTATTCATATTTTTTATTTTATGAACAATTAAATATTAAAATTGAAAAGGTAATCTATCTCTCAAATGTGGATGATACAGATATACAGTAGCAATAAAACTCAAAGTCAATCCACAACTTTAATAAAAAGAAGCTTATAACTGTAAAAGCGACATGTTTCGGTCCTTAGACCATCATCAGGCTATAAAGAAAACAATGGTATCAGCGAAGAATCAAAAATAGTCGCAGAAGTATGATCAATAGAGGTTACATGATTCCATTAAAAAATTATTATGATTATAACTTTTCGAATTGAAGTGACAAAGTAAAAGACCGTTAACAGTACAAGCAAGATCAAAACATTACAAAATCACATTATTACTAATTCCGTTTACAAACTCACCTGTATGTGTAGAACGCAGAGATTGCATTTTAATTTATGAAATTTTAAAATTTTAATTTAATTAATAGGTTAACATAACGGTTAGTTAAATGAGGGAGACACATAAAAAGTAAGAATATTTTATCATAGAGGAAATATATATGTTGAGACGAAGTTATATTATTATAAAAATTATTCATTAAAGAGAAGATTAATTTCAGTAAGAAATATGTATTATGATGATCAAATCAAAAACAAAATCGTTATTAAGTCAATTGAAAGCAAATTAATAATAAAAAAGGTAATCACATTTCATAAAAACAGAAAATAAGTTAATCAACACTAATTAATTGAAACTAAATAAATATCCAATAAGTAACAAACATAACAACCATTAAGAAAATAATAATGAAAATAAAATTCTAAATGTAAGAAACAAACGAACAAATTATAAATTTTCTAAGAATATTTTTCCGTTAAACATATAAAAGGATTTTAAAAAATCTACAAAAGTGTGTATTAAAAGTTCTTCTACGAATGGCACCTGCATATGTGACGTAAAATTAACAGAATTACAAGTGCTCGAAAACAAAATTGCCTGTTTGAAGTGTTTAGTTTCCGCGAACTTTAAAAATTTAGAAGAGCACCTGCGTGTGTGACGTCAAATTAACAGAACTACGAGTGCTCGTAAACAGCATTGCGTGTTTGAAGTTAGTTTCCGCGAACTTTAAAAACTTAGAATGCCACCTGCGTGATTACGTAAGAGTTACTCGAAAATATATCGGTCGAATTTATAACTTTCAAGCCTCAGTGTTAATATAATGAGAGCTTTTCCGACCATAATAAATTATAAATTATTAAACATTAAAAATGATCGTATAAAAACTTTCAAGATTCATTTTCTAAACATTCCACAAACATTCAAGATTTAATTTTAAAAAAGATTCAAGACTCATTTTCAAAACATTCAACAACAGTTATTAAAAAACATTCAACTCGTAATTTATATTTTTAAAAAAGACTTTAATTAGTCATACATTTTATTAACTTTATAAGTTAACATTCTTCGACTTTGAATAGAAAATAGGTTTGTTGAATCAAGCAGAATCACTTTATAATATAATAGTTCCAACTGTAATTATAATGATACAACAGTTAGTGTCAAATATAAGAAGTTTGACTTACCTGTTATCAAAAATAATCCTAATGTAAAACACATCACTAGTAAAAAGGAAGTCTCATCAACCAATAAATTGTATAAATAAATCCACGAGTGAAAATAATAAATTCCTACATCGTAAGAGGTTTTGTCTTTAATTAAACCACCGAAGTTTCCATCCCACGTGTTTTCTACAAGAGAAGATAGGCTACCAGCGACATCTGCATGAGAACGGCGAACACTCGAGAGACAGAGTTAAAAAAGGTACCGTTATTTAATTTGTATTAAGTGTGCGTATGAACTGTCTTAAAGCAATAATAGTTATTTGCCGCTGGAGGACATTTATACGACTTTATTGTAAAGATTTTTAAATTTCATTCTGATAGAAAATTTATAATTTTGTTTGAGTATAAATCTGTGGTAAAACCTGTACGACCTGAGATATAATTTTTCTATAAACGATAGTATTTATTTTTGATTCAAACAACGAGCGCAGAAACGTTTAATTTTATTTGAGCTAGTATCATCATACATATTATTTAAGGGGCTAAGAACATTATTGTAATAAATCACTTCAACAATTACATCAAATCAAATAAAAACAAACAACTCATAATATCTTGTCGCAACCAACGTGGGTTTGCGAAAATACCATTTAAATATTAAAAAATTAAAATAAGCAAAAAAAGAAAATCATAATAATGCAACAACAAAAATTAATAAAATCATTATATTTCAAGGGAAGTAAGGGAAGTAACTGTGGATTGACTTTGAGTTTTATTGCTACTGTATAATTAAATATTACATATAATATATTTTATTTTTTTATGTTAATTTTTGTAATAAATTTAAAAACAATATTTTTGGATAGAGAATGAAGAGACCTTTCAAACGATATATCACAAGCACATTTAAAAATTTGAGGTTGTAACTGGTAGGGATCAAATTTTCACTTTAGAGAATGTCAATTTATAATTTAAATTGGACGTTTCGGGATTTTCCATAAAAGAGTAATTGATTAGTGTGAGGAAGCTCAATAGATCTGTTATAGTAAAAATTCCAAAAAAAGTTATTAACAACAATTGTAAGCTGCTTTAAACTCCACATTTTAAAATTAGTTATAATCTTACAGGGTGTTCCATAAGATGGTGGCACGCCAAACTTATTAAAATGTTGAATCTGGAACCGTTGGCGAAAATGATACCGAAAACAGTTTACACTACCACTACACCAACACACACTTTTATATGCCTGACGCGCGTTTCGATAACCAAGTTATCTTCTTCAGAGACCGAAGGTAAAGTTTACCTTGTGATACTGATATAACGTGTTCTAGAGTGCCTTCCTCGTCGCATTCCCATAATAATTTTATTTTAAATTTATACACTGGAAGCGGATTATTCCTTATTATACATAATATTATTCTTATCATATTTTTGGTAAAATTGGAGTTTTTAAACAAGGTCGATGTTGGTATGTTAGTAAAATTATGATTATTTTGCCATGAGTTTATCATTTTTTTCTTTATTATTGAAAACAAATCGTAAACTAAACATTTATACGTTGATTCTCTTCTAGGAACATTGTATTTGGCTATTTTATCGGCTATTTCATTATTTGTTTTTCCACAATGTCCTCTCATCCAACGAAAGCTTATATTAACTTCTCTTAAGCGTAATAAATTATTAAGCTTTATAATATCACACAAAATATAATTAAATTATAGATTAAAGATATTAGAAATATTTCCAATTTTTTGTATTGAACTTTTACTATCAGAATAAATAACAAACTTAGTTTTAAAAAATGTTTTAATTTTTAATATATTATAGTGCCTCTAACATTGTTATTAATTCAGCTGTAAATATGGTAGTTTTGTTATCCAACATTCTATTGCTTTTCTATAATTTAATTTGGGATTATAAAATGCTGATGATTTTTTCTTGTCTCGTTTGGGTGCATCGCTAAATATATAAGTATAACCTGGATATAACCTGTAAATAACATCCCATTTCTCATTGATTGTGGAAATTTTGAGTAATCTCTTAAATAACTATAAATATATGCAACTAAAAAATAGTCATGTCATGCAATTTCCTCTCAATTAGAGATTTTAAAAGCCAAGATAACTTATCGTAAATCTTTAAGTGTCGCAATGTTTTATCTTTATTTTTTAATAATAATCGCATGATTGATTATCTATGTTAAGTGTATCACCTCTAGTTGTAATATTCAACAAGTCTCGAGGTACTAATGCCAAGTCGACGATGTTTTACCCGCCCCTTTTAGATTTTGCTAAAAATTTTTAATCGTTTTCTAACATACGAAAGACGTTATCAATTTTTAAAAATTGAGTTTTTGTTTTTAGGACTTTTTTCTAATCTTTTTTGGAATGTAAATTTTTGAAAAATAAATAAATAACATTTGTAAAAAAAATCTTTGTGATTTGTTACAGAGAGGTTGGAGAGTGATAATGGTTTTTTCTTTACCACCCAAAGAATTGAGAATCTAAAAATCGATAGAGTTTTGAACATCAAACAAGTAGCGCTCACCACAGCAGCAGAAATTATTATATATAGTTCAGTTCTCCAATCTGTTATTCCTATTTCTTCCAGGTCCCCCTCCACTGCATCTAACCATTTCGTTCGTGGTCTGCCCCGTTTACGTCTCCCTGTTATGCCTCCTCTCAAAACTTGCTTTGTCGGTCTCTCATTGCCCAATCTTTGTACATGGCCCAACCATCTTATCCTTTGAACTCTGGCTATGCTTGTTATTGATGGCTTATCAAATAACTCTTGTAGTTTGTTATTGGTTCTCCTTACCCACATGTCATGTATTTTTTCCCGCCATATATATTTCGTAATACTTTCCGTTCGAATATATCCAAAGCCTTCTTTTCTTTTATACAATACTACTGGCCTTATCATAGTTTTGTAAATCCTTTTCTTGGTGTTTCTTGAGACATTCTTTGATCTTAAAATATGCAACATGCTTCCCATACATTTCATGCCTTTGGCTATTCTTTCCTGTACCTCCTCCTTTTCATCTCCACTGCTTGTAATGGTAACCCCCAGATAATTAAAACTCTCTACTTTTTTAAAACAATATTCTGATTCTGCCGTTGTAACTTTTAATTCTGCAGTTACATCACTGAAACCTGATCCACTTTTTAGTACTATTTGGTCTTGGCTTGTCAGACCTTTAGCTTTTGCTGATCTTTCCAATTTTTTTACTGCTGCAATTAGATTAGCTTCTGTTCTTGCCAAAATCCAGAAATAGTCTTGCGAAAAAAAACTTAAACACAACAATACAGAGATACAATTTGCAACTTTTCCTTTTCCACTATCTATTCTGTTGACTTTTGCATACTAACTAACTAAAGGTGAAAAGTCCCCCCGGAAACTAGAAAATGAATAATTAATTGATAATTATTATTAAACTGATGACAACTAACATTATCAAAATTGTCTTTTACTGTGAAATAATCTTAAACGCAAATGCAACTTTAGGTTCATCTAATCAATACCTGTAAAGCATAATGACTAAAATCCACAATCACTATTTCGAAGGATCATCTTGAACTTAAAATAGTCACATATGTTTCCATGTTAATAAATGATACTTAGGTAAAAAAAACACGCTTTTATTGCTAACTAAAAAATATAAAATAATTTTTAATTACAAAGAGTTCCAGTTGTAGAAGTTGGAACAATTAATCATAAATAACAGACACTCTAACCAAACCCGTCCCTCCCAGAATGCATCCCTGTAGCAGCGATGCATTCCGGGATGAACTTCCTTCTATATACTGTAACCTAAAATATACTTTTAAGTACTTACTTGATTTCAATCCGGCTAGTAGCATATATTTTCTCTTCACCGTTCACTCACCCGACTCTCCCGCTTTATCTGGAGTAAATTTTACCTTCTTGGATTGCATTCCTTCCAGCCTCCCTCATCCAACCCTCCTACTTACTTGCCTATACTAATATTAGCGGTTATATTTTCGTTCCCAGGAATGAATTGATATATTGAGCCATTTCGTGAAAATCGGATAATTACGATCACTGACAGTTTCTTATTACAAAATTAAGAACAATAGGTAATATTATATTTCTATGGTTACAACTACATGCCAGCTTTCTTGGCATTGAATGCAAATTTAAAAAACAGCAAACGCAGAGGAATGTTTATATTTTATTTTTTCCCTGTTTTTTATATGAAATAAAATTTCCGGTAACGTTTTACAGTTTCGAACATCTCACTCGTACTTACATGGTGTACTAACCGGACTAGCAATGTAAATATCTATTACAAAATAAGTCATTAGGTAAACAAAATAAAAAAAAACAGTCGAACCTAGAAGACTTTAGTTGTTATGATGATAAAAAAAATAATTTAACCATTATGTGAACTCCACCTGCCTACTCGACATAATAAAATTAAATAGAGAAAACTTTATTTGTATGTTACGCCAATGAAATAAATTCATAATTACTTATCAAGAAATATATATAAATTGTAACTTTGCAAAATCATGTAATTAACTCCTCAACGCTATTTTAAAATGGGTGACGATAGAAGTGAAATTGTACGGTTCTGGATCGAGGAAATGGTTAAAAAGAAAGGCATTAATAAATACACGATGAATGTATTAGGATCTTCATCAAAAGGGGATGGTTACACTGGAGACATTAATTTTGTTACAGTGGATAGTATTTTGGAAAACGGCGAAAAAAAAGTGTACGATATCGTGATAAAATCGAACAAAATAATTGATGCAGATCACATCGATTTACCGATTGGAGAAACCTTCGAAAGGTAATATAATATTTAAATTCATGTGATAAATTGCTATTTATTTATATTGATTTATTCGTTTACATCATTCATAACTCCTTTAATATGATTAGTGCCAAACAGTAATTGTGAAGAAGAAAGACAAACCACGATAAATTATAGGCGAACCAGAGCTGGAAGGGGAGTGGAGTAATGGACCATCATTTTCAAGCAAAAATACACCATATTGACATTGATGTTATGCCTGCGATATTCTTGATCATGTATCTTTAAAGACTGTTTGACTATCTATACTTTACAGTACCTACTTTTACTTTTAATAGAGCCAAAATTATGAATAAAAAATACAACAAGCTTACTTAGGTGTAGGGTTGTACAGCCTGGTAACAATTGAGGACGCTGAAGGACTCGCTAAACAGATTCAACATAAAATTAACTTCTTTTTTAGGAACATCATCGATTGTGAACTCATGTCACAGTGCAAGGTTAGTAAAAAGATTTATAAGGATATCATTCAAAGCAGCACCTTCTTGAATTGATAATACAGCTGATCACAGGTCTTTTCACTAGGTATTTTAACATTCTAAGAGTGAACTAGAAGAGTATAATCCAATCTAATTCCAATAAGTTCTGGGTACTTATAATCATTTTGTTTTCAATATTGGCTTAATCCATAGTATTTTCTATATTGTTATGTAATGTTAATCTATATAACAAATTAATTCCTTTTTAAAGAGAAGCAAAGATGTATACAGAAGTCTTTCCCGCTGTTGAAAGTCTCCAAAAAGAATACGCCACAGAAAAGTCATTTTTAGGCTACGCCGAATGTTATTCAGTTTGCACAACAAAAAAGCGGGAAGCTTTATTACTACAAAACTTAAAGAAATTAAGGTACTTACTTCATGATAGACAAGTTCCTCAAAACTTCGATCATATAATGTTGGTCTTCAGAAATTATGCCTTGTGGCATGGTGCAACCCTAGCTCTTAAATTAAAGAAGCCCGAACTGTTTAAAACAATAACTAAGGGTAAGTGCTGTATATCATATCATATAAATATATAAATGTAAATTGTATAAGAAAAACACAAATGGAAAATTAAATACGTAAAAATAAAACAGTTTTAATTATTTTTATGATTTCAGATATGACAGATGTACTTGGAAAAATAGTTATAAAACAAAAGTGGCCGAAAAAATTCCTGCAAAAATCTATCAACATTTTAAAAAAGGGTGGCAATATTTTAGCTGCAAAAAAGTTTGAAAAGGCCGACATAGATGCTTCGATTATGGGGAAACTGACTTTAAATGATGATGACGAGGCACAAAAAGAGGCTGTTATTACTCATGGCGATTGTTGGAATAACAATATGATGTTTAAATATGAGGTAAAACAAAAAAAATATTAAAAAAAATATTTCTGTTTAATTCTCACTTTATTTTGCTTGTGTTAAAATTTCAATATAAATATATTTTATTTGCAAAAGTTGCTAAATAGTCTGGTCCACATGTGCAAATTTTTATAAAACTTTTGAATAGACCAAGCAGGTTCCAAAAGAGACGGAAAAAAAGTTAAAAAAAAGTGGGGGCTTAGTTTTTTATAATACCTCGAAAAATATTCGAGATTTTCAAAATGTCAAACAAGATATTAAAACATCATTATATTTGTTAAAAAAAATTCGCATCTGCCAGAACTGTATTTCCAATATTTATAATTTTTACAGGGACCTGAAAAAAACAGCCAAAAACGGGTAGTCTGACTTTTACGCACTCAGACGCAGTATTTAAAAAAATTATTTAAACATATTAAATGCGAATATTAATAAATTATAAAATTTGTAGCTAGGTACCTGATGTTGATTAAGTAGGTAAGGCTAGACCAAGTATGGAAGTAATAAGACATAACAATATTAAAGTCTAGATGTTATTAGCCCCAAGCTAAGCTAAGCTAAGAGATACAGTTCCGGGAGTTGGGACTTTTTTTGAGCAAATTTAATAATATTTTAATATCATGTTTGACATTTCAAAAATTTTGAATATTTTTCGAGAAATTAAAACAAAACTAAATCCCCACTTTTTTAACTTTAATGTTTATAACTTTTTCTATTTTTTTGGTCCCTTTTGGTACTTTCCTTAAACTATTTAAAAAATATATGAAAAATCGTACATGTGAACCAGACTATTAATACTGAATTCACTGCTGACTTTTTTATTTATTTTAGGGAAATGATACTTCCAAACCAATCGATGTAAAATTTTTGGATTTTCAATTATGTACTGTTGCTTCTCCCATATTAGACTTATCTTATTTTTTATACACAGCTGCCGACAAATCAACTTTGGACAAATTTGATGATCTTCTTGAAGAATACCACAAAACTATGTCATCCTACTTAAGACAGTTTAACATTAATTGCGACGATATTTTATCATTAGAAAAACTGAAGAAAACTTGGAAAAAATTTGGAATATTTGGATTGATTTTATGTCCTTTCGTTATTAGAGGGGAACTGTCACAAGAAGGTGAATTTATCGATTTTTCTAAAACCAGCAACGAACATTATTGGGATTATCTAGTTAATAACGATCTTAAATATCAAGAAGAGTATGATCGAAGGGTTTACAATGTTTATAGTCATTTTGCTGAAAAATTTTTATAGCTAAATACAGGTGTATCATTAGTGAGAACATTAATCTTAATAATGTATGAAACAGCTATAGCTGGATAATTATATAAATAAAATAAAATTAATCTGGTAAAATAAAATTTTTATTTGTAGGCCCCTAGCTGATAAACCCTATATAAGTAGAACCATAGGAAATAATCCAGAACAGTGAAAAAATCTCGGAATATCTATTAGACCGGGAGAAAGTGACACATGATATTGGGTAATTTGTACCAGTATGACGGATCGTCAGGAGTCTAGTCAAATTCGATGGATTAATTACGAATGTCAAACAATTTATTCCACAAAAATTCTATTTTCCGATAGTCCATATAGAAAGAATAGGCGATAGTGTCATGCCATCCTTCTCCGGTTTTTAATACCGCCTTACCGACGAGAATGCGTTAATTAAATAAAAATCAACCATTTGTGCCAGGCTAACTTTTGCATAGTTCATCAGCAATTTTTTTGTCAAACGATTTGTACCACCCTCAAAATTTTTTTCAACAGTTCCTGTATGACCACAAACAAAAGTTTGATGTTGCCATACCTGTGGGAGGTGGCGAACCTGTACAATATTTTTTAGTTGTAAGATTTTTTTCGTAATTTGAACGATTTGTACCTACCAGTATGGGACTAATTTTTCCTCTAAGTTAGAAGTTTAACATTTGCTCATTTGCTGCAAGAACCTCATAACTAAAAAATGTTATTTTTACAGGAGAGCAATAAAACATACTAATGTTAAAACAATTTGATGTTAAAATTTAAATTTGGCATGACTCCTTCGAGTAACCTTTATTAATACTAGGAAAGTGCAGTAAATAAATAAATATTAATATTTCAAACCCCTACAGATCTTCAGTACGCAACTAACTCAAAAATGCCAATTTTTGAGTTATGACGTTCTTGATTACAAAGTTTGAAACGTATAACCATTATAACTAATTATAGCAGATGTTAATCTAGTTTTTCAAGTTTGTCGCTTCTTTTTCCTTAGATTATAAGTACATAATTCAAAAAAATCGAAGTGCTATACTTGTACAAATGGTCAAAAACATTTTTTTACGTCTTGGGACCCAATTGTTTGGTACTTTTTTAGACATTTTTGGAGAGCTTCAAACAAATAACAATGCAAGCTACCACGCAAATAACTCAAAAAATTAGAACTCACATCCTACATTGGCATATAGAACATATTTCAGAATCGTTAAATCGGTGTTGCCAGCTGTGAAGAATGTGTAGAATGTGAAGGTTCGTATTATTTATTAATATCCGTAAACGAGTCTCGGCTCTTCAAATTGGGTAATTTGATGCAAATATCGATGTTTATAAAAGTCATGTCTAAGAAATCACTCTGTTTGACTTCCTTCGTTTGTTTGCTACTGCCAATCACTATCTTTTTTCACTGTAAATTTGGTAAATATTGAAATTCCTGGGCCGCACGTTATTACAAATAATAAATAAATGTTTTAAGAAATTTTTCGTAATTAAATTTATATCAAATACAACTCGTGGACTAATAAAATATAAACTTCAAACAACATGCTAAAATATTTTCGTTTAAACATGGCGTAATAGTGTAGTCAAATAAAAAGAATAATAGAGAAACTTCGTTTGATATTTACTATATTCCAATACTATTTTAAATGCTTGGCAACATAGTCCCGTTCTAACAGATGTGATGTGCAATTATATTTATACTGGACAAGCCATACCTAATTTACAGCTGTAGACACCTTCCAATTAAAATTAAAACATAACACATAAAACATACTGACAAGATATATTACTTGAGTTGAGAACCTTTTTAGGAGATTAGGTTTGGCAAAGGGGGGAAATAAGGAAACCTTAAATACTTACGGTATCTTAATAAATATTTTCTAATGAGCAACCGTACCTGTCAATTTCGGAACAACCATAATAAGGCATTTACCTTATAGTGTTTCCAATAATGAACTGGAAAAGTGGTGACGTAAGTGTCAAACCAAATGATTCCAAACAACTTTTTTTATGGTATGTTCTATAGGTGTTATTGACTATTTTATTGTATTTTCTTGATTTTTGGGAGTTAATTACTGTTTTTTTATTAGTAAGTGTTCATTCATATGATTTACAATTTTCTAAAGTAGATAGACGAACAATTTCCGTAAAAATATTATAACATAACCTTCAAAGTTGTGCATTTTCATAAATTTTAAGAATACTTACTAAAATGGTACTTTAAAAATCGAATTTGGAAAGATTTTGCTTATACGTCCTTATATAATTATGATACTTGCGTTATATTTTAAAATATAATAATATCAAAATAACTCAAACAAAAGTTATTTCGGGGGATTTATAATGGGTGCGTTCACCCGACGTCAACAGTTGAGAAGTTGAGTAAGCGATCGCGTTCAGAAAATTTTTTGAAGCGGTCATTATTTCTGCTTTCCAACTAAGCGCAGAATTTGTTTTGACATTTACAAATTGTCCACAACCTTAATATTTTAGTTTATTGGTTTCGCGTTTCGCTTTTGTGTTTAAAGTTTATTAACTATATGGATATGAGTTTATTTGATTTGGTATTAAATGAGGAGGGTGACCGACCAATAATGGACATTCTAAAATGATTATGAAAATCATCAGCACTGTAATTTGGTATAACATTCTTATAATAATCCTCATTTCGAACAGGAACTACTCTGTCAAGTTCCACTATATCGACTGCCTGAACTAAATTACCTACAATAGCCCCTATATCTGGCCAAAATTTAGTTCATCATTCATCAAATCCATTAGAATTACTCGCTGAATGTTCTCCATTCTAGATTGAGGTTATGTGACTTGTCAACCTCAATAGATGTTGAAAACGTCAAATAATAACGCTGAAATTCAACAATGCGTTCACCTATTTTTAAGCTGTCAACTCATTTTATCACTAAACTGTTGAGAGCTTTAAGTCAGCTGCTGAAGTCGGGTGAACGCACCCAATGTTGCTGTTTGAAATCATTTCATTGACATTTCCCAGTTCAACAGCACAGAACACAAATTTTGACGTCACACTTTCCCAGTCCATTCCCTATTCATAAATAATACCAACCTTTACATTATACAATTGTTGTGAAATTTCCGTTCCCCAGTGGTAGACATTTTTTGGGTTGGCAACTTGGACCGAAGTCCCCTATTGATATTTGTATATCGTGACGTAGGTACTAAATTATTTCATGCCTATCACATACTTAAAAACAATATACCGCGCAAGCTTAGACAAGGAAAGAGAGTGACTGCGCATTGGAATCAATTTATGTAACCCATTTACCACCAAACTAACAAACGGACAATATTGGCATAGGCGCATCATACGATTTTTCTTATATATATATAATCTAAAACCTTTTTACCTTGCGGTGTAAGGTATGTATATCTAATGTTTATCTCTATTTGTGTTATATACCAACTTTGCCCATTCTTTTTTGTTTTTTGTTCTTCTTGTAGCTTCTCTCCAAGTTAGATTTTTCTTTTTTAGAATCATCGCTATTTCGTCGTTCCACGTTTTTCTTGGTCTTCCTTTTCCTCTTTTAATTTGTGTTCTAGCCTCCCACACTTGCTTTACGGGTCTTTTTTCATTCATTCGACTAAGGTGTCCAAACCATTTCAGTTGATTTTTCCCAATGACATCTAATACTGGTTCTACATTTAGTTCTTCTCTTACATATTCATTTCTTATTCTGTCTTTACGCGTAACTCCTTTGACTGCTCTGAGGTATTTCATATCAATTGCCTGTACTTTGCTTTTTTGAGACTTATTCATAACCCAGCTTTCGCTTCCATATATAAGTGTCGGTAAAAAAATGGTTTTATATACGGTAAGTTTTGTCTTTCGGCTTATTTCTTTTTTCCTTATAACTGATCTGTAGATACTGTGATATACATTGGCTGCGTTGTTTATTCTTTCATTTAGCTCGTATTCTATATTTCCCTCTCTTTCTAGCCACGTTCCCAAGTATTTATATTCATTTACTTGCTGAAGTTTCTCCTGTCTCATTTCTATATTCAGCTTTTTATTATCATTTCCCAAAACCATGACTTTCGTTTTGCTGGTGTTCACTTTTAAATTTTTTTTGTTTAATTCTTCTTCCCATATTTTTAAAATTTCTTGTAGGCTTTTTTCAGTCGGTGCACAAATCATAAGATCGTCAGCAAAAGCACACTCTGATAAGTAGACTGGCATTAATTTCCTAAAATCTATATGGGTTTTTTTGATCTTGTTTTTTACTGCTTTAATGACATCATCAATAACAAGTATGAACAGCGTAGGGCTTAACACTCCACCCTGTCTTATCCCGTCATTGATGTTAAACATCTCCGATTGCATATTATCTTTTCGTACGTAATTTTTATTTTTCTTATACGATTATTAAATAATCATTTTCATTATTTCGTATTACAAATCTAATTTAAAAAAGTCTTTAAATATGTACTGCTCCAAAAAAAAACAACAATCATTTTAAAACATATTTATTTAATAAATATTACAATTTTAATCTATTTTAAATATATGTTTTTGTTCCACGCCACTGCAAAACTATTACATCTATGAGAAAATAATAACAATTAATTGAAAAATAATCTTTAAAACCGAATGAAAACAGTTTTCAAAATGTATGTACTATTAATTTAAGTTATCATACATAACATATATGATTTAGTTAAACATCTATTACCTGAAAGCTGTAATATTAATAAAAATAAATTTCAAGGAAATAGTTTTAAAATACTTTTTAGCTATGAAATGAAATTCCTTCCTCTTTTTTAGCACTCCGACTGTTACACTTATAAACTGCACAATTAACCATTTTAAAATGTCTATTCAGGTAATTAAAAAAGGTGAAAATTAATAAAAAAACTAAAAAAATACAATTCAAACGTTCCAAATTTGTTTACCACCACACGATTGAAACTTGGCTTCACTCACACGCAAGAATGATAAACATTTACCAGGATTGCCTAATCGGCCTGATTTGTCCGCCAGCTTTATGACGTCACTGCAGTCCTTCATTATAACGTTTACCATATTATAAATGCATGGAAATAATAGGAATTAGACAGTATTTTTATGATTTCTAAAATACTAACGTACCACTATTTGGATTTTTAAGATTAAACACTTATAATTTATAATAAATATTCCCATAAAATCGTTTTAATACTTATATTTAATTAATTTATTGAATATTATTTGGGAAATAGGTAAAGAAAACACTGTTTCAAACATTCAAACATTTAGTTCTATTTTTATTTTAAAAAATACATTCAAATAAATTTATTATTACACAAAATCATACCTAAAACTAGTGTTTTTTGACAAACAAAGAAACATAATAAACAATTTGCAGCATATTACTAGTACAATCCGTGAATCTTTTATGGAGCGACATAATATGTATTCTATAAAGAATTTTTAATTACAAATTTAAAATTAACAAAAAATACTACATACTAAAAAAATAGTAAGTAAACTATCTCACTAAAAACGTAAAATATAACGTTGACACTCAACGATACTAATCAAGCAATGCCCAGCCAAGCAGTGTAACACATGAAATTTAAAAGTCCGAACTGTAGTTTAGAAAAACAGTTTTTTAAATATTTTTCACAAAAATACAACGTACACTAATGTATCCACAATAAATACCAGTCAAAATTTTAAATATTTTTACAATAGATCTAAAAACGACGATTGAAAACGACCTAAAATGCACTGTGAAGATAGGAAAAATACAGCCGAGGACTGCAGTGACTTCACAGGCCACCACGTGCGATCGATTTTTTGGCGAACGTACGTCTTATGGGATTAAGCAATCCTGGTAAATGTTTATCGTTCTTGGGTTACACGCATAAGGTTTTCATTGCCATGCGCTGTCCTCTCTCTTTCCTAGTCTAAGCGCGCTAGAGAGAGGCAAGAATGATAAACATTTACCAGGATTGCTTAATCCCATAAGACGTACGTTCGCCAAAAAATCGATCGCACGTGGTGGCCTGTGACGTCACTGCAGTCCTCGGTCGTATTATTCCTATCTTGACAGTGCATTTTAGGTCGTTTTCAATCGTCGTTTTTAGATTTATTGTAAAAATATTGAAAATTTTGACTAGCATTTATTATGGATGCATTAGTGTACGTTGCATTTTTGTGAAAAATATTTCAAAAACTGTTTTTTTAAACAGTTTGGACTTTTAAATTTCATGTGTTACACTGCTTGGCTGGACATTGCTTGGTTAGTATCGTTGAGTGTCAACGTTAATATTTAATAGTGAATACATTTCACGGATTGTACTAGTAATATGCTGCAAATTGTTTATTATGTTTCTTTGTTTGTCAAAAAACACTAGTTTTAGGTATGATTTTGTGTAATAATAAATTTATTTGAACGTATTTTTTAAAATAAAAATAGAACTAAATGTTTGAATGTTTGAAACAGTGTTTTCTTTACCTATTTCCCAAATAATATTCAATAAATTAATTAAATATAAGTATTAAAACGATTTTATGGGAATATTTATTATAAATTATAAGTGTTTAATCTTAAAAATCCAAATAGTGGTACGTTAGTATTTCAGAAATCATAAAAATACTGTCTAATTCCTTTTATTTCTATGCATTTATATGGTAAACGTTGTAATGAAGGACTGCAGTGACGTCACACAGCTGGCGGTCAAATCAGGCCGATTAGGCAATCCTGGTAAATGTTTATCATTCTTGAGAGAGAGGTCCGACAGCCGGAATATAGGGCGCCGCCATATTAGACTACCTTTAAGTACCGGCTTGGCCCAGATGGATATAAATTAAAATTTTTATGTTTAAATTTTTAATTCCAAAAAATAGCGAAAAAATATTTATTAATTAAAGAGGAAAATAATAGGGAAACACAAAATTTAATTACATGTAGTATAAAAGCAATTACACTTACAAAGTGTTTGTTAAAAATAGGAATTATATATTATTTTAAATAAAAAAGTACAATTAAAGGAAGGGTTGTGTTTAGTGTTTTTAAATTATTTAATGAGTGTTAGAAAAATTGTTAATAAAAACGGAATAGGTAACTTAATCAACATATGTTTGCTTTTTAAAAGTTTATTAAACTTCAAATACATTAACATCAAACAAATACTACAAAATACAAATTTCCACAGTATATTGACAAAATTTAATATTTTTAATGTAATGACAGCTGTTTCAATCAAAATCATCGTCAGATGGACATATTAAAGTAAACATTTTGTTTTGATTTATTAAATAGTGTCAAGACTAGACCAACTATTGAAGTAATAATGTAAATTATTGATAAATGTTAAGAATATCAATAATACAGCATCCGCCAAAATAAACAGTACCACATATAAAAAAAGATTTGTGAATTAATTTTAAAATGTACACCATGGCGTTGCAAACAAGCTTCATAACGTTTCTGAAGAAAAGTGGTTGCTGAAAATGTTGAGAATAAGTTATTATTCTTTGCCGTAGTTCTCCAGCAGTTTCTGGCGGATTTTCCAAGCAAAATATAAAATCCTTTAATATACCCCAAATGTTTCAATGTTATTCAAAATCTGTGCGACGAAAAATTATTCTGTTACCAAAACGTTTGGTCCATGTTTATGAGCAAATCCATATGAGCAGAAATAATATTCTACCAAAAAAAACTTTTTAATTGTTAGAAACAACGGTAATGACAAATATTTTAACCATAATGTAATATCAAGTTGACAACTAATAACAAGTATACCAACTATAACAAATGCAACTTGCGTACGTAATTTCACAACTTAATCAATAGGTTTGTTTTCACATCAAATCACAAACTTGTTTCTTACAATTTTCAAACCATTTTTGTGCGCAAGTCTCGTTTGAAATAAATCCCGATCTGATCTCTGATTAATGTGAAAACAGTAGACAAAATGTGTATGAGTAAATAATCCGTATGATATTACCTAAAAAGAAGATTAAAATGAAAGAGGTTATTGTTATTGTTTACAAAGCTATGAAAACTGTAAACATGTGTATGAGTAAATTATCCTTAAAGTATTAAAGTATTCTTCCAACATAATTTCTAAATCTGAATCGTCAGTGTCGGATAACATTAAATAATCAGATTCATCAGAATACATGTCTTTTTAGTTTAAATAGGTTTATAATGATATTTAAGAAAACAGGAGAAAATAACAACAAAAAATATAGAAACTAATTGACATAAGGTTTAATACGCGCATGTGCCAACAATCTGCTGGAAATTAATTCTCAAACTGCTTGGACTGTCACCAAACTGTCAGGAAACCATGTGAAAACATCCGACTAGTGATTGGAAATTAGTTTCAAACTAATGCGCGAACACAAAATATCGACTGCGCACACTCCAAACGTTAGAAACAAGTTTGAAACCAATGTGAAAACAAACCTAATGATCACAATCACATAAGCCAGTCCTGAACCTAGATAAACTGTCACAATTACTACTTTGTTTGAGGTTAAAGCAAGCAAACCCCAGAACGAGTTTGCTAAATTATCATTGGCTGACACAGGCAAGAGTGTTACACAGATTACTCTGATCTCCACTAAAAAACAAACTAGTCGCGTTGTCTATCTGCTTTTATTCCATGTGCAGTAAAATGCGCAGTAGGACTTTACTCGGTATATTGTTTTTAAGTATGTGATGCCTATATTATTTTAATGGACCTAAAACACTTTTTAAAAAATAAAATGAGAGGGAACAAGGCATGTCAATATATATTTGTGTTCTGTGATCGGATTTAACGTAGTTTATTAATACGTAAAATGATCCGTCAAGTTTATTTATACCTCTGTTTATATATTGAAATCCTAACAAATTCCATTTGCGGTAGATAGCGTGGTCAAAGTATACAAAATATTAGTAAAATGCTGCAAAATGTACAAAATATTTGGAAATTCAAATTTAGGTATTTAAGAGGATTGTGCTTAATATGAGAAAATGTTTACGAATTTAGGTAAGCAATTTTCCGGAAAAACATTGGTCGAAAATTTTTTATATGTTTTTTCACTCTAATTGTTTAAATAATGAAAATACAGAAAAATGTTTAAATCAAAAATTGTAGCTAATGCATTTACCTACAAAATTTGTTTAAAAAGTTTTCTGATATTTTCATTAGTTTTTGAAATACACCAAATTTTTCTAATACTACTTTTAAACATCATCAATTTTCAAGTTTTTAATTTTAAGATAGTAAATATACAATGAACCGTAGAAAAAAATTGTTTCATATAAAATTTGCTATAAATGAAGGTATCTAAAATTATATAAATTTTTTTTTGTAATAATTTTTTAATGAATTATCACCGATTTTCCACATAAAACTCTCCTAAAAAGTCGTTTTTTTTAATAATTCTTTCTACTAAACATTGAGAAATTAAACAATTTAATTATTAAACATTATGTACTTAAAAGATGATGGTTTAATCTAAAAAATTTATTTGAAACTTTTTTTGTAACTAGATTTTCCGAAAAGATACATACGAATTTCCAAATGCTACCGTTGAAATAAGCGAATTCTCGAAGTTTCATTTATAATTTTAATTAGTATTTATGACGACGAATATATTTCATTTATAAGGTATTGTTGTTGATCAATATGTTCAGAATATCCCGTGCTTTTTTTATCATTAAATTGGTTTTTCATGAAAATTCTAGCGATTTTCCACGTAATCAAAAAATTATAAAAATTAAAAATAAAATTATTCCATGAGATAAGAATTAAGGACCATGATATAAATGAAAAAAATGTTTAGAAATTTTTTACATTTGACATTTTCTTTTAAGGTAACACAGAATTTTCCTAAAAGCAAGCGTTACTGCTCTTACCCTTTTGGGAGTTTTATACTTCAGATTCAGAATTTCAGTTTTAATAATTATTGATTTTACCACGCAGTTTAATGAGTTATATATATCCACTATTACTGCGTTTATTAAAAAATTTAATTTGTTAATAATAATTAAAAATTAAAAAGAATCTCAAGCAAATTAACTTGTTTTAAACCCCACTTTATTTCTACTATTTTTATTAATAATAGCTTATTTTACATAATTATTTTTTTTTTTAATTTCACTTGATCCAATTGTCATTATTACTATTACTATTATTATTACCATTATTATCATTATTATTATTATTATTATTATTATTATTATTATTATTATTATTATTATTATTATTATTATTATTATTATTATTATTATTATTATTATTATTATTATTATTATTATTATTATTATTATTATTATTATTATTATTATTATTATTATTATTATTATTATTATTATTATCGAAAGACTACTCACAGCGCGACGGCGCGGAAAAGCAGCTGCCAGCGGCTTGTATGTATGTATGTATGTATGTGTCAGGGGTGATAATAACACTGCGACCCATAGGATCTATTGTGTCCCCCCTTACTTGCCATGTTCTGATATTCTCTCAGACCTATAGCAGCTCTTCGAGTCCTATTTTCCTGAGGAAGTTTAGGACATCGTCGGGCTTCAAATCAGGTAGATCCCCCTCTTCTATTTCATGTGCTCCTAGGTATCTAGCCCTAGAATTCTGCAAGGCAGGGCATTCTGCAAGTATGTGTATTGAGTTTTCATCCTCTTCCTCACAGAATCTGCACTTTGCTTCATCTGCTAACCCTAGTTTCTTCATGTGGCTTCTTAACCGGCAATGCCCGGTTAATATTCCCGTTAGAATTCGGAGCCTTTTTTACTGAGGTTGAGGTAGCTAAGAGATCTCTTCTGGTCATAGTTCCCCAGTAGTATCTTAGATTGCCTCAGTCCTTCCAGCTGATTCCAGTACTTGGATTTTTCCGTCTCCATTTCTTCCCTTAGTTTTCCTAAGATTACTCTACTGCTGATCCCACAAGATGGTTCTGGTCCCAAATGTGGGGTTTCAGCTCCTTTTTTTGCCAGCTTATCTGCTGTTTCATTCCCCTCTATTCCTATGTGTCCCGGGACCCATATTATTTGGCTCTCGGTCCAAAAACTCCTATCTCGGTTCCCTCGTCTAGCTTGGAACCGTCCGTATACCACTTTATGGTATTCTGATTTAAATTCTGTATGGCGTTTTCATCCCATTCAGATTTATTACTCAACCTTGTGATAAATTTTCTCACAAAGTTGAATTTCTTTGGCATATCATCTTGGGGCATTTCCCAAGTTTGATCAAAATGAAGTGATCGGGGTTTTTCCCTGATAATTCCTTCTTTGATCATTCTATATATCGTTTTCTTCCTTACACTTTCTAACAGAATGTGTAGTGGGGTTAAGTTTAAAATCACCTCCATTGCAGCAGTGGGGCAAGTTCCCATTGCTACAGTGATACATGAACAGGCTAGTCTCTGAATCTTCGAGAGATTTTTCCTCGTCGTACTCAGATTAGCCCTTGCTCCCCAAGCCACTGCCCCATATGTGATTATTGGTATTATTGCCAGCGGCTTTCTCACCTTCTTTTTCACCTTCATTCGTACTCCCTTCTCTTTCGTACCTGACGCATAGGTGTGTTAACCCTTCAAGTCCGAAGTTTAACATTTTTTTATTCTGTTTCGAAAAATGTTTTTTTCTGATAAACAATGAAGTGATGTGACTTGATTATACAAAATTTTCGACAGAATTATTTTCCAGTGTGAGATATGAGACGTAACCATATGGTAACGCTAGTACTTTCATGGAAGGTGAGGTAAAAAATGAATACAACACTTTTAATGAGATAAATAATATTCAATTCACACAAATAAAAAAGTAAATTCACAAAAATAAAAAAGTAAAAGTAAAAAGTAAAAAAGTAAAGTAAAAAGTCACTTTTCCAGTGTACATCTATGTTCATAGTGTGTGGAATATCTGATTGCAATCAATGCACAAACCTACATTGCATTTGTTACACATGGTTCTCACACTGGAAATACAGCCTTCGCCTGCACAACGCCTCCTTTTTTTATTAGGGGTATGGACCAGAAGATGATTCATTCCATCGTATCTTACATCATCAGCCACTCTATTGCATGATATGCTGTTTCTATTAGTGGGAGGACGTCCACCAACTTTTGGCATCACGCCATATTTATGCAGATATGTTTGAGCAATATCTCTACGGAATGATAATTGTTCCGAATGTACACCCATCGAGTTTCTACGTAAAATCCATGCATTGATTATCGCCACGTCAATCATCCAAGTGAATATACACCACCACCACTTCTTTCCGCGAATTGATATTCTGTATCTTCCCAAATTCTCATCCATTTGGTCTGTTCCTCCCATGAAATGATTATACTGACCAATAAGATTAGGTCTTGGTACCTGTATAACCTTCTTATCACTCTGAGAATAACGTTTTACATTACATGTTGGTTGTACTCCATATGAAGTGGAAGCGGCTGTAACTATACTGTTGTCTACCCATCTAGCTAAAATGATACCAACATCTTTAGCAATACAGTGATCAAATGTTCCTCTCGGTGCTTTTTTCAGTTCTGCCTTCGATTTGAGAGGACACTGTTTTGGAATCCGGTTGTCTCTTATGGTGCCCGTTCCAGAATATCCATTTATTCGTAAAAAATTGAAAAGCTGTATGCTTGTGAAAAAGATTATCTAGGTAGAATTTATAGGGTAGATTTTTATGAGGTAAGTCTCGTAACATAGCAACAAACGGAGCAGCCGCCTTTCCAAAAGCTCGCTCATCTTTCTCGTTTCCAACGAATCTTTTACCTTGATATACCTCGAAATTTATGAGGTAACCCTCTTTTGTATTCATACTCCAAACTTTATAGCCGAATCGTATGGGCTTACCGCGTATAAATTGTTTGCACCCATGGTGCCCATAATATTTTATCATTGATTCGTCATAATCAATATGCTGTTCGGGTACAAAATTCTGTAAACAATTTTTTATCCTCTCAATCATTGGTCTAAGTTTCCATAACTTATCTTCCTTATTTATCTGCGTGTTATCAGCACAATGCAGAAATCGCATTATTTGAAAAAACGATCTCGCCTCATCGCGTTACTGATAGCCAAATTCTTCATATCGTTTTCAGAAACCCAGTAGTATTTTTTTCCAGGCAACTCATTATACCCACTCACAATCAATATACCAATAAAGCATTTCAGTTCAGCAAGTGTCACTTTGGGGTCAGGAGAGTTCATAAACAAAGCATATCTCTGTATTTCTTGAAGCAACAAAGAGGTGACTGAATCATCGAAAAATAGCTCGAATAATTCAGTAGCTGACATATTTTTATATTTAGAATAATCGCCGCTAGGAAAGACCTTTTGGATACTAGTCATGTCCCCTCTGATCCATTCGATATCATGTGTATTACAATTTTCATAAAGAAATGAATTTTCAGTATTCACCATGTCAGCATTGACGTTGTCAGCGTTTCCAATGTTGTCATTTCTAACTCTCCCATTCTCTTGAAAGAAATCTGATGTGTCATCCATAACACTTTCTGTAACATGATCACCATTTCTAAATAATACTTCTGCTTCAGATCGCAATTGTCTTCCAGTGAAATGATCAGGTATTAGCTCTGATTCATCTCCTGAATCTTCATCAGTTAGTACATGAGGTTCAGGTGGGGTGATATATATATCTGATACGTCATTTTCCTCTGAATAGGCCAGTTCCAAAGCTTCCTCGAGGGTTAATCCTCCACTGAAAACAATTTGTTCATAATATCAGGCTAAAGTACTAGCGTTACCATTTGGTAACGCCGTGATATATCGGGATGATGATCAAAATCAAAACCTCTTTTTTGAATTTTTGACAGTGACTAATATTTCTCTATCTATTATTGATCGTACAATATGGTTGAATTAGCAAAATAGAGGAAATTGCGGTATTTCTGGCAACTTACGTGAAGCGGATATCCATTTTTCTGCCGGGTGAAAAGAAACGATCGTTCAACACTTTATCTGACGGATTGAAAATCCCAACTGTGTATGAAACATCAAAATATACGTAGTTCGATGCATGAAGAGAACTATCCTAGCGCCATCTAAATTTTTAAGATGTAATTTCAATATTTATTTGGCGGTAGAAAACTGTCTTCTCTCTGTTACCATATGGTAACGTCAGTGCTTGAAGGGTATATATCGCGATCGCTTCTCTATACAATTATTATCAAGCTGGCAAAAATCTGAATAATCTTGTAAGCACTGAAAACAGTTATGCTAGATTTTCTAAAAGACGTCTGATTTTAGCACTTATTATAAATAAATGTCTATTATTTAAAAACTTTGATATTAAAAGAAAAACTGTATAATAGTTTTGAAAGTATATACTTCAAAGTATTTACAGATAAAGTTTCATTGAAGTATATTAATTTGGAAAAAAGATATATAATTAAATAAAGTTTGAAAAAAACGATTGAAATTAAGCATGTAAAAAACAGAGATTTTTAAAAAGCATCTATTTAAAAATTTAAACATTTTTCGCTTTGTTTTTGTGATAATAATGTTCAATGATCATTTTGAAATGTTGAATTTAAAAGGAATTTTCGCTGCGACAATAATTAATGAAACAGGAAATATAATTGTTTATTGACGTTTTTCTGCTCGTTTTTTTTTATAAATAAATGGATTTTACAGTTAGAAAATTTACTTTTTTAAACTTGAAAGTAATTTTTTTTGAAAGTTGAGGTCTTTCTCTACATTTTATATTACTTTGTCTGTTTTTTCAGTGCATCACAACCTTTAAATTATTAACTTTTAAATCGAGCCTTCAATAAATTCGGCTCACGGGACGTTCGCGCGCACCCACGAATCGACTTCCGCTGAAATAATTATATATCGTACACTTTTCAATTTACAGAAAAACTTTTCAGACAAATTTTGTAGATAATTGCATCAGCTACAAATTTTAACTAAAACTTTTTTCCATATATTTATTATTTAAACGATTGAAGGGAAACACAAAAACAATTAGAGTGAAAAAACAAAAACAAAATTTTTCTCCCGAGAATTTTCCGGAAAATTGCATACCTATTTTCGTAAAGAATTTTTACTCAAATGTGAAATTTCAAGATTTTTGTCTTTTTAGTGAAGCTATATTATGTGTACTTTGACCATGCTAAGAGGGCGCTCCGACGTCAACAAGAATGGCGGAGAAGACGTGATGGGTTTTTAAATTTTAAAGCCCATTGGCATATTGCTTAGTCTAGTGTTACTAAATTTACTCTCCTGCCAATATTTATCACTTCAATATACGTTCCATAATTATGAAATAAATATCTCATTAAAGAAAATTGAAATCAGAAATTATGTACAGCCTTATATTCACTTTACTTTCAAATGTTTTAAACGGATTATAAACAGCTGATATATGTTGAGAAGTGTACGACACTTTTCAGAAGCGGGATTACTGAGATTATTTTGTAAGCTCACGTTATTGGATCCTCGGGTGTTCAGTGAAATATTCCTGAAACTATTGAGGGAATACAGGAGAACCTGAGACACAAAGTAATATAAGATTTGTTCCCGAAGCAAATTTCTAACTGTTGGACATATTGAGGCTGTACAGTATAAAATAAGCGTTCCAGCAGAGCAGGGTTCAGAGCAAATTAAAATTCTTTGGTGTTCCCGCAAGATTGGTACCTTGTTCAAAAAGAGATCGTTACTCGTTCTCTGAGTTCCAAAATAAAAAGAGAGCTTTTAATTTCACGCTTGCGCTTTTAAATAAAATAACTTCTTTTAGTAATTTTTAAATAACTTTGCTTTTACTTATATTATTTGTTTGATATTGATTGTTTTCGTTGACCCCTACAAAAACTTATATTTTACGTACTAATTCCCGGATGAAAAATCGATTATTTTTGAAGGCAAACTATTTTCGGCCACTATGGTTACTATATAATAAGGTAAGGTACGAGGATGGTGATTGGATCATTTCTTATATCTGTGACAGTTACTGTTATTTGCTGTTGTCAGTACTTACAAAATGACTAGATGTTATTATTAATAATTTCACAAACTTTACTTTTAATATCCATCTTCGAGATTATTTAATTTTTTAGTATATCCTTAAAATAGAGAGTTGTTATACACACAAATCAGAATACATTTTTTATAAATTTATTTAAATTATGATCGAGTCTGCAGTTGGGAGAGAGGGATGTAGCCGGTGTCAGCAACAGGTGAGTCCTTACTTTCATCAAGGTATTAGAGGTATTAGAGGACCTCGGTGAAAAACTGCTTGCTAGCCTCGGTTAGCAATTTGCATGTTTGGCAGTTCAAACAGTTTTTCTAAGGCCACTTGGCAGGTATGTGAAATTAATCCAATTACTCCCGGATCTAAAAAAAAGAAGTAGCTGATTATATTAAAAGGTGTGTGAATAAAAACTCTGATAAGTTTAGTAAAACTAGTGAAGTAAAAAATTATATTGTGTCTTAGACAAAAAATTATTAGGTACTTGTTTTAAATGTCAACAAAAATGTCATTATACTAGAGAGTGTTCTAAAAAGAAAACTAACAAATAATTCAAATATTGATTAAGATCCAGCAGATAGGAATAATACTGTTTTAGTTATAAATTCATCTGAAGATGGTCATAAAACTTTTTTTAAAACTGCTTATTTAAACAAAATCCTGTAGAATGTTATGTGGACCTTTGCAGTAGTTGTATTATGTTAAAAGCAAATGTAGCAGAACAAAGGGTTTTCACTTGTTATAAGGTGGATACACAACCACTGGTAGGCTACGGTAACGGATTAGTTAAGCCATTGAGTCTCTTTACAGGTGTTTTAAAAATAAATAATATTGTTGCTAAAGTGAAGGTACATTTCGTACCTGCACATAGCCAAAATGTCGTTTTAATAGTTGGGCATCCATTTACAGAATTGCCAAATATACAAATAATTAGTAGAAATGAAGTCATAATAGAGAAATGTAACATGCCCCCCCACTAATAAATAGAAAACTATTTTTCCTACGACCATATATGAAAGTGCTAGTTTGCACACTTATTTGTACCTAAGAAAGTAGCTAATATCAATACACGTATTGAAAAGTAAATATCAATACACGTATTAAAAAGTACAATAAATGTCAAATTAATACTATTATAAATATAAATGTATGAGTTGCATTATCTATGCAACCAAAAATACACTTACCTAGGTACCTATAAGTGCAATAGGGGTGATTGGCGCATACAACAGGAGTAAAACGTAAATGAAAATGTTCAAAATAAGTACTTGACTAACACATAACATTTCTCAAGTTCCAATTAATTTCACCAACTGACCATTTTACTTTTAATTTTTATAGATCCCACAAAAAAATTAATATGTGATTTAGATATTAAAGAATTTTGATGTGAATTCCTGAGAAAGGTGGTTATTTGATTTTAATTAATTATATTTCCACGCAATACCTATCTAAACTCGTTAATCCTAATTTTTAACATGACTAACAATTAAAATAAATTTAAAATATTTATTATTATAAGAAATATTGGGGTCGTAGGAAAAATCGTGTACATAACGCGTTGGAAAGTGTATTTCTTGCACTCGTTACGTTTCCGCACTCGCCAATACGCGGCTCGTGCTAAACTTCACTCGTGCGTAATACTTCACTTTCCACACTCGTTATGTAATATACTATTACATACTACTAAAAGTAAAAAACTTCCTGATAATAATTTAGGTTATATCGCAATTCAATCGGACCCACAAAATTATGCGCATTGCGTTCAAGGGGTAATCCGACAGAGGGGCTCATTCTCATCATGTGAGTAAAACAGCGAAGGGAACATTCGATCACATGAATGAAGGGAGTATTTATATTTTTCTTAATCGGTTAAAACCGTATTATTAACCAAGAGAAAGTAACTTTGTGATCGTTTTAATTTCATTTATTACTTACACATAGTTTTTAACTTATTTGATGTGTCCTATTTATTAGTGTGTTTTTGATGATCTCTCTTGGGAAATATTTAACTTGACATTTAGCTCTGAAGATGGCCTATTTTATGGTTGAAAGCGCTTAGCAAAGAAATTTTAAATTATTAATATACACACTTATTAAAAATATAAGTTTCTCCCTTTTTCTCCACTCTAAAACCATTTTATGTTCTGTGGTATACTTTTTATTATATCCCGTTTGCTAATTTGTGATCTTTTATTTATGGCACTTTTTAAGTGTACTTAACTAAGTAGAGTTTAAAATTTAAGGCTCCCTTAAAAATAAACCATTTGCACCATACCAACTAAATGTCGATTTAGTAAAGTAACTCTTGCAGTTTGGCAACAATGCAAAAATTTAAGTTTAGGGGCTTGGTACAATTATTCTTTTTCATAGTACGACTTTAGTCATCATTTTATTATTGACAAACTGTTACCTAAATTAAAAAAAAATCTGGTGTTTACAAAATTAATTGTCCAAAATGTAATGCTGTATATGTAGGTCAAACACAAAGAAATTTTGAAATAAGATTCAATGAACACTTAAGAGCATATAGATTACAACAACCAGATAAGTCAAACTATGCAAAACACGTTCTTGAACATCCGCACTCACTCATACATACCAATGAAATTCAAATATTACATATTTGTGATAAAAAACAAAATTTAGATTTCCTTGAAGAACTTGAAATAAAAAGACGTCTAGCAGATCAACAATATAAAGTAGTTAATGAACAAATAAATCTTGGAAGTTTACCATTATTAAATTGTTTACTTTGATTGAGTCTTCATTTTATACATAGATAAGACGTAATTGTAACAGAAATATATAAGTTATTGTAAAGATCAGCATGATATAGTTTTTTCCTAGTTTTTCTATATCATTGCACAGTTATACTGATCTTAGAGGGAAATACATCCAGGATAATCCCTTAGGGCTAATAACATCTAGGCTTTTATATTATTATTACTTATTATTACTTCCATACTTGATCTAGCCTTAATACTACCTAATCAACATCAGGTACCTAGCTACAAACAAACAAAATGTACCTAACTTCAAAATCTGATGTTAATTCTAGCGAAACGGCCGTCACTGCATTTAAAAACGTATTTTGCGAATAAATAGTGAAAGTTTAATTCAACCGTTTAGTTGTTTACTGTTCTTAATAAGATGGACTTTCACATAGTAAGGGTTAGTACAATAAACTTCAATAACATCAATTTTTCTAATAAGCATTACTTAAGCTCCCTCTTTAATGATTATAGTTTCTTCCAGTCCATCAGTTATCGACGCATCATCTTCATATTTTTGTAAACACGCCTGAGCTTTTGTTATCATAGATTTTGAACAATCCAATGAATCTTTAGCAACTAACTTTGTCCCGGGTGACCTGTCTTCCTTCCTGAATAAGGCAGGATGGACAATGTCCTAGGAGGGCGGCTCCTTGGGAGGATGTACAATGGGCCATATTGTGGCCTAAGTGCTGTGGGTCTATACTCACCCTTCCTACTCTACAGATACAGATGTCCCGGGGTGCGAAATCGCTTTTAACATAGCATTATTTAACTGCATACACATATTTATAGTCGATAGTAAACAAACAGTATCACATGCAAACGTATCAACAAAAACAAACAGGGAAGTATTATATATTTTAGGTATTGACGCAACTACCACTGAAGAAGTGGTAAAAACGCTATAAGTCAAAGCGACAATGTTGTTAAGGAAATAATAGAAATACAAGCTTAAAAACTAGGAAACTATGAACAAAAATCAGCCATACTAAGACCTCCAAGGAAAACAGCAAAGGTACTAGTTAGGTGAGGAAAAATAAAAATAGGATGGCTTAACTGTACTGTAAAAGAAAGAAGAGCAATATTAAGATGCTTCAAATGTTGGAAGTATGGCCTTAAAACCATAGAATGTAAATCCGTGGTGAAAACGTACTTTGTTGATAATATTTTTGTTAAATAATTTGATTTACTCAATTTTTGATTAATAATGAGTTTATGATGCCAATTAATTACCAATTGACGTAGTCAGCACGAATCAGAGAGACATCAGAGAGAGAAAATTGAATTTCACGGCCTTTTTATACCTTTTCCCCAATTATGACATTAATGACATATAATTAGGAAATCAATTGTTTTGATTTGCAAAATTTAACCTAAATTTACGTAAAATGATAAAATATTTTTACATATTTGACTGTTTCTTTGATAATATAAAGAAAATCTGTATTCTTACATTCATGAAAAAGCTATTTAAATTATTTTTTGATAAGTTTTTTCTTATAAAATTGATGTTTGAAATGTGCTCATTTTGGGTATGTCAATCACCTTGAATTTATATAAATTTGAGCTAATAACATAAAGTGAATCTACATCTATGCATAAATCTCTTAAGATTATTATAACTTATATATATATATATTGTGAAGGTATGTTTTAGGGTGAAATCAAAATTTATTTTAGTTTAATTATTATTTTCGGAGATATGTCAAAATTTGAAGTTTATGTCAAATTTAAATTATTAGGTAAAATAAATTTCTGTAATGTAAACAAGTATTGTATTAGTTTTAAGTATAGATAGGAAATGTAGGTTATAGTGATGAAGTTTGGTTGCTAGGAGAGAAAGAAAAGTTTGACAGTTAGTAGAAGAGAATTGAAAAGTCAAGAGAGCAGAAATTAACATTTTTAAAAGAAGTGATATAGAATAAAAAAGGTATAATTTAAAAGAAAGTTAATGTCAAAAGGAAAAAGTTTATATTAATGGTAAAGAAAATAAGCAGTTATAAAAAGTTATTAAAATAGAAAAGCAGTGACAGTTGGTAATTGATTTAAAGTCAGAGAGAATTAAAGAAGAATTTTTATTTGAATATTATAAAAGGCGACAAGAAAAAATTGTATTTTTTTTGGTAATGTAGAAGAAATTATTTAAAGATATAAAAAAAATAAATAACATAAAAGAAGAATTAAAATCAGTAAGTCTTAGTAATTATCCGAGTGGAGTGCAGTGAGGAGAAAGAAGCTAAAATTAATAGATAAAAACAACTAGAGGTCAAGTGATTGGGACGTACAAGGAAATTTGGCATAAAAGGTGTTAGGAAGAATAGAAGAGAAAAAGACACTGCGATAGTTAAGGTTAGTTTAGGTAGTTAAGATAAGATGGATAAGTTAGATAGGCAAATAGATAGGTTAGATAGGAATTAGTTAGGCAGACGTTTAGATATAATAAATTTTATTTGGCTGTTTTTTAAAAATTAATATTTATAAAAAAAAAATTATTTAAAAATAAATTTTGATAGAACCCTACCTTAATTTGAAAAATTATAAAATAAAAACTTAATTTTCATAAATTAAATTAAGTTGGTGAATACAATCATCTCAATTGGCGCCCGAGTAGGGACCTCACAATATTTCAACGTGGGGCTTATAAAAAAAAAAAGTTAAAAAAAAAAAATTTTTACTATAAAAAAAAATAGAAATATTAATAATGGAATCGAGATATAAGAAAACTACCCGGAAAAATCCACAAGAAAATACTGCCGAAGAACAAGAGGAAAGCAGCAGACAACAAGAATCTGGTCAAACAAGTGGAGATATATTGGAAAATGTTCAGGAAAAAGGAGATGGACTAGAAAAACAAGAAAAGGCTGTGGAAATGCAAATGATATTAAATTATATGAAAGAAATAGAAAAGAAAAGACAAGAAGATATAAATGATATAAAAAAACTATTCCAGAAGATAGATGAGAAGACAGACACATTCTCAAATGAGATAAGGCAAGAAATAACAGAATTTAGAAACCAAATGGAGGACAAGATAGGAAATCTTTCAGAAAAAATTGCTACCAACCGAAGGCAAATGGAAGAGCAAATGGATCAAGTCCAAAGAAGAGATAATATAATCGAGGAAGGTGTTGACCAGGATAGACAAGCTATAAAAAAAGAAAATGAAAAAATAAAAGAAAATATTAACAATATACAGTGTGAAACACATAAGATAGATGGAAATGTTGTTGAAAGCCAAACAGCTAATAAACAAGAGGTAGAAATGGGAAAAGTCAATGGGGAAGGAAAAGATGTTGAGAAAGATGACAATGCAGAAATAACTAATAAAAATTCAAAAAGAACAGACAAGAAAGAATATAAAGAAGCTGAAACAGAGAAAAATAAAACAATTAAAATAATACAAACTGATATAGCATTTGATGGAATAGTTTATGAAAATGTACCAGTAAATGAGGACAAAGAAAAAGTAAATTATAATAAATATGATATTAATGAATATAAGAAGAAGCAAAATGTAATTATCACTATAGATGTGGAAGAAACAAGAATAGAAAAAGTAATAAGAAAACCCAAAAACAAAGTTTATAAGATATTAATTATGATTCAAACAATAAAAACCATAAAAATTGTATTAGAGAAAAATTGGAAAAAAGTAAAAAAAATAAGACTGGTCAATGTGTAGGGGGAGATAATAGTTCAAAAATGTTAATAGATCTAGATTAAGGGATTTTTGTACTAATAGTTTAAATTAGATAATCGAATTTCCATGATCACATTTTAAAGTAGGTAGTAGAATTTGTTTAAATGTAGAAAAAAATTAAATCAACAGGAAAGAAAGAAAAAGCTGGTTTAAAAAAAAAATTAGAAAGATGAATGTGTAAGAAATTTAAATTTTCATAAATTCAAATTAAATTTAAATTTATGTAAAATTTTAATTGGGGGGAATTGTGAAGGTATGTTTTAGGGTGAAATCAAAATTTATTTTAGTTTAATTATTATTTTCGGAGATATGTCAAAATTTGAAGTTTATGTCAAATTTAAATTATTAGGTAAAATAAATTTCTGTAATGTAAACAAGTATTGTATTAGTTTTAAGTATAGATAGGAAATGTAGGTTATAGTGATGAAGTTTGGTTGCTAGGAGAGAAAGAAAAGTTTGACAGTTAGTAGAAGAGAATTGAAAAGTCAAGAGAGCAGAAATTAACATTTTTAAAAGAAGTGATATAGAATAAAAAAGGTATAATTTAAAAGAAAGTTAATGTCAAAAGGAAAAAGTTTATATTAATGGTAAAGAAAATAAGCAGTTATAAAAAGTTATTAAAATAGAAAAGCAGTGACAGTTGGTAATTGATTTAAAGTCAGAGAGAATTAAAGAAGAATTTTTATTTGAATATTATAAAAGGCGACAAGAAAAAATTGTATTTTTTTGGTAATGTAGAAGAAATTATTTAAAGATATAAAAAAAATAAATAACATAAAAGAAGAATTAAAATCAGTAAGTCTTAGTAATTATCCGAGTGGAGTGCAGTGAGGAGAAAGAAGCTAAAATTAATAGATAAAAACAACTAGAGGTCAAGTGATTGGGACGTACAAGGAAATTTGGCATAAAAGGTGTTAGGAAGAATAGAAGAGAAAAAGACACTGCGATAGTTAAGGTTAGTTTAGGTAGTTAAGATAAGATGGATAAGTTAGATAGGCAAATAGATAGGTTAGATAGGAATTAGTTAGGCAGACGTTTAGATATAATAAATTTTATTTGGCTGTTTTTTAAAAATTAATATTTATAAAAAAAAAATTATTTAAAAATAAATTTTGATAGAACCCTACCTTAATTTGAACAAGTTTAAAATAAAAAGTTAATTTATAAATTAAATTAAGTTGGTGAATATAATCATCACAATATATATATATATATATTGTAATGTTTTAAAATAATAATAATAACTTACCAAAATATAATTAAGATTGTAATAAATTATAAAAAAAGGTTATAATAAACAAAAGACTTTCGAAAAATCCGCCATCTTTGCAACTTCCGGCGTGAGCATATAAAAACCTGAAAAAAATTGAAAATTAGGTCATTCTGATTTCACCTGAAAGCCAATCCACGCTAGATTGTTTTTAAAATTGTTACTATTTAATGGCTGACTTCCTGTCTATGATAAAAAATGGTTGCAAAATAATTATGATGTAAAAATAATATGGATTTATGATCAAAAACAACTGGAAATTGTATATTTATTAATAAAACCCCTATCAGCAAGAATTAAAAATAAAAATTTTATTATACTAACCTGCAATATTAAACTTTGGATACCTGGAGGAGTGACTAAAAAGTTTCCATTTTTAATAAGACGAAAACGAGATAGCTGTTCCTGGGACGACTCCATTTCCAAACATCAACTCGT
This sequence comes from Ophraella communa, assembly GCA_035357415.1. Lineage (NCBI taxonomy): Eukaryota > Metazoa > Arthropoda > Insecta > Coleoptera > Chrysomelidae > Ophraella > Ophraella communa. The sequence goes on from CM068995.1 coordinate 19,787,922, forward strand.
CGCCTGTCTCACGAAGGAAGATACACCCAATAAGTGAATTTTACGGTATGTGTTTACTATTATTTATTACAATCATAATCACTTTCAAATTACTAATAAAATTTTGTGAATGATTAATTTCAATATCCATTAAACATTTTCTAACACAACTTTGATTTGAATACAAAATTTTTCTATGCATTCTTATAACAACTGATACATACAGCATAACGCTTGTTCTAAAAGCGAATGTAACTGAAATGGTCACATGTTTTAAATATACCTGCGCATAGGCATTTATCCAGAGTCGTAACGTAGTGTAGATAAAGGGTACGTTGTTTTTAGATATAATAAGTGAAATATATAATTTTATCGTTGATTTTTATTTGAACCGACTACTGAGGTTAATAGTTACTCATTTTTAATAATTCATTTGAATAACCTAAAAATAATAACAATAATAGATAAAAAATTTCAATATATTGACTTTAGTAATATACAATTTGTATACAGTTAAAAGAATAAGTGAAGCTAAAGAAGTTTTAAGGTGTTTTGGGATAATTAAAGATTAAATTAAAATAAAACATACATAATCAAAAATTATAGCCCCACAAAACTTTAATAAAAATAATAAAAATTTAAAATAATAAAAATAACTACTTAACAATTACATTAATTAAAATAATATTATATCTATCAATCATCATTATCAATTGTAATTTATTACAATATATTAATATGATTTAAATTTTACTTTAATTTTTATGTTTGATTTATTATAGTTTTGTTTGTTAATATCCCACGTTGGTATTGTCAATTTATTATGATTTAAATTTAGTGATTATTATTATTTATAATTTTGTTTTGTTTTATTGGTTTTGTCAAATGTTTTGATTGATTTTAATGATTAAATACTATTTAATTTTATATAACGTTTACTTGTTCTTCTGTAATTCTATGGTTGGGCGCATTATCAAAATTTTAACTAGTTCAGACTATTTGTTTTGAAATTTAAATTTAAAATCTGACTCTCATCAGGGTAGGATTCAAATTAAAATATTATTTAATAATTAACACACAATAAATTTAATGTCAAGTATTTCAAAGAAATTTTACAAAAACTGTTAATTGGTTTTCATATGTTTAGTACAAATAAATAAATGAATAGCCTTATATGAAAAGAATGGAGATGATACATACAAATAAAATTAATTTACAGTCACAAAATAACAAATACACAAATACTAAATCTTAACTATGACACGTACCTTTTATTATAAAGTTCGTTCACTAAAAATTGCTATTGTCTAAATGGAACAGCACAAAACTCGGATCGGCTTCTCCTCGTCCCCTGTCAGAAATATAATACCAACAATATGGCGGCTGAGGACCAGTTACAGAAAGAATGCTCAAATTTAATCTTTCAAATTCTCTTGGATTCAGTCTCTGATTTGACAAATTTATTACTTTGGTAAGTAATTTAATAATGGTTGATTATTTTACTGCATGTATTTTTAATATTACATGTATTACTTTAACATAAACAGCTTTTAATTAATGCAAAAAATTTGCTTCTAGTTAGTAATCAATTAATACATACGATGTTAATTGCTCTGCTACCAAAATCAAAAGAGAGTCAATAGATGTTAACTGCTCTGCTACCAAAAACATAAGAGAGATGAATCATCAATTTTCCGGCCTTTTTATAGGCTTCCTGGAAAAATGACAAGTATGACATCGAAAAACGAAATTCCATTGTTTAAATGCAAAATTCTAACCAAAATTCTTGAATATGAAGGTAATGAAATTACAAAACTAATAGTATCTTTGTTAACTTACAGTGAAATCTTATCCTTATATTTACTAAAATTTTGTTTGTATAATTTTCTAAGTGACTTTTCCTAAGAAAATTTTAGATTCAAAATGCACAACTTTCTTGAGCTGTCAACTTATTTTAGACCTTCAAAATTTGAAATAAAACCATCATTTGTATTAAAATTACTATGAATCTGTTAAACTAATACTGTTTTAGCTGATAACTACTATTTTAAACTCTAACAACTAAAATTTAAACTTTTAAAAGATTCTGTTATTTGTAGGTATCACTTATGCATTATATAAGATAAGATTCTCTGTGTTACAAAAGACTCACAACTTAAAATTTATATAAAACATTTACTTAACTATCCTACATACATTTTGTTACATAAAATGTCTTTGTTAGTGTTTGTACACTAAGTTTTTCAATATTTATTTCACTATGCACTATTAAAGTGTTCTATCAAAAACTTATGTGTTTATGTCCAACATTATTGATATGGGAATTAGTTTACTGTATTTCACCACACCTGCTACATGTTTTTAATTGTTCTTATGTCTTTTTAAGGTACTCATGAGCTATTGGAATATTTGTTTGTACAATATCGAAGACTAAAATTATAGTCTTTTTATAATTTTGTAAGTACTTCCTTTTTATAATATTAATTTAAATACTTTACTAACTAAAATAACATGTTGATTTCTTAAACATGTGAAAACCATTAATACTTTTGATTTTTATTTTCTTTTTATTGTTTCAGATTAAACTTAGAATTTTAAAAGAGAACTAGGACAAAAAAAAATTGTTATGTAAAAGTGTACCTACTCATCATGGATTGGAAATATTTAATTGTTATAAAATAGCAAAATATGGATTCTATTCAATATAAAATGCCCATTACACTCTTTGTTTATATTAAATGTATGTCTTGTGAAAATTATGAACTTGGAAACTTTAGATGTACAAAAGAAAAAGTAAATGCTGATTCTATAAAACTTAATAATATATCCTTTTATTGTAAATTATAAGGTAAGTTCTACTTATTAAATTTTTTACTATTAGATATCTATCTCAAATCCCCCAATTTAATTTTTAACAAAATTCTTGTGTAACAAGATAATTTTTTAAAAATTTATTTCCTTTGATACTCTTTATTTATATTGTTAGTACTTTTCCTAACATATCACTTCTTCATTACATTCTTCCCTTGATTTATTCAAATAATTGGAAGTGTATATTCAACATATAAAAATTATGAATTTTTCTTTTATTCAATTAAACTTATTTATAATCATTATTTAATATAATTCTTTATCTCTCTATCTTCAGGAATCAATTTTAAAACCTATGATGTTATATTCTTATCACAATTTATACTTGTTTACATCAAAAACACTGTTGATTTATTTGATTTTAAATTTGTTGTTATAGTATCTCAAATTATCAGTTACTTTACATAAATTCTATATTATTTTCTTCAAAGTTTATATTATACTCTTGTTACTTTTATAAAAATTCAATGAAAATTGCCTAGTCTCAAATTGAAAAGGAAATCCATCTCTCAAATGTGGATTATGTAGATAATCGTAGTAATAAAACTCAAAGTCTATCCACAACGTTTAATAGTAAGGTTCACAAGTTAATGCGCAACATGTTTCGGTCTTCAGACCATCATCAGGCTATAAAGAAAACAATAGTATCAGGAAACTTTAAACTTTAATATTTGAGGTAATGTAATGTAATGTAATCTGATAACAGACACCACTCGCTCATTTTATTACTATGTTTGACTTTCCTGATACTATTGTTTTCTTTATAGCCTGATGATGGTCTGAAGACCGAAACATGTTGCGCATTAACTTGTGAACCTTACTATTAAACGTTGTGGATAGACTTTGAGTTTTATTACTACGATTAGTCTCAAATTGTTATTATTCTAATTTAACTACATCTTAACTTATTATTTCTTAAAAAAAAATTAAATGTTATTAGTCCTATTCTATTTGTTTAAATTTCATATTTTAAAAAATATTATACATATGAGTTTGTAATATAAAATGTGTGTCATAATGTACTTTTCAATATGTTTAATTACTATGCAATTCTATCTCTATGCAAAACAAACTATAACTTATACTTCTATGTAATACTAAAAAAAAATTGTTATTCAACATGTTTATTTTAATTTTATGTGTGTTTTAATGTTTCCTAAATTAATCTATACCTAACTCTACTTTTTGTATTTTTAAATTTCTTTCTTTTTTTGAAATTTCTCCCCCTATTATAATCAAATTCTCTTAACTGTATCTTCTCTTGATAATTTATTTGTTTAACATCCCCCCAAAATTCGTTAATAGATTGTTCTTTTAAATTGTATACATTATTAATAAATTGTTCTTTGTTATAGGTTGCTGAAAGATTTCCTATCAAAATACTTCTTGCAACTACCCGAAGATCTATGATGTTTTTAATATTGTTTAATTTACTTTTAAATATACTTGTTAAATTATTTGAATAGATGTTATTAATGTTATTATAAAATTTTATTCTGAACTCTTGTACCTTTTTTCCATATACAATTGTATTTCTTTTTATTATTTGTATTACTATTTCTTTATATTCTACTCTTTTCTTTTTAATCTTTTTAAGTTTTCTACTTGGTTTTGTACTGGTATTTCTTTTCTATCTATAATTATACTTGAATTGGTCTTGGGTTTATGTTCATCCATGTAAATTTTACTTTTATATTGTTCATAATCTTTTTCTAGATCATATATGATATCAATCATCATTATTTTTGTATTAATTTGCTTCATTTCAACTTCTTTGTCTCTGTTTTTGTCTGTTTGGTTTAAAATTTCATTTATTATGTTCCAACCAATTTGACTATATTTTAATTTGTTAGATTCGACTTTTGTCGCTAAAAATTGTACTTTTATTTTATACCTGATTGACTTCTATGGAGATAGATTATTGATTTTTAATGACAGTTTTTAAGTGTCATTTTTTTGAATGTTGGAAATAGATAGATGAAATAAGAAAAGTAGTTTTTATTTCTCATTTGCCGCATACAAGCATTTTCTTGCTGTGAGTCAAAGTCCTATCTGAGCTATCGTTGGCTCCAAAGCAAGTGGTCCTTCAAATAGTACATCGTTTGACATTGCCGTTCAAACATTTATTTGGTCCTTCGAGGTCATCAACCCGCTGTGGAAATCAGTTCTTTAGTATAAACCAAGAATATTGAAGATAACAAGATCGTTTAGAGTAGTGACATTATTCCGACAACTATGTCAACTAAGAATACAAAAGATAAAACTCATCGTCACAGCCAGCGTGAAAACTTTGGAGTTCCTCCAGATCGATTGGGGTTTTCTCCGCCTCAAATTCCAACTGTTACGAATGTTACAAGCACTGCAGATGCCGCAATCGCAACCTTAAATCATCTATCAATGACAGAGGATTCTGCTTCTAATCAAAGGGAATTGCAAAATGATTTACAGGTACTCCTAAGTCAACTACATGAAGAAAGAAATAAAAGTAAAAGATTAGAAAATGAAGTTAGAGAAATGCGTGACAAGATTAATGAAACAAAGGAGAAACCAAGTAGTCAGAGTCACGCTGACAATGAATACGAGGATTCAATAGAAAATGAACCTGAACAGGAATCGGTAGAAGGCAACATCAGAGTTCAAGATGAAATGTGTTTCTCTCCGCAGTTTAATCATCATGATCAACGTAATATAACTTTTGAAAGTAATTTAGCCGCTACTTTTGCCAACGCCATGGTACAAGCTCTTCAGTTTCAAAGTCAAAGAACGGAAGAGTTATTACAACAACAACTTAGAAATAGTGAAAGGTCGTTTGCAAGACAAAGCCAAGGAAGCTATTTACCAACTTTCTCTGGGAACCCACTGGAATGGCCGTTGTTTTATCAACATTACGTACAATCTACCAAGGACTGTGGTTTCACCCTTGCTCAGAACATGACCCGTTTGGAGAAGGCTCTACGGGGGGAAGCCAGAAAAACAGTACGTGCTCTTATGATAGTGCCCAATAATGCAGATCTTGTAATCAAAACATTACAACAAAGGTATGGCCGTCCTGATTTCGTAATTCAAGCTTTAATGGATATTGCTAGAAAGACATCAAGTCCTAAAGAGAATAATTTATTAACATTAATAGATTTCTCTACTGCCGTTACAAACTTGGTGTTAACTGTGAAAGCTTTGAACGAGCCTTCGTTTTTGGAGAATCCAGTATTGCTTCAAGAACTAATTGATAAGTTACCAGAAACATTAAAGTTAATGTGGGGTATAAAAGCACTTGAACTAAATACACGTCCAAATCTAGATAATTTTGCAAATTGGGTTAATCAGATGTCACAAGCTGCAGGAATGGTAACAATACCAAAGATAAGATTCAAGGAGCGAAGAGAGGAAGATACATTTTTTACCACACATGACGAAGGCATATCAAGATTTTCGGAAATCGAGAATACAAAGACAAGTAAACAAGTTGCCTGCCAATATTGTAGTACTGACGGGCATATCATGGGAACTTGCCCAGAATTCAAATTACTAGCAACCAATCAAAGATGGGATTATGTGAAAAAACAGAAACATTGCTTTCGCTGTCTGCGTAAAAATCATATCGTTAGTCAGTGCAAAAGTAAAATAGTTTGCCGTATAAATGGGTGTTCACGGAAACACAATCCATTGCTACACGATAATACTTCATCACCCAAACAATTACAATCAAATAAGCAAGAGCATCAGGAAAACAACAACCAAGTTGAAGAATTAAACGGATCCCTAGATATCTGGTCAGGGTCAAGTATTTTGAAAATTGTTGTTGTCGAAATTCACGGCCCAAAAGGATCTATGGTCGTTAATGCATTGATGGATGATGGATCCACTACTACTTTTTCAAATTTATTTAAAACAGAATTGTGTACGTCGACCGCAAGCCATCAAGGATTACAGGCGGATAGAATGGAAAGCCGAAGTTCACCAACTCTTTCTACATCCGAAGAAAATACACCACCAGTGAAGATTAGTTCTGACAGGGAGGCTATCGCTGCTTGCAAGTCTACTGGGTTAAGCAACCTAGAGTTTGTGGTAGAAAATAGTAAGAAGAACGATGTGCCAGTTGTGGACCCGATGACCCCGCCTATAGTGAGAATGTCACGAGAATCAGACGTGGAAAATGGACGATTCTTATTAGCTAGACTAAGGGAACCTTCCATATTAAAATCCCTTAGGTTATTTCTTGCCTTTCTACATAACCAGCCAGCCAGTATATGCTTTGAAGGCCACACTAAAACAAGCGTCAAACTAGCTTTAACATCGGAGGGACTTCCTGGTGACGAAGACTCCTTGCGTAGGCTGTATTATCGTTTCCATAAGGCCTACGGAATTGAGGAAGATGAAGTTGAGGCAGATCTCTTAGCATTCAGATCCTTTATATCATCAGAGAGGGTCCTTCATCTGCAGAGAATTAGGGAAGGCCACAGTAATTATATGTCGACTGGTTCTCCAAGTAGACCCAAAAATTTTTAATATCAATGACGCGAACAGAGGATCAAGCAACCTCTAAAAAATTGGACGAAAGTAAGCTTGGTATATTTCTTATTAATATTCAGTCCTTAAGACACAAAACGGATGAATTGTTTCTATTATTGGAAGAGCTTGGTTTTCCAGAAATAGTTGCCTTAACGGAACACTGGCTACATATTGGTGAGCCTGTATTTGTAAAAATTACACAACTATAGCTCGCTTTAGTAGGAGTAATTTATCCCATGGAGGTACTTTAATAATGTCAAATAACAATAACTTTTCAGCAGTTACCAATTTCGATAACCTTTTGTCGGAAAAAATATTTGAGTTTTCCATCGTTTTTAGTAAAATTTATAACCTTTATATTATTTGTATTTATAGAACACCAGACGCTAACGTGCATATTTTCTGTCAAAATTTACTGGGCTTACTTGAATCCTTGCCTGCTAAAAGCAGATTAATTTTATGTGGAGATTTTAACATTGACTTTTCCAGTGTGTGTGCTGCTCAAGAAACAATTCGATCTATATTTGACTCTTTTGGTATTAACATGCATATCAACTCTCCTACCAGAATAACCAAAACTAGTTCTAGTACTATTGACTATGTTGTGTCGTCATTTGAATCGAGTTTTGTAGACTGCTCCGTCTTTAGTTCGGGTTTCTCAGACCATGAGGCAGTATTATCTAAGTTTTTAGTAAATTCTAAAACAAAAATTGCTCCACGCAAATTTTGTCGAATTTTTACGGATAAAAATTTTCTTAACTTCAGAAATCTCTGTAAAACAACCGTCTGGGATTGTCTTTCTCTTGATGTCGATACCGCCTTTGCATCTTTTATTAAAACATTGTCTAATTTAGCTGTCAAATCATTTCCTCTTAGGCCTATCAAAAACAAACTGCATAAGCCCTGGACTACCAAGGGCTTGCGTACATCCTCAAAAAATATGCGTTGTCTCTCTTACATAAAAAAATTTACTGACAGTATATTTCTTCATGAATACGTGAAAATGTATAAAAAAGTGTATCATAAGACTATAAAAGCTGCAAAGGACGTCTACTATAATAGGAGACTGAGTGGATCCAAAAATATTACTAAGGAAACATGGTCCATAGTTAATGATTTAAGAAATAAAGTTTCCTCGCCCAGCACTATTCCTACTACACCTGAGAGCCTAAATAATTACTTCATAAATGTTGCCAAAAACTTAACTAATTCTATAACTTCCACTATTGATCCACTTTCTTATTTACCGAATGTTAATGAAAACTTAAACAGTTTCTTTTTTTCACCTGTGGTAACAGAAGAGCTTCGTAATACAATTCGAGACATTAAAAACAAATCCGCATCTGGAGTAGATGGGCTTACTCTCAAAATGTTCGCAAATCTGCCGGACTGTGTATTAGATCTTCTAACTAATTTGATTAATGAGTCGTTCCAAATTGGTATTTTTCCTACTTGCCTTAGGACAGCCATAATCATTCCTTTGCATAAAGGAGGTGATAAAGATCAAGTTTCTAACTATCGCCCAATCGCGCTTCTTCCTACGTTATCCAAGATCATTGAAAGGTTGGTAAAAAAAGGCTTCTTTCATTTGTGAGTAAATACAATATTCTAGCTAAAAATCAATTTGGATTTTTAAGTGGTAAATGCACAAATGATGCAATGTTTTCTCTTTTTAATAATGTCTACTCCAGCTTAAACAATCAACACTCTACAGCTACAATATTTTGTGATTTCTCAAAAGCTTTCGATTGCGTGGATCATAAAATACTACTTAAAAATTGCAGTACTATGGATTTAGAGGCACCTCGATCAGGTGGTTCGAGTCCTTTCTTAGTGATAGACTGCAGCTTGTACGAGTTGATGAATTAAGGTCTTCATGCAAGCAGATAGAATATGGGGTTCCACAAGGTTCGGTATTGGGTCCTATATTGTTTTTGCTATTTATCAATGATATTGCTGACTTGAGCATCGGCGGAAAAATTTGTTTATTCGCAGACGACACTAGCTTTTCTTGGAGTCACCCGGATATCACCGAACTGCATAGAATCGTTTCACATGACTTAACCATCATCAAATCATGGTGTGATTCTAACCATATGTGTTTGAACGTTTCTAAAACGAAAGTTTTACCATACACATCTGCAATTCAACCTATTATGTTGAATAATTCTACTATAGAGGTCGTTGACTCTGTGAGATTTTTGGGACTAGTCGTTGACAGCTCTCTAAAATGGGATGTACACATTGACGCTTGAAGCTCTTCTTGTTACGCACTGAGAACAATATCTAGGGAGCTTCACCTGTCAGCTTCCAAAACAGTCTATTTTGCCCTCTTCGAGTCACATCTCCGATATGCACTTTTGGGGTACATGTTGTGTGACTCAATTTGAACGTATTTTTAAATTACAAAAGAGAGCTGTTCGGTATACGCTGAAACTAAGCAGTAAAACTCACTGTAGGGAATTCTTTAAAAAACATAAAATATTAACACTTCCATCCCTATTTATCTTTGAATCCATTTCTTTAATTCGGAAACATTTACCTGAAGTCTCAGACAGACCATCTCATAACTACCCTCTTAGAAGTGCAGAGTATGACCTTTATTTACCAAAACCTCGCACGGAACTAATCAAAAGCTCTATTTTTTATAACGCTAAGAAAATGCACAACAATCTACCCTTGGAAATAAAGTCCATTTCATCAATAACCGCATTTCGTATCGCTTTAAAATCATACTTGGTGGAGAGAGCTTTGTATGCAGTTGACGACTTTTTTACATAAATTATTTTGGACCATCTCACGCACTGGAAGGTTAATTTGTGATATTTATCTATTTTGTTGTTTGTTGTTTTTTTTTTGTTGTTACTCTGACTAAATTAAAATTTTAAATTTTTATTTTTTTATATTACTTATTATTTATCAGTCTCATTGTATAATGCATACATAAAGTATACATTTATTTTATTTTATTTTTTATTATTTTTTTTTAATTGACCTTTCGCAATGTTTTATATTGTGAAGTTTTATATGTTTGTATGTTTTATGTTTTATTTACTTGTAAATACTCTTGTATTACTGTTTTGTTCTGTGTGATTTGCTTTTTTTTTTTTAAACAGCTTTGTCCACAAATTTAAAAAATTTTTTCGACAATAAAGCTTATTATTATTATTACTCTGTTAAGCCGACAAGTAGCAGATTCGTTAGGATTGGATGGACCTGTAGACCCCCTTCATATTAGATGGACAAACGCGATGAGCCAACAAGATTTAAGCTCCAAAAGAGTAGACATTTGGATAAACGAGCCTGGAAAACGAGAAAGATTTCAATTAAAAAACGTAAGAACAGTACAAGCTTTGAAACTTCCATCTCAACGTCATGATTTAGAAGACATTATTTCAAGATATGAACATTTAGCATTAAAGAAAATTAAGTTTTTGCCAGGACAACGTCCTCTAATTCTTATTGGAGAACCACATGCTCATCTAACTGTTGGTAGACAAGTAATAGAAGTAGATGAAATTTCACCATTGCTTACCGAAACACGTCTAGGCTGGGTTATTCATGGACCTCTAGATGCATCTGGAAAAGAAGAAATGGCGTTTATGTGTCATGAATCAGATGATGAGAAACTTCATGATCTTGTAAGGGAGTCGTTTTCATTGGAAAATATTGGTATCAAAAATATTTGCTCTTTACGTTCCAAAGAAGACGCTACGGCAGAAGCTATAGTGGAGAAGATTACTTGCCGAGTAGTTGACCGTTGGCAGACGGGTTTATTATGGAAGTCAAAACAACCTTCGTTACCGCCGAGCCGGGAAATTGCCTTGAGAAGACTAAAATATGTAGAAAAGAAAATTGGACGAGATGAAAATTTGGCAAAACAGTATCATGAGAAAATACAACATTATTTAGATGTTGGGTATGCAAGAAGGTTATCAACAGAGGAGTTAACAGAGAATTCAAATATAGAATGGTATCTTCCACATTTTTATACCGTCCACCCAAATAAACCAGGGAAAATTAGAATTGTATTTGATGCCAAATCATCTTCTCAAGGAGTAAGTTTAAATGACAACTTACTTACTGGTCCAGATTTATTACAATCCTTGCCTGGAATTTTACTTAAATTTCGCCAAAAACGTGTAGCGATAAGTGGTGATATAGCTGAGATGTTTCATCAAGTATTGGTTAGACCAGAAGATCAGCCAGATCAACGATTCCTTTGGAGAGAGAAGCAGTCGGATGAACCATCAGTGTTTCAGTTAAACGTTCTTATGTTTGGCTCAGTGTGCTCTCCTTTTTGTGCCCAGTATGTAAAAAACAGAAATGCTTTAGAATTAGAGAACAAATATCCATCTGCGGTAAAAGCAATAATCTCTAAACATTACATGGATGATTACCTGGATTCAATGGATAGTGAAGCAGAAGCCATAAAGTTAGCAAAAGAGGTGACCCTAGTTCACAAAGCAGGAGGTTTTGAGATTGGAAAATGGAGTTCTAACTCAGATTATGTCAAAAACCAACTCACTGGTAATAAAGAGTTTAATGACATTAAGAGCTTCTCCGAATGGTCAGAGATACCCACAGTAAGAGCATTAGGTCTTTATTGGTTGCCACAACTTGATTTTTAGCATTTCGCGTAAATTTGGATCGCGCAGGAGTTGGTGTAGCAACAGGAGAAATCATTCCTACAAAACGAATAGTATTAAGAACGATGATGTTGCTGTGGGATCCACTCGGATTTCTAGGCCATTACACAATCAAAGCCAGAATATTACTCCAAGATATTTGGAGAGCTAAGATCGGATGGGATGATAAAATTACCGAAACACAATTTAAAAAATGGAAAAAATGGATCCGAGTTCTCCCTTGCCTAAATGAAATTAAAATTCCTAGGTGTTATTCAATAAGTGCAAGTTTAAGCGACAACGTTACTCTTCATGTCTTTGCCGACAGTAGTGAACTGGCAAGTTGTGCAGTGGCATATTTAAGAGTCAAAGATTTTACAGAAATAAAACTTGCAATGGTTATGTCAAAGATACGTGTAGCTCCGTTAAAACCATGCTCCATTCCCAAACTGGAATTAACTGCAGCTTTGATAGCTAGTAGAATGGGTAAGTTCATTTTGTCGGAACTAGATATTAAAATTCATGGGGTCACTTACTGGACTGATTCCATGACAGTTCTCCGATGGATTCGTTCCGATGCACGAAGGTACCAACAGTTCGTAGCCAACCGAATTGGTGAGATACAGGAAAATTCTGAGGTTAGACAATGGAGATGGGTCCCAACTGCCGACAACCCAGCCGATGATGGAACACGTGATGGAAAAGTAGATATTAGTAATATATCAAGATTTTTATTTGTACCAAGTTTCCTACATCTTCCGGAAGAAAAGTACCCAGATGAACCAGAGAGTAAACAAATTATAAGTAGTGATGCTGAATACATGAGAAAGGAGTTTGTTGCTATACTTATAGAAGCTCCAGAAATATGTGTACCCAAAGTAGACCGTTTTTCTAACTACAACAAATTAGTTCGTTGCACTGCTCGTGTTTTAAGTTTGGCAAATAAAACATCATTCCTCGATTTGAAGAAAGCCTCAAATTTGTTATTTAGGTCTTGCCAATGGGAATTTTACCCAAATGAAATGCAACGATTAAATAACAACGATACGGTACTGAAGTCAAGTTCACTATTTCAGTTGTCTCCGATGATAGATAGTTTTGGCGTATTAAGAATGAAATCTCGACTTGAATCTGCAGGTACGTTAGAGCTACGTTGCCCTATTATTTTACCACAAAAGTCCAGATTAACGGCGTTGTTAATTGAATTCTATCATAGAACATTTGCTCATTGCGGAGAGGATCTAATAATTAATGAGCTAAGACAACGTTTTTGGATTCCACACATTAAAAGTACGGTCAGGAAGATTATTAGAGCATGCATAGAATGTCGAAAGAGAAGAATACAACCAAAGCCTCCGATAATGGGCGCTTTGCCAGACTTTAAACTTCAACCACAGCCACGTGCATTCTATAATTGTGGAATGGACTATTTTGGGCCTATAAATGTAACCATCGGGAGAAGACAGGAAAAGAGATACGGCGTACTATTTACATGCTTAAACATCAGAGCCGTTCATTTAGAAGTAGCTCAGAGCCTCACGACAGACAGCTGTATCATGGCAATAAGACGATTTGTTTCTATTCGTGGTCAGCCATGCCACATGTATAGTGATAATGGTACTAATCTAAGAGGAGCAGAAAAAGAGTTGCGAAACGCGCTGAATGAGCTAGACCAGAATGCATTGGAAGACGAAAGTTCAACGCGAGGTATGACATGGCATTTTATACCTCCAGCAGCAGCACATATGGGAGGAAGCTGGGAACGCCTTGTGCGATCTGTAAAAACAGCATTAGCTGTTATTTTAAAATGTAGAGCTCCTAAAGAAGAGGTATTAACGACGGCGTTGGCAGAGGCTGCAACTACAGTTAATAGTCGTCCGCTAACTGAAGTTCCAGTGGATCCAGAAAGCTTGGAGGCATTGACACCGTATCATTTTTTAATTGGGTCCTCTAGTACAAGCCAACCCCCCGGCGTAATTTCAGAAGATGAGTGGAATCTATCACGACAATGGAGAAAAAGTCAAGCACTAGCCCAAATGTTTTGGAAGAGATGGCTTCGTGAGTATTTACCAACACTTCAAAGAAGAAAAAAATGGAACAACTCTCTACCAAATATCGAAACGGGGGATATTGTCATTATCATGGATGAAAGTCTCAAAAGAAATACATGGCCAATTGGGATCATAACGAAGACATTTCCAGGAAAAGATGGAATAGTTCGAGTGGCAGAAGTCAATACTGCTAATGGAATTTATCGCCGACCGGTTGTGAAGTTAGGAAAGTTGGATATTAAACGAAAAGAAGAGGATTGACTGACGTCAATCGGGGGGAAGAATGTTCCAACCAATTTGACTATATTTTAATTTGTTAGATTCGACTTTTGTCGCTAAAAATTGTATTTTTATTTTATACCTGATTGACTTCTATGGAGATAGATTATTGATTTTTAATGACAGTTTTTAAGTGTCATTTTTTTGAATGTGGGAAATAGATAGATGAAATAAGAAAAGTAGTTTTTATTTATCATTTGCCGCTATACAAGCATTTTCTTGCTGTGAGTCAAAGTCCTATCTGAGCTATCGTTGGCTCCAAAGCAAGTGGTCCTTCAAATAGTACATCGTTTGACATTGCCGTTCAAACAAATTACCTCTGCATTTTCTTTTATCTCAAATTCCTTTTCTTCATAATTCTTTTTGTTTAAAACTTTATTATTTTCTTTATTGTCTTGTATATTTTCAACTTCCATTATTGCTTCTATTCTTTCATTGCTAACTTCTTGTCTCATACTTTGAATTTCTTCTCGAATTTTTCTAATTTCATTCAAACTTTTTTTTCTTCCTTCATCTATCTTCTTTTCCATATTATTTAGTTCTATCTTCATTTCCTTTTTTATTTCTTCTTTACTTGCATTCAAATCTTTTTTCATTTCTTCTTTATTTGCATTTAAGTCTTTCTTCAAATCTTTTATTTCTTCTTTATTTTCATCAAATTTTCTGTCCATATTCTCTAATTTACGGTTTATTTTCTCATTATTTTTATTCATCTGAATTAACATTTTTCATGATTTTATCCTATCCATCGTCTCTTTCTGGACTCTTGGTTTCCTGTACCTTTTGTTGTACTGGTTCTTGTTATTCTTTTTCTTTTCCTGTTTCCTCTTGTTCGTCTTGTTTCTTTTCTGTCTCTTGTCCTTGTTCCGGTACAAAATCTCCAGCACCTCTGTTTCTTTCTTCATACACTGGTGTTTCCATCTCAGCTTTATCTCTCTGATCCATCACTTCTCCTTCTTTGATTTCTCCTAACTGCTTTCCATCCCTAAGAACTATCTTCTTGTCCGCCATGTTATTGTTGTTGAATTTATGAATTTATTAAGTTATTATTATTATTGTTTATTTATTTATTTAATTAATATCAATGCTATTTTTGCGCGCCCCACGTTGGTTGCGACAATTTACAATGGTTATATTTTTTCTTTAATTTTTATGTTTGATTTATTCTGGTTTTGTTTGTTAATATCCCACGTTGGTATTGTCAATTTATTATGATTTAAATTTAGTGATTCTTATTATTTATAATTTTGTTTTGTTTTATTGGTTTTGTCAAATGTTTTGATTGATTTTAATGATTAAATACTATTTAATTTTATATAACGTTTACTTGTTCTTCTGTAATTCTATGGTTGGGCGCATTATCAAAATTTTAACTAGTTCAGACTATTTGTTTTGAAATTTAAATTTAAAATCTGACTCTCATCAGGGTAGGATTCAAATTAAAATATTATTTAATAATTAACACACAATAAATTTAATGTCAAGTATTTCAAAGAAATTTTACAAAAACTGTTAATTGGTTTTCAAATGTTTAGTACAAATAAATAAATGAATAGCCTTATATGAAAAGAATGGAGATGATACATACAAATAAAATTAATTTACAGTCACAAAATAACAAATACACAAATACTAAATCTTAACTATGACACGTACCTTTTATTATAAAGTTCGTTCACTAAAAATTGCTATTGTCTAAATGGAACAGCACAAAACTCGGATCGGCTTCTCGTCCCCTGTCAGAAATATAATACCAACAATATGGCGGCTGAGGACCAGTTACAGAAAGAATGCTCAAATTTAATCTTTCAAATTCTCTTGGAATCAGTCTCTGATTTGACAAATTTATTACTTTGGTAAGTAATTTAATAATGGTTGATTATTTTACTGCATGTATTTTTAATATTACATGTATTACTTTAACATAAACAGCTTTTAATTAATGCAAAAAATTTGCTTCTAGTTAGTAATCAATTAATACATACGATGTTAATTGCTCTGCTACCAAAATCAAAAGAGAGTCAATAGATGTTAACTGCTCTGCTACCAAAAACATAAGAGAGATGAATCATCAATTTTCCGGCCTTTTTATAGGCTTCCTGGAAAAATGACAAGTATGACATCGAAAAACGAAATTCCATTGTTTAAATGCAAAATTCTAACCAAAATTCTTGAATATGAAGGTAATGAAATTACAAAACTAATAGTATCTTTGTTAACTTACAGTGAAATCTTATCCTTATATTTACTAAAATTTTGTTTGTATAATTTTCTAAGTGACTTTTCCTAAGAAAATTTTA
Organism: Ophraella communa; assembly: GCA_035357415.1. NCBI lineage: Eukaryota > Metazoa > Arthropoda > Insecta > Coleoptera > Chrysomelidae > Ophraella > Ophraella communa. The sequence continues at coordinate 19,804,539 of CM068995.1, forward strand.
GATTCAAAATGCACAACTTTCTTGAGCTGTCAACTTATTTTAGACCTTCAAAATTTGAAATAAAACCATCATTTGTATTAAAATTACTATGAATCTGTTAAACTAATACTGTTTTAGCTGATAACTACTATTTTAAACTCTAACAACTAAAATTTAAACTTTTAAAAGATTCTGTTATTTGTAGGTATCACTTATGCATTATATAAGATAAGATTCTCTGTGTTACAAAAGACTCACAACTTAAAATTTATATAAAACATTTACTTAACTATCCTACATACATTTTGTTACATAAAATGTCTTTGTTAGTGTTTGTACACTAAGTTTTTCAATATTTATTTCACTATGCACTATTAAAGTGTTCTATCAAAAACTTATGTGTTTATGTCCAACATTATTGATATGGGAATTAGTTTACTGTATTTCACCACACCTGCTACATGTTTTTAATTGTTCTTATGTCTTTTTAAGGTACTCATGAGCTATTGGAATATTTGTTTGTACAATATCGAAGACTATAATTTGTCTTTTTATAATTTTGTAAGTACTTCCTTTTTATAATATTAATTTAAATACTTTACTAACTAAAATTACATGTTGATTTCTTAAACATGTGAAAACCATTAATACTTTTGATTTTTATTTTCTTTTTATTGTTTCAGATTAAACTTAGAATTTTAAAAGAGAACTAGGACAAAAAAAAAATTGTTATGTAAAAGTGTACTCATTATGGATTGGAAATATTTAATTGTTATAAAATAGCAAAATATGGATTCTATTCAATATAAAATGCCCATTACATTCTTTGTTTATATTAAATGTATGTCTTGTGAAAATTATGAACTTGGAAACTTTAGATGTACAAAAGAAAAAGTAAATGCTGATTCTATAAAACTTAATAATATATCCTTTTATTGTAAATTATAAGGTAAGTTCTACTTATTAAATTTTTAACTATTAGATATCTATCTCAATATATACATATTATTTATTATAACTTTTAAATACTAATTTGACTTAAAAAAATGAAAATTAAGCTTTTTATTTTAATCTATTATATGAACTCGATATTAACTATTATAAGTACCTGTTTAAATAAGATCTTTTGATATTATCAAAGATTAACAACATAATTAATATACAAACTTAAATTACTAATTTACATACAACTTTTCTACCTAAATTGTTTCATATCAACTTTTATCAACTGTTGTTGTAATAGTCTTTTAAGCATTCACTCTATCTGAGTTTTTATAATGAAATAAGATTACTCTGTCTATCACTGTAACATTTATAGTTTATACACTGATTTCACCTTTGTCTGATAGCATTTATTTACACAGTTTTTATGTTTTTAGGTATTTTTCAGGTTGTGAGGTTTTGCCTGAATACATATCTGTTACCAAAGACTACAAAGTGTCTACCTGTTACAATGTAAGTACCTCCATCTTATAACTAACATTTAAACATTTAACTACTTAAATTACACAATTGTTTATTAAACATATGAATTAAATTAATAGTTTTAATTATAATCTTTTTGTTTTAGATTCTAACTTTAACTTCCAGAGAAAGCTATATGAATTGTGACTTGTTACATGAATTGGGACTTGCTATATGCATTGGGACTTGTTTGATTGTTATTGAATAACAGGATCCTATCCAAGATAAAGTTGTCAAATACATTCTCCATCTATTTGAATGTTTCACATTTAAGATTATTATACCGAATACTTTAAATGATATAAAAAAACTAGCTGATATTTTAATGAAAACGGGTATCAAATAGTGAAGAAATGCCTGAGACACGAAATGCCTTTTGAACTACATCCGAACACAAAGAGGCGAATAATGCTGGAACTGTTTCCTAGAAAAAAAGACTCATGGCCAGAGGAGAGGACAGACGAACAAATAACCCCTCTCTATATAGAAGAGTTACATGAGGTAGCAAACAGAATGAAAAACGGTAAGGCGCCGGGTCTGGATAGGTTACCCAAGGAAATTATCAAAGAGGTAGTGAAATTATTACCAGACTGGGTACTAAGAGTCCTACATGATTTTTCATCGAAATAAGAATTTCCCCCTACAGGGGGAAAGCTTTCAGGACCAATTTGTTTGCTAAATTCAGTGAGTAAATTGTACGAAATGTTGATAAGAGAACGAATACAAAAGGATATAAAAATTAAAGAAGAGGAATTAATCGAAAACCAATTCGGATTTAGGAAGGGTAAGTCTATAGTACAGGTAGTCGAAAAGGTACTTAAACTAGCAAGTGAGTCAAGGAGTAAGTGGAGTGCGTTAATATTTCGGAATATTAAGAATGCGTTTAATACTGTCAGCCACAGCCTAATACCAAAGGGGCTCCGTCGTAGAGGGGTCGCTAGATACTTGGTAAATATGGTTTCAAATTACCTTAAAAATAGGCAGATAACCTGCAATAGAGGGGAAGAAATAGATGTGAGCAAGGTTCTGTTTTAGAGCCCGCCCTCTGGAAATTTTTGCACGATGGAGTTTTAAGGGTACCACTAATCGGACAAGCTACAATAGTAGCCTTTGCTGGAATGTGCAAATGAATGTCTTCGTAGGATTAGCCGATGGATGGAAAAAAATAAATTACGTTTAGCACCTCACAAAATAGAGGCATTAATTTTAAAGGGACCCAGGGAAAATAATCGGAATATTACATTAAAAGTGTGTGACCAAGAAATAAAAACATCTAGTTCGGTGAGGTATTTGGAATTTGGGGGTATATCTGGAAGAGGGGGTGGTTTTTCAAACTCACACAAGTGAGAGCGACTAAGATAGAAAAGAAAGTAGCAATTTTGACAAGGATATTACCAAGTATAAATGAGCTCAGTAGCAATAAAAGGGAATTACTGTGTTCAATGGTACACAACATCATTCTATGGGTGTGTTCGGGGAGCACGCTATTTGCACCATTTGGCGCTATCTAGTACTATACCTCGTTTGCGTTATATGGATCTTGGCGCTACATAGCTCGAAAGCGTGCTCCCGGAACACACCCTATATGGAGCACCTATATGGTATCGGGCAATATAAACAAAGAAGTATGCGAGGATTATTAGCGGAATGCAACGCAAAATATTATTAAGAGTAGCAACAGCCTACCGGACGGTGTCAAATGTAGCCCTTAATGTAGTCACCGGAATTCCACCGATAGATTTATTATTATTGAAAGAAAGAAATGCATGAGGAGGAAAATAAAAAGGAAGCCAAGATTATTAAGGGAAAGGGTAGAAGATGGGTAGAAGAAAATGATAAGGGGCAGTGAACAAAAAGGCTAATAGGGGAATTAAGAAAAGGGTAGGGTGGTAAACACAGAAGGTTGGGGTATTGGTTAACAAAGACTTGAACAGGGCATGGGTATTTTGAGTTTTACACAAGAAAAATGTAGCTCAGTGAAAATGATCTCTGTCTCTACTGTGGCATAGTGGATGATGCAGAACATACAATATTCGATTGGGCAAGAAATAAGAGAAATCACAGAGAGGACCCTACAGACTCGGTTGCCGGTAGAAAACATGATGAAATTAATGACTAAATCTAAGGAAAATTGGGAGGTGATAGCGGGAATGATAAAAACGATTATGGAAGATAAAAAACGGGAGGATCAGGAAGATCAGAGATAAGAGGAAAATTAAGGTGAAAAAATTAGAACAGACCATGATGTTAAGCTTCCCGGCAGTTCCATGGCGTGTAGCAATAGGAAGGTTAGGGGGTTTTAGTCGAGAGTAGCTCCCGATACTACCAGTTTTATGGAACCAGCAGCTGGTGCCAAGCGGTTTCCCCCTTGAAAAAAAAACTAATGACGCCATCAGCGAAATATGGACTGCCACCAGAAGATGCGGTTCTATGGTGGCTCTAAAATGGCACATCATTCAATTCCCGCCTTATAGAACAAATTTTGCAAGATCAATCATCAAACTCAGCAACTGATCGGGCTTCAAAATCGAGGATGGCACTATTAGAGGTGGTAGATTATAATACATCTTTAATACAGCATTTTTAAACACAATACTAAAATAATGAAATACGAAAATTTATGGAATATTATGCTGTCAAGTTTATTGCAAATTTAAGTGGAAACAAACAAGATTGTTAAAAAAATCTAAAAAAACATTTCGTATATAAATGTAATTTTTTTATTAATTAATGGTTACCATACAAAATATCCTGATGCAAGGAGCTGCACTTGAATTTTATTATCAGATGAGTAACTAAATAAATTAAAAACCAATCACCTTAAACACATTTACGATTCCCTGCAATTTTGGAATATACAGTGTCAAGGTTACCCACAACCTTGTACATAACATTTTGCTGCAATCAATAACATATAAATGTAGTTTTCAATGATTATTTTAAAATGAAGAATAATGAACACATAAATAATATGGTCGGATTGAAATAACAATTCGTTATAATTCGTTAATAATAGTTTTCATTTCAAGAGTATTGAACTTATATTACCAAATTACAAAGATTACCTTTTAAAAATTAATAACAATCATTTTTGTTTTAATTTACATTAACTAAAAGGTTATTAGGCATTTTTATAGTTCAAGGTATTCAGTTTATTATGTGCAAGGTGCAATAGCAATAACATTTTTATTTTTAACTGAAACAAATAGTTTCTAAGAAACAATCATCTTTGCTTATACCGTTTTAAAAGTACCTACATGAAATATGAATTAGCAGTCTGTTGCCAATGTTATTGGCATGTTACTTTAAATGTTTTTTTTAATACCAGGTACAAAATGAATATTGAATACTTGTTGATTTTAAACTGGTACTTTTCCAATGTCTCATATTCATGAATCTATTAAAAAGTGTTTAATCCTGCTATTAAACATTTCTTACAAACATTTGTCAATTTTGAAAAAAAATTTTTAATAACAATGTTGAACCATCTAAATCTTTTAGTTCCTATAGGTGATAAAATATGTTTGTGATAGGGGATATACTTTTGCAAAGTGAATGGCCTTAAATGTTGGCAGACCGAAATACAAAAAGGGAACATCTTGCATTATAAATGGAGATGAGACAAAAAAAACCTTCGAGAATATTAAAATCTCAGTAAACTCGCATGTTAGCTGTATAAATGTATCACTTGCTTGTCAGTTTTCCTATTAGTAGTTTAGCATTAAATTACTTATGTATTAAAGTTCAAAAATACATTGATATAAAGTTTGAATGTTTACATAAATATTATTTTTTAATAAATAAACTAGTTTGTTTTCATTACTGTTTACATATACATGTCTTAAAAATAAATAATAGTTTAATAAGTGTCTAATAACAGTGTTGAGTGAGTGTTAAAAAATGTAAGTAGCGTTTATTCTCTAACAACAATTTACTCTTAAACATTTGTAACAAATTATTATACAAATGTATTAAGCTTTTAGATTGGATTTTATTAAGTAGCAATAATTTCTTTGTTCCAATTAATTTAAATGGAATTTTAGTTTTGAGTTGATCCAACATTTTGTTTATTATGGATAAATAATGGAATTTTTTTTAAATAAGAAAACTTACTATTTATGTTCTTTTGCTAGGAGTCTAAACTCTTTGTAAGCTTTATTCATATAGTTTATGCGCTTTTTCTAAGTCAACCACTTCATTATTTTTTACTTCTTAAATTTGAAAGTATAAATCTGATCTATGGTTAATATTTCTTTGTAAAATATGAGCAAATTATGAATTATTAAGGGCCGGTTTATCAATACATAGTTACAGTTAAGTTAGTTATCCCATAATACACAGGCCCTGTCTATCTTTTAGCTAATAGATAGCGTTATCTTACTTTGTGTCCCAGTTATATCTAAAATTAATGAAATCAAGAACATAAAAAAATGCAGAAAACTCCTTTATTGCCAACATTTAATGCATTAATTATTATATGGTAGATAATTAGTTTTTTTTGGTATTTAAAAAGTGGGAAATTAATTTGTACGAATTGACTGAAAGTAATTTTATCGCATTGATGTTTCCGTACAGAGACCCATCTCGTTAATGGCACAAATTGAATACTCATGCGCGAACCAACTCCCACTCTCTTAGTTCCCCCTAAATGTTCGTGCCCCTTATAAAATTGTGTTGGCATGACATGCAAAAGTAATCAGTAATCCAAAGTAAATTAAATCCAAAGAGAAGTCTAGGTACACACACAAGTCGTTAATATTAAATACACAAAGACAAGAAAAACACAATAACAACTAGCAAGCGGGGTACACGAACAAAATAAAAATTAGAACTTCTCCTTTGTGGTTTACGGCCTGGGCTGCCGCGGCTTTTTCATTTAAATTGTGGTATTCCTGGGTAGTAATTCGTTGTGATCTATGGTAAGAAGTAGACATATTTTAGCTGTGGAAGGGGAAAATTCAAAAATATTTGCACATGAGTATTCAATAAAGGGATAGGTGTGTGCTCTATTCCTAAATGATCATGTTTATAAAACAACCAGTTAATCGATTGTTTAGTCTAAAAAATAGATTTTTATATGATTGAAAATACATAAAAATCAAATATATTATAGTTTTTGTTCCGTGGCCGTTACGTCAAAATCGGTGACTTATTCTGCTATTTTACTGTTAGAAAGAAAGAAAATAACAACTAAACCACAGAGAAGAAATAAGAGACTAAACGTCAAACATTATATTTCAAACAAGAAATGGAAATATTTATGAAAATACAGAGAGTAGTTACAATACTTCCCCGCGATGAAATATTTGGATTTACGTCACATTATACTCAAGTGGAGGCCATCTACATTTGGAAATTTGTACGTAAAACTCCGGGAATACAAAGATTTTGTCATAAGATCCTGTAATGATAAAGTGTTGATTATTTCTTTGTTGTATTATATTTGGTTCGATTCTTTTGATGTAATGCCAAAAGCATAGCTTTGATATGAGTAGTAAATCAAAACTGTATGTTCAGTACCTACCACTGTGCAAGAATTATTCATCTGCAAATGTATCCATGAATTGCTTTCACAGTAACTAGCTAAAACATTGGGAATTACGCTGCAACCCAGCAGTAAATATAAGTGAATTTGCAGTGAATTTACTTTGGAGGATTTAACATTTAAGATAATTTTTTATCAACACGCAAAACTAGATAAATTAAGGTTATGTTGATATAGAAATTAAGGTTATGTTGATGTATATAAATGACGTTTATTTTGTTTTCCCGGAGTTTTGGAGCGCTACCTGGTGCCATTGGTGATCGCAAATAATTAAACGCAATGCTGGTGTTTTGGTTTTGGCCACGAAGTATAGAACACAGGAGTCTGAACGTAATGTTGAGCGAATGGCCTCAGTTTACGGGACAGATTTATTGCCAGTAGAGTGCGCCACTCTTTAAGAAGTACTCGTTTAAATTATTACGCGGCAAATCTTGTTGCTATTGACACCTCTGTGGAAAAAAATACTCTGAGAAATGTGGAATTTCCGTATTCGCGTGCTAGTTCATGGTACAGGTACATGTTTACATGTAATAATAATAATACTAACGGTACGTCCCGAATATTTGCGCTACCAGTGGCAGAAAAGAGAACTATGATCTGGGTATATTTATTGCGTACATGAATACTATGAAAAACCCGATACCGTTCAGACTCCTGTGTTCTATACTTCGTGGTTTTGGCAATCCTTTTGTCAGGGCCTCTCGAATGAAGTGACTCTAGAGCACAGCATACCCTCTAGCAGGCTAACTCTTCTACTAATTATCAGATTTAATATATTAGTACTGGGCCCACCCGCTTCATGTTGCCAGCGCTAGTGTACGTGCAGCCCAGAACACAGAACTATACATAACAATACAAATTTTATTAATATTTTTGGAAAGTTGGGTTTTAAAGAAAACTTCGACGTTGTTCATCAAGTTTATATTAAATAAATATACATAAAAAATAAATAAATAAGAAATATAAAAAATGAAATTTTCTTTTTTCTGTTGATTCTATTTATATAGGATTTGTGTGCCTGTACTTTTATTGGGTCAATGTAGGAGGCATTCTTGACCCTATTTAAATATTTTTCATATTTGGAGTCTTTGCCTGCAGCTATTTTATTCACTTGTTTGCACCAAAAAAAGATAGTGCATCTAATTATCAACCTGCAGGCTTTTTCTCCACATGTAGATGGAGCTTCCAAAGACACCATTGTGGATGATGGTAGAATAACTGCAGTATCTGAAATCAAATAATTTTATTCACTTACAATGTAACTTGAAGTTGCATCTACTTACCAGATAAAAGTAGAGTTGGGTATGCACCTGGTTTTAACTCTTTTTGAAATCCTGCGTTATGAAACTGCTGGTCAAAATGTTGATGGCACACTCTATAATTGTCATAAAGTTGTTTTTTAGTTTTCTCCTTTAACACAGGATTGTTTATATTCTCCATCCAAATATTAATTAAGTTGGGATCCTTGGTGAAACGATGCCTCTTACTTGTTTGATCGGTACAACTAGGAACAAAACACGTTCTTTTACGAGATGCCATGCTTATATTATACTAAAAAAAGTAAAAAATATTATAGTATGATATTGTATGCTACACTATATAATTATGAAATAATTGTTAACATTTAAATATTAACACACAATACACAATACTTACACTGCTCTAATTCTCTTATAATACAGAAAACAATTAAAAAGTTCATAAACTAAAATATAAAATTCAATAAACTGGAAGAAACTTTCACAAATAATAACTAATTAATCAATTTAACGATAATCAACGGAAAAAGCACAGGCGAAACACAATTCAAAATTCAAAAGTTAACGGTTTACAATTAAAAATGAAATGACAAATCATGATTAGTTTATAAATATGTGATGACAGTTCACGTTTCCTCCGATTGGGCGATACTGTAACGTCACGCTACAGATACGCCATCAAGTGGGTGGGCGCAATAATATAACTTGGATACAAATTGTAGATAAGAGTTAAACTGCTAGGAGGGTGTGCTGTGCTCTAGAGGTCAATGTGTTTGCTCCTGGCATGGAAAGTTGGATTTTCTCAGCAAGCTTCTTTACTGACATATTGTCATTGAAAACAACAATGTCTGCCAAATTGTTGAGGCCTAGTTCTATTAGGAATTTACGAAGATTCATAGCATCCTGAGTGGCTTCCGTCATAGCCATGAATTCCGGTTCGGTTGACGATAAAGCCACTATTTGCTTTCTTAATTCCCAAGAAATGGGTCCTGAACACAAAATGTAAGTGAATCCTTCTGTTCTCTAGACAACTTTCCCAGTCTGCATCAACGTAGCTTTGAACCTTATCGAAATCTAATTCATTTGTAAGTCCCTGGTTGATTGTGCTCTTCAACTAACGTAAAACACGTTTCGCAGCTGTATAATGTGTTTTTCCATATGCATTGTTAAATTGTCCAAGACAACGCACTGCAAAATATATTTATTCAGTATTATAACTTTGTACAACTTCGTTTACAAGAAAATGCTGCATTTTAAAGTTTTCAGCATCTAAAATGGCACACAAATTTCCAAATCCTAGAAAATATATAGACCAATTCAGGACCATAAAGAAAAACTTTAAAATGTATTCACAAAGGATATCTGCTATGAGACCATTATCAAGATATTACATTTGGTGGAAGATCTGACAGCCGAATCCACTAAAACAGACGATAAATCTCATGAACTAATTCAAGACAATCAATCACCAAAAACAACGTCCGTACACACTAAAATGAAACTTTGGAGAGCCTTAACATCACGAATTAAAAAAGAGCTTAGCGAAATTTCAGGAGACAAGTAGGTCGACGTCAGAGTAATCGGACGATTAAACGACTGTCATGATATTTAGTAATTGTTTGTTGTTGTTAGTAACGTAATAACACATTCTGTTCTGTCTAAATTTGTACTAACATTATTTATTTAATTAAAGCCTTATGTTTGGAAGGTTTTCTTTATAACAATTTAATTGAATAAAATAAAAATAAAAGAAGAATGGATAAACTTTACCAGCCAGAAAAATTCAACACGGACCCTAACAGTATTACGGCTCAACGAGAATGGACTCATTGGCTTCGGACGTTCAATAACTTCATTGAAAAAGCGAATGTTGAAGATGACGACCGATTGAAAGTACTCGTGAATTTTCTTTCTGCAAATGTCTTCGTTTACGTCAACGATTGTACCACTTATAAAGATGCAATGAATACTCTCGCAGATTTGTACATTCGGCCCAAAAATATCATCTATGCTCGACATCAACTCGCAAGTAGAAAACAACTTTCTTCAGAAACAATTGATAGGTACCTAACAGCCTTAAAATCACTGGCAAAGCAATGTGAATTCAAAACAGTTTAAGCAGAGGAAAACAAAAATGATTACATCAGGGATGCTTTCATAGCTGGTTTATCATCTTCGAAAATTCGTCAAAGACTTTTGGAAAATAAGACATTGGAGCTTGCTGAAGCAGAACAACAAGCTCGGTCAATAGAACAGTGACTAAAAACGCAGAGATATACTCACAAAATGAACGGCTCTATCACGAACCGGAAAACCAGTGTAACACGGCTTCGACTAAGACATAACTTAAAAAAGCATGTTTCTTCTGTGGGGGTGAGTTACATCCACGTACATCGTGTCCTGCCCGCAACTCAACTTGCGTCAACTGTCATAAATTGGAGCATTTCTCAAAAGTTTACCGCTCAAAACGAGTTAAGGGGAAAACCACAGCCGCACTGAGTGCTGATACTGAATCATTTATGGCCATTATGCTAGGCGCGTCAGCTCCTTCTTTTCTTTCTAATGCAATCATCACAGCCAAAGTAAACGGGAATACCGTTTGATAGAAACTGGAAGCTCCGGAAGTTTTGTCAATGACTCGTTTGTCACTTTACATGGTTTTGATGTTTTTCCCGAATGTGGTACAGTTTCCATGGCCTCCACATCCCTATCGTCAGCACTAAAAGGCTTCATCACTGTTAATCTCCAGTTGTTAGAGCATACTTACACGAACACAAAGTTCTCCGTGATTTCAAACTTATGTGCTGATGTGATCGGGCATGATATCCTGAAGAATCATTCACGGCCAGATATTGATTTTGGGGGGTGCCAGTTCACCTCTCTCAATTTCAACAGTTTTTCCACATGCAAACATCGAACCTATTCGTATTTTTGCTAATCTAGCTCCAAATGTAAAACCTATAGCAACTAAATCTCGCCGTCATTCAATGGATGATACTAAATTCATTAATGAAGAAATCAGCAAGTTATTGGAAGCTGGAATCATTGAAAAAAGTTTTTCTCCGTGGAGAGCTCAAGTTTTGGTGACCAAGAACGCAAATCACAAGAAACGTATGGTTGTCGACTATTCCAACACTATTAATAAATTCACCCTTCTGGATGCTTATCCTATTCCTAATGTTGAGGAGGTAGTTGCTGAAGTTGCTCAATTCAATCATTTCAGCACTATTGACCTCGAAAGTGCTTATCATCAAATACTAATTAGCGCTGAAGAACGGCAAGAACCGAAGAGAGGCTTTATCAATTCACGAGGCTTCTATTTGGGGTCACGAATGGAGTACCAGCATTCCAAAAGTTTATTAATAAAATTACTGACGCTGAGAAGCTCCAAGGAGTGTGGTGTTATATAGATGACATTACAATAGGAGGACGTACCAAAGAAGAACATTACGAAAATCTTAATCGTTTCATGGAAGTTGCTCGAAAATATAATCTACGCCTCAACGATAAGAAATGTAAATTTTCTGTAACATCTATCAAACTTCTTGGTTATCTAATCAATAATGGGCTTATCAAACCTGATCCAGACCGTTTACAACCTCTATTAAGTCTTCCATCTCCTTCGAATAGAGCTTCCTTGCAGAGGATAGTGGGGATGTTTGCCTATTACTCAAAGTGGGCCCCTAGATTTTCTGAAAAAATCCGAGCTCTGAAAGACGTTGAGTTATTCCCCTTAGAATTTCACGCCCTGAAAGCTTTTGAAACTTTGAAGAAAGATATAGCAAATGCTCTTCTAGTTTCTATTGATCCAAAAATCCCGCTTGTTGTTGAAACGGATGCTTCGAATTTCTCAACTGCAGCTGCCTTAACTCAAGATGGGCGACCGGTTGCATTCTTCTCAGGAACACTAAACGGAAGTGAGAAAACCTATCCTGCTGTCGAAAAGGAAGCTACTGCCATTATCGAAAGTCTGAGGAAGTGGAGACATTTCTTGATAAACCGTCAATTCAAACTTATAACCGATCAGGAGGCTCTCTCCTTCATTTTTAATCTCAAGCACTAAAGTAAAATAAAAAATGACAAAATTCATCGCTGGAGGTTAGAAATGTGCTGTTATGGTGTCGACATCTCCTATCGACCAGGAAAGTTAAATAAGGTGGCTGATGCACTGTCCAGAGTATGTGGTGCTACTATCAAATGTAATCTGTTTGAACTACACCGTTCTCTGTGCCATCGGGGTGTCACAAGGATGTACCACTGGATCAAATCTAAGAATTTACCATTCTCCGTAGAATATATCAAACGCATGACTTCTGCTTGTCCTGTCTGTGCCGAATTGAAACCCCGTTTCTACAAACTTCATAATAATCATCTAATCAAAGCTACTCGACCGTTCGAAATACTTAATATTGATTTCAAGGGACCAGTTTCTTCCAGCACAGGAAATCAGTACATTTTGACTATTGTTGACGAGTACTCGCGTTTTCCTTTTGCATATTCGTTACTGTGAGTAAAATAAAAACACAAGAATTTTTTTAACCCTTGGAATCCTTTATAATAAAGCTATTGAACAAAGTTACATAATAAAATTTTTAAAAATTGAAATTGTTATTAACAAGCAAAGTAAACAAATGCGATTTTAGATGTGAAAATTTTAAATTTTTTTAAACAATTATTTTCAGTCGTTTTTAATACGCTATAAACAATATAAATCCAATTTTTTTAAATGTTTGTGACCAATTGTTTAAAAAAATTTTATAAACAAATTTTTTTTGCCATTCTATTTTTTATTCAAAACCATGATTAAAAAAAAAATTTCTTCAAAAAATTTTCTAATTGTTAATTAATTTGACTAAGCGTTTAGGTATACTGTGCTATTCTCTTTATATAAAGAAGTTGCGTTTAAATTTCCAGCTTTTTTGTTTGGTTCCGATTGCTGCAACCTTTACTGGTGGTTGTAAGCATATTATTACGTTGTGCGTCAATTTGTGATATGATTTACATGTTGAGAGTGAATTTCTAAATATTTAGTTAACTTTTAAAAAAAATAACAATATACCAAAAGAAAATATGTAATTTACAATAAAACAACCATTAATCTTAATTTCGTCTTTAATTAGTTGTAAAAGATATTTCAATAATTAACCAAATTTATAAATGTTTATCACAGCAAAAATTATGATAGTTAAATACCTCGGCTAGAGGTGAGTAAATTCATTAGCTCTGACTATAGTACAATATTTGTTTCTTTAAGAAATTATAAGGGCGTCACTGAAATCTTTTTATTTTTTATGATACTAATGAAGAGAAAGTTGTTTTAAGCTGAGTTATTTAAATAAGTATCATAAGATGACAGAAAGATGTCAAAAGAAACTGTCTATGAAGATAAAAAAATGATATGAAAATGTACAAACAGATAAAAGATAAATAGATTTCCTTGGTGCTAAAATGAATGAAGTTGAGAATACGTTACAAAAAAAAAATAATCCGCAACAGTTCTTTACAACTACTTATTCTAATACGGTTGACGATACGAAAATGATTTTGATATTACGTTTAAGAAATAAAGAAAAACGAGGCAGCTGTATAATATTATAAATCCATTTATTTACGTTGGTCGACTTATCTTTTTTTACATCTGCGATCCATTGGTTGATCCAGGAGAGGGCTGGTCCAGTGAAGGGTTGGTCTGATGAACAGTCCACCAATGTAGAACCAATCAGCGGTAATTCGGTAGTAACCCAGTAATGTCTTTGAAATTGAAATTTGTAATGTCTTTGAGCTTGAAATTTGTAATGTCTTTGAACTTGAAATTAGTAACGTCTTTGTTATTTTATATTCCAATGCTGTGAAAAATGGTCAGCAGCAGCTACGTGTTCGTTTATTTTTTTCCGTACAAAAAGTACAAAACAGCGTTTTCCGAAATCTACATTTATCAATAGGATATATTACAGAAAATACAGTAGTAACAAAAGATAAATTAATATAACAATTAGAATTCCAAATAAGTACTCAACTCGCCAGTTTGTATTTAAAAAAAAAAAAATTTACAATTATTACTTTTAAATTGCCCTCAAAATATACTTGAAATAATTATTAATGTGAAAATTCTCATCTGATTATATAGTAGGTACTGTCAAGATTTATAGAAATTATATTTAAAATCTTTTACCAAAAATAAAAATCAAAAAACATACCTGTGTATAACACCAATGACAATAAGAGAATGAATCGTGGTTTAAGGTATTGGACTATGCCACATTAAAGATCGTGTATAAAGTTGGAATTACTGACAGGAATCGTTTATAATAATTAACATGTTAAGAACTCTATACAATAGATGGTATTAGTGTTAGCCATATAATTAATTTAAAAATACTACGTTTTTAGTTAACATATCATGGTACACCCCCTCTACTCGATATAAAAAAATTTTGCTGAAGGCAAATTTTTTCACTATCAGATAAGATCTTCAACAAAAGTCTAAGTAAAACAGTCATACAAAAAATAAGGATTATAAGGAATTATGAAGAAAAAAAATAAAACAGGAAAATATTGAAGTTATCTAAGGGATTGAAGGAATAGTCAAATGATGTCATCGCATCAGTATCTGTATTCGTTACTTGTGTATAAAAGTAACCATTCCAGAGTTGCGCCAAACATATCAGAGAGAAGGCCTCGTGCTCTGGCGATTCGTTTATAGAAAATAATGCAATCAAATGCAATAACGACAAAGAAAGCGGAGAAGAGAAAAAAAACACAGATAGAAAAAACAAAACTAGTAAAGGAAACGGAAAGGAAAAGTTAATAAAAATAAAAGTTAGAAAGAAAAGAGAAAAGAAAGTAGAAATGTGTTAGATAATAATCATCAGATAGAGAAGGAAAGAAAAAAAGAAATTAGAAAATTAGGAAAGATAACACAAACGAACTTTAGACAAAAGTGGCCTATAAAAAGTGGGACAAGTTCCGGGCGAGCCACCTACACCCAGCAATTAAGTTGCCAACTGAAATTGGACTCTACGACTCTACGTTACAAAAACAAAGTAATGAATGGTACTGTGTGATGTGTTTCCACACCACCCAGACCTTAAAAAAAATTCAAATTGATTGATAACAAAGAAAAAATAAGACCTTTTTTAACAATAAAGGAATAAAACTTCCAAAAACCCGTCATGAGGTTAACTATTGCAAGATATGGATGACATAATCGGTAGTACCTTTTTTCTATCGGAAAGGAACAAAAAAACCGTAAAAGTCAAAATCTAAATACAGTCACAAACGGTATTAGATAAGGTGAAAATCGGTATTAGATAAAGTCACAATAGGTAAGAAAAGTTCTATATAGTTTTTACACCATTAAATGGTCTATAATACAGTCCTGAAAGATATACCCATTTAAAAATTACAAAAAATTACCAAAAATTATACTTTAGAACTATATAAATTGTACTTTCTCATATTAAATACATGAACCATAAAAACAAAAGCTACATTATGTTTTAACATTTCCTAGCTAAAGACAATCTATATACTCATACAGATAAGATAACCCAGTAGACATTCACACTGTATACTGCCAAAGGTACTTAAACCCGTACGCGACAGATTACATACAGTATGCACGATAAAAATGACTCTAGGTACGATAAATCCAATACACATTAGCGTATAAGATACAAAACACGGTATATGAACCTTTTAAAGGAAGAAAAAAAAATCAATATATCCTGATATGCCAAATTGGCTTGATACATTAAAAATATTCCACCCAAAAGTTCATTCACTTGCTCCCAGAACAAGCTAAATAAGAAACGATAGGCAAAGATAAGATAATTTTAAAACATGCGCGACAGAGTTAATATAAATTTGTCCAAAATGTATTCTATGAGAGAAAAAAGATAATATGGTAAGATAGAATAAGATAACATAAAAATAAGATAAATTAGATAATAAGATATAATAAGTTAACTGTTATTAAAGTAAATAGGTACATCTTATGCTGATAAAATAGAAAAAAAAAAGAATGACTTGGTAAACACAACGAACTGACAACACCCATCGAAGACATCACATTAAATGAATAAATGCCCATTTTTGATAATTCAAACATAATAAAATGACGAGGAAGTCCAGGTAATGAAAACCTTTGTACTTGGAAAGGGGCCGTTAGCATCCACAGTAGCTATGACATATCCTAAGAACAACATCCATCATCTCCAAACCTTCCACACATTCAGTACATCCGAAAACCAAAAAAATTGTATGTTTAAGTATATGTTTACTCAGTGTCGGTTGAGTTTGTGTCTTCATTATTGTCTAATTCATCTTCAAAATTGTCGTCATTATCATTATTTCCCGATAAATTTTTATCAAAGTCAAGAAAAGATTTTAAAAATACCAAACTTTTCGAATGTCTCGAGAACAAACAAGTCCTGAATAATCAGAATAAAAGCAACTCGATATAAAGTACTCCAAAATCAAGTTATTTTGAAAAAGTGCAATACTAACCAAAATCTTTTTAAAATAAAACAACAACAAAAATACAGGTACCAATTAGAACAAAAAAACGACAAGAGTGTAACGTAAACAAATTAAAATATTCGTTTCAATTTAGCTATACAAATTTGTAAATAAATATCTATCTCAAAAGAAAATTGTAAAAATATTACATATTTTAAAAATGCAAAACTTTCCTAATTGTCAAGAAAAGAAAGCCAAAAAAACCAGTCCCAACGAATAGAAATCAAACTGCTTCAATATAAATTACCAAGGTTATTTTTAAAACCACGCTAATATTCAAATTTCTATTTTAAATTCATTAACCAAAAAACAAAAAATTGGTACCTATTTAAAAAAGCAATAAAAAGTACAAGTTATTATCGTCGAAATAAACTGTTTGCTACAAATTTGAACAATCAATATAGTTAAGCAAATAAATAAATAAATATATCTATCAGTGTTGTACGTGAGAGATGATATAGGTATTAAAAACACAATAGGAAAAATCAAAGGAAATTGAATTGTTTATAAAAATATTTAAAATAGTTAAAAAATTAATAACGAAAGATTAATATTGAGAATATTAAAAAAAATGATTTAAGAAAAAATAATTTGTAAATATTTTCACCAAGTACTTTTCGCGAATAGAAAAACTATTTCCCAAAGAAAAAAAAATCATACAGTCAGAGAAAAATGAAACCAGCGGTTGGGCGCCAATTTGTAACCATATAATGACGTGCGTCAATTTGTGATATGATTTACATGTTGAGAGTGAATTTCTAAATATTTAGTTAACTTTAAAAAAAAATAACAATATACCAAAAGAAAATATGTAATTTACAATAAAACAACCATTAATCTTAATTTCGTCTTTAATTAGTTGTAAAAGATATTTCAATAATTAACAAAATTTATAAATGTTTATCACAGCAAAAATTATGATAGTTAAATACCTCGGCTAGGGGTGAGTAAGTTCATTAGCTCTGACTATAGTACAATATTTGTTTCTTTAAGAAATTATAAGGGCGCCACTGAAATCTTTTTATTTTTTATGATACTAATGAAGAGAAAGTTGTTTTAAGCTGAGTTATTTAAATAAGTATCATAAGATGACAGAAAGATGTCAGAAAAAACTGTCTATGAAGATAAAAAAATGATATGAAAATGTACAAACAGATAAAAGATAAATAGATTTCCTTGGTGCTAAAATGAATGAAGTTGAGAATATGTTACAAAAAAAAAATAATCCGCAACAGTTCTTTACAACTACTTATTCTAATACAGTTGACGATATGAAAATGATTTTGATATTACGTTTAAGAAATAAAGAAAAACGAGGCAGCTGTATAATATTATAAATCCATTTATTTACGTTGGTCGACTTATCTTTTTTTACATCTGCGATCCATTGGTTGATCCAGGAGAGGGCTGGTCCAGTGAAGGGTTGGTCTGATGAACAGTCCACCAATGTAGAACCAATCAGCGGTAATTCGGTAGTAACCCAGTAATGTCTTTGAAATTGAAATTTGTAATGTCTTTGAGCTTGAAATTTGTAATGTCTTTGAACTTGAAATTAGTAACGTCTTTGTTATTTTATATTCCAATGCTGTGAAAAATTGTCAGCAGCAGCCACGTGTTCGTTTATTTTTTTCCGTACAAAAAGTACAAAACAGCGTATTCCGAAATCTACATTTATCAATAGGATATATTACAGAAAATACAGTAGTAACAAAAGATAAATTAATATAACAATTAGAATTCCAAATAAGTACTCAACTCGCCAGTTTGTATTTTTTTATAAAAAAATTTACAATTATTGCTTTTAAATTGCCCTCAAAATATACTTGAAATAATTATTAATGTGAAAATTCTCATCTGATTATATAGTAGGTACTGTCAAGATTTATAGAAATTATATTTAAAATCTTTTACCAAAAATAAAAATCAAAACATACCTGTGTATAACACCAATGACAATAAGAGAATGAATCGTGGTTTAAGGTATTGGACTATGCTACATTAAAGATCGTGTATAAAGTTGGAATTACTGACGAGAATCGTTTATAATAATTAACATGTTAAGAACTCTATACAATAGATGGTATTAGTGTTAGCCATATAATTAATTTAAAAATACTACGTTTTTAGTTAACGTATCATGGTACACCTGAAGGCAAATTTTTTTCACTATCAGATAAGATCTCATGTTACATTGTCACAATAAACTAAAATAGCATCTTCGACCATTAATATTTATTGCCGTGCAGGGTTTAAAGAGTAAGTGCTTTGTGCACTTACCTCACTACTTTCCCGGTCTACTACCAGTTCAGACGATCGACTTTTTGGAGCGACTGTATGACGACACAAAGTGGTCCAAATCAGCAACTCTGTGCTGATTTTATCCATACTGCACATGCGAAAGAGCAAACTATACATTATCTATTTCACCATGTCAGAACACCTTACACTTATAGAAACTGTCCATATAGGAGTATTAAATATTTATGATAGCTATTTTTATTTAATAATAAGTAATATTATCATAGATCATCTCTCAATGTTTGTAATATGTCGAATTCACGTAGATGCACCAAAAATAATAATTATGAAATGTCAATACTATGCTATTATTTTTAAACTAATTTGATTTCTAATTTTCCATAATAGGTAGCCTATTAATGGACTATTAGGCAATCCAAAGACTTGACAAATATAATTAAATGGCGACTGGTTGGCACATAATTTGTAGTGGCGTTATGTTTACATTGTTCTTTCAGTGATTTTATCACTATTAAATAAATTGGTGTGGTGAAGAAGCTTTTATTTAGGGCTCGGAGGCTTGCTTTCGCCGAGTATCATCAAACGAAATGAAGTTGAATAAGTTGCTGATTACTTATTTGTTTATTTAACACAATCGTTACAAAAATTAAACATTTTATAACTTAAAGTAACATGAGTTTTTTAAGGTTTTATGCCATGTGTGTGGTATGGCGGCAAGTAGAGGAGAGAGAGTGCAATACACCTATTTCTTTATTGAATACTCATGCGCAAATATTTTTGAATTTTCCCCTTCCACTGCTAAAATATGACTACTTCTTACCATAGAACACAACGTATTGCTACCCAGGAATACCACAATTTAAATGAAAAAAAACCTTTTAGCTGTCAAAAGCTAGCTTCTATTTGCCCTATAGCCGCGGCAGCCCAGGCCATAAACAACAAAAAGGAGAAGTTTTAATTTTTATTTCGTTCGTGTACGCCGCTTGCTAGTTGTTATTGTGTTTTTCTTGTCTTTGTGTATTTAATATTAACGACTTGTGTGTGTTCCTAGACTTCTCTTTGGATTTAATTTACTTTGGATTACTGATTACTTTTGCATGTCATACCAACACAATTTTATAAGGGGCACGAATATTTTGGGGGAACTACGAGAGTGGGAGTTGGTTCGCGCACGAGTATTCAATTTGTGCCATTAACGAGATGGGTCTATTAGTCCTTTTGCGCACACGACCGTTAATCCAACAGAAACGGACACCGGCGCGTGCAAAAGTTGACGGCGCGGCGGTTTAAAAATACATAGAGGCGTTTCCAAAGTGTCAATCAAAATGTAAATAACTAAAAATCGAAATGTAAACAAAATTAACAGGGTGTCCTACGACGAGTGCAACCTAGAAGTTTATGGAAAAGGAAAAACGCGAGATTCATGAAATTGGTTATACAGGGGTTTTTGATACTTCTGAGTTTAACTAAAATATTTTCAATTTGTCCGCACTTTCGGTTATACCGGAAACCGACACCAACTTCACTATTTTAAATGCAACACCCTGTTTATTTTCTTATTTTTGGTTAGTTCGTTAAATTTAAGTGTTAGTTTATATAAGGTACTTTGTATCTAAAATTAACCGTTTTTGAGAAATTTAATGTTTTTCTTTTGACGAAATCACGCTTAATAAAATGATTATTTCAATACCTAAATTATTTAAATTAAAAAGTTTTTTTTATATTCATTGATTAATTTACAAACTACATCATTAAAGAGTATTAAGTAAATGAGATTTAAGTTTTGCACATGAAAGGGAAATATCCAATGATATTTCACCTTATTCTATTGCTCTTTAGTTTTCCAGCAGGTCTGAAGGCCACGTTCTAGCAAGTCTTGTGGTAGGACTTTTGTCGAATAGTTCTTCTACTAGCTGATTGGTATGATGCATGGTGCGTTCTTTGTATGACGCCGAGGCTTGATGGATTTCGTCTCTGATAAAAGGAATCTGTAGGTCGTTATGCAGTGTTTGATTACTAACATACCATGGTGCATCCACTATCGATCTTAGTAGTTTTGACTGAAATCTTTGAATGATGCTCAGTGAAGTTGGTTTTGCACATCCCCAAAGATGGAGTCCATAAGTCCATATAGGATTTTATTTTTTAGAGAGAGTTTTGATCGTCGTCCTAGTAGCCAGTACATCTGTGGAACTTTATGTCTAGCTGTTGTCTTTTCTTTGTCTTATTTATTTTAGTTCGCCATTGTGTGTACCATACATTGAGTATATTCAGGTGGTTTTG
Organism: Ophraella communa; assembly: GCA_035357415.1. Lineage (NCBI taxonomy): Eukaryota > Metazoa > Arthropoda > Insecta > Coleoptera > Chrysomelidae > Ophraella > Ophraella communa. The sequence continues at coordinate 19,825,848 of CM068995.1, forward strand.
GATGTTTTGAGTAGCTGTTGTAGAGTCTTCGTCTACTGAGAGAATCGCTACATCGTCGGCAAAGGAAGCAATTGTGGTATTGTCGGTTTCAGGTATGTCAGCCGTATAAAGTAGGAAGAGCAGTGGACCTAGAACACTTCCTTGTGGGACGCCAGACTTGATGGGACAAATGCTGGACTGCTGATTGTCGAATTTGACACAGAAGTTTCTATTGTCGAGGTAGGATTTAAGCAGAAGGAAATAATTACTGGAAAAAGCAGTTTTTAGTTTGTAGAGCAAACCTCTATGCCAGACTTTGTCAAACGCTTGGGAGATATCTAGAAATACAGCGTTGCAATACTTCTTTTCTTCAAGACTTTGTGATATTTGGTTTACTATTCGATGAACTTGGATAGTTGAATGTTCTTCGTGGAATCCGAACTGGTGTTTTGGTAGAAGTGTTTGGAGATTATGGTCTGTATGAATCCTCTGCAGTAGTAATCCTTCAAAGACTTTGCTTATTGTTGGAAGCAAGCTGATGGGTCGGTAGGATGTAGTTTCGTTGTGTTGTTTTCCTGATTTGGGAATCATAATAATTACAGTAAATTTCCAAACTATGGGAAAGTAGGATAAACTTAACATTCGATTGAAAATGATAGTTAAGAGAGTACCGAACTTTCGTGGGAGTTGTTTTAGTATTTGGCCGGAGATTAGGTCGTATCCAGGAGTCTTTCTTACATTAAGTTTGCATATTTCGTTTTTAACTTCTGTTGGAGTAAAGCTTTTGATAGGAAGAGACATTTGGCATGGTGCGTTGATAAGCTCTTCAATTTCTTCATCAGAATCTCCCGGTTCTGTTTTGAAAACACTACTTAGATGTGTAGCAAAAGTGTCTGCTTTTTCTTTATCAGAGCGAGCCCATTCACCGTTTGGTTTACGAATGGGAGCTACGGTGGTATAGGGTCGCTTGAGTGTCTTCGTTGCCTTCCATAGTGTATGGTCATTTGGTGAGAGGTCATTGTTCACATCTGTGATTGCTGATTTTAGTTGCCTGTTTAGTCTGTTGTAAGTGTGCTGGTCTATAATGTTTCTTGATCTTTGCCAGATTCTTCTTGCCCTGCGTTTTTCAGCAATAAGCTGACGAATGTGGAGAGGCACGTTGACGGTCGTCGTTGAATTGTACTTATTTTGTGGGGTAGATTGCCAGGCAGCTTTTTGCACGAGTGTATTAAGGTATTGGGATGCGGTGTCCAATTCGTCTGGGGATTTAATTCGAAGATTGAGGTTAGTATTTTCTTCCAGATAGGATTGAAAAGCAGACCAGTTAGTGTTGTTTGAAGCTAATCGAGGAGAGGGAGATTTGGTTATTACTGTAGTACACATACTATTGATGACTGGTGTGTGATCGGATGACAAATCATAGTTGGATTCTATTAATTGGTTCTGGATATTCCTTTGGTTATGAAGTAGTCCAATGGGTCTGGAAGTCTTCTGGGGTCACTCGGCCAGTACGTGGGATTTCCGTTGGTAAGGCATTCGTAGTTATTGTCAGTTATGGCTTTCAGAAGAGTTCGCCCTTTTGGTGTTGTAAGTCTGGATCCCCAATGCGTGTGTTTTGCATTCCAGTCTCCACCAGCTACAAATCTGGTACCTAGTGTTAGAAAGAAGTCCTTGTATTCGTCTGTCGATATTGAATGTCGCGGTCGGCTATATATTGCTGTTATATTGAAATGCCATTTCGTTGTATTTACTTGGACGCTTACTGCTTGTATTTGTTCTGTTTGGTATTTCGGTAGTTTATGGTGCGAGATACAGTTGCGGATTATTATCACTGAGCCACCATGAGCTGTGCCGTCAGGGTGAGGAGTACGGTACGTTGAGTAGAGTGGTATGCTGAATGTTGTTAGATTAGTGAAGTGAGATTCAGAAATAAGCATTATGTCGATTTTATTTAGGTTTAGAAATGTAATTACTTCTGCTTGTGGTTTAGCAAGCCATTAGCGTTCCATGTGGCTATTCTTAAAATATTTATGAATTTTGTTTGTTGATGACTTGTGTAAGTAGGTTAAGTATCATACTGTTTTGACTCATGAGCTGCGCAAACATATTTTTAAATTCGTTTAGGAATGTTATTAGTTGATGTTTTAAGGTGGTTGAGGATTCTGATATATTTTTGACTGCATTTGCGTATGTTTGTTGTTGGTTGTATGTAGAACTGTTTTGTTGGTTTGTATTACTATGTATATGTGCATTGGGGTTTGTTTGTGCTTGCTGTTGTTGGTTTTGTCTAGGTGATGGACTTCTACTTTCGACTACTTCTTTGTATACTGAACAGCCCTTATAGTTTGCAGGATGATCCGGTTGACATAACACGCATTTAGCCGGAGAATTACGAGGTTTTTTACAGGATTTGGTGTCGTGTTGTTCGCCGCATTTAACGCAGTTATATGGTCTAGTGCAGTATGTTCTGCTGTGGCCGTAGGCTTGGCATCGTATGCATTGTACAATGGAGTTTCTTTTCTTAGGAGATTCTATTGCCACTTTGGTATGGCAAAGGAATTTCAGATTAAATATATCTTTATTGTTTCTTTGCGGTTCTAGGTCTATGAAAAACAGGGACAAAGGTTCTTTTGTTATCCTATGTTAAACATTTATTATGTTTCTAGCTGTATGACCATTTGTTTCCAGTTCTCTTTTAATGTCTTCCTTGGGTATGGAGTGATGGATATGTCTTATTACCACCCTGTTCTTCTTTGATTTGATAGGTGTGGTGAACGATGTTTTCTTCTTTCACGTATTTTATCAGCTTTCGCTAGGCATCTATTGTGTTTGTTGCGATTTGCGTGGAGCTTACCTTTTGTTTTTACTGCCACTGTAGGTACTGGTTTGTTTGTTATATGATATTATGCACGTTTAGTTTTCAACTTGTAGAATTCAAATTCGGCACACCACTGGCACATTAAGTGTTAGTAGGTAAATGTTTATTGATTTTTCGGTTGTTATTAGCGCTCTTAATGAGTTTATTCACAAAAAAAAACAAAATAAAAAGTTTAACACCGTAGTTCGACCTTCTTGGTTCGTGTTCTAAACGGTACTAAATTAAAAAGTAAATGTATTATTTTGCATTTAAGATCTTCAATTGTAAGTAAATAAAGTGTATTTAAAAAAATATTATACAGGGTGATCACACTATTGAGTTAAATTTTAAATTAAAAAAACAAAGGTATCTTCCTTATTTCAAATAGCAACCCATATTTTTTTATTTTAATTTAATTCCTTATAAAAAAATAAGGTAAGTTCATATTTACTTCCCTATATCAATTCCTAATAGTTTTTGAGATATTAGATACTTTACGATTTTCGGTTACAATGCAACTTTATTTGGCTTTGTTTCATTATTGTTGTTTAGTCTTCGATTAAAATCAATTTTGTTTTGAAAAGGAAATAGAGAAAATGAAACATTTCAAAAGAAAACTTTTAATTTAAAGAATTAACAAAATAGTTACCAAATTAAAAAAATATTGTTTTTACTTCCTTGTATCATCTTTTCAGTTTTTGATTTTTGAGTAGAGTGCTTTGGAATTTCTGCGTTATAATTTGGTTGCCATATTTGTTACTTTTTCGGTTGTCATACGATAACATTGTTTTGTTACATTAAAAAATAATAAAATTATGGCAAGAATAGAATTAAATAATGAAGATTATGTTTCATTGTTATTAATACACGGTGAATGTGGAAAATTTGCAAAGAGAACTTGCACTGAATTTGCAAGAAGATTTCCCGAGAAACCGCGTCCAACCGTAAGAACAGTACATAAAATTATAAACAATTTACAAAATTTTGGTTCATTTAAATCTAAACATAACAAAAGAAAACCCATAACAAATAACAATGACAACGAAGTTAATGTTCTTGGATATTTTAATGCATACCCCCAGGCATCAGTAAGAGACGCCGAAAGAGAATTGGGAATTTCAAAAAGTTCTATTCACCAAATATTAAAAAACATAAATTCCACCCATATTCCATTTGTTAACAACACAACATTAATGAAAGAAATTATATTAAAAGATTAGAATTTGCAGAATTTATGCTAATAAAAACACAAGAAGACGAAAATTTTTTAAATTTTATTTATTTTATTTTATTTAAATTTTATTAAGCGTGATTTCTGTCAAAATTTTCGAAAAACATTAAATTTCTCCTAAACGGTTAATTTTAGATACAAATTACCTTACATAAACTAACACTTAAATTTAACGAACTAACCAAAAATAAGAAAATGAACTGGGTGTTGCATTTAAAATAGTGAAGTTGGTGTCGGTTTCCGGTATAACCGGAAGTGCGAACAAATTGAAAATATTTTAGTTACACTCAGAAGTATCAAAAATCCCTGTATACCAAATTTAATTAATCTCGCGTTTTTCCTTCCCCATAAGCTTCTAGGTGGCACTCGTCGTAGGACACCCTGTATATTAATATAGGAACTTAACTCTCTCCAATGTATGGGTGTTCCACGAACAAAGTTATTAAATACTGACTTCGCAGTAGTAAAAAAAAATATGAGAACAATATAAGAAAAACTACTTTGTATCCCAACCATTCGCCATAAAAAGTCACGTGGTTTGAATTTCTTAATTCAACAGAAATAATATAATCTTTCTATTTCAACCAGTAGTTCCAGGGATTAGCGTGTTTAAACAAACTCTCTATCTTTATACTACTAATTTAGATGTTATTGATAGATTTTATCAATGTATTAAAAAAAAACTTCTGTGAAAACTTCAACTTTTTTAAACCTTGAACGTCAATCCCGTCGAGTGACAGCTGAAGTGTAATTAAGGTCGGTGGGAAATTTAAAATAAGCAACTTACAAAGGTAAAAAATTTGTTCCTAATGTATCCCATTCATAATAAGTGTGGTCCTTCGATATGCATTGAAAGATAAGTTTTTTTATTTAAATAACCAGTAAATATTTGTACCAGTTTCAAAACATAGAAATGTCACGTATTAGACATAGGTACCTGTTGTAATTCTAAAATAATGATAATTGGTTAATATAACATTTGAAACAAGCCGAATATTTTTTAATAATCGCTCGAGTGTTTTTATTTGTTTTATTTACCTGTTACAATGTTATCTGACGTTAACATTTGTCATCTTTTAGGTTTTGAAGCATAAAAGCATGCTCCCTTTGTCCAAGATTCGCCTTTATATAACACTATCAATTCTAATACCATTAACCGTTGCTCAACAATCCACCATATTGGACGATGTATTTGGCGATGCATACAGAAAGTTTCTCGTCCGAACTGGACACATAGTTCGTCATAATACTGATTCGATTGTAAGCAGATCCGCATTGGTAAAACAAAACGTACGATAAACTTTTTTATTTTTATTATTCTATCGAAAATATTATCTATTTTAACGATACAAAAATGTTTACAGAAAGCAGCTAAGCAGTTAACTGCCGATGATTCGTTTCCGTGTAATTTAGAAAACGTAAAGTTAAGGAGTGATGCGGTACCGGAAAGTGTGCACCAACTACGACCTGGTGACATAGACATTATAGCTGGGTTGGGGGATAGTCTGAGTGCTGGTACGGGCATATCTGCGGTTTCGCTTATTTATGAAATGGTTCCTCAAAGAGGGAGAGCTTGGTCTTCAGGTAAATATATGTTGTGCTGATTTTTAAAGCTTTAGACCTTTTATTAACTGTCTTGGAACGTTATTTGTATCCTAATCAGGCTTTAAAAATACTAGATTAATCATTTTTTTTTGAGCTGAGATGGAAAAACTCTCCACTGCCTTACTCACCTCCATCCATTCCCCTCCCCTCTCAACATTATCTCCAACATATTTTCCCAATACACCGCCTTCCCCATTTTTTCCTCCAAGTTCTTCAGCACATCTTCATTCTTCCAGCATCTAAACGCGTGTTCTACATCATCATCCACTTCACACCTTTCACACACTCCAGTATCTCTTTTTCCATTCTTGTGAAGTGTTATGTCGTTCTCTTTATTTCTGACCAATACTGACATTTTACATATAAATAATACCTAGCAATACGTAACTAATACATGTGTCTCTATCTATTAATGGATATATAACATTCTCCCGCGCTATAATATTCAACGTCGTATTTAAAACAGAAATGTGAAATTCGAAAAGAAAAATAAATTATATAACTTCACAAAGTAATAATAATAATAATAATAATAATAACAATAATAATAATAATAATAATAATAATAATAATAATACTGTACTTGTACTGGAACGTCTTGACGTTGATTTTCTCTGTTAATAATATACCAATTCGATGATGATGGTGATTTTTCTTCAATCGTTGGTTCAAATGAAAGTTTTCGTTGAATAACAGGTTCTTCTGTTATTTTCCGTTGTATTGCCGATTTTAACAATTGATTAATATGACGTTTAAATTCAAATCCATCATCTAATCTTACTTGATAATGTAGAGATCCATATTTTTCTATAATTTCCCCAAATTTCCATGTAGGTTTAGCATTTGACGGATAGTATCTCGCTTGAACACGATGTCCTACTTCTAATTGTCTGCTCTTTGTCAACGTTATTTTATTATCATTTCGTTTTTCTTCTTTTGGGGGTCGTATTGCATCTAGTCTGGTTCGAATCTTTCTATTAAGATACAACTCAGCTGGTGTCTTCCCAGAAGCGAGTGGTGTTGCATAATATCGCAGTAATATTTCTTTTAATTGAAGATGCATTGACCCCTTTTCAGGTAAAACTTCAAGTTTTTTCTTAATTAACTGTACTATTCTTTCAGCTAAGCCGTTTGAGGCGGTGTGTCCTGGTGCAATAAATGTCTGTTGGATTCCTCTTGTTTCACAAAATAAACTAAATTCATTTCCAGTAAAAATGGTTGCATTGTCACTGACGATAATCTGTGGATAACCATGAATACTGAAGGTTTCTTTTAAAAGTGTGTAATAATGCACATGGCTCACACGATTTTACTAGATCTTGGATGAAGCTTAGATATATATAATTTACAAGATCTTGAACAACCATCACACCAATTCCAATGTGAACGACAATGCTATTCAATTACGTCCATTCAATTTAATTCAAAAATATCCAACAGTATTTGAAGAAAAAATTGGCTGTATACCTAAAATGCTCTTTGAAATTACGAAGAAATGCAAGACCAAAATTTGTGAAACCCAGAAACGTACCTTATGCTTTACTAGAAACTCTAGAGAAAAACGACATAATTACACGAATCGATACAAGTGATTGGGGTTCTCCATTGGTGCCAGTTCCTAAGGCAAATGGTGAAGTACGTTTATGTGCAAACTACAAAATAACCGTCAACCCACAACTGGAAACTGCACATTATCCAATTAAGAAAATAGAAGAAATTTTACATACACTCAAAGGTTCACGATATTTCTGTAAGGTAGATCTTTACAAAGCATATTTACATGTAATGGTTGATGAAGAAAGTGAAAAAATACAAACAATTACAACACATAAAGGTACATATAGAGTAAAACGTCTAAATTTTGGCATCAAAACAGCACCAGACGAATTTAATCGAATTATAGACAATATACTAAGAGGATTGAAAGGTACAATTTCTTATTTCGACGATATTATAGTACATGGAGTATCAAAAGAAGAATGCCTTGAAAGAGTAGATGCATTACTTTCTTGTCTGCAGAAGAACGATTTACATGTTAATCAAGAGAAATGCATTTTTTTTTCTATTTGGGGTACGTAGTACAACACAATAAAATAAGCAAATATCCAAAGAAAGTAGAAGCAATTCAAAAGATTCCAGGACCCAAAAATAGCGATGACGTTCACGCATTCCTAGGTATGGTAACATATTACAGTCGTTTCATTCCAGTCTTATCGACAAAGACAGCAGCCCTACGTAAATTATTGCAGAAAAGATAACAATGGTAATGGGAAAGAAACGAACAATCAGCATTCGACAATTTAAAGAAGGAAATCGCAAGTGAAGCTGTGTTAGTACCATTTGATCCAGAATTACCTTTGACTATGGCTACAGACGCGAGTTCTACAGACGTAGCTGCAGTACTATCTCACATAATCGATGGGGTAGAGTGACCTATTGCATTTGCATCACGTTCTTTATCAAAGAGTGAAAAAAACCACAGTCAGATTGACCAGGAAGCAGTTGCAATACATTTTGGATTAATAAAATTTTTTACTTACGTTTATGGAAGACATTTTACTTTAATTACAGACAACAAACCTCTTACTAGAATATTCAACGAAAATGCAAAGCTGCCTGCAATGACATCAGCACATTTGCTGAGGTACGCAACATTCTTATCCGGGTTCGATTATAAAGTAGTATACCGAAGAGCTGAAGACCATATAAATGTTGATAATTTATCAAGAATAGAAACGATAGAAGAGAATTTCACGAATGACGAGACAACAGAGTTATACGATTATATGATAAACGAGATTTGCAGTGATGGAATTACATATAAGATGATTCAACAGGAAACCAATAAAAACGAGAATTTAAAGTTGAAAAACGACCTCTAATGAATGGTACAAAGAAAGATCCAGAATACTCAATATATCAAGATATGATTTTCAAAGGTAATAGAATTATAATTCCAAAATCTTTACAACCAGCAATGCTATGTGAATTACATCACACACATATTGGTATAGTCAAAATGACTAGCACGTATGTATTGTACATGGGAGAAGATGGACATAACATGAAGATATCCTACTCTTGACCCATAGTATTAGATTAATTATAGAATCTGCAAGTTCCCTGGTCTATTTTGCTATATTCATAAATTTGGTTCATTTGGAAGTTCAACTTTAGCAGATGAACTGTAACACCTTTTTAGCTTATCTTGAATCCAGTACCTTTTTCTAATAGGTAGGTGGCACCAAGTTTCTACTCTCATCTTTGCATATACTTCGCAAACCAACATTAAGGAATGCTAATAAAATATATTAGTCCAAAAGGTTCAGTTCTCGGTTTAGCACATAATCTGCAAGTTTCCTTGAACGTTTTGTTAAATTTATAAAGTTGGTTTAATCAGCATTTTAAGTTTTAAGAATGTTTTGGTTAGCTTATTAGATAATCTTAAGCACCTTTTAGCCTATCTATATAACTTAGAACCTTTTATTAATAGACTATACTAAATTCCTTTTCCAATCTTTGTACATTATCTAAGATGCAGCATTTAGGAATGCCTTAAACATTTGTTAGGCCAAAAAGTTTTTACTCTGTTAATCTATGAAGTTATTGCAGACTCTAAAAAGATCTGTTCCTCTTTTATTACACAATCTTTAAGTTCCCTTGTTCAGTTTGCTTCATTTATAAAGTTGGTATTGTTGGAAATAAATTAAGAACCCCGATCAAAACATTTCTAGTTCTAAGAATTTTTTGGTAAGCTTAGCAGACGATCTTAAATACCTTTTTAAGAACTTTCTTTGAATACCAAGTTTGTATTTGCCTTGTCCATTTTGTCTCTTTAGAAAGTTAGTGCAGTTGGAAATCAAGAATCGCAGCATTTTAAGTTATAAGATTATATTGGTAAACTTGGCAGATGAGCCTACAAACGACAGATTATTTTTGTCGTTTATTATAGTCTTAGGCTGCTCTTAGCACAAAACTTGGTTCACATTTATTCTTGCCGTGCTTTTTAGGTGGAGAAAAAACCTGGAGATCCTACCTGACCTTGCCGAACATTCTAAAAGTATTTAATCCGAGTTTATTCGGTTATGCGTTAAAAGCTAGTCAAAGCGTCGAATGGGAATCGCAATTTAACGTTGCAGAAAATGGAGCCATTTCAGAAGATTTACTTTACATGAGTCGAGAATTAGTAAAGAGAATCCAGGAAGATAAAAGAGTGGATTTAAAAAACCATTGGAAAGTAAGTAAACTAAAATGACCATATTTAAATTCGTCCAACATAACATTCTTTAAATATTTCCGCATGTTCGTAAAACACATAAATCTTACTTGACCTTAGAGTTGAATTATCATAAATTTACTATTCGTCCGAATAACGTTCTATTAAAATTAATTTTTTTTGCAGATGATTACTTTGATGATAGGAGACAACGATTTTTGCTTACAAATTTGTTTACAGGACAACGCCAAAGATGCCGTGAAAAGACACAGAGAAGACTTACTGGCGGTTCTTAGATATTTGAGAGACAATTTACCGAGGACTGTCGTCAACGTCGTTCCGCCCCCAAGTAAATATTATACTCTGTTTTAAGAAGTAATAAAATCTCATTAGGTATTCAAAAGAACTACAGGGTAAACCGTCAATAAATTTTGGCCCTTCCATAATTTGCTTTACAAAATTCTTTTGCACAGGTGGGATAGTTGAGAAAAGAAAATTAAAATTTAATATAGGCATAACAAATAACCGTTTTATAAAAAAATGGGTGCGATAAAATTTATATTTACACCACAATTAAATATCAGTTCTATTGAATTTAGATATATCTTCAACGGCATATTTCATGAAGCCAGTTTTCCTATGGCTAGTAGTTCATTCTTAGGCAATTATACAACTCACTTCCAGCTGATTTATTATCAATTCGATCGTATAGAATGTTTCGTAGATTGACCAAGGAGTTTCTTCTATACGGTTTCTCAATTTTTACGGTTCAATGGACATTTGAGATTTGCATTTGCAGACTAGTGTACTGTATGTAATGGTTTAAGATTTAACACCAATTTTAGATTCTTATGTATTTTTCGTTTTTATATATTATAAGATATTTTCAACGTAAAAGTAACATTAATTAATGGAACTACAACTCCGGTAATCTAGAAATCTAGACTATTGTGAGATTTTCTCTTCTTTTAAAAACGGAGAACATCTTCTCGTTTTTTGTTAATAATAATTGAAATATAAAGGCAGAAAAATTTAAAAATTCCCTAGTCTCAGAATTTAATTCTGAATTCGATAAACCAAACCCCATATTTATAAATAGAAATGTTAGTTATATTATTACTTTTCCCATAAAAAATTTATAATTTTTCAGTGACAACAAAGCCTCTCTCTCTTCTCTCGTTTTGAAAGTATAATTACAAAAATACAAAAAAAGCACCTTGGTGCTTCAGGTTTTAAACCTTTTTGTTAATCATCTTAAGCTTAAGCTTAAGCTTAAGAAGTTAATTTGTGACTCACTTAATTACGCAGCTAATTATTCACGTCAAATAGTTAGGTAAGTTAAAAGTTAGTTGGTTAAGAAAACTTGAATTTATCCGGTAAACTATTAAGTTAATTATAATTAGGAAGTTAGCAAGGATGTATTAAGAACCAAAATCCTAGTCAATGATGTTGTTTTAGAACAGGTCAGCCACTTGCCACTTTAATTATTTAGGATGCAATATTTGATATGATTATGACAAAGAAGTACAAACAAAAATTTGTGGTTCAATTACACGAAACCTAAAACATAAAACAAGAAAAAATACGCGTATAAAATTTTTTAAAACAGTTGCCGTTCCCACACTATAATAGGAGTGAATCATTGATATTATCCAAAAGAGAAAAAAGTTAAATACAGGCTACCGAGATGAAATTTCTTCGAAGTGTTAAAAATTGCACAAGGCATTCGAAATATAGATATTAGAAGAGAACTGCAGATATATGATATTAACGAAAAAATAGAAAAAAATCGGACGAAATTCGGACCTAGAGGCAGACGTAGGCAAAGATCGGAATTGTAACAGGCAGACTTGCCTAACACGGACAGTGAAGAAGGAGAAGTTATATAGAATGAAGTAACCATGTCACAAGCGAGTGGCCTAGTTATTAATTTATTCGAGAATTCAGTTAATTGATATTATTTCATCTTAAAAGCTAATGGATTAGTTAATGGTTTAGTAGATTAAATAATGAATCAGTTAATTACTCAGCTAGCTAGTGACGTTAAAAACTAGTGGATTATTTAATAGATTAGTTAAGTATTCTTTTAATTGTTAATTTGGTCATACACTGATTCGATTAATTATTCAACTAATTAGCCACCTTAAAAGCTAGTAAATTACTTATTTATTTAATGAAAAACTTCCTTCATAGTTTAGTCGATTAAAACATGGATTTATTTATGACCGAGTTACTACCAGTGAGTTAGTTAATAATTTAGTAAAAGGTTTAGTACCATACCAAATGTTTACCGTTTATTAATATCTAAATTATTAAAATAAATTTTTGACGTAGCAACTACGCATATTTGGATACGTCACATCCATAGACCTAATATCAGATTCCGTTTTCGGCTGGGTGCTCTGGGTCGCTCTCAGAGTGCTCCAAGAATGTTCGGTTGGCCTGATTGGTCACCGAGCATGGTCGATTTTCTTGTTCGGCTGATCGACTGGATCGCTCTCGGGTTGATCGGAGTTGATCTGAGATCGAGAGTCAGATCAACAGATGCAGAGCAAATATGGCGGGTAGTGTTCAAAAAATAGCGAAGAGTTTTTGATGCTTATGAATTTTTTATCGTCTTCAGAAAATAGTGACAAAGAGTTGGGTTTCCTTATTTTCAAGGAAAGGTGGAAAATAGGGAAAATTAAAAAAATTTATAGGTACTAGGTACCTACATTTTATATTCTGTAAAACTAGATTTTGGTCATTTTTGAGAGGTTCTCCCACACTTTCGTAAAGTTTGCCAATTTTCCATTTTTAATATTTTGAAATTTATCACAGTTATCCAAAAGTAAATCGAATCAACTCTTGTTGGGTGAATGATGTTCTGTCACAGAACTGTGTTACTCTTTTTCGAGCCACATAGATTTTCGATCAATCTGGGAGCGATTTCAGATCATTTCACCCGAAAACGCTAAGAGACGTAACTATTTATTTTTTAACCTGCTCCAACATTACCTATTTCTGGTCGATTGTCTCTTTTTGATATGGCCGACTGGAATTTGTTATGCTTTGATGTTTTCTGATCTTCATTTAAGATAAGAGATTTGATTACATATGCAAAATCATTGTGACCATAATGCTATCTCTTATTAATATTTAATGAACTATAACCAACTAAATTATACAACTCATTTTATGGAATGTTTAACCATTGAACTATTTAATTCGGTTAGATCAGAGAAATTAGTTGCTCCATAAGCAACAACGCCGCAAGGCTTGTCTGAATGATACCACGCCCAAAAGCGGTTATAATAGTTGCGTTCGGTATTTACACCCAACCAAAATCTTGTCAAAATCGTTCGTTTATTACATCTAGATGTAGGGGAGGTAAATCTCGACCGTTCGGCAATTGTAATCGGAGCAATCGGATTACGATCTTTTAAGTCCGAGTATTTTGGCCTATCAAAGAAATTAATCTGAGTTTGTGAGGTTAAGTTTTATGATTAAGAACTTGTATTTTTTTTATAATGAAATAACTTGATCCTTTTGATTTAAATTTAATGCAAAAATCACAAATTAGTTTGATTATTTTTTAACCACAAATTATCGCACACTTCAACAACAAAAAACAAAAATAGGTATGACATAGGACACTTTTGACCAATAGTGATCTGTACCGTTGGTTTAATTCAATTAATACCTCTGATCTGTAGTCACGTGACAAAACAATTCATCGCATCTGGGATATAATAGACCCATCTTGTTAATGGCACAAATTTAATACTCATGCGCGAACCAACTCCCACTCTTGTAGTTCCCCCTAAATGTTCGTGCCTCTTATAAAATTGTGTTGGTACGACATGCAAAAGTAATCAGTAATTCAAAGTAAAGTAAATCCAAAGAGAAGTCTAGGTACACATACAAGTCGTTAATAGTAAATACCCAAAGACCAGAAAAACACAATAACAACTAGCAAACGGCGTACACGAACGAAATAAAAATTAGAACTTCTCCTTTGTGGTTTATGACCTGGGCTGCCGCGACTATACGGCAAATAGAAGCTAGCTTTTGACAGCTAAAAGGGTTTTTTTCATTAAATTTATTGTACTAACTCTTAATTTTTGCAAGTCCAACTTATTAAGAATAATAAAAAACTCTTCGTTTCAACGTAACTTCCAAGTTTACTTGAAAAAATATGTTTTAAATTACAATGACGGCCGTTTCGCTGTAACTTAAATGTCAATCTGACGATGCTAATCAGCGAAACGGCCGTGTGTAATTTATAACATATTTTTTCAAATAAACTTGGAAGTTACGTTGAAACAAAGGGTTTTTTTCATTTAAATTGTGGTATTCCTGGGTAGCAATACGCTGTGTTCTATGGCAAGAAGTGGTCCTATTTTAGCGGTGGAAGGGAAAAATTCAAAAATATTTGCGCATGAGTATTCAATTAAGAGATAGGTGTATTACCGAACTCACTTACTAGATAATTTGACACAGTCTCTTTAATTATTTCAAGCATTGTTGCCGAACTATATTTTGGAGTAATATTGGTATTTAGTGAAGGAAATAGTTCGTCATTGTCAAGTGTTTAAAAAACTGAACTATTTAAGCCCCAATGTTTCTTTTCACAAGTAAGTTAAAATATTTGTTTGGGCTGTAGTTCCAATTAATTCCCATCAGTATTTCGCCTTGGTATTAACACGGTAAATAGTTCTCGTGAAGCTTGATCGAAAAAAAGTTGTCTAGATGTGTGCATGCGCATACATATTGAAATAAATTAGTTTTAATTTTAAGCTACGAGAACGCTTCTTTTTGCCATTTCACTTTGAACTTTACTTGCATAAGTTTGTTTTATTTTTCTGCTCTCTTTTTAACGATTCTATACATCCCCTCAAATCTATCCCAATTGAGCATAATATTTTAATATTTTCTTTTGGATATTTAATATTGTTACTCCTTTTACTTCGTAACTTTATTTACAACTTTAACATTTACAATTAAAATTCTACTTTAAAAACTCAAATCAATTTCCCAATACTTTCAAAATTAATTTCTGTCAAAAATTGTCACGCCTCCTTCCTATTTCCGTTCCAAACATCCCTCCACTTTTTTTATGACAGTTCTAGATGATTCTAGATGTATGTCTTCTTCTTTTTTTCTCATGTACCTCTACATAAACTTATTACAGTTCCGACGTAACATTGCTCCCTCTTTTCTAATTATTCGTCCCGAATAATCTGGCTGCTGTAGTCTGATCGAAGCCAACAAGGTGGATCAGGCCCGCAGTAAGGGGCTAACCTCTCGATATGAATCACCTTGGGCTTGCTCCTCGCTGACAATTGGATGCGATAGACTAGGTCGTTGATTTTCTTGAGAACAGTGTAGGGGCCTTCCCAGTTTCGTTGCAGTTTTTGACACAAACCTTTTCTGCGCTTAGGATTGAACAGCCATACGGGGTCATCTCTTGAGAAACTTGTGTTTGTAGTATGTACGTCAAGTCTAGCCTTCACCCTATCGTTGCAGAGCTTTAAACGTTCACGAGCAAAATTATGGATCCTTTCTAATTTTTCTTTCAATCCACCTATGTACGTAGGAAATGTACATTCTGTACATTTTTCCAAATGACCCGAAATAGCACCACTTCCTAATCAAGAAACAACGACAGTAGCAGATGCTTTCATAACCAACGTAATTGCGAGACACGGATGCCCTTTGGAGTTGCATTCTGACCAAGGACGCAATTTTGAGTCCGAATTATGGCAGGAATTGATGAAAACATTAGACATTAAGAAAACACGTACTACCCCTCTCCACCCACAGTCCGATGGAATGGTAGAAAGACACCATAGAACTATTTGCCAATACCTTTCGATGTTTATCTCTGAAAACCAGAAAGATTGGGACACTTTAGTTCCTCTATTTCTGCTAGCCTATAGAAGCTCTGAACACGAGTCAACTGGTTATAGTCCATCTATGCTAGTCACTGGCAGAGAAATGAAGCTTCCCCACGATCTTCTTTTCGGAAAACTTCCTCCTTGTGAAGAAGCAGCAGAATGTACATTTCCTACGTACATAGGTGGATTGAAAGAAAAATTAGAAAGGATCCATAATTTTGCTTGGAAGTCGGCAGGGTGTGGGAGAACGACTTCTCAGCGAAGCATATCTACTATAGTTATTTCTTGTTGGACTTTGTGGAGGGCTCCCAGATGGCGATCTAGGAGACCTTCTGGCATTTCTCGAATCCCCATCAGTCGAACGGGCTCTACTGTTGCAAGCTCTTTGAATGTGTCCGATTTTTCCACAGTTAAAACATTTTCTTCTTTTATATTGGGTGTTTCGTCTCATAGTTTGAAGTATATCCAAAATTTGTGAGAGAGCAGATTGTAGGTGGCTAGTGGAAGTTGTCTCTACGTTTTCCTGGAATCGTATCTCTCTTAATTGAGGACGAAAAGATCTTGATATGCTTTTTGCTGCCTCATATTCCTGAGCTGCAATTAGAGTTTCATTTAAGGTTTTATGATATTGTAGCCGGAGAGCTTGTTGCATTTCCACATCCTGTAATCCATCAACAAATGCCTGTCTTCCAATCTGCTTCAGGAAATCCTTAGGTGCTTGGGGATAGGCAAGATGCAACAATCTTTTTATATCGGCTTCAAATTCCGGTAGGCTTTCATTCGATTTTTGACTACGGACTTTTAGCTGATTTTGGAATACCTCCTTTAAGTGTTGCTGGCCGTACCTTGTCTCCAAAGCCTGTACAAGGGATGCATAATCGAGCGTGTCTTGCGGAAGAAACTGTAAGACGGTTGTCGCTTGTCCACGAAGCGACACTACTAATGAAGCCGCCATTTGCATCTCAGTCCAACCATTC
Organism: Ophraella communa; assembly: GCA_035357415.1. NCBI lineage: Eukaryota > Metazoa > Arthropoda > Insecta > Coleoptera > Chrysomelidae > Ophraella > Ophraella communa. The sequence goes on from CM068995.1 coordinate 19,842,592, forward strand.
ATTCTGGTCGCAGCTTCAAATTGGAGTCGGTATGTTTCCCATGCCGTTTGTCCATCAAATGTGGGTGGTTTCAGGCTCTTGCTAATGTGGTTGCTAGAAAGTATACTTTGAATAGGGCCAGGTTCGATTATTGAAGAGGAAGAGGTGGTGCCTTCAATTTCAATATTAGAGACAGAAGCTTGGGTACGAATTCTTCTTTCTAAATTAACTATTTCACTTCTAATTTGCTTTTCTAAATTGGATTTTAAATTTTCTTGTTGTAGTTCTAAAGAGCCTACTCTATTATTAAGCTGCCCTACCTCTAGCTTGAATACTTCCCTAATTTGTGTTAGGCCATTCATAACTTCTAGATCAGTTCGTCTACGCCTCTCCTCCTTCTCTTCCTCTTCCTCCTTTCTGCGTCGTTCCTTTTCTACTTCTTCGTCTTTTCTGCGTATTTCCTTCTCTTCTTCCATTTTCAAAAACCATGCGGGTGGTCCGGAAGTATCCATGTCTTTCTCGTATTCGGTGGATCTAGTATTTACCATAAACAAATACTTTTTATCCCACCGCTGTCACCAATGTTACTCCTTTTACTTCGTAACTTTATTTACAACTTTAACATTTACAATTAAAATTCTACTTTAAAAACTCAAATCAATTTCCCAATACTTTCAAAATTAATTTCTGTCAAAAATTGTCACGCCTCCTTCCTATTTCCGTTCCAAACATCCCTCCACTTTTTTTATGACAGTTCTAGATGATTCTAGATGTATGTCTTCTTCTTTTTTTCTCATGGACCTCTACATAAACTTATTACAGTTCCGACGTAACAATATCTATTAATAAAAAAATTAATATTTAAAATACTTTACATTTTATTTGGACAATTAATATAAATGGTAATTTTTTTAAGTGAAAAACTAAGTATATAGGTATTAACTATTAATAAATATATTTTCTAAAAAATAACTAAATATTACCCGACAGATTAATTATTACTTACCTATTTATAACAAATAGGTACATATCCATTAAAATAATTTAAAAAAAAAATTATGTTCCCCGCCGTATTGAAGTCTAAAATTTAGAGAAGTTTTTTTTTATTATTTTTATTAATAATTGGTAAAAATTTTATTGACATCGGTCATTAGCCCAAAAACCGGTATCTTGATTAATGTCTTAGAAGGTTATAGAGTGACCTAATTAGCTATGTAAAAAGCTAGTGAATGTTTTATTTTTTTAATATGCAGCTAGTTACATATTTTATTAAGTTTATTACTCAGCTAAGAAACCGTGATAAAAGTTATTTAGTCAGTTAAACAACAAACTTGTTACCTACTCACCGAGTCTATTTATGGAGAAATATTGCTAATGCCTTGGGGACAAAATCAGTAACCAAGTAAATTTAAAATACGTTTTTATATTTTGCACTTATAAGAATCTTCATTATAAAACGCATTTGCGTATCGTAATGTAACTTTAACGCACGCAAATTTTTGTTTTAAATGGTTGGCGACATGAGTGAAGTATCTAATGACAAGACTATTGACAATGACATTTGTGGTTAATAGGAATTTATTAATTTTATATTGTTCTTTAAGAAAGTATTTGTGAATATAAATATTATCTTTAACTTAAATAATATTTTATTATTGGTGTATTAGTCATTTTAAAATATTTGAAAATATTATCTTTCATAATTTAAATGTCAAAACTGTCAAATGTTATAAATTACACAGTGCTGCCGACATACTTTTTAAAATCAAAATATTAGTAATTACGTAAAAATAAAAAATTAATTTAAAAAATGATAAAATGGCAAAATATAAAAAATATTATAAACAACTTATTTCATATGGCTGTTGTGACACTCGTTCTTTAAAAAACTCATCGCTTCGCGATTCGTTTTTTAAACTTGAACTCGTGTCATAACAGAATTCCATATGAAATGCGTTGTTTAATATACTATTTAGGATTGGACGAATTTTACGATATGGAATATCAATCATTGGCGTGTTATATCGTCCACAATGTAGCTTGTCCTTGCATCAGAGGTTTAAAGTACAAAAACAGTAGGAAATTGATCAGCGACCTAATGTTCAGATGGCACCAAGCGGAACTCGAAGTAAGCAATTTGCCCGAATTCGATTTGGACGATTTTACGGTTATTAGTCATACTTTCACATTGAATCTCACTTTACCAAGGACGCCACAAGGAGATTTAGATTTTAGCTTTTTAGCGCCGGATTGTTTTCACCTTTCCGAAAAAGGACAAAGCCGAAGTGAGTATTTCAATTAATATTATCTTAGAATTTATTGGATCTGATGTTCTTTTAGTGGCAAACGATTTGTGGAACTCGCTACTGGAGCCGTACGGTAAGAAAAGTATTGACAGCGCTCCGACATTTTCCAAGTTCAATTGTCCTTCCGAAGAACATCCATACATTTTCACAAGGAGAAACAGTCAATTAAATTATAATCGATAAAATTTTGTGTTTTATTGGCTATTTTAGCTGTATAGGAAAGGTTGATAATATTTTAATCACATAATGTTTTTCCAACTGAAGCAACATCGTCTGCTGATTAATGACTGCTCAAATCGTTGGCGGTAGAATAAAATAAAAACTACAATTTTTTGTACCTATTGTAGTAACAGAGGTTTTATAATGAAAATACTATATTTTATATTAACAACCTTTTCTATTCAATTTAAAGTACAGAATAATATTCCCTCTTTACAAAAACCGAACCGTAATTATCTATATAAATGATTAACATGATTCATATAGCTGGTTATACACAAATAATATATTTTAATACAGAGCAGTACTGCACGGCCATTCTGACATGTTGTTGTCCTCAACAACCACCTAAAACATAAAACTTAATTAAAAATGATATTTTTAATAATTATTGCAAGCAAAGGCTTTTATAGCCGTTACTATTGGTTCATTATGCCATCAAGGGCTCATTATTGCCATCAAGGGGCTCATTATGCCATCAAGGGGCTCATTATTGCCATCAAGGGGCTCATTATTGCCATCAAGGGGCTCATTGCCATCAAGGGGCTCATTATGCCATCAAGGGGCTCATTATGCCATCAAGGGGCTCATTATTGCCATCAAGGGGCTCATTATGTCATCAAGGGCTCATTATTGCCATCAAGGGGCTCATTATGCCATCAAGGGCTCATTATGCCATCAAGGGGCTCTTACCTTAGTTTTGCTGAAACTCAAATAGTTTCATATGTTCACTGCCAACCACTCCTTCATATGGTCGCTTTGATCTCCCAGTATGACGATCTTCTTTTAATCGGTACCTATCGTTAGAAAGCACCTCTACTACTTTAAAAGGGCCTCTAAACCTTGGTAGCAACTTCTTGCTTTCCCCAGTTGTAGGATTACTCAGGACTTTGGTGAGTACCAAGTCTCCGACCTTGAACAATTTTGGTGGTTTCCGTTTTTCATTAAAACGAACATCTTGTTTTATTCTGTTCTCTTCCAACCGTTTTGTTGTTTCTTTTCTAATAGAAGTTACATCAATTTCTTGGTCACTTTGATCATGAATATCATTATCCATTTTTAGTTGGTAGCCAAGCAAGATTTCTGAGGGTGTATGGTTAGTGATGCGGTGCTTAGTACTATTGATGCTTTGTTGGACTGTATCTACCTTACTATCCCACCTATTACTATCCACATTTGCTCCGGTGGTACTTAAATTATCGAGTATTGTTCTATTCATTCGTTCTACCTGTCCGTTGGCTCTCGGTAATCCAACTGCTATTGTATATAATTTAACACCTTTCGAGTCCAAAAATTTCTGAAACTCTTCTGACACGAAACCTTTTCCTGCATCGGCGATAATTCTTTTGGGGTTTCCAAAATGTTTAAATATATTAGCTAATACTTCTACCACATATTTAGAACTGGTATCTGGGACAGCTGTTAACCATGTAAATTTAGAAAAGCCATCTACTGTTACAACTAAATATTTATTTTTATTGGTCGTTTCAACAAATGGACCCAAGTGGTCGATATGAAGTGTATGGTGGGGTCTAGCATACTTTGGGAGAGAGTGTAAATAGCCTGCCTTTTTGCCATTATTTTCTTTATGATAAAGACATTGCAAACACGCATTAATGTATTTGCGCACGAATCGGTTCATTTTAGGGAACCAGTAATGTTTTTTTATACGGTCTAATGTTTTTCCCAAAGCAAAGTGTCCGACATCATCATGATTTGCCCTAACAGTTTGCCATCTACACATTTTAGGTACAACCCATTTTGGTCCATAATGTGTTAATTTATACACTTTATTACCTCGCAAATCGTAATCTTTAAAGATACTTTTATTATTTGAGATGTCTCCAGTTAATAAAATATTTTTAATTTCTTTTATTTTTGGGTCCTGTTCCTGTGCTTCTCTTAAATAATCGTTTTCACGGATTGTTAGAACCTGTTTTATATCGTTCTCTGCTTGAACAAAATTGCGACTTAATGCATCTACATGTCGTAATTGAGTTCCGGCTTTATGCTGGATATTAAAAGAGTAGTCTTGTAACATCAAGACTCACCTAGCTATCCGTGGTATAATTGTTTGTTTACCTAAAGCGTTTTTAACGGCATTGCAGTCTGTAATAATTGTAAATTCATGACCAGCCAAGTAGTATTTGAATTTATCTAATGTCTTCATGATTGCAAGTAGTTCAAGTTCAAATGAATGATAGTTTTTCTCTGCATCTGTAGTTTGCTTGCTAAAAAACCCTACGGGTTTTTCTTTATTTTCGTATTTCTGTACCAGAATACCTGCGAACCCGTCTCTACTTGCATCCGTGTAGACAGTTGCAGACAATTTAGGGTTGAATATACACAGTATTGGGTTTGAACATATCTTATCTTTAAGCTCATTGACTATTGCGGTATGTGTATCTGACCAATTCCACTTTGAATTGTTTTTCAACAGTTTAGTTAAGGGTGCGGTTATCCTTGCGAAGTTATTAATGAATTTCCTAAAAAATCCCACTAATCCCAAAAATTGTCTTAGCTGATGCTGAGTTTTTGGTAAAGGAAAATTGCGCACCGCTTCGGTTTTAAGTTTTGATGGAGAAACCTGGTTGTAAGAAATCTCATATCCTATATATGTTATTGTCTCAACAAAAAACATTGGTCGCATTCAGGTAATTTTTAGCTATATAGCACTGCAGCGCTTTTACGCTAGAATTCGCTGAACTGACTTTTAAATTAGTTGACAAGTGACATATTTAATTAGTGTTCTGTGTGTGACATGACGTTTTAGTTTATTTCCTAACCTTTATTTTACAATAAAAATGAATAATATAGCGCAAATTATTGACGACTATAATGATGAAATGGTTGTTGTTAACATAATTAACAACAACCTAAATATTATTGGACATGTGGTGCAAGCATTGGCGGCTCCATTAGAACCGCCAGTTTATGAAAGAAGAAATCCTGTAAGAAATCAGAACTATGTTGAACAGATAATTCCTTTGTATACTATTTTATGTCAGGCTACTTACCTTTCTTCTTATGTGTAAACAGGTTATTTTATTTGTCACTATTTGTTTAAAAAATGATTTTTTTGTAAAACGATCTTTCTTAAATCTTATTAGTTAGCTTTATTATTATTCTTCTTTCAAACGTCAAAATTTGAAGCGTTCGAGCGTTCCAGCGTACGAATATATATGCTGTACTGCTGCAATAAAGCGCCGCAGCGCTGTAGTTCTAATATGTCAATTCAGCAGCGCGGCTTGATGAAGCGCTGTAGCGCTGCTGTTCCCTGAATGCGACCATTGACTTTGATATTTTTATTGTAAGACCATATTCCGTTAAAATATCTAATACTTTTTCAAGTAATTCCACCCCTTCTGCTATAGTTTTAGAAGGAATCAAGACGTCATCTAAATATGGAGTTATATGAAACTTTTGTAAAGGTCGAAAAATTTCTGTCATAAATTGTTGGAAAACAGAAGGTGCATTACAAAGTCCAAATGGTACTCTTAAGTACTCATAATGGCCATCTGGCGTCACAAATGCGGTGTATGGTACCGATTCGGTTGCTAGCGGTATTTGATGATACCCTGCAGCCAGATCAATACTTGAAAAATACTTATATTCTCCTAAATTGTCAACAATTTCCTCTATTAGTGGCATTGGGTAGTTTCTTTTGACGGTTATCTTATTAAGAGCTCGATAATCTACAACTAATCTTTTTTGGTTATCTTTTTTATTTACTAATAAGGCTGGACTTGAATACGGTGATGAACTTTCTCGTATAATATGTGCATCTAATAATTCTTGAATAAAATTTCTAACGATATTTTTATCCTTTTCCGTGAAGCGATATGGTTTATCTGTGGTTAATTCAATTGATAATGATACTGAATGCGCCTTACCAAGATGTTGCATGTTTTGAAACACACACGCTTCGTGTTCTAATAAAATTTTATTTACTGAAGACCTCTCTCTATCTGACAATGATCCTATTTTAACTTGCAATAACCAAGATGGAATCTCAGCTTTGCTTTTAAAAGATAATGTATTACCTACTCGATAATAAATAATATTTTGATTTTCAGTAAAGTTTGTTCCGATTAACACATCTACATCTAAATTTTCATTTGAACATATATAATAGATTATTTTTAATTGTACGTCATCAACCTGTGTAACATTTTCTGTGTAATGTTTTACCACAGTCCCAACGCCCAAAAACCCCGCCAGAGTTACCGGTTCATTAAGAGCTTTTATGGATAATTTAAATTTTTCTGCAATTTCTCTTTTAATTAGAGAGCAATCACTTCCAAAATCTATAAACGCAGTACATTCATTTGAATCAATATATATTGTTTTATAAAACTTGGAAGTGTTATTACTATTTTTAATCAATTTAACATTTTCAATCTTAGGTTCTTTTGTACCTTTTTTGTTCTGTAAAGATTTGTTATCTTTATTGTGGTCATTAATAGATGATCCTTTTTTATTACAAAAATTACAAAACTTATTTTTATCCCAGATGAACCTGAAACTATTTTTTTTTTAAATCTTGAGTTTTGTTAATAAATTTTGTTTGGATATACAAGTTAACAACTTGAAAAAATAAAAAAAAAATTTTTGATTATCATGTTTTTTAAATATGAGGTGTTCTTTTAAAGGAACAGTAGGACAATGAATAACCTTTATAATATTAAATTTTTATTGAAAATTACAAAGTATGATATGATTGGAAACATTCCTTTGGATGCAGCGCAATTCCACATTTCTTGCAAACAAAAAATGAATTTTTGTGACAGACACGGCATCTGGTTTGCTTGTCTTGATACTGGACCAAATGATCCAACCTATCATATCTCGAATATTCGTTATTGTTTTGTGGTAGTTTTGAAGGCCCCCTTCGAGCAAATTTCTTATATGTCTCCAAAATATTTGTTGCTATACTTCTTCTGAACGATAACTGATCTAATTTACCATTGTTTTTTCTATGAAGCTGCCACGCATTTTGGACAGCCATGTCGACGCATTGACAAAATAGTGGAAAATACCACTTTTTTCCTCTGATAGATATTCTGTTTAGCCCGATATTTTGATCAGCTCTATCTACTCCTCCCATGTTTTCATTGTATTTCTGGATTTGATAAGGCTGATCTATATAAATATGCTTCTTATCAGATCTGGAGTATCGTTTTACCTTATTTATAGGTTGAACTGGCAGGGAATTTGTAGCTATTGATACTACATTGTTGTCGTGCCATTTGCAAACGAGTATTGTCCCATTTCCAGTTTTATGCGTAAATGAACCTCGTGGTGTCTTTTCATCACTTTTGATTTGTCCATTGGGTCCGAAGGTATTCTATTTTCTCTTATGGTTCCCGTGCACCTAATGCCCCTATCTTTCAGTTCTTCTAGTAACAAATATGAGGTAAAGAAATTATCACAAAATATGTGATAGGGTCGATAGATTTTACTTGTTAGAGTATCGACGTATTGTAATACAACACTTGCACCAAGTCCCATATCCTTGTATTTGTCTGGGAGAGTCGTAGACGAACCTTGATATGGATCAAACCATACTATATAGCCTAATCTAGTTGTTCCAGTCCAAAATTTATAACCCCACCGGATTGGCTTGCCCTTTATGAATTGTTTGCATCCATGGCGCCCAAAATAAGGTACCATGGATTCATCAACACTGTGATTTTCTTCTTCCGGTGCAAACAATCGGAATCGATTGTTCAAGGAATCGAACAACGGTCTCATTTTAGAGAACTTATCTTCTTTATTTAGAATATTATTGTCATTACAATGTAAATTTGACATTATGTATTGAAACGTGTCTCGGGAAATAGCGTTACAAACTAAAGTATTATTTGAGTCTGAAGAGTTTTGCCAGTACATTTTACGACGACTTACGATGACATAACCACTTAGAATCAGAACTCCAATGAAGCAATAAAATTCATCTACAGAAATTGTAGAAAGTTGATTCTTTTTAGAGGCATACATATTCGTGTAGTTCACTAACATTTCGATTATATCTCTATCAAAAAGTACATAAATAAATCTAGTGGGGATTTCTCATTTTTAGGGCCATATTCATCTAACCACTCAGGAAATCTGGAATGTATATTGTGATCAGACCAGTCGATCGCAGGATTTTTTCTTTTTTTGATTGACCTGCTATTTTCCGATATTTTTTTTCTCTTAGCTACTCGTGTTGATAGAGGTAGATCATCGTCGCTATCAGAGTCTTCATCATTCCTTTGGGAGTCTTTATCATTAGTAAAAAAGGCTTCCGCCCTCAATTGGCTTCCCGGAAGATTACTGGGCAAAACGAGATCTTCATCCCCTGAATCTTCATCCGTATTGTCATTATTGGCATTTTCGGGTGGTAATATAGTTATGCAATCTGGTGGTAAAGAGTCATCGTCAAGATTATCTATCTCTTCTAAAAGTTCATGAAGCTTCAATGGCCGTCGTTCATATCTGCAACAAAACACAGACAGAGTATATTGTCCTACCGTTCCTTTATCGGAACGTTACTTTTAACATGTGCTCCCACAAAGAAAAATGGTCGTTTGTGCTTTATAAACATTTAGCATATCTTTATTGATATTTATTAATGCCCAATATTCTGCTTATCTTAAAATATAATGAACATTCCTGATCTGCTTACCTCCAAGACTGCATGTTGCACTAATAAAAACAAACAAGTAAAAATAGCGAGCTATAAACACTTCCTCAATAACTTGGTAACGAAGATATACTTACAAATGAAATGGTATTTTGTCACTAGTTCTATGTTAGTATCGAGATTTACCGAAAAATTACGAAGTAAGTGTGTAGAACGTCGTTATGCCAGTGTTCTTTTTACGGATCGGTAGGTTCATCTGGGTTATGTCTGCAATTATCACGATTATGGCCCATTTTCCCACATCGATAGCATATAGTTGATTTACTTTCATAAGTTTTACTCGTTTGCGTATTATCAAAATTGCGGGTTAACGCTGGCAGAGCTTTGTTCGTAGTTTGTGGTACCTCTTTATATATTTTATTTTTAAGATATACACCTAAAATATTTGGATCTTTAATATTAGCAGCTTCCACTGCTGACTTTAAACTATTATCATTAATTGCACCTATAATTAGAGATACTTTATCAGCATCCGAGAAATTTAACTTTAGTTTATTTATTTTTGCCAAATGATTAAAATGAAATTCATATAGTGAACCATTCTCAATAGGCTTATGATTAACAATATCCATAAGCAATTCATACGCATTTCTTGTGCTTTGAAAAGTAGAAAGTAGCAATTGACTCCATTTCTCCCAAGTATACTGTGACCACCCCAAATTACACTGAATAAAACTATCGTACCAAGTTTTAGCTGTCCCTCTTAGTTTATTTATAGCTTGATAAACTGTGAATGAATCACCGCATTGATAATTATTACGGTTATATTCAATAATTTCTATCCAATCTAAAATTTCCATGTTTATTGGATCAAATTCAGGGATAACATTGGTTAGAACAATACTCGAACTAGTTTGTCCATCAAATATTCCATAAATAGCTTTCGAATTACTTACAACCTTGCTACTATGTTTTCGGTACCTCTTTGAATTCTTTTGTATTCCATGTTCTTCGTCATTTGATGTAGAACTGCTACTGCTGCTACTGCTGCTACTACTCGATGAAGATTGTTGTCGTTTATATTTCTTTTTACTCTTGGGTATTATTTCAAAATGTTTTTCTAAGCAACACCACTATATTAAAACCACTTCTGATGTAGTAACAGAGGTTTTATAATGAAAATACTATATTTTATATTAACAACCTTTTCTATTCAATTTAAAGTACAGAATAATATTCCCTCTTTACAAAAACCGAACCGTAATTATCTATATAAATGATTAACATATGATTCATATAGCTGGTTATACACAAATAATATATTTTAATACAGAGCAGTACTGCACTATGTGACGAATCGCTACTTCTATCATTAACCGGTAGAATATTTCAAGGTTTGAAGGCCTTTTTTTAGCGATTGAACAGCAAATAAAGTTTTAATAAAAATTTGATGATGTTTGTCTTTACTAAGTTCATTAATAGAATGTGAGTTATGTTCCGTTGTTGCGAAACTTGTTTTTTAAAAACAAATATTTCACTTGGAACTAAAAAATTTATTTATACAGAAATTATAAAGTTTGACTTCAATTATTTTGAGTAACTATATACAGATGCTAGATACTGACTATAGAACTACTTTCACAAACAATATTTCTTCTTTATATAATAATTAATACGTGATATTTACTTACATATCAAATTACAATAATAATGCGCAACTAGAAAGAAAACAATAAAAGTATTCAATTAAACAAAACATAGCGTCTAGACATAAGGTCTACTGCGTAATTATAAATGCGTAATTTTAAATAATAACTTCTTTATTCCAGGAACCGTAACTCCTCCCTCCTCAGAAAGAAGCATATCCTCCAGGACATGGTTCTATACAACACAAACTTCTTCTTTTCTTGATTCTTCATTTTCTTGTTTTATCTTCATTCTTGTTTTCTTGCATTTTTTCCAAACTATATAACTTATGATTCCAATAATTATTAAATACATTAATATTGTCCAAAAACTTGATTTTGTATAATATACTGGTTGATTTATTTCTTCTAATTCTTCTTTTTGTTCCATTATTTGTTGTTTGATTTCTTGAGTTTGTTTTAAATTAATTGAATTTAAAGAATTAATTGATAAATGTGTTTGATTATTACTTTTTAAAGAAAATTTTGAATTTACGTTTATAGATACTTGGTAAAGATATTTTAAAGTAAAGTTTATTTTATTATATTTATTTGCTTGAAATACTAATGAATCAATTTTAATTCGATGAGATATGTTCCTATTAATGGTATTTTCTTTAATGATTCTTCGCATTTTACTTCGGCTACCGTTTCTTGAGAAGTTGATAAAATCCATGTTCCTTCTTGAATTTTGGTATATTGAATTTCACTAATTTTTATTTTATAAGGTTCACAATTTGAAAGGTCTTTAAAGTTTATAAGTTCGACTTCACAAGGAGCACTATTTTTAAGTAAAGTTTTTTTGATTTTCTTCACAAATATATTGTCTTTTTATAATATTTTCACAAATTTTGTCCATAAACACATAGTCATTGTCCGTGAGTGCTAGGAAAGGTTTTCTTGGAAGGTAAAAGTAATATTGGGAATCATTCGTTGGGACAAATATAGGAAATAACTGATAATAGTGATATATTTCTTTTTCAACAATAAGAATTTCTAAAACAAACGTTATAGTAGCTCCCAATGAAAAACTTTTTATATTTATTAATTTTTCTAACTGAATGATATTTTCTGTGAATAAATCAAATGGAAATGTTGAACTTTTTGGTAAATCTCATTGTTTAATTGCTTTCAAAAACTCCACTGGATTTATAATCAAATTATGTAACGTATTAATTTTTGCAAAAGAAATAGCTACTTCAATTTTTTCTAAGATATCATAAATTGTTTGTGTTTGCGTACAGTAAAGTTATTTGATTTATTATTACAAATGTTTGTAAATTACTTTCTGTTTTTCTTTTAAACAACATTAATTGGATTCGGAAGATGAGTCCGACGATGAATCTGAAATAATTGGAATAATTCTAGTTTCATTTAAATGCACAATTAATTTCTTTTTAGATTTAATATTTTCAATTTCAATTTTTCCGTGTTCTAAAATTTTAGTTAATGTATTATAAGGACCTTCAAATTTATTTTTTTGTTTGCCTCTATTTTCAACTTTTTTATAAACAATTGATTCGATAGCGGGAATTTTCTCTTTTTTTTCTCATTTACTTTATTTATAACTTTTTGTTTATTATTTGATTCTTTTTCTTTTACTAATGAATATAAAGCTTGAGTATGAATTTTATGAGCATTAACAAATTGAGTATAAGCTTCACTAGGTAAAATGGACATAGGATCTTTACTTTCAGTATGACCTGACACTAATTCAAAAGGAGTAAAACCTGTGGATGAATGAATCGTACTATTATAAGCAATTACTGCATAAGGCATTAAACAATCAATATCTGCATTTTTATCTTTTTCTTTTAAAATTCTTAAGTGTTCAGTTATTGTAGAATGGAATCTCTCTACTGGGGAATTAGATTCATGATGATGTGATGTAGTAAAATGTATTTTTATTTTATGAACATTTAACAATTCTTTTAAAACATCGTTCTTAAATTCACCACCACAATTAGCTACTATTTGTTTTGGTATTCCGAAAAATATGAAAAAATGTATTAGTTGTTGACAAGCCGAAATTGCTGTACCAAAATATGAAAATGCCTGACCATATTTAGAAAATTTATCTCGAATAGTTAAAAATTTATGAGTTCCACTTTTATAAGTATCAATATGAATAATTTCAAAAGGTTTTGACGGAGTTTCTGTTAATATAAGAGGTTCATTTATAGGTTTTCTATTATACTTAGTTTTTTGACAAATTTCACAAGTATTTATATAATTCTTAACATCTTGTTTTAATGATTTCCAATAATAATTCTTTTTCAAAAATTGAACAGTTTCATTAATACCGCGATAATTAGTTTTTTCTTCATGTTTATATTTAATCAACTGGGTTCGCTCTTCAGGTAAAACATTATTAATTAATTTTGTACGTTCTATAAGTTTTATTTTACTAAAATATTTTCTCCAAACTTCTTGAAAAGTATTTCTTAATTCAGGGGATAAATAATATATATATAAGTTGTTAAGTTTTCTTTTAAAAATTGTAATATTTTATTGAGATTGTCAGCTATCGTTAATTTTATAATTTTATTACCATCAAAATTTTCAAAACTTCTTTTTATAAAATCAAAGTGCCTTCTTTACTATAATTTGAAATGGTTTATTATTTATTATTTCATCTTTAAGCATAAAATTTTGTGCATTTGAAGAATCAGCACTGTGAATAGTTTCAGTATCATTTATACATTCATTATTTATTAAAGGATTATTTTCATCATTTATATTTTGCATTTTATCAAAATCTTGTAAAAATTCTTCTATATCAAAGTCAATGTCTCCTGCGTTATTTACATTGGATTCATTTTCAAGTTCAAGTACATGCAATTCAATACGACTTAGAGGGTCAGCTATATTATTTTTACCAGGTTTGTACTTTATTTCATTATTAAATTCTTCTAATTTTAATCTCCAACGTAATAATTTTGAATTGGGTTCTTTTAAATTAGATAACCACACTAAAGATCTATGATCTGTTTGAATAATAAATTTTCTTCCATATAAATGAATATTTGAATATTTTTGTTCTGTTTTATTTAAAGTTTTAGATGCATATGCTACAGGGTGATCATTAGGAGGGTCTCCCTAAGATAACACAGCACCCAATGCAACATTTGAAGCGTCTGTAGTTAAAATAAATGGTTTTGAAAAATCAGGATATTTTAAAATTGGAGCATTGATTAAAACTTCTTTTAAATGATTAAATGAATTTATAAAGTCTGGTGAATGAACTACTTTAGCATTCTTTTTTAATGAATTTGTTAATGGTTTAGCAATTTTAGCAAAATTATTTATAAATTTTCTGTAATAACCTGCCAAGCCTAAAAATGATTTAATTTGTTTTTAATTTTAAGTGATAGGAAATTCTTTAATTGCCTTAATTTTATCTGGATTTGGTAAAACTCCATCTTTAGTAATTACATGACCTAAATAAGCTACTTCAGTGTGTAAAAATTCTGATTTATCTAATTGTACTTTTAAATTGGATTGTCGTAATCGTTCAAAAATTTTCTTAAGTCTTTCAATATGTTCTTGTAATGATGTTGAAAAAATTATTATATCATCTAAATAAACAAAACAAATTTCATTTTGAAAACCACGTAAAACATTATTCATAACTCTTTGGGAAGTTGCAGAGGCATTCTTTAATCCAAAACTCATTCTTAAAAATTTATAATGGCCAGTTTCAGTGGAAAAAGCTGTTTTAGGAACATCATTTGGATCCATTTCGATTTGATGATAACCGTTTGCTAAATCTAAAGTTGTAAAATAATTAGCTCTACCTATTCTATCTAAAATTTGATCAATTAACGGCAAAGGAAATTTATCATCAATAGTTTTTTCATTTAATTTTCTATAATCGATTACAATTCTATATCTTTTCTTTTTACTAGCATCTGCTTTCTTTTCTATAATCCATATTGGTGAATTAAAAGGTGAATTTGATACCATTTTTTAACATTTTGTCAACTTGATCTTTAACTTCATTTCTATAAATTTCAGCGTAACAATAATTTCTAGTATATACAGGGGTTTCATCTGTTAAATTTATTTTATGTTTAATTTGATTTGTAAATGTTAATGGAGTACCTTCTACATAAAAAATATCTCTATATTCATGACATAATTTATAAATAGCTTCATACTCTTCTTTATTACAATGATCTAATCTTAATCTTTTTAAATTTTCTTTTTGTAATTCATCTAATTCATAATCATCAACATCCATTTTTTCAATATTATTACATTTTAAACTTTCCTTTAATATTTCTTCATTAATTAAATCTACATTTAAGGGATCATTAAATATTACTTTTACTGGATTTTCGGAAATATTTGTTATCATTGTTAAAGCATGAGAGTTTTCTATATTCACAAGACATTCAGGGATTTCTGCATTACCAAGTTTAACATAATTTAATATACCTGTACCTTGGGGTTTATTTTTTGGCCATTCTTGGAGGAATTACAATTTCTACTTGTTCAAAAATGTTTTGCTTCAACTTAGGGTCGTCAGAAGCGGCATAAAGAGGTAAAATAGTATTAGGGGTTCTTATGACAAAATCTTTAAAATCAACCGTGGCACCAATGTGTTTCAAAAAGTCATAACCAATTAAACCATCGAAATTAGGTGAAAAATTGAAAATATAAAATTTATGGAAATCTTTTTCGTTAAATGTGGGAAATATTGGGATTGTTAAAGTTTCATTATGATGAGAAATGGCATGGGGAGTTTCTACAGTAAAATTTTCTTTTGTAATATATTTTTTATAAAATTTATTTGCTAAATTTTCTTTAAAAAGCCTTGACCTGAACCGGTATCAACTAAGAAGGTTGCATTCAATTCTGGAATTATAATTTTAGGTAAAATTGAATAAACAGCATTAATTTTTAAGTCTGGTTTGATGTGGAGGCCTTTATCTGAAAATTTACTTTTTCTTGATTGTTATTTTCGGAAACATTCTGGGTAAATAATTCTTCTGTCTGATAATGCGTGGGACGAAGATTATTATTTTTAAAGAAATTTTTATTTGTATTTTGACTACAACGAGTATTGCCAGAAGAAGTATCCATGGGTTCGGGACGATTATTATTATTTGGACGATAAGGTTGAAATTGTGGCTTAAAATTATTAGAATTGGGATTGAAATTGGATCTATAGTTTTGATTAAATTAAAGTTTAGTCGAAAATTGGAATTATGTGATTGATTATTAAAAAATGGTCTAGAATTAAAATTTGAAAAATTAGTTGGACGTGAATTAAAATTTGATTGTTGACGATAATTATTATAATCATTATAATTATTTCTATTAAAACTATTATTTTTATTAAAATTATTATTTCTAACATTATTATTATGGTTATTTTGATTTCTAGTATTATTTCTGTTTATATTATTATTATTATTATTATTATTATTATTTCTTTATAGTCTCACACTTAAGATGTTGTGGTAAAGGTAATGAGGGCTTTCGCAAAACTCACACCTTGTTGACTTATTTCACGATTTTCCTGACTATCCGAGATGTTTCTAGGATTACTGATTTTTGCATGTCTGTTATTAGTTGGAATGGTAGATTATGTTTCGTGAATCCTGCGGGAAGTTCCGGTGGTATGAGTCCTGTGACTGAGATGACTACGGGGAGAATGAGGACATCATCCATTTTCCACATTGATTTTATTTCCTCTGCTAAGTCCGAGTATTTTAGTATTTTCTCTGATATCGTCTTCTGTATGTTGTGGTCCAGGGGGTGTGCAATATCTATTAACGTTGTGATTTTGTTAATTTTGTCTATTACTGTTATGTCTGGTCTGTTGTTTATAGTTGTTTTATCGGTTATGATTCCTCGATCCCAGTATATTTTGTAATTTTGGTTCTCGTTGACTTGGTCTGGTGTGTATTTGTAATATGGCTCTTCTATTGTTTAAATGCTATGTTTGTGGAGTAAATATTTGTGGAGGATTTTGGCTGTCAGATTGTGCCTGTTTAGGTATTCAGTTTGTGCTAGGCTCGAGCATCCCGATGTTATATGCTGTATCGTTTCGTGCATTGATTTACACACTCTACAGTTATCATTTTCCGTGTTTGTTTTTGATATGTATTTTTGGTAATTTTTTGTCGGTATAACCTGGTCCTGTATAGAATACATGAATCCTTCTGTTTCACTGTACAGGTGTCCGAGTTCGATCCATTTGGTTGACAGCTGGTGTTGTTTGTCTAGATCGTTCTTGAATCTATCATGTAGTTTTTTGCTGTTTCATGTTTGTGTGATGTTTGTAAAGAATGTTTTCTTGTCTATCTGTTGGATTTGTGTGTGTGTACTGAGTGGTGTGTATTTTTTGTCTGCTTGTTTGATGGACGCGTTAAATGGTGACTGTGTTGCCTTCATGTTGAAGTATCTTAGTAAACTGTGTATTTGAATGTTGTGTGTTAGTTCTATGTTTATAAGGCCTCGTCCTCCTTGTTTCCGAGGTAGGTACAATCTTTCAACAGCCGAGTTAGGATGTAGAGCCCTATTATCCATTAGGATTTTTCTTGTTAGTCTGTCTAGTGCTTGTACGTCTGTTATGGTCCATTGTATGACTCCGAATGAGTATGTTAGTATGGGTATTGCCCAGGTGTTTATAGCCTTAATTTTATTTTTTGCGTTGAGCTGAGTATGCATGACTTTCCTTAGCCTGTTCTTGTATTTATTTTCTATGTTTTCTTTCATTTCTTTCGTTTTCTGTGTGAGTGTTTCATTTACTCCTAAGTATTTGTAAGTTTCGTTGTTAGGTCGTGCAGGGAATGTTATGTTATTTATTAGCAACTCTATGTTGTTAGTTTCTGTTGTTTTACCTTTTTTCGCTATAAGTGATGCGCATTTATCTAATCCGAAGTTCATTCGTATGTCCTTAGAGAACTTGGCTGTGGTTTCCAGTAGCGCGGATAGTTGGTTTTGGTCCTTAGCATATAACTTTAAATCGTCCACGTAGAGCAGGTGGAATATTTTGTAGTCTTTTGTTGGGCTGTATCCAATATTTGTCGACTTTAAAAGGCTACTCAGTGGGTTAAGTGCTAGGATAAACCATTTTGGGCTCCATGTGTCTCCCTGGAATATTCCTCTATTTATCTTTATGTTATCAGTTTCTAGATCTGTGTGGGGTAGAGTGAGTATCAATTTTGTTTCCCAATTATCCATAGCTTGTTTAAGGAAGCGTATGATGTTCAGATCGATTTTATAGATTTCTAGGATGTGAAGGAGCCATGAATAAGGGATGGAGTTATAGGCTTTTTGGTAATCTATCCAGGGAATCGCTATGTTTCTTTTGTTTGTTTCTGCTTGTCTCGTTATCACCCTGTCTATTATGAGTTGTTCTTTACAGCCTTTCGCACCTTTTGTACATTCTTTCTGTTCTTCGTGTTCAATTTTTTGCTTTGTTATATGTTTTGTCACTTTTTCTGTTATTGTTTTTGTGATAATTTTGTATAGGGTGTTCAGGCATGTAATGGGTCTGTAGTTTTTAGGATCGTGTGTATTTTCGTTCTTAGGTTTGAGATATGTTATGCCATGTGTTAAGGATGGTGGAACTTCTGTTGGGTGGGTAATTACATGTTGGATTATTTCTGCCATTTTTTCATGTAATGAAGTAAGATGTAACCAGAAATAATTATAGATTTTATCTGGTCCTGGCGCCTTCCAGTTTGGCAGCTTCTTCAGTATGAGTCTTAATTCATCTGTCGTTATTTTATATGGCATCATTGGCTTCACTGTCTCTGTTTTTTTTTCTTCTATTTTGATCCACTCACTATTCTCGTATTCCACTGGTTCTGACCATAATGACTTCCAGTATTTTTCGACTTCTGCTTGTTTTGGTGCTTTTATATCTATTTCTTCTTCGATTGTTTGTTCCAAATTTTTGTAGAAATGCTTTTCGTTTGACGTGAAGTTTATGTTGTCATGTTTTCTTTTATAGGAAATGATGTACCTCTTCAGTTTCTTACTGGATGCCATTAGTTTTTGTTTCAGTGTATCTATTGCTTCTGTTATCTGTGGTGTTCTTGTACCTGGGTTGTTATTTATTTTGAATTTTTTATACAGTTTGTTATGTTTCTGTTTTGGAGATACCAACGAGTTATTCATCTGGGTAAGGTCACTACGAATTTTACTGGTTTTTTGTTCTAATCGTTTTTGCCATGGGGGTTTTTTGTTTCGATTTGTTTTGGCTCTTTTGCCATTTGGTTCATTCTTGTTTGTGATTCCTAAGGTTTCTGTGATTGATATGGCTGTGATATAAGTTATGTCCGTGAGGTATTCTACGCTCTTTACGTCATCTATGTATTTATTGAGGTAGCTGTTATATGTCTGAACTGTTTTCTTTGTGTTCCTGTTATATTTCAGCTTAAGTAGATGTTTCCTGTAGCTGGGATTACTTCCTTTGTACAGTAGCATATTTTTGTTGAATATTTGTTCGACTTCCGTTAATAACTCTTGGTTGTCCGTTCCGTTTGTGTTTGTTTGTAGGTTTTCTCCAGCTGTATGTGCGTTTTTTTGGATTATGTGTGTATGTAATTCGGTTTCATGAGTCGTTTCGAGTTCACCTTCATTTTGTGTTCCTTGTTCTGCTTCTGGTGCATTTTCTCCCTGTATTTCTAGTCTTATTTGTTCCTTGATCATGTTAATTTCAGTTTCTGTTAAGTATCCCTTTTTCTCTATCACTCTTTTTCTGTCACATATGTTTTGTTCGCTGGATTCAGATTCTGGATAAATTTTCTTCCATTCTTTGTGAAAGTTTTTCCGATGTCCTGTTGTCTGGTTCTCGTAATGAGTAGCTCTGAAGAAGGCCTTGAAAATATCTATGTTGTTTTGTCTTGTCCATTTCAGCCTCTGTGCCTGTCTCTTGGGAGGAGCAGATTGAGACTGTCCTAAACCATGAGTAGGTAGAGCCACTGTTATTACTTCACCATCGTCGTTGGCCTTTGGTACATTGCCAGTGTCGTCAACTTGGTTGGCCGGCTGGTTGATCCCGCGTCGCTCCCGACCGTGGCGACGCTCGTCCGAGGCTTCGGTTCTTTCTTTAGGAACCCTATGTTCTCACCAAAGGGGGGTTAGCCCCTTGGCGGTTGTTCTTTCAGTCGCCTGCGACAGGCAGAACATACCGGGGGCCTATTCTAACCCGGGCACCCCACGGGTTTTATTTCTGTTTATATTATTATCATTATTATTATCAAAAGACTTATGCACTTACTCAGCTTTCGCTGGTAATATTTACCTATCCCGAGCGTAAACGCAAATGGAATTAGGCTCAAAATTTACATATTTAAAAATTTTCTAACAGTATGACATGTGTTTAAAATTGCCGCTTTTTTCAAGTCAATAAAAGTGTTTTTATGAAGATCGAGTTTTTTAAGACTGTCTTTAAGACTTTTGGGAATGAGTCCAGTTGATGATACGATGATCGGTACCACCTCCACTTTTTCTGCATGCCACATCTGTCCCACTTCTATGGCAAGATCGGTGTACTTTGCCATCTTTTCATTATACTTATCCAAAACGTTGTTATTGTTTGGAACTGCAACATCGACTAACAGCACCGATTTAGCTTTCTTATCCACTACTACAATGTCGGGTCGATTATTCGTCACCTGTCTATCGGTGATAATGGACCTATCGTAGTAAAGTCTAAAATCTGCATTCTCGAGCACTGCCTGTGGATTGTATTTGTAATAGGGTGTATATGTATTTAGCAGTCCATATTTGTTGGCCAATTTCTGGTGGATAATATTACACAGCTGGTTGTGCCTGCGTAAATAATCCGTGTTGGCTATGGTTGAACATCCTGATGTGATGTGTTGTATGGTTTCCGACGTTTGTTGGCACCGTCTACACTTGTCCGATGTAATAGTTTGGTCCCTAATAACACATTTTTTGTAGTTGTTTGTATTAATTACTTGATCCTGAATGGCCATCATAAATCCTTCAGTCTCTGGGAACAAGGTACCGTCAGCAAGCCACCTATTTGATGCTATTTTGTCAATGTGTGGTTGGTTAAGGTCGTGATGATGTCGACCATGTAGAGCTTTTTGGGCCCATTTTACGTGTTTCTCAGCATCTGTTGTTATTTCCAAGTCCATATGAGGGTCTGCTAAATTTAGAGGCGAGTATTTCTTATCTGCTCCTATGACAGATATTATTATTATTATTATTATTATTATTATTATTATTATTATTATTATTATTATTATTATTATTATTATTATTATTATTATTATTATTATTATTATTATTATTATTATTATTATTATTATTATTATTATTATTATTATTATTATTATTATTATTATTATTATTATTATTATTATTATTATTATTATTATTATTATTATTATTATTATTATTATTATTATTATTATTATTATTATTAAGATTATTTTTAAAATAAAGCAAGAGCTTGTTCAATCGAATCCGGGTTTTTCAATGTAACTACTAATTGCATGTGATAATTCAACCCATTGATGAATGTTTTTAAACATAGATCATCGTATTGTTGAATTTTCAATAATTTTATTTCTCTACTCACATTACTTTGATTTATTTTAGAAAATATTAAACTTCTTGCGTCTTGAATTTTTAATCCAAAATCTACAGGACTTTCATTTCTTTCTGGTTTTAAATATATAATATCTTGTAGATACTAAACAATCTATAGATCTTTGATCGGCAAATGTAATTACTCTGGAAAAAATTTTGGTGATTTTATTTGGGTTTAACCACTCTTTATTTAAGGTTAAACCAATATAATATAAAATTGAAATTGCTAACCGTATTCTTGTATACACTTAAGTTTATTCTTTTAAAAATCACATTTAAGAATAAACGTAAAAATACGGTTACACTTAAAATAGGTAACAAACTGCAAGTGACGTCATGAATAAGTTAAGTTACAATCGTGAATTAGCTTTTTAAAATACTAAAGTTCTTACATATTTAATTTGTAATTCGTTCAGTTTAGAATAAACGAAATTTACTGTTAAGTTATTTGAATGTGTACGTTTAACCAACAAAAAAGAAAGATTAATACAAGTAAAAATAGTAATTAATAACCTGACATACGTTAAAACTATACTATTTTAAGCAATCTTAAATTTGGGAAGGCTATATTTAAATTTAAGGAGAGATAATTTTAAATTTCAATTACACAAAATTACATATTTTCAGTTAAACAACAGTATTTTTGACTTATTACTTTGGAATTTCGATTTCTAATCTTAAAATGCGGTTGTTTAATTCAAATAATATGTTATGTCCCTTTATATAAGGATATTTAATTTAGAATCACAGTTTAGTTATAACGGTCCCTACCCCTACCTTTTATTACGTTTTGACGAGTTCGAGGTTGTCGGTGGCATTACTTTGCTACTTGTTAGAAAGTGAAAGTGCAAATAGGGTCGATATTATTTCTTGTGTGAAGTTTCGTTATTACATATTCAACGTATGTGGACAATTTAATCTTAATAGGCTTTTAAATGGACGAAATAACTAAAGTATTGTTAAACGATTGGGGGCTTAACGACCTTATACCTACATTTGAACGTAAGTAACCGTAATGTATCTATGCAAATTAACAAAAACTATTAAAATTTTTTTCTTCATTACATTTACTTTTAGATTTTTAATTCATTTGTTCATAAAATGTTAAAAGCAACAATATTCTGTCTGCATGAAATTAACTTTGTGCTCATTTTGTCTTGTATTTTATTTCGTGATTTTCATTTCTTACAGGGGAAGCTGTAGATGTAGATGAATTCAGTCAGTATAACAACTATTGGTATTAGGTCCCGGTTCAGGCAGAAATTAGAAGTTTGGCTTAAACATAATCAAGCAACTGTTAGTTATTATAAATTTTGTAATTCCTTTTACATGTTTTAACTGGAATTATTTTATAGTTGTCATTTGGTAGACATTTACAAATTAACAATTAATTAAATATATGAATTATTTGCGTTTTCAGGAGCTTAATCAAGCCATAATTACGAATAATAATAATCAACAAAATAAAGAAGAATCATTGTTTCCAGAAAATTTTGTGAGTATAAACATAATTTATTTTAATATTATAGAAAAAATATTTTTAATTTATTACAGTGTCGCAGTATTCTACAAAAAACACAGAGTGGTAAAGCAATTTTGGCCGTGGATGAAAGGGATACAGAAGAAAACAGAAAAAAAACCGAGCATTTTAAATAGTAAATAGTTATTTAAATAGTAATAAGTAAATCAAGAATTATTTGTAATAATGTAGAAATAATTTTAAAGAAGTTATGTTTATGTTTTAATACCATTTGTTTGTATATAATATAGGTATATATTGTAATGTTTTAAAATAATCATAAATACAACTTACCTAATACATGATTTGAATTGAAATAAATTATTAAACATGAATGTAACTTTCGAATCTTTTCATTAAATGATCAATACACCAAAAATTTCTTTATTAGAGCCAATCCATTAAATCTTAATTCACACAAGAACACAAAACTATCTTGATAAAATGAGTTCATAAGAATGAGCACTAACACCAGTAGTCGATCCAAGAATCAAAGTCCAAGATCCTATTTTGTTTAAGCTAAAAATAAAAAAATAAATAAGTATTAGAATATATTAATAATGAATCATAGGAATACAATATTAGTAAGAAACCAACTAATTTAGTTATATTAAGTTATTTAGATCAAAATCCAAATAAGTTATAATTAATGTTAAAAATAATAATAAGTTCAATAATGTTTTTTTTTAATAGGTAGTTATAAAATAAGAACAAGTAGGTGTAGGTTATTTAAAAATTATTTATAAGGTAGAGAATATTTAACTGTATTCAGTTAGTAATATAAGGTACAAAAATTTAAACCTCAACAAACTAATTTTAGCTATTAGAGCAAAATAAATAAATCATAGACAATGATTATAATTTGATAAATAAATTTTACTTACCCAAACAATATTTTCAAATTCAATTAAGCATCAAGTGATGAGTCCTGTATTATAATGTATCGGATGATAGTACAAGCCTAGTACTTCCTATGTTCTGGTACATCTCATATTTTGATAGAAATACAATACTTAAGACAGAATCTAAAAAGAAAGATATTGAAATTTATTACAGATAGAATAAAACTGTAAGAAAGTAATGTTTTTGTTTACAAGCTAAGACTGTTTAATTAAAGCTTAGTCAAAGACATTATGATTGATAAATCAAGTGGAAAAACACTGTAAATAATGAAGTGGTGATCAAAAACTGTTGATTATAAACTGGAAAGATGTAGTTATAGTGGAAAGACATAAACTTAATATTAGATGATTGATTGATGTTATTATTGGTTATAATTGTATGTTGTTACAAGATAATTAATTTTAAGGGGTTTGTTGATGATTTTATGTATTATTAATCCGTTTATTTGATAAATTTTGTAGTTGAATCGTTATGACACATTAGATTTAAAATGTTAATAAAAACTTAAATAAGCGGTGTCATTAAAAAAAAGGTTATCTGATCATATTAGAAGATGTAAATTTTCAATTTTTGTTAAAATTAATGGCCAAACAGAGATATTTGCTCATAATTGTTAAATTTAATATTGATAATTGTCAAAATGGCCGACATTGTTTACTCCGTAAAGTCAGCTGTTTCAATAAGGAAAGATTGATTTTAAAATTCTAAAAATGTTAACTTATAATGAAATAAGCTAAGCAGATTTGATTTATAACAATTATAAGGCCAGAAAATGCTAAATTAAAAATTCAATTTTCTAAAAATTTGAAGTAAATAGGTTAGAAAAAAACAAAACACGCTCAAAAAGGTAGCCATTTTTCGATTTTTTGGGCGAGGGTATATAAGCCCATGGAAAATGAAAATCGAGGTCACTCTAATTTCATCAAAAGGCCAATCCACGTCAGTCTTCTTTAAAATTATCATAAATCAATGGCCGACTATTGTTAAAAAATAAAGATGGCCGCATAATAACCTATGTATAAGTTAAAACGAATTTGTAAACTACAAATAATTGGAAATGGGATTTTTACAATAATAAAAACTATCTACATGAATTAAAATAAAAATTTTATTCTACTAACCTTGTGATATTGCACATTGGATATCTGGAGAAGAATTAAAAAAAGCATTCCTGACAATTTTAAGTAATATGAGAACGAGATAGCTGTTCCTGGGACGACCTCATATTCAGACATCTGTTCGTTGCCGATTCCACGAAGCCAAATAGAATCAACAAGTGAATATACGGTATGTTTTTAACATTATTTATTAATATCACTTTCATAACTCCTATAAAATATTGTGAGTAGTATATTTCAATATCTTTTATAAACAATATTCTAACACAATCTGATTCAAACATAATAATTTTATCACAGTAACTATAACCAACGACATAATACAATAACGTCGAACGTCGATCTAGGGGTAGATGTAACGGTAAATTATCACGTGATTACAAGCGTAGATGCGCACGAAAATACCATAGCCGCATCATTCAGTAGGTATAGGGTGTATTAAAAATTTTAAAGTGAAAAATTAAAATAAATAGTTATATCGTTGGATTTTAATTTATTAGAACCGACTTCTGTTGATAAGAGTTTTACGTGCTTTGAAAATCAATTTAAGTAGATCAAATCTAAAATTATAATAATAAAATTACATATTTTGAGTTTGAGAATAAACCTTTTTTTAATAAAATAGCAACAAATAAAGAAATTTTAAGGTGTTTTAAGGTAAATAAAGACTGAATAAAATTGAAAAACAAATAAACATAAATTATAGCTCCACAAAACTTTAAAAATAAAAATTTAAAATTATAAAAACAACAAATTTGATAACCACATCAATTTAAACTATATTATAACAATTATTATTATTTTATTTAATTGTAATTTATTACAATATTTTTTGTTCTTGTATGTGTAGTTCAATTTTGATTTTGTAGCGACTATCATAACTAAATATATTTAGGATATGAAAATGAATTTTGTTTTTTTGATACCGTTATAGATAGTTTTTCTATATAATCTGCATTTTTACATAAAATGTAAGTATTTCCTTAATTTTAATCAGTTGTATATTTGAATTAAATTATTTGTAAATTTAAGTTAATTTAATTAAAATTTTTTATTAATGTAATTAATATTTCCTACTACATGTCGTCGAGACAGATTTATTTACCAGCAGAGCATTGCCAGACGTTGTGTTTTGTAAGTACAAAGTAGGAAACAAAAACGTAATAGTATAATTTACAACAATTTTATTTTACTTTTAAGAGGAGACTTTTAGTTAGATAAACTATTCTTTAATACATTTTAATATTCACTTTCTTACCTTTCTTTAATACTGATAAAAAAGCTCTAGACCAATTGTATCAAATACCCACACCGAAAATTTGGCATCAGTGCCTTTGTTTGTAATTGTCTAGAGGTGATTAGCGCTTTGTTCGATTTTTCCTGAATTTTTGTGTATTTAAGTGAACTTTATAAAGTGTTTTTATTTATTTTAAATGGTGAAACCCCGAAAAGCATATATAATTTGTAGTACTTCGCAAAATTATAATCTACCTATCACCGGTAAGTTATTCACTACATTGGCGTACAATTAGCAAGTTCAATTAAAATTTATTACAAATAAGAAAATTAAATTAATAATGAAATACAAATATTCTTTTAGATTTCCTTCCGATAAAAATATGTTAGAAGTATGGTGCCATGCCATAAGTGTAGATATAAATTCCTTACCAAAATTAAATTATTTAACTAACATTTATATAGGTATTACGGTGATACTCTAACCAATTACACGCCACTGCACTGCTGTGTTTACCTACACCTATAGATTTTCCATCTCTCTCAATTATAGGTTCATTGCTATTGACTCTAAACTGTATGTTATTGTGCTGTTGTGACACCTCTATGTTTACTTATTACTCTGAGGGGTACACACTCAATTAATATGATGTTGGTTTGCGGCTCTGATTGTTTTATATCGGCGTTAAATGCTAGATACCCCGGATCTGTACACGACGCTGCTATTTGGCATATGTCAGATTTACGAAGATTATTTTTTTTATAAAAATTAATCACAGCACAAGCTTTTTAACTTACAAATAATATTTCTTCATTGTTAAAGGATTTGCAGTTAAGCAATAACGCAATGCAGTTGTGTGTATTTTGGGAAAAAAATACGTTTTAAATTATAATAAAATAAAAAATAAAAAGAAATAATTATTGGAATACATTTATTACTTACATTTTATTCTATATCCGACTCGGGAGAGGAAGAATCGTTGTTGACATTAATAATAATAGGGTCAATTAAATCATCACAAATATTGTCAATTTTCCACATATTTGCCTCTACTTTGATAACATGCTCGATACAGTTTGTCCAATTTTCCTTAGGTACTAACATGACTTACAGCACTCTCAAACAATTTCACAACATTGTTTATTTTAAAAGTAGTATTTTTTTCCAACTTCCCCCTTTACCTGAGCCCATATTAATTCTATAGGATTAAGTTCACAATGATAAGGGGGAAGTCGAAGAACTGATATACCGCGAGAAGCAGCCATTTCTTCTACAATATGTAGGTTTTGTATTTATTCTTGTTCATTTTTGCAATTCTGTAAAGTTCTTTCCCTAGTGGATCTTTTGGAAACTTAATATTTTTCGAAATAAGCCACTCCAAAAGCTCTGCTTTACGCCAACGACTTGTGGGCAATGCTTCTCGTAACCGTGAAGGGTAACTTGCGTTGTCCATAACAATAACAGCCCCTTTTGGAATCAGATCCAACATTTGAACAAACCATTCCTCGAAGACATCCCCATTCATATTTTCGTGATAGTCCCCCGTGCGTTTTGAAATAAAAGTTAATAATCCACCATCAACAAAACCTTCAGAACTTCCAACATGGACAATGATAAGTCTTTTTCCTTTTCCAGATGGTGGCTGCAAACCTAACGACAAACCTTCCACGAATGCCTGCATTCCGCTTTTAATGTTTTCAACTTGCCAAGATTTGGAAACTGTATATACAGCATTTATCCATGTTTCGTCTGAGTAGAGGATTTTCAAGTTTTGTTCTCTGGCATGTCGAATGCTTCTTAAATAGTCTCTTCTCCAAAAAACTATTTCCGGTTTATCTATCAAGAGAGATTTTCTATTATGTTTTGTATATCTGAAACCCACATCTTTCAAAAGTTTGCATAATGTCATTCTGGAGAATTTTGTATAGTCCGTATCTTCTTGCACTGATGTCATAATTTTGTCAAGTGTTAGAATTTCCTTTCGTAAGTAAA
Source organism: Ophraella communa (assembly GCA_035357415.1). Taxonomy (NCBI): domain Eukaryota; kingdom Metazoa; phylum Arthropoda; class Insecta; order Coleoptera; family Chrysomelidae; genus Ophraella; species Ophraella communa. The sequence continues at coordinate 19,870,765 of CM068995.1, forward strand.
ATCCATGGACTTTACGCCTTAGTCTTGTTTTAATGACTCATCGATCTCAATTAGTTTTCAGCCTGAATGAATTTTAGGGGGTTGAAGAGTTCCATTCTTGCTTTCTTTTAGTAATCTATAAATTGTTGATTTAGCAACACACAACATAGCAGCCGTTAATTCCACAATATCATCAACACTTGCCCTTGGATCCTTGTTTTTCAATGATATATAACAATTCAATATCAGAGTTTTGTCATTTAAAGATAATGGACCTGTTTTTGGTCGTTTAGATGGTCCTTGGCTTATCGACATTGTTTGGTACTTGCACAATTAACATTTAACAAATGTTTTAAATATATTCCAACTGTTTACAATATTATGAAAACCATACAACTTCATACAACTTTACTCAAAGAACTAATACTAAGTACTGATTTAATGTACCTACTGTCTTTTAAAATAAAATTCCCGATAATGTTTCTAAGAAAACTGGGTTGTTTGGAAAATCCCTCTCAATAATCGAATAATCTGTAAATAGGTGTAATCGTATTGAGCCGATTACAGTAGGCCACTTGTCATTTAAAATTTCTGTGAAAAATTCCCCAAACACTACATATAGGAGTAATACAAATAAAAAATATTCATTTTGCCTCTTTGAATTTAATAAAAATTGTAACGATATCTTGCTATCTTGACTTTAATTAATTTTTGAAAAATATATTTCATTGTAATTTATTTGTGTATTGAAAAAAAAAGTACAAAAATATATAAAATAATTATTGTTACAGATTGGTTTGTTTTCTTATGAATAAACTGTGTTGCCTTTCTTTATCAAACTTACTAAAATTTATGTACCTCTATCACTTTTTTTTTATTAAAATTAGTACATCCCGTTACCTCTGACCCAAATCGTATATTCTTTAGCATAGCTGCAACTCATTCGTTCAATACAAAATGTACCTTACGGTATACCTTCTTAAAATATATTTTGGTATGTCTATGAAATCTACTTAAATGAATGATTTATTACTCCTTGTTCTTTCTATATAGACTATGGCTCTATCCTTGTTTAGCTCATAAGTTTGTGACTCTGTGAATGTGAAGTGCCAAAGAATTCAGGCGCCATTATTGTTGATGTGTTTGCTTAACTGTGTTTTTTGTGGCGTTTTATCGGGTTCTTATTTATAAACTGTGTAACAGTGGGTTGCAGAACAATTATTTTAGACTTTTATTTGGTGATAAGTTTGTGTGTAATGTTAGCTAGAAGTTTTATTTGATTCGGTATCAGGACCACAATGCTTATATAATAACTTTAAGAATATATTGTTTACATAATTTATATTTTATACATACTCACTTTTTTATTTTTTAATAAAGTATTCAAAGAACGCGTCCCTAACTTGCAATTGAATAACGAACGCATTTCTTCTGACAAATGACACAAACACGATTTCCGGTTTGAGCAAGACTATTTAAAGACCCACAAGGGAACCATATCGCCTTTTTATCGACCAACAGGCCGACTGAAGCGTCTGAAGAAAAACGTTAAATTACCTCATCTTGTGAATTTCCTTTTTGGTTGTTGAAAGATACAACCCGCTAAGTTGGAGTCGAGATACCGCTAAGTTGGAGTCAAGTTATCGCCAAGATACCGCTAAGTTGAAGTCAAGTTATCGCTAATTTAGAGCCCAGTTACCGCTTATGTGAAGACAGTCCTTTAAACCACTTCTGAGCTGTTAAGAAAACTATTACATCCCAAGCAGCCAGAACCATTAAAGAAACTTTCATCTCTCCACGAAGAAGCTGAAGCCGCCCTCCTAGACGGCACAGAAACCTAAAGTTAAGTCCTCTTTTTACTTAGAAAACTGTTTCATTTGTATACCTTAGACTATAAGTCTTAAGGGTGTAGCGTTATTTCAAGTAGCTTCTTTATTTGTTGTTTAATTAAAGTAATTACAAGGTGTTTCTATCTTTCTCATCTTAGTTTTTGTGTAGTTTGTTTGCTTAATAGATAGCGTTCAAAAGATAGTGGTGCCCTTATTACTGATACATCCCAATCCTTCCTATAGTGAGCATTAACTTGGAGTCGAACCACTCCCTGGAGGGGGTCTCTTAGACGGGATCTCTTTTGGAGAGTTTTTTAGTTACAAATTGGCTCCCTGCCTTTTTGGGACTAAAAATGATTACAAATTGGCGCCTTTGAGGAACTAATATTACACAATATTATTCAACGTGTAAAAACTCGATGAAGTAATGACTGTAATGTACCTAAATTATGAAATTTAAAAAAATTTAAGAGCAGAAAATAAAAAAAAATTAGGTATTTATTAAATTGACTAAATATTACAATAAGTTCCTACATAGACGTAACAAATCATTTTAGACAAATAGTTATAAGTAGTTAATCACTTTTTTATATTTAAGCATTTTACTTTTGTACTAATACAAATCCGTTGGAATAATTCGGAAATCATCAAAATCACTCATGTTTACTGTAACAGCTTCTACTGCAGCCTGCAGTTAAACGGATCACGTCGGGACCATTGCAGGCATTCGTGTCTGACGTTATCGGATACCGATCGTCGGACAACGTCGGATCGGATCGGGAGAAATACGGATCTAATATAGGTGTGGCCTAAGACAGAAGCGCGAAATTTAAAAAATGTAATAAGGAATCATTACAAAGTAATCGTACTTGTTATATAAAAGCTCTAATGTTCAAATATTTATTCTGATGAAAAGAACGAAATAAATATATAAAAATCGTTAACACGATATCGATTAAGGTTTTATGCCAACTGAAAAAATAGCAAGCCTTCTTAAAAGAAATCTTTTGTCAGATTTTTAAGACAAAATTTACTTTCTGTTAAAAATGGCTGTCTTTTATTGTTATTAATAAAGTTTATCATAACGTTTACCAATAAAATAATAACACTTTGTTTTTAAAATTACGCGAGTATTCAGCATGGCGCCAGCCGATTGCAGTACATTCGAGTTGATAAGGATATATGTCTTGATTATCACTTATGTCTTGATTAGTGGCAGTCATAAGTAGAGTGAGGGGGCCTAAAAAACCCCCAAAAGCTTTTGCGAAAACTGCCGCCGCGGACCAGCCCCCCAAGTGAAGTGTGAGGTACCGTGCCGATGTACTGAATGGTCACGGGAAACGTGGCCGCGAACGGTCCCCTGAGGGCACCAGGCGACACCCTCTTGTATATCAGCCTTCCTCTGGTATGCGGGCTCTGCCAGGGGTGACACAACCCTTCCCAGCTACTCGTGGGATCCAATATGGAAACAATAAAGACTAAAAACAAAAACCAAAATCCGGAGGCTGAGCGTATACGCACACCTCCGAAAACAAGTTCGGAGGCTGAGCGCACACGCACACCTCCAAAGCACCGTAGAGGTAAAAGAGTCTGCGGTGCTGAGGCGAAGAGGAGGAGGAAGGCGAGGGAACAGGAGGGTGACTGCAAAGACACCACCGGCTCCAATCGCCCCTCCAAATCTAAACCAGGCACCAGTGGCCAGCAAAACTTGGGCAGCGGCGCCAGTTCTTCCTCCAAAAGAGGCCAGGAACGCGTCGTCACTCAAGAAAAGAAGCGCATGCGCTCTGATACCTCTGAGGGAACACCCGTTAGAGGTAAGAAAGCGAGGCATGACGCTAAAACTATAGCCAACAAAGGCTATAGGGAAACAGCTACCAACCACCTAAGGGTAGCTGTTATTGACAAGGCCGACCCGTACGGCAAAGTAAATGCCGACAGGGAAGGTCTTATCAAGAGACAGCTGGTGGAGGCCCTGGACAAAACCCTGTCCGCCACCTACGGCGAAAAGAAACCACCAACGTTCAGGTCGTGGTCGCACTCTGGTGAAATAATCAGAGTAACCTGCGATAACGAGGAAACGTTGGAATGGTTAAAGCAGACGGTGCAAAACCTCAAACCGTGGCAGGAGGCAGTGCTCGATGTGGTGCACGTCGACAACCTCCCCAAGCTGACAAAAGCCACCCTCTGGATCCCGAGCGACGCACACGCTGACCTCGGTGAAAAAGAGGATGTGCTGCGTCGGCTTAGTCGCCAAAACCCTGAGCTTCGTGTGGATGGATGGTGTTCCTTTCATTACGAAGCAAAGGAAAACCCTAAAGGGCACCTTTTCGTCTTCGGTATTGGGGACGAAGAGATGACAGTCCTGGAAAAAAGGTCAATGAGGATCAGCTACGCGCTCTCCTCATTGATCCTCAAAATCAAAAAGGCGGAGGCTGACACGGTCGGGCCATCTTCAATGATAGCGATCGATAGTGCCTCAGCAGAGAAACCGCCTAAGTCAAGTGACGGCGAGGCCAATCCACCCCCAACCGTAGAGGAGTCGATGGCCGAATAATAGAAGCCCTAAATGAACTGAAATTAATCTTCAATATGTCACAGGATACAAAGAAGGTAAATATAATTCAGTGTAATCTTCAACACAGCAGAATGGCTACGGCAACACTATGCCGCCATGTCGATGTGTCAAAGGATACACTAGCACTCATCCAGGAACCCTGGATAAGACAAACGAAAATATTAGGTTTAAGCAATCTAAAAGGTTTAATTTTCAGCTTTCCTAGCAATCACCAACCTAGGACCGCAATATACGTTCCTAGGCCTTTTCCATGTCGCACATTTCAACATCTGACCTTACAGTGGTCAAAGTAGAATATGGGCAAAAGGGTCAAAAGAAAGTGATGATACTGGCATCCGCATACCTCCCCTTGGACGCTGCTGAACCACCACCTAGCAGGGAACTGGAGGACCTTGTGGAACACTGCCTCACCCATATGCTTGAACTGGTAATAGGCTGCGACTCGAACGCACACCATGTCAGCTGGGGTAGCAGAGTTATCAACACTAGAGATAAGTCGCTTTATAATTACATAATTAGTAAGAATCTTTGCATTCTAAATAGAGGTACTGAACCAACTTTCATTAGGTCTGTTCCAACCAAGCAGAGAACCGTTCTAAAATAGTAATTTTTCTGCGCAGTGGTGTATTGAGTTGCGCAGTGCACTCATTTTGTCTCGTGAGTGGTAATATTACCGTTCTAGAACGGTTCTTTGCTTGGTTGGAACAAACCTATTAACTCTCGTAGCCAAACACGAATAGATATCACATTATCTACCATAAAAATTTGTAATAAAATTTCCAGCTGGCATGTATCTGACGAAATTTCTATGTCAGATCATCGCTGGATAAAATACGAAATAAACTTATCACTTTCAACCTCTGAACTAACTAGGAACCCCAGGAAAACGGACAGGACTAAATACGTCCACCTTTTGAACGGGTCCCTGAGTAACATCAAGGAAATGACGTGTAATAGCAATGTTGAACTAGAAAGTTACTATGTAACTACGCAAAACATCATAAAACATGCCTATAAGAAATCCTGTCCCCTCGGAAAGGTCGAACCTAGCGGTACAACCAATCCCTGGTGGAGCCGTGAGTTGGATCGACTGAGGGCAATGGCGAGAACACCTTTTAACAAGGCTAAGAATACCAAACTCATAGAGGATTGGGACATATATAAGTCCCACCTCAAAGAGTATAAAAAAGTCAAAATCAGAGAAGAGCCTGGAAAACCTACTGTGACGAAATTGAAGAATTTCCACAGGCAGCCAGACTCCAGAGAGCTCTCTCGAAAGACCCGTACCGGAACATTGGCATACTAACCAACGAGGATGACACAAAAACCGCCAACCTGAAGGAAAGCCTGGAACTGCTAATGTCAACGCACTTCCCCGACTCCAGATTTCAAAATATGGCTACCTGGAGGGACGAGGAACAACACTATCCTACGGACGACGACTGGAGAATAGCAAACCATATTGTCGACGAAGACAAATTAAGGTGGGCCATTCTGAGCTTCTCCCCCTTTAAATCACCAGGAACTGACGGCATTTATCCAGCCCTACTACAGTGGGGCCTGGTAGGAATCCTCAGATCCTCTTCGGCACTGAGGTACATTCCTAAAGGTTGGAGAGAAGTCAAGGTGGTACCAAAACCAGGAAGATTGGACCATTCCATCCCAAAGGCATACAGACCCATCAGTCTCACATCGTTCACAATGAAAACTTTGGAGAGGCTATGTGAAAGGTACATAAGAGATGTATTGATTGCGAGTAATCCACTACATCCAAATCAGCATGCATACACCCCAGGGAAATCTGCAGATTCGGCACTCCACCTTGTGGCCGGCCGCATCGAATGATCGCTGGACAAGAAAGAGTCCACCTTGGGCGTATTTATAGATATCGAAGGTGCGTTTGACAAAACCACCTTCCCTAAAATAACCAATGCTATTACTGAAAGGGGCATTCCCCAGACAGTAAATGGATGGATATTCAATATGCTCTCCCAGAGAGCAATAATAATTAGCGTGGAAGATGTCACTATAAGAGGCCTGGTTGTCAAAGGATGTCCACAGGGAGGGGTGCTCTCACCTCTACTGTGGAACTTGGTCTTAGACTCCTTACTCAACCGCCTAAGCAGTGAGAACTTCTACACTATTGCTTATGCAGATGACCTAGTGATTCTGCAAACAGGAAGGTTTGAGGAAACACTCTGTGCTAGAATGCAAGAGGCCCTCAATATCATAGAAAGCTGGTGCAAGGATCACTCACTGTCATTAAACCCACAGAAGACAGAGATGGTCCTTTTCACAAGGAAAAGGAGGCTTGTGAACCTTCGGGCTCCAAAACTCCTAAAAACTGAATTAAACTTCTCTGCAGAGGTGAAATATCTAGGGATCACCTTTGACAGCAAGTTAGCATGGAACTCTCATCTGAAAAACAGAGTCAAAAAAGCATATATTGCCTATGAACAGTGTAGAAGAACCATTGGTCGTACCTGGGGATTGTCACCAAGGGTCACGGAGTGGATCTACACTGCAATCATAAGACCTATGCTAACCTACGGCGCGATTGCCTGGGGAGTAAAAACAAACCAGCTGACAGTCGTCCGCAAACCTGACCATTTACAAAGAACAGCATGCCTTAACATAACAGGAGGCATGAGAACTACACCAACTAGAGCGATGGAGGTGATCCTCGGTCTCACCCCACTTGATATATATTGTAATGTTTTAAAATAATAATAATATATAACTTACCAAATAAATAACTTGAGTTGAAATAAATTACTAGTCATGGATGTTATTTTCAAAACTTTTCATTAAATGATCAATACACCAAAAATTTCTTTATTTGAGCCAATCCAGTAAATCTTAATTCACACAAGAACACAAAACAATCTTGATAAAATGAGTTCATAAGAATGAGCACTAACACCAGTAGTCGATCCATGAATCAAGTCCAAGGTCTTATGTTGCTTAAGCTAAAAATAAAAAGTAAATAAGTATTAGAATGTTAATAATGAATCATAGAAATACAATATTAGTAAGAAACCAACTATTTTAGTTATATTAAGTTATTTAAATTAAAATCCAAATAAGTTATAATCAATGTTAAAATAATAATAAGTTCAATAATTTTTTTTAATAGGTAGTTATAAAATGAGAACAAGTAGGTTTAGGTTATTTAAATTTATCATATAAAATAGAGATTATTCAACTGTATTCAGTTAGTAATATAAGGTACAAAATTTAAACCTCAACAAACTAATTTTAGCTGTTAGAGCAAAATAAATAAATCATAGAAATGATTATAATTTGATAAATAAATTTTACTTACCTGAACAATATTTTCTAATTCAATTAAGCATCAAGTGATGAGTCCTGTATTATAATGTATCGGATGACAGTACAAGTCCAGTAATTCCTATATTCTGGAACATCTCAGTTTTGATAAAATGTATTGCTTGAGACTAAATCTAAAAAAATAAAGAAAGATGTTGAAATATATTACATATAAGAACGCATCTGTAAGAAAGTGATGTTTTTGTTTACAAGCTAAGACTGTTTAATAAAAGCTTAATCAAGGACATTATGAATGATAAAGTCAATGAAAAACACTGTAAATAGTGAAGTGATGATAAAAAACTTGCGGATTATAAACTTAAAAGATGTGTTTGTAGTGGAAAGACATAAACTTAATATTAGAGGATTAATTGATGGTACTATTTGTTATTATTATATGTTGTTGTAAGATAATTAATTTTAGGTTGTTCTTTGATGATTTTGAATGTTATTAATTAGTTTATTTGATAAATTTTGTATTTGAATCGTTACGACGCAGTAAATTTAAAATGTTAATAAAAACTAAAGTAAGCGGTGTCATTAAGAAATAAGGTTATATGATTATATCAGGATATATAAATTTTCAGTTTTTGTTAAAATTAATGGCCAAGATGAGATATTCGCGAAAGTTGACAAAGGGTGCGACATCTATTGGTGAATTTGAGAACGCGCATAGCGGTGAACAACAAAACCTTTACGTACTCCTTTAATGGAGTATTTAAACTTACATTATTAAAAAAAGTGTGTTAAACAAAAAGTGACAAGCATATTTAGTTTTTTTTTAATAAAAGCATCTATAAGGATTGTAAAAATGCATATTTAACAAAATAAGATTGTAAAATTAAGTGACCTACTTGTTTATATAAATCAGTGTGGCTACAATATGTTTGCAAAAACCTGACATGCCTGCTTTGCATGAACAAAGGCACTTCCACTGCTTAACATCTTTATGCAAACTTATTGTTATTTCATGGGGGGAAGATGTCAAGCTTGATGTCTGCAAACATAAACACCTTATGTTGGAAGACCCTTCTTCTAAACCACATAATATTATATGACCAGCTCTAAAAACAGCTTCACCTTCCTTGACAGGTTTACTTCTTTCGCCAATATATTCTAATATATCGGTGATGGTCACTTCCACGTTTGCCATTGTATTAAAAAAGAGTCACTTTAAAATAAATTCGTATTTCACAGTTGTTTTTTGGTAAATTATCTCTAGAAATTTAACAAAAATGCACTGCCACAAGCTTAAAACCATACTAAACACTTTTGTTGTTCACCGCTATAACATCCATCTTGGATTTTTGTGGCGGCCTCTGGTGACGCCCTGCGATCGCCAATTAGCTCATAATTGTTAAATTTAATATTGATAATTGTCAAAATGGCCGACATTGTTTACTCCATAAAGTCAGCAATTTTTATAGGGAAGATTCGATTTTAAAATTCTAAAAATGTTATTTTATAATCAAATAAGTGATACAGAATTGATTTGTAACAATTATAAGATCAGAAAATGTTTAATTAAAAAGTCAATTTTTCAAAAATTTGATGTAAGTGGGGTTATAAAAAACAAAATACGCTCGAAAAGGCGGCCATTATTCGATTTTTTGGGCGAGGGTATATAAGCCCAGGAAAAAGGAAAATCGAGGTCACTCTAAATTCATCAAAAGGCCAATCCACGCCAGTCAATTTTAAAATTATCATAAAACAATGGCCGATGACTGTTAAAAATAAAAGATGGCTGAAAATTAATATGATAAATTATATAATGTATTTTCAAACAAACCTATTGGAAAAATTGTAAATGGAAATTGTGTACCTAATAATAAATATTAAATCCTAAGAAGAAAATTAAATTTTTGACTAACCTGTAACAATAATAAAAACTGGAAGAAATCAAGGAGAAATAATATCCAGTGGTTATAATCCTGTTTGGTATCCGTCCAAGGAGGCATTTGCACGTGGTGTAAATTATTCACTGGTAAGAAGCCGAGTTTGGGAAGTCGCCACGAAAAATTTCCATCCTTCACCGTCAGCAACAAGTGATTTAGGGTATGTTTTTGACTTTATTCACTTATATCACTTTCATAACTCCTATAAACATTGTGAGTAATATATTTCAGTATCATTAAACAATTTTTATCTACTCCTATTAAATTATACATTAATTATTCAACTGCTTTTGAGGAATTAATAATATCCATAAACAAAAAGCGTGAGTTATAATAACTCTCTAGTGAGTTATTACACCATACTGTCACAGTAACTATATACTGTCAAGGAATCAATGGAGGTTCTATCCCCTGTGTAAACCTTTTTTTTAATTTTATTCATTTTTTACATAAATGTCTACTCAATCCATATATTAATTAAATTTTAATTCTATGACTCAATCACAATTTAAGAACCGAATACCAAAGGTGGCTGTAGAATCTACATTCGATGAAACGGAATAGTCCATTATTGTAATTGAGGGGAGTAATGTCAGTTAATATTTTTAAAAAGATATTTTGACTTTTTCAAATCTGTTAAAAATTATAAAGGTGTTAAGATAGATGAATTCAGAGAGTGAAGATGAATTATTATGTACACCTCCAGAATTGAGGCAAGTAGCTAATACTACAGTACAAAATTTATAACCCGAAAAGTCACAAAACAAATTATAAAGCCGTCTACAAAAATTTTTAAAATTGGTGTATCAGTAATAATATAAACTCTTTTACAGAAAATGTTCTTTTGGCATATTTTAAAGAACTGAGCAGTAAGTCTCTGTGCACTTTCTACTCTATACTGAGAAGCAAACTCAATTTAAATATATTGAAATAAATATAGAAAATTATTCGAAATTACATACGTTTCTTAAATTATGTAGCTAAATCACGGCACTGAAACGCCATGGTGGTTGGAGATCAACTAATGTTGCTGAGGGATACATTGATGATTCCGAAAGGAATAAGACAGATACTGCAAATTAAATATATGGTTCTAGAACTGCTCAACCAGTTGGACTTCTTCTACAACATAAATATGCAACAAACTCAAATCAAAATAATAAACTTGCATAATTCAGTTCCACATTTTCAGTTTACTGGTTGTTCAAACTTAACAGTTAATCTCATCACTAAGCAAAATGAATAATTACTACTTAAAACTTTTATTTCATTGTTATTACTATTACAGTTCTTTCTGTATACTTACATTTTACTATTTATTGTTAAAGTCGTAGATAAAGTATAGTATTCAACTTGCGGTAATGGTCATAACTCACTTGTTGAATTACAGCACTCGCCTGTGGCTCGTGCTGCAAACTTCATCTGCGTGAGTTATGACCTACATTACCGCTCGTTAAATAATATACTATTAATAATCTTGATTTGAGAACATTATATTACTAAGAAATTTTTTAACGACTAATAAACACACGCTTCTCGACATTCTTCACCCCAGAAATAACCGTTAAGGATCACGTGTACTTCTATATGGGGGTTGATGCGCACGAATTTGCCATAGCCGTATCATTGAATAGGTTAAGGGTATATTAATTCTTTTAGGTAAAGCAAAATAAATAAATAATAATATTATTAAATTTTACATTATGAACTGACTACTGAGGTTATGAGTCTCAAATGCTAAGTAATTGATTTAGATATACTAAATTTAATAATAAATAATAAATAAAATTACATATCTTAAGTTTAATAACATATTTTTTCTACAAGCAGAAAAGGATCAATAAAATAAAGAAATTTTAAGGTGTTTTAAATTGAATAAAGACTAAATAAAAATTGAAATAAATTTAAACATAAATTATAGCCCCACAAAACTTTAAAAAAATAAAAATTTCAAATTATAAAAACAACAAAAACAACAATTATAACAATTTAAGCTATATTTATACAATCTTTACATTTATTATTAATTATAATTTATTACAATATATATCAAGGAGGTGGTTTTGATGACCATGCTACGGCTCCGCTCTACTGGTAGACAACTTGTAGCAGAATCTGGTGAGTCGAGGTGTGGTTTGTGGCGCGAAGCTATAAACGAGCTTCCAATGCTACAAGCAAATACAGAATCGATTTCACCAAGATATGCCTTTCACAGGCCCTACAAGATAATCATTAATGACAACGCTCAAAATGCATTGGCGACAGGTACTATATGTATCTTCACCGATGGATCTAAGACAAAAGAAGGTTCAGGATGTGGAATTTACTCCAGATCCTTAAACCTAAATATAAAATGGGCTGTAATGCAAGTATAGCTCAGACAAAGCTAACTGCCGTCTCCATAGCCGTAAAAGATATTCCCATAAGAGGAATCACTGGCAAAAACATCCGTATCCTTACGGACAGCAGACAAGTACTATTAGCCCTGAATAGGCCACGGATCACATCAGGACTTGTATTAGAATGTCACATGGCCCGTACGGAAGCCTGCTACAACAATGTGGTTACTCTAGGCTGGATAAAAGGTCATGGAATTTCTAAAGGCAACCGCATAGCTGACTCGTTGGCTAGAAAAGCTGCCTCCCAAAGGCTCTTGAGACCTGGTAGTCTTGTCAGCTTGCCGGCATCAGCGGTGGTTGACCTAGTAAAGGAACGCTCCCTTGACAAATTCAGGGGAAGATGGGACGAAGAAAAAGGTTGCATACTATCCAAGGAACTTCTGAAATATCCGAATAGCAAAGCACCCAAGAAATAAGTGGCCATGACCAGAAAGGACCTGCGGTTGGTCACAGGTATACTTACTGGCCATTGTCATTTACGAAAACATCTGAACAGGTTGGGTTTATCGGACAGCCCACTATGTAGAGGATGTGAACAAGAGGATGAGACAGTTGAGCACGTCCTTTGTGACTGTCCGGCACTCTCTCTAACAAGACTTTCTGTAATAATGTAATGTAAGAAATAGGTGGCCATGACCAGAAAGGACCTGCGGTTGGTCACAGGTATACTTACTGGCCATTGTCATTTACGAAAACATCTGAACAGGTTGGGTTTATCGGACAGCCCACTATGTAGAGGATGTGAACAAGAGGATGAGACAGTTGAGCACGTCCTTTGTGACTGTCCGGCACTCTCTCTAACAAGACTTTCTGTATTCGGCGAGAACTGGCTAACACATGCCAACTTGAGGGAGCTGCCTACAGGCGACGTTATCACCTACTTTAAACAGGTAGGATGGTTGACTAGCCTATAGGTTAGGCTCAATCTCAAGAGGAAGCACAATGGGCCAAATGTGGCCTAAGTGCTGTGGGGCGACCCACCCTTCCAGAATTATAGATACAGAGATACAGTCACTTCTCCGACGTTTCCGACACTGGACCATCAGCACCTGATTGTTTGTTGAGAAACACTAAATTCTTTCACTCACAAGTAGTGAAAATTTGTAGTAGTGGGGATCAACATAAAAGGGTAACTCGCTAAAAAAGATAAAGACATATAGTGCCTATCTGCTAGTTAACTTGGAAAGGTGGGTTTATGGGCATCGGGCTAAATTTTATACAGCAGTTAAACTGTCAAATAGCTATCTGTTAGTTTAAACTGGCGTTTACGTTAGATAACTAGATAGCCGATATTATCACAAATTCCTACCAAACAAAATGTTATTTTCTGTAGGTACTTAGGGCCGGTTTATCAATTGCAATTTATGTGTCAGATAGCGCCTATCTGCCAGTTAATTCAGAGAGGTGGTTTAATTGACATCAGGCTAAATTTGATCCAACAATTAAACTGTCTAAAAATCTATATTATTTAGAAACTCAAAAAAGCCAAGAGCAAGAGTAGTTAAATGGTTGAATCTAAATCACAGGTTAAAAATGTTGAAATATCTCTGTTTGTGCTATCGTCAAGTTAATCGTTGTTTTGTGTTAACATACTTATAGTTTCAGAAGCATGATTCTATTCAGGAACTATCATCCAAATAAAATGTTTTGTGTCCCTGTATAAGGTTTCAGTCCAAGATCGATATCCCCATCACGAACGCATTCGCTCGAACGACCATGTGCATGAGTGATAGCGAAATGTAAAAGTCTACCAAAAGCCGCATAGGCAGGACACCGTTTAATTTGACTGGACACGCAAAGTAAAAGCCTACCTATGTCCGGCAACCCTATAGCTGTGTAATACATTTTGATTTCAAATGCTAGGTAAAAATATTCCATTTTATTAGCAGCCAAAAAGCATGAAAATAAGAACAAGAACCAAACTTATATTATTTATTGTTATATTTAACCGAACTATATATAAATAAACTTAGTTCATAAATATCCTGCATAATATTAAACTAAAATACACACAGCTACAGTTCCATACAAGATAAAAGTAATTTTAGTATAAGATAGTAACATTCCAGGAAAGGTTTGAGTGGAAAGTTTTCTTTTTGACGAAAAAAAATACATGAAAACCTGACGATGTTCAAATTTAACTGCAATAACGAAGTCGTTAATTTTTTTAATATATAAATAAGAATCCTAGACCCCTACTTTATTTTTTTTACTGTGAAAAAATGAGTATTTAGTTTTTGTTTTTGATTTGTTTTAAGTTTTTTGTGATATTTCATATTTTTCTGTTTTATTAAAAATATTCATGCATTCTCTAACTGCAATACTTGTGGATACATTCATTTCAAACATAACCAATAAACAAAGTTAAAATATATAAGTAATGGGCTAAAATTTGTTAAATATGATTTTCAAATAAGTGGGTAAAGTTGGACGATCGCCGAACTGTTTTTATATTATTTTTTTTTCCAAATAACTTTTTTGAAGATGTCTAAACAACAATAAATATAATGTCCAAAACCATAACGATGCTTAGGACTTTTTTAAAAGAGTTTCTGTCTCTGAAGACCTACAAGATTGATGTAGAGATTCTCTTAAAACTAGACCCAAGATTATGGAATGTACATAAGATGCGTTACCTAACCGCCTATGCTTAAGGTTAAGTAACAATCCCTTTTGACTTTTATAATCGAATCTCAAGTTTTGACTCGTACTTGAGATTCGTTTAATGTGCGTTTAAAACAATTCACCGTAGCGACTATGGCTGGTTCTAGTAGAGTTTTTCGTATCTTGCCGTAGGCCGTAGGTACACGTTTCGAATATTAGAACAATATTGGTTGACCATAATGGTTTATACCATTACTCGAAGGACCAGCTGGATTTACGCTATCAAGAAGTAAATAACTTTAAATAAGATTATTACAATAAAACAACTGATTATCTTAGGCAGGAGTTATTATCTTCCTCCACAAACTGATCAAGAAAAGATATGAATAAAATATGAAAAATATGGTAGGTAGAAGAGATAACAAAAATATCCGTTAATGTTGAGTATATAAACTAGAGATTTCGGTAGAACGAAAGCTGCCAGGCGAAAGAAACTTGGCAACAGTGAAACCGATAAACAGAAATAATGAAGGTGGCCGACCACTAATCACAATTGGTTATTTTAACACTAATTGCATCACCCAATAAGATGTAGCACAAAGATATTATCAAACGTAAAATAAGGTTTTATCTACGATAAATGATTTTAAAAGAAGCATAGCAAGATGCTTAAGGCGATAGGTTTTCGCACCAACCACAACAGAACCAGATCCTTCTATCTGCCAGCCAAGGAATACGTTCGGTTGGACGATAGGGGTTAGGGTTAAGTTAGGTTAGACGTCGATTATATCGGCGCCAAACAATTCAAATTTTTTTAATAGCAAGGGATATTAACCATGTATAAATGTATTGGAAATTTATACATAAAACATGACTGTTAATCTTGAGCATCGGCAGCGAATAGAGCACGGACCATAAATATGCACTAAAAGTATTATCAATAAAACAGAGGAATATGTATTTACCTACTGATATCTGTAATTTTGTAGAAATGTAAAGATTTCATCATTTAATTTCGAATGATCACAAACCAAAATCAAGATTATCTTGCGCAAAGTTTGCAGGTTTCACTTTACTTTTTTATAATTGTGGCACTTTATTTCCTAAAAATGTTGGTAGTTTTATTCAAAAACAAAGTACTAAGCATTTGATGAATTTTAGATAAATCAATATAATTTTAAAGCAAAAACATTTCCAATTTTCCATAAAAATAATAAAACGTTACAGTTCTTTTACAAAAATATATCATTTTAAATGCAGGATAACAAGTATTTAAAATCATAAAATGATTCACCATAAACTAAATAAAAACTATAAATTAAACTGTACATTAAATACTTGCTACCATCACAAAGAAAAATTCTATTTATCCAATCATCCGATAATCTCCTCTTTCTAAACAGCTAGTTCCTTAAAAATAAGCAAAACAAAATGTAAAAATTTACATCGAAGTTGGAGACCAAAAGTTCATCTCTCTCAATTCAGAAGGTTTCGCTCTATAGATCGAAGGCGTTTTCGCCTCGCTTATACTAGCCGTTGAAGCGGCTCTTTCCAATTCATCTTGAAGTTCTTCCTTTATATGATCCACCGATTGGGATAAATCGCGTTTTGCTAGTAAATTAGACAATATCCAACTACCTGTAAACTAATAAACGTTAGAACTGGTTTAAGAATTATAATATCATTACCTTTTGACTTATCAACATCCGTAAATGCCCCGGTGAAATATTTATTCACTTTCCTGTTAGCTTTAGGTGACGATAGAGGCGATGCCGGTAACGATTTACTGTTTCTCCTCTGCCTTCCGTCGTATTGTATTTGTTGTTCGCAAGGTCGAAGTCCCAGACCTTGATTAGACACCATTTGAGAAGCTACTTTTATAATAGAACTGCCGCATTTAGCGGCTTCTCCTTTGAAACCGTCATCAGTGCCTGGGGATTTTATTTTCATTTCGACATTACTTTGAGGCAACGCAGACGGGAGCTCTGAAAGCGAAATCAAAAATCAAAAAAGTAGCAGGAATAGCAGTTGTAAGTTGTATCGCTGTATTAAAAATCACCAAATCACCAAAGAGCTGATTCATGGAGCAACATCTGAACAATCAACGAGAAGAATTGATCCAGAAGTTGAGTACTCAACAAAAAGACATGTCTCAGCAGATGCGTACACAAAAAGAACAGATGTCTCAACAGATGATAACTAATCAAGATGACTAAGAATAATAAAAAAACTCTCTATTTTAACAAAACTTCCACTATTTATTTAAAAAATTGCTTTTTTAACCCCAATGACAGAAGTTTCGCTAGAATTATCATCTTCAGATTGACATATTGAAGTTACGTTTTGTTTGTATGTAGCTAGGTACCTGATGTTGATTAGGTAGTATTAAAGCTAGACCAAGTATGGAATAAATAAGACATAACAATATCTATATGCTCTTAAATGTTCATTAAATCTTACTTCAAAATTTCTTTGTGTTTGACCTATATATACTTGTAATAAAAAACAAAATTTAGATTTCCTTGAAGAACTTGAAATAAAAAGACATCTAGAAGATCCACAATTTAAAGTTGTTAATGAACAAATAAATCTTGGAAGTTCTCCAAGAGTGTTTGCTTTGATTGAGTCTTCACATACATAAATAAGACGTAATTATTATAACAGAAATATATTAAGTTATTGTAAAGATCAGAATAAACTTTGAGGGACGTACATCTAGGATAATCCCTTAGGACTAATAACTTCTAGGCTTTAATATTGTTATGTCTTATTTCTTCCATACTTAGTCTAATCAACATCAGGTACCTAGCTACAAACAAACAAAATGTAACTTCAATATGTCAATCTGACGATGCTAATTCTAACGAAACGGCTTTTTAAAACGAAGAGTTTTTTATTATTCTTCCAAAAAGTAAGGGTTAGTACCCACAATAAATTTAATCGAGATGAGATGGTCATTTTAGTTTAACAAGATATAAACGTGAACTAAAGAAGTCTTGAATAGTATACTTGCATCCAAACTAACTTTTATGCATTGTAGTAAAGGGAAAGAGCAAAATAGGATATGTTACAATGTGAAAAGAATCTTGGAAGGTTACAGGAGTAAAATCTAGTAATATAATACTAAAATTCTCCATCCAACCTTTATCAATATCTCTGTAATTCCAGGACACCAAAAAAGTCCTAATTGGTTTCACTACAGGAAGTTTTCTACTCCTTCAGCTTTAAAATAGTTTGTATCTAGGATATCAAAAAATTCAGTAATTGTCTTCCTTAAATATACAACCTAATTAATATCTCTGAATGTAGTTGCATCAAAAATATATTTATAATTGTACGTGTGTCCATAAAAGTTACACTGCCTAAATAGCTAGGAACCACTTGGTCTAAAACCGCAGAAGGAATATGCGCAGCAAATTGTTAAAATATCACTAACTACTCGAGAAAACATTTTGAACCAGAGGTGGATGTAAAAATGCTGAAAGGCTCGTAACCACATTTTGCTATTAAAAGTACTCAAGTATTTTAACCCATTAATGAATAAAACTAAATAAAATTTACACAAAAATTATGTTACCTTGAGCATTTGGTAGATATTTCTGACATGGAATCGGATGTTGCGAAAAGTCCGCCTTCTTTTTGGTGACCGTTGCTACGGTAATGTTCTCGGGTAAGTTGGTCGCTATGATTGTGGTCTCGGTCTTTTTTCCTTCTAATTTTGGTTTTCTGTAGTAAAGCATGAAAGTATCATCCAGTTCGGTAGGCGAAAACGCGTTCGGATCTATCTCGAATCTGAAATAAAATTAAAAATCAAAACTCCTACCTGAGGACACATTAAAGCAGCTAATTATAAAGCTATCATAATCCCAGTACTAACTTACAGTTGGTGCAGAAGCTTCAGAACAAATTCAGCAAGGTCCAGTGATTCAAATAAAACACACAAAATGTTACCACAAAAGATCAAACAACCAGGTACTACGATGAGCAAAATATTTCAGTAATGGCATAGTAAAGGCTTCGATGGAGGGGGTTAGAAAGAATTCAAAGGGACTATATCCAATTATTGAATTGCATAAGTTTTAAAAAGTATGAAACAATTCCAATAAAGTACACTGCACAAGAAAAATTAAAAATTATAATCATTCACCTTTCTTAATTGTGTTAAGATAATTGTGTACTTCATTCTTACATTCAGGAGTTTCGGTGCCAGATAAAAGACATTCAAAACTTCAAATTTATAAAATATCAAACACTGACAATCTACGATCTATTTAAGTTGGATTTATAATGAAACTCGATTCATGTAGTATAAATCCTGACAACGTGACAAATATCCAAAAAAATTACGTAATATTATACCAACATAAAATATTACGACCGCAGGGACCCAATTTTCGAAATTATTCGTATGGGGAAATGCGAAATATCCCTATGGAAAATTGTTTTACCTATTCTCGACGTATTTCATGGGAATTTTTTCCATCAAAAATCGTGGGGAAATATTCCCATGCTTATTATCTAGGGAAAGTACTTTTCCATTGAAAATGACAAACACAGATCTTGCGCAGTCTTAATCTAACCTTTTTTATTTTGTCGAATTCAAGTTTATTTAGTTTTGGTTACGTATTTCAAAAGATTAGTTTTGTGTTTTGTTACAGTTTTTATATATTTGTTTATTCTATTTCTAAGAAATTCGAAAAATGGATGAACTAATTCTTTTAAACCAGTTAGAAATAATTAAAAAGTAAATGTGCTAGAAAATTTACTTTTTTTTAATTCCTCGTCATTTTCCATTATCGAAATTAATGTTTTTTTTTTAATTTCACTTAAATGACTTTTTTTTCGAAGTCATGATTATAACACAAGATAACTAAACCAGAAAAATAAATGAATTCATGTATTATTAGGTTACAGGTAACTGATAATAATAAATATATAAACCTACACCCTAAATATAAAGATAAAAGACCAAAGATTAAGGTACTCGTACATTTCAGCCTTTTTCCTGCAAGTCTATTTTGAATTGCTAGCAACTTTTTACCATGCCTTCGTACATTGCCGCAACTTTTGAGATATTTTTTTCGTCATTTGACAAGTGTTGTCAGTTTATAAATATTTTAGGTTACGTTACCTTTAATTTAAATATGGATTTTCATACAAATACAAACTGTAAGTACACACGAACTTCGGAATAAACATATAATTATTATAATAAAATACTTCAATGATTATTATGCTTATAGGATGACAGGATAGAATCAGCTAAAACACAGAGTAATAATACAAATCAGAGTATCGACTCTATTTGGAGGAGGTAAGCATCCATTTCAGGTATCGCCATGACACTTTGGGAGTATCCATAGCCGTCGCCGTTAGTTTTGGTTAAGGAGGCAGTTGGTTGTATGTGAATAAATCAGTGGTAGCGTTTGTATTGTGTGGAATTCGCCTTTTCGAAAGTCTAGACGCCCTCTGGAGGATAAATAAACCTACTTTGTGAGTAATCGCAAATTATTTTTAATTTTATTTTGGATTGTTATGTGGAGGCCAAACAATTAAAACACACAACTCAACCACTAAGTTCGACACCTCAAACAAAAAGATTACTCACAATCCTCCATATTTGTTTACGTTTCTTAGCGCCCTAAACGGTAGTCTAAATCGCGAATAGTGCATTAAACTATTTAATTCAGGTACAGAAAACTGCAAAAGAGATGCGGAACAAATGTTACATTAAAATAAATACTACTGATGAATGTACTCCTTCTCAGTGTTCTGTATCTGATAAAGAGACTATGATACTTAACGAAACGGATTATCGTAATAATACGGAAGTACGTAACAATTTTTTTAGTACTACCCTGAGCTTATACTACAAAACAGAATATTGGTTATAACAAAACAGACTATCCAATATTCTGTTCTGTGGTTTATACTCGCAAAAATGGCTGCTCTTGTCTTATGAACATCAAAGGAGCTTTAGAACAAAATGAAACAGGAAGGAGTCTGTCATATATTAACTTTAAGAAAAATTTGCGACGGAGTCGCCCATCTTGAAGCTCCTTGTATGACTCATTGCATGCCCTGGGCACTCTCCTCAAATGACAGGTCCACGTTTAGTAGTTAATGCTCAGGTCACGGAAGTCGCCACTATCGAAAATAAAATCACAATCAACAGGAAATCCGATAATGACATAACAATTTTGAATTAAAGTGTTGTCAACAATATTGTTTGACAGTTAGTATTGTATTTTCTCTTTAGTAGATATATTTTCCAGCTAGAGTTTTTGTACTTGTGTGATAGATAGTATTGTATTTTCTTAGTAATTATTGTATTTTCTCGTTAATAGTTATATTTTCCAGATAGAGTTTTTGCAGTTATTCATTATAATATGGTTTTTATGTGTTCTGTTACGGGTTGCCTTTATAAAAATAACTATAAAAAGTGCATTGTTTACCAAAGGATCCACAGGTAAGAATTTGGTTTTTTAAAGCTTCAGCGTATACCTATTTATTAGTATATGATGCATATTATATTATTTCTATGTTACATTATATTTGTAGATCCGAAGAAAATGGTGTGATGCTTTAAATAGACCAGATTTGGTTAATGTAACTGAAAATGACCGTTATAAATTTGCATTGACCACTTTACAAAAGACTGCTTTTTCTCACAGAAGAGAAATGTTACCGATTTGTAATTAGATGCTGCGCCTACTCTAAAACTTCCAGGTAAGAGAATTATTTTAAAATTTTGATTGTGAATTAAAGTAAAAACTTTTTTAAATAACAAGAGTCTACAAATAGGGAAGTTGAAATACCTTACTATTTATAGGTTAGTGTAGAATTTTATTCTTAATTTCTAATTTTAAGTCTTATATTGACAACTCAGTTTTATAATATTTAATATTTATTTTTCAGAAACCAGCATCTCTCATTGTTCTGACCAAAATGCAATAGATCCATTTTAAAAATAATTGGGACACAAGAAAAATAAATTTGACTCCTAATTGTAATAAAATTATTTTGCAAAAATAAAGAATTATTACTTATTTTATTTTTATTTCTATATAAGTCATAGAAAATTGTTAACAATATTAAAATACTTTAAAAATATTTTGAAAAATATATTTATTATATTTATCAGAATATTTTTAAAATATTTTAATATAAATATTTTAAATTAACCAATTAAATAAAAATACAATTATATAGTTAGTGCTCAGGTCACGAGCGGCGCTGTAAACACGTTTTTAAAAAACCGTTAGAGTCGGCTATCTATAAACTTCTTTCTAATCTATGACTCATTGTTTATGTTTATAGTATGCTGTCAAAGCAATATTTGCATATAAATGTAAAAAATGAGCGCATAGGCGTATCATTCGGTTTTTATAAACACAAAACGATTTACAACACTAAATATATTCACATACTTAATTGGTTGGAATTTAATCAAAATAAAAACCCTAATATAAATTTTATTTTTTTACGGTACGTCATTGGAAACGGAAATTAAAATTGACAATTGTCCGCCATATGCAAGCTCCTTTTTGGACTCAAGGTCATTTTGCATATACTCCTTCCTGTTTCTTTTTGTTCTAAGAAAGGAGCCGACATCGAGTCGATACTCTGATTTGTACAGTTGACAGAAGCAAACATGAACCCTGGGTGGGCGTGTCCTTGTCGCTGTAGTTGTATTTTCATCTCACTTATGCAGCCACTAAAATTGATATTATCGTTAACATTGGCTCGTGATTGGCTGATTGTGATAACCTTGAAATTAGTTGGCATATTTTCCGCGGACCATGTTTGCTTCTGTCGACTGTATTATATACTCTGTGCCTAAAGTAAACTGACATTTCTGCCAACATAGATTTTGGGTTGTTCCATCAAAATTCCCTAAAAAAGGCAAGATTGCGCGGATTTGACATTGAATAAATAAAAATGATTCTATAATTTGTGCGCCTTTTTGTTGCAGTCAAAAGTCTGAAACGCATGCGCAGTTGTTTCACAAAAAAAGCTAGCAATAGAATTGCGAGCAAAAGGCTGAAATGTACGAGTACCTTTATTTTATGTAAAAGACACGTAATATAAATATACACTTCACTAACGTCAAATAAAAATTTATCCTACCAATATGAAAACAATAAAAACATTCAAAATACTCGATTACCATTGGTTACTTTCCTTTCGTCCTACAACCATATCATCGACTTACGCGTAAAGGCATCCCCTTGGGAATCTATATTCCAGTTTGAGTCGAGAATACGTAGGAAAATTTTTATTGGAAAATAGTAATGAAATTTTTTCCCATTGGAATATTTTCTAGTAAAGTCGAGAATTGGGTCCCATGTCTGTTATATAGTTTGGATAACCGTCAACCTAAAGTTCTTGTCATATTTTAATACATACATTGACATACATGTAGAATAGTATATTAAACAACTCATTTCATATGGCTTTCTGTTATGACACGAGCTTAAGTTTAAAAAACGAGTGTCACTACAGCCATATGAAATAAGTTGTTTATAATAGGTTCGTTCCAACAAACAATCAAGGATGCGTTTCGGATTGTTTTCAAATTTGTTTCTACGCATGCGCGCATTTGAAATTTGAAACTAGTCCACAACTGTTCTGTTGGAACACTGTAGTACTAGTTTGACATTTAACACATGACAGTGCAACAAGTGGAAAATATTTTCCCATTCCGAATTTTTCGAGCGAACACCAATTTCGTCAACACAGCACACCCTCTTTCCTCAATTATTTACTCGAGAACATAACTGGATTCGTCTTCACTGTGGAATGCACCAATACTTTCGTCTAATAAATCGCTGTTGCCAATATTTTCATCCGAACCACTGTAACTCATATTTATATTAAATAGATCTCCTCACGATATAAATATATAATACGCGAAAAAGGTTAAAAGTTGAATTAAATGGACAAACAAGTGGTTTCGAATGATCAAATCTCCTTTGCGCATGCGTCTGATTTATAGTTCCTAACAAATTCACAAACTCTTATGACAGTTTTCAAACCGTTTGCACTTAGACAAGGAAAGAGAGAGGACTGCGTATTGGAATCAATGTATGTAACCCATTTACCACCAAACTAATGGCGGACAATATTGACATAGGCGTATCATACGATTTTTCTTATACGATTATTAAATAATCATTTACATTATTTCGTATTACAAATCTAATTTAAAAAAGTCTTTAAATATGTACTGCTCCAAAAAAAAAACAACAATCGATTTAGAACATATTTATATAATAAATATTACAATTTTAATCTATTTTATCTATTTTAAATATATGTTTTTGTTCCACGCCACTGCAAAACTATTACATCTATGAGAAAATAATAACAATTAATTGAAAAATAATCTTTAAAACTGAATTAAAACAATTTTCAAAATGTATGTACTATTAATTTAAGTTATCATACACAACATATGTGATTTAGTTAAACATCTATTACTGTGTTATTAATAAAAATAAATTTCAAGGAAATAGTTTTAAAATACTTTTTACCTATGAAATGAAATTCCTTCCTATTTTTTAGCACTCTGACTGTTGCACTTATAAACTGCACAATTAACCATTTTAAAATGTCTATTCAGGTAATTAAAAAAGGTGAAAATTAATAAAAAAACTAAAAAAATACAATTCGACGTTCCAAATTTGTTTACCACCAAACGTTTTGTAACGAAGTTACTAAAATTTCGTGTCTTTCCGTATATTCCATCAAATCCGCACGGTATTAGTTATTAAAATTCTACCGTTCATTTGTTTATATTTTTAAAAGTTTTTGTAACATCGATAAGACTTCGCTAATTAGTTACTTGCTGAAATGATGATACCGTATATAATTGTAAAATTTAAAATATTTTTAATGTATCTCCGTTATTAAGGGACCGATTTTTATAATTCTTTTTGGTATCGACTCAGAAAATTACGAGGAAAATCATGCTGTTAATCATTTTCGCGCGAAAACCAGATTTTCAGTAAAATTATTTTTTCCGACAAGTTCCAACCGAAACAGCAGCTGTAATTGTCTGAGTCGTATGATCACGCAGTACCTGTCCCCACTTTAAGTAGGTGGAAGGGCATACCGGTAGGATTTTTGCGTCCCCCCCGCAATCCGTCCCTTACCTATCAAAAATTGTATAAATTAGACGATTTTGGCAATTTTAGAGAGTACCAGTTACAGTGATAGTAGTGCCTAAAGTAGTGAACCAGTGAGGACCCCGAGACCGACCGGAATCAAGGTAAGCACACCAAACTATCTAAATAATGTTTGCCAGAGCAACTTGTTAAGATTTTTCTCTCTATATGCGCCGCTTACCTATTATCCTTTCTCCTCGCTCAACACCATCATGGGTGGTATACTGGTGGTGCCCCTTTCCTAAGTTCCCCTCATCATGGGTGAAGCCCTGATGAGACTATCCTTTTTCCTCACTCAACACCATCATGGGTGGTATACTGGTGGTGCACCCTTCCGAAGTTTCCCCCCGTTATGTGTAGGACACTGACGGGCTCTACCCCTCTACGCAATAGCGGTCGCGCTTTGTTGCGATTTACCGTTGCATTTTTGATATTTTAATTGGATCATCTAAAAAATAATTTGGTTGCTCTGGAGATCTCCGTTTTAAAAGATATACTTGTGTGTTGGTGTGCTGAAGCTTGAGTTTTACCGCTTTTACCGCTTCTTACCGCTTTTACCGCTTCTTACCGCTTTTACCGCTTTTTACCGCTTTTTACTGCTTTTCACCGCTCTTATAACCGTAGCTAGTTCACAGTTTTCCGCTTTCCGTAGTAGACGGCTGAATACCGTCAATTTATATCGCATTTTCATGTAAGGCATGGTAAACATAATAATTTTGATTTTCTTTTAGCATTTGCCGAAACCGTTTAACTGCATGCCTAACCAGCCTGTACTTAGTTGATTTACTGTAAAATATATATCTTTGTTTGTTTTCATTTATTTTCCTGTACTCCTGAAAATGTGTTGCTGGCAAGTCAGCGTTGTAATAAAAAGTAAGTACCAGATCTAGAAACCGAAAATGTATTAACCGTAACTTATTTTGAAAAATTATTTTTGTAGTTACCGAAATTATGTACATGTATAAGTCATTTGTAATGATACGATTAGAATTAACATTTAATGATTTCTCTTATTATTTTGTTGCTAGTTAAACTAGTATAATCAGCTTTTGTTTTGTTTCCGAAAATGTTTTTTTTTGTACCAGTAGGTAATTGCTTTTATATTGTACCAGTCCAAATCTACACAAATCCGAATGAGATATTTATTAAATATAACGATATATTACCAGTTGTATTGTGCATCCTGATATATACCGGATGTCTGTAAATTTTAATTTATTTCGTTTATTTATATATTTGATTGTTTTATATGATTACCGTATCTCTTTTTGTGTAACCGAAATTGTTTCTTTGTGGAAATTGGTACACTGTCCAAAATATGTTTTATTTTTTTTATTTATTCAAACTGTATTGGGTTTATTCTGACCGCTTTTTCTATTGTTAACAAATTAAATTTTGTGATACACCGCAATGGTTTGTTAATATATTGTTTGATTATTTTATATGATTACCGTATCTCTTTTGTTTAACCGAAATTGTTTCTTTGTGGAAATTGGCACTGTCCAAAATATGTTTTATTTTTTATTTATTCAAACTGTTTTCTGACCGCTTTTTCGACTGTTAACAAATTATATTTTGTGATACACCGCAATGGTTTGTTAATATATTGTTTGATTGTTTTATATGATTACCGTATCTCTTTTGTTTAACCGAAATTGTTTCTTTGTGGAAATTGGCACTGTCCAAAATATGTTTTATTTTTTTTATTTATTCAAACTGTATTCTGACCGCTTTTTCGACTGTTAACAAATTATATTTTGTGATACACCGCAATGGTTTGTTAATATATTGTTTGATTGTTTTATATGATTACCGTATCTCTTTTGTTTAACCGAAATTGTTTCTTTGTGGAAATTGGCACTGTCCAAAATATGTTTTATTTTGTTTATTTATTCAAACTGTATTCTGACCGCTTTTCGACTGTTAACAAATTATATTTTGTAATATACTGCAATGGTTGGTTAATATATTGTTTTGTTAAGGACCGTCCATGTTTTATTTATTTCTGGGCTGAACACAATTACCCATTTTGTCTCCACTGTCTAAAGGCTACCTGTCGCATGTGGGCCCTCAACCACTTAAATCCTGAGGGTGGCGCCCGAGATGATATAAACTTTACTAGTTGGAAGACCGTCCCGATCAAAGTTCCGTCCGAACAAGGTAAGTTTGGATCTATCTAGGAAAGCGCCATTACAGTTTGAAACTTGGCTTCACTCACACACATAAGGTTTTCATTGCCATGCGCTGTCCTCTCTCTTTCCTAGTCTAAGCGTTTGCATGTAACGTTGGAACATATTACTATCAGTCACCAAACTGTCACAGATTGTTGTTGGAACGCTAAAATGCACATACGCATGCTCATAAACAATATGCAGATATTTTAGAATTTATGAAAAATAGGAAAACTAGTCCGGAAAAGGTAACAACAAAGAAAGATTTACTACAAAGTATAAAAGTGCTTAATTTAAAAAACGATTATGTGATCGACAATATTTGTAATACACACGGACATACACGCCTATGGAGACAATGTTCCGACAAAGCAAAATTTGCCGCTAGGCGGTACCCTTTGTAGCAACTTATTTTAGTTATACCTACTATACCAAAAATAACAATTATTCAATATGACCATGAATCCCACTATATTACATTAAAAAATATGACTTGAACTAGTAGATTTATCGAAAAATAGTAGACCTTTTTTTATAATGACCATGAATCCCACTATATTACATTAAAAAATATGACTTGAACTAGTAGATTTATCGAAAAATAGTAGACCTTTTTTTATAAAGCATTAGATGTTCTTCGATTTTGCTGTTCCACACTGTATATGAGCGTACAGTTGATAACAAACACCCGGATATTTAAAAAGAAAACATTCCCCATTATAAATAAAAATAATCCTATTCATTTGATTATAACAACCAAATTATCTACCTTTAAAATGAACTAATCAATAACGGGATCTAAATTTAAAAAGATAATAATAGACTGTCAGAAATTTACTTCACGTGTACCTACATATTTTTATAACGTAATTTTAAAAATAACTTTACCTATCTTTAATTTCGGAAGACATGTCTACAAACATTACCATAAGGACCAAAAAAAACTATTCACCATCATGTACAATTCGCTACCAAAACATTTGCGTCACAATAAAGTTAACTGACGATTAAAACTCATTCTTATTATAATCATCAACTCACATGATCCCGTAATAATTATTGTTTTTTATTTACTGCCAAACTTAACACCGTCACATTCCAGGGTTGCCGGTTATACAGTTTATCCCCAACGTAGGTTTATTGAAAGTTTAGGGAGAGCCGAATAGTCCAGTCAATGAATATTAATCTAACTTTGACAATTTTATCTGAGTAACTAAAACCAGCACAAAAATTTTTGTTAATGACAATATATTTAAAATGCAAGGTCGTGAATCAGCAAAAGGCTGAAAAAACTACTTTTTCACGAATATCTAGCGTAGGCACTTAAAGAACTATAATAAGGAAAAGATGCAAGTAAAAGTTGTAGAGAATTAAATTCTTAAAAAAGGTTAGAATGAATTTTACAATGAGTAATGAATTATGGAAAATTAAAAAAAAACTTTTTTAATAAAAAAAATAGTTTTATATTTTTCGCACATATAACAAGGTAGATAAAAATTAAATTTGACATTTTTTATAAATAATTTAATCCTCTACAACGTTTACTGGAAACTATTCCTCATATCTCTTGCATTTTGCGATATTTTACTAACTTACGGACAGGATAGAGTGGTCCTGAAGAACGTGTTAATCTCCAACGGGCTGACGGTATTTAATGATGGATTGCTACCCACATTTGTGAGAGGGGATGAGGGCTCGTCATATATTGATGTGACAGCATGTTGGTAAAAGAGTAAATAGTTGGAGGGTGATAGAGGATGACAAGTGAAGAATGTAGAGACAGAAGAGAAGGTACTAAGCTGGACGATGGCCGAGTATGAGGAGGAAAGAAAAAGAGGGGATAGAAAGAGAACTTGGACTTAATCTAGAGGACCTGTATGAATAGGCGTGAATGGAGTGCTAATTACTGATGGAGTTAGGAAATAGCAGACCTGTGGAGAGGGTGTAAGAAAGAACGAAGAAGAACGTTGAGAGAAAGAGGTGGGGTAAATGGAATGTATATAAGGAGAAAAATAAGGAAATGGAAAGGAAGGTGGAAAGGGAAAAAGAGGAAAGTGGGAAGAATTACTAGGAGAGCTAGAAAACAAACTGGTACGTCATATGAAACAGTAGTGAAAAGGATGGGTGGAAACAAAAATCTTGGGAGGTGCAGGACTTAAGGATTATGGGACCAATAAGGGGGATAAGGCCGGTAGAGAAGTGGGTGGTAGAGTAGGAAGTAAAAGGTATTAAGGCAAGGAGAACACCAGGCGTGGATGGATTGATAGGGGAGACAATAAATAGGCTGATGGACAGAAATAACAGAACAGAAATGGGAGTACCCCGGGGATCGGTTCTGGGACCAACGCAATGGAAGTGTGTGTTTAGTTTGTACAGCATAGGGAGAGGCAGCGATAGAAAGGAAGACAGAGAAGATGTGTCGGGAGATTGAGTTGCGCATTGGAACTGGCAGAAGATAAGACGGTGGGATTACTGGTAAAAGGAAGAAACAAGACGAAGGACTTACAGGTGATGGTGAAAGGAAGAAACTTTCGTATGGAGTACTCGGTGAAATACTTAGTGTGTGGTTGGATAGCCCGATGGCTTTAAAAAATCACATGGTGAATACGGTACAGAAAGCAAGAGTACAGGAAGCATTTATGGGAAAATTGACGAGTAATATGAAAGGAATGGGAAAATGGAAGAGGAGAGTTAATGGTAGAACGATTGAACAGAGTATACTGTCCGGGGCGAAAGTGTGGGCTGAAAGAGCGAGTATTAACATAAGGATTGAGTCTCTACTGCAGATGCAAAGAGGGATTTTGCTGAGGGACAGGACAGAGGGTGGTCTGGCACCGGTGGTATTGTCAACGTCCTACCCATTGGACTTGATTGCTAGAGTAGGAGTAGAGATTGGATGGACCAGAAGTTTGGGGAGATATACTACTTTTTGACTCGGGTGTTGACTGAACGTGAATCAAGAGGAGGCTATCTCCATAAAATTGGGAAGAGGGAGACAGGACTGTGAGAAAGGTGTGAAGTTAAGGGGCACGTGTTTAAATGTTGGAAGAATTAGGAGGTATTAAACAAGTTGGAAAGTAAACTATTGCGAAAACATAGTGGATATTGAGAGGGAAAGAGGCGGAAAGGTAAGTGGAGTAGTTGAGAAAGGAATGTTGGTGAGGTTGCGAGTGGCAGGAGAGTGTGAGGGACAGCGGGCCATCTTGAAGGATACTAGGGTAGTGGTTCCGAGACGGGGGTAACGGCGAGTTTCGAGGAGGGTTTGGTTGGTAGGCATCCCCTTGGGGATGAGTCCAACACTGCATGAGTCCTGGAAAGGATCAAACATGAGTTTCCCATCCCAGTCCAAAAAAAAACTTATATACCGGGTGTCCCAATGAGAACGATTATCGGCATATATGACTAACTTTATAAAACAGCTGAAAAATGTAGTTGGCAGAATGGGATAAAAGCTCGTGTTTATCTGATAAGTTAGCAGACAAAGAATGCACAAAAATTTAAGAAGTTTTGCTGCTCCAAATGCAATACAGCTCAGAACAATAATTGAATGCTTCAAATAACTTCACTAACTGGTACTAAAAAATATAAAATGACCTCTTGTTCAAAAGAAAAACTTATTTGGCTTACACTCTATCCATGGTAAAAATTTTACCTACAGATTTTCTTGGAGAAAAAGAACAGTAGAAATAAAGATAAATAAATACATAGGTTATGTTAGGCTAGAAAGTTAAGAATTAAAGGAAAATAAAGTACTAATTTATTGTTAATTTCTTTAAAGGATAATATTGAAATTCTCATAAAAACAGCTTACCTTGTGCTTTTTGTCTTCATCCATTGGGGAAACGATAATCCAGAACTCAGTGAACGATCTTCTTTAGTGGACATCTTGTCAAATTAATCTAATTTGTTTGTTGAAAAATACAGTACTTTTTATTTTATATAATATTAAGCAGGATCTGAACTTTACAAAAAAAATGCTTTAATAATGAGCCAGTCTTTAGTCGATATCTAAGAAAACGGTTCACAAAGTGTCCAAATCTGCAAAAAAACCTAATATTAACAATTTATAGTAATACGCACCAGACACGAATCCGTGCGACTTTTTTTATTTCTTAAAAGTCCGTCGTTTTATAAGCTAAAGATGACTTTAAAAGGGCATCGCTAAAATATCTGAAAGATTGAGTTTGATAAGTGTTTCGAAGATTGGATAAGCATGGGCACAGGTGCATATCTAATGGTGAATATTTTTAAGGCGAGAATATAAGCGTAGATGAATAAATAAATATATTTTTTTATATTTTGCACTTATAAAAATCCTTACTATAAAACGCGTTTGCCTATCGTATCGTTTTACGCACGCAAATTTTTGTTTTAAATGGTTGGCGACATGAGTGAAGTATTAAATGACAAGACTATTGACAATGACATTTGTGGCTAATAAAAATTTATTAATTTTATATTGTTCTGTAAGAAAGTATTTGTGAGTATGAATATTTTACGAGATAGTTTATCATCTTTTACTTATATACCTAATATATTATTATTGGTATATTAGTCATTTTAAAATATTTGAAAACATTAACATTTCATAATATGTCAAAACTGTCAAATGTTATAAACTATACAGTGCTATCAACATACTTTTTAAAATGAAAATTTTCGTAATTACATAAAAATAATAAATTAATTAAAAAAATGATCAAATGACAAAATATAAAAAATATTATAAACAACTTATTTCATATGGCTGTTGTACACTCGTTCTTTAAAAAACTCATCGCTTCGCGATTCGTTTTTTAAACTTGAACTCGTGTCATAACAGAATTCCATATGAAATGCGTTGTTTAATATACTATTAAACCGACAATTTTCTTTTTTTGACCACTTCTCGAATATGCCTATGAGCCGGAAACAAAACAGCAATCGACCATAAATATGTTTCAAGAAGAGCTAAAACCAAGGCTAAAACCAACAAAAGTTCGTGGACGATGCACTGCGGAGCATAATGACAATACGATCTATAGATAGATGAAAGCTTTTACAAATCTCGTGAAACAGATGACGTCATTATAGCATATTCTGGAATTATCCTTTTAGGTCTATTAGTTTTTCTAGATTTCTCGAACGTTCTAGTTAGTAAAAAATGGCACAGTTATTATCAGATTCACTGATTCAGTCAGTTGAAGTCTAGTTAACAAAGGATTAAAACCATAATGAATAAAGTTTGTGATTGAGTCAGTTTGAGTTAATACCTGTTTAAATAAAAACGATAAAAATCTTGAACTTATACTAATTTTTGCGATCATTTCTTTAAATTTTCTCAACTACATTGGTACCCAAACTCAGGTTCTACTTAAAGTTAACCTTTTATTTTTTTGTAATTTTTTCTGAAAAAATCGAATCTTGGCAACAACGTAAGAAAACCTTGAAGCAAGTCTAAGAAAGTAAATAAATTTTGCATCCTACTTGCATTTTAGTTATATCCTGTTAGAACAAATACTTTTTAATGAATAATATAAAAATTTTACAAACGAACATTGTTAAGTAATGATTCATGTTTTGAATGATGCAAACTATCAAAACGATTGTATTAAAATGCCGTTTATGCATTAAGGTAAACAAATAAAATCCAAATATTGGCTATTCATATTGACCTACTAAAATTCAAATTAACAACAAATGTACATCCTTAACTAAACAATATCAAACAATAATATGTAAAATGAAAACAATTTTGTATAAACCTACAAATACATTTCTTCATCTATTATTCCAACCCTACACAAAAAAACTTTTATAAAATTGACCAGAAGACATTTTCATTTAAAAAAATAACTATTATTACTTCAATGCGCTTCATAAAATTAAACTTTGGATTGAAAACACGATTTCAATTAGTGAAACTAATAGTTAAAATATATTGTTCATAAAAAATCTAGTAGTGTTAAGAATTTATTAAATGTAAACAATAAAATAAATTTTAAATATAATTGATTCACTAAAAACAGCTGTCAGCAAAAATAAAAACAAAATATGCTTTAAAATATATAATATATATTTATTTTAAAATAAAATATTGATTAATAAAATGGTTGGATTCGTAAAAACTTGTTCTAATATCAAAACACTAGATAGGTATTACTACCAGTTAATTAATCCACATTGTTACTAATTGGTTCATTTCATATATATAAAAACGAAACACAGTTGTATAAACCTTACCTTACAAATTATGTTTATTGTTGCTGGCAAAAAAGTTTTGCAAACCATTATTGTTGTACTTACAAAACTGAACCACTGAACTCGTAAAAATAGGTATGTAAAACGAATAGAAACACTATTACGATTTCTTAATACTTTCGTTAGTTTACTGATGCAATCAACCTTCAATCTTGTGTCAACCACTTTCAAAAAAGATTAAATTTTATATATTAAATGAAGTAACAAAACTATTTTATCAAATATTCAATCCTTTGTATTTGTCAATGTATAAGTGTGATCAATTGTTAAAAGATGAATGGTGTCGAATTGTCGAACACTTGTCGAATGATGACGAATAGTTAAATACAGGTAAAAGTTCCGTTAAAAACGTAAAATACGCATTTCTGACACGAACAATGACAACTGTCAAGTCAGAAAAGCGTATATCAAAGAGCGCTCTTTAGCGTAGATAGATAAAAAAAGTAGTCATAGAGGATGTGTTCAAGTAGCAGTCAGTATCAAACATAATGAAATATGTAAAATGAAAAAATATCGAACATAATTTACTGCTACTTGCCTTTTATACGAACGTAAAGAAAATTTGTAATGCCAATGTTGCAAACTCTGCCACTGAAAGCGCAGGTGTCAACTCTATTTTTTATTTTCTCTATGGTTAAGTCATAAACTCAAAGAATAATTTATTATCAAATCAAAACAAAACAGTTTTTAAGTGTCAATTCAAGAAAAAATGTGTTAATATAAACAAGCTGTTTTCTATTTTTGTACAAAACAAGTGCTTATATGTTGTACTATAAAAATAACAATTGTTTAAATAATGATAAAAATTTAGAAAATATAATTAAGTACTTATTTATATGCTACACAAATTGTGCAATAATATACAATGACTGGAAATGAAAAGCATATATGTCCTTTACTTAGAAATCCAGAAAATTATAATCCCGATACACTGGACTTGGTTGATAATTTACATGCAAGAGGTTACTGGTTATCCTGTTTGGAACAGATGGTTAAAAAGTTCGTAAACAAGGCCCAATATTTAAATCCTAAAGATCCGAAAGCCAAAGAAAAAGCTGAAATTTGTTATCAAGAATTTCACAATCTTGTAGAACAGCTTGCAGTAGATCCCAGGTATTTATGCATTTCTATTAATTTTATAGTAATCTTAGGATAACAGTATATTCATTGTTGTTTTATCTGATATTGTAGTCTTTTAAAACCACTGAGCATTCGTACTTTATTAGAGTTTAATGAAGAGAATCTTAGATCAAAAAATTTTAAAGATGCTTGGCAACAACAAAAAGAAATTGAGAGTTATAATGCTTTGTGTCAGTTAAAATCTAGAATTGAATACATAGATGCTAAAGAAAACTTTGAGGAAAAATGGTGTGAAATTGTACAAGGTGTTTTAGCAGGTAATGTGTTTGATTGGGGTGCCAAAGTCATTAGGGATATTTTAGAAAGTTCCAACAGTTTTGGATTTGAAGATGCCATAACAACCATTCAAAAAAGACCATGGTTTGTTGATAAGTTAGAAGATTTTGTTGACAAATTAAAGGTAAGTCAACTTTTTATTATATTATTTTATTGTTAATTGTGCATATTGTAAATGTAAGAGGATATTTATTTCTAGATAACTCCTTACAAAACTTGTGTACTTTTTGTTGATAATTCAGGAGTTGACTTTATATTAGGTATACTACCATTGACCAGAGAACTATTATCTCATGGCACAAAAGTTGTATTGACAGCTAATAGCTATCCAGCTTTAAATGACGTTACATTTCAAGAACTGAATATATATTGTCAAAAAGCAGCAGAACATTGTTCAATATTCAAAGAAAGTTTAAGCAGAAAGCAGTTAATTACAGTTGAGAATGGACAGAGAGGACCATGCTTGAATTTAGCAGATTTATCAGCTGGTAAGAATAAAATGATACTATTTTGTAGTTATTGTTGTCAATTATTTCCATTACAGAACTTTGTAAATGCATGGAATCAGCAGATTTGGTAATAATAGAAGGCATGGCTCGAGCAGTTCACACCAATTTAAATACGAAATTGACAGTAGATTGTTTAAAATTGGCGGTATTGAAAAACGAGTGGTTAGCCCAGAATATGGGAACCAAACAATTTTCCGTTATCTGCGATTTTGATTCTGTCAGTTAAATTTTTATTGTACCTGATTGTTTAAAAATATATTATACTTTTAAATATGTCAATGGTTGTGTTATTTTGTCCATTTTCTATGAAGTCCAAGAAGATAAATTTTATTTATTAGCAATTATAACTTTATACGCTTAATAAATATTCACGATAAATAATTCGATTCTAATTGAAAATGTCGTTTTTTTGCGATCCTACAGAGAAATCTTACGAAAATCTGTACAACATAGGTTGTGCATAGAAAAAAATATGAATCAAACAAAAATTATTAAGGCTGTTTTATCAATGCACAACGTTTCCTTACAATCTTGGCTATTTATTAGTAAAATCATTTCATATTTGGCAGAGACATTCAAAAGAAAACTCCAAACAATCTGTAGGTTTTAGAGTTTTATATTAGGTTTCTGTTAAAAAAAATTAAAAACTAATGTTTAATTTTGTCAATTTTCAAAAATTAAAATTTGGGAACCTACAGATTGTTCCCTCTTTTATAATCAAAAAACAAAAAAAACATTGAAACCACAAATTTCTGATATGTTTAATATATTTCAAAATAATAAAAAAGTGTGTGTTGGTGTAGTGGTAGTATAAACAGTTTCAGTATAAACTCACTGGGTTAACTTTTTAAAAATAAAATAATAAACCCATCGTAATTGTAAAAATATTTTACAAATAAGTAAATTAAAACTCTTTAGAAGAGACATTGGCTTTAGGTAAGAGAGGTTTTCAAATTAAATGAGTACACTTAAAATTTATTACACAGCAAGGTTGCATTATATTTTAAATTTAAATCTGTAAAAAATATAATTAAGGCAGTTTGTTTGGTACACTCTTTCAGTTCTTCCCTAATATCTCCTTTGTTTTTGAATACATAATTATTTTATTTTTTGCAGAGGTATTCAAACTTAAACTAAGAACAATCTGGTTGGTCCTAAGTTTACAAAAAAACTAATATTAAATTTTGTCAATTTGCAAACATCAATTTTTTAAAACCTACAGATTTTTCCATATTTTTTTTAGTATTAATTACAATTTTTTTTTCTAACATCTAAACCTATATGAGTTTTGAGGTAATTCTTTTCGAAATATTATTTGTAACCGATGGAAATATGTATATCGCGATATTTCACATTTCTGCTTCCACCGCTACATCTCGCTACTATGGGTGTGTTCGGGGAGCACGCTTTTGAGCTATGTAGCGCCAAGAGCCATATAACGCAAACGAGGGATAGTCCTAGATAGCGCCAAATGGCGCAAATAGCGTGCTCCCCGAACACACCCTATATAGGTATATTTTCAAAATTTTTATTCTTTGTGTAACTATAACCTACCTGATATCTGAGTTATTTATAAATAAAATCATTTAACTTGTCTACTGAGGTATTCAATAAAAAAATTCGATAAATATCCATAGTTTTTTTTTTATTTGTAGTCATTGTAAATGACATTTTTTTATTATTGATTTGACAGGAGTATACTTGTAACGTCAAATAAAATATTACTAACAAATTCAAAACCTTTATTCAATAATTATTTAACAAAAATTTTGATTTTATAAATGCATATGAAAAGTACAGTTAGTATTGTTAGATATAATATACATATACCTGAAATATCATTTGACTTTTAAGCTAGGTAATACAATTTTTATTATAACAACCGAAGGTACATCATCACGAATTCGACCATTTTTAACTCCCATTTTTTGTAGTAATAACACCAGTATTTATGATTTCAAATTGCAAATAAAAAAACTGCGACGTCGTGCTTGAAAAATCGGGCGTGTTTTAAAGACCTGTTTATTCAATTATACGATTATATTAGATATATTTTACGAGATTTTTGGAAGGCTGTAGTTCCGATTAACTCCCATCAGAATTTCGCCTTGGTATTAACACGGTAATTAGTTCTCGTGAAGCTCGATCCAAAAAAAAATTTGTCTATAGTATGTACAACAAGTACGAGGAGTAATAAACCCTAATTAAGCATGCAAAACCTTTACAGGGAGCACCATGAATTTTTTGATAAATCTCTTACTTTAAATTACATTTCTTCCGTAAATCTAAAAACCAGGTAGATCGACCCCGTATTTGTTTCAATTGTAGCAAAGTTTATAGGGTTTCTTCATTTTTAAAGGATTAGCAGATAAGCAATAACGCAATGCAGTGGTGTGTATTTTGGGAAAAAATACGTTTTAAATTATAATATAATAAAAAATTAAAAGAAATAATTATTGGAATACATTACTTACATTGTCAATTTTCCACATATTTGCCTCTACTTTGATAACATGCTCGATACAGTTTGTCCAATTTTCCTTACTAACATGACTTACAGCACTCTCAAACAATTTCACAACATCGTTTATTTTAAAAGTAGTATTTTTTTTCCAACTTCCCCCTTTACCTGAGCCCATATTAATTCTATGGGATTAAGTTCACAATGATAAGGGGGAAGTCGAAGAACTGATATACCACGAGAAGAAGCCATTTCTTCTGCAATGTAGGTTTTCTATTTATTCTTGTTCATTTTTGCAATTCTGTAAAGTTCTTTGCTTAGTGGATCTTTTGGAAACTTAATATTTTTCGAAATAAGCCTCTCCAAAAGCTCTGCTTTACGCCAACGATTTGTGGGCAATGCTTCTCGTAACCTTGAATGGTAACTTGCGTTGTCCATAACAATAACAGCCCCTTTTGGAATCAGATCC
The DNA here is from genome assembly GCA_035357415.1 of Ophraella communa. Classification (NCBI taxonomy): domain Eukaryota; kingdom Metazoa; phylum Arthropoda; class Insecta; order Coleoptera; family Chrysomelidae; genus Ophraella; species Ophraella communa. The sequence goes on from CM068995.1 coordinate 19,908,811, forward strand.
AACATTTGAACAAACCATTCCTCGAAGACATCCCCATTCATACCTTCGTGATAGTCCCCCGTGCGTTTTGAAATAAAAGTTAATAATCCACCATCAACAAAACCTTCAAAACTTCCAACATGGGCAATGATGTCTTTTTCCAGGTGGTGGCTGCAAACCTAACGACAAACCTTCCACGAATGCCTGCCTTCCGCTTTTAATGTTTTCATCTTGCCAAGATTTGGAAACGGTATATCCAGCATTTATCCATGTTTCGTCTAAGTAGAAGATTTTCAAATTTTGTTCTCTGTCATGTCGAATGCTTCTTAAATAGTCTCTTCTCCAAAAAACTATTTCCGGTTTATCTATCAAGAGAGATTTTCTATTATGTTTTGTATATCTGAAACCCACATCTTTCAAAAGTTTGCATAATGTCATTCTGGAGAATTTTGTATAGTCCGTATCTTCTTGCACTGATGTCATAATTTTGTCAAGTGTTGGAATTTCCTTTCGTAAGTAGGACATTACGCCTTAGTCTTTGTTTTAATGATTCATCGATCTCAATTGGTTTTCGGCCTGAAGGAGTTTTAGGGGGTTGAAGAGTTCCATTCTTGCTTTCTTTTAGTAATCTATAAATTGTTGATTTAGCAACACACAACATAGCAGCCGTTAATTCCACAATATCATCAACACTTGCCCTTGGATCCTTGTTTTTCAATGATATATAACAATTCAATATCAGAGTTTTTTCATTGAAAGATAATAGACCTGTTTTTGGTCGTTTAGATAGTCCTTGGCTTATCGACATTGTTTGGTACTTGCACAATTAACATTCAACAAATGTTTTAAATATATTCCAACTGTTTACAATATTATGAAAACCATACAACTTTACTCAAAGAATTAATATTAAGTACTGATTTAATTTACCTACTTTCTTTTAAAATAATATTCCCGATAATGTTTCTAAGAAAACTGGGTTGTTTGGAAAATCCCTCTCAATAATCGAATATTCTGTAAATAGGTGTAATCGTATTAATCCGATTACAGTAGGCCACTTGCCTTTAAAAATTTCTGAGAAAAATTCCCCAAACACTACATATAGGAGTAATACAAAAAAAAAATTTCATTTTGCTTCTTTGAATTTAATAAAAATTGTAACAATATCTTGCTATCTTGACTTTAATTAATTTTCTTAAAATATATTTCATTGTAATTTATTTGTGACAATATTCAAAGTTTGAATTAATCTTCTTACAAAAAGAACAAAAATATATAAAATAATTATTGTTACAGAATAAACTGTGTTGCCTTTCTTCATCAAACTTACTAAAGTTTATGTACCTCTATCACTTTTTTTATTAAAATTAGTACATCCCGTTACCTCTGACCTAAATCGTTTATTCTTTAGCATAGCTGCAACTCATTCGTTCAATACAAAATGTACCTTACGGTAGACCCTCTTAAAATATATTTTGGTACGTCTATGAAATCTACTTAAATGAATTATTTATTACTCCTTGTCCTTTCTATATAGACTATAGATGTGTGCATGCGCATAATTGAAATAAATTAGTTTTAATTTTAAGCTACGAGAACGCTTTTTTTGCCATTTCACTTTGAACTTGCATAAGTTTGTTTTATTTTTCTGCTCTCTCTTAATTGATATTTTTGTTTTAAAAAATATGTCAGGTTAGATTAGGTGAAAAGATTATATCCGGGTATATGAGACAATTCGGCATAAAAAACTCGCGTTTTTATAGAAAAAATTCAATGCGCATGCGCAACTTCTGGACACGATTTTCGAATTCTGCGTATTTGGAATAGTAGGTTAGTCATTTTTGGTAATGAAATTCCAATGGGAGTTAATCGGAACCTTCTACTTTTGGAATTCTAGAGATTTGTTCCTGATATTTTCTAATTAAATCTTAATTGATTTTTTTTTGTGGTAAAATTATAACATAATTTTGAGATAAATTAATTTCGAAATATTATTATTTGAGGGACCTTTCAGCTTCGCGCGACGGAAAAGTGGTAGAACAGATTAACAATAGGTGCGTTCTTTTTGACTGAGATCTCAGTTAATCTCAGCTCACATTGGTAATGTACGCGTTTCGATTAACTCACTTCGAAGTGAGCTGAGATTTTTCCTCCCCCTTTACCGATGCTGAATGTGCTATGCGGGGGTATAAAGTGGTGGGGAGCAAGAAATATTTTATTTGTTTGGGTTTTAAAAACAACATAAAGTACGTTTCACAATAAATCGTTGACTTGGTACCTGCTCTTAACTGCTCTTAAGGGATTACTAATAAAAGGTGGTTAATATTTCTTCGAACATTTACAGAAAGGTATTATTTATTTTTGTCCAGGAAGATATAGGTATACGTATACGTATACGTAAGTTTCAACAGTTTTGTTTAATTTCAATTAATAAATAAACTTAAAATTTGTTTGTTTGTTTTTAAAAAATTTCGTGATTTTTTTTACAAAATAAATTTAAGTTTTAGTAAATGTTACTGAGTTTTATTTAAATCTATTTTGAAAACCGGATTACGGATCTGTTAATGTTTACTGTACCTACAGTGAGAAATTTATAACCTTTCATTACTAATCCCCTAAGGTCAGGTACCGGAGTCAACGAATTATTGTGAAACGTACTTTAATAACCTAACTTTTTTTTGAAAATAAAATGGAAACAATAACGTTATTAGATTATTAGATGCTAATACAAATGTAGAATATACTTTAAATCTTTCCCTTGAAGATGCACAGAGGGCGAAGGAAGGTATAACAAATAATAATAATTATCTGCATTATTATTTCTCTTATTTCGTAGGTATATTTGTATAATTAAGCATGCAGGTCGCGCGTTTCAATTGAGTTTGTCGTTCTTTTTGGTGCTTACTCACATCACTTTATACCAGATCACCTCAATTGACCTGTCATTACAGCAATTGTTAAAAAATTCAATTGTAAGTGAGGTCAGATAAGTTTCACTGGAATTGTCTTTCATACCACTGCGACACGAAAGAGAGTTGTATTCACTTTTATAGTCCATTTGAAAGAGAGAAATACAAAGGGTGAAGGTACCATTTATATTTCGGTAATAGTAAATAAAAATGGCTTTATTTTTTCCTAAAATATTCCTGATGATGATCAATACACTTTTGCATTCCTTTAAACAATTTGCAGACTTTTCATTCCTCTTGAAACATCTCCAAAACATTTTTTTTGAACAGCACTCATAAATCGTTGACCATGCAATTTACTTTTGATATTCGGGAACAAGAAGTCATAATATAGCGTGGCCCTATTTTCGAACGTTTGATGTGCACTCCTACTCTTGACGTCATTAGAATAGAACAGCCAATAGAAAGTGGGCGTGGTTCTATTGAAAATGCCAAAACCGTATTCTTGAAATTTGTTCTCCCACTGTACCGATAAAAGGGTTGCTCCCCGAGAGAACAATTACTTTATATTGCTTATTTTTTAAGGAACGACTAAAACGCCAAGAGAAAGTATTAGGGATTTTTATTTTCGGACCAAAAATATTCTTTTGATGTATTGGGAACTTGCAAGACGCCAGTGTTGGCTCCTAACTGATGAATTAGCAACTGGAGTAGACGTGAACAACATCAATTAGCTGTTAATAATATGTTTAAAACGTGTGAAAATAAAGTCAGTATTATAGGGTCATTCTGTACAAATATTCGTAACAGCTGTAAACTTAACATCGATGTCACTAACATCGCGATGTTAAATCAAATTTAACAGCGCGGTTAAAAATCGTATTCTGAACAATATTACATTGCAGCTAACTTCACTTTTATTGTGTTGGTTAATATAAATTGCCGACTTTTTAGGTTATTGTTATATTTATTGAAAGATATTTATTATTATTAGTTTTATATATTTATTTTTATTATTATTATTATTATGGAATGATTGTTCATTTTGATTTACTTCTTGAAAATTTACAATTCTATCACAAACACAGTTTGACAGTTTCAACTCTCCTAACGTCGAATGTTTTGGTCGGCGTTACTTTAACAGCGAAAATGTTAAAATACATCGATGTAAATTACAGTAAGAGCGTACAGAATAGCATTTTCATAACATCTGTCGACCTTGAAAGTTTACAGCGCTGTTACCGCTAACATTTTTGTACAGAATAAGCCCATAAAGCTGTACAAAATTTCTGTTTTTTCTTTAATGAGAAATTTATTTCTTAATTATAGAACGTAAATCAAGGTGTATTTGTTCAGTACCTACCTCAGTACCAAAGTTCAGGAAAGATATTAATTTACATAAATTTCTCAAAAATGTATACCTTATATACTAGAAATTGGTAAACCAATAATGAATTCAATCACATATGCCAATGGGATTTAAACTTTAAATACCCATCACGTCTTCTCCGCCATTTTTGTTGACGTCGGAGCGCCCTCTATCGCAAACGGAATTTCCCATTACGTTTAGTTATAGGTTAGAAAGTCTGGAAAGCATTTAATACCTAATTCCTTTAATTAGGGAGTGTTTTTATATTGTGGAATACTTTAATCCAGAACTGTTTATGTTGTTTTTCTAGACAATAAGAGGACGTTTCTTTAGTAGTTTATCCTTAATAAATAAATAATGCACTACCCCTAAAGCTGCTACGTGTATAAAAAAGTACGCACAGCTGGCAGAATTAACCGCCCAACTTATATTTTGTTATTTAGTCGGATACATTATTTTATTTTATTTTTATATATTTTTAGTAGTTTTTAATGTCTACATAAATCTTAAAAAGGAAAAAAACACAATCAACTGAAATTTTGTTTAATCTTAAAAACTCTATTTCAATTTCAAACATTTGAACAGGACAGGTAACTTTTATCGCAGTACTTTTGAGGTTTTCTTAGATTTTCCATTGCTTGTTCTAAAAATAAAGTATTAAAATAGTCATTTGGGTCAACTACATAAATAATCGCAAATATAAAATATGGATAAATGAATAAAAAACCTTTTGTCTTTTATTTGTTTTGAACATACTGTATTGTTTGATGTTACACGACATTAAATTTCACAAAAAAATATGTTTGTTAATACTTACTGAAATGTAAAAGAACTCATTTAAAAAATAAAATTATAACTAATAACCACAACAGCACAGACAGTTATGTTAACAAACAACTATTTTAAGATTAGATTATTCTATTTTCGCGGAAATATTTCAAATTCTGTAGTGACCCCTAACAGCATATACAAAAAGAATCATTCTGGTTCTTCGTTTCCATGTCAACAGTGTTAATTTTCCTTTTTAAATTTAAGTATTTTTTAAAAATTAATAATCAACAGGTTACATAATACCATTTTTAAATTTCCAATCAAATACAGTTATTTTACCAAGTTGGCAGGTTGTCCACCTTTAATCCATCGATGGATATCCATTTATGTTCTTGGATATTCATGGATATCCTTTTCTACAACTTGTCGTCTGGTGTCCGTGAATCTCTTTGTCAAGGTCATCCAAATATTTTTAATAGTGGTTGAAAAAAATATAGTAGACCCTTTGGGAAACCGATTGTGTAGTGAGAAGAATTTTTGGTTAAAGTACCTACTATTGGGGTTCACAAAGCTGAGGTTAAATTTGTTACTACATATTATATTCGAAACCGATATTGGTTCACAATGAAAAACATTTATTTCAAGGTTATGTAACCGAACTATTGAACTGGCTAGGTATAGTTTTCAACCAATGGAATATTACTAGATATGAAATCGGAATTGCAGAGATTATCATTCAATAATCGGTTTATTTTAAAACTCTCCGTTTGAAAGTGTAACTAAGTATGTGTGATATTTTGATTTATTCGTTTTACTGTCTATAAGTTTTTCAAGTGGATATTTATTACGTAATGAAATTGATAGTCAGATGTTATAAGAATCGAGAATATTTTGTAAGTAAAATATTATCATTGTTTATTTAAAGAAAAACCGTTATACTATTCAAGCAACAGGGTAAACAATTACTGTTAACGTAGATAAAAGTGTAATTTATAAATCTGTTGTTTTGGCATATATTATTAGTATAATTCTATTAATGGAAATATACTCGTCACGTGGAATATAAAGTAGTTTATATTATAAATCGTGGAATATAGGTAAGAATAATGAAAATATAACAATTATTCTATGAAAATTTAAAAATTACTTTTAACATTTTAGTATTTGGTATTGCCATTTATTATTAGCGTTTTCTTTTGAGATCAGAGCAATGCATTGAGTGCACATTTAGAGCGGTTGTGTATTCTATGAAAATGTCAATAGAGAGCAATATGTTACGCATGTTCTTTTGAACAGACTGCTCGCCGCTCGCCCTCTGAGGGCACCAAAAACTGCTCTGACTATTCGACTCAGGGCAATAAGAATAGATTAGGTTCAAGATCAAGTTGAAATGAAATGAAAACATTACATTGTGTAATACATATAAAAAGTTACTTTATTTTAATTTAGCACGACTGAAATAAAAAAAATTTCAAGTACCAATAATAACCAAAAAAGTGCACCATTCTTTTTAAATGTCAAAAACACGCAGTTTGCACTGAAATTGTTTGTTGTCAGTGCTAATTAAAAACCGGGGTAGCGCAAGGGCAATTGGTCGTATATATTTGAGAAAAAAAATCATGATAAAAGTCGCCAAGAGAAATTGCTGTAAATTATTTTCGAGTATGTCAAGCGTAACAACCAACACCAAGTAGAAAAATAGGATTTGTATAGAATTTTGCATAATGAAAGTATACAGATGATATCATTTTTATATTTACTGACCATTTTCCCATATTTTTTGTCTAAAACGTTTTGTTCTATCTATCAAAATAAAGCGGTGGTGGAAGTTCAATTTTTTTTATAAACAAACTAAGATTTCTCCCGTTTCTTTTGACCGATTTTAGCAAATTTAGGCTCATGTAAAAGAGCATAATTTGCACTATAAAACGGTTATTTGGTTTTAAATTTTTGAGTTGCTGTCGCCGCTAGATGGCGTTAACTGAAATGGTAGCCAATTTTTGAGTTTTTTTTTTTCAAAAGATAACAAATGTAATGGTATTGGTATTAATTTTTATATATTTTAAAAGAGGATACATTTTTCAATTTAATGAACAGAATTGATCATCTACCTTTTTTGAACTGTTAATATTGACCACAATAAAATTATATTTTGGTCAATATCAACGGTTCAAAAAAAGTTAGATGATTAATTTTTTTCATTTAATTTTAGAAAAATGCATGGTCGTAGGAAAAATTCTTTTCCTACGACCACATATGAAAGTGCTAGTTCCCATATAGCACACGACGTACTGGGGACGTACATATTAGGTCCGATTTGGGTCTTTACGTCCCCGGACCAGAGGGGACGTTCTGAGTACGTTCTGAGTACGAAGGAAAGGTCCATGAAACAAGCATTAAAGCTTTTATTTTATTTAATTGAAGATCAAGGAAGTATTATTTAGGTATTTTTTAACAAAATTCTTTATTACTTTTGATTTTATGATTTTTATTTTATTTTGTTATTACCTATTACCTAGTTTTATTTTAAATTTTATAAATCATTGTGAAATAAAAATGGTTATTAAAAATTGTTTTATTTAATTAAAATATTGAGATTATTTTTCACCTATTTTCTGGATACGTCCCAGAACTGTCCACAGTTTGAGCCAAAAGAGTACGTACCAAGGACGTCCATTTGCGAAAAATTTGGACGTACCAGGTACGTCCAGATTTGTCCACATTAGGCACAGTTTGGACCAAAAGTGTACGTACCTGGGACGTCCATTTACGCGGAATCAGGACGTACCCGGTACGTCCATAGGACGTACACTGTCCCTAATCCGTACGCTTTATGGGTTTGCACACTTATTTGTACTTAAGAAAGTAGCTATATCAATATACGTATTGAAAAGTGCAATAAATGTCAAATAAATGTACCTAAGTGCTATAGGGATGATTGGCGCATACAAGAGGAGTAAAACACAAATGAAAATGTTCAAAATAGGTACTTTACTAACACATAACATTTCTCATGTTCCAATTAATTTCACCAACTGACCATTTTACTTTTAATTTTTATAGATCCCACAAAAAAAAATTAATATGTCATTTAGCTAATAAAGAATTTTGATGTGAATTCCTGAGAAAGGTCGTTATTTGATTTTAATTAATTATATTTCCATGCAATATCTAAACTCGTTAATCCTAATTTTTAACATGACTAATAATTAAAATAAATTTTATAAGTAAATTTAAAATATTTATTATTATAAGAAATATTGGGGTTGTAGGAAAAATCGTGTACACAACGCGTTGGAAAGTGTATTTCTTGCACTCGTTACGTTTCCGCACTAAACTTCACTTGTGCGTCATACTTCACTTTTCACACTCGTTATGTAATATACCTACTAATACAAATCCGATTTTTCTACTTGTAGTTGGTTGTTACGCCCTCTAGCGGACGTTTGGAAAACTCAAAAATAATTTACAGCAATTTCTCTTAGCGACTTTTATCATGATTTTTTTTCTCAAATATATACGACCAATATGTTATGAGATATGGCCGCTCGCTACCCTTAACTGATCACCCTGTACACAGGGTTATATTATCCAATTCTTTACCTGTAATTCTCCATTTTTTGTTGTTTTTGTTTACCCATAGTATAATCAAATTGCACTTATAGGTACCTAAGTAAGTGCATAGATAATGCAACTCATACATTATATTTATAATAGTATTAATTTGCCATTTATTGTACTAAAAGATAATATTTCTTGTTTAAATTGAACAATCAAAAGTGATTTATTTACAAAAATTAATGATTTTTATTCATTAATCTTTCTTAAATTTTTACGTTATGTGCATTTTTAAAAAAATATTGCATGTGTGTGATATTGCTTACCACATATTGAAAATCAAATCAATCCTTTATACGGAAAAATATTTTACCATCCTCGTTCTTACTTAAGGGTACTATCAAATCCCAGTGTCAGCGAATTCTATAAATAAATCAGCGTTTGTCACTCAAGATGGTCTGCAATGGATGTACACAGCAATAGTGAGACCAATAATTACATATGGGGCAGTGGCTTGGGGAGCAAGGGCTAATCTGAGTACGACGAGGAAAAATCTCTCGAAGATTCAGAGACTAGCCTGTTCATGTATCACTGGAGCAATGGGAACTTGCCCCACTGCTGCAATGGAGGTGATTTTAAACTTAACCCCACTGCACATTCTGTTAGAAAGTGTAAGGAAGAAAACGATATATAGAATGATCAAGGAAGGAATTATCAGGGAAAAACCCCGATCACTTCATTTTGATCAAACTTGGGAAATGCCCCAAGATGATATGCCAAAGAAATTCAACTTTGTGAGAAAATTCATCACAAGGTTGAGTAATAAATCTGAATGGGACGAAGACACCATACAGAATTTAAATCAGAATACCATAAAGTGGTATACGGACGGTTCCAAGCTAGACGAGGGAACTGGGATAGGAGTTTTTGGACCGAGAGCCAAATACTCAGAAAGCTTGGGCACATACCCGAGCATCTTTCAAGCAGAAGTCCGCGCCATCGAAAGATGTGTGGAATAATCTTAGGAAAACTAAGGGAAGAAATGGAGAAAGAAAAATCCAAGTACTGGAATCAGCTGGAAGGACTGAGGCAATCTAAGATACTACTGGGGAACTATGACCAGAAGAGATCTCTTAGCTGCCTCAACCTCAGTAAAAAAAGGCTCCGAATTTTAACGGGAATATTAACCGGGCATTGCCGGTTAAGAAGCCACATGAAGAAACTAGGGTTAGCAGATGAAGCAAAGTGCAGATTCTGTGAGGAAGAGGATGAAACCTTAATACACATACTCGCAGAATGCCCCGCCTTGCAAAATTCTAGGGCTAGATACCTAGGAGCACATGGAATAGAGGAAGGGGATCTACCTGACTTGAAGCCCGACGATGTCCTAAACTTCCTCAGGAAAATAGGACTCGAAGAGCTGCTATAAGTCTGAGAAAATATCAGAACATGGCAAGTAAGGGGGAACACAATAGATCCTATAGGTCGCAGTGTAATTATCACCCCTAACTTATACATACATACATACATACACTCAAGATGGACAATGGGAATTTTTGAGAATGTCCTTTGAAGTATCGAATGCACCTTTAACCTTTCAGCGGTTACTAAATAATTTGTTTTCTGATCTTCGTGAGTAAATTAGCGTCTAATTATACAATATTTTAATTTCTTCAAAAACTATTGAATCTTAAAAACATCGAAAAATGTTTCTTCTTTGAAACAAGTCTTGATTACTTGGGGTATGACATTAATGAAACAGGTATTAGACCTGGCCAACGCAAAATTAACTCTGTTACCTATTTTCATTAGTAGTTAAATTCATTATTGCTGATGTTGATAAGGTAGGTACCTAACTACAAACAAACAAAATGTAACCTCAATATGTCAATCTGACGATGCTAGTTTTTAGCGAAACAGCTGTAATTGTATTTTAAAAATGTATTTTGCGAATATTTTGCGAAGTTTAGTTCAACCGTTCAGTTATTTATTGTTCTTGGTAAGATGGACTTCCACAAAGTAAAGGTTGCCATAATCAATTTCATTGTTGCTAATTTAAATTGAATTAATTACTGTATTACTAAATAATAATTGTTGCTAATTTACGGTGTACCGCAATGTTGAATTAATAAACAATAATGTCAATGTGTCAGTTTCTGACAAACCAATCATGGCCAATTCAAAATAATTATTGGTAAACGTAAAAATATCTACCAAATTAATACTTTGATGAAAATATTAAAATATCTAAAAAACTGATAACTTTAGGTATAGGAAGTACTTTATAAAATTTGAAGTATGACATTAGTACTTTTCGATAGTGATATAAAACACAGGGTGTTCTATTTAAAATAACCAAGAAAATAATATACTTGCATTTTGACTTACCCTGTATTTGATTTAACGAAAATTATGAAAACGAATATGTTTTATAAATTTTAACAATTATTAAAAATCTATGGATGCAATAGATCAATGCTCCTATACTCCTTTTTAATTATACAGGGAGTTAAACTTTCCATAGATACCCATTCTCAAAAGTATGCTATGGATTATACAGTGCGTCCATAAAGTAACGTATTCATTATTGGCTGAATGAACAATAAAATTAGAAATTCCCAAAACAGGTCGATTTTTGATTTCAATTTCTTATTGTTTCCTCAGAGTAATAAGTAAACATAGAGGTGCCACAACAACACAATAACATACAGTTTGTAGCCAATAGCAATGAACCTATAATTAAGAGAGATGGAAATGGAAATAAAATTGACATCTAGAGGTATAGGTAAATACAGCCGTACAGTGGCGTGTAATTGGTTAGAGTATCACCGTAATATATAAATGTTAGTCAAACTTTCATTAATTATCAAATATCAACTCACCAAGTCGTCCATCTATTGGAAACTGCATATTTCAATAAATGTGTTCTAGTTCCTTTTATAATATCTTCATTTTTAAAATGCAAGGAACACAAATGCGCATATTTTGGTAAGGAATTTTTTTATCGGAAGGAAATCTAAGAGAATGTATGTATGTATTTCATTATTAATTTGATTTTCTTATTTGTAATAAATTTTAATTAAAATTGCTAATTCTACGCCAATGAAGTGAATAACTTACCGGTGATAGGTTAGATTATCATTTTGCGAAGTACCACAAATTATACACGCTTTTCGGGTTTTCACCATTTTCAATATTGAAAATAAATAAAAAAAACTTTATAAAGTTCACTTAAATATACAAAAATTCAGGAAAAATCGAACAAAGCGCTAATCACCTCTAGACAATAACAAACAAAGGCACTGATGTCAAATTTTCGGTGTGGGTATTTGATACAATTGGTCTAGAGCTTTTTTATCAGTATTATAGAAAGGTAAGAAAGTGAATATTAAAATGTATTAAAGAATATTTTCTCTGAATAAAAATTTTTTCATAAAAGTAAAATAAAATTGTTGTAAATTATATTCTTACGTTTTTGTTTCCTACTTTGTACTTACAAAACACAACGTCTGGCAATGCTCTGCTGGTAAACAAATCTGTCTCGACGACAAGTAGTAGGGAATATGCCTACTCTATGTTTACTTATTACTCTGAGGGCTAAGGATAAAAGGGAGGAACTGTGGAGGGCTCAAGAGACTAAGAATCAATAAATTTGGTCTGCATTCACTCGATCCCACAGACTTCATGGGAGTGTCACCAACAATCCTGATGAGCTTCAACAAATGCATAAGGCTGATAGAATGACTATAACCTAGTGGTTACAGTGGAAGGGACCTAACACAGAGAGAGAATGAAGAGTTACTGTCAAAAAAGAACATAATAGAGCTTTCAGAAGAAATTGAAACAGTGTTCATTTAGTTGTTTAACGCAGTCGTTGATGGTCAATTTTGGAAAATATTATATTGCGTCAAAACACCCATAATCTTGTTAAACAACTGCTTGTGCTACTTGATCCGAATTCATAACCGTAGGGACTCAAACTATCACTTTAGTTCTACATTAAAGTGCTACTTTTAATTCCAAAGGACTAAAGTAAAACATCTGAATTAGATTGACAGTTTTTAACTAAGCAAGCGCAAGTATACTATGTCTCATAGTATATTTTGTTAAACACCTGTAATTGTTTCAAGTTGGTATATACGCGCCGGGGTTCGAATTCCCCATGTTGACGGATACTTTTTTTTGTTCTTTTTCCTTATTCCCTATAGTTTCATTATTTCCACATTAATTTACTTTGTTTAGATGAACTTTTTTATTAATATTTGCCCATTAATTGTTTATTTTATAAATTTTTATGGTCAATACCTATTTGAATTTTACGATGTAAAAATAGCGTATAGGACTAAAGGTCTTTTAATCCCTCAGGTGATTGTTGACTTCACCTTTGGGATTAAAAGATGTGCTTTAGTCTCTTGGTATATAATTATTGCATTTTTTATACAGAGGAAAACTAATAACTAATCTTGTGAATATTGAAAACTCCAAATTACACCTAAAATTAGGCTGTTTAATTTAACCCACTATTTCAAATTAATAAGAAAATGTTTGTGACAAACTATTGTTCGAAAAAATCTAAACAGCTTTAAATAATAAAGAAAAAAAACGTTATCTATAATAAGGTTTAAAATACGTCAGTGTCTAAGTCTTAAAACAATTTATATCAAACTAATAATTTTCCACTATACCAGAAATCATGTGTCTACTATGTACAAAAATAATTTTAATAAGTATGCATTAAAATATTTCAATACTTCAAACAATCGTAAGGATTGTTTAACGCGACGTCAGCCTATTATCATCTTTATCAAATATCATTGTCGGAATGAATTTATGTTTGTATATTAATAATCATTGTTAATTGCTGTGCAATAAAAGTGTAGTGGACATAAAAATAGAATCAGCATTTATCGGTATGTTCAATTAAAAGTTATTAAAATATCATTCATTCACAGGGTATGCAGTTATTTATATTTAATCAAAAAATTGTTTTTCAAAAAGTTTCCCTTGATAATTAATACACACAATAGATTGATATTAATGTAACTATTAAATAAACAATTTAGAGGTGTGATTTCACTGTCCTTGATTTTGTCATCGGCCCGGACCGGGCATTGAATTGCAACTGCCAGTTCCTTTTACTAGACGATCACTGTAATTTTTTTGAACTTAGTGCTTTGAATTTAAAAGAGTGGTATAAATCAAATAACAGAACTAATTTGGCCTTTTTATCCATTACCACAACGTCGGGTCGATTATTCGTCGCCTGTCTATCAGCATTTTCCAGCACTGCTCGTGGATTATACTTGTAATAGGGTGAATATAGATATTCAGTATTCCATATTTATGAAATAGTTTCTGGTGGATAATGTTACACAGTTGGTTGTGCCTGCGTAAACAATCCGTGATGGCTATCGGTGAACAGCCTGATAATATGGTTTCCGACGTTTGTTGGCACCGTTCAGGTCCTGCTGAATTTAGAGGGGAATAATTCTTATCTGTCCTATGACAATTTTATATAAATTCGCTGAAAGTGATTTGGTGATTAAGAATTCTCGTAATTTATTATTCTGTTATGTTTGTTATGTAGATTTATTATGTCACATGAAGCTCTTCCTCCTTCCTTTCTCTGCAGTGTTGTTCTGAGCACTGAGGAAATTGGATAGTGATATTTGTGCTTGGTGCTCATAGTTTTGTTCCCTGAATATCTTCCAATTTAGTTTTTGCGAATTGTACGTTAAGATGTTCTGCGTTCAATTAAGATTTTAGCAATGAACTAACCATCTTGCCTGTTGGAATCCCAAGCATTTCTATGTTTCTCCATTTTGCATGGCATCGATTATATGTTCATTAAAAATTTTGAATATTATCAACTCCTGGGGCTTACTAATTATTGGTTTTCCTTATAACTTTGCTTTACTTGCATTATCGTTGTGTTTTTGAGAATGGACACATATTCAAGACCAATAATTAAGTTCATATTTACTTGGAAGATTGCGATTGTTGTTTGTACCACCGCTACTAAGTAGTCTATGAAACAGCTTTTCATTGTTGGTGAATAAATTATCGTGATAATCGTTTGGATTTTACCTAAGAGTCACGTTTTTACAGTATCTAATATTTCAATAACTATTTGAGACAAATATGTGTGTATGTGTTTGAAATTGGCTTGGAAGCTAGTCCTTTAGCCACCTATTGCTGCACTTGAAAATAATATGATTTATATCACATTGAGAAGAATTGTCGCAAGAACATAACCCGGAAGAAATTATATTTAACTTGTCTAAGTGAGCTGGGAATGTACCATGATTAGTTTTTAAACGTCTAATTGTGAAGGAAAACTTTTTTGGCAAAGTATACTTAAAACTATAGGGTGTGTCTTTTGGTAACGTCGGGTGGATAGAATAGTGTTGACTGAATGTTTAACTATTTCCTTTCATTTTGGTATGAGGACTGACAGTTTATAATAAATTAATAATTGTTTCATTTTGAAATGTCAGTTGCATAGCCACCTATGGTTACCCTTTTGTTGTACCATAAGCAGAGACAACCAAACAGACGGTCAAGTACATGAGCATTTTTGTTCGACTGTCCAATAAAATAGTCCTGCTAGCTCTATCCTTATTTAGTTCACAAGTTTATGAAATGTCACATCTCTGTCATATTTTTGGAAAGTTAGCGCAGATGGCACTAGGAGCATGGAATTTTTGACACAACGGCAAACCTTAGAACATAAAGTTTATTACATATTCTGTGGTAAATGTTAAATGTAACGTGTCAACTGCCAAAGTATTCAGTCGCCATTATTGTTTTGACGAGTTGTATTAACTGTGTTTTTTGTGGCGTTTTTAGAATAAATTCAATAATTAGAGTTCTTATTTATAAACTGTGTAACAGTGGGTTGTAGAACAATTATTTTAGACTTTTGTTTAGTGATTAGTTTGTGTGTAACGATAGTTAAAAAACGGTGTGTTTTTTTATGCATTCTTTTAGTCTATATCTTGTCATTTCTTTGAAAAGTTAAGAACCACTTCCATATTTCACGTTCGGTATGTTTTCATTGCTCCTGTAATTTGTCCAATGGGCCATATATTATTTCGAGGACCACAATCATATTAACTAATGATAATTATAATATATTGTTTACATCATTTATGTTTCATATAAAACTACAAACCACAAAACAGAAAATTGATTATTCTGTTTTGTGGTATAAGCTCAGGGTAGTACTAAAAAAATTGTTATTATAAATAAAACCCGTACTTGAAATTTTTCTTTATCTTAATTGTTATTTTCAGAAAGTTTAGAAAAATAGAATTTGTTTTCTACAAGATTAATACCTAATATTAACTAAACGTTGATTTATTTGTTTTTTAAAAAAGTAAAATTGGTTTTTAAAGTTAAATAATTACATATAAATAGAATTTCCACGCAAAATAAATGACCGAATATGTATGTCTTGCACGCAATTTTTCTCGACAGTAAGGAAGGATATCAATAATTAAAAAGAACACCAAAAAAAATTGTTATTATAAATAAGACCCGTACTTGAAATTTTTCTTTATTGTTGAGATAATTGTTATTTCCAGAAAGTTTAGAAAAATATAATTTGTTTTCAACAAGATTAATAATATTAACTAAACGTTGATTTATTTATTTTTAAAAAAAGTAAAATTGGTTTTTTAGGTTAAATATTTACATATAAATAGAATTTTTACGCAAAATAAATGACCGAATATGTATGTCTTACATGCAATTTTCCTCGTTAGTAAGGAAGGATATAAAAAAAACACATCAACAGCTTTAACACTTATTTATTTCTCCAAATTAACAATTTATCTTTATTTTCATTACTTTTAAAATTTCTGTTGATACATTTAATGGTAGTGTATAGTCTTAACCTAAAATATAATTTTTTTACATAAAGTAATGGAAAATTTGTACAAGGATGTATAAAAAAGTTTCATTACTACTAATATTTAATATAGTTTGAAGAACATGATCTTTTATTGCCAATTCTGCAAATAGTTTTTCAAAAATGTTATTTAGTTTTAGCAATTTTTTATTAAATATCCACTTACAGAACACTGAGAAGTAGTATTTATTTTAATGTCATTTAATGTAAGTAACATTTATTCCGCATCTCCTTCGGAGTTTTTTGTACTTGAATTAAATAGTTTAATTCACTATTCCACACAATACAAACGCTACCACTGATTTATTCACATACAACCAACTGCCTACCTTAACCAAAATTAATGGCGACGACTATGGATACTCCTAAAGTGTCATGACGATACCTGCAAATGGATGCTTACCCCCTCCATATAGAGTCGATACTCTGGTTTGTATTATATACTCTGTGGCTACACTATGTTATATATTTGTAATCAGGAAAAGCGGGGCTACTCAAAACTATAAAAAAATACCATTTAAAATATTGAAGATGCATTTTATTGGGCAATCCTTATATACAAAATTCGGTCTGTTGCTACATTTTTGGTCGGTACATATAAAATAATACAACTTTTATTTGAAACTTTTTTTGTATTCCCGAAATTAAGGAAAATAAGTGGGGGTCAAAATATAATAAGAAACCCTGTACATTACCCCTTTGAAGCCATTTCATACAACCATCTAGTGATATTTCTTACGTGCTACATTTTATTAATCCGATTTTGTAGTTTGAAAGATTCCTTATACAATCCTCTTCAAACTTTGTGATAAAATTAATAAGTAGAGATAAACACGTGTTTAAGCTCTCCACTTTCATCCCTTTACCCTTTGATGGTTTGATCAATAGAGTTATTAACAAAAAATGAAGATCCAGTCAACCTGTTTCTAAATGGTTCTTAAAAACTGGAGGAATCTACATAGTTGTCAGTGGTTGTAATGACAATGAAATTATTGCATTTATTTAAAAATCTTGAGTATAACCGTAATTACACTTTGAAAATAACTAAATTAATGATTGAAGAAAAACACAAAATCAATGTCACCGATTTTTATTTAATTTAACAGTGACTAGTTTTGGCCTTTTGAGAAGGCCATCATCAGGCTAAAAAAACAGGATGAGGTCAACATTACAAAATATAACAAAACTCAAAAAACAAACATACCTTAGTGTCAAAGTTGCCAAAATAAGTTCAAAAACCATAATTGTTCAAACAAAAATGCTTGAGTCGTAACAAAATGTTAATATGGTAAATTATTACTGAAGTAATGGTGAAAAAATGTTTAGCATTAAATAAAATCCAAGCGTAGGCAGTGGCGGGCACCAGCTAATATTAAATAGACGATTTAGAAACACAATTAATCGTCCAAGACTTATTTTTGTCCAAGGACTTTTAAAATTGTTTTTAATGAACTTTTTGACAATTCTTAAATAAAAAGTCTCTGCTAATATAGCAAAAATCATTCATATTTAAACAATGTCTCCTTGAAATATTTATATCACAAAAACTTCAGATATTAATCTCAATACAGTCAAATTTACACGTTATCGAATAATAAATAAGAAAAATGATAAAAATCAAAATAATTCATTTTATTCTTGCCACTGTGTCTTTTAATTAATGAGTGTTTAATTAGAACAATTATAAAATTGTCGGATATTACAATTTAAAAAATATTATTATCTAAGGAGCTACATCTTTTTGAAGAGCTTTTTTATCAATTAAATATAATAAAAAGATTCAATAAAACTCGAGGTCAAATAACAAGTTATTTATTAGAGTTCTAAAGCAAAGTAAAAGTGATACCACAAAGCAAAAAAATTTCAAGAATATAAAAGATTTTTCTTAAGTTCAAAAACAAAAATATCAAAATATTAATCAAATCACAAACCAAAATCAAAACCAAATAAAAATTTAAAAATAATAGGTTGGGATAATTTTAAAAGGTTACTCACAGAAACACAAGAATACTGCGGTACAACTTGACTTTTGATCACTAACTATACTGGTACTTTCTTCAAGTTGACTAGCTGATATGTTCCCCTAAATATAGTATTTTTTGATTTTCTCGTTATACCATAATACAAGGTGTATCTGAAAATATTCTTAATTTTCTTAAAAAGTATCAAAAATCTAAATAAAAGGTTCTTTATTAATCTCAAACCAAAAATCTACACCTTAAATCAAACCAATTTCCAAGTAATATTTCCATCAATAATTTCCACCATTTTGATTTTGAAAATGTTAAAATTGTCTCTAAGGAAAGTGATTTAACCAAACGAAACTTCCTAGAAATGGTCGAAATTAAGAAAAATTTACATAGTGTTAACAGCCACACTGATTTGGAGTATTTATCACCAATTTATTTTCCCTTAACTGAGTAATTTGTGGGGTCTTGTCTCTTGTACCTATCTTGATGTCGATTTGAATTTATATAAAATATTTATTACCCGCCTATGTGATAGTTTTACATTTTTTAATTTTTTTTACTTTTTTACTGTTTTGTATGTTTTTACAATTTTATTCCACTTCGATTTCTTCAAACTAATATAATTTTAGACGTAAACTTAGTGAGTGATTTTGTAAGTTTTTGAAATAATGTTAGTCTGCATGTCGTGCTTTAATTAAGAATTTTTTAGTTTTTTCTTTATATACCTGATGATGACTCATGGCCGAAACGTTGTGATGCCAGTTTTAATATAAATAAAGATATACAGGGTGTCCTACGACGAGTGCCACCTAGAAGTTTATGGGGAAGGAACAACGCGAGATTAATGAAATTTGGTATATAGGGGTTTTTGATACTTCTGAGTTTAACTAAAATATTTCCAATTTGATCGCACAACTTCATTATTTTAAATGCAACACCCTGTTTATTTTCTTATTTTTGGTTAGTTCGTTAAATTTAAGTGTTAGTTTATGTAAGGTACTTTGTATCTAAAATTAACCGTTTAGAAGAAATTTAATGTTTTTCGAAAATTTTGACAGAAATCGCGCTTAATAAAATGATGTTTATTTCAATACCTAAACATAATTTAAATTAAAAAGTAAATGTATTATTTTTTATTTAAGATCTTCAATTGTAAGTAAATAAAGTGTATTTAAAAAAATATGATACAAGGTGATCACACTATTGAGTTAAATTTTAAATTAAAAAAACGAAGGTATCTTCTTTATTTCAAATAGCAACCCATATTTTTTTATTTTAATTTAATTCCTTATAAGAAAATAAGGTAAGTTAATATTTACTTCTCTATATCAATTCCTAATAGTTTTGGAGATATTATATACTTTACGATTTTCGGTTACAATGCAACTTTATTTGGCTTTGTTTCATTATTGTTGTTTAGTCTTCGATTAAAATCAATTTTGTTTTGAAAAGGAAATAGAGAAAATGAAACATTTTAAAAGAAAATTTTTAATTTAAACAATTATTTATAAATGAAATAAACAAAATCAAACAAAGACAAGTAGGTAAGTAGTGTTCAAATTAAAAAAAAAACTAACAAGTTATCTTTAAACATTTTGCGAAAAAGTAAGACCAAAAATTATCCTAACAAATATTCAAAATTTCACTTATTAATTCTTGTTAAAACTTGTTGGTTTGTTGCTTTTTGTAAATTCAGGAGGTAGATTATTAAATGTTTCTCTTACCCTTTGTTTACAATTATCTTTTGTTGTTAAAGGGTTAAAGTAAACTTCATTTTTTACATAACCCCATATGAAAAAATCCATCGGGGTCATGTCCGGAGAAACTGGGGGTCACTTAAAAGGACCGTTATTGGCAATCCACTGATCCCTAAATGTATCGTCCAAAAATTGGTTAACTAAACGCCTACCATGAGGAGGAGCTCCATCATAAATAAAATAGATTTTTGACAATTGTTCTGGTGTTAATCTATTTAAATAATTTGCTTTTAATTCTGTCAAAATTTCTAGATATTTCTCACCTAAAGACAACATTAATAATTATTAAAATTCTTTATTACTTTATATCTTACCATTTAAATTTTCATCATAAAATTGAAGTGCAATAATTTGATTATTTTTTATTGCACAAAAAACGTTAAATTGCCTCCTATCTTGAAACCTTACATTTCTAACATAATAAGGATTTTGGTCATTCCAATAATGTGAATTTTTTCGGTTTACCATCCCATTTTTTGTAAATTTTGCTTCATCGCACCATATTATATTTTTAAAAAAATTTACATCTTCTTGTGTTTTTATTAGCATAATCTTTTAATATAATTTCTTTCATTAATGTTGTGTTGTAAGCAAATGGAATATGGGTGGAATTTATGTTTTTTTAATATTTGGTGAATAGAACTTTTTGAAATTCCCAATTCTCTTTCGGCGTCTCTTACTGATGCCTGGGGGTATGCATTAAAATATCCAAGAACATTAACTTCGTTGTCATTGTTATTTGTTATGGGTTTTCTTTTGTTATGTTTAGATTTAAATGAACCAAAATTTTGTAAATTGTTTATAATTTTATGCACTGTTCTTACGGTTGGACGCGGTTTCTCGGGAAATCTTCTTGCAAATTCAGTGCAAGTTCTCTTTGTAAATTTTCCACATTCACCGTGTATTAGTAACAATGAAACATAATCTTCATTATTTAATTCTATTCTTGCCATAATTTTATTATTTTTTAATGTAACAAAACAATGTTATCGTATGACAACCGAAACAGTAACAGAGAGAGAGAGAGAGACATAAGCTTTATTGTCATGAAAATTTTTACAATTTTATGGACAAAGCGACAATTTAAAAATAGTTGAAAATATAAAAAATAACATAAAAAATACTGACTGTACCAATACAAAACAAAATATATAAAATACAAACTTAAATTAATAATAATAATAATAATTAATAATTGTAATACAATGCAAGCAACGTACATCATACTAAATACTGAACTACGCCAATTTACTCAAGAGTCTAGGGTAGATTGTAGAATTCAGCCACCGAATAGTAAGGTCTCTCATGCAGAAATGCCGTTGCCAATCTCCGGAATCTAACAAATGTATTTGCCACCTTTAATTCTAAAGGTAGCTGATTGAATAGCTTCTTGGCATTGAAGGTGATGGAATTTTTTACCAGATCAGAGGTGGGTATTGTTAAGTAAATGTCGGAATTTTTTCTTCTAGTAGGGTAACTATGAATTGGTCTCTCAGATAAATTGTGAAAGTGTTTGCGAACCAAACACACGGATTCCAAAATGAATAGAGCGGGAAGAGTTAAAATTTTGTATTTCTTAAAATAGAACCCGCAATGCGTCCTACTACTCAAACCATAAATGTAACGAATAGCTCTTTTTTGTAGCTTGAAGATAGATTCAAAGAGGTGCAAACTACAAGACCCCCAGAAAGGTAAACCATAGCGAAGGTGCGACAATAATGACAACCAAATTATAACGCAGAAATTCCAAAGCACTCTACTCAAAAATCAAAAACTGAAAAGATGATACAGGGAAGTAAAAAAAATATTTTTTGAATTTGGTAACTATTTTGTTAATTCTTTAAATTAAAAGTTTTCTTTTGAAATGTTTCATTTTCTCTATTTCCTTTTCAAATCAAAATTGATTTTAATCGAAGACTAAACAACAATAATGAAACAAAGCCAAATAAAGTTGCATTGTAACCGAAAATCGTAAAGTATATATCTCAAAAACTATTAGGAATTGATATAGAGAAGTAAATATTAACTTACCTTATTTTCTTATAAGGAATTAAATTAAAATAAAAAAATATGGGTTGCTATTTGAAATAAGTAAGATACCTTCGTTTTTTTAATTTAAAATTTAACTCAATAGTGTGATCACCCTGTATAACATTTTTTAAATACACTTTATTTACTTACAATTGAAGATCTTTAATGCAAAATAATACATTTACTTTTTAATTTAAATTATTTTTAGTTATTGAAATAATCATCATTTTATTAAGCGCGATTTCTGTCAAAATTTTCGAAAAACATTAAATTTCTCCTAAACGGTTAATTTTAGATACAAATTACCTTACATAAACTAACACTTAAATTTAACGAACTAACCAAAAATAAGAAAATAAACAGGGTGTTGCATTTAAAATAGTGAAGTTAGTGTCGGTTTCCGGTATAACCAGAAGTGTGATAAAAATGGAAATATTTTAGTTAAATTCAGAAGTATCAAAAACCCCTGTGCACCAAATTTCATTAATCTCGCGTTTTTCCTTTCCCATAAACTTCTAGGTGGCACTCGTCGTAGGACACTGTGTATTTTGACCGATACCCAGGAAAAATTTTAAATTGTTTTATTTAATGTGCGGTCAGTGAGATAAGTTGGATTTTCCTTTTTCATAATTAATTTTGTTTAATTTGTTTAATATTTTTTTACCAAATATTAATATTATCACATCACTTAGCTTTTACTTTGTGCTTTAAACGCCTTGTTACTCTGATCAGTATTTATGTTCTAGATTAATTCTTTACTACTTGATTTGTGATTAGAATAAGATTTTGATATTTTTGTTTTTGAACATGAAAACGCTTTTATACCCGTGAAATCTTGTTTGCATTGTGGTATCACTTTTACACTTTTTCTTTTATTTTTATTCGTTTTTCACAAACGAATATAAAATATAAACATTTTATTTGATTACAAGTGTACATTGCAAGTCAATGCTACCATATCCACACATTTATATTGAGTGCATTTGGGTTATTTTTCTTCAAACGAAAATACCTAGTATTTGTGATATTAATAAAAGTGGAAAAGTTGTCACGAACAATGAAATATCTATGGCGGCATTGACACTAAAATTATAGTTTCCGACTTATTAGTTTTCTACCTCGTACCTACTTTTAACATGTTCTGCTAGATCGCACCATAATCGATCGGCTTCAATATGGAGTCGTCTGAAATAATCCATAAGCCACATTATTGTGACGTCACTGTCAACATTGCTTGACATAAGTCATAGCATTATATCCAAACAAACTGTGGCCTTATGGTAGTTAGTTTGCATTGAAGTTTTTTGTATTGTGGAATTTCTTGTTTTTTATGGAGTTTTTGACATTATAGTGGTATATAAACACATTATTATCATTAAGGAATAGTTTGAGTTATATTTAAAGAAGTTTTATTTTGTTCTAAGGTAAGAAAAAATTAAAATAATATTACTTAACCTCAAAAGCAAACTTTTTTATATAAAACAAAATAAAAGTTCTATAAATACGATGTTCCTTAACGATTATAATGTGTCTATTTAGCACTAATAACTCATAAACAAGAAAATACATGAAAATCCATAATATAAAAATCTTCAATGCAAATTAACTACAATAAGGCAAAAGTTTG
The DNA here is from genome assembly GCA_035357415.1 of Ophraella communa. Lineage (NCBI taxonomy): Eukaryota > Metazoa > Arthropoda > Insecta > Coleoptera > Chrysomelidae > Ophraella > Ophraella communa. The sequence continues at coordinate 19,932,694 of CM068995.1, forward strand.
TTTGGAAATAATGGCGACAGTGACGTTTCTAATAATGTGGCGTATTGTACCTATCGGTAGTTAAGGATCCTTCACTTAGCTGTACCAATTCCGTGGATAAATATTTGAGTTTGGTTGTCTATTTCATAGACTTTTCTACTATTGTCGCCATAGTAAGCAAAGCGTACGCAACTCTGATGGTTTCAAGCCTCACCAGTGTTTTATACCTCGGGAATTGGCCTTACATGGACCCTGTACGCTTCCCCAATTTTATTATATAACTAATTTTGAAATTTTCCTAATCTAAGATAAAATTAATGTAACTTTTTTGTATTTATTAATTAATTTTATTTTTAAGCAAATGAAAACATGGAAGAAATAAAACTGAATCAGATACAGAAGAAACCGCATCCTTTGAAAAGGGTAAACTTATTTTCGCATTTGTTTTTCTGGTAAGTAATGTCAAAAATACGTAATATAGCAGTTATAGAACTAATATCGACACACACTTTTATCTGCCTAACTTGGTTATAGAAACGCGCGTCAGGCAGATAAAAGTGTGTGTTGGAGTAGAGGTAGTGTAAACGGTTTTCGGTATCAGTTTCGCCAACGGTTCCAGATTCAACATTTTAGTTACAGAACTGTTTAAAACAAAAAAATCAGAGTTTGTAGCAGCTTCGGTGATATTCTAGTTCTGCTCCTGTTATCAGGTGTAGAAATTTTTAAGTGTGGATGACAATAGATTTACCTATGACATTTCGACTTCTCTCTCGGCTGCTATAGTTTACTCCGGTCTGCTACTTCTAAACAACATTGGTCTCCTTTAAGACCTTCAGTACCAGTCGTGTTAACCTTTACTTGGAAGCCCGCCTGCTTGAAGCAATTTTAACTTGTTTTATTTTGTTTATTTTAAGCTGGTTTCCTGGATTTCTTTCCAAAGGATTCAAAAGAGACCTGGATGAAAATGATATGTACTCTACCAGAAACTCCCAAAAATCGGATTATCTGGGCAAAAGTTTAGAAGTTGCATGGAACAAGCAATTGTTGACGAATAAACCGTCATTGTTATGGGCTCTGTTTGCAGTATTTAAGTTGGAAATATTATGCTACGCAATTTTCAATGCTTGTATGGATTTTATAAAGTAAGTATTAATTTTGAAAAATATTTGATACGTTTTTACCAAGAACTGTGTTGAAACATTTTAATTAATACTTGTCAGGATTGTGGTGAACTCCTATATTGAAACAGCTCAGTTAGTCAACAAACACCTAGATATTGTGCTTGTTCAAATTGTTTCTTTATTATTTCACATAATCGATATTTTAGAAAACAATAATTGAAATTCAAAAGACATTGTCCTGTAAGAAGACCTGTGGCCAGCTTAAGTTTTTTTGGCTCATTTTCAGGCCATAAATTTCCAAACGTTTTTGTTTGTCTCAATCTTGACGTTGTGTTCCCAGGACAAAGTTACTTGTTGATATGGCTCTTTATAACGCAACAAAAACAGAAATTTACCAACATTTGACAACTTGGTGATTTATCTGATTTCGACAGCGCGGTGTAGGGTCTAATTATTTTATCCCTTCACATATTTTTCTCCAAGTTATCCCTTTGGATTTTATGAGTTTTTTCTTATACTATTGAGTAGTCCCAGTTTCTATTCTTCTAGCTCTATTGAATAGCTACCTGACGACTCTTCTGAATGTTTTTAGCTTTTTATTCCACCAAGCCACTTCCTTTGCGGTTGGTTTTTTATTTAAGAATTTTAGGAGAACTTGTAGTTGATTGTGTGTCCTTTTTCTTGTACATTCTCAGCAGATTGAAAAAGTTGTACGAGTACATCTCTTAATTTATTCAGAACTCTCCAATTGCAGATATGGAGGCATTTATTAGGCCAAATATTTTTCCCATTGTATAACCCTGGAATTTTAAGATTATATCAAGAATAATCAACAAATTTGTCATGAGTTCAAAGAAAAGTAGGCTTCACAGCACTATTTTTCGTTGGTCAAGTATTCTGCCAAAGATTTACTCTTTTACGGCTTCTAGTTTCGTAGTTCCCTTTCACGTGGTCAGCAGACTGACGCAACGACCGGATGGCTTCTTTACGGACTCTAAAAGGTAGACGTCAGAGCTTCTAACAGAGAACCAGACAGGTAGTCTGATTCTGGAAGACTACCCGCATTCTTTTCCGCTTCTATCTGGAGAGAACGACTGATGAGAAGGGACTGGTGACTTGCATCAGAGGTAATCACTCCATCTGCAATTAGATGGGATATAAATCAGCTGGAGAGGGAGAGGATAGCATATTTCCTGTCGTGTTGCAAAATCGGGTGATGATCATTCTTGTTCGATCCTCTTCTTGAGCTCTACAGGGGTGGATTATCAGTACTATGCCGACGATCTTGCAGGAGGTCTGTTTAAAGATGTTATTCTTAACATCCTTCAAACCGCTCTGAATATCATCCACTGTTGGTGCGCGGAGGAACAGAGTTGTGTGAACCCCCACAAAAACAGTAGTGGGAAGAAGTATCCATTCCATTTGCGGATGAGGTAAAATATCTACGGATTATCATAGATAGGAAACTTACTTGGAACTCCTATCTGGAGAAAACTAGCTAATGCATCCTTCTGGAACCTCACATTAAGGGAGATATATATGGAATAATTATAGGCTGCTGCGAGAAATGACTACCACTTTCGTGAAGCTTTCTCAGATATCTCCAGAATATATTTACAGAAGTCGCTCAACGTTATTTCTTCGGATAACAGAGTTTCCCTACCCTTGGTGCCTGGACATAAAAGAGTGGAGGACAATAATAAATCCAATATTCTTGCAAAAAACATCGCCAAAGAGACTATCTTGACATGGACTGAGAGGAAAACTTTTCAACATTAGTTACAAAAAATAGAAGGGATCTTCGTATTCTAATCGGAATGCCCACGTAGCACTGTCGGCTTCAATATCACCTGGATGGTCATAGGTCTGTCGTACTGTCGCTTTTGCGGTGTGGAAGGTGAAATGGCGGGCACATTCTATGCTATTGCCCTGCCCAAAAATTGAATAAGCTGCAAGTGTTTTGGTTTACATTGCTAATGACCTTAAGGTAGCTTCACCTAAATCAACCATTGACTTCGTTAGAGTTTGTGGGATGTACGGAGAACTATAACCTCTTGGGGTAAGCCACACTAGGCCTCGGCTGACCACAGTGGAGGGGCGGGATAACGTCCGCTCACCGGTATATATTGTTAACTGATGTGGTCTATTTTATGATTGAAAGCGCTTACCTAATAAATTTTAAATTTTTTATATACACACTTATTGAAAATACTAGTTTTCTCTTTTTCTCCATTCTATCCAAAGTGTTTACTAAGTACTACAGTCCTTTACTTAATGATAAAGACTTGTCGGATACGGTATGTACCAGGCAGGTTACCATAAATGGCACCACATACCGGCGATCTAGAATAAAATCCAGTCTCACCGATTACGGAATACAGTGATCTTCCTACTCCCTGGTATATAAAGATTTTTCTTAGTGAAATTTATTACACTTAGGCCGCACCTACATTAGATCCGTATTTCTCCCGATCCGATCCGACCCGACGTTGTCCGATAGTCGGACGCCGTCGGAAGAAAAACAAACATGTTGATATTAATGTTATAGTACCTACAATTGAGACGAAGCTTCCGATTTCTCGAGTCCCGACGGCCTCCGACACTATCCGATCCGACGGCCAATACAATCATGTTTGTTTCCAGTCCGACGTTTCTAGTCCGACGCGTGCGTAGTTGGTGAAGGAATTAAAAAGTTAAGTTGAACATTTTAAAAATTGTTTAAAAATTACGGAAAAAATAGACAGGGAGTTGTTAATACAACTTTGTTAGATATGAAACTCGTACGTGGGACCTAACCAGAGGGTGAAAGCTTTCCTCAACCGTGATATAAAATGTGAGCTATGGAAATCAATTGGAACGAAATTTCAAGTTTTGGCAAATAATTTGTTTGAGACTTCGTTTGATAATTATTAGGTATAGGTAGGTATAGTAGTGAGCAAGTATGTTTATTTTTAGTTTTATCTAATTTATTATAAATGCCGTAATGGTAATAAATAATATTATAATCTAATATAATTTAACATATAAAAACTCGATGAAGTAATGGCTGTGATGTACCTAAATTATGAAATTTAGATAAATTTAATAAAAATAAAAAAAATTAGGTATTATTAAAATGTTTTATTAAATTGATTAAATATTACAATGAGTTCCTACAGACGTAACAAATCATTCTAGACAAATAGTTATAAGTAGTTAATCACTTTTTTATATTTAAGCATTTTACTTTTGTACTAATAGAAACAGAAGATCCGTTGAACAATTCGGTAATCATCAAAATCACTCATGTTTACTGCAACAGCTTCTACTGCAGCCTGCAGTTAAACGGATCACGTCGGGACCATTGTAGGCATTCGTAGTCCTCAAAATATGTATAACAAGAATACAAGTGGAGGAAGTAATTGAATATTTAAATAATACATGTATATTTTTTAGAATAGCCCAACCGTTGCTTATATCAAGATTAATAACTTACTTTCAACCGGGTACCACAGTAGTAAATCGGACAGAGATATATGTAAACGCATTTTTAATCGTGCTGGCGTCTCTGTTGCAAGTAACTTCGGTCCACAACTACCAAATGAATGTGATGGCATTGGGTATGAAGATTCGAGTTTCGGCCTGTGCGTTAATATATAGAAAAGCATTGAAACTAAGCAAAACCGCATTGGTTGATACTACTATTGGACAAATGGTTAATTTATTATCGAACGATGTTGGAAGATTCGACTTTTCAGCTCAGCACCTTCATAATATTTGGTTAGCACCTTGCGAAACGATCATCGTTACGGTTTTGTTGTATTTTTATGTCGGAATTACTGGTTTAGTTGGCTGCGTTTTCCTTTTAAGTTTCGTTCCTATTCAAAGTAAGTATAACATCGTATTTTACTAAAAACTTTTTTTGCATTCGTTCAAGCCATTTTCCATATCCGTTTTTCCATTTCTCTTGAGACATACCAAGATATGGTTGTCGATGGCCGAGATTGTCAAGCAGCTTTTGATCACGTTGTAGATTATCTTGATTATTTCCCTCTGCTGAAAAACAAAACAGGTTAGGAGGAAAACTCACTTCTATGTTTTTTTCACCAATCCTCATCGCCTATTCCTCTCTTGTACAAATATCCTTAAACGAGGATCTCGCAGATTTTCCTCGGGTCCTTGGCACTTACGAGTCACTAATCCCAACCCTCGGTGACCATCGGTTTTCATGTATGGGTAATGGATTCTCTAAAGAACTTTGACCTTGTAAATAGTTGCATATATCTAAAGTCTAAAGTCAACGATGCACTGGAAAATGAAATAGAAAACTGAAAAAGTCTGACATCTTTATGGTTCCCAGGGGAATTAGGTTAAAAATAACAAGAATCTACGAGGGTTATTCAGAAAGTGACGAACGTTTTGTAATAAAACAAAAACTAGACAGGAAAAATATTTTATTATATACATCTAAAAGAGTGACTACAATGAGACTTTTCTACATATTCCCCAAACAAATTAAGAAACTTATCGTAGCGGCGGACAAGCTTCGAAATTCCTTCGTCGTAGAAATCTGTCCCCTGCGATCTTAGCCACTCAATGACGCACGCCTGGAGCTCGTCGTCGTCATCAAAATGCTGTGTCGCTAGTCAGTTCTTCTTCGGGAACAAGTGAAAATCACTCGGTGCTAGGTAGGGACTGTAGGGTGGATGTGGGAAAATCTCCCATTTGAATGAGTCAAGAAGTTCTGCAGTTTGATTTACCGTGTGAGGTCGGGCATGGTCGTGAAAAAACGAAATTTTTGACGATAACTTTCCTCGGCGCTTGTTTTGCACTGCTCTTCTAAGTTTGCGCAATGTTTGGCAGTACAAATCACAGTTGATTGTTGCACCTCGCTCGAGAAAGTAAATAAGTAGCACATCTTGCCTATCCCAAAAAACAGTAGCCATGCAATTTTGTCTCGCAATTGACGTGCTTCATCCACGTCTCGTCACCCGTTCCAATTCCATCCAGTAAAGAATCACCATGTGTGTGGTAGGCGTCATTAAATGTTAAGGCTGCTCTCATTCGCTGACCTTTATGGAGGTCTGACAGCATTTTTCACACCCATCTTGCACAAAATTTATGGTGGCCAAGCGTAAGTCACAATTTCAAACAAAAGCCGTATTACGGACCCCACTTCACAACTGGCGGGATTTGAAATTGCAGTGCACATTTTAAATTGAAATTTTGGGAAATCGGGTAGCGCAGATATGTTCTCGTTCTGACGGCTGGATGCTAACTGAAGCTCCGAGCTCGCGCACACCAAAACATACGTGATCGCCTCGTGTCTGGTCGCGTCAGACGGAAACGCTCCCTAGTTTCTGAATAGCCCTCGTAATTGCAGAATATATTTCAAAAATAAGGTATTTTATTATTAAATTAAATTAAAATTGTGACCATCCACCAAATGTAAAGTGTAAATATAAATATACACCTAATAAAATATAGGTAAACTTCTGGTTAATCTAACCTAACTTAATATAATTAAAAATTAGTTAATAGAAAGAGTTATACAGTAAAGCTATAATTTTTTTATTAGACTTTATAAACCATTTAAAACAACACTTTTGTTATTAAATTTATCAAAAAACTATAAATTAAATTTGAATCTAAAATAAATACATACCTACCTTATTGCTTTCTAATAAACTATTTTACTGCACAAAATATTTTTAAAAATTATTGTCTATAAAAGTCACTAAACTAACAATTAAAAATAAAACCAATAATTCATTGAAATATAAACAAATGCAATATTAAAAGATTTGGAGCCAAAACAACGGTGAACTGACAAAGAATAAAATTTAAGGGTTTCAACTAATAGTATGATTAATACAACCATAGTTTAAAGAGCTATGGTACAACTTATTTCAGACACAAACGTGTGTTCTGATCGATGTGAATCATAGCTCTTTAGAAAATCCATTACCTACCTCTTTTTTCCATTGGGAAAAAATGCGGAACCAGGGCGAAATTTGCATTTTCTCCCCAATCTGTGTTTTGTGTTTTTATTATTTTAATTATTTTATTACTATGAAAGAAAATTTACATAAAAATAAAGAGCAGGAACTATTGCTTGTTTCATCATTGATTTCTTCAATAAGTGACAGCGATGGAGAATATTATTCCTTGTTATTTGGAGAAAGGACATACTTTCTAATAGGCACAGGAAAAACTAGCGTATATTATGTTTTGTTAAATAGTAGGGTGTTAAATGATTTTATAATTATTAAATAGATAAAATCACAACATATTGTATACTTTAAATACATTAATTACAATTAAATTAATTACATTTCACTGCGTATTTATTCTAAAATGGGTTTGTAGAGTCCCTTCAGTCATTCTCTAATATTGTAAATAAAAATTAACGTCAACATAAAAATTTTAACAAAACCTGTCAAATTGATAAGAAATTTGACTCTGCATCAGTACCCTTTTTAACTGCACGCGACCACTGTCAGTTTTGCCCCCCAGTGTCAAACTTTTTTCCCAATGGAATACGCTTTAACTGATGCAGCCATAGCTTACTAATGGAATAGGTAAATAACTGTTGATAAGTATCACTTATTTTATTTAATATTTTTTCAGTGTATATGGCTAAGTTAACGTCAATGTACAGATTAAAGACTGCTTTACGAACAGACGAGAGAGTAAGATTAATGAATGAAATAATTAGTGGGATTCAAGTGATTAAAATGTATACTTGGGAGAAACCGTTTGCAAAACTTATAGAATTTGTAAGGAGGTAAGTTTAAGCGAAAAGTTTTAATCAATTTGATTAATAACTCCTTAAGTTGTAGATTTTATAGGTTAACTAATTTTTTTAGGTTAACTAATACTTACGAATGAATACCTACTAAGTAATATAAATCAAAGCATTCAATTTAAAGCAATACTGAATGTAAAATGTTATTTATTAGCACATATATAATTCGCGCTTGTATGCAATTAAAACAAGTATTGTGAGTGTAGAAACTAGAAATATGTGGATAAGTACCTATTAGAAATATGAAAACAGTGATCTGATTATCTGTGACTATCTTTTCTTCCATCCTTTTATTAACTATTTTTTTTATGATGCCTCTTGTCTGAAAGCTAAGGAAATCTTTAAGTAGTTACAATGTTTTTTAGTTCGGTTTCATCCAATAAGCTCAAGATTTCACCACCTTTTGGACTTCTAACCCCACTTTTTTTATATTTTTTACAATAATTCATCATTTTTAAGCTCTTCCGCTTACTCTGTACAGCTTAAATGGAAGCTAGAAGCTAGGTTTAAACTTCTTCCTCGCAATGTTTACAAGTTTTCTCAGCTCACCTTAATTTTTTATGAAAATGTAATTCTATGTTCGGCGGAGCACAAAAGAGATGTGCAAGTAATAAGACTGATTTTTTAGCAGCGCTTGTAGCTACACAGTGAACTTGAATTTTCGGTCAGTAAATCTCACATCTCTCTTCTATCGATACATGTGCTCGCAACCTTATTCGTTCATTTTTTGATATTTAAATATATTGTACTGATTCAAATCAAAATAATCTTACCTTATTTGCCAGAACAGTCCATTTTTTATTAAGAAAAGGGATATATAATAATAATAAATTCTTCAAATATATGAATTTCAAAGCTTCTTTAATTTGAAATTATACAAATTTAACTAGGAGCACTGAATAAATTTGAGTCCAACAATAATTTTGAATAAAAACACTATATCTCAGTAGTATGGTTGGATTATCTTCTTGTTAGATGTCGAATCTTGCATCAAGTTTAAATTACCTAAAAACCAATAGAAAAATAAAACATATTAGTTGAGATAACTAATGTTTATATATCATTATTAGAATGAGTTTTTATTAAGAAATATGGAATGAAAATAGCAAATTAAGTTTTAATATCAACAAAACATGAAATATCATTGTTATAAAGTAGTGTATGTTATAAACTATGATTTTAGAGTAAATATTTTAAATAAACAATTAATACCGTAAAAGAAAGTAATTAGTATATGAACTATACAATTAAATAAAGTCATAATTAAGTTTATAACAAAATAAGAAATTAGTTACAGATAGTAATAGACAGTAGTTTCAACATTCATAAAAATGAGTATAACATTGAAAATTCAAGTACTTGAATATATCTGAAAACATTAAATTTGTTAAATGACAGTAAACATAACATGTGATTAATAAACCGGGAGTGACATGGTGAAAACCATCAAAAATCAGTGACAATGTGCCCGAACCTATAAAGTGAAAAGACACTAGAAATTGAACTATAAGGAATAAAAAATATGTTAAATGAGTTATTAAGGTGAAAGGACACTTGACACTCTGAGTATGAAGTACAAGAACAACATACAATTTGTTATTATTATTATTTGTATATGTTAATAATATGTTTTGTATCAAATTTGTATATATGTAGTGTAGAAATATTTTGTTAATTACATAATATTAGTTAAAATTTGGATAAAAAATGGCGGAAGTTAATTAATTTAAAAAGTAATTTATAGATTTTAGTTATAGAAGAAGATATCCATCAATATTTGAAGTATTATTAATAATAATAATAATAATAATAATAATAATAATAATAATAATAATAACAATAATAATAATAATTATAATAATAATAATAATAATAATAATAATAATAATAATAATAATAATAATAATAATAATAATAATAATAATAATAATAATAATAATAATAATAATAATAATAATAATAATAATAATAATAATAATAATAATAATAATAATTAATTAATTAGGTGTAAAGTGTATTTGCTCACAATTCTTTTTAAATATCATTATAAGTTTACAAGAGGTAGCCATAACATCGCTCCATTTAAAGTTAAAATTTAACATGGAAAAAGTAAAATTTAATTTATTATCAATTATAATAGTTAAAGTTTATTTATCACTCAATTAAAGAATCAATTAACTAGAATTAATTAAATAGATTTATTGTAAAATTTCGAAAAATTGCCTATATAAACAATTGAATTTAAATAATTTATGTCATTTCGGGAGAAAGATACCGCGGAATTATCTTTTTTTTGGTCAGTTCCATTTGATTCGAAGGCGAACCTATGCCGAAAAACAAAAGAAATTAATTAAAATTTAATGGCCGCCTAGTGTAAAATTGTTTTTCAAACTGTCCCATATAACTGTCAATTGGGAAATTCTATGTTTAAACCATTAAAAATTGGAGAGATTGAAATAAATAAATAAATTAATACGTTCCTGGACATTAAGCCAACAAAATCTGAAAAAAACTATCAATCATCGTGCATCAAGGGAAACAGTGGACGCCATTGTTGCGTACAGGTATTGCTTGGAACACAGAACGCGGAGTGAAAGCGCTGCTGTCGTTATCCATAGAAGCGGACCAATGCGGTACGTCTTTAAAATTTAAAATTATACAATAAATTTTATTACCTTTCGATTATCAAATTTAATCACATGTTTTAATATTTTTTTTTGTAAAATAAATTAAATGTTTTTTTATGATATATTCAAAATACTATCAGTAAAAAAATCGAATTATCAAAGAACAAATATACGAATCGATTAATAATTTCAGTTAAAGTATCGATATGATAAATCTGTACGACATATGAAGACTATTGAATTTTAAAAATAAACAGGGTTGTATAAAAGCAAAATTTAGATTTTATAACATTTACAAAGGTGAGTTAAAATTAATTATAACCTAATTGAACCGATTATTGAGAATATAGAGTTCTCACATGCTCATAAAATTATACCAAGTTAGTCACAACGTAATTAATGGTCAAGTAAGGTAAAATTAAATTGAAAATATATAATTAAATAATCATAGCTCTACAGATATTAAAGTTCAATAATAAAAATCATAAAAAATAAATTTAATAGAATAAAAACTTTAAAAAAATATATCATAAAATTAAAAAATTCAATTAATCACACATACTACTATTTAAAATTTGTATACATTACAATATATTTAAACTAGCTGACCCGACAGACGTTGTTTCATGGCTTAACGATAAATGTTGAATTCCAATTGGTATAATTTATAAAAGAAAAAAGTGTGTTTATTATTCTGATCGTTTATGATACAAAATATTCTCAGCTTTTCTTTTTCTTACGCGTAAATAAATAGTTTTGTTGGTATTGGGACACGGGAACTGGCGACATATAACTGTCCTTGTGAGTATACCCTCGCATTATATTTTTGTTAAATAATGTCTGTTCGCCATCTGCCAACTTTTTTATGTACCCTCGTATTATATTTTTTGTTATAGTATCCGACACAAACCACTTAGGGCTATTTGCACCACCTTCAGTTCAAACTTAAGTGACACTTAAATCGCTAAAGGGAAACCTAACTCTTTGCACCAAACGGTAAGTGTTACTTATCTGACAGTAAGTTTCCCTTAATTTAAGCGGTAGTTAGACCGGCTCTCAAAGGTATTTAAATGACACTTAACCTAACATTTTTGAAAACGCAAGAGAAGTGCTAAAGATAGAGGTGTAGGTGTGCCAGTATGGAGTAATTAGGATTAATACGTGACTTTAATGCGGTTGATGACGATATTGAGGTCCTAGAAATAATTGCATATTGACTATGTACCTTATCAAATTCGCACACGTCCGCGTCCTAACCATTTTCATGATCTTGACGATCTATCGTTTTACAAGAGATTCCAACGCAACCTACTGTTTTATATTTATTAATAATAATAACTATTAATAACTTAATAACTATCAGAAAAGGTAGAAGTGCGATAGGAATATGGATCCGTGGATTATGAATATTTTGTTAGATCATGAAATTAATGAAATACACAATGAGTATGTATAAAATTCTACTAAAAATTGTGAACATAGTATAAAATCTTATATTTTTCTAGTGATCGAGTCAGTATAGGCATGATGACTGATTTTAAAAAACTGATCCACGATGTTTTCACGTATCTACTTTATCTAAAATAAATGTTATTGTTGTAAAAAAAGAGTTTTTGAATGAGAAATTTACTTTTTAAAAATGCATTTTAAATTTTACGCCAAAACGCTAACCTAGTAATGGCGTCTACTTAGACTAGGAAAGAGAGAGGACAGCGCATGGCAATGAAAACCTTATGCGTGTGAGTGAAGCCAATTTTCAAACGTTTGGTGGCAAACAAATTTGGAACGTCGAATTGTATTTTTTTAGTTTTTTTATTAATTTTCACCTTTTTCAATAACCTGAATAGACATTTTAAAATGGTTAATTCTGTAGCTTATAAGTGCAACAGTCACAGTGCTAAAAAAGAGCAAGGAATTTCATTTCATAGGTAAAAAGTATTTTACAACTATTTCCTTGAAATTTATTTTTATTAATATTACAGCTTTCAGGTAATAGATGTTTAACTAAATCACATATGTTATGTATGATAACTTAAATTAATAGTACATACATTTTGAATATTGTTTTCATTCAGTTTTAAAGATTATTTTTCATTTAATTGTTATTATTTGCTCATAGATTGAATAATTTTCCAGTGGCGTGGAACAAAAACATATATTTAAAATAGATAAAATTGATTAAAATTGTAATATTTATTAAATAAATATGTTTTAAAAATGTTGTTTTTTTTGGAGCAGTACATATTTAAAAACTTTTTTAAATTAGATTTGTAATACGAAATAATGAAAATGATTATTTAATAATCGTATAAGAAAAATCGTATGATACGCCTATGTCAATATTGTCCGCCATTAGTTTGGTGGTAATTGGGTTACACAAATTCATTCCAATGCGCAGTCCTCTCTCTTTCCTTGTCTAAGGGCGTCTATCTATGACATCATCGATTCGTAAATACCATTTATACTACACTGCGACCCGTGTCATCTGTGGATTCTGTGGTAAAAACGTCAAACTTCAAACATTTTGCAGGTTAAAAGAGGGTGGTTAAAAAAGTTTATTTTGGTTTTACTTAATTTGTGTCATTATAATAGTTATCATAGTCATGAATCCTAATGTGTATCGATGGTGTGCGGTTTCACAATGTAAGAATGCATTAATAAAAAATAAATTCTAAAGATATGTTCGAACCATAGATAATGAATAGAAAATATCAAGGTCAAACCGAAATGTCAACAATATTTACGAAAGTACGACGTCACGCTCTTCTGATTGGTGTTTCAGCTAATATGGCGGATTGTTAAACTTAGTGCTTATATTTTTACTAAAATAAATGTAATCACACATGTAATATAAAAATGAGTAAATTCTTTAGAATCAACGTATCTTCTATAATTATAAAAAATCAATATTTTAGTGATTCTTACTGACGGTCATCATGCCTATTATCCATAAAAATTTAAGGGATCAGAGCAATCCATTTCACACGGGTGAAACACAATTTAAAAAAATGTTCACACTTTTTTTTGAAGAATCATAATTAAATAATTCTTTATTAATTATTTATAATTTTTATTAAGCCAGTATACTTTATATCCTATCCTAAAGGGCATCAAGTTTAAAACTTGTGGAAGGAAAAGTAAATTACTAGCAACAGATTTTCTATTTTTAATACAAACATGTTAGGTTAAATATAAAACCTATATGAACGTAGGTGTCACATTCTATATAAAAAAATAAACCATTCTCAATTCTCTCAGTTGTCAAACATGGTGGGAGAAGTAAGGTCGATTTACACTATAAAAGTGGCTAATCATTCTTCTTAACCACTAGTAGTCAACGGAATAGCAATTTTAGTGAAAGTGGTTAAAAAGTTACTATCTACAGTTGCTTGTCAGTCAGTTGCTATAAAATTGCTTCACTTCCACTTAGATACAGAATAGGCCTGTAAAGAAGAGCTTAGCGAAGTTTCAGAGGGAGAAGTTGGTCGACGTCAGAGTAGTCGGACGATTAAACTACTCCAACGCCTTATTAAAGAACTTTAAGAAGTATGGAGGAATGCTGTAACTTAATGCATTTATGTATACTGAGCTATTGGCTTTATATTAAGACGTTCTAGGATTAAGTTACTATTAAGATTTAGTTAGTAATTTGCTGTTATATTTGATAGTACAGTCGGCTTTAGAATAGCATATACATGTTAAATGTGAATTTCGTTTAACTACCGAAGTTATAAAAACGCCCTTTTTCAATAACATGGGAGTTGCAATTTTTAAAACGCCTACATGAAATGGTTTATTTACAAGGGTCGGTCATGTCCCGAATAAATAGGTCTATCTACAAATTCACACAAAATAATAATATCTACACATTTTCACACCACAGAGGTAGAATCATTGGCGTATTTTTTTACGTGTGCTTTCTTGTGTAGCTAAAGCGAATCCAAAAACATTTTTAAGCATAATAAATTATATTTATCAAAAAAAACAACTCTGTTATTTATAAAAAATAATTTATTTTACACAAAGAACAATAAAACAACCTAAATATTTGATTATTATATCTATGTTTATTAGATATTTATTACATTTTTCACACTGCCGTTGACGGCTCATTTTTAAAATGTATTGCTACATTTTGATTTTTACCACCCTATTTATTTACTACCTAAAAAAAAGGGATTTTAATCCCAAACAAACATTTATTATCGGGGGTTCCAAACTAAGTGAAGTAAAAAAGGAATCAGTAGAGAGGTAGAGGGGCAGACAATTTGTCAATAAAATATCTTATGCTGCAAACAGATGTGGGCGTAGACAACTGTTTAACTGATTTCAAATTTATTATTATTTAAACCGTGATTGGTCATACACAATAAATAGGGCGTTCTTAAAATTACTTCAATGTAAGCGATTTGAGTTTGAAAATGTAGACAACTGTTTAACTGATTTCAAATTTATTATTATTTAAACCGTGATTGGTCATACACAATAAATAGGGCGTTCTTAAAATTACTTCAATGTAAGCGATTTGAGTTTGAAAATGTATATGCTATTCTGAAGCCGATAGTACCTATAAAATTTTATAATACGCCACATTATTGTGACGTCACTGTTACCATTGCTCGACATAAGTCATAGTATTATATCCAAACAAACTGTGGCCTTATGGTAGTTAGTTTCCATTGAAGTTTTTTGTATTGTGGATTTTCTTGTTTTTTGTAGAGTTTTTGACATTATAGTGCTATATAAACACATTATTATCATTAAGGAATAGTTTGAGTTATATTTAAAGAAGTTTTATTTTGTGAGAAAAAATTAAAATAATATTACTTAACTTCAAAAGCAAACTTAGCAAATACATAATATAAAAATTTTCAATGCAAAGTAACTACAATAAGACAAAAGTTTGTTTGGATATAATGGCGACAGTGACGTTTCTAATAATGTGGCGGATTATCAGAAATAAAGTATTCGTTTCATAACACTAATTGATCTAGAAAAAGTTTCAGTGGTTGAGCTGTTGCGTTTAAATTTCCTGATTTTTTGTTTAGTTCTGTTTGCTGCAGGTGGTCATGACGAACTAAAAAAGCATCGTATTATAATATACCCTTGTATCTTTGAATATCAAAACAAAGAATGGAGCGGCCGATATGGTGCTTCAAAATGGTCATGACAAAACAATTAAATAAAAAATATGGGTTGATCATAGAGGGATAAAAAATTGAGAGTAATATTCCAAGTCACATAACAAAATAAAAAAATCTTCAAAAAAAAAATTCATTTTAATTTACAAATAAAAAATAAGGGTTGATCGAAGAGTGGTTAAAAATTTAGGGTTGTATGTATTTTTGTATTTTGTATCATAAAAAATTATAAACAAAACATTTTTACCAAAAAAATTTAAAAAAATAGAGGTGGGCCTTCCTTAACATTTAGGAGGATAAAAAATCAGTAAAGCCGTTTCGGACACGAGCATTTTATATATTAGAATACATTTCTCTATACACCAACTAGGTTTTTTTCTTCATAAAGTGTAATTTATACTTTCAATCTCTAAAATGAATAAAAATAAATTGTGATACACTGACCTTTAAACCAAAATGACCCACTCTATTATTCTTATAAAGTTAATTATCTTTTAATCAATTATCTTTTTTTTGTTTCAGGAAAGAGATTAACCAAATTAAACATTCGTCTACGATAAGAGGCATTCTGATGTCGTTCAATTTGACGATGAGTAGAACGGCCGTATTTTTGTGCGTGTTAACCTACGTCTTAACCGGCAATTCGTTAACCGCCTCGTACGCATTCACAGTAACTTCGTTCTACGCTTTTTTACGAGTATCCGTCACTCAGCAATTTCCACAAGCCATAATACAATTCGCCGAAACTTTGGTATCCGTATCGAGAATCCAGAAATTTTTATTATACGACGAAATCCATAACATCGACAACAAAACAATAACCAATGGTGTAACTGCTACGGATGTAAAACCTAACAAAGACGTCGCCATCGTAGCCAAAAACATTTGCGCTAAGTGGATCAAATCAATGTCGGACAACACGTTAGAAAATGTGACGTTCGAGGCCAAATCGAATCAGTTGATAGCCATCGTCGGTCCGGTGGGTGGTGGAAAATCGACTCTCCTGCACGTTATTTTAAAAGAATTGCTCATTACGTCGGGTACTATTCACGTTAAAGGTACAATTTCTTACGCATCACAAGAACCGTGGTTATTCGGTGGCAGCATCAGACAAAACATTATTTTCGGCGAAAGTTACGACGAAAGAAAATACGCCGAAGTTATACGAGTGTGCGCTTTGGAGAGAGATCTAACGTTGTTCCCGCACGGTGATAGAACGTTGGTAGGGGAAAGAGGCGTAATGTTGAGCGGAGGACAAAGAGCTAGAATTAATTTAGCCAGAGCCGTGTACAGAGATTCCGATATCTATTTATTAGACGATCCTTTATCGGCCGTCGACGCTCACGTAGGCAAACACCTGTACACTAAATGTCTCGGTGAATATTTGAGAAATAAATGCGTCGTTCTTATAACGCATCAATTGCAATATTTACGCAATGCCGATTGTATTTATTTGTTCCAAGACGGTAAGATTCAAGCGTCCGGTACTTATCAACAATTGAAAAATTCGGATAGCGCGTTTACGAAACTCTTAGAATCCTCGAAAGAAGAAGAAAAGAAAGAGCTAACGCGTAAATTGTCTAAAGCGGAATCGGTCGAATCGGAACATGAAGTCGTCGAATCGGAAAAAGTGGAACAACAAAGAGAAGAACGCGCTTCTGGTACAGTGTCGAAACGAGTGTATTGGAACTATTTTAAAGCTGGCGGGCATTGGATTAAAACCATTGCTTTGCTGTGCTGTTTCATTGGTGCTCAAATAATGGGAAATTTGGCCGACGTTTTTCTAACTACTTGGTATGGCTTAGATTTCTGTATGTTTTTACAATTCCGGGTAATGGTGCAGTTTAGGGTGCGTGTTTTTATTTGGCAATGCGGGGTTTGCGGGCCATATAATTCTTCCCTGAAGCGTAAAAAGAAATAATGCAATAATGTTGATAAAATTATTAAGCAGTATAAGTCTCTATATATGTAAATTGAGCCCAGGAGCTTCATCCGCACTTAGACCCCATTAATACTAGTTAAGGTAAGATTTCCATTCAGTTGAAAGAGCCGAGCAGTTAGTCACACAGGATATGCTCGACTGTTTCCTATTCTTGTTCAGATGCTCTTTCTGTTCATTTCCAAGAATCTTTTGACTATCTACTCTTTTCGGTGGTTAAGTAACTCTTTATGTTCTACAGCCTTCTGTGTCATCCCATATCGCTCTCTAAATAATAGATAGGAGTGTGACTTAATTAAGTTAGTCATCACTGACTTTGTTACGCCTATAGAGGGTTCGGGTTCAAGAATCATGGTCGAGTAGTATCTCTGATAGTGGTTACCTTCTGAGCTAGCATGTGCCTTTGTCCAGTTAACTGTGACTTTATTGTCCTCAGTTGTCTACGGCTGCCCCTAAATTAGAAGCGGATTTTCTTCAGGCTTGACGGTCTGAGTGGGTCAACCAAGTCTGATCGTGAGTCGCATTATCTCTTCCTACACTGATATCTGTTTTGTTCGGGAGGAAGAAATGGATCTGGGAGGTTCGTTTTTATTTGTCTGCTTGTTTTAATAATAGTGTAATAATATTAAATTAAGGAAAGTTAATTGAACTAGTGCGTATGAAAGTTATTTTGTTGTAGCTTGCGTAGTATTCGCTTTGCCTGTGGTCTTCATTATGTTATGTATAGTTATGCCAGTCAGCTCGGTCTGAACTACAGTTGCATGTTTTCTTATAGCCCATTGAATTTGTGTCCTGAGATTCTGAGTAAACTCTACATCCCATTCTATATTTTGTTTTAGATCCGTCCGTGGGGATATCTATTACACCTAGCCCGTTCGCTTCTTCTCCGTTCTTTAGTGATATACTGTAGGGTTTGTTAAATTTAAACCTGAGTACAACACAGTCCATATTCGCCTGCACTCTACATTAGGTTTTAAAAAACCCCAAGGAAACTTTGTAGTGTCATCAGCAACATCTCTTTGACAAACATGTCAATATGTCAAAATATGTGTGAGATTTAACATTACCATAAGGTCTGTTCCAACCAAGCAGAGAACCGTTCTAAAATAGTAATTTTTGTGCGCAGTGGTATACTGAGTTGCGCAGTGCACTAATTTGGTCTCGTGAGTGGTAGTATTACCGTTCTAGAACGGTTCTTTGCTTGGTTGGAACAAACCTATTGACAAATAAAAATATTATATTTCTTTATGAACATTACTTTCATTGCCTGGGACTCAATTAAAATGTTGAATCTGGAACCGTAGGCGAAACTGATACCGAAAACCGTTTACACTACCACTACACCAACACACACTTTTATCTGCCTGACGCGCGTTTCGATAACCAAGTTATCTTCTTCAGAGACAGAGAAGGTAAACTGAGACCTTCGGTCTCTGAAGAAGATAACTTGTTATCGTTACTTTATGAGACGAGATTGGTGCAAGCCAATATAACCTTTTTCCCATTTAAACTTTCCAGCAGACATTTTTTGTAGTTTATCCGCTACAACTTTTTTTTTATTTTATAGTTTTTGTCGCTAGTAGTAGTTTGTTATACAGTGTGTGCCACAGAAAACAGTCCACCTCGATATTTGGCAGTATTTATTAGATTTTAAGAAAATGAGAAAACAGGTCGATTTTTGTTCCAAGGGGGACACATTTTTACGATACACATCTGTCATTTGGCAACCCCCTCTCTTCCACCTCCCCAACCCCTTATTTTTAAATAGGGGATTTACCATGTGCGGCATATCATTAGAAAGGTATTTAGATGGAGTATCCAGACATAACGATCTTTTACGATTTTTTTTTGATATTTGCACTGTCATTTTTTCTGTAATATCAGAAGTAAATAAAAAAAAACCAAATATTGCAATAGCAATAAATTAATTGTAAAGTAAGAAATAAAAAAAACTCATAAAAGATCGTTATGTCTGAATACTCTATCTAAATACCTTTCTAATGATATGCCGCACATGGTACATTCCCTATTTAAAAATAAGGGGTTGGGATGGTGGAAGGGAGGGGGTTGACAAATTACAAATGTGTGTATCGTAAAATTGTGTCCCCCTTGGAACAAAAATTGAATTTTTTTTTATTATTATTTCTTCTTTAAAAGAAATGTTTCTGAAAAATAATAGCTTATTCTTTTTTAAAAACTTTGTCCCAAAACGATGTCCAATATTTTCGTCTTTTCAAGGTATACTATATTTATTCATTCTGAGAAATGTGAAAAACCTAACCTAAGAAGCAAATTTATTTGACCTCTCTTCGTCGGCCAATCAAATATTTCTGAAACATTCAAATTGCCGCCTAAATAAGGACGTGGTGACCTAAACTGCATCCATTTTCCTTTTCGATTTAAAACAAAAGAATTGTTTTTATTTAAAACTGACTTTAGCGTCATTTAACTTTATTTTAGGGTCAATCTGGAGCAATGGAGAATAGAAAGGAATATTTCAATACAGAATTCACAATCGGATGAAGAAAATCATAATTTTTGGGACAATATACTCACCGAAAATAATACTATCGTTATTTACAGTTCTCTTATAGTATTAATGGTAATTCTTGCAGTAACCAGATCGATATCGTTCTTTAGGTTTTGTTTGACAGCTTCGACTGGATTTCATAATTTAATGTTTACCAAAATCGTTAATTCGCCCATGGAATTTTTCAATTCCAATCCATCTGGCAGAATCTTGAATCGCTTTTCAAAGGATATTGGTGCTTTGGACGAAACTCTACCCGTTTGCTTGGTGGACACCGTGGGTGTAAGTAAAACAATCTATAATTCTTTGGAAAGTAAATTTATCAACTTAGATGGATGTAGGCATTAAATTCCTCATACATCTGTAATACAGTTCCTCAATAAATATTAATCCTACACTACTCCTAATGTAACCCGATTTGTTGGTCCAAGCATCCTGGATTAGTACTATGTCCATTAGCATACCTTCTGCCGATGGTATATGATGCAGCCTTAGTTTACTTGGGTAAACCTAACTCTCGCAGAGATAGAACGGTTATTCTATCCAGAACCCTTAAAAGGTCCTTTCCTTCCACCTGGCTCATGTCTTCCTTAATTTTTTCATATTATCATTCTTGGTCTCCTTGTTTGATCCCCATGTGTCTATAGATAAGAATAGTTTTCCTTTTTAGGTTTAAAGTGATGAATGGCCAAATCCAAATAGAGACTCTAGTGCCTCCATGGATGAATCTATACAGAAAAAATCCAAGTTTGTCTAAGACTGGTCTTTTTAAAGTGGAATACTTTTAATTCCTATGTCTTTATCTCTTTCATGTCTTTCTAAGCTTATTGAAAATCTTGTCAGCAGACAGTGGTCTCCTATCCTCAACAGGTATGAATAATACACATCTTGAGTATTGAGCAATTCTATTGCCTTCGGCTTTGCTTTTTCTTATGGTATGAATCAATTTACCGCCTCAATCTTTTGTATCTTTCTTTATCTACACAGGTTACCTGAAGGTATCCTGGATGCTGGTCGGTGTGAATAGTCAAAGAATTTCATAATATTTTTTCTGCTTCCACTTTTCTGGCCGGATGATCAGTGTGGATTATCCCACTAGCTGCAGCTAGTCGATACGGGTCCTTGCTTCAAGAGTGATTTTATCAGAGCGAAGTATCCTGCTGGTGCTCTTATAAGATGTTTTCTACTTACAAATTTCTTTGTAGGGCTTTAAGATTTAGGCCTTTACAGCTGCGTCCTCGTTGTCTCATGTTATACAACCCAAAAATGAACTTAAAACAAGGATTTACTGTAGCTCCATAAAATATTGCTTGGTTCCGGATCCTTGCTTCCTCAAGGTGCTATTATCCCATAGGACTCTCTTCCCAATGCTCTTAGAAGAGGTTTTAAACCCTTCCACATCCTTCTATAGACCTCATTTAGAGCTTCTTCGTAGAGAGTTTTAAGCTCCAAAAGCCATTACAGATGCTTCCACTTAGTTATGCAATCCAAAAATGAACTTTAAAGTAATGGTATGTAAACAAATTTGATTAATTCTTCCAGATCGGATTGATCGTATTGGGTACTACTCTGGTAATAGCATCGGTGAACCCTTGGATTCTTCTACCGACTTTCGTAATCGCAGTAATTTTCTATTTTATACGATACGTTTTCCTAGCGTCTAGTAGAGATATCAAACGCGTGGAGGCTGTTAGTAAGTATACATTAGCATAAAAAGTAAACGCTCTGTATATACCAATATTTTAGCACGAAGTCCAATTTTTACTCATTTGTCCGCTTCTTTAAATGGACTTACGACGATAAGAGCGTTCAAAGCCGAAAAGTTACTCACTAAAGAATTCGACAATTTTCAAGACGGATATACGGCAGCTTATTATATGTTTCTAACAGCAAATAGAGGATTTGGATTCTGGTTGGATATTCATTGTGTAATATATATAGCTCTTGTAGTCGTTAGCATATTATTTATACAGAATGGTAAGTAAAATAATATGTTTCTTAGGAAAACGATTGTTCTAGCTAGTTCAATTTGCAATCTGCATTCACCTAGTTGTTCTAGTCTCACTCTGGTGCCTTCATAATAATTCTTAAATTTTACTTAAACTTACTGTAGTCTTGAGCCTTGGAAATTATTGCTCCAAGTAGTCATACATGTCACCAGTTTGTCCTATATTGTCTTTAGCTCAACCACTTTAACTAGGTAGTATGATGACCATTAAGTTCTGCCGTTCCACTGCTCTTTTCGGATTTCGAACGTTACAAGGTATAGAAGGCTGGCTCCTGTGACCGGGAAGGAATTTTCAGATGTTTAGGACATCTGGAAGAATATGAGACGTATTTGCAATTATTGCTGCAAACCGCGGTCAGCTTTTAGGGATATTTTTATCACAACAGGAAGAACAGATGGTGGACTTGGATCTCCACTTTGTGTTACATTTATGTTTAATCTATGTAAAAAATGAAGAATTGATCAAAGTAAACAGTTTAATAGTGGAGAACTTCCAATTATTTGTTCATTAACAACTTTAAATTGTTGATCTGCTAGATTTCTTTTTATTTCAAGTTCTTCAAGGAAATCTTAATTTTGTTTTTTATCACAAATGTGTAGTATTTCTATGTCATTGGTGTGTATTAGTGAGGTTGTATGTTCAAGTAGGTGTTTTGCATAATTTGACTTATCTGGTTGTTTTTATCTATATGCTCTTAAGTGTTTATTGAATCTTACTTCAAAATTTCTTTGTGTTTGACCCATATATACAGCATTACATTTTGGAAAATTAATTTTGTAAACACCAAATTTTTTTTAATTTGGGTAATTTTGCTTTTACATTTAACAATTTTGTATTTTAAATGACATTAATGCTAATGTTGCCTTAGATATTATTTTTGCAATTGTATTGGAAATATTAAGAATAATGAAAAACTCTTCGTTTTACCAAAACTTCCAATATTTATTTAAAAAATTGCTTTATTAACTTTAATGACAGCCGTTTCGCTACACTTAGCATCGTCAGATTAACATATTGAAATTACATTTTGTTTGTTTGTAGCTAGGTACCTGATGTTTATTAGGTAGTTATAAGGCTAGACCAAGTATGGAAGTAATAAGACATAACAATATTAAAGCCTAGATGTTATGAGCCCTAAGGGATTATCCTGGATGTACTTCCCTCTAAGATCAGTATAACTGTGCAATGATATAGAAAAACCAGGAAAAAACTATATCATGCTGATCTTTACAATAACTTAATATATTTGTGTTACAATTACGTCTTATCTATGTATAAAATGAAGACTCAATCAAAGCAAACACTTTAAAAGTGGAGAACTTCCCAGATTTATTTGTTCATTAACAACTTTAAATTGTGGATCTGCTAGATGTCTTTTTATTTCAAGTTCTTCAAGGAAATCTAAATTTTGTTTTTTATTACAAGGGCTCATAACATCTAGGCTTTAATATTGTTATGTCTTATTACTTCCATACTTGGTTTAGCCTTATAACTACCTAATACACATCAGGTACCTAGCTACAAACAAACAAAATGTAACTTCAATATGTCAATCTGACGATGCTAAGTCTAGCGAAACAGCTGTCATTGTAATTTAAAAGCGAATGTTTTAATAAAATGTGGAAGTTAAGTTTAAACGAATAGTTGTTTATTACTCTTAGTAAAATGGACTTCCAGAGAGTAAAGGTTAGTACAATAAATTTAAATTACATTATTATTCTTATATTGAACTTGGAGATTGTACAATGTCCGGTAGTCCAAAATAGAGTGAATTTTAGATGTGAGCTCGGATAGCTCGACGCCTAAAGTGGTCTGCAGTAAGACATTTTGGTTAAATTGTCATTAGGAAATTTGATTTAGCCGTGAAGAATTTACTTCCTACATCACTGGGATGTTTTGCTGGTTATGGGCTTTATTATGTATTCATACGTATTAATACATTAAATAATTAGAAAAACGGTGATACAATCTTTAATGTAGTTGAAAGATACATTAATTAAAAAATATGACATTTCCTGTCAAATAACAACTAACTGAATTTACTTAGCAACTAGTAATATTGGACACTTCCTCACGTCCATATATTCAAAATTTCACTGGTTTCCTTTTTCGGGTGTGCCACCTGAGGATTTAATTTCAATCATGTTACGGCTCTCAGAATTTATATTTGGAATTGTATTGGAGACACATGAATTACCCGATGATTGTTCTGGATTGTCAGCATCAGGAGTCGATGGAACATTATCATTTGTTATCTCTTCCCTTAAGTCTTGATCTACCCCATCATCATTTCCTTCAATAAGTTCTTCACAACCTGTATCACATTGTTCTGGTGGTGAACCTGTATGTTCAACCCTATAAGGCCTGACCGATTTTGAACAAATTGGGTCGGAATACCCCGTTGGACGTAATTGATAAACATGTCTAACGATTTTTTCTCCTTCGACCAATACTTCATAATGTAATTGACCTTGTCTTCTAATAATCATTCCATACTTCCACTTATCATGACCATTATAAAATCTTGCTTGAACTCTATCTCCAATCTCAAAAAATTTAGTACTTGTATTTGAAAATTTTTCTGTTTTTGTATTAAAGCTTGTTTTCACTAAATCTATTCTGGTTCTAAATGTTCTATGAAACATAAGTTCGCCTGGACTAAATCCTGTGCTGCTATTAGGTGTCTTTCTATACTGCATGAGTAATCTTGCAAGTTTGACTTTTAAATCACCAGGCTCGTCCATCATAGCTCGTAGTTTCCTTTTCAATATTTGTACATATCGCTCGGCTTGTCCATTTGATGCCGGATGATACGGAGCAATTGTTTTAAAATGTATACCATTTGACTTAAAAAAAATTTGAATTTCATGAGACGTAAACTGTTTACCATTATCAGATACAATACAAGTCGGCAGTCCAAATCTTGCAAAGATTTCACGTAAAATATTGATAGTGGCTTTACTTGTAGTAGATGTAGTAGGAATTGCTTCAAACCATTTTGTGTGTACATCTACTACAATCAGAAAGTTAGTGTTTAAAAACGGACCAGCATAGTCTATATGCAGACGAACCCATGGTTCTTGAGGATACTCCCAATGATGAAGTGGAACTTTTTTTGGATTTGTTTGAACTAAACAGCAGTTTCTACAAGATTTCACTAACTCTTCTATGTCCCTATCGATTCCACACCACCATACATAACTTCGTGCCAGTGCTTTCATTTTAGCAATTCCCGTATGTGCTTCGTGTAACTCTTGTAGAATGCTCTGACGAAGACTTTTTGGAATCATAATTCTGTTATTATAGAATATACAACCATCTTCAAGTGAGTATTCATGTATTGAATTTGTACTAAGCTCCCCATTTTGTATTAATTTGAAAAGTTTTGCATACTCTGGATCTTTTTGAATTTCTGCTTTTATTTTATCCTTAGTAACTGGCAATGTGTTAATTTGATTTAAGTAATAAGCTCCATCAGCATCAATTTCCTCATAATTTTCATTATTCTTAAAACAACATCTTGAAAAGTAATCAGCGTTTGCGTGATCGTTTGTAGATCTGGTTTTAATTTTGTATTTGAAACCAGACAAAAAGTTTGCATAATGTACCAACCGTAATGCTGAAGTTACTGGTAAATTTTTTTCTGGATGAAAAATTCTTGAAATTGGTTTATTGTCTACAATTAACGTAATTTCTCTTCCATAGCAATATTGAAAAAATTTCTTTAGACCCCATATTAATGCAGTAGCTTCTTTGTCCAGTTGGCTGTAATTCTTTTCTGCCTTGGTCAGAGATCTTGACGCAAAGGCAACAGGCCTTTCGGTACCATCTTTCATAATGTTTGACAGCACCGCTCCGAGGCCAGTTGGTGAAGCATCCGTGGCTAGTGTAACAGGTAAATTTACATCAAATGGTGTTAAAACTTTGGGACTAATAATTTCTTTTTTTAGTTGTTGGAAGGATTCCTCAATATTTTCAGTCCATTCAAATTTTATGTCTTTTTGTAACAGCTTATGTAACGGATTTAATTTTGAAGCAAGATTAGGAATGAATTGATGGTAGTAATTTACAAGGCCAAGAAACGTACGTAATTCACTAATATTTGAAGGTCTTGGGCTATTTGTAATGGCTTCTTCCATTGGATGTAATCCATTTTTGTCGATTATATGACCAAGGTATGAAATTGAAGTCTTGAGAAAGTTGCATTTCTCTTTATTAAGATGGAGACCGCTAGCGCGTAGTCTATTAAATACAATTTGAAGTCGTTGAATTAATTGTTCGGGTGAAGATCCCTGTATCACAACATCATCAAAAAAACATCCAACACCTTGTATATCTTGTAGTGTTTGATCCATAAATCTTTGCCAGGCATTAGGCGCAATTTTAACTCCAAACATCAAACGTTTTACCTTATATGTGCCCTTTGATGTACTAATAGCTTGTAACATACTACTTTCTTCACTGACAGGCATATGTAGGTACGCTTGATTAATATCTAGTGTGCAGAAGTAATCACCTCCACTCATTTTTGCAAAAATATCCTCTATCCGTGGTATTGGATAATTATCATTCAGAATGAATCGGTTTAAAGTCACCTTGTAATCAGCACATAAACGAATATCTCCATTCTTCTTGACAATTGGAACTACGGGTGTTCCCCATTTAGAATACGTTACTTTTTCTATTATACCTGCTTTTTCTAGTCGATCAATTTCATCTTCAACGCGTTCTTAAATGGCAAAAGGAACTTGACGAGCTTTGATGTAAACAGGTTGTGTGTTTTCTTGAAGTTTGAAAGAACATGTATAATTTTTAATTAAGCCTATTTCTGGAGAGAATAAGTCATCATAGTCTTGTAGCACTTTGGAGAGTTGATCTTTTACATTTTCTTGGAAATTATAGTTTTCTTTGTCTAAATTATTAATTTGGGACCAATTTAATTTGAATAAACGTAACCACTCTCTTGCGAATATTGGCGTGACTTCATTGGGTAACACAAACAATCTTCCTGTTGCTTCCTGGTTTTCGTACCGTATTTTTACTTTGCATTCACCAAGAGGTACAATAATCTCTCCTGTATAAGTTCTGAGTTTGATCTCTGTTGTTTGTAGTTGTATGTTTGTATCAAGATTATTAAAAAAAATTATTGAACATGTAGATAATGCAGCACCAGTATCTAATTCAAATTTGCAAGGTGTATTTTCGATAGACAGTTTTATCTGATATAGAATTATTGTGAAGTACAGAATTTATCGTAAAGATTTCTTCATGAGCATCATTTAAGTTCTCTCGATTCTCTCCTATAACTTCCATTGCATTTGAACTTTTAAATTTCCTACCTTGCTTTTTAAAACAAACTGCTTCTAAATGACCACGTCTTTTACAAAAATCACAATGTAACTTCCCCGAAGAACACTCTGATGCCTTGTGCAATTTACCACATCGGTAACATTTTAGGTTTGAATTTGAGGAATTAGTATTTGATGATCCTGGGCGATAAAAATTTGTATTTGAAACTGAACTTCGGTTCATTTGCGATATTGTATTGAAGTCTTGAGGAATTTCCATTGACCGCGACTCGAATTTTGATGTTTCAATTGAAGATGCTAATGATACCACATCAGCAAATGTTACAGATTTTGTTTGAGTTGATGTAGTGGCTTGAAGAAGCTTTTCTCTTATTTCACTGGAACGCACCCCTCTAGTAAACTGACCGCGCAAATGAGTATCTGCAGTGGGTTTCTTACAGTTTTCACATATAAAGTTGCAATTCACAGTAAGGTGTTTAAGTTCAGCTTGATATTGTGCAATGGATTCAGCTTCTCTTTGGTTTCTTGAGAAAAATTTATGTTGTTCTGCAATTTCATTTGGTTTCGGACATAGATGCATTTTCAAAAGATTTATCAATTCGCTATATTTTTTGTACATGGCAAATCTGGGGCCGTGAGAGTAGTTAAAGTTTGATAGGTCTTTGGTCCTAGGCAATTAATAAGAATATGTACACTTTTTTTATCATTTTCGGGTGTATCATCAGTTAAGTTACGTAAAGTGAAATAATTTTCTAAGCGTTGTAATTAAGCTTCGAAAGTTTCATTCAGCTCATCATATAGTTGTAAAAACATACCTTTAGTATCAATTTGGTCAGTAGTGGATCTACCCAGCACTTGTCTTGTAAGATTGTCTTGCTGGACCTGCATATTTTTCAACGTATTAACTAATTCAGCGAGTACTGCTTCCATCTCGCGCATTTATTCTTTTTATCCTCGTCGCCAATTCTATTATGTATTCATACGTATTAATACATTAAATAATTAGAAAAACGGTGATACAATCTTTAATGTAGTTGAAAGATACATTAATTAAAAAATATGACATTTCCTGTCAAATAACAACTAACTGAATTTACTTAGCAACTAGTAATATTGGACAGGCTTAATGGGCACATTTCTAATGTACGTAGTGGTTTAGAAAAAGTAGATTGCAGGATGTAAGTGGTAGAGTTAGAGCTCTTGTCGGGTGTAGTGACTTTACGAGTTGACACAACTCATATTTGATGAAGATAGACATTTCTTTTTATAGACTTTGTCCGCTCTCTTTAGTGAGAGTGAGAGCTAGATTTTGGAGGTTATCTATATCTTATTGGTTTAGACTGCGATTTTGAGAATAGAAGGGATTTCATGTATCTACGGATGGCATCCATTTATTAGATGAGCGTTTAGAAGGAATGGTAAGCTTTTGAAAGGGTCGCTTTTTGAGGAGCAAGTACCCGAGTTGCAAGATTTAGGTCATATGTGGTCACGGGCAATGCACGCGGTAAAATCTAGGCACTAGCTATTCAGAAACTATGAGGAAGGAAACCAATTTGAGGAAAGAGTATGTAATCCATTTGCTGGAGGGGTTTGACATTTGAGGATTATCCTAGATAGGAAACTTACCAGAAACTCTAATCTGAAAACTATAAACAAAGCTAAGGTATTCTTCTGGAACTTCAGAAGGATGTGTGGTAACCGAGCTATAAGCTCCAAACCGATTTTGGATTACAAGTCTGGTAGAAAAAGGACTTCAGTCTGTTGCTTTGGCTAAGCTCGACAATGTCAACTACTGCGAGAGAAGAACTGGAGATTACTTTGAGTCTTACTCCTATTTATTGGAGATTTAAAGACGTTGAGCTACAAACGGATGGATTTATTGCTTGCCTTCGGTGACGATCACAATATTATTAACATCTTATACCAGTTAGCCATGACCCTTGACCACAAGACTGACAAGTATATTATAGTTTTACCAGAAATAGGTTTTCTTTTCTTCTATCTGCCACAGCAGCTTTATCTAAATAAGGCACATATGGCTGTTTATTCATCATTTAGAAAATTTTGTATGATCTCAGTTAGTTGGTTTGGGGCTTATCTGCTCACTCTACTGGTATAAGCATGTTGATACAACATTTTTTTCTAATGAAGAAGTAAATTTTTTCTAAGTAAAACTATCAATAGGGACTTCGGTCCAAGTTGCCAACTCAATAATATTCATATTTTTTCTACCACTAGGGAGGGTAAATTTCAGAACGATTTTGTAATGTGAAGGTTCATATTATTTATTAATATACGTAAACAGAGCCTGGGCTCTTCAAATTAGGTAATTCGATATTTGTAAAAGTGATGTCTGATTGGCTGAAAGTTTTATTGGAGCACCTGATTTCACGTAGATGGAGCATTGATGACAGGTTATTGACATAATACAACAAATTTACATGTCGTGTCATGGGTTATTGACGTAAAATCAGGAGCTCCAATTAAACTTTTCAGATATTTGCATCAAATTACTCAATTTGGAGAGTTTTAGTTTTGAAATTTCCCTTTCCCATGGTAGAAAAAATATAATTTTATTTTGGGTTGGCAACTTGGACAAAAGTCCCCTATTGGCCAGCTCAATATTTAGTTAGTATTTACATAATTACATTTACAATTTGGTGCTTATTAAGATTATGGTATTATTTATTAGTTATAAAAAAAAATTATTTATGTAAATTATATATATGTTTCATTTTTTTCTTTTCTTATAATGTTTTTTTGTTTCATCTATTTTATTTATTAAACATAATTTTGTTTTTAGAATCGTTTGGTGGGAACGTCGGTTTGTCCCTGACTCAAGTGGTCACCCTCTCCGGTATGTTTCAGTGGGGTATGCGTCAATGGAGCGAACTGGAAAATCAAATGACATCGGTGGAAAGGGTGCAAGAATATGGAGATCTGCCTACAGAAAAAGATGATTCCGTAAAGAAAACGCCAAACGATTGGCCGAATATGGGAAACGTAAAATTCGAAAAAATGTCTCTGCGATATTCGTTGGACGGTCCCTGCGTACTGAATAATCTCACGTTCGAAGTTAAATCCGGTGAAAAAGTTGGTATAGTCGGTCGAACCGGAGCTGGAAAATCTTCGTTAATTCAAGCTCTTTTCCGATTGGCTTACATCGAAGGAAACATTTTCATCGATTCCATTAATACTAGAAACGTAGCGTTAAAATGTCTTAGATCTAAGATATCTATTATCCCTCAAGAACCAGTACTATTCTCGGGGACTCTTAGAAAAAATCTTGACCCGTTCGATGAATACGATGATTCTGTAAGTATTTTTTTTACTTAAAAGTTGCAAACTACATTATTTATTATCCTTTTAGGTATACAAAGAGTTGCAGAATTAAAATTGTTTGCCATAGTTGACCTTGAATTTCTAACCTAATGAAAGTTAAAGATTTTTTGTAAAAATTATTGGTCCATTTGCAAGAAAACATTTCTCTCGCATTTTAAAAGCCAATGCGAATATTATTTACTTTCCTGGTCTATTATCAAATGTTTGTATCTTTTTTTGGGCCGGGATTGGAAACGAAAGGATCCAGTCCAGGACCCATTTAATCTCTCCTACTCCGAATCGCCCCTTTATACTACTCCCACTATTAAATTCAATGAACACACTTTATTGTCCATCATTCTACCAAGCAGTACCGAGACCGGAGAAAAGAAACGAATAAAACATAAATGCGTTTTTATTAAGCAATACCTAAGTTTTACTTGCTTTCTAAGTTTCTCATTTTTCTCCTTTCTGTTGTTAGCAACACCATGTTTTGCGCTGGCTTCTTTCTTTTCTTGTGATGGTATGCCTCGCTCTGCTGCATTTGCTATTCAGGTACATTTCTCCTCCTTCCCAAGGGTGACTAAAAACAGTCCTCTTAAATAATCTCGGAAATTGGACAGAGGAGCCAAATATGTCAGTTTATTTTTTCTTTAAATATTCCCAATGTAACTTGAACATCCACAACACTACTTGGTCATCTTTACCAGGGTTCTGAGGAGCAGTCCTCTTCATCTTTCTTCATCCTCATCTACTCTAGGCGAATGAATTTATTTCCTTATGTTTTTGAGAATATATTTAAGCTCTTCAACTTGAATATCCGCAATTCTAACTTGGTCATCTTTACCAAGGTAAGTTCTGAGGTGCCGTCCTTTGGTAGTTGTTGAATATTGTTCATAACCTTTTTCCATTTCTTGAATTTTGCAGGTTGTCCATGTGCATAACCAAGCTTCCTAATCTAATTTCTTCCAAAGCTTTGGAGCCATTAGGAAATACAGAAAGGTCTTAATTTCGATTAAAAAAAAAACAAGGAGACTTTTAATATACGGTATCCGCCAAAATAAACAGTACCGAAACCGAGAGTGCTGTGGGGAGTTATTTATGTAATATGGATTTGTCATATTTGACTTAATTGTCATTAGTTGATATATTAATAGTACGCTGCAGTCAGTGGCGGCTTCTCCTATGAGGCAGGTGAGGCAGTGCCTCACCAATCAATAATTTGCAAATTCAATAAATCACAAATTTATATTATTTTACTATTTTCATTCATTATTATATCATTTAGAATTACCTATTATTAAATTAGTAAAATACGGTCCGGTCCTCACCTTCGGTCCAGCCGCCGTCAATTACTGCGTTTCGCTATAAATATCATCCATCTCATTTCTGCTTTAGGTGGTATATGGATATATTCTTTGTCTAGCGTATTACTATTGTTCTGTACTGTACGACACAGTCGAATCTAGCTTTATATAGCGCGTAAAAACTGTGTTTTGAGGCAGGCCTCTCCGTAAATTTAATAGGCGACACGAAAATTAATGAAAACTGACCGATTATCTTTCGAGGATGGGGCGTCTAATTTATTTTTAGATTCGTTCGTTACGCCGGCTTTTGGCACATGCTATTTTTAGATTAACGGGTTGAGGGTTAAAAGTGCACAGTGCATTTTACTTCTACACTTTTTTTATTATAGTTTTCGGTTCGGTGAGCAGTGTATCTCGGTGGTTTTTCTAAAATATTACATTACTTTTGAAAATTTTAATGCCAGGGTTAAAGAGAATCGACAAATTTTGAAAAGTCTGATAGATATTACATTACATCCCTGTAGGCAAGTTACCTTTTAGGGGGCATGATGAATCTAATGAATCATTAAATCGCGGGAATTTTAAAGAGCTAGTTATTCTTCTTAGCAAATATGACATTCGTGCCAGAAATATTGTTGTAAGCGCTTTGGCCGATAATGTTCTTGAAATGGTTAAACTTAAAAAGACCGCTAAAGAGATGCTTATTACAATTAAGAGAACGTTCGAAATTAAAATATTTGGGTGTAATGCTTATGTTCATGTCGCTAAGGAAAATAGATCAAAGATGCACGGAGTACTAAAATGTTTATGGTTGGCTTTGCATCTAACGGATACAGATTATGGGATCCTCACAAGAGAAAAATTATTGTAGCTCGAGATGTTATTTTCGACGAATCAAAATTTGATGAAAGTATAATTCAGGCAATTTCTCAGGATTTCAATGAATCAGTGCTGCAGTTAAATTTGATTCAAAAATGGTTCTAACAACGGAAGAAAAAGTGTTTTTGGTAGAGCATTATTTTCGTTTATACGGAAAAGGTCGTAATGATGGTCCAAGCTTAGAAGAGGTGTCAATAAACTATCAACAAAAATTTAGTAAAGGAGCTCCTAGTAAAAATGTGATGTTAGCTGTTGAAAAATTTCGTCGCACTGGTAGTGTATTGTGTCAACGTAAAGGTTCTTCAGGTCGTCGAAAAACAGTAAGCACTAACGAGAATGAAGGACGTGTTTTTAACCAAGTTGTGCAATCACCTCAAAGAAGTCTTGTAAGAACTGCATGTAAACTCAACATTAGTGAAACGTCTTTACGTCGCATGTTCAAATCAATTGGTGGTTATCCATAACGTATTCAAGTTGGACAACGACTAAATGCTGCAGACAAACGTGCATGAGAAATTTACTGTGGTTGCATGTCGAGTTTAATTTACGAAGATCCCGAATTTTTGAAAAACATATGGTTTTCAGACGAGAGTCACGTTCATCTTAGCGGCTATATTAATCGACAAACAACCAGATTCCTTGGATTTGAACGTCCTGATGTCATTGTAGAGAAATCACTCCACAGTCTTCGAGTTACCGTTTGGTGCGTGGTATCTGGTAATGGATTGATTCGTCCTTATTTCGTTGAAGATGATAATCAGAATCCACTTACTGTCAACCAAGAACGTTATAGAGAGAAAATTATTATACCTTTTGTGAGAGATCTAAATAACTTTTGCTGTGCACGAAATCTACAGTTTCGCACACAATGGTTCCAACCTTAGAATATAAAAACTAAGGAAGGAGCCTAACACCTTTCCCAAGTTGGTAGTTTACGACGGAAATTACGTCACAGCGGCCATTTGCAAATACCAAAATATGATTCATAATTATTGTTATTGACGGTTTTTCTGACATTTGAGACAGTACTGTTTTAGTGTTTAAGAAACTAGAATTCAGAGACGTACACATATGCCATTTATTTACGTAAGTGATTTACTGCATATGCACAGCTATGTAATATTCATATATGTATTTAATAAAAATGTATATAGAAATATGGTTTACAAAATGTATTACGTTTTAAAACTTACATCTTACATCAGTATTTCTATTTTTGAAATTGATACAACATTTTATCATAAATTAAAATTATTACGCCACTGAAAAACCGGAAACTGCTGACGCCATTTTTAAACACCATCTAGGACCATTGGTGTTTATGTATAAGGCTCCTTCCTTCGTTTTTATATTCTAAGGTTCCAACGAGCCATACAGCTGTGCTCACCTTAGATTTACTCCGTCAGCATTTCGATAATAGAATAATTTCTCGGGGAACAGATTTCGAATATCCTTCTCATTCACCTAATGAAAGAAAAAATATTTCATTCGGAAAATCCGCCGGCGAATATTGCCGAACTACGGGAAAGAATACAAAATATTTTTCGGCAACCACTTTTTATAAATTTTTTTATTGACTTACAAAATCGATATGAAGCTTGTTTGCGTCGAAATAGTGAACATTTTGAACACTTACATTCCAGAAATTAAAAATTAATTTTTATTTTAGGTACTGTTTATTTTGGCGGATAGTGTACTTATTTCCCGAAACGACTTTAAAACTTCGTAACATCACTATTTATCAATATTCTTATTGAGTTTTCTTTTGACACTGATTTTTCTTTCCAGACTGCTCGTTTATTTATCTAAGTATCTTCTTTGGTTTCTACTAATGACAGAGGCCTCGTTCTACGGAGCCAATCCGTTACAATAGTGCAGCCTTTGTCGGATTTTAAGTCTTCAGACACAGGTTAATTTAGTTAGTTATTGGCATAAAATGTATTCAGAGTAACCTGCCTAGCTTAGGATAGTATAGAATTAAAATATTAACTTTTATTATTAATAAAAAGGTGAATGTAAAACCTTTGGTTTTTAGATATTGTGGGAGACGTTGGAGGAAGTGGAACTGAAGCACGCGGTGGACGACCTGCCGGCCGGGTTGGATAACAAGATGGCAGAAGGAGGTTCGAATTTCAGCGTCGGACAAAGACAGTTGGTATGTTTAGCTAGGGCAGTGTTAAGAAACAACAAAATTTTAGTATTGGACGAAGCTACAGCTAACGTAGATCCTATGACAGATGCCATACTTCAAAAGACAATCAGAAAAAAATTTTCGAATTGCACAGTATTAACGATAGCGCACCGTTTACACACGATTATGGACTCGGATAAGGTTTTAGTAATGGACGCAGGCGAAGTGGCCGAATTCGGTCATCCGCATACTCTCTTAAAAAATAAAGGAGTATTTTATAATTTGGTTAAACAGACTGGAAGTATCATGGCCAAGAATTTAGAAGCCATAGCCGAAGAAAGTTTTAATACTAATAACACGAAAAAAGAAATTTTGTAAAATATTTAAATAAAAACACGAACGTTTTTTTTATATTTATTGTTTTTCTCAAATAAATACAGAATCTTTTACGACGGTGTTTAAAAATATTTCCGTATTGACCCCATTTTCCTCTAAACCGTGTTTTTTGAAAAACGAGTTTAGTTCCTCACAAGCGCTTCTAAGACTGTCTGTTTCGATAGAACTGTTAGTACAAATAAATATCTCGTTCAGATCTTCCTGTAATTTGTAACTCGATATACTCCTAAAGTAACTTTTCAAATTGTTTAATACTCCTGGTCTAAGCAGAGTATCTCTAAGCACCACGTTCACTACAAATATACCTAAAACAAAATAAAATCCCTTATCAATAAACACTGCTAAAACCTTGAAATAGGTTATAAATTTGGACGCAATAGTATTAGGCATTCACAGTGGCATACAACGTGTACTGAGGTTTCCTCCTATTACCGACAGAACCTGCATAGGTCTATATCTGTCTGACATGATGACTAAGGCGGCAATAGGTAGGGTTGGAGTGAGAGTGATGGGACCGAAATTTTTACAAAGCCTCAACTATCTTATCATAGAGACACTAGGAGAAATATATTGTAATGATATAAAAAAATTGGAAATCAAATAAAAAATTTTAATTATACTTTTATGTAAACATAAGTGAAATTTACGTCTTTGGTGCGAACTGTTAATCATGGGACTTAACGTAATATAGTGGGTATAACAATTCTATAGACATTTACGAAGTGCGTTTTTGAAGAAGGAGCTTTAAAATGAAAAATAATAGATTGATAATCGTTTATGTGGATAGCGGTGTCTTAAAAGATATGAAACACAGAAAGAATACTATATTTTTTAAAACTTCTCAGATTGAAAGATATTTCATTTAGAGCATTCCTTTTTTTATATACAATAAATAATTAAAATTAAATGTCACTAAGACTTTTCTTTCTCTTAACATTTCTGTCCCAGTTCTACTCACTATCATTATTGAAAATGAGAAAAATATTTGTTTAAGTCTAAATCATCATCGTATACCATAATTTGTTGGTTTGTTAAAAAAAAATAATTGCGCAATTGCACGCTTTGGCAATAATCTAAATTCAAAATACCTTTACCTTTATCTCCAACAATTTTTGCGACATCTTTAATTGTTTCTTTCGACATAAACTGTTGTGGAGGACAGCTCATTCCAATTTCATGATTTTTGCTATCTACATCAAATAAAAGAGCATCCAGTTTTTCACCTAAAACAACTTTAATATACCATCCATAAATAGTAAAAAATATATCTTCATTGGCGGTATTCGTTAAATATTCGATTATGCCCAATACAATCTATTAGGGGGAAACGTACATAACAGAGAAATACAAAAAAGTCAGGAGTTACACTGCTCCTACATTGGAAACGAATTTTTTTCTTGTGTATAGAAGCGCCACTCTGGTCTGATCGACGGTTTCTTCAGCTTCCGCACTTCCTAACAGCATATCTTGAACTGTAAGTCCAAATCTGTGTTGTTAAAACAACCAGTGACCTGTTAAAAACCCCATAAACTTCTCGTAGATATTTCATGTAAAAGCTAAAAACCTCTGTTGCAATAGATATGGATGAACCATTGGCCTGTTTGTGATCTGCTACCAATCAAATCTTTAGAAGGCTCTCCTAGATATTATCGCAAACAAAAAATGTATTTGCCGAATTTCATTTAAACATAAATGAGCTCATTAAGATATTTTTTTATTACAATTTTTTTACTTAAAATTCCCCTAAATCAAATCGAGATAAAAAACGTTCACAATATTCAATTATATATAAAAATAATAATTTAATAATTAGTAATTACCTTTCTTTGCGGTTTCTTTAATATATTCCAGACCGTCTCGTATAACGGCCTTAAGTTTATCGTCCTCTTTGAAACTGAACCAATCTACGGCGACTTTGAGCATATCCTTGTCGATGTCGATACCCAATATATTAATTTTAGGAAGAAATTTACGTAAAAACGAACATAGGCCGCCTCCTCCTAAGCCGATAACGCTCACGTTAGCTTTCGTTTTATTTTTACAAGCCAAGTACGTGCCTATCGTCATATACACGTGGTGTCTACATGTCAAATGCACCAAATCTACCGTTTCTTTTAGAATTCCTTTTCTCGATTTTATAAACCTCAATTTCGCTTCGGATTGTATCACTAGTTGAGAATTCATGTAAAATAACCGTCTGTATTTTTCTTCGTTTTCCGTTACAACGTCTTCTATTACGAAATCGCCTGATAAATCTGAGCGACCCTTGTATCTCACCACTCGTTGACCTACGTCCGAACCCAACGACAAAAACGCCACCTAAACAGCGATCGCCAATTAACACATCATTAGTTTAAGGCGGATCCGCACTCGCATGCGAATCACGGCGCGCACCGCGGCGCGATTTGCCAACAGTCCACACTCGCAGGGTTCGCGCTCTTGACGCGTATGTACTGAGCGACTGAGCAACCCGCGAGTGTGGATCCTTGTTGTGTTCGTGACGCGCACTCTCTTTGACGCGGGTCCAAAAACCGACAATTTTCGGGGAACGAGCCGCGAAGAATATGCAAATCGGAGGTACTTCGCGCGCGAGTGCGGATGCGCCTTTAAAATTGCTCAAGAACTGGAAATCGTTACATAAAACGTATTGATGATTGCCTATACTTTATTTATTTTTAACATTCGGTGTTTGTAAAATTTTACCAGATAAATTATAGATTAATGAAAAACTTGAAGAATTAGTTATCCAACAAGCCGAAAAACAACCGAAGCAATGGTTAACGTATATGGATGATACTTTTGAACCTCGGTAGAATGGAACTACAAATTTACCATGAAAATAGAAGAAAAGAAGCTAATTTTTTTCATGGACGTACTAGCCACACGAGAAAACAATTATATGAACCACAAAGTATTAAGAAAGAAGCTCCACACTGATCGCTACCTAGATCCAACCACCATCTTCAACAAATCGTGCAGAAGAACAAACCCATGGTAGAAGTCGTAAATATGGTCGAAAATAAAAAATAAAAAAAAAACGAATTTGTAGGTCAGGACAAGCTCTACAAGACCAATAATGGACATTTTGTCGAGAAAAAAAACAACATTCACTCCCCAAACTAAATAGTAACAATAGCAACAATTAAAAGAAATATTGTTCTAAGAAGACAATTAAAGTAGCTAAATAGATTAATTATTTTTTATATTTTTGAGTTACACAATGAAAGACACATTATAAGAAAAGTACTTATCTGCTAGTAAGTAGTAAGTAAGTAAATTTATTTTATATAAAAAGAAATATCTTGTTACAAGGGTTCGGTATATTTATATACAATTAAAGATCTTTGATACACAACTAATATTGAAACTAAAATTAATTTTCAAAACATGCAACACCAAACTAAAAATTGTGCAAATATTATTTATTTAAAATAAATGACCTAAGTTTAAATATGTTCATTACACAGTACGCCAGCTTTGTAAGAACTTTCGCAGTACCTTGACAGTAGTCAAGCTTTCAAACTTTTTACTATGGATTTGTCCCAAACTTTCGTGTTCTTTTACATTGCAAATGGAACATACTTCTTCACTTTTAACAAAGTAAGCGGATCCACTGAAGTAGAATTTACTATATATTTTATTAGTTGTTCTTAATTGAGCAATAAGATAAGTTTGGCCATCTGCAAAAATTCTTAAATCCTTGTACATAATGCAAAAAGTGGATTGCTGAGCTCTTTGTAGACGTTATACTAGTAAATACTCTTTAAAACGGTTTAAAATGTTTTTGGTATCACTGTGTGAAATTGAATTGAGAAACATTTCCCATGAGTTTTGTTGCCTAGGTAAGTAAAAATAGTTCCGAATTTGATTAACCCAATTACATTTAGAAGTACACTGTTCTAGAGACAAAAGTCTTAAAAAACATAGTTTAGTCAATCTACTATTTTCCATGGTCTTTAACTTATTTAACCAAAAAAGTCCTAACTTAAATAATATAAAACTCATCTCTGGTACACCTGTTTCGAGACGAACTATATAGTTTAAAAAAACCTACTTGAACACGTGTTCTAGCACATTTGCGTAACGAAGGCCCCAGATTCCTGCACTATAAGATAGAGATGACAGGTTATTTGACTCATACAATTTGATTTTACACTGCCAACTATTAGTTTGAGAAGCCTGAATTATTTTTGAAACAGCTCCAATGGCTTGCTTAGCTTTTAAAGCCGTTGTTTTGAAAATTTCCAGAAATAAAGATGACCGTGAAAACTGAACTCCTAAATAATGACAGCTATTTACTACATCTAAATTTTGAAACTTGAAACTATTTACATTTTTATGCCGTCCTTTTGAAAATACTATAATTTTCGTTTTCTTACAGTTTACAGTAAGATTATTTGTAGCTGAATACTGTTCTAATGTTATTAGCTTCCGTGATAAATCTATTTCAGTTACTCATAATGAGAAGATCATCAGCATAGAGCAATACCATTACACTCTGATAAGCATCAATATTTAAACCCCCTAACCCATTTTCTTTAAAATATGCTTCTATGTCAGAAATAAACAAAGAAAATAAAATAGGACTTAGGGACACCTTCTCCTTACTGTAGGAGTTTTTAGATTTAACTCGAATATTAGCTCTATCATACAAGTTTTTAATTAATCTTATAAATTTACCACTCACCTCACAGTTATACAATTTATTCCACAGCAATGAGTGATTTACAGAATTAAATGCTTTTCTAAAATCTATAAATGCGACTTTTTACTTATCTGCTAGTATTGATTATTTCTTGAATTATTTTGAGCCAGTGTAAAGCAGTTCGTGAAATACTGTAGAGGTATAGGTACAAGGTATGGATTTCTTTTGATAATTGTAAGAGATAGGGGCCACCTTTTCCAAGCAACTTTAGAAAGGACTGTGGCCATTCCAGTTTCAGGTCTTTTTAAGAGGTGTCAAATTCTGACCCATACATTGCGTAACCAAAGGCAACTGATTATTTTCCTGCACAACACTTAAGAACAAAATTACCCATTTTAGCCAGTATTAGTAGTTAAAACAAAATGAAGAACTGCCATATTCAACTTGCTCGAAAGTTCGGGACAATAGTTTCCTGATTCTCCTTGCAGCCATTTTCTGTTATTCAGGTTGGTTCTTTACCAAAAACCTTTGTTGTATAAATATCTGAAGTATTGGAGTTGCAACATTATATTAAGTTATATTAAGCCTCGATCATTCACTGTTTAGCGAAGGCAGCTCCTAATAAGTAAATTATGGAGGATAGAAGGAAGGAGAACCATCTGAATGTATTAAAAAGTGTCCATTGAAAGGAAACACGTTAAGGTGGTGCCATAGTAGCAAGAGTAAGGATTTTAAAAACAGCGCCATGAATTGTTAGAAAAAGAAATATTTACTAAATTACATTTGATTACGTAAATAGTTAAGATTTTAAATACTGCATAATTTTTATCTACAGAAGTAGTACAGAAGACTAAATATTTCAACTCAGAAAGACATATATGTAAAGGGAAGCATCTCAACAAAACTTATAGGGGTTATTATAGTCGTTTTGCCACACTGTATGTAAGTTTTAGTTATACGTTACAAAATACATAAGTATTCCAAACCCCGTCTGAAAAGCACTGCCATTAAATAACATAAAGGGGACATTTGAAAAATTTTAAGTACAGACAAAATTACATTTATCGGAAATTTGTCAAAATTGTAGAATCGCCTTTATTTGAATGGCGATTGAGGATGAAAGACTGGACCAATTTCGATGTTTCAAACTAGCAAAATTTAATTTTTTTAAAAAGGAAAAGGATATTTTCTATGGGAGTTAAAAGTGAAAAAATGAAAAAAGTGCAAAAATTTCGAGGTCTCAAGTTTAAAGCATAAACTAGAAGCCATAACAAGACAACTACAAGAAACATTAAAATGATTTCCAATTCTGGAGCAATTTTTAATTCTTTTATTTTCGATTATTTGCGTTTAACTTGGATCATTTTTTAAGTAAAATAAAAAATATACTGAATTAGGGCATTTGTATTACATTTAATAAACTCAGTGACGTTAGAAGTGTTACAGCCAGAAGGAATAATTTCTTAATCTTAATTTTTTGGCAACATGGTAGATTTACATCGAGAATAAAACGATATTTTCAAGAATTTTGAATAATGTATAACAAAAAAAATAATAATGTGTTTGGCGACCCCGTAACTGTTACACTCCTGCATATACGTCTAGGCATTGACAAAATGATATGATCAATGTTTGCTTGTGATATCTCGTTCCATGAAAATTGAAGTTCATGAATTAACTGTGCCAGAGTTAATTGTAAATTGGACAGTCTTCTTCGCATCCTATCCCACACAAGTTCGATGGGATTTAAATCTGGTGACCGGGAAGCCACGGCAAAATATTAACACCAGCTTCTTGGAGAAAGTCCATAGGTCGACGAGAAATATGGGGACGCACGTTATCTTGCTGAAAAAGAAAGTGTCGACGGCCGTCTAGATAAGACAGTAAAGTGGTTTGTAAGACATCATCAACGTAACGTGCAGCTGTCATACTAACTCGAATTAACACAAGTTGTGATTGGCTACCATAGGCAATAGCCCCCAAACCATTACTCCAACTGTCGTGTGTACATGTCTTTGATCATCGATTAGACGAGTATAGTAGCAAAACGATCTCGCGCCTATCTTGACGCTCCATGGTACGCCTTGGTTGTCCAGTTGGACTTCTTCGTGTTCTTCTACCTTCGTTTGTCCACACACGACTTGCCGTACAATTAACACGAAGGGCAATTTGGCGATATGACCAATCCATATATCTATAGGCAACAATTCTACCCCTGTCAAAATCGCCAATATGGTGGTAATTTTGATGTCTTCAAACTCAAGGCATTTTGTTACACTGACTACAATTAGACTGAAGAACAATAATTAAAAATTTCTTTACCAAACGGTCTTCATAAATAGTTTTTTTTTTAAATTTAAGATAAAATTTTATTTTTATAAAAACTATTAAAGATAAAACATTGATATTATTATCATACAATTTTGGAAATATAGTAATTTTTTTGTCAAAAAGTTATGATTAAGAATTTATTTCTACTGTGTGTAACACTTCTGTCAATGAGTATATATTACCATTTTATTTTTCAGCTTGCTGGGCGCCAAATTACAAACCACATCCGTAAGTTCTGCCTGTATTGCTTCGAACGATTCATACTTTTGATCCCTGTGAAGAGTTATAATCGATAATCTGTTGTGTTTCGTTACTTCTACCAATTTTTTTCGTCCACTCGACGTGGAAAATAACCACTCCACTTCCCTATAAAGAACATCTAATATAGATACGAATTTCGTTAAAAAAAATGGATTTTTTTACCTTCCCTCTGG
This sequence comes from Ophraella communa, assembly GCA_035357415.1. Classification (NCBI taxonomy): domain Eukaryota; kingdom Metazoa; phylum Arthropoda; class Insecta; order Coleoptera; family Chrysomelidae; genus Ophraella; species Ophraella communa. The sequence goes on from CM068995.1 coordinate 19,975,580, forward strand.
TACGATAAATGCCGCGTATTGAGAAAAGTTACGGTGAGGAGGAACGTCGACAACGTAAACAGTAAATCTAGGTTTGGTTGATCCTTGTTCGAATAAATCAAAAACTACTTCACTCTTATCGGATATCGAGGTTCTTTTCAGCGATGAACAAATAAAAGCGGCGTTCTGAGCGTTTAAGATTTGAGATAAAATGTCATCGTCGCTGTTACATCGCTGCATCTTATCCGTAGGGCCTAAATTTATCTCTAACACCTACAAAATGTTTAACTTTCATACGAAATTCGACTTAACATTAATATTAGAAAAAATAAGAAAAATAAGTACTGCTTTTTCTCCATATTATCTTGTTACCTGCTTCATGTTTATTTGTAACATAATATAAGATTAATAAATATAATAAATCTTATTCTGGGTTTTAATCCAACAGTATTAGACATATATGTCAGTGATAATACAATTAATAAAAATGGAATCATTTTGACTATCAGATAAAATAACATTAAAATAAATTTAACCATAACTTACTCTTTAAAAAAATTATACTAAATGCAATGTATAATTGATGTTAAATATTCCAAAGTCTCTAGCTAAATTGCTTGCTCAAGCACAGCAATTTTTTATCGTAATTTTTTTCACTTTATTGTTTTTCAGTGAATTGGATTGCCCTCCAGACTGTGGCAAACTTTAGCCACTTTAAATTATTTAATATAATTTGAATGCCTAGACATTCCAATCATTTCAGCTCAAAAAATTTAATTTGTAATAAGAAGTTAATCATTTTTCCATCATTTGTCACCAAAATTTGAACTAAAAAGACATATTAAATAATTTAGGTGAAAGATTTAAAAAAAAAATTGAATACTTTTTTAAACAGAACATTGCAGAAAAATCTCATAGAAAAATTACCACTAAAAAAAGAAGTACCAAAATCACAAAGAAAACAGATTCTGAGGAAAACAGCTTACAGATTTGCTAAAAAGGTGCAATTACACCATTCTTTGGTGCAAAGCTCTTTTATCAGGTTTTTTATATACTCACTAAAGTGGCTAAATATATCACATGAGACAGTAAAATACTTCCACAAAATGATAAAAAAAACAGTCTCTTATTAAGATATAACCTCCAAAAAAATGGAATGTTTAACATAAATTAATTAAATCTAATCTAGTTTGCAGGATAAAATTAAAAAAATATATAATAATTTTTTGAAATACCTTTTGTACTAATGTTTTAAACTTGGTGCAAACAACGATAAAAACAGGAACAGGAGTTTGTCCATTTTCAGCTGCATTTATTTCAGCTTCAAAACATCTAACTATTCTAAACATAAAATTATTTAAAGGAAAATAGTTGAGCATTGTTTTCAAAATGTGTTCTTGTAGTAAAGATATGCAAATATATCTTCCACCTATTTTCAATACCCTGCTAATTTCATCAAAATATTTTTTTATTTTTTTCATTGTTTCTTCTGAATTGTTAGGCATTAGCGCATCTAGAGTACCCTTGTCGAGAATGACACTAAATTTTTCATTTTCAAAAGTCATATCTAAAGCATCCATTTGTATATATTTTAAATTTTCATGGTTTTTGGATTGGGAGAGTATCTGTCTTATAACAACATCTGATATATCAATATTAGTGATGTTACTGAAATACTCAATTAGTTGAATTATGTATTTTATGTTATAGAAATATTCTACCTGTATCCTAACTCGAATAAATCTTTTCCTAAAGAAGAATTACCACATCCTACTATTAGTACATTATCCTGTTTTTTAATATATTTATGAAGGTGTAAAGATAATTCGTTATATTCTCCATACCTGCAGAGTAATAAACATAACATTAATAAGTAAATAAACACTAGAATTAATAGATTACCATTCAAATGCTTGATTTCCTAATTTGTTAAAAAAATCATTCCAGTACTCTTTTTGACTAAACTCGTCTTTAGATTTTGGTAGCAAATTCATTTCAAATACCCTTAAACTACAGATTCACATTCGAAAATATTTCTTCAGTTTAAGAACTTAAACATAGTTTAAATAACAAAATATTTATCATTAAAATATATCGAAATTAAAGGTTACAGTACTAAATAAATTAAGGTTATAAACACAGAACAAAAAATATTTGATAACCACAGAACAACCTCCTCCATGCAGCTCTACCTTGACGTGGTGAGGGGGCTTGCGAACTTCAATGAGTCTTTGGGCTATACCGGCGGTGACTTGCTGCCGTTAGTGTCCCCCATGCCGGAGAGATAAAAGAGGAGAAGCCAGACTAAAGGAGTATGCAAAATCAAGCCATGGTGGATGAGATGGTGCCAATGGGTGAATGACACAGGGTTATAAATATGTGTGTCACAATAGATTCCTTTGGGGCACCAGGTGGCACCCCATAGCCTTACTGTAGCATGTGGGGCTCTGCCACAGTGGACCTACCTACCGTAGCTACTCGTGGGAACACTATGGATCTACAAAACCATCGCATCGGCCGAAAAGCCCACCTGAGAAGAGAGGCTTCCATCGACCCGTCTACTTCGACTGCAAAGTCGAATGAACAAGGGTTACAAACACCCAAAAAAATCAATCCTTCTCTGCTGGCATACAGAGATCGTAGAGACAATGGGCTCGAGGTATCGTTGAAAAAGTAATCGCGCGACCCCGGAAAACTGAAGTTAAAGCTGCAGCTAAACCAGCCGCTAAACAACTGCGATCTGGTGAACGGAGCGAACAAAGAGCGTAATAGTCCAACATGGGGCCATCGCCCAATCGCCCATATAGCGTGGTTATGAAAGACCACCTAGTAAGAGCAGTTGTCGACCGAAGCCACCAGGAAGGTAACATCACTTCAGCTAAATGGATGATAGTCGAAATGAAGCTTCTCAAACAATTCAAGGAGCCCCTTAGAGAGAATCCGGGAGCTCCTCCTCAGTGCACGGACGCTGGATGGTTCCAAGGTCGAATCAAACTGGTATCGTGCGCTGATCAGACATCGTACGAGAAGGCGAAAGAAGGCAAAAGTTGGTGAGGTCTGACCAGGAGCAAGACTAGAGGCTGTGACGCTGGAGAACATCCCACACAGACCTAGAAGAGTAAACTTCGATAAACAATCCGCAATCCACGCTGTTAGCTACCGTGGCAGGCAATGTATGAATGGCTGCGCGTAAGTCAGTCATAAACGGTGTCTCCGGGATTCCTGGTGACCTCCCGGAGTACCCAGCCTTACCAGCACAGGTGAGCTCTGTGGTGGTGGGCAGACAATTCCCAGCTACTCGTGGGATGTGGAATGGATTGTAAGGAAATAATAGAACAGAAAGTAATGGAGGAAGAAAAGGAAAGGAAGGGAATTTTTGGTAAATCTAGGAAGGTGAAACGTACTCCAGATAAAGCGGGAGAGTTGGGTGAGTGGACGGTGAAGAGGAAAGAGGTATCGCCTTTGGAGGATAGGGAGCAGAAAAGATAACAGAAGAAGAAAAGAGGTGAAGGGAATGATAAAGCGGCTGGAGGAAAAAGTGAAAAAATTGGAGGAACAGAAGATGGCGGCAGAAAAAAGGTCAGGGAATTAGGGAGGTTTAAAGGATTTAGACAATGCATTCAAGATGGGAGACAGGGCAAAGAAACTGAGAGGGTTGGAAGGAGGTAAGAGATAGGGTTTGGGATGTTAAAAATGGGGAGGGCATAGAGGTGAAGGTGGGAAATCGGAGATGACATAGTGAATGTAGTGTGGATAAACAAGGAGGATAGTGGAATGGAGAGAGAATGGTCCAGAGATTGTATCGGGAAAGGTTCCCGATACTTAAAAGGGGTAAAAATGAAGTAGAAAGAGCGAATCTGCCGATTGGAGGGGAATAGTATGGATGAGAGGAAAGTTTTTGATTTGCTGAGTCGGATGTTTGGAGATATTGATAGTGGGGACAGTGTTGGGCTGCACAGGCTTGGACATATGGGGATGAAATTATTAAACAAGATAGTGGCATGGGTAAAAAAAGGGACGAGGGTGACAATATACAGGGTGTACCAACCTTACGACAAAGTTCGGTATATGGGTTGTTTTAGGATATATCAAAAAATGTTATTAACAACAATAATAGATGTCACTGCATTCTATTAAATATTAATTATTTTGTCTTTTGTATACATGGTGGACGATAACTCAAACCTTTCATTTTCTCTCTTCTTTCAAATGGAACACCCTGTATTTTATATCATAAATAGAATATTCGATTAAGTAACTTTAATTTTTGTTAAGCAACCACAATATCCAAAGTTTATGAAAACATAGTTATTTTGTACTATTTATTTGAAACCATAATTATTAACCTATTATCTGAAAGGACTAAACGTTGAATGTAACAAATAATCCTTAATAATAATAAATTTTAATAAAAAATGTATTCCAAATAAAACAAGTCTTCAAAAGTATAATTCTAACCATAATATTAAACTAAATGTTCAAAGTGTTCACCGTTAACATTAATGCAATGATGTAAACCATTACATTTTCTCAGTAAGCGTTGATAAAATTAGACATAAACGTCAAGTTTATGTTTAATTTTTTGATATCTCCGAAAACAACCCATATACCGAATTTTGTCGTAAGGTTGGTACACCCTGTATTCAGAAAAGGAAGGAAGGAAATGAAGCGGTTATCCTTAAGGATATCGGGGATGAGTTGTACGATGTAATGTAAGAGTTGTAAAAAAGGGGGAAAGGGTGACAACAGGCGTGCATGGAAGGCTAATTGCTGGTGGAATGAGGGAATAGAGGAGCTGTGGAAGGAATGTTAGAAAGACCGGAGAAGGATGTTGAGGGGAAGATATAGGGTAAAGAGAAAAGAGGGATATAAGTAGAAGATAAAGGATCTGGAACAAAGAGTGGAAAGGAAGAAGAGAAAAAAGGGGAAGAGTTACTGGGCGAGCTGCTAGAAGAAGAGTGGGAGATGGAGATTATAGAAAAACTTTTTACGATTGAATAAGGAAGAGGGGAGAACATGAGTCGGGAAGTGCGGGATTGTAGGGTGGCAGGTAACGAGAGACCTCGTTTCGATTCGAGCCAATCTCGAGTTCGAGAATAGACGTCAAGAAGTCATGATAGCATCATGCTAATTTGCAGGGGACGGGACAGCACCGCCTACAGAACTGCAAAGACTAGTCGAGTACTGTGAACAGAAGAAGCTGCCGCTTCTCATAGGATGCGACGCTAACGGTCACAATACCATATGGGGAAGCACAAACACCAACGACAGAGGTGAGAAAAGTTTAGACTTTATATTTAATAGGAATCTTGTTATACACAATATAGGGAATACCCCTACTTTTGTAACCAGAACAAGAAAGGAAGTACTAGATATAACACTAAGTACACCGAATCTTAAGGATAGGGTGAAAGATTGGAGAGTATCGAACGAACCATCCCTCTCTGATCATAGAATGATTATGTTCAGATTAGAGTGTAATCCTCCTAAGCCAGCACTCAGGAGAAACCCCAGGAAAACTAACTGGGAAAATTACAACACTAACCTGAACATAAATCTTGCAAATCTCAAGAATAAAAGAAATGCGAGGAATCACCTGGCATTAGAAAATGATTTCATAGAATTGAACGAGGCAATACTCGATGCCCATGAATCCAGTTGTCCTCTCCAAAGGACTAGAAAAGCAAAAGATGCGATATGGTGGAACAGTCATCTGTCAAACCTAAGATCCGAGACGCGACAGCTCTTCAACAGAGCCAAACGTAATGGAGATTGGCAGAGCTATACCGAGAAACTTACAACATATAATAAGGAGATTAGAAAAGCCAAAAGAAACAGCTTCAGAAAATTCTGCGAAGAAATAGACGCTACACCCTCTGCAGCAAGGCTACACAAAGTCTTGGCAAAAGGAAAAGTAGACACTGTAATGGCACTACGGAAGCCAGATGGAAGCTTCACAGAAAGCGAAAAAGAACGAGCTCTGCTCCTATTAGAAACTCACTTTCCTGGAGGAATTGTCCCTTCGGGAACAAAAAGTGAGAAAGCTAAAAGACCTACCAGGGAAGACACTGCAATGGCAAAACACATATGCAGTGAAGAACGGCTGAGATGGGCTATGAACACCTTCCAGCCGTTCAAAACTCCTGGAACGGATGGAATATTTCCTGCCCTACTCCAACAGGGCCAAGAGGCAATAATTCCACACTTGATCCGAATCAGTCGGAGCAGCCTTGAACTGGGATACATACTAGAAGCGTGGAGAAGGGCCAAAATCACCTTCATCCCAAAAGCAGGGAAACGGAGCACTTCGCACCCCAAATCCCTTAGACCGATCAGCCTCACATCGTTTGTTCTAAAACGATGGAAAAAGCTGCAGACAACTACATTAGAACAGAAATCTTGGAACAGGTGCCATTGCACCCTCGTCAACATGCGTACCAAGCGGGAAAGTCCACGGAAACCGCTTTAACACAGTTGACTGACGAAATCCAAGACGCACTGAACAAAAAAGAGACCGTGTTAAGTGCCTTTCTAGACATAGAAGGGGCTTTTGACAATACGCCACATGAGGCAGTCAAAAGAGCACTGATTGAGAAAGGAGTAGATAGAACGACTTCCATTTGGATGTCGCAACTGCTATCTACAAGAATCGGAGAAATGGAGGCAGGACAAGACACTATCTTCATTAATGTGACCAGAGGCTGTCCACAGGGGAAAGTTGCATCCCCACTTATGTGGAGTCTCTCTTGGACAGTCTGCTCTGTCAATTGACTAGGGAAGGCATACCATGTCAAGGGTATTCCGACGACATGGTTATCCTGGCAAAAGGGAAGTATGAAAATGTCCTCTGTGATATTGTTCAAAGAGGATTGAACATTGCGGAACAATGGTGTGACTCGGTGGGACTCAGCGTCAACCCCACCAAAACCACACTAGTAGACTTTACAAGGAAAAAGAAACCTAATCTAAAAATCATAAAAATAGGGGAGAACATCGTCGAGTGGAAAACAGAGGTAAAATATCTAGGGCTAATCCTAGATAGCAGGTTACTCTGGAACAAACACGAAGACGAAGTAATACACAAAGCAACCCAGGCCCTCATGGTGTGTAGGAACATTGCAGGGAAGAACTGGGGATGTAACCCACGTATCCTGCAATGGATGTACACAGCAACAGTGAGACCATTAATCACATATGGGGCAGTGGCTTGAGGCGTAAGGGCTAATCTGAATACGACGAGGAAAAACCTCTCGAAGATTCAGAGACTAGCCTGTTCATGTATCACTGGAGCAATGGGAACTTTCCCCACTGCTGCAATGGAGATGATTTTAAACTTGACCCCACTGCACATTCTGCTAGAAAGTGTAAGGAAGAAAACAATATATAGAATGATCAAAGAAGGAATTATCAGGGAAAAACCTCGATCACTTCATTTTGATCAAACTTGGGAAATGCCCCAAGATGATATGCCAAAGAAATTCAACTTTGTGAGAAAATTCATCACAAAGTTGAGTAATAAATCTGAATGGGATGCTCGACCGCAATGTTTCAGTGGTCATTCTAACTAGAGAAGATTGGACGGCGAACCTAGTCAAGCCAGGGGGGACAATCTTCTATACAGATGGCTCAAAACTAGAGGGGAACGTAGGGTGTGGAGTCTTCTCAGAGTCTTCACCCCTTAATCTATCATTCCGCTTGCCGGACCACTACAGTGTGTTTCAAGCGGAAATGGTAGCTATAAGTGAAACAGTCAAATGGTTACTTCAAACTTTGAATCCAATGAAATATCTATCCTAACTGACAGCCAAGCGTCCATCAAATCCCCAAACTCAGTCTTCCTGACCTCAAAGGTGGCTATACAATGCCGTAAAACCTTAAATGAGCTGACGACTAAAATAAGGGTCAATGTTGTTTGGGTACCCGGTCACAGCAAGAGCTGGTACGATGCTATATCCGCTTATGGCTGCTGTTCATCAACAGCAGCCACTTGTTCTCACCTCTGGCCTACGTGGGTTCCATCCCGAACCACCGTGTTAACCTAACCTAACCTAACCTAACCTAACCTAACCTAACCTAACCTAACCTAACCTAACCTAACCTAACCTAACCTAACCTAACCTAACCTAACCTAACCTAACCTAACCTAACCTAACCTAACCTAACCTAACCTAACCTAACCTAACCTAACCTAACCTAACCTAACCTAACCTAACCTAACCTAACCTAACCTAACCTAACCTAACCTAACCTAACCTAACCTAACCTAACCTAACCTAACCTAACCTAACCTAACCTAACCTAACCTAACCTAACCTAACCTAACCACAGAACAAGTAATACTCCATAATTACATTATTTTTTCAGGCTTCATTTTAATTCATATAAACTTAATTTAAAACGTTTGAGATTTATCACGCTGGGTCATTTCTTTAAGATAAATTTATTACTTATTAACTTGGCATTAATAAAGCTAACGCTATCCCTCCTGTGTATTTTCTGGATATGCTTTTGCTTGAAACGTTTGGCATACTTGACTTGGTGTAACGACGGTGGTTTTGTGTTCTGGGAAAGGAGTCGGGTTGGAGGGGCTTTCAGCCTAAGTAATAGATACAATTTATTGATACCTTTGAATGACAAAAAACCGGAATGGTGGACCTCATGGGTCCGTATTCTTGAGTGAGGGAGTGGGGCTTCCCGAGAGAAGATATATTTTGTCTTTGTCACTGCAATAACAAAGTAACAAAGCAAGAAAAGATAAAACATATATATGTTCTCTCGTGAAGCTCTTCTTCCGCAGTCAAGAATAAGTGCCCAATAAGAAAATAACACAGAAGCACAGTTCAGAAGCAGTCTCGGAGAGATTGCTACAAATCTAGGACTTGAGACAAAAGAATGAGTTTAATGAGAGGTGCAATAAAATCTTAGAGCTGCGCTGTAGAAGGCACGTCTCTGACCACTCATGAAACCTATCATACCACTTGAGGATCAAGCTCCAAAGGGTTACAGCAAAGAAAAAAAATGAAGTAAATAGCCAGAGCAACATTTATCTCTATGAAGTATGAAAAATTATTATGAATTATTATTATAAATTATTATGAATTATTATGAAAAATTACTTCCAATTGTATATAAAACATTCCAACTCAAGACTAAGAAATATTCTATTAATATCGATTTTCTTTGATCTGTACGTTCATCTCTTCGTAATTTATTGTGTTAATTGATTAGTATTTTTTTTTAACTTAAATGTACAAAGCACCTAATATTTTCATTATTAGGTTTAAGATTATTCTAATTAATTTTTGTTGGCGAAAACAAAGGGCATGCTATAAAATCATGCTATAAATCTTTCAGCCTTTCGTTATTTTCATCCTCTTGATTTAAAACAGATTAGGTACACCTATCGATTGAAGATAAATTACTTGTTTAAAGGTTGTTATGGTAACTATTTTCCAAAGGCGTCGTATAAAAAGGAAAATACATAGATTGTATTACGGTGTCTATTCATAAAATAAAATTAAAATTACAATGGGGTATTCCAGTAACTATGTTTGCATCATTATACATTTGGGTATGAAATAGTAATTATGCGCTAAGGTAGAAAAGTGAGTTGTTATTGTAGAGGATCCGAGATAATAATACACTTTTCCACCGTGGCTCATATAGCATTTTTTTCACTACTAGTATTCTATTTTTAAATGTTAGTTTTTGAAACTAATAAAAATTTTGGACGGGTCACTCCCTTTTCACTTTAATTTTAATCAAGTAGACTTTGTATTTTTCTACCTTAGTTAAAAATGAACGACCTCAACAAAAGTAAATAAAGTTAGGTTCAGAGGCTATTTTCCAAATTGGTGCAGAATTTACTTCAACAAAAGCAAAAACAACGACTCGATGATTCAAAGCTTTGTTTGTACCTACATGTTTAGGTTATTTAGGTAATGAAATAAGTCCGTATATCACAATGAATGAAACAATTCACTTCGAAGCCAAATCGGCAGTCAGCTGCTTTTTGTGTGTTTTCCATGTTCACTAAACATGGAAAAACAATCGTTTGAATGCTGAAATTACCAAGGAAAAGACAAAAGTTGGCAGATGGCGAACAGATACTATTTAATACTATTTAATATAATAATATGAGGCTTTTGTAAAATATCAATCTTGAAAAGCCATGTTTTTCAAACGAGAAAGTAGATTCTTGAGCTCTCCATTTGGGCAATGCGATCTACGGGTTGCAGCAAAATGATTACATTCGATAATAACATGATAGACGGTTAGTTGGGGACTGCAAAACTCACAATCTGGAGGATTTTTCGAGGCCATGATATGACCATGAGAAAAGTATGTCCTATTCGCAATCTTCTTATGATCGACATTCATGTGTGGCATCTTGGGTGATGGTGCATTGGGTTGTATTGCCAGGAGTTTCGTATTGCATTTACTTCAGTGATTTGGCATCGTCGCAATGTTATTTATTTGATATCGTGCTTAAGGTCTTCATATAGTTGTATGCTTTTCAATGGCAAATCTGAGGAGCATGCTTGCTTTGCAGCTTCATCTGCGTTCTCGTTACCAGTAATTCCAGCATGTGAGGATATACAAACGATGTTAATCAGTATATCTGAACGGAAGAGGTTTGTAGCCTATTTGGTATAAAAATATTATTTTAAACAGATGTAAGGTCAGCAACTTTATAGTTTGCTACAAAATGCGAACGGCAGCTTTTCATTGGAGAGCATTAGGCGTAGGAACCGTTGCTGTATTTTAAAATGAAATATATATATATTAATCAAATGATTGTTTACTAAAATATTATTGAATAATGAATAGTCTTGCCTTGGGCGCCACTTTATTTATACAGATAGATGATGCTTCACTAAATAAAGAAATATGAAGCCTGTCAACTAATGATAGAAACTTACCAAACAATTAGTACTACATAAATAGCAAAGTTGTATACCTTAATATTAAACACAGTAGTAAAAAAATAAATCTTTATTAATAAGGAAAAGAAAACATGTCAAAAATTAATCATGTTGTACAGAATTTGCAATATCAATTAATTAAGTGATAAATGTATAGCATGTGTTTAAACATTTTAATCCTGAACATCATTGAATAAGTCAACTGTTATAATAAATTTGTCAGATTAAATAATAAAATGAACGCATACAATATTTAGTTTAATAAGAGAATTACTCAACAAACTGTAATGCTCATTATAAGTTTCATATCTCTAGATGAGATGATGAAATTTATTAAACACCAAATAAAATGGAAAAATTATATCAAAATCAAACTCTAGTTCTGAGTGATAATACAAAACATACCAGTATACCTATATGTTTTACAGTAAGTATGTCTATGATTAATTACATCATCAATATTACTGTACAAAAATTATTTAAAAAAAATCATTACCATTGAAATTAAAACTAAAACATATTTTTTTTTAAATCAGCAGTTAAAGTAAAAGGTTACTTGTAGACATAAAAAAATGAATCAAAGAATTGGTGATCAGCATTATAGATTCTCACCCACATATCAGGAACTTTTAATTCCAACGTGGTGTCATCAGGATGGTGCTGAAGTGGTATCTACTATAGGTGGATCTCCAGTGATGAGGGAAAAATGTCTCGTTTCTGAAGAATGGACTTCTAGTGATTCCAAGCATTCCAAACTGTTCAAACGGCCCCAAAATGGTCCGGTTTTCATCCATTGAACCGAAATAAAAAAATGATACAGCTTTCTGAATGGCTGTAGTTGGAAGGGTCTGTGACGGTCTAGCTAGGTGTAGGTCCCTAATAAACATTTAAATTCCTATAACCCCCATAGGAGATAAAAAAAATAGCTTACCTTCTCAAATTGAAGGGAAACACACAAAGAAAGACCAAACAAAGAGCTTTTAAGCTCGCAACAAAATCACCAAACCAAAAAGGAAAAAGCATGGTCATGTCAACTATTTATCGAGACAACACCAAAGTTTTTTAAAAAATAGGAAGTACAATTTTGACGGACTTCGTTACAACGACATAAAAATTCCTACATGAAATATTCAAATGACTGACAAACTCGGAGTTCTATGCGACAGATAACACAAGACTACAATTGTAATTATAGAGTAGAACAGTGTTACTCTAGTACATCAAACAAAACGTATTTCGGACTGTTGAATGACAATTCTAAAGGTAACCTACAACACAAAAACAGCTGATTTATAATATAAACAAGAGGTTGACAATATTAGATGTTATTCATATAAAATTTACAATATCTACAAGAGAGAAGCGAAAGGTAAGTTTTTCTTTAATATATTTCATATATAATAATTGATATTTATTTTATTTTCAGACTAATACAGATGAAATCATCTTGAGTTGATGTTACAATTGATTTAATGTATCATATCATTTACAAGCTATTAAAGTGAATAAAATAATATTAAATATATCTTGGTTGTTTTATTAAAAACATCAGGTAAGCAATTTTAAATGCTACACACCCTTTCTTCCTCTAAAAAAAATATGTTGACCTGTTAACATATTTTTACCAATACCAAATAACCAAAAATTTATTATTTACAAAAAGCCAAAAAGATAGTACTAGTAACTCAGTAAGCACCATTACTAAATATTTCTTAATACTCTGCTACTAATAAAAACATTTTATGCTTATATTTTTTTATATTTATAATTAAAAAATATTGCCAATGATGTGATGCCTGTTATATACTTTAAACTATAAGTAAAATTATTAACTCAAGAGTTAAAGTATCATAAATCATGTGAAAGTACTTTATGTGATGTGAGTTTATTGAAGGGGTATCTACGCGTACCAAACGTCCTAAAAGGAGACATAATCGATAGGTCACAATAGGTGAAGTCAATATCAGGATATGTCTTTCAATAAAACTCACAAGGATATTGTGTATATACATTAATACCATTTGAAGAAGTTATCTATGTGAAACTATAATACAAAATTAAAAACATTTTTATAAATGTTGGATTGTAGTCCTATTGAAAATTTCTAATAGTATACTACAAAGTTATAGAAAATTACTGAAATCTATACAAATTATACATTACTATATGAAATTTATGGTACCATAAAATATTTACAAATATACAAACTGATCAGCTAACTGTATATTACAAAGAGTAGTTCAAAATACTAGAATATCTTAACTCAAAATCAGTTAAAGACAAACTTTCAATATTATCTGACAATTAAATTTCTGTTACCCTTACCCTACTGAAACATCAGAATTCGAACCAAAATAAGGTTTCAAATCGGATATATGCCAGTGACCTGCAAAAGATCCATCGATATGGTCTAAAGCATATACCAATCTCGAAATTCTTTTTTTAACAGTACACAAAATGAATTTGGGTGCAAGTTTTGCAGAAAATTTCATAGCTGCATTGGAAAGGACTTTATTCCTCTTCCAAACCTTATCTCCTACATTGTAGAAATGATCTCTTCTCCTTAAATTATAATTCCTCTCATATTTTTTATGAGCAATGTCAAGCCTTTTCTTAACATCTTCAAAAATATGTCTTAAACCCTCTAAATCATTTACAAAATTATTTCTATCTCCAGGAGATAATTCAAAATTTTGAGTGCTTTTTAGCTCTCCATAATACTTTCCTGAAGTAGGAATATTTCTACCAAAAACAAGGAAATTTGGAGTATAGCCATGCACTTCATGCTTAGCTGAATTTATTGCTAACTGAAATTGATTAATTTCTGTATCCCAAAATTTATGTTCTTGAACATAACTACGAATAACTGTACCAACAGTTTTGTTGTTACGTTCAACAAAGTTACAGTGGGGACTGTATCGAGGAGTAAACCAAAGCTTTTGAATTTCATATTTGTCCATAAGTTTCTTAAATAGTTTTCCTGCAAATTGAGTACCATTATCACACATTATTACCCTAGGAACACCAAACTTTAAAAATACTTGATTTTCCACCAACTTTGTTATAGTAGAAGCTACAGCAGCTTTAAGTGGGAACAAAAGAGTATATTTAGAAAACCAATCACCTATAACTAACAGATAACAATTTCCTTTAGTACTTCTTGGAAAAGGGCCTTGAAGATCTAAAGACAAAATTTCGAAAGGAAAATTAACAGATTTTTGAGCTCCCATTAGTCCTACCTTAGAAGTGTTTGGCATCTTCTGAGATTGACAGACATCACAACATTTTACAAATTTTAGAACATCTACCCTTTTGTTTTGGCCAATAATACAACTCTTGAACTCTACCGAGGGTTTGTAAAAACCAAAGTGACCTGCTGTCGACGGATTATGACAACTAGCAATAACATCTTTAATTTGAGACCGGGGAACTAAACGTTTCCATTCTTGACAGTTCGAAGATACTGGCAAAGTGTTAGGAACATATTTATAAATAAGTTCGTCAATTATTTTCCACTGTGGATAGGAGTCGGGTTTTTCTAGAATCTTATTTTTTAATGAAATATACCAATTGTCTGAATCTTTAGGTTGGATGCTTAAAATTGTTATTTCTACTGGCTGATCAAAATTTGCATTTTGAGGTATTCTACTTAACACATCTGGTAAAACATTTAATTTACCTTTCTTATGTATTAGCTCAAAATCATACTGTCTGAGAGTTATAGCCCACCTGGCTAATCTGCTCTTGTTCCTTTAAATTATTAATGAACAAAAGTGCGGAATGATCTGTAATACAACGAAATTTCGTACCCTCTATATAACCTCTAAACTTTTTGATTAAAAACATTAACGCTAGTAACTCTTTTTCGGTTACTGTATAATGTCTTTCTGCTCTAGACAGAGTTCTAGAAGCGTAGGCTATGACACGTTCATGGCCATCAATTTCTTGAGTTAATGCTCCCCCTAAAGCAAATTGAGATGCATCGCAGTGGATGGTAAACTTTTTAGTGAAATCAGGTGAAACTAAAATAGGTGCACTGACAAGAGCTTCCTTTATTCGACGAAAAGACTGTTCTGCAACATTATTCCAAACTATACCCTGACTTTTCCTTTTACCTTTTAAAAGATCGTTAAGAGGAGATACTAAAGCGGAAAAATTATTGATGAATCGCCTATACCAGGAACATAAACCTAGAAATCTTTTTACCTCTGTATACGTTTTTGGACGTGGATAATTGATCATTACTGAAATTTTATCAGGATCAGTGCGTAATCCTTCTCTATCGATTACAAAACCAAGATACTTTAATGATGTCTTAAAAAATTCACATTTTTTTAAGTTTATTGTTAAATTAGCCTCTAATAATTTTTTGCTTTACCTCATTTAATATGTTAACATGTTCTTCAAACGTTTCTGAAACAATTATGATATCATCAAGGTAACAAAAAAGATAAGGTTCATACTTTGGACCAAAGATAGAATCGCACAATCGCTGTTGTGTCTGAGCAGAATTGCATAGACCAAATGGCATTACTGAAAATTGAAATAACCCTCTACCTGGTACACTAAACGCGGTTTTTTCTTTAGATGCTTCATCTAAAGGAATCTGCCAAAAAGCTTTTCTTAAATCTATACTAGAGACATATTTAGCCTTTCCTAACATACTAAGGATACGATCTATTCTAGGTAACGGATAAGAATCAATTTTTTGTTATTTCATTTAATTTCCTACCATCAAAGCAAAAACGATATTCACCAGTCTTTTTCTTTACCAACAAAACTGGACTATTCCATGGACTAAAAGACGGTTCTACAACTCCTAACTTTAACATTTCATCAAGCTCTTTATTCAAAATATCTAGCATATAGGGTGACATTAAATATTGGGGTACCTTAAATGGTTTTGTTTCACCTGTTTCAATACTTAACTTAATTTTATCTGTTCTTCCTAATTTATTTTCGTTACTTATTTCTTTAAATGAATTTACAACCTTTAGTGCAACTGTTTTTTGAGTTTGCGTTAAATGATCCAAATCTTTGATTCCTTCTGAAGACTTAGTCAAATCTTTATCTGAAACGGTACATATTACAGACTCAGTTAAATTACATTGAATATCCCATTGAAAGTTTTGGAAATCTACTTTTACTTGAAATATTTCAAAAGTTCATACCAAAAATGATTGAATGATTTATAGAAGGAACAACCACAGCTGGTACTATTTTATAAATATTATTAATTACAATTGGCAAATCAACTTTACCTGAAACAACTTGAGAACTTCCATCTGCTGTGGAAACATTTTTTATTTCACCTACACTATCAGTTACAATCCTTAAATTTTCTAAGAGCACAATACCTTGGCTTCCTACTACTGAAATATTTGCACCAGTATCTAGTAAAGCTGTTATAGGCATTTCCAACAATTTTACTTGAATATAAGGGCGATTATCTCTTTTCTTTTTTTAACACATAAGGGTAAAATTTCTTTATTGTTACATTGATTTTTGTAAAAATCCCTAACTTGAACTTTCCAAGAATCCCAATCTTTTTGATCAAAAAATGAAACTACAGGTTTTTTGTAATTAATTGAAGCTAATGGTTTCCTAACATTACTGAATTTAAAATTATTGTTGGCTTTAAAATTGAAACGTTTAAGTGCTCGTGAGCCAACTACTGGAACACTTATTTTACGTTTTTTGTACAATCAGGACATTCTTTAACTGTAACATTATTTTTACCACATTTATAACAAAATTTCCCTTTAACAGGAGCCCTACAATTGACATGAGTATGATTAGGTAAATTACATTTCCAACAGATAATAGTTTTAGCTGTATTTGAATGAGAATCACTGTTTTTATTTTTACCCTTAAAGTTATTTTTGCCTGAATTATTTTTACCTTTGTAGTTTTGATTATGTTTGTTCTGAAATTTATTATTATTATCATAACTGACTGAAGATGAAGTTTCTGAAGAATGAGACTCTGAAACAAATGCTAACTCTGATTCTAAAAATAATTATTGGTTTTACTACTTGAACATAAACTCAAAATATCTGCCTCTTCAAGTTTTTTACATAATAAACTTAATTCTTCTACAGTCTGTATTTCATGAAGTGCTAATCTTTTTCTGTATTCAGGCTGAAGGCCATTTCGAATATGTTTAATTTTAGTTGAATCACAAGGTTTACGAGAAAGTCTGGAAAAATAATGTTTCCATAAAGGCAATATACAATACAACAGGTTCATTTCTGACTTGAACGCGTTTCTTAATGGATTCCCAAAGATCATCATCAATATCTGATTTCAGAAAATCCTGCTTTAATCTACCTACTAAACTATCCCAATCATTAACAAAACTTTTAATATGCCTGAACCAATATTTGGCATTATTAGAAAATAAATCACTAGCAGATTCAAATAACTGTTGTTTACTAATATCCCTAGAGTGAGCCATTTCTTCTACATTTTCTAAAAATGATAACAAGGTTTTAGGATTACCATCGAAACTAAGTCCTAACTTATAAACAGGTACGTTTTTAGGTTGTGATGAATGAAACATAGTGTTATTTACATTAGATGGTGTAGTATTAATGTGAGTTGAATCTAACACCGCATAGTTATTAACATTAAGCTCTACATTAGTAACTTTTTCTTGGAGATCTGCCTCCATAACTAAAATTGTAGCATAAGATTCATTTTTAAATTGTGTTTTAGCTAAAACATCAACATCATTAACATCAATTTTTAAACGTTTTATTCTATTAGCAAGATGGATCATTCTGGAATCTATTCTTTTATAAACAGAATCAGTGTTAGGACCTTCAAATTCACTTATCAAAGATTTTATTGAACTAATAATTGTTTCTATTTCAGATTTTTCAGTTTCAAAATCAAAATCAGGATCTTCTAAAGTTAAAATATCTAAACCTTTTTGTCTTTCTTTTTCAAAAATTTTAGAAAGCATCCTACGTTTATCAGCTACAGGCCTATTTGTAATTACACCCCTTAATTTTAATTCATAATCAAGTTCTGTAGAAAGTAAATGTGCTGGTTTACAAATGGGATCCATTTTAGGTGAACAGACAAAATTAAATTAGTAAAAGTTTACCTAATTCAAAAAAAAATGACACAAATTAATACAAATAAGTGCTCAAAATTTTCCAACTATTCATAAATTACCTCAAAATGTTATTCTAACACAGATATAAATCATTTCGATACACCTGAAACTCAATATACTCATAAATTTTACCAAAATCCAAGTATTTTTTTATACTTGCTAAACATTGAGCTAAACATATAATATGATTAGTCAACCAAGATTATTTTATTCACTTCAACCACCAGTATGCTTACTATGATTGTAATAAAACAAAAATTTGCCATGAAATACCTTTCACCACTCTTTACAACATGTTCAGATATTTAATTACTATGTTCAACTCTGGTATACAACTTTGTTTGTTGACTATTCTATTAATTCAATAAAAAGACTGAAAAATGATTTTTTTTGTAAGCCCCACGTTGGGCGCCAAAATATGTAGCCTATTTGGTATAAAAATATTATTTTAAACAGATGTAAGGTCAGCAACTTTATAGTTTGCTACAAAATGCGAACGGCAGCTTTTCATTGGAGAGCATTAGGGCGAGAACCGTTTCTGTATTTTAAAATGAAATATATATATATTAATCAAATGATTGTTTACTAAAATATTATTGAATAATGAATAGTCTTGCCTTGGGCGCCACTTTATTTATACAGATAGATGATGCTTCACTAAATAAAGAAATATGAAGCCTGTTAACTAATGATAGAAACTTACCAAACAATTAGTACTACACAAATAGCAAAGTTGTATACCTTAATATTAAACACAGTAGTAAAAAAAATAAATCTTTATTAATAAGGAAAAGAAAACATGTCAAAAATTAATCATGTTGTACAGAATTTGCAATATCAATTAATTAAGTGATAAATGTATAGCATGTGTTTAAACATTTTAATCCTGAACATCATTGAATAAGTCAACTGTTATAATAAATTTGTCAGATTAAATAATAAAATGAACCATACAATATTTAGTTTAATAAGAGAATTACTCAACAAACTGTAATGCTCATTATAAGTTTCATATCTCTAGATGAGATGATGAAATTTATTAAACACCAAATAAAATGGAAAAATTATATCAAAATCAAACTCTAGTTCTGAGTGATAATACAAAACATACCAGTATACCTATATGTTTTACAGTAAGTATGTCTATGATTAATTACATCATCAATATTACTGTACAAAAATTATTTAAAAAAAATCATTACCATTGAAATTAAAACTAAAACATATTTCTTAAATCAGCAGTTAAAGTAAAAGGTTACTTGTAGACATAAAAAAATGAATCAAAGAATTGGTGATCAGCATTATAGATTCTCACCCACATATCAGGAACTTTTAATTCCAACGTGGTGTCATCAGGATGGTGCTGAAGTGGTATCTACTATAGGTGGATCTCCAGTGATGAGGGAAAAATGTCTCGTTTCTGAAGAATGGACTTCTAGTGATTCCAAGCATTCCAAACTGTTCAAACGGCCCCAAAATGGTCCGGTTTTCATCCATTGAACCGAAATAAAAAAATGATACAGCTTTCTGAATGGCTGTAGTTGGAAGGGTCTGTGACGGTCTAGCTAGGTGTAGGTCCCTAATAAACATTTAAATTCCTATAACCCCCATAGGAGATAAAAAAAATAGCTTACCTTCTCAAATTGAAGGGAAACACACAAAGAAAGACCAAACAAAGAGCTTTTAAGCTCGCAACAAAATCACCAAACCAAAAAGGAAAAAGCATGGTCATGCCGAACTATTTATCGAGACAAACACCAAAGTTTTTTTTAAAAAAAAATAGGAAGTACAATTTTTGACGGACTTCGTTACAACGACATAAAATTCCCTACATGAAATATTCAAATGACTGACAAACTCGGAGTTCTATGCGACAGATAACACAAGACTACAATTGTAATTATAGAATAGAACAGTGTTACTCTAGTACATCAAACAAAACGTATTTCGGACTGTTGAATGACAATTCGAAAGGTAACCTTCAATACATAAACAGCTGATTTATAATATAAACAAGAGGTTGACAATATTAGATGTTATTCATATAAAATTTACAATATCTACAAGAGAGAAGCGAAAGGTAAGTTTTTCTTTAATATATTTCATATATAATAATTGATATTTATTTTATTTTCAGACTAATACAGATGAAATCATCTTGAGTTGATGTTACAATTGATTTAATGTATCATATCATTTACAAGCTATTAAAGTGAATAAAATAATATTAAATATATCTTGGTTGTTTTATTAAAAACATCAGGTAAGCAATTTTAAATGCTACAGGTTATGGCAGGCTTCGTGAATGAGCTGGACGAATGGATTTTTTGAAAATGCGTTTTATATTGGTTTTTGGTAGTCTTCTATTGTTTCGTTTTTCGGAACTCTCTGCTTGTCAAATTCTTTTTGTGTTTTGTCCTTCATCCTTATGTGTCCGAACTATTTTAATTTTGAATGCATTATTGTGTTTAATACTGTCTCAAACTTTTTTAAAAAAATTTATTTCGTATTCTGTACATTTTCGTTATTCTATTTACTGCTCTAAGCTATTTTATTTGCATTGTCTTTATTTTCTGTTTGTGCCTATTGGCATATATATACAATCAAGAAGTAAAAAAAAAACCTGCACCCAGGGTAAGGAAACTTAACAGTTTCTATACCAAGCTTGACCGTTTTCTATCAAAAAAAACAACTACCTCCTGGGCTATATGCCCCAACGGACATTGAATTACATTCCAATAGAAAACGTGCAGGTGGAAACAATTTTCCACTTTTTCAGTTTTTTTTTATTGACTGCACCTTATAGAAATTTATTTCTTGTATTGTAATCAAGAAGTAGTTTACCTCGCCCTTCTTTCTGTACATCCACTCACACCTACTCCTAATCGTCCCTTTATACACATCCCACCTTTTCTCCATTTCGTCCTCCATCCAATTTTGTACTTTCTCTCTCGTCGCACCTCTCCACCGTTGTCTGCTAGCCATCACATCCAATGGGTAGGGCATTGGCAGCATAGCTGTTGCCATTGCACCCACTGTTCTGTACCCCTGCACCCACCTCAGCAAAATCTCTTGCACCTGCAGTAGTGGCTTTAAGCTCACTATTTCACTCCACACTTCCGCTCCGTATAGCATAGTCTGCTCAACCATTCTACCAATAACTCTCCTCATCCACTCTTCCATCCGAGCCATCCCAGCCATGCTACCGTACTTTCTCCTTCTTTGCTGCCTTCAACAAATAGTGCTTAACGGATAGTTGGCTATTCAACCACACACCTAGATATTTCACCGACTCCTCCATTCGAATTTTTTACCCTTTTACCACCCCAACTTCCCTCTTCTTGTTTTGTCCCTTTACGAGGAATCCCATTGTCTTATCTTCCGCTACTTCCAATCCACATCGTTCTATCTTCTCCACAATCTTCCTACACATATTCTCCGCCTTTCGTTCATCCCTCTTGGCGAACGTACACTCTTTAATGAAGCCCTCTGTATCTGCAAATTGAAGAGAGTGAAACATTATATCTCCATCTGCATTTAGCCCTCATTTATTATTAATATTAGCAATTAATTGTTAAAAGCCACAATTTTATTTAATAGATTTTTAATTTTGATTTAAAAAAAATTATCGCACGCCCTTGATACTTGTTTGTTTTCTCTGAGAGTAGCTAATAAAAGGCAAATCGTCTTTCTTGGACTTCTTATTACAACGATTTTTTTGTTAGGGAAACGTACAGTGTCCTTACCGATAACTATATTAAGTAAAATAGGTAAGAAATTAAATATGAATTAATCTATTTATTTGTTGTCTGATTGAAAAGTTTACATTTTTATTTGATGGTCTTCTGGAATTAATTAATATTTTCTTAACGTCAATAATATTTTTCACACAAAACATGCTTTTTCAAATCTTCTTCTTAATAATTATTAAATAAAGTGCATGTGCTTGCATGTTATTAAGACCACTTCCCGAGGAGTTTTAATCTGCTAGAACAAAAAGAAAAAAATACATAATATTATGTGTTCTGTAGTACGAAAAAATTGTCAGACACTTTAGCTGCGTTGATAATGTTGATGACTGATAACAATAAACTTTTTCAATGAAAGTTGGGAAGTATGAGTTATTGACTCGGTGTAGGTTTAAGCTGAGAAGCCTTATAATTCATCGCTTTGGCTATTTTAGTTTTCATAACTCTTGTTCTGATCCTCCTTGGTTACTCATCATGATCCCAAGGTGTGTGAGCTCGAACTACAAGTATGCTACAGGTGTCAGATAATTATTAATATGATCTCCCGACTGATAGAATGATGGTTTTTGATCCGACTGTGTAAAGAACTCTTTCAGACTTGTGTATCTGATTTCTAAAGCTTTATTTAAAGAAAAGTAAACCATCTATATCTCAAATGTGACTGAAAACCAAATAAAAAACCCATAGGCAATATCACACAGAATTTTATTTAATAATGATGACAAAAGTTGACAAAAACTAGCGACTAGTTTCACCTAACATAGAGGCCATCATGAGGCTATAAAACAATTATGCCAATTGTACACATTAAAGAAAATACCTTCTGTTAAAAAAATAAAGAATTAATCCTGCTTTAAAAATACTCAACCAACACTTGCAAGCATTGTTAAGGGGAGATGATATAATTAAAAAAACGTTTCAAACATAGACGGCATCAAAGTCTAAATAACACATTTTTTTAAAAACAGAATAAAATTAAATGTATTTGTTAAAAACTTAAAATACCATTTAAAATTAGTAAGAACAAAAGTTATCAACAACATCCCCAATAAAATATCTTAAACTACTAATAAAACATAAACATTAAAATTATAAAAATTAAAATGTAATGACAATTAAAAATAAATAAAAGATAATCGTCCAAAATATAACTTCTTATATATTTAAAAAAATTGAGGTGGGGGCTTTAAACATAGTGAAGAAAGAACATAGAAATTACAATAAATTATGCAAACAATATAAAATAAGAATATCATTCCTTTGCAATCATATAAATGAGTGCATCCAACAGTTAGTAATTACAGTCAAATCAGTATAGTAATATCAATAAATTGGTTAATCAAGCACATTTTTTTCTTCACTATTAAAATTTTATTTTATTTAGTGCCACAATATTACTGAAGCTTTTGGCCATACTGAAAGCATTTTCACCGAAACAGGTATCAGCATTGTTTAACACTATTAAATGAAAACAAATATCTTTATAATATTCCAAAAACATTGTGGTTTGTTTTTAATAATTGTTCTTAATCAATTTTGATCTAAATTATTCTTTTGTTAATGGCTGTTGCTAAGTCCTGATATCACATTTCCAGATCTTAACCTAGGCTAAATATAGTCTAAACTTACTCCATGTGGTTTAAGCCTAGAATAAAATTTGGACGATCTTAAACTGGGACATTAACCACCTGAAGGTATTCTGTAAGATACTTACGTGTTTTTTCAACATATCAGAACTGAATATTTGGCGAATCTAGTTCAAAGAAAGCACGATAAGTTGTAAATTAGCTCTATAGTACTAGTTGGTTACGCTAAAGTGAAACGGCCGATGGGACTAATAATGGAAGCATACCCAGGCAGAGATGGAATTTCTAGAATTATTTCCCTTCCCCAGGAGGGGAAACAGTTCGACCCTTCCAAAGAACTTACTCTTTAGAGATCTCCAGTCCAGATGAAGTTACCTACCGTTATCTTAAGGTTTCGCAAGGAACCAACAGAAATCGAAATTGGGTAAGAAGATAAAGATTCTACAGCTCTATCTCGACCTTCAGTATTTGAATAAATTACTGAGAAGAATAAAGAACTTGTTACCGGAGTTGCGTTACAAAAGGCGGAAGTATATTGAGGTTATATTTTATTGATTTTGAATACTTTGTATTAGCTGTTGTTAGTTTTTATTGCTGAAAACTGTCAGATTAAGATTTTATTTTGTACTTTTAACCCCTTATTGCACCAAAATCTTTTGAGTACTTTTTTATACTCACAAATTTCTTTCTTTTTGATATGTATTCTACAACATACTTTCAAGATTCCTTTACATCTAGCATAATTAATTGGCTAATGGTGTACACTTTAACTGTACTAAATTTGTGG
This sequence comes from Ophraella communa, assembly GCA_035357415.1. NCBI lineage: Eukaryota > Metazoa > Arthropoda > Insecta > Coleoptera > Chrysomelidae > Ophraella > Ophraella communa. The sequence continues at coordinate 19,999,729 of CM068995.1, forward strand.
GATGGCTTTACAGTCAAAGTTCAATATAATCAGACAAATAAACATTTAGATAAACTGCTTCAATTAGATTTTAAAATATTTACCGAATTTTTCCTCATATTTTAGTTGTTTCGAGAAAATAGAAAAAAATGAGTCGCATTGTGAGTTTTTCCTTATTAAAAGTTAAAAATTTTTGGAAATACATTAAAGGATTACGTTACGATGATTTGGTTATTCATATGTACCAAAGAAAGGATCCATCCAGCCTCGGTGTCATAAGATTCTTATTTGGTAAGTAAATTTATGTCACTTTTTAGATTTTTACTTAATTATAAATATTTTATATTTTTTTACTTATAAGAATTAAAAGTCTTTTTTTCCATATCAGTTACTATTTTATCCTGATTTTTTTAGGTTTCTTGATGCTCATTGATTTATCAGAAGAAAGGGGAGGAGCAGATATCGACATTAGATGGGGAAATCCGTTGGATTGCCATTTTCCTCTATTCCCTATATTAAAAAATCCCGGATACGAATGTATGAGCATCCTGTTTTTTCTAATGTGGTTGGGTAAGTGTACACTTCAACGTTAACCAAAAATGTTCACAATGGGGAGGTCTCCTACTATCGAATATCAATAAAGTAATTTCTGTTAAGAAAAGAAATTACCAAAATAATCCTATTACCAAATTTTTAGCTCTTAATTTACACATTTTCTTAAAAAAAATGATAATTAAACTCGGGTATTTAATTTTTAAAGCGCTCTGTTAGTATTTTCAAAAGTGGCAGCAGCGCATTTAATATTTGCTTTATTAATGAATCAAAACTATAAAATCATTTCATGGTCTTACTAATATTGCATTTTTATTAGGATATAAAACAGTTTCTGTCTGCAAAATAATTAATTTTATCATTTCTTTCCTTTGATTAATATCAGTACTGAGACAAGAAACTTCACCCGTTAGTCCTGGCGGCTGAGGCCACAGTCCTGGCAGCTGAGGCCACAAATTATACAGAAGAAAAAGCAGACGGTTCCATTGATTTATTAACACTTTTGTTCATCTCTTTTATGTATAATGTGTATACGTTTTTTGGCATTTTAGTTTTGTGCGTTTTATATCTTATAATTATTGATTTTATTATTTTAAATAAAACACAAAAAATATAAGAATTCCATAACTCCAAAGACGTAAAAAAACACAAACATGCACATGCACAAGCTTGTAGGACAGGACCTAACTATTCTTCCACCTTTACTGTTGTTACACTGTTGCCAACGTAAAATGCGAACAGAGCTCTTAAACCACTCGTTTACTAAGGAATATTTCGAAAATTATGAAATGTATTATTTATTAAGGAATATTTAAAAGAATAAAAAATAAGAATAATAAAAACTCTTCGTTTTAACAAAACTTCCAATATTTATTTATCCAGGATAATCCCTTAGGGCTCATAATATCTAGGCTTTAATATTGTTAGTCTTATTACTTCCATACTTGGTCTAGCCTTATAACTACCTAATAAACATCAGGTACCTAGCTACAAACAAACAAAATGTAACTTCAATATGTCAATCTGACGATGCTAAGTCTAGCGAAACGGCTGTCATTAAAGTTAAAAAAGCAATTTTTTAAATAAATATTGGAAGTTTTGTTAAAACGAAGAGTTTTTATTATTCTTAATATGATGGACTTCCAAAAAGTAAGGGTTAGTACAATCAATTAAATAAAAAATAGACACTTTCCCATTCATAAATTTTGACGGATCCATTATCAGAATCTACTCAGCAATTATAAAAAACAGGGTAGGTAAAAAAAAAGACTGAATTAAATCATTTGTAATTGTAACTTTCTGGACCGACTTAAAACAAATTGCGGCAAAGTAATAATTTAAAATGAACTTAGAAGTACCGAGATTCCAAACTAGTTAGTTTTGGTTAGGTAGGTATTCTGCAAGGAAAAACAGGAAGTAATGAAGGAAGAAAAGGAAAGGAAGGGAATTTTTGGTAAATCTAGGAAGGTGAAACGCACTCCAGATAAAGCAGGAGAGTCGGGTGAGTTGACGGTGAAGCGGAAGGAGGTATCACCTTTGGAGGACAGGGAGCAGAAAAGAAAGCAGAAGGAGAAAAGAGGTGAGGATCGAGAGATTGGGAGGGGGAAGATAGGGAGAATGTAGAGGATCTGAAGGGAATGGTAAAGCGGCTGGAGGAACAAGTGAAAAATTGGAGGAACAGTAGATGGCAGAAAGGAGGGTCAGGGAATTAGAGCGGTTGAGAAGAAAGGAGGATCTGAAGGAGAGGATGCAATCAAGATGGGAGATAGGACAAAAAGACTGGGAGGGTTGGAAGGAGGTAAGAGATAGGGCTTGGGATGTTAAAAATGGGGAGAGCATAGAAGTAAAGGTGGGAAATCCAATGGTCGGAGATGACAGAATTAAGGTAGTGTGGGTAAACAAGGAGGATAGTGGAATGGAGAGACTACTTTTTGACCCAAGTGCTCACTGGGCATGGGTCAAGAGTGGGGTATCTACACAAGATTGGGAAGAGAGCGACTGGAATATGCGTGAGGTGTGAGGTGGAGGATGATGAGGGTCATGTTTTTAGATGTTGGAAGAACAAGAAGGATCTAGAGAAGTTGGACAGGAGACTCGGGGTAGCAGTGTATTGGGAGAACATGGTGGAGATAATGTTGAGAGGAGAGAAAGAATGGGTAGAGGTTAGCGAAGTTGTGGACAAAACGGTTAGAAGGGAATGTTCTGATGGAGAATAGTATGAATGGGTGAAGGGTGTGTGAGGGACCGCTGCCCGTCTTGAAGTATGCTAGGGTAGTGATTTCGAGGCGGGGGTAACGGCGAGTTTTGAGGTGGGTTTGGTTGGTGAGTCCAACACTGTTGGGTTTTGGATAAGGACCCATCGAACATGAGTTTCACATCTTAGCCCGAAAAAAAAAGTATTCTGCAAGGTACTATCCTTAAACTCTGGTTTTTCTTTGATTTGCTTGTGTAGAAAAATATACCCAATTAAGTGATTGAAGGTAAGCTTGAACATTGTGAAAGATTGACCAATGGTTAAAGGAAAGAAAATTGCCCAAAAAGGTAGTATCCAGATGAAATTTGGATAAAAGGAGGTATTGAGCTTTAGGAGAATTATCAGAAAGGTTCGAGCGTTTTGGATAGTATCCAATGCGAATGTAACAAGATGATTTAGGAACAGAGGTATGATGGATTAGGTGCAGGAAAAGGTGCTTCTGGGTATGCTGAGAAATCAGACAGTGAAGATTGATCGGGAATGCCAGAGAGATAAGAAATAATGGAAAGGTACCTACTGTATTATTCATCTTGTTCATCTATTGTGGAGGGAGGAAAGACAAAAAAAATATCTCGGTCCTGGATATAAAAGACCTGATAAAAAAATAGAGCTAAATTTATTATCATTAATGAGCATAGCCGACAAAAATGTAAAATACATTTCAAATAAGAAATCCAGATAGAACCCATATTTTGTATTTCGCAATCTTTACAAATGGTATTAAACATCCAAATTTAAAGGGCCTAGGTTCTCGAGATGGCTATAAACGACCCTTTATAATTTTTTTGCAATTCTAGGAGCATTTGGAATAATGTTGGGATACAAATTTAAAACAAGTACCATATTATACGGCGTGCCTTATTGGTACATCTTTCTGCTAGATAAATCATATTGGAACAATCACAGTTACCTTTTTGGTATTATAACTTTACTTTTAATGGGATCATCAGCTAATGTATTCTTGTAAGTTAAATAAAATTATAGATTTATTATAAAAAGTGTTTTAAATACATGATTTTTTTAGTTCTCTGGATAGTTACTTAGAAAAATCGAAGAAAAACAATGATGTTCCATACTGGAACTATTTTATACTTAAATATCAATTTTTCTTGCTGTATTTTTTGGCTGGTCTGAAGAAAACCGACATGGAATGGTTGGAAGGCTACGCAATGGGTCATTTGGGAGAGCACTGGGTCTTTGCACCGTTTAGGTAAATTTTTTTGCTACCTTTTGTTTGAAATAATATGCAAAAAATAATCATTTGAGTATAGTATAACTAAAATAAGTTGCTAAAGGGTACCGCCTAGCGGCAAAATTTCCTTTGTCGGAACATTGTCTCCATAGGCGTACAGAAAAACTTTTAAAACAAAAGGATTACAGTTTTTAAAAATTGTTAAATACCTTTATAAGAAAAAATATTACAGGAAATTAGCTAAAATCAAGTATAACTTACTTAGTCAGATACATTCTCTATATAGATGTGTATAGATGTACAAAATCTGCATTACTATAGAAAATGCGTCTGTCCGGCAAAAACCGGGGAGGGGTGAGTCACTTTTGCCAGGATAGTAACAGGCTGTAGGATGGGTATATTGATAAGGAAGACTAGAATAAAAAATTAAATGTTTAAATTTAATTATAATAACTGAATAAAATATTTTTAATAAGTAACTACAATAAAAAATATAATCTATAAAATAATATTTTTAATTGTAAATATAAAAAAATAAAAAAAAACTGAAGAAAAACATTCCTACCAAAATACGCCTAAAAGTATTCTGCTATGTGTGAAAACAAAGAAAAATCTAAATATCTACATAATTATAAAAAAATAAATAATACAAAGTATTATTACTTAATATTTTTCGCAGACAGTAGTAACGTATTTGGTACAAAACCGTTTTCACTTCCGGCGTGAAGAATTATTATACACTTTCCTTTCGAACATGGCGCATTTACTTTGAGACTGATCTACCCAGCCATACTGAATAGTATCATGTGTGTCAAACCGTCTCATCTAGGTATACTATATGCCTTTTTAATTCACGATATTTCCTTACTTTATCTAAATACTCTTCACGGAGTACAACAATACGCCGCGATTTCATTATTACCATTCGTTTATCTAATTTCTTATAATTAAAACCGCATTCTAATAGTATACTGCATAAAGTTTCTAAGCTTTTATAATTATAATCAGGACAATCTCGTAATTTCTCTTAAACGATTTCTAAGGTCGGTACAATATTTTCTTGATATAAATTATAAATCGTTCGCTTTATAACATCTTTTGTAGCATCGTCAACATTTGCAAATTTTGTTTTTTTTTGTTTTTCCGCACTAACACAGAACTTTATATCGGCCAGAAAAGCGCTAATCCATTCTAAAAGATTTCCACGGATGCCAAGGTGTTCAAGTTTATATATCAGTAGATTGATTGGTACTCGATCAAATGCTTTAGCAAAGTCCAAGTAAATGACATCAACAGGATGCTTCCCATCCAAAGCTGCAGATCATTCGTTACCACACCAGACAAGATTAGTCATTGTTGACCGAACTTGTACCAAACCATGTTGTTGTTGAGGAATTGCTCAAGAAAAAATTTCGAAATAGATTTGGTAATAATAGATTCCATTACTTTACATATAATGGGAGTGAGACTGATCGGACGATACTTATTCCGATCGAGTTTATTGCCTTTCTTGAATATGGGTGTAACTGCAGAGATTTTTATGAGAGTTAAAAGATAAACTCATTATTAGTGATAATGGAAAAGCAAGAGCTTCAGAACAGTTTTTCAAAAGTAATGGTGTAATTTGATCCAATCCAGGAGATGAGTTATTTTTTAATTTAAGTAAATGATGTTTAACAATATCAGTTGAAAACTCGATATTATTAATTGCATTAACAACTCTTATATGGTAAATAGCTGTTAGTTGATTTTGAGAGGTTTCAGGGGTGAAAATACTAGAATTCTGGGAGAGTGAATAATAGCGGCTTTGCCAAAATTACATTCTTTCTTTGAGGAGGTGATTTGGATTTTAATTATTGGAATTAATACTAATGTATTAGAATGTTAGATTTTTTTCTGTTTTGACGTTGCTATGTCTTTTTGTAGATTTTGTAAGCAATAAAGATGACTATTATTATTATTCACACCAGATTTTAACTCGTGTTAAATGGCAGTGCTGTAAGCATTTAGAATAAAGGCTCTGTTACTTTTACTTTAGTAATAAATATTTTTTAGGTTTATTATAGGTCCGGATCAAATCGATTATTTCATTGTACACTGGTTTGGTTTTATATTAGATATATCGATAGGCTTTTGGTTGCTTCTCGATGTTACAAGACCAATGGCAATGTTGTTCTGTGCCAGTTTCCATCTGATGAACTCGCGATTATTTAGTATAGGTAATTAAAAACTTTTACTCATTAAATATTATTTATTGTGTTTTAATAATTTTTTGTTACAGGAATGTTTCCGTATGTTTGTCTGGCAACGATGCCATTATTCTGTGAAGAAAATTGGCCGAAAAAAATATTATCGTTTAAGAAGACATACAAAAATTTTAACTCTGATAAAATAAAAATTAAATTTAAAAACGATTTTGTTATTAACTGGCGACATAGATTCGTAGTGGGACTATTATTAACTCATTGCGGTCTACAGGCGTTTTTGCCCTATTCTCATTCCATTACCAAGGTACAATAACTATAAAAGTTTTTATTGTAAATATCGAATAACACAATTTAATAATATTAAGAGTAAAAGAATGAAAAATAATAAGTACCTAGGTACAAGGTACAAGCAATATTATGTGGATGTATATTATCTTGCATGAGATAAAAGTTTTGGCCGATAACACCAGCAAATAGACGAACAGTCTGTTGAAAAATAGTATCAAGAGCTGTAAGGAAGCGATCTGGAAAAACGAAGTCTGTTCTGTCCCATGCCATAACTGTACTCTACACGTGTGAACTTCCTGGACATGTCTTAGACGAACACTTTGTAACGTGCTCTTTTTCTGTCACGATTCTATTTCAATTATATGTCTGATCTCCCTTGACAAATTCAGGGGAAGATGGGACGAAGAAAAAGGTTGCAGACTATCCAAGGAACTTCTGAAGTATCCGAATAGCAAAGCAGCCAAAAAATACGTGGCCATGACCAGAAAGGACCTGCGTTTGATCACAGGTATACTTACTGGCCATTGTAATTTACGAAAACATCTGAACAGGTTGGATTTATCTGACCCCCCACTATGCAGAGGATGTGAACAAGAGAATAAGACAGTTGAGCACGTCCTTTGTGATTGTCCGGCACTCTCTCTAATCAGACTTTCTGTATTCGGCAAGAACTGGCTAACACATGCCAATTTGAGGGAGCTGCCTACAGGCGACGTTATCACCTACTTTAAACAGGTAGGCTCAATCTCAGAAGAACGCACAATGGGCCAAATGCGGCCTAAGTCCAGAATTACAGATACAGATTATATGTCTGATACTTTTATATTTATCAATTATTTTAACTTTGCTATAAATATACTTTTATTGGTTGTAAATGGTACTGCATACCTTATTTTGTTAAGATTTTTTCTTAATGTCTATCTTAAATTTTTCTAGGACGTAGTACTATATTTTTTTCTTAGCTTTGGTGGTTTTGTAAGCCTTGATTTTTATGTATTATCAATTATATTCTTGTTTTTTTTTTACATTTTTGAGTATACGAGGCTGACGAACGCGATTTTTAGTATTAAAAATAGATTAGATTTGTCCTGTTCGAGAACACATCTTTTTGATGTGTTTTGTGTAAAACGGTAACAAGTACTCCAAAAATCTCTACGGTTATACTTTATTTGGCTATATCTTGATTGCATTATGAAGAAAAACCATTTGATTTTTAACTTGACCATTATATCTTACCTTGGTTGTTGATATTTTTGATTTTGGTGAGTTAAAACAAACGAATCAGTAACATTTCTTAACGCTGACACGCTTTTAATATCTTAAACCCGATAACATCTAGATTTTTTTACCCATGAAAAAGCAACCTTTTTTTTATTTTTACTCCCAGAATTGGACCACCCATTAACAATAAAATCACAGATAAGCGCTTATCTGATATAGTTTTTTTTTTAAATTTAATTTTTAGTGTGATCACGCATACGTTCTATACGAACTTTTTTTGGTTCAAATCTTACTGTTAGAACTTAACGGAATAGTACTATTTGTCTTCCTTTTGGATTTCCTTTGTTACAAGATTTATATTATCTAATGATTTATTTTATCATTTGAGTGTAACTTCAACCCAATTTACTTTTGTTGTTAAGTAAAGTAATTTGATATATTTTAATATTAGTTTTATTTATTTAGTTTACCATATTCACATTGATTTATCTTGGTAGGTCTCTGCTAGTGTCTAAAAGACTGAGGGGTTCGGGGCTTGAACTGTCTAAACCGGTGACATGGCTAACATTTATTTTCTACCCTCTACGGCTGAGCTCGGACATAATTTGCTAGTAGAGAAACCGCTAGTGGAGTACGACCAAGTTAATATTACATATTAGTGGACCGAAAGGAACAAGGCAACTTTCTAGATTATTTTCACACTCTTATTCGATGAGAATCAGGATGAAATCTATATCTTGATTCATTCGTTAGTAAATGCTCCATCATTTTCATTCCAGTTTTGAAATTCTTGGTCCAACTCCAATCTTGCATCTATGTGGTTTCGACTGAGGAGATTAGCTTCATGGAGACAATTTTTTAAAGTGTCACGAACTAAATCGAAAAAAATATTTATTGAAGAAAGTGTATCTTTCTCAAAATAATTGCTATCACTTTTTATTGGCTTAGGAAAATGTACGGAGTTTTATTTTTAGGGATACAACAACTGGACCAATGGCATGTATGGTTACTCATGGGACATGATGGTCCATTCCTGGGATACGGTTCTTATTGTTACGAAAGTGGTGGATAACGAAAATCGTCAGGAGATTTTCATTAAATCCGATGCTTTTATCAAAAACGATAGATGGAGCAAACATGCGGATATGTGCCTTCAGTACGCCCAATGCCTAAAACAAAATTTATTATCTTTACAAAAATGTAAGTTATAAACTTGATCCATAGTTCTATTAACAGTACTATAGTTACTCAATAAAAACTAGTGTTTTAATAACGTTAAAAAAGCCTTCGGATTTTATTCTATTAACTAGTCTACTTCATAATAATCCGTTTAAATTGAAATGTTTTCATTAAAAATGCTACTTAGGCGGTTAGAATATGAAAATAACTACACACCCTGTTTATTGCTACATTTTTTGAACAAATACTGGTGTTATATATTTAAATAAATATCACTACTTTCTAGATGTTCCACAAACTAATTCTACCTCTGCTCTCTCCTCGAATATCTCAATTTATATTGACGTTTGGTGTTCGCTGAATAAAAGATTCAAACAAAGAATGTATAATCCAAATTACGATTTACTCAAATCCAATTGGTCACCTTTCGAACCAGTAGAATGGTTATTACCGCTATTGACGAAGTACAATAACTTTAGAAAACAGATGAATGAAATTAGCGAAGAAGTCTATTCTTGGTCCAATAATAGCGATGTGCTATTTATTGCTGATTTTCCAGGTAAGCAAAAATGTTTTATTGGTAAATTCATAAAGAATATAGGTAACCTAAACGACTAGTTTCATTCTAATAATCAGTTATGTTTAAGGATCCTACAAAAATGTTTCAACCTGTCTAAAATTTAAGGAAATTGGGGAAGGTGCAGATTTAGACCATAGGTCCGTTGTGCTTCTTCCTAAGCCTGCCTCTTTAGTTTGTAGTCCAACAACGTCTTTGATGGAGTCTCTCTTATGTTGGCCAGTATTCGTTATGCCAGGATTTCCACTTTCAACTAAGCCGCTTTCAACAACTTTACTTGTTCACATCCTCTGCATAGAGAGTTACTTATTTTCATCTTGTATAGTTGTTTTCGGAGACCTGTCTTGAGTCTGAGTTGTTTTCTAATTATTTCCATGAATCCTTTGGAAGTAACTCCATTGAAACTTTACACTCATCGATCTCTAAAAAATATATGAATGTGTCACTTAATTAGGTTAGTCATCGCGTTTCTGTTTAGATCTAGGGAGGGTTGGGATCCAAAAATCAGTTATATTCTAGTACTATGCCCGAAGCTATTTGCAACGCAACAGCTCCTTATGGTACGGTTACACACAACTTTTTGCCTGAGAGCATGCTTGCAGAGACTTGTTTGCGCGATACCGTCTTGCCGTCTATACGCACGCTCTTACCTGCACAAACAAGTCTCTGCAGGCATGCTCTCATGCAAAACGTTGTGTGTAGCAGGACCATTATGCTAGCAGAAGTTTGTGTTCTTTTCATACTGGGCCCTTATTCTTGACTGAGGGAGAGCTTCACGAGAGAACATATGTTTTATCTTTATTTTGCTTGGATGGAGGAGGAAATGGTGAGAAGCGGTAGGAGTGGTATAAAGGTGAATTAAAAGTGACGATTAGAAGTAGAAGTGAGTGGATCGACTGGAAGTTTGGGGTGGTGAACTACTTCTTGACCCAGGTGCTCACTATCTACATAAGATTGGAAAGAGGGAAACTGAAAGATGATGTGTTTAGATGTTAGAAGAACGAGGAAGTGTTAAAGAAGTTGGAGAGGAAACATGGAGAAGCAGTGTATTGGGAAAACATGGTGGAGATAATAGGTTTGTTTTCACATCAAATTACAAGCTTATTTTTAACAATTTTCAAACTATTCGTGTGCGAAGTTACGTTTACAATAAATTCCGAACTGATCTCTGATTAATGTGAAAGCTGTGTGTGAGTAAATAATCCTTAAGATTAAGATAAGAAATATTCATTAGAATACATGTCTTTTTAGGTTAAGTAGATTTATAGTAATATTAAAAAAACAGGAGAAAAAAACCACAAAAAATATAGAAAGTATTTGACATAAGGTTTAATATGTGTATGTGCCAACAATCTGCTGGAAATTAATTCTCAAACTCTTTGGACTGTCACCAAACTGTCAGGAAACGATATGAAAACATCCGACTAGTGATTGGAAGTCAGTTTAAAACTATGCGCGAACACAAAATATCGAATGCGCACACTCCAAACATTAGAAACAAGTTTCAAACCAATGTAAAAACAAACCTTATGTTGAGAACAGAGAAAGAATGGGTGAAAGTAAACCAGGCAGTGAAGAGAATGATTGGGGGAAGGGAATATTCTTGATGGCGTGAGTGGTATGAATATTATGTGCAGAGTGTATGAGGGACCCCCGCCCGTCTTGAAGTATGCTAGGGTAATGGTTCCGACGCGGGGGTAACGGCGAGTTTTGAGGCGGGTTTGGATGGTAGGCATCCTCTCGAGGGTGTCTAACACTGTTGGGTTTTGGATAAGGACCCCTGTTTCCCATCTCAGTCCGAAATAAAATCTTTATTTTGCTCGGTTACTCTGTTATTGCAGTGTCAAAGAGAAAATGTATCTTCTCTCGGAAAGAGTTACCCCCTTAGTCAAGAATACGAGCCCTACGAAAAGCTGATTTGACAATTAACTAACAATTAATAAAAAGTTTGAAGATTTGTTCACAGATGGATATATTATAGGAGTAGACAATTGTTTGAGAAAGTGTTAGATATATTTTTGGTGTGAGAAAATGAAGTAAAAGGAAAATAATGAAACAATTTACCAAATGATGGTTTTCTGCCCTTTAAACCCATAAATATACTTTATCGTCATGACCTGAATATTGTTATCGAAAAAAAGTTTCTGTCACATATTTCGATCTTTATTAGAAAAAAGTCAATTCTACGAAAATTAAACACTAATCAAGGGAACCTAAAAAATATTAGCTATGAAACGATTATTTTTTGCCCTTAAGACCTGTTATTAAACATTGATTTTAAATCATCGAAATTTTTTGTTGTAGATTTGAAATACAGCAATATTTAAATTTGTAAAAATGCTTTTTATTAAATAGCTGTAAGTGAAAAAATTACATAAAAATTGAGAACTAAAAACTAACTTCTAAAACATCTGCAAAAATCCCAACTAAATGGTAGAATCAACATAATGTATAACATTTTTATACTGCTAAAACAGTATTCACGTAACCTAATCGATACAAGATTAAAAATGTTAATCTTATAGCAACATCCCATATGAACACAAGTCTGTATGTCTTAAACTAGGTAAATTGTTTTAGGATTCACCCTTGAAAATTTTATCGGAGAAGAATTGGAAAACGTCACCCTAACCATTCTAGAAGGAGAAGTAGTTTACGAAATCGAAGATGAAAATAGCCAACAATCTTTTGGATTGACGTTAAAAAAAGGGGACCATGTAGCCGTTGAAATAGGATATTTCCACCAGATTCATACGATCAGTAAAACGCCTTCTTGTTATATGTACACGTTTAACAGAATTGAAATTAATTCCGAACAACATGAAACTAATTTGATGTACTCGCCTTTTCCTTTATTAGAAAATACCCGTGAGAGGTTTAAGTCGTTCTGGAGGATGTGGCAGCACATCGGAAGTTCATTTTTAAGCTTACTGCTGGGAAAAAGAAATATTGATATGTCAGATTTTATAAATGTTTAAAATAGATTTAAGCCAAATAATTTAAAAATTACTTCACTGCAAACTGTGCCTAATAAAATTCAAGTAAAAAAAACCATAAACAAGAACTTACCTTACCGCTATATGTCTACAAACTAACCTTATATATTGTAACATTTAAATATTCGATAATAGTATGATGAGTGTAATATCAACAGAAGTTGTTTTATATTACCTTAATCAAATAACTTTTATTATATATTTTGTGTATTTGTAAGAAAATTTTAACTTAGAAATAATTTTTATTATGTAATGTATCAATATTATATTTTATACATAAACATGTTATTAAACCTACCAGAAATTTCGAGAAATTAATTATATAATATGAAAAAAGAAGACAGATAAATTTGTACAATACCTATGTGCTCTAGGAAAATTCACAAGTGGACGAAGTGAGTATGACTAGTGGTGTATAGGAGGGAGAGAGATGCATATAGTGTTCTAGGACATAATTAATTCATAAAAATTTCTGGATGGTTAGAAGTGTATAAAAGGACTTGAGAAGAGGTCATTGAGGAAGAAGTATATCATTGGAAGTTAGCCATAGAAGATCAGTCAGTACACCTTAATAGATCATTGCAAACAGTCAGTGTCATTGAATTCAGTTTGAACAGTGAACAATAAACAGTTTTAAAAGTAGTAAAAACAAAGTGCTAAATAGTGAACTTTACGAACACAAGTTTAAAATTATTATTAAAGTAATCAAAAAGTGTAATTATTAACAACATTTTCGGCATATAAAAAAGTGTACTTACTATTTATAATACAATTAAAAGAACTTTATTCCATTAAACACTGAACTATATCCATAAATCGGGAGGAATAATAACACACAAGAAACCAAACGTCTATCAACAACGATATTAAGAATAATAAAAAACTCTTCGTTTTAACAAAACTTCCACTATTTATTTAAAAAATTGCTTTTTTAAACTCAATGACAGCCGTTTCGCTATACAACTAGCATCGTCAGATGCTGAATACGTCACAGAATTTAACTGTTTGTACGCAGCAATTCGTCAATAACAGGCAATTAAATAAAAATTGACATCTAGTTACCCGTTGTTGTCACGTATCTGATTTTGACATTTTGCAGTATAAACTCATAAAACAAGTTAGATGCAATTTAAAATTAAGAAAATGGAGTTTCATTCCGAAAGCGATAGATATGTAAGTTTTAGTAATACACCTCCGCAATTGCAAGAAATTGCAAGTTTATTACCTCGTAAGTCAAGGGTACTTTATAAAAAACAACATGAAGTGTTTTTAAAGTGGTGTCAAGAACACAAGGTGAAAAACTTCACAGAAAATATATTTTTGGTGTACTTCTCATTTAAAGCCAAAAAATGCAAATAATCGACGTTGTGGTCTTCTTATTAAATGCTGAAATCTACTTTTTTGATTCAAGAAAATCTGGACATTACCAAATTTTTTAAACTTCAAAAAAAAACATGTTGGATAATCAAGCCAAAAAGTCACAGATATTTACTCGGGATGAAATAAATAGATTCCTGTGTGATGCTCCAGATAAGACATACCTTATGTAAAAGGTAAAATATTTTACTGTTTTGGTACTATATAATTATTATAAATTACAGCTTTGTTTCATTATTGGAATTGCTGTTGCTTGTCGTAAGGCCGAGCTTCGTAAAATGACACTTCAAAATATAGTCGATCAAGGTAATATGTTAATAGCACCGAACATTAACAAAGACTAGAATTCCAACTCTAGGGCACGCCCATAAACGTTCCTTTCTTACCCCGTCCACGATTTCGGTGACTGTCGGGCCCACAGCTTATGTACGTAAATAGGAGACACGTACGTGCTTGTTTTCGTACGATAGCGGCTTTACTTTTAGCATAGACATCAAAGTGCCGAAGGGTGAGTTGTTCTACTAGTCTTGTTTATGTACGGTGTTTATAGTCACTATTCCTGACTCAAAAAATGGCAAAAGGCGTGTTTTTACAGTTACAGACGAACTTTGTGATGGCATCAGTCCTTTAAAAATATTCCGATCTTATGCAGCCTTAAGACCGAAGCATTGTGAGCATAACTCCTCTTTTATTACTACAGATTAGAAAAGTGTACTGTACAAGTAGTTGGTATTCACACATTTGCAAAAATACCCAGCTTAATCGCAAAATTTTTACAATTACCCAATGAATCAACGTATACTGGCCATTGTTACAGACGTACATCTGCTACACTGTTGGTAAATTCAGGTGCGGATATTCTATCATTGAAAAAACATGGGTGCTGGAAATCTTCAACAGTAGCCGAAGGATATGTTGAAGATTCTATTCCAAATAAAATTAATGTCTCAAAAAGCACTTTTTCGTCCTTGGTACATAAATAACTATTCTCGAGCAACATGTAGGTACATTTAGTACATGTAGGTACTTTTATTTATTTCATTTATTTCAACTTCTCCTTTCATTTCTCAGAAAATTTTTAGCGAATCATTTGTTGTTAATAAAAGATCCATCTCTCTGTTTTAATCGCGTCGCTATGTGCTGGCATCTCTTTTATCACTGCGACACTCAATCGCCGCTCTCCTCTCTGCTCCTGTTGTCGCTCTTCCCGCCACTTCATTATGCTTTCAGCCGTAGTCTCTAGTCTCTTAGTCTCTTAGTCTCTTAGTCTCTTAGTCTCTTAGTCTCTTAGTCTCTTAGTCTCTTAGTCTCTTAGTCTCTTAGTCTCTTAGTCTCTTAGTCTCTTAGTCTCTTAGTCTCTTAGTCTCTTAGTCTCTTAGTCTCTTAGTCTCTTAGTCTCTTAGTCTCTTAGTCTCTTAGTCTCTTAGTCTCTTAGTCTCTTAGTCTCTTAGTCTCTTAGTCTCTTAGTCTCTTAGTCTCTTAGTCTCTTAGTCTCTTAGTCTCTTAGTCTCTTAGTCTCTTAGTCTCTTAGTCTCTTAGTCTCTTAGTCTCTTAGTCTCTTAGTCTCTTAGTCTCTTAGTCTCTTAGTCTCTTAGTCTCTTAGTCTCTTAGTCTCTCTTAGTCTCTTAGTCTCTTAGTCTCTTAGTCTCTTAGTCTCTTAGTCTCTTAGTCTCTTAGTCTCTTAGTCTCTTAGTCTCTTAGTCTCTTAGTCTCTTAGTCTCTTAGTCTCTTAGTCTCTTAGTCTCTTAGTCTCTTAGTCTCTTAGTCTCTTAGTCTCTTAGTCTCTTAGTCTCTTAGTCTCTTAGTCTCTTAGTCTCTTAGTCTCTTAGTCTCTTAGTCTCTTAGTCTCTTAGTCTCTTAGTCTCTTAGTCTCTTAGTCTCTTAGTCTCTTAGTCTCTTAGTCTCTTAGTCTCTTAGTCTCTTAGTCTCTTAGTCTCTTAGTCTCTTAGTCTCTTAGTCTCTTAGTCTCTTAGTCTCTTAGTCTCTTAGTCTCTTAGTCTCTTAGTCTCTTAGTCTCTTAGTCTCTTAGTCTCTTAGTCTCTTAGTCTCTTAGTCTCTTAGTCTCTTAGTCTCTTAGTCTCTTAGTCTCTTAGTCTCTTAGTCTCTTAGTCTCTTAGTCTCTTAGTCTCTTAGTCTCTTAGTCTCTTAGTCTCTTAGTCTCTTAGTCTCTTAGTCTCTTAGTCTCTTAGTCTCTTAGTCTCTTAGTCTCTTAGTCTCTTAGTCTCTTAGTCTCTTAGTCTCTTAGTCTCTTAGTCTCTTAGTCTCTTAGTCTCTTAGTCTCTTAGTCTCTTAGTCTCTTAGTCTCTTAGTCTCTTAGTCTCTTAGTCTCTTAGTCTCTTAGTCTCTTAGTCTCTTAGTCTCTTAGTCTCTTAGTCTCTTAGTCTCTTAGTCTCTTAGTCTCTTAGTCTCTTAGTCTCTTAGTCTCTTAGTCTCTTAGTCTCTTAGTCTCTTAGTCTCTTAGTCTCTTAGTCTCTTAGTCTCTTAGTCTCTTAGTCTCTTAGTCTCTTAGTCTCTTAGTCTCTTAGTCTCTTAGTCTCTTAGTCTCTTAGTCTCTTAGTCTCTTAGTCTCTTAGTCTCTTAGTCTCTTAGTCTCTTAGTCTCTTAGTCTCTTAGTCTCTTAGTCTCTTAGTCTCTTAGTCTCTTAGTCTCTTAGTCTCTTAGTCTCTTAGTCTCTTAGTCTCTTAGTCTCTTAGTCTCTTAGTCTCTTAGTCTCTTAGTCTCTTAGTCTCTTAGTCTCTTAGTCTCTTAGTCTCTTAGTCTCTTAGTCTCTTAGTCTCTTAGTCTCTTAGTCTCTTAGTCTCTTAGTCTCTTAGTCTCTTAGTCTCTTAGTCTCTTAGTCTCTTAGTCTCTTAGTCTCTTAGTCTCTTAGTCTCTTAGTCTCTTAGTCTCTTAGTCTCTTAGTCTCTTAGTCTCTTGTTCCAACTAAGCAGAGAACTGCTCTAAAATGGTAATTTTTGTGCGCAGTGGTATACTGAGTTGCGCAATGCACTAATTTGGTCTCGTGAGTGGTAATATTACCGTTCTAGAACGGTTCTTTGCTTGGTTGGAATCTTAGAACATAAAATAGTAAGGAAGGAGTTTGTGTTATATCTACAATGTTAAAATCTGGCGACGGAAGTCGGCCATATTGGATAACCATTTATGACTCATACTTTGTTTACAAGTTATAAAAATTTAGTTTTCTGTGAAAAATTTGGATTAATTATTTATTGGTAAGTTGCTATTATTATAATAAATATACATTATATATACGTAAACTATATTTTTATGTTTAAATTAAATTAATACTTTGTATTGATCCCTAACCTATCTACTTAAATTGACATAGGCGTATCAATAATGGAAAGAGGATATATTTATCATTAATTTACAGATTTTTAGCTGTATATGTCAATTATGGAGTATTCTAAAGCAACGTTGCACAATAAATGTATTTTTGTATTAATTAACACAATATTACATTCACAGTTTCTCACGGGATGAAAATATTAGACGGAAATGGTTAAATATTGTGGATAAAGATAACTGGAGTCCAGGCCAGAATAGCTTTTTAGGCTCACAACATTTTACAGAACAATCATTTGATAGAATTTCTTCAGTAATTGTTTACTAGTACCAAATGCTATACCTACAATTAAAATCGCAAGAATGAAATATGTAAGTAATTATTACATCCACAAATTGCTTTAATAACATTGACCAAATCTATATTTTTTCTCAAATCTATTTACAGATATTTTACTTAAACATATTATATTTCACTAATATATACCCTTTCTATGCAGGTAAGGACTAATTACCCTTATGCTGAAGAGATAATAACTACTAGCAGTGAAACTATTTCAGCAGTTCCTGTTCCTGAAACTACCATCTACTTCTAAAAGTCCTCGTAGGAAACAACTTATAAAAAGCATCTGTGAAGTATATTTAAAAACAAGAATTTATTATATTATGTAAAAGTAAAATAAATAATGTAGAAAAAATTAAACATGTTTACACAAAATTCAATTTAGGGGCCAATAGTGGTATGTTTCAATAAGGACAATATTTTTCTACAAATAAAAATATAGGACGCCATTGTTAAAAAATAACTTCCGGTAGCCATCTTGGATAACCATCCCGGCCACCTGTCCTTGAACGAGCAATACTTCCTTACTATTTTATGTTCTAAAGCTCGTTTGTAATTATCAATGATTCATTACAAGTTTTAGTCAATTTTTTAGGATCCTAAATTCGGGACCATAAACATTGAAACGATAAAATCAATTGTATGCAATGTTCAAAGTTTTAATAATTTATTTAGGATGTGATAAAGCGCACTACAGTAGGCGGGAGCCTCCTTATAGCTTTTAAACGGTGTTTAGCTAAGTTACTTTATGTGTACTGTGCTATTGTTAATGCTATTATTTCTAACTCTACGGTGAACTATAAACATCGATGCTGAATTTTTATTACTAATAGCAGCAGCTGTTATAAATATAGTGATAATTAATATTGCAAGAAAGAGAAAAGGTATAAATAAGAGCATTTTGCACTTGCCAGAAACTATTTGGAATACTCTTTGTCTAGGACACCGTATCACCACAAATGAAAATGAACCGCTTATGCTTAGGTACACACAAGGAACAAATAACGAAATAACTTTCTATTCTATTCAAATAACAATAACTAAAGTAAAGGTTAGGTTATGTTACAGAATCAGTTATACCAATTTCTGCAAAAATACACAACATTGAAGTATAAATTACCCTATATTTTTGCTCTAACCTGTTAATTAATTGAAAGAAAATAGGACCGGTTCTATAAATATATCACGTCAATTAAAATTGAAGAGAAATAGGACAAGTTTTGATGATTTGAAAATTGACAAAAAAATTGACACGAAATGTGTATGTATTTATCAATTATTTAGGATCCTAAAAAATTGACTAAAACTTGTAATTAATCATTGATAATTACAAACGGGCTTAAGGTTGGAATAAACCTATTATTTATTATTATTTACTTTTTAATCTAGTTATTTGTTATGTGTCATATTTTGACATTTGTATTCTGTCACATGTATTTATTGTAAGTTACAGCTTTACTGAATAAAGCCTTGTATGTATGTATGTATGTATAAATTAGGGGTGATAAGTACACTGCGACCCATAGGATCTATTGTGTCACCCCTTACTTGCCATGTTCTGATATTTCCTCAGATTTATAGCAATTCTTCGAGTCCTATTTTCCTGATGAAGTTTAGGACATCGTCGGGCTTCAAATCAGGTAGATCCCCCTCTTCCATTTAATGTGCTCCTAGACATCTAGCCCTAGATTTCTGCAAGGCAGGGCATTCTGAGAGTATATGTATTGAGGTTTTATCCTCTTCCTCAGAGAATCTGCAATTTGCTTCATCTGCTAACCCTAGTTTCTTCATGTGGCTTCTTAACCGGCAATGCTCGGTTAATATTCCCGTTAGAATTCGGAGCCTTGCTTCATCTGCTAACCCTAGTTTCTTCATGTGGCTTCTTAACCGGCAATGCTCGGTTAATATTCCCGTTAGAATTCGGAGCCTTTTTTTACTGAGGTTGAGGCAGCTAAGAGATCTCTTCTGGTCATAGTTCCCCAGTAGTATCTTAGATTGCCTCAGTCCTTGTAGCTCATTCCAGTACTTGGATTTTTCCTTCTCCATTTCTTCCCCTAGTTTTCCTAAGATTACTCTACTGCTGATCCCACAAGATGGTTCTGGTCCCAAATGTAGGGTTTTAGCTCCTTTTTTTGCCAGCTTATCTGCTGTTTCGTTCCCCTCTATGTGTCCTATGTGTGTCCTATGTGTCCCGGGACCCAGTGTTCTTCTGGCCCAGTTCATTTAGCTTGCCTAGGCATTCCCAAACCATCTTCGAACTGATTATATTTGAGCTCAGCGCTTTGATGGCTGCTTGACTATCCGACATGATCACAATCTCTTGTCTGCGGTAGTTTCTTTCAATATTGAATTCCACACATCTTTCGATGGCACGGACTTCTGCTTGAAAGATGCTCGGGTATGTGTCCAGGCTTTCTGAGTATTTGGCTCTCGTTCCAAAAACTCCTATCCCAGTCTAGCTTGGAACCGTCCGTATACCACTTTATGGCATTCTGGTTTAAATTCTGTATGGTGTCTTCATCCCATTCAGATTTATTACTCAAATTTGTGATGAATTTTCTCACAAAGTTAAATTTCTTTGGCATATCATCTTGGGGAACTTCCCAAGTTTGATCAAATTGAAGTGATCGAGGTTTTTCCCTGATAATTCCTTCTTTGATCATTCTATATATTGTTTTCTTCCTTTCACTTTCTAGTAGAATGTGCAATGGGGTTAAGTTTAAAATCACCTCCATTGCAGCAGTGGAGCAAGTTCCCATTGCTCCAGTGATACATGAACAGGCTAGTCTCTGAATCTTCGAGAGGTTTTTCCTCGTCGTATTCAGATTAGCCCTTACACCCCAATCCACTGCCCCATATGTGATTAATGGTCTCATTATTGCTGTGTACATCCATTGCAGGATACGTGGGTTACATCCCCAGTTCATCCCTGCAATGTTCCCACACACCATGAGGGCCTTGGTTGCTTTGTGTATTACTTCGTCTTCGTGTTTATTCCAGAGTAACCTGCTGTCTAGGATTAGCCCTAGATATTTTACCTCTGTTTTCCACTCGACGATGTTCTCCCCTATTTTGATGATTTTTAGATTAGGTTTCTTTTTTCCTTTTAAAGGCTACTAGTGTGGTTTTGGTAGGGTTGATGCTGAGTCCCACCGAGTCACACCATTGTTCCGCAATGTTCAATCCACTTTGAACAATATTACAGAGGACATTTTCATACTTCCCTTTTGCCAGGATAACTATGTCGTCGGAATACCCTTGACATGGTATGCCTGCCCTAGTCCATTGACAGAGCAGACTGTCCACAGTGAGACTGCACATAAGCGGGGATGCAACTCCCCCCTGTTGACAGCCTCTGGTTACATTAATGAAGATAGTGTCTTGTCCTGCCTCCATTTTTGCGATTCTTGTAGATATCAGTTGCGACATCCAAATGGAAGTCGTTCTATCTATTCCTTTCTCAATCAGTGCTCTTTTGACTGCCTCATGTGGCGTATTGTCAAAGGCCCCTTCCAGGGCATGTTCACTTTTTACTTTTGACTATAACCACCTAAGCGCTGTTGTCCCGCAGTTGGCAATACATTATATTTTATTGTTGGTAAAATGTACTGTTATCGATCATAGACCGTCATCAACCCATGGTACATCAAGTAAAGTTGATGTACCATGCCGTCATCCTAACCTTTCATTTTCATTTGATTTTAAAAGTTTGGAAATTCGTTATTTTGTGCTTTCGACTTTATCATTTTTATATCATTTTTACAATGGTATTTACGTGTTGTGTAAAAAATTGTTCTTTTAAGAACACTGAAAAGCGAATGCATGCTTTTCCTAAAGATATTGAGGTAAGTTTAAATGTATAATCTTTTTTCCTGAAGATCTCAAAATTAGCACTAATGAAGCATATATCATATACTTATGTTAATAGTATAATTTACAAATTAATTCTAGTTCTCCAAGATTGCTATGACTTAAAAAACATTGGAAACTACATAAAATCACTATAGCCTATTTATTTGTATTAGTATAACAAAATTGAAAGGCATACTCCACAAATTAAAATTTCAAAAAATCCCGCGATTTTAATTTTAAAATATTTCCGCCTGATGACGGCATTGTCTATGTCACAGAACAAAAAGTTTTCAGATATCACTGCTATAGCAGCGCATTGGTGACACTAGACGTAACTAAGTCATTACTTCAAGTGAGCCATCTTCTTATTTTTTAGTAGTTATATCATCTGTGGCCCCTTCTATGTCTAGAAAGGCACATACCATGGTTAGGAAAAACAAAACACTGTCGAAAAATCAGCCATTTTGGCCATTTCCGGTGTTAACATATAAAAACCCGTGAAAAATGGGAAAATAGGTCACTCTAAATTCATCAAAAGGCCAATCCACGTTTGTTTATTTCTAAAATTGTTATATTTTAATGGCCGACTTCCTTCAAAAATAAAAGATGGCAACATAATAATTTATGGAAATGTACATTGGACATCTGGAGGAGTAAATTAAAGAGGTTTCCATTCCCGGAGAAGTCGAGAACAAGGTAACTGTTCTGAAATTTCACCCCAAACATCAACTCGTTGCCGGTTCCACGAAGCAAGAAACAATCAACAAGTGAATTACGGTATGTTTTTGCTATCATTTATTACAATCACTTTCATAATACCTATAAAACTTTTGTGAATGCTAAATTTCAATATCCGATAAATATTTTTTTTTGTTTGACCATAGTTGGATTAGAATATAAAATTTTTCTATGCATCATTTTAACAACCGTTAGCGATCACACAATAGAAACTGTGGCATGCAAGGGTATTCGGAATAGTCACGTGTTTTCAAATATATTCCTGCGCGTAGGCCTCTGGATAAAGTCGTATCGCAGTGTAGGTATAGGGAACATTAATTTTTGTGTATAATAAGTAAAATAAATAATTTTATCGTTAAATTTTATATTTTTGAACCGACTACTGTGGTTAAGAGTCACTAATGCTTAGTAATTATTTTGAATAAATTAAATCTAAAAATAATAATAGATAAAAATTACATATTTTGATTTTGATGGTATATTATTTGCAAACAGTAAAGAATAAATAAAAATAAAGAAATTTTAAGGTGTTTTGGGATAGGTAATTAAAGGTTGAATGAAAATAAAATATACCCAATCAAAATTAAAGCCCCACAAAACTTGTAAAAATAAAAATTTTAAAATAATAAAAACAACAATTTAATAATTATATCAATTATAAATAATATCTAACCAATCATCAAAATAAAATCATTGTAATTTTATTACAATATATTTTATTATCTATTGACAATGACAACAGACTACTACTTTTATATAATTTTTAAAAAACATTATTTTAAGATGAGTTGATATTGTTCTCAACACAATTCAACGCGGCGGCCATGGCGAACGTATGGTCATCCAGGGAAAAGGCAATATCTCTAACCATATCGTTGCGAGGCGATGCTTTGAATGTCTTGCATTCCCTTAAGCCCGACAAAGCTGACAACTTCGAGCTACTAGTACATCGCCTGGAGATGAGGTATGGTCAGACCCACCTACAACCCGTGTACCGAACACAGCTGAAGAACCGTAAACAGAAGAGTGGAGAATCTATCCAGGAGTTCGAGGCAGAGGTAGCTAGAATGGTTCGATTTGCTTATCCGACAGCAGCAGAAGGGTGCCTGGAGTGTCTAGCAGTCCAAACCTTTACCGATGGCCTTAGGGAGCCGGAGTTACAAAGAGCTGTGCGGTTGACCCGACGCGTTAACCATTGCACTTGAATTTGAAGCGGCAACGGAAGCATCACGGGGAGTTGCACGAATAAGGGAGATGACTGCTGATGACAACAACGTGATAGCACCCGCCAGCGACGTCGATGGATTAGTGGAAAGGTTAATGAAATTATTACCCACAAGGAGACGGCGACCTATACGATGTTGGAATTGTGGAGAACTAGGGCACGTGAAAAACTCATGTCCACGCAAGGAGACGTCTTCTGCTACTGTCTCCCAACAGCAGGAAAACTAAAAAGGGGTCGACTCCCGGAGGGCGACATCGACCCCACCATTGCAAAGCCCCTCCTACGGTCAAGGTAGTAATATTAAAACACCAAGCAGGCAGCTTATACGTCGAAGGCCTGATCGACAGAAAGAGACACAACATGCTGGTGGATACTGGAGCTACAAAAACTGTGGTACGGCCGACAGTTGTCGTGGCTAGGAAGATGTCGCCCACCAGTTGGAGACTGCGCACCGCTACTGGGGAATCTGCCAAAGTCTACGGAGAGGTTAACGTGTCTCTACAGTTTGGTTCAACTAGTCTTTCTCATTCGATATTGGTGGCTGATAACGATGAAGATGCTATCTTGGGTATGGACGTAATGCACAACTGTTGTTTCCGCTTGGATTTGGGACGACGAATACTTCATACGGAAAAGGAAGAATTGCTTCTACATCGAAAACAAGACATCCAAGCAGGACTACGCCTTATAATCCCGCCGGAAATGGTTTGGTTGAAAGTTACAATGGGATTATTTGGAAATAAAATATACCTAGTATTGAAATCTAAGAAATTAAACATTTCACAATGGGAAAGCGTACTACCAAAAGCTTTGCACTCTAGTATATCTTTGTTGAGTACAGCTACAAACTACACTCCACATGAGAGGATCTTCTCCCACCCAAGATGAATCTCATGCTTCCGACATGGTTACTTCAGCCTGGGCCTATACTTGTTAAGCGGAATGTACGAGCCAGTAAATAATATGATCCCATTATTGATGAAGCTTAATAGATAGAAGCTAATCCTTAATATGCTCCTGTCCGTTTTGACGATGGGTGAGAGGCAATCGGATTATTTAAGCAACTGGCCCCTCGTAGGGACTTTAGTTTAGATAGTGGGGGTGAAGCATGCACAGAGTCAGGCGAAAAATTAGATTCACCTTGCCAAACTGAACTACCAATTGAACCAGTGTCTTCACAAAACCCTTCTGCTTATCACCAAAGCGAGCCATTCAGTAATGGTTCACCAGATCTACATGGTTCAGAATTTATACTACGTGGTTCACAAGACCTACATTCATTGCCATCTATAGAGAAAGATGCACAACTTGATATAAGACCCACAAGAAATAGGCGACCACCGAAGTATCTCAACGATTTCTTCACTTGTAAACATAAATAGTTTACAAGAATTAATTTCTTTCGATTACAGTTACCTTTGATCTGTTGGTTTGCAAATGAACGGTAGGATGGCGCTTTTACGACTATCATTGAATCATGGATTCACAGTTTATGTATTGGCGTAAAAGAATCATTCTGCATCCTGCTCTCTTCGGGATGAGAAGAACTACTTACCTCCTACTGATGAGACACAATAATGTCGAAACCGGTCTACGAGTAGTGTTCTACCCGTTGATTTGCAAATCGATAGAGATGGTTTTAAGTATCGACGAAGTCGGTCGCCATCACGTTTTCTATTGGAATGTAATTCAATGTCTGTTGGGGCATAGTTGTTTTTCCATAGATAACGGTCAAGCTTGATATAGAAACTGTTATGTTTATTTACCCTAGGTGCAGGTGGAAACAATTTTCTACTTTTTCGATAAATAGTTTAGTTTATCAATTCCAGTATTATGATACTTGATGATGATATTTATGATATCAGTGCACCCTTACATAGGGGGAGAATTATATATTATCGTTTACTTTTTAATCTAGTTATTTGTTATGTGTCATACTGAATAAAGCCTTGATTATGAATTAAAATGGTATAATAAATAGCACAGTCTCTTAGTCACAGTCTCTTAATCTCCAGGAAATAATGAAAAGGAAGTATCTAGGAAATAAATAAACACATTAAATGACCTTGTTATCATTACCATACGTTTTAATAAAAAATAATTTATTTACAATAAACTATTAAAAGAAATAAAGCTATGTACAATACAATTTGAGACATATAGATTATAGAAAAATATTTTTTGAACAGAAATGAAGTTAGGCTTATTTACAGTTTTCATTTTTACCTTAAATAAAGTAGAAAACATAGTCAAACAATCTGTTTCATTATGTATCATTAAATAGAGAACTTTTCGAGTCACATTTATCATTTATACTTGTATAATACCGAAATTTCAAATACCATTTTAAAATTTTTCGTTTCATTTTAAAAATCTAATTAAAAAATATGATTCTTAGGAAAGTATAATAAGCTCGTAGTACATTTATCAGTTGGTCTGTTATTCTACATTTTTGGTTTCCTCTTTCTTTAACTACGAGGTGCTTATACACTAATTTTATATAATTAGGCTTTCACCATTTTGTAGGTTAAATGAAATAATTTTTACACCCACTACCAATCTTTTATACAGTGCGATCCTAAAGAAATGCATACATTCATTATGAAAACAAAATATCCTGAATTATGTTTTTATACTTGACAACACACTTTTTTAAGAAAATTACTCAACCACCTAGGCGTTATAGCTACATCCATGAACATTTTAAACAGAACAGGGTAGCATGATACCTTTGAACAGGTTTTCAAATTCTCTTTGCAACCTTCCCTCGTGAAGTGTTGATTTTGCATATAATTTTGCTTGTTCCCGTTCCAGGTATGCAGGTGTCTGTGGGTTTTTCTCAAAATTTCATAATAAATCCAATTTCTTGTCGTTCAGTTTTGATCTCACAGTTTTGGTCAGATCTTTAATAGTTCACGAATTTTTTGTTCTGTTGAATCTGATCAGAATACTTCTCATTAAATATTCTGTATACATCAGGTTGTGATCTTATTTTGTCACCCACTTATCTCAGTCACAATTTATTTTTATTTGTTTATTAATAATTACAAACACCCGATGCTACTTTGCTGACCGCAAACTAATTAATGAACTAGTCAATCGTGACAGGTATTTGTGCTTATAGAGATCTGTTTGTAGATGAGTATATCATTTCAAAATTCAAAAATACTATAAATATGGCTGAATAAAGAATTAAAAATCTTTAGATTTAAAATTTTCATATGAAAAGCTATAACCTCAGGGAGTTGATGGGGCAGTTAAAAAATTTTATTGAAAAAGTGTTTATTCAAATACAAAAATTTTTCATTTGAATATATACGAACGCACTATATAAAAATTCTCAAAGAAATAATTAAAATTACTATCTCTAATGTGCACGTTACTTATGAGGTCCTAAATTTGTAATATCTAAGAGATGAAAGACATTTTATTTTACTCCAAACATTGCCTAATTCTCCTCCGAGGGATTTAAAGTTGATCTCGAGAGAAAAAATAAATCTTGTGTTGTTTTCGGTTTATAAGAAACGACTTAAGAGAAAGAAAGAAAGTAATAATAATAAAACCTTCTTATATTCTTATCTGGTGGGCTAAAAGTCAGCAGATGACCACCAGAAAGAATAAGCGGAAAGGATAGCCAATTGGTTAGATCGGAGGCTTTCTTTCTCGTATGAGTATGAGCTAGAGGCATTCAAAAACATTCGTAAGAGAGCTTTTAGGATCTCAATATCTCCAATATTGAAATATCACAAGAGCTTCTGAAAATAAGAATATGACAACAGGTATATGAAAACAATGGGATTGGCAGAGAGTGCAGATTCCTTTAGAAGAGAAAGGGCACAGCATATTTTGTGCAAATAGAGATAAACAGCGTTTCGTAGAGAAAAGTGAAAAATGTAAGGTTTTATTTATGAAACCTAAATATAAAATTTTAAGAAAAATATTTTGGTTTTCTTTTAAAACTGAGATTTATAAGGATTTAAAAGTTACGATCTCTAATATATGTTTTTGTCAAAATATAGAAATTGCAGACTGAATAACCTTAAAATATTTAATATACACACTCCGGCAAATTTAAAGGAACAAATATCAAATTTAATTAGTTCTTCTATAATATACACATTGTAAATATTGTACAGATAATCTCTTAAAACGAAGTTACATTATAACGTTGGAATGGGTTTTACAAAAGTTGTACCATGTGTAACCTGCTGAAAAAGAAAACAAGTCGAAGATAACAGAATGAAACAAAATACTGGTTTTAAACAGAATAACTTTATTGTACAATTTTAAAATGCATATTTTTCGCTTTAATAGCGTGTGTTTCGTCCACGAGCCCTGACAACTGCAGTCATTAGTCTCACCATACTTCTAATGAGGTCATCGATCAGTTGTTGAGGCAGTCTCTCCCATTCCTCAATCAATGCAATTCTTACTTCCTCTTTGGGTTGAGGTACCGGAATTCGTGCTCTAAGTTTTCTGCCTAGCATGCCCCACACATGTTCTACCGGATTCAGATCTGGGGAATACGCTGGCCAATTCATTGTTGTTATATCCAATTGTATTAAAAAGTTTCTTACACAGTGTGCGACGTGTAGGCGCGCATTATCCTGCATTAAAATGAAATTGTCTCCAATATATGGGGCAAAAGGTACCACATGGTCTTGGAGAATATCTCTAATATACCTATCTGCTGTTAATGTTAGATTTATTTTAGTAAAAATATAAGCACTAAGTTTAACAATCCGCCATATTAGCTGAAACACCAATCAGAAGAGCGTGACGTCGTACTTTCGTAAATATTGTTGACATTGACAATTGGAACGTAAACAAATATCTTGTTCAGAGTTTTTATTGATACATTCTTACATTGTGGAACCGCACACCATCGATACACATTAGGATTCATGACTATGATAACTATTATAATCGCACAAAATAAGTAAAAACAAAATAAACTTTTTTAACCGCCCTCTTAACCCTCTTAACCTGCAAAATGTTTGAAGTTTGACGTTTTTACCACACGGGTCGCAGTGTAATATAAATGGTATTTACGAATCGATGATGTCATAGATAGACGCCATTACTATTTTAGCGTTTTGGCGGTAAATTTAAAATGCATTTTTAAAAAGTAAATCTCTCATTTAAAAACTCTTTTTTTGCAAAAATAACATTTATTTTAGATAAAGTATATACGTGAAAACATCTTGGATCAGTTTTTAAAAATCAGTCATCATGTCTATTGTGTTTGAAATGTAAAACAACTTCTTTCTAATCTATGTATAAAACACAACACAAATAAACAAATAAATTGTTGTTTTGACATTTAAAAGTTTACTTGTAGCGTGCAGCATTCAAAGCTATCTAGACATAGTCTATAATATAGTACAATAACGAAATAAACTACAATCATAACCTGTTCCTTTCAATTTGCCGGTGTGTGTATTTCATAGGTTCTTATTATTAGATCTGTTCTTTAAAAAGCAACACAGAAAGATACGAAAATGTTTGGATCGAACGAGGAGGATAAAGGTTTATTTTCTCAGAAAGAGATGCATTTGGACGACTTTTATTTTATATACAACCCACCCTAACGAATTCGATCATTCCAATTGTTAATTGACACTCTAAAAAGAGCAATTGAAAAATTAATTGCAATATTAATAATTACAATTTCTTATTTTTCAATTCTTTTCGGATATTGTACCTAGTGGACTCTTCATCATGTCATCGAATTTTTCTTCGGAATCCAAACTCCCTGCTAACGGATTTAATGTGATGTTTGGTCGGGTTCTTACAGAACCTTCGAGGAAAAAAGTTTCCATGGAACCTTTTCCTTTCACGTTGATCGCACCTCTACATTTCGTCGGATAACCTTTCGCTTGGAGAATCTGATTGACTTCTTTTGTTATCTAAAAAAAAATAGCTGATATAGAACGATTTACCATAGATGTACGCATATTAAGGAGAAATAACTAAGGGAACATCTTAGTGCTCACCAGCATATGTTTTACGAAGGATAATCAACAAAAACGGCACTAAATATTAACAGGATCACAGAGATGCTAGAGAACATCGCTATAAGGGAAACAGATGAGGGTGGACTGCTAAATACTATCCGCAGGGAGGAATAGTTTCTCCCTTTGTATTGATGAAACTTAATTATCTAGGGATAGAGGTATAGCGATGATCTGACATGGAACAAAAAACCAAAGTGCAAAGTGGTCTAATTATAATAAACTTAATATTAGATTTGCTGTTAAAATAATTGATAACACATGGTATGTCTACAGTAATTTTGTTCTCACTTGTATTTTATCTGGAATTCCAGTGCTGTCCATTCTACTGGCTACATTTACGGCGTTACCCCAAATGTCATATTGAGGTTTACGTGCTCCGATCACTCCTGCCACAACAGGTCCAACGTTGATACCGATTCTAATTCTAAAATGGTTAAACGAATGTTCGTTAACCTCTTCGAGTAAATCTTTCAGGCGTAGAGCATAATCAGCCATTGCAGTTACATGTTTATAATCCAGCATATCACAGGTACTCTGAGTTAAACCTACAACAGATATATACGATATCAAAATAAATATAACGAAAAAAATGGTAAACCAAGACAAATTTGCAAAACCACAATGCAAAGACAATACTGACGGATGCAGAACTCTCTATATTCCATTATTAACAGCTTGACTTCTGGTACTAATGTCGAATTTAAAAAAATTACGCTAACTATACTAAATGAAAATTAACTATTCCTAAATACTGTTCCACTGGATGACTGCAATAATAGCTTTCAATAAAACTAAAAGTAGTAGTTCAGTGGCAACTGGAGAAATTAATGCTGTACCTTATAGTAGTTCAGTGGCAACTGGAGAAACGTATGCTTAGGACTAGTCACAACCTCTAAGATATATTTTGGTGGGACATCCGGAAAATTTCCACGAGATTGGTAAACCAGTAAAAATCATCTAAACTCTTTAAATTGTGAAGCTGCAAATCCTTGAAGAGTAGTCGGGAATAAAAAATATTTGTTGATAATCAGGAAGAATCTATGTTTGATGTTTAATGAATGGATCAACGAATACATCTCAATGCAGAATGATTATGTATGAAATATTCTCCAGATAATAAAATCTTTATTGGAAGGTAATAAATCAGTAGAATCAATAATTTACCTGATGCTGCCATGTACGTAGCGCCCGTAGATTTTATTTTTTCGATGTACTTGAACGGCTCTTCGGATAATAATTCGTCGAAATCAGCAATGATTTCATTGAGTAATCGCAGACATTCTACACCTTCGTTGTTACCCTCCAATTCCACGTAGAATTCAGAAAAATTCGGAATAGACGCGAACATAATGCAAACAAAATCGCACTGTTCGTGGTAGAGCTCCTAAAAGATGTTAAAACATTAAACTCCAACCGTTTTTGTTTTTTAATTCACTTATACTAACGTCATTATTTTTATCGCTATTTAAAAAGTGTTCTGCTACATGCACCGGTAATATATTCGCAAGAAGTTTTCTATTGTAAGCCTCCAAGTGTTCCATATCCTCTTTTTCCTCTAAAATAAATTTTAACTTAAAACAAATTTTGGTTTTTAAACAACAATATTACCTGTAGCTTGTAATTTCCATACGAAGTCCAATCTATATGTGGCTTCCGTTTGTTGTCCATGAATAATAAGAGCAAGAACAAATCCTCCCAAAATAATTACATTCATATAATGATAAGTAAATGAATGCTCGCTAGAAACAATGGGCAAATGCAAAAGACAGACAACACATGTTTCATTTAGTTTTGCGGTCCGATAAGTTGGTGCTTTACTAGCCCAATTTTATTTTTTGTTATGTTGGTAAGCACTACACCAGCGGTTCTGAAATTCTCATATTTAAAGCCTCTTCATTTAATTTCAAACAATTTTGTCCCTCTTTTTGTATTGTTAGAATTAAATAGTCAACCCAGAGAATTGAAATTAGACTAGGCAACACTGTATTTTCTGCTGGTATAGTTTGAATTTCAAATAGAAAATTATATGCTATTTAATTTGATGAAGCAACTGACTCCAATAATGAATCCCATTTCATCTGTTACTTCAGATTCTGTAAGAGTATCACACTATTTGAAGAATTACTGTTTTGCAAACTTATTTAAGGAAGAACTACTGTCGACGAATTATTCAGGATTACAAATAATGCCATATTGGAAGTTTGTCGAGATACTAAAAGTAATTTAGATGGCGCTCTAGACATATCATTGGGCAGTGTAAGCAACCGCAATACTTATTGGACAGCCAGTATATGGAACACATCGGGCCCGTTTTACACCCTGCCAGCGCCCTAGGCACAACGAAGTAGCGCCCCTGCCAGTTGTTTACGCTACCCTACCAGCCCTATATAACGCTCAAACCCCTCAAATTTAGATTTAGTCTGAAATGTCAGCTTTGATTCGGAAGGAACTTTAGAATTAATGTCCCTTAACTCTCCTTTACGAATTTTCGTGATTCGGCCTTCCCATTATCCACCACCTATGGACCCGCCTTGTCCCGGACTGGCAAGTGGTAGCATTTTATTTGAATTATTTTTTGGTTTGTTGGCTTATCACTATACTGACTAGAGATTCCTACAGTAGCTTTTTTGTTGTTTTCTGGTTTTTGTAGTCTAATTTTAAAGTAATATCGTTTTGTGTATACAGCAACAATAAGCCATTAAGCTTTTCATCAACCATCGACGTTATAATTTCTTACTTCACTTTTCTCAAAGCTGAAAAGTTACCTTTAGCTGTGCAGTTCGTCACAGATAAGGTTAGAAATAGCAATATCCTGAAAGTGACATCCAAACTTGGGAAAGTTTTCTCTATTTTTTCTAATTTTTTGCACCTAGAGCCCTACACACGTGCCTATTTGGTAAAACGGGCCTGGCACACATACTTACTTGCTTTTGTAGATGCACGTAATTGATTCCATAGTTTTGTTGTAGAGTATATAGGCTACGAGAAAACCTGCCATTCCTCCTAATAGAATGATTGTCTTCAAAAGTGAGATTAATATTTGATAGACGGCACACGCTATCATCGACACCATTACAAGTAACAATAAATACTAAAAGAAAAATTGTATTACAGTTATTATATAGAACTTTTAATAATTTTGGTGGGTTAGCGTCAGCACTAATAGTTGAAGTCTCTAATTCAAGAATTCGACAGCTCTAGCACATATAGTAGCAATTTTGAATAATGGCACTGTTTATTTATTTATTACCTGATAGTAAACGATCCTTAAAGAAAGAATGTGAGTATCAATGAATATTGGTATAAATTAGTGCAAGTCAAGATTATTTAATATTTAAAAATATAAGGGATACATATGCTTTTATACAAATTGATGTTTTTATACATACTGATTAACAATCAAACAGATTAACCTGATATTTTACAATGACTTCCATTCTACGTGCCTACACGTCTTATTCGATACTCAACTCTGTTTAATCTTCAAGGATCAATTTCTATATCTATAATTCCACTTGTGGCTACGCTAAAACTTGCTAATAGCATCAATGAATTGACAAATCTTGTAATTACATTATATAAAAATATTTAAATTTGGTGTAATTTATGTTAGTAAGCTTGTGTGGATTAAATAAATAAATAAAAGGAAATAATTTAATTATGTTAATTAGTTGCCAGTTAGTTATCACACTGATTGAACACTCTATGCACATTGGGTTCAACAAACATAAGGCTGAAACGTCTGTGCATTACTTTGATCCAGAATCCAAACACCGTAGAAGTCAACAAGTTTAAAGTCATAACTTTTGCAGGAAAAATAATGGCAACCAATTTCTGTATTATATAAGAATAATAAACAACTAAATGTTTGAACTAAACTTCCACGTTTTATTTAAAAAATATTTTTTTAAATTTAATGACATCATTGTTTAGTTCAAAGGTTTATAGTTGTTCATAGCTGTTGTAGAAACAGACCTAGTCGATATCCGGGCCCTAGCAACTAATTTTTGTTCCCACCGCCCGATTCACGCTCACAGCGCTGTTAGCACATTAGTACTAAAGCACATTAGTACTAAAACAAACGGAGCGGTTTCTGTCGAGACGGCGGCGACTCGGCAGAGAAGCGGCTCAAAACACACGAGGCGTCACCGCAGCTTACGACCGACACGTTTTTATCGAGACATCTTTCGCAGTTGTCAAGTTGTGTCTTAGTAGTTCGCATCGTTGGCATAAAGTATGGCTTCTTCTGACAATGATGATGATTTGCTTTTTCTAGTAACTGCAGGCTTACTATATAACAAAATTAAGAAAAAAAGAAACGCAAATATTGGATACATCCCATAATAAATGATGATTTTTTTTAATAAATAAAGTTTTCATGTAATTATCCATTTGTCTTTTCTCCTCCACTACAGCACCCTCATCAACAAAGGCATTGGTTACCTCTTCCCAAAAACGTTCCTTTTTTATTTTGTTGGAATAATCCTCTAAACGCATATCCAAAATCGCTGGTCTAATATGAACAACGCCGAGTCAACAAAAACCGCCACAAAACCTCTTACTTGTGTTTCGTCCCATAAGCAAACATGTACTGATGTGCCGACTACAGTCGTAAAACCGCGCGCGGAGCATGATAGCCAGCAGGGTACGCGCTGCCACCGCCATCACGAACCGCGCGTTGAGTCGGCTGCCGACTCGGCAGAAACCGCTCCGTGTGTTTTAACTGTTAAAGTCGTTGCGAATTACACTTACATGTTCATGAGTAGTATAACATGATAATTGTTAATACTAAATATCGGCGTGAGCGTGCTAACACAAATCAGACCGACCGTTAGTTATGTGAGTCGGACCGCGGCCTAACAGGGTAAAAATTTAGAAACTGCTGCTGTCGAATGCCTCAAGATATTTAAGTTGTTTATGAAATAGAGTAATACTATTATTCAAAAATGATTGTGTTTCCGTTCTAGTATCTTGTTTCCATACTTACATCTAATAAATAATACTGTTTACAGCCTTTGTTCTCATTGGAATAGTTGAGCGAATAATTGGTACAATTGGTTCCACCGAAGGTAGAATTCAGACATTGTATTTCAAGTGAAAGAGAAAACTAAAAAGTGCAATAAAATAGGTTTCTATTCACTTCGATTTAAAGCGAAATAACTTACCGTTTGAAATATAACTAGTCCATATATACAAATAGCCATTACAAAACAAAATACTTGGGCTATATTTCTATTTTTGTGAATGGTTCTCGATATAAGAAATAAAGTTGAAAATCCTTCCTAAAAAATTTAAAACTATCATACCTATTAAATATAATTAAAACAATTAAGTAGTAAATACTTACCCGTTGTTTTATGTTGTCCATATAAACCAAGAGCGGGATACATATTAATAATAATAATACTGGTATAGAACACAGCAATAAGGTGTCATTTCTAAAAATAACAAAAAATCTTATTTGTATCCTAAGTTCTCACTACAGCATCAGAATAGATTATTTTTTCAACAAAATTCTTGAGTAAAAATCAAGAGTAACTATTCTGCAACAATCTACAGTGCATGAATTATGGAAATTTTAGTCTAATTAGTTTGTTTATAGAGACTGCAATTCCAAAAACTTAAAAAGGCATAGATAAAGAATGTTATGTGGGATTGGGAGTTGTTTACAGTAAAATAGAGAAACTGAAATCATTTAGAAAATGAGGCGTGGAAGAAAAACGGACTTCTACCACATCTTAAACGATTGTCCAAAGGATGTCCCTAGTGCATTGGGAAGATAAACAGGAAATGAAACAAGAAAACCACTAGGCTTATCGACAATCACTCACAAACTGTTGTGCTGCCCAGGCTACGTCATGTGGGAGTTTACTAGATAGAAAACGAGACGTTACTCAATTTGTATCCACTCAGTAACATCAATCAGTAAGTCCCCAGTCTCGCTGCCTTTTATTTTCAAGGAAACATTAATTAATTATTAAAAGGGCAATGGGTCTACAATTATAAGTATTATTTTTGTCGCCTCCCTTAAGGAGTGGAAGTATCTTAATTTGAAATTTAATAACTCACCTTTGAAACACCACCACCTGGACTACCAATATAGTTACGAAACAGAATGTCGAACAGAAGAAGTACA
This sequence comes from Ophraella communa, assembly GCA_035357415.1. Lineage (NCBI taxonomy): Eukaryota > Metazoa > Arthropoda > Insecta > Coleoptera > Chrysomelidae > Ophraella > Ophraella communa. Next base: position 20,035,147 of record CM068995.1, read on the forward strand.
TAGTAAGCATTCTGTCCTTTTCGAGCACATACTGAAAAAAAATACAGATTAATTAATTTTAATTCAAAAATATGTAATTAAATTTTACAATTGCTCATAAAAGTCCCCTGCTCACTTGAGCCCAGTTTTGTTGTAACTGGAAATAAATGACTTACGAATTCAGTATGTAGGAAGAGATCTGCGTCCACATGCTGACTGAATTCATGGCATGCTGTAAGATATTTCTTGCACTGAACCAACGTCAGATATAGATTAACGGAAAAGTCTCAGAGCACAGCAACTACGGAATCTTTATCTACCTGGCAGACTGTAATCTTGTTCTATGTTTGTTTAGTGTAAATTTTGAAAATTATTCTTTAAGCCTGTTGGTCAGTGGTATCTTTTGGAGCATCCTTTCTATTGAGACATATGCATTAGAGAAACTGTTGTATTGTTAGTCACTGTCTACAGTTTACAACTAAGTAGGGAGCACATAAAACATCTGATCGTAGTCCTTCTTCTAATCGATGTATATTTAGATATTGAGGTAAGCAGTAATTGCAAGATAGTAAGACAACTTCAAAGACATTCAGCTTCAACCGGCAACCAAGCTGGTTTAAAACTGCATTGAATCCTAGGGTCACAAAGTAAACCTTTTCTGGGTGTCTTATCACAAAGGGGTGGACGTCAATGAAATCACCGATACCCTTGTGAAAAGAGGAGGATTTAAAATGCTTCAGTATTGAAAATATATAGGCGGGCTGGCCCGCTATAAGGCGTTTATTGTCAAATCCTTGGATAGCATTATGTTGCAAATCCTTAGCTATCTAAAAGATTCCTGGAAATGACCAAAAATCAATTGAGACTAGTGACGGGGATTTTAACCAGTCACTGGGATATCCAAAAACAGGATGAAATTAAGTAACACACCTCTATGCAGGAGATGTTAACGAGCACTGGCCAAAACATACCAAAATAAGAGAGACTCCCCTGAAGGTCGTCGTCGAATGTCGAATACTTCAAATCAGTAACTGAACGACGAACTAAAGCTCAGGAGGAAGAACAATCGACCTAATGAGGTCTAAGACTGAATGAAGCCTTTGGGCTTCACTCCCCTCAATTTACAGATACAGATCGAAAATCCCGAATTGGGTTACTAACAGAGCACTGTGGTTTTATATACCATCTGAAGTAACATTTCGTTTGGCCTCAATAGAGAAGCGGGCAAGCGCCCTACCTAACCTAACTTAACATAACCTAACCTATTTTATAATACCTTAGATTCTTTAATAGGATCTCTAAAATTAAGTAGCAAGGTTCGACAATGTTCCGTTCGTAATCTATCTATACTTCTCGCATCGATAGCTTTCATTAAATATTCATTGACTTCATCTTCGGGATTTTTTTCCTTTTCCATTGATTCGCCGAAACCGAGTCTGGAAAACATTAAAAAATAAATATTGATTTCTAAATTGTAATTTATAAATACGTACTTCGATGAATGACCAGGTTGAGAACCGTGTCCCATTATTCTCATTTCTTTAGCGATGTTTCCGTTTATAGAATGATTCTGATACGGCACCGAAGTATCCTACCGACAATAAAAATCGAGAGTAAATGATTGTTTTCGAGTAGATCTTACTTACCCCTCTGTATGGCGGCGCCACGATAAGGTACGTATCGATATTGTGATCTTTTAAATAAGAGTTCCTATCTCCACCGTTACCAGCTTCGACTGTATAATCGTTCCCGAGACATTTCAAAGTCTCTTTGGTTATGTGAACTCTCCTAAAAAAATGTAATATTATACTAAACATAAAAACTATTTCAGTATAGTGTATCATATTAAATAGGTCATAGGCTTGTGAGTTATTGCAAGTAAATTGATGCTACTTTTGATAGTTACAAAAAATAGAAGAGAATAAGGAAGAAAACGATGTCGATTGATGATGCTGAACGATCTAGACGTCCAGTTTAAGCAGTAATTTCCGAGAACGTTGAAAAAAACTGAAAATTATAAATAGGTAATCGCAACGTAAAGTTGCGAGAGGTACCTGAGACTCTAAAGTTGTCAAACTATCATACACAAAATTTGTGCTATTTTCTAAGTTAGTATGCCACTGTCGCAAAAACAGTAAAAATAAAATAACACTATTTTTCCCGTCTATCAAAATATGAGAAATGTATTATATATTTAAAATTTAAACAACTATATAACATTTCCATAACTACATATTCAGGATGTAAAACCTTTTTATAGTGGAATTTGTAACATTCTCCGCCTTTCACAAATATTTAAATTCTGTAAAACAGAAGAGCTCTAGAATACAACCCAATGAATAGAAGAAAACGAGGAAGACCAACAAAGTCATGAATAACATATGATTTTTTAAATGGAAACCCCTGTATATTATACCGAATTCGCACTGCTCACATTTTTTTGAAGATTTTGATATAAGGTTTTGATACGTTATACATTATATATATTGTAAACCATTATTAACCTATTACATTGATTCAATGCCTATTATGTGAAATAAATAAATGTTTAATGTAACAAATATTATTATCATTGCAGCCTGATTGCACTAAGGACTCAACACAAAAAGAGTCACTTCTACTCCTAGTGATATAATCTACTATTTTTTGTTTTTTCTTATACAGAATAATATGCATTAGTTAAAAGGGCTTTTTCTTATAGTTTCTATTGCATTTATTGTAGTAGTTAATATTTTTCATTAATTTACAACCTTAAAACATTAAAATCACAGAATATCATTAAAACAAGAGATTTTAATATATTTTTTATTTGAATTAACTAAAACTTTGAACGTTCTAAAAAATAACACAAGTAGTGTTACTTTTAAACCATTGTTCTTTATTTCTAAACTCGTTCAATTTTTTTTTCTTTTCAGGCTGCGATGGAAAAAACTCATGTTCTAACGTATTTTTCTCAGGACACGAACAGTATTGGACTCATCACCGCTACCAAAACCACGTCAAAACTCGCCATTGTTCCCGTCTTGGAATCACTACCTTAGCATACTTCAAGACTCGTTGCACTAGTTCAAGAAATGTGCACTAAAACGTTCATTTCGGCCCCGTCTCTTATAGTGTTATGCCAATTACTATGCATTACTAATAATGTACTAGTTCATAAATTATTTCAAGTTCAACTATAAAGAACAAACCTATAATTTCTCTGGCATTTATTGTTTAATTTATATTTTTGATTAATTTTAAATGATAATAAATGAAAACCACAAAATACCATGGTATTCCTAACGTGCGTCTTTTTTATAATCAAATTTACTTGTTCAAAACTAAACTATTCGGTTTAATAAAAATATCTGAACTAACTGCCGCGCTGTGCAAATTTGAAATTACCGCGCGCGCGCATAGGAGGATGGTCAAAATAAAAGATTACCCATTTTAATAAATTAATGTTAAATAAAGTAAATATTTACCCGGGGATACCTCCACTTTCCATATAATTCGCCAAAGTAACATCATTCGACCATACGTCAAATTGCCATTTCCGTAAACCGAGAACTCCGCAATGTACTCGACCGGTATGAATTCCAACTCTCATGTTGACGTTGACATTCATAACACCTCTCACTAAGCTGTAATTAAAATAATTCCGTAATTTCATTGATTGCTATTGATCCGCTCAGCCGTATTTGTTCTTTTACAATTCCGACACTACTTGACTCGGGCCGCGGTCCGATTCCCGCTTACAGAGCTCACAGAGCCTATATGACTAACAGTCGGTACGATTTGTGTTCATTTGTTTGGATTTGGCATCTAAGAAAAGTCATTAAATCGTAAAATGTTGTAAACAAGACCCTAAATCAGTAGCGCACGTACTTATTTATATCTGTATTCTTTTAATCATCATATTTTAATCTTCTTAGGTAAGGGATAAGTAGTCATAATACATTGATTGTACTAACCCTTACTTTTTGGAAGTCCATCTTATTAGGAATAATAGAAAACTCTTCGTTTTACCAAAACTTCCAATATTTATTTAAAAAATTGCTTTCTTAACGGCTGTCATTAAAGTATTTTGTTTTTCAATTTTAACTTGAATAATTGTGGTCGTTAGGGTTGTTAAGGGATTAAGGTAACCCTATATGTACAATTGCAAAAACAGGTACGTTATTAGTCTATACATTCAGTATTTGTTTATATCCTAATACATAAGAATATAGGTACTCGTTAGTGTTGGTCGATTATATTGTGATCTATATTTTTATTATTTTACTCTAAGAATATTTTAGGAAGTGAAAATGTCATCAAGTTCGAGTTTTGTTCCAGTACAAGTGGCTCATTTAAAACAAAGTGCGTTTTCTCAAAGAGAAAAAACTATTGTTGTAAATTTCATGGTGCACTAATGTATCAAGATGCATCAGCAACTGTTGTGTGGTGATGTGGTGACTAGGTGCTCCAATATGGCCGGTGTTAGTAAACGAAGTATCTATCGATTTTTAAGTGAGAGAAAACATGAAAATGTTAGTGAACCAAAAAAATACGTAGGAAAAATATCAATTATGGTCGATAATTTAATTTAATAGTTAAGAAGTATTAAAAGGTTTCGGAGCGAGGGAAGAACTATGTTTTATTTAGATGAAACATTGTTGAATGAAGAACATATTGTTTCTAAAGCATTGATGGACACCAATATTTCAAATTCCCGTCAGGCATTTTTAGAGGGATATTCAACAAAATTAAATACTCCTCAAGGAAAAGGCCGCAGACTAATAATCGCACACATTGATAGTGAACGACATGGTTTTGTAGAAAATTGGTTATTAGACTTTGTATCAAAGTCAACCAAAGATTACGAGGAAATGACCTCTGATGTTTTTGAAGTTTATTTTTCCCAGCTATTGGACTTTTTGCCAAGTGCTGCAGTGGTTGTCTTAGATAACGCCAGTTATCATTCAAAACTGGTAGAAAAGTTACCAACGACGTCATGGAAAAAAGGAGATTATAAAGAGTGGCTCCAAAGCAAGAATGTTTCTTTTGACGACACCATGCTGAAAACGGAATTACTGCAAATTGCAAAGCGCCACAAAGTACAATATAAAAAATATGTAATTGAAGAAATGGCTAAGGAAAAAGGAATAACTGTATTACGTTTGCCACTTTATCATTGTCAACTAAACCCTATAGAATTAATATGGGCACAGGTAAAAGGTGAGGTGGCAAGAAACAATACAACTTTTAAATTGAATGACGTTAGATTTGCATTTATAATGAATTCACTTTGCTGCCAACTCCAAACAAATGAACTATATTACGCTAACGCTGATATTTAGTAATAACGCTGTAAATGTAATTCGGAACGACTTTAAGCGTGCTGTCAGCGCTATGAGGGTGAATCGGACCATGGCCTCGACCATATTCTATTATTATACCACAATAATAACATCCGTTTTACTTACGCTATGGCATCTATCATGTCCAATCCCATTTCCACAGTACAGTGTGCGTGATCCGGTCGAGCTTCCGGTAGGCCTGAGACGCAATAGTAACAATCCCCAAGAAGCTTTATCCTAAGACAGTGATGTTCCGCTGCCAAACGATCAAATCTAAATAAAATAAAAAAATATGTACTACATTATACTGGTTTGAAATAACAACAATATCGATATTAAACATTGAATAAGAAATGATTTACGGAACATCACCAAGAGAATATGCTAAAACGGTGAAGACAACAAAAGAAACGCTAAGGAACGGGCAGTTACGAAAGAACAGGGATATGATCTCATGAATCAAAGGAATAAAAAAATTCAGAATTTAACAAACTGTAAAAATGGTACTATTACTTCAAAACCTTATTGAAGAAGTAAAAGAACAATCTCTACAGCTTATACACATACTTCTTGTATTACTTCGAAATCCATCAAACATTTTGTATAGTTGCAGATATTTTGGGAATGAGAGGGCCCAACCGTCTACACAGAATCTATACCAAAGACCAATACATTTGTTTTAAAGAATTTAATTATCTATGCTTTGTTTTGGGGATTTTCTGAAATTTAAAATTGAAGGATCCTGGATATAATTATCTGCAGTGCTGGTTTGCAAAAAAGAAAGAGATAATGGTATGTTTGAGGGTTAAGAGACTTTGACGGTCGCGAGAAGGGTGAGTTGATGAGTCGCCCATGGTATAAGCATCACGACGACTAACATTTATAAAAGTTTTTGTGGAATCTAGGCTATTCCATGAACGCAAGTTTACAAGTGTAACCGGAGCATTCGATAACTTTCTCGATTCGAATAGAAGTTTTGGAATCAACTAAACTGGTGTGAATAAGCAAATCATGAAACAATTCTTTTAGTCAATGATTAGTGAAATGTAATAGTAATTTGCGTCATAAGTCCGGGAAACGCATTTTTACAGTACGAGTCGAAATGTTTGAGACGAGTTACTGTAAAAGTTTCCCGGTCGTATGTCGTAATGCGTTTTATTTCATACTGCAGACACTAAATCTTACATTAATAAAACAAAAATTGAAAATATGATCATCCATGATGGAAACGCTAGTTTGTAAGGTTAATGTTTCTGGTGTTTGTTTTGTTGACTTTTGTGAAACGAAATGTCAACAGACAAAATGTCGACAAACAATAACATTCCCGAAGATGTTTTGCGAAAATATAATGAAGCTGTCGGCTCTCTGATTGTCACAAAATCATCAGAAAGGTACCGAACTCGATACCGTAAAGTCTCATTTACCGGACTCAAATCGTTGACTTAAATATGGCTGTTACGATGCAGTATGAAAAAAAATAAATTAATGTAACTTAAGTGTGTAAATATACCTCACTCAGTATAAATGTGGTTGCACGTCATCAAAGTGAAGAAATCGCTCTGTTCGTTTGACTCACTTGGTTCGTTTGTTACTGTCAATCAGTATGTTTTTTCACTGTAAATTAAGAAGAATATTAGAGAAACTAATACTATTTTAGATGCTTGGCAACATAGTCCCGTTCTGACAGCTGGCAGCTGTGAAGTGCAACCACATTTATACTGAACGAGATATACATAACAAAATATTAATGTTTTTCATTAATATTTAGTGGTATACATTAAAATAAAAGTAAAGGCGAGGTCTCATGCAGTCGCTAGTTGCTCGTTTTGAGCGATAAATAAAGTCACGTGACAGTAGTTTAAATTTCCCGTTGGTTGAAAAAGTCTGGCAACAAAGCTAAAATATTTTTTAGTGTTGTCGGACCACTCAATATTTTCTTAAATCATGCTAATGAATGCGTACGATTTTGACTCTCTCATTTTTACTTAAAATGAGAAGGAACCAGTTTTACCTAATACTTATTATGTTAATACATAAGTATATATAATTTACAAGTAAATATAATTTTTACGACGTTTAGAACTTGTTTGTTTTTATAATAAAAACAGGTGGAGTAAATCTTATTAGAAATATCGACAGATCACTTTTCGATTTTACAGGCGCCTATATTACGATATAGTCACTGATTGTCTTTTCAAGCCACGACTAGCGACCGCACCCTTACAATATTGTTTATTTAATTTTCTCATTACAAATCGTCTAGTCCTGCAAATAATATGTTGAATATCTAATTTTTTACTTTATTTCATTGAAATAGTTATTTGAACTCACCGTGCAAACAATTCGTTCAAAATTCTAACCAATTCTTCTGCAGTGCATTGATCAGAAAGTGTTGTAAAGCCGCATATATCAGCGAACAAAATGCTGAAACATAAGACAAAAAGAAAGAGATGAGACTAATCAGAAAATGAGCTGCTTTGGCAATAAAAGTTTTGGTTTTTTCTCAAATCCTTGTCCTTGTTAAATCTTTATTGACTAACCTGACGTTTTCATGTTTTTGTATGTAAATTTTATGGAATTGCTCTTGTTTTGGTTGACCGGCGATATCTGCTTTCATTTCCATAGCCACGTGTCGCGGCAATACTGATAATAACAATCTTTCCTAAAAATAAACAAAAATGATTAAAATATCCGAAAAAAATCAAAGGAATGTGTTACGGTAAAAGTCTTGATGTGACGATTTACCTGTTGTTGGTTTTCTCTTTGGATTTTAAGCCTGGCTTCGATGCACTGCCTGGTTTCCAGAAAAGCCTTTCTCTGGGCGACCTCTCTCGGATAATGAGTACAAACTCCAGCAGCATTAGTACATAAAAATATTAACGTACAACTAATTACCTGCAAACATAAATTTAAATGTTTAATTAAAACTCTTTGAATAAATATAGTTGAATCTTACTTCTGACGGTCCAAGAAGATTTCCTACGGATATGAGTAAAATAATTTCCGTAATTGCTAAAATTGCACCCGACAGTAGAGCATCTTTGAGTCTATTTGGCATTAGAGCATACGTCAAATAAGTGGTCGCTATAGCGAAGGAAGATCCTAGGAGTGGTCGTTTATCTTCAAAGTAAAAAGAAATGAATATCTAAAACAAATATATACGGTATGAAATGAGAACAAACTGAAATCAACCTAGTCATATATAGGAAGACAAAGAACAAAAAATAATATAAAAATAAAAATGTATGGCAGATCAACAAAATGTAACGAATGCCATTTAAAAGGTTATTATGCGTCATTATATATAAAAAGTGTTAAATTGATCAAAACCAGAATTAAAATCGATCTTTTATTCGATCACGCCTGAGAATTAGGTCCAAAAACATTTTCAGTGTATATATGTACGGCCAAAACGGTAATGAAAATACAGAAATCAACAATATGTTGTGAAGTGTGCGTCTGCGTTTGTGTTGTATATCAAGAAAAAATTAAGAGATGTGCAAATATCAATAAAGAATCTTATTGAATCTAGATTTTTCCACAGTTGCTGCCAGAAAAGGTTTTGCAAGTTCAGCTTGCAGAAAAAATTGAAGTTAAAACCTTGGTAGCTTTTTGAACGCCTTTTGAAAAATTCATATATATCCATACTTCTTTACTGAGAAAATGAAAATTTAAATAAAAAAAGAGTAAAAAAAGTTCAAAGAAAAACACAAAATCGATTCCACAATATTTAATTCAAATTTCTGAAATGTTGCAACTATATAGTTTCGGTCTTATCAGACCAATAGTTTGCTTATTTTTTGACGTATCAATTAATTTTACTGATTCAATGTGATGACTTCTCTTTCTAAATTCACTTTGGTTTCATCATTATTTTTCTATTTTGATTTAGATTATTGTAACTCGGCTTAATATTGTTTATTCTCTTTTAAAGTAACTTCTTTGAAAATTTATAATAATTCAACATTTTTTTTAAATTTGTTTAATTTATTGATAATTTATTTATAAACAAAAAATTTTTTGACTACTTATTATCACTTTATTATTGTCTTTCCTCCTCCCTTTCTATTTGCATTGTATTGTATTTACTGCCTGATGATGGTCTGATAAGACAGAAACTAGGCAACTTTTTAAAACCTTTTATACCTTTTTTGGATTCTACCCAAATTAGAGAAATGGGGTAAAAAAGGGGGTTAAATTTAATATGGAAAATTGTATTTTTTTATTTTATCCCCTCATAACTTTTTACAAATACTACTATACAAAAATAATGAAGGACGTTATTCAGTTCTTTCAGAATTTCAAGTCCTAAAGGTTAGTACCTACTTATTACATTAGGTCTTTATGTAAGTTCGTCTTATTTTATGCAATAAAGCCTTGTTGATTTTTAACTCTTACTATGTGGTGAATTTCTTTTCTAGGAAAATGTAAGTTTCAACGAAGAAAAAATTAAATTGTGCCAGTCTAAGATCAAATTTTATGAACATATTTTAACAATATACGTGTTGTGTGTTTTTGTGTTTGCCTTCCAGCAGCTATTACGTCTATTACAGCTTATTGGAATTTCTTAAACTTAAATTTGTAAGTTATCTTCTATATCTATATCATTTTATTTTATGGTCAAAGATTTTATCATTAATCATAAATGAATTTTTAAAAGAAAATTTATTTTGATCATAAATAACAAGATATTTTCGTTAAAATAAAAAAGGGAATACTTACTTCCAGTGTAAGGAAGGTGATGAGTATAAAATAAGAGATGATTATCAGGTAAACTTCATTCATAGCTGGTCTTGAGACAACGTTTAAGAGTACTGAAAAAAAATACAAGCATATACAAATCCAGTTTATTAATTTTTTTTTAAAGGGTGAGTTATAAGAAACCGAATATATGATAATATCTCCCATGCTCATTAAAAAGTTTTTAAGCTTTAACAGTGACAAATAACAGTAAATTGCACTTTACTGCAATGTTTTACACATAATTTTTTATCGTAAAAAATGCTTTCAGAATTTGACAGTTATTGCTTACCTCCATAAATAGCGATGCAGCATGCCGAAGTGCACATAAGTGCTAGAAGTTTATCATAAGGTACTAGCGAATCCGTTGCCCCTGACTCCATTTGACGAGGCATCGTAAAGTCCGTTAAGGATATCACAAAGAGTATAACACATATTGTTAGAAGAAGAGTTATTAAATTAGTCATATTGCTCTGATTCATTTTTAAAAAATATCTTTGGTAGAGCATTTCAACCTGAAACAAAAGGTTTTGCGGATTAATTATTCAACCAGCAGATTGAAAACGGAAATGCTGTTTAATTTGGAAAAATGAAGTTTAATAACAGGATTCCCAATGCTCATATGTATAAAAAGAACTGTAGAAAAAATAAAATTTAACTAAGTACATTAGGCTAATTTACAAGAGGTATACATAAACATTAATTTAACCTTTTAACACTATTTTTACATGAATGTAATTATGATAAATTAAAAAATAGTATATTAAACAACGCATTTTATATGGAATTCTGTTATGACACGAGTTCAAGTTTAAAAAACGAATCGCGAAGCGAATAAATTAATTTATTATTTTTATGTAATTACGAAAATTTTTATTTTAAAAAGTATGTCGGTAGCACCGTGTAATTTATAACATTTGACAGTTTTGACATTTAAATTATGAAATGTTAATGTTTTCAAATATTTTAAAATTACTAATACACTAATAATAATATATTATATAAGCAAAAGATGATATTCATATTCACAAATACTTTTTTAAAGAACAATATAAAATTAGTAACTTGCTATTAGCCCACAAATGTCATTTTCAATAGTCTTGTTATTAGATACTTCAATCATGTCGCCAACCATTTAAAACAAAAATTTTCGTGCGTGAAAGTTACATTACGATACGCAAATGCGTTTTATAATGAAGATTTTTATAAGTGCAAAATATAAAAAAATAATACCTACTTGAATTAAGTTACTCTAAAGATAAAATAATAATTTGTTTAATGTTTCTAAAGACATTTCAAGTAAATGACCAATCCAGATCTACCAATGAATTATAATAGTTTGCTAACCGACACATGATTGCTAGATGAGCCCTAGCGGTTGGATGTAGTAACAGGATAGTAAGATGTTAGTAAATTCTTCTCTGGATACTATAAATCGCAGCAAAGAAAATAACACCGGTAAATTAATCTTATTTTTAATGAATTTAAATAGAAATAACAATATTGACTACTATTCTTTTTTCTAAAGAAAAAATTTTAATATCAGTTTTAGTTTAACTATACTAAGTGACATAAAAATCCGAACACCCAGTTTAAATGATTTTATTTTTATAAAATTTTGTATAAGTACTTACTGAAGCATAATAAGTAAAAGATAAAAATTTCAAAATGATTCCATTGCTTTAAAGCCCTTTAATTATGTATGTATGCACCCCGATGTGTTGCGCATTCTCCAACGCGCCTAGTCATGCTTCTGATCAGGTGGTCAATGTCCTTCTGTGGTATCTCATTCCAGGCAAACACCAACTCCTCTCGAAGTTCTTCTAGAGTCTGAGGAGGACGTTACAAATTGAGCAATCTCCTACCCATTATATCCCACACGTGCTCAATTGGGTATAAGTCGGGAGATCTTGGTGGCCAAGGTAACAATGTGACATCATTATGTTGAAAGAAGTCTATTGTGACTCTTGCGACATGTGGTCGGGCATTATCTTGTTGGAAAGTTGGATTTGCCAGGGTGTCAAGATAGGGTAAAGGATGGGGTTCTAAAACTTCTTGGATGTAACGCTGCGCGTTCATGTTGCCTCTGATAAAGATTAAAGCTGATCTCGAACCATAAGCTATAGTACCCCAAACCATAACTCCAACAGTTTGATGATCATGCCTTTCAACAAAAAACCGTGGATTTCTTCTTTCTTCTAACCCTCGCTCGACCATCGTGCATGCCCAAACAAAATCGAGACTCGTCACTAAAGACAATACAGTTCCATTCCTGATCCCAGAGCGACCGTTCTCTGCACCACTCAAGGCGATTACGTCGGTTAAAGGGTGATCGGTAGGTGTTCTGCAAACCATTCATTTGCAATGAACCTGGTAGTGGAGAAACGGTCTCCTAAGGTCAATAATCTTAGACGGCGATCTTCACGGTCTGTTGTTCTATGGGGACGTCCAGAGCCCCTTGCTCTTTGCGTACGTCCAGAGCCTCTTGCTCTTTGCGTAACGCCTTCTCGAAGCCATGTCTGACAACACCTGACCACTTGCACTCTAACTGCAATATCCCGAAAAGAAAATCCAGCTTCCCGAAGTCCCACTATACGACCCCTATCAAACTCACTGAGTTGACGAAATTCGTTCAGGTCTCCTTACCCTAGGCATCGTAACCAATCGTAAAAAATGTCAATAACCAAAATTTGGATCTTTACTACGGCTACAATATTCATTTTTATATTTTGAACTTATAACAAAAATATTATAAACAACTTATTTCATATGGCTGTTGTGACACTCATTCTTTAAAAAACTCATGGCTTTGCGATTCGTTTTTTAAACTTGAACTCGTGTCTGAACAGAATTCCACATGAAATGCGTTTTTTAATATACTATTTTGGATTGTTAGTGGATTTCAAAAAAAGCAGTATAAAAACCGGAATCTTCAACTGATAAATCTGAAAATTTTATCACTTGTTTATTTCAGTAAAATAAATAAATTCACCAAATTTTATTAAAATAAAATCATTTAAACTGGGTGTTCGGATTTTTATGCCACTTAGTATTATTATAATCCGGATAATCATGATATTTTTGATTATAAATTTGTATTAATTTTTTCCAACAGAAATAATGTCGTTCGGTATTCTCCATACCAGATAATTTTACCAAATTCAAGCTTGGGCATTACCAGACTGTAATAGAGTATTTTAGGGGAATGCAGTTTTGTGAAATTGATTGACTTATAAAATACCCCAGCACTCGGTTTGCAGACTTATCTATTTTATTTTTTTATCTGAGGTTTTTCGGTTCAAACAAAGTTTAATAAAAAAGTATATGAAAAATTTCTTTGACATTTATTACACACACAAAAAATATAAAGAAATCTACAACATTTTTTCTTCTATTCTAACTATAGGAAATCATATTCCTATCCATTGTCGATCTTTCTGTTGGTATCGGAATACCAAAAGGACAGTCAGCAAAAGTTTAAGCCTTTGCAAGGATCCTTCAGCTATACGATTGTGAATTAACGGCTCTACATAAGCTACAAGGAATTTCAGAGAAACACCTAAGGAAAATAATGGAAGCTGTTTTCTATAATGATGACACAAGGCCACTAAGGGGACAATATGCGTTGTCAGAGATGCTAGATCTAGGGTGGACACAACCTATATTTCATCAAACAGCTATTTGCGTCCACTGCTACACATAGGCCTCAATCTCTGTGTTCGGTCCTCGGTTCGCTCTCTCGCTACTGTCATTCAGCTAGGAACCATCCTCTTTATATTATCAGATAAGCGTATGGGTGGTCGTCCTCTGTTCTCCATTCTATGATTCTTTTAGTCCACCGGTTGTTTGTCTGACCCGGTGAACCTATATTTATATGCTGATAAATGTTAAGGCAGTGCAGTGTGAAGGTGACATAAATGTAGCGATAATGTTGAACATGCTGGAAACCAAGGTTCAGAAGTTCTATCCTATGGATTTGTTAATTTTTGGTTGCTTAACAGACCCTTTTATACGTGGTCTCCAATACGCTTAATGGTATAGAATAATATTGATTTAAGGGAAACTGGAAATATAATTATCCAACCAATCCTTTATTTTTATCTTTTAATAACTCGTATATAACAAGACTTTGAAAGTATTACGTTCACCAATTTAACATCAACTCGAAAGATATCTACATAAAAGTATTATAGTATATAAATTATGGAATTTATTCATCAAACGCTTCCTCATCTTGAAATTCTATTAAAAATGTCTGAAAGCCATTTCGACACTTTCACATCAACAAAGGATTTTATTATTTAGGTACCTACAAGACACGATCTCTTAAATTGAGTTTACAAAAATACTCAAGACTGCTCGAGTGAAAAAAAAATTTCGAGAATTTTTTAAATGATTAAAAATAAGAAAGAGAAATAATTGTCAGTGACGCTTCATAAAATTCATGAAACATTAAAATTACTTTATACATTTTTTTTATTAGCCTTTACATTACTCAAGGTAATGACACAGAGGTATATATTTACTTTACATTTTACCTGTTCATTTTTGAATTGGTGTGTACTACATATTTTCCGAATGAGTCTACGCAATTTGAAGAAAACATTATTTTGTTGGCGGTCTTGACTATGGGCTACCAAAAGTTCCGCTTCTACTTCGTGACCTTCCAAATCTAGACTAGAATCTGGTATGGAATCGTTTTCTCTGACTGGTGAAGATCTTGGTACGCTCCCAACCTGAAAATTATTATTCAGTTTACTTTTAATGTTGATTAAAGAAAATCATATACCTAATAGAGGAGACGAAACTATTTATTTTTCTTGCTGTGCTGTGATGTTACCTACTTTCCGTTTAAGGTAAAATATTTGTGATTTTTATTGAATCATCTATAGTATTTGTTGCTCAATAATCGACAACGCCGCACGATTTGTCTGAATAATACCACGCACAGTGCCGTTATGCTATGAAATTTGACACAGTCTAATTATTTCAGGCAAATGCAACCAGATTTTGGAATTATATTGGTGTTTTTTGGCGAAATTATAGGTAATATTAAGCGAACTTTAGTGAAAGAAAGGGTTCGTCATTGCCAAGTGTGTAAAAACAGGACTATTTAAACCCCAACGTTACTATTCACAAGTAAGTTAAAATATTTGTTTGTTTACAATAATTTAATGCAGTGGTGTAGCTATGTATCAAAATAAACCTGTGTGGTAATTATTCCGTTTGTTGGTAATCTCGATTTTTTTCAAATCTTCTGATTGTCCGTAAGTATTTATATAATTACCCATTTTAACTGTAACCTAATATTTTTATTTTTTAACTTTTATCAATATTTTGGTAAATATCAGCTATTATTATATAAAGGAAATAAATATTGTCTGTGCTTTTAAGTTTTAGTTTGATTAAGAACGGTAAACAACTAAAAGGTTGAATTAAACTTTCACTATTTATTCGCAAAATATGAAATGCAATGAAGGCCGTTTCGCTATAGAATAGCATCGTCATTGGATTTCATATTTTGCGAATAAATAGTGAAAGTTTAATTCAACCTTTTAGTTTTTTACCGTTCTTAATAAGATGGACTTTCACGTAGTAAGGGTTAGTACAATAAATTTCATTTAGTTCTGATGTTTAGTTATAAGTTTTAAATCTAAAATTATAGTTTTGATTTTAAATTTCTTTGTAATTTCTGTGTTAAGTAAATAAATTTGTTAATTCACTTGAAATATTTGTTTTTAAAAATCAAGTTTCTATTATCCTGAACGTAACTTGCATACTTCTGGATTTTTAATTGTTTCTGAGTGATGACAATAAAGTTTGTATGTACAACCTTGAAGCCAAAATACGTCGATTATTTACCTCGTCTTGTGTTACAAAATTAAAATAATACCCTTGAATTTGGTCATTTATACAAATATTACCTTTTTCGTGAAATATTGAATGATTGGTAAGTCTAACCTTAATAAAGTTAGGTTTAAAACTACTTCACCTTTTATGAAACACCCTTCATATTCCTCAACTATTCTATACATCCCCTCAAATTTAATTCAATCGAGAAATCAAAAAGTCACGAAATCCTGAGTATAATATTTTAACTTTTTCCTTTTTGGTTATTTAATACCTATTCATAAAGAGTTTAAAAATTAAAATTTAAAATACATTACATTTTATTTTATTTAACGATAATTATTTAAATGAAAAACTGAGTATTAACTATTCATAAGTATATTCCCATAGACACTCTTTTGTAATTATTGTGACAAAACAAGCAGAGTTTTATGAATGGAACGTTGCGTCTCCTCTGATAATAGGTCTATGAAGAAAATAGTCGCTTACCTAACGAGTGCGGAAAATTCACTTTATGCACGTGTTAGGTATACTATTTTTTCTACAAGTGTGCGAAAAAGTTCAGTTTGCCGCACTCATTTTGTTACATTTCCGCACTAGTAAAGAAAAAGTTTTTTCCTACGATCACTACCCAAAGTAGTTTTCTGCTCTCAAATCTAACCGTAATGTTGATGTTTTCCGTGATCTGTCATAATTTGATTATATTTCCGCTCTAGAGCGTACTTTTTCGCGCGCCTGTTTTTATTTACAATATACTAAAGAAAGGTAGTAAATATTAGGTATATTAAAACAAAATGTAGGGCAGTTTGAACATTTTAGTTAAAATATTAATATTTGAAGATATTTCGAAAGAAATTAAACCTAATTTTTGTAAAATTTACTTGGTAAAAATATAAAAGTTAGAAGGTAGGCAATTAAAAAAACGTTATTACTTTTTTTTTTATATAAAAAATTTGTCTATTTATAAATAACAGGTCGGCTGAAAAGTCCCCGGTCTGACCTATAGATGACGACACTAGAATTAAATCCATTTCATTTTTAGATAGCATCAACCTTCAAAAGATTCGTGTAAAAATTTGACAGCTGTCGGACTATTAGTTTGTGAGATATTACATTTTTAGTGAAGCAACTTTTGTTATTTTCAAAAAGATGGAAAAAAAAGAATTTCGTGTGCTTATTAAATATTGTTATTTGAAAGGAAAAAATACAGTTGAAGCAAAAGCTTGGCTTGATAATGAGTTTCCGGACTCTGCGTCAGGAAAATCAACAATCATTGACTGGTACGCAAAATTCAAGCGTGGTGAAATGAGCACCGAAGACGGTGAACGCAGTGGACGCCCAAAAGAGGTGGTTACCGACGAAAATATCAAAAAAATCCACAAAATGATTTTGAGTGACCGTAAAGTGAATATGATCGAGATAGCTGACACTCTAAAGATATCTAATGAACGTGTTGGACATATCGTTCACGAATATTTGGGTATGCGGAAGCTCTGTGCGAAATGGGTGCCGCGCGTGCTCACAATCGACCAAAAACAGCAACGAATTGATGATTCTGAGCAGTGTTTGCAGCTGTTAAGTCGTAATAAACCCGATTTTTTGCGTCGATATATGACTATGGATGAAACTTGGCTCCATCACTACACGCCTGAGTCCAATCGACAGTCAGCTGAGTGGACTGCGGCCGGTGAACCGCCACCAAATCGTGGAAAGATTCAACAGTCAGCTGGCAAAGTTATGGCCTCAGTTTTTTGGGATATATATATATTGTTCATCGACTATTTGGAAAAGGGAAAAACAATCAACAGCGACTATTACTGTGCATTATTGGAGCGATTGAAGACCGAAATCGCGAAAAAACGGCCCCATATGAAGAAGAAAAAAGTGTTGTTTCATCAAGACAATGCACCGTGTCACAAATCATCGAAAACGATGGCAAAATTGCATGAATTGGGCTTCGAATTGCTTCCTCACCCACCGTATTCTCCAAATCTAGACCCCAGCGACTTTTTCCTTTTCTCTGACCTGAAGAGAATGCTCGCGGGAAAAATTTGGCTCTGATACTGAGGTAATCGCCGAAACTGAGGCCTATTTTGAGGACAAACCGAAGGAGTACTACAAAAATGGTATCGAAAAGTTGTAAGGTCGCTATAATCGCTGTATCGCCCTTGAAGGCAACTATGTTGAATAAAAAAAATGAATTTTGTCAAAATATTGTGTTTTACTATGGTAGACCGGGGACTTTTCAGCCGACCTATTAGTGGATAGTGACAGTGAATTTTCAAACACATCTCCAGATATAGCAGATTTTGATAAAAAAATATGGCTTCTCTAATCTTCTGCCAACTAAATTCAGAGGTAAGTACGAAAAACAATACAATATTTTCATGCATTGCTACCTTTCAAAGAAAATTAAAAAATATTCGGAGAATATATTGTCGACTTATTTTGGCAAAAAATTCAAAACTTAAATCTTCAACCTTGTGGTCACAATATTGTTGTCACAATATTGATGTTTCGAAGCACTTTGCAAAGTGAAAAAGTTAGTTTTTTTAATTATTGGTTTAAAAATAATGTGATTGTAGAAAAAACGTTGCCGCAAAGTATCATTTTCCACTCTTAATACACAAATAGTTATTTCTGCACTAGTGCGGAGAAGTGGCTCATTCAACACTAAAATGAGTGCGGCAAACTTGACTTTTCCGCACGCTAGTAGAAAAAATAATTTTGGAACGGCATAGGACTTTCCTCCAGTATACACTCTATAATGTTCTTCTTCATAGAAAAGACGAAAATATTTTACAAACAAGGTGTTGAAAATAATGTACATTAATTTACAGTTTTTAGACACATTCGTACTTAGAAATAATAACAAGCTAATGCTCTTATATAATATACTCTTAGTAATAATACTCTTAGTAAAGACACTGCTACGTAAACCTAGATATATTTGTGATAGTGGTATCTATGAAATAATTTAAAATTATTGTTATAGAAACTATATTTGACAAACCAAAAGAGAGAGAAGAACGTGTAAAGAATAGCAATATTCTACCCGAATACTAACTATTTCAATTAAGAAGGGATCGGATTGTTCAATAAATTTGATGGAAAAACTCTTGACTTTACTTAAAATTACCAAATTACCAAAAACAATTCAGAATAATTTTTTACTTTATAATGTCAATGTCAAAATTATATCAAAAACTGCCCACTATGACACAAAATGCAAAAAAATAAATAAACTATTTTCTTTCATTCTGCAACCAAGAAGTTGGCCATTCTAGTAGAGTGAATCAAAGATTCAGCCTTTCTGGAGCTTGAATTTTTCTGCCAGATCGTGTTCTATGTTCAGATGTAGAATCTTTCTGTACTTGATCTGCAATCTTCGGTGTTGGAATATTAACATTTTCTTCATTTATTTCTAAATGGTACAATCTTTGAATTGGACTAATTAAATATCCAGAAGATGTTTTTAATTTAACGATTCGAACATTTTCATCTCTATCTTTGATCACCCCTTCGACTAATGCTAACGGACAGTTAATTTTTTTATCTTTTTCTGTTTCAATTGAAACTACCTATTTGATTGGGTTTACTAAATTTTCCATTAATGTTTCGTAAAATGAGTTCGCCCATGTATTCTTTCCTAAACCTTTTTTGAAGATCATCTTTTAGTTTCATTTTATAGTGATATCTTTTACGAAGTTTATCAGCATTTATGTTTTCTAAGTCTGCTGTGCCAGTTTCTTGAATATCCTGTAAATACATTTTGGGAGTCAATGGAATGAGTTCTGGAATATTTTCTGGTACATAGGTCAATGGTCTGGAATTTCTAATGGCTTCACAGTCGCATAAGATGATTTGGAGTTCTTTATAATTTAGGCAAGCTTTCCCAATAACTTTAACTAAACTTCGTTTTATAATCCGGATCAGAATTTTTCACCAACCGCCCCACCATGCAGCAGTTGGAGGGTTAAATTTTCAGTTAATATTTTCAATATTCCAAAACATTTTTCATTTCATCCCAGTCCAAATTATTTATTACAGGATCTCGCCGGGGGCTCCAAATGTAAAGAATAGCAATATTCTACCCGAATACTAACTATTTCAATTAAGAGTCGGTAGAAGTGATCGGATTGTTCAATAAATTTGATGGAAAAACTCTTGACTTTACTTAAAACTTTAATTATAAAAATCAATTCAGAATAATTTTTTGCTTTATAAAGTCAATGTCAAAATTATATCAAAAACTGCCCACTATGACACAAATTGCAAAAAAATAAATAAACTATTTTCTTTAAGAACGGAAATCTCTTCAGTACTATATATCCTAGGCTAGCTCAAACCTAATTATCAAATCCTCAGGTATTTCTATAGGTAGCAAATCTTAGAATGTCCCCTAATGCTTAGGGGGAACTGTCATTTTTAATATCAAATTAAGATTTGAGTGTTCGAGTATTATTTATGCTATAATCTCTAGGTATAAGCTATTAGATGGGGTGAGCTATAAAACCTCGGTTAACAGAAGGTGAAGGGATAAACTGGCGCCGCATCAAAAATTGTCCTATTCAAATGCCAAGAAACTATGATTTTGTCAAAAATACAAAAATCGTTCCTTTTCTTATAAAGATAAAAACTTTTGATTGATTAAAAAAATAATACAGAAACAGTGTATTTTAATACTTACTGCAATCAAACTGGACGACATGCTCCCTTTATCTTTCGACCCAAAATGTTCGATGACCTGCCAATTACTTTTCCGTATTCCCTCGGTGCTGGTAGGTAATAAGGGACTCGTGTTAGCCGTCGACGATGGCGTCGAAACTGATCCACTGGTACCTCCTCCATCTCCAAGAAGATCAACGTTTAATTTTGGATTACTTTTCAAACTCGCCCATTTTCTCGTGCAACCTTTTCGACCAGCTATTGATTCCTAAAATATTTTAATCGTTAATTAATCTATAACTGTCAGATAATTCTTTTAATTTTTAATAATAGGTAAACGTTTGTTAAAAAGGACAGAATTTAGTATTTAAGGCATACGAGTTATTGTAGTTTTAAAATAAGAACATGTGAAGAAAAAAGGAAAATAATTATACGTTAAAAATGTACACGCTTGTTGTTAATGAGTAGTGGACTGTAAGTATGTATTGGATGAACTTAAAAAAGTGTATTATATAAAAACGAACTAAAAGAATAAAAATTAAAATAAAAACATGTTCGTATTCTACACTACGGGGTACTAAGACCAAGCCGGCGGGCACCAGCATTTCAGTTACACAAGGTTGAAATTTTGTATGTTTTTTTGGGTATGGTATTGATTTTCACAATAAATATTTAATTATATTTCTTCTGTCTCTCACACTCTAGACTTCTAATGACAGCTTAGAAATCACTACTATAAGAATTTCACAAATATATTTTTTATATTACAAAAGGTATTCGGGATATATTTATATATCCCGATATATTTTCTTTATCACTTCTCATTTCTAACAGATTTATGTACAGTTTAGATCTTGTAATAAACATGTTTATAAAAGTTTTGAGTTTCATTTATGAGATTTTGGAATGTTAAATTTGTGAATACCTAACCTTCAGTTTCCTTAGACCTACATCATTCTAAAAAAGTTGGGCTTAACAAAAAAAAAGATAAAGGTTTTAATTATATTTTCTTTAAAGCTTTTTGTAATACCAGTTACCCAGTTACCAACTGCCGGAGCAGTGTCATATATTTTTTAAAGCAGATTAATAGCGCTATCCAACATTTGATAGCCTTGCAGCCGCGACGACTTCTATCCTTCAACCAGAAAGGCTCGGCATAATCAACTCCTACAACGCTAAATGAAGCTGTTGGTTGAACTCTTACCACCGGTAAATCACCCATTATAAGTTTAATTTTTGCACCCCAAAATCTTGCACCAGATACAAACTACTTCACAATTCTTCGAGCTAAGCTGCG
The DNA here is from genome assembly GCA_035357415.1 of Ophraella communa. Lineage (NCBI taxonomy): Eukaryota > Metazoa > Arthropoda > Insecta > Coleoptera > Chrysomelidae > Ophraella > Ophraella communa. Next base: position 20,057,005 of record CM068995.1, read on the forward strand.
ACCTGACACAGGCCAATAAGAGTCTCCGATAGTAGATAATAGTAGCAGTAGCAGGAGGTCCATCTTACTAGTTTATGTGTATATTCAAATATTAATTTAGTGACATAATGCCGAGTGCAGCGTAGTAAGGGATGCTTCTTTGAGTACGGAAATTCTGAATTTGACAATCTAGTCCCTACCCTTATCAGATCATTTTTATCAAGAAATGGATGTAAGCTTCAAATGCGACTATTAGAAAGCAGCTCGTTGCTTCGGAAAAAAATCCCTTCGAACTATTCTCCTCTAACCTCATTTACCGTCAAATAAGGAAATAATGTTCGAGTATCGGGTTTTTTCTTACAATTTTTAAAGAATCTCAGTGTCCATGCAACGGTTTTTTTTTTAATTTAATAAAATCAGAGAAACGTTCGAACGGACGTTGAGAAAATGAATGTTGTACAATGCTTGTATATTTGGCCAATGCGAAGTATCTTTTTCCAGCCAATCGGGACCATGACATCAAGAGCATAACTGTTGCGGGGTTAACCCTCTCCATACTATGTCTCCTGCATTCTCCAAAGATGGTACATATTAGCCGTTAATTTCTGAATTTCGACTACTTGATTGGATAAGAATGATTTTAGCAAATGTGGGGATGCACTTAACCAACCCAATACTATCGGGGAATCGGACCCACAAAAGATTTGGTCAATTTGAATGTTGATTGGTTTTGACACCTTACCTAACAATTGGGCCAATATTAATACCACGCATAGGTCTAATCGTGCCATTGTTAAACGCTTAACTGGACCCCGATTTGCCAAATTTTGTCTCGTTACTAATTTTTAATTTACTTTAACTTTAAGATTTTGGCTTTAAATATTGATAGATTAGATTAAGGAAATTATAGAATTTTTATTTATAAATGAAGATGTTTTAAAAATTAAAAAATAAACCCTATTTCTACTATAATTATATTTTTTTACATACCGCATTTAAAATAAAACATGGATTTACTTGAACCCGATGAAATATTACTTTACTTATGTTGGAAGTAATAAGGGACTTGGATATGCTTAAAAGCAAGCTATTCCTACAATTTGTCGAAATGTTTTAAGAGAGAACTGTTTTAATTTATCAGATCGTCAATTCCTGATTTGACCCCCGAATGGAATTTAGTTTATTATAAATTTTACCCAAGAGCTTTAACTGATTTACAAGTATGTCTTCAGTCCAATTTGGAACCTAATGGTCTCCCATTTACTGTTTCCTGTTTTTCCATAATGTAAAATAATAATAAATAACGTTCGAAATATTATGATTTATCTGATATAATAAAAAAAAACAGATTCCACTTTAGTAATAATACACCGAAAAAGTGTCAAATAGTTGTAATTTGATTGGTTGAGCATGGATAAAACGTTTGGCAACAACGTGTATAAAGAAGGAATGTGAATTCATCTGATGCTCAAGAATACTGTTTTTCGAAGTAGGAGAGATTTTAAAGTGAGTTGAGAAAATCTCACTAGAGAGAATTCATCTCATCTCACCTGGAGCGACCTTTGAATAGAATATCACAATCCTAAATTATGTTCCAGGACGCCCTATGCGCACGCACCGCAGCTATTCTGACAAGCGTCAGAAAATACGTGTAACTGGGTTTTAACAATCCACCTTTCGAGTGTTTAGATTTTTTAAGATTTCTAATTTGAATACCAGTCTAACCAGGGAATACGTATGTTTTAGGAACAGGATGATCCCAGCTTAATTTTTCGCATCACAATGTTTGTAAAAGCACCTTAGCCACAATAATGCTGATTAAGCTTAGCGCATCGAATGTAATAGTAATGCTGGAAAGAACGCTTGGTTATTACCTTTTGGGTAATACTAGGTTGATTTATTCTATGTTTTAAAATATCGGTTGTGCGCAATAATTTTATTGAGCCTTGAGACGGCCAATCGGGTTTAAATACGAGGTCCGTATTAACAGTTCTACTTTTTGGACAGGGAAGGATTAGTATAATTTATAGGTGTTAAATTAATATTTCGATAAAAATGTTATTGAGTAAATTCATGCAGTGAATAATAAAATGCATAATTTGAACATGTCACAAGAAAAAAAAACTAGTTGATACTTAAAATCGACAAAAAAGACTATATAATAGTAACAAAAATTGTAATAAAACAAAGGATATACTTATTGATTTTTATTAAATACTTAGTTCAAATCCATAATCAAATAATATAATGGTAAATTAAGATTACATTTGATTAATTGTAACGCCAAATAATTATTCTTTTTATTTTTTTGAAATTTCTATTAACATCTTAAAGTATATAATTTAATCGATCTCTTATATATAAATGTATAATAAATAGAAAAGGAAAATCTGTAAAAGACGGCGTAAACAATATTTTTTTACATTGCTGTATGTAGTTAGTAAATTCACTAATCGATCCTGCTTAAAAATTGGTTACTATTTTAAATTAAACTAATGGTTTTTAAAAAACTGAAAAAGTGGAAAATTGTTTCCACCTGCACCCAGGGTAAAGAAACTTTACAATTTCTATAGCACGCTTGACCGTTCTCTATAAAAAAACAACTACTTCCTGGGCTATATGCCCCAACGGACATTGAATTACATTCCAAAGAAAACATGATGGCGAAGTTTTTAATTAATTCCACTTTATTGTTAAAAAAATATGTGAAACCTATAAATTTATAATTATTTCTATATTTAAAATCATAATCGTCCGATGAAAGAAGTTACATTACTATGATACTTGAAATACCGAAATAATTATCATTAATTAGATGTTTCATAAATTTTTCATTATTTAAAGTGGAATTAATTAGAAACTTTAGTTTTATTAAAATAAGTAATATGAATAGATTTCACAAAGTAAGGGTCGAAACATTAAATTGAAGTAGTTGTTTACAATACTTTTATCTAAATATGTGTGGTATTGTGAAGGAATGTTTATTCGTATTTTATTGGCGAAACGGGATGGATACAAAATTATTTGGTCGCCAATCGACAAAATACAGGAATAAATCGAACTAAGTACATAATTTAAAAGTGTCATATTTATGTAAATATAAAAAGCCACACTACCGATAATTGCAAGTTCCGGCTTTTATTTAATTGAAGACCTATAGTTAGGGTTCCCAGATCGATTCTTTCGGTTATCGGGATCAATAACTGATTTTTCGGGATTGTAGGGCTTTGGTCGGGAGAAATAAAAAAATAAGTTAATAATATTAGTTATAAATAATATATAAAATAAACAAACATATTTTTGCATTGCACTCTAGATATAAGAAAAAAACATAATAAGTATTTGTTTCATTGCAGCACAAACTACACCCACTTTAACTTTATTCATCTTGTCACTCAAAAAGTAAAAAAAAACTCACGTATGCCACTGCTTAAGCGACTAAACCAAACTAAACCGAAGTAGAATAATACGCCGTCCTTGCTGAAATTGGCAGGTTTCTAAACTAGTTGTTTTAGTATACTGTTCCTAATACTTCACCGACAAGTTAAGTTGTGTTCAAGTTCATAGGTAAACACGTTGTTCTCTCTAGCACCTACATCACTCGACGGTACAATTGTCCTACTTGAATTGCTGCGAAAACTTCGATTCACAACGACAATATTTTACTGGACTACTGCTTCATCCCTGATGTCTTTTTCTGGCAAATTAACTAGTGTTTTTAGAAATTTTGACATTAATTGTTTATAATTTGGCTAGAAGAACCATGTTGATATGTAGTGGACTGTAAGTTTAAGGTTAAGGCTATATTTATTAACATAACCAATTAAAAGTATTTTACATAATGGAAGTAGACAATACGTTCGTATTCTACGAAGTAGACTACATTGATAATCAATTCGCCGGCCATGTGACACTTTGGCACGCAAGTCGGCACGAAATTTGCCATTCACAATAACTTCAAAGTCGACTTTAACACATGTGCGTTCGTACCTAAATAACTGTAATTCAACATATAGTCAGACACATCCGTTATGTTTGGAGCTTAGCTTGTGTGCAAAGTGACACTTGGCCAGCGACAAAACAAACTTATGGATTTGTATTCGCGAGAGGTTCATCTTACTCTCAATAGCAGAAGTAGCAAGCGATCGAAGAATAAAGGCGATTTTACCTGTTCAGAGTGTAGATAGAACAGCCGAAAGTTCCCAGAAGAATTAACGAGAAGTAACAAATGGGAATTTTTAATCCCAAGGCGCATAATATTGATATTAATCAACACCGGCCACCGGCAGTTGAATTTTAATTAATTTTATTTAACAGGACCTGAGGAGGACAGGCAAACTGGGAGGCAAACACACCCCCAGCCATCCGCCACCACACCTAATCCAGCACACAAGGATAATGAAGAACTACAAAGAACTAGTGGAACCCAAGATAGCACTAAATGAAACTAAAAAGGAACTCAAGAAAATGAAGAAATTGAAAACGACATTCAAAAAGAAAACCGACGCCGGAGAATGGAAAGAAGAAGAAGAAGACAAGAAACGAGATTAAAAAGCCCAAGAGAGAGACGGCAGGACAACTGTTCAGTACAAGGATCTGAAGGAATCATAAAGAACAACACTAAAACCACCACCAATAGTAGTGAAAACGACAAAAGAAAGCCCAAGGATCAGGAAAGAATCTCAAAGACAAATCAAGGCAACTTATGTAAAATACAATGAGAGAACAGTAGTTAAAATAATGGTAAAAACACCAGATGATTACAAGAAACTAACAGCATACTTAGAGGAAACAACCACAGGGGTCGACTGGTACACCTTCATGGACCCAGAGAACAAAAACGCCAGGGCACTAATAAAAGGACTGACTCCAGAAGAATATATCGAAGAAATAAAGAGAGACCTTGAACAACAACAAGGCATGAAGGTAAGAAAAATAATACAACTTGGTAAAATCCGCCAAAGAAGAATGGAAAAATATCGCACAATACATCCTCAATACCAGGATAAAATTGGAAAAAGCCAGGACGAATAACGGATACACGCAGTGTTGCAACTGTCAAGGGTTTTACCACGGACAAGTAACCTGTCATATGAAGACGAAATGTGTCAGATGTGGAGAAGAACACAGAGCGGAAGAATGCAAGAGACCCAGCCCCAAAGAAAAAGATAGGAAGTACCAACGACGACAACAAGAACACACAACAGGAAAACAAGAACCAACGAGCAACAGACAACAAGCACCAGCTACGCAAACGCCACCAAGAAACAGCCCACGCAGACGAAATAATGAAGATCTTCGCAAACCAAATGGAACAGATGAGAGAGTTTTTTATGAACTTCACGCAACAGAAGTAAGTATCAACAATGTTTCAGTAGAAGACAAAAAACACGACAAGAAGCAGGATAGAAGAGGAACCACCTACGAGAGATCCTAACCATCCCCTAAGAGATTAGTAGGATCTTAAGTAGGGACAGCTCTTGAAGTGGATCCACTCCCTAAGATTCGTCGACCAAAGGTTAACTTTCTAGAGGCAGCGAAAAACACACATTCCCGAGAGCGAACATAAAGAGAAGGTAAAAAGTGCATAGCACTGCCCTGAAGAAAAGAAGAGGACAGCCAAGGCACTATCTTTGAACCGCGATGGTGCAAAGGACCAGCAAGAACCCGAGGACTGAAGCCCCCATTGGATAAGATGAGGGGGTGGATGGAAGTTTTTCCCGGTATACATTGCTCCTGAAGGAATGCATTCTGGGAGGGACGGGTTAGACATAGTGTGTGTGAGTGTGTATGTGATGGCCAGTGTTAAACAGTTGAATCTAGTCGGCGGGCACAGGCACTTCAGTTACACAGGGGCGCACTCGAGAAGGGTTGCATAAACTCTTGTTGATTCATATGGGTATTATAAAATAAGTCTTCTGTTGTTCATGTAGCGATTATCATCCGATTTTGCTTAATACTATTATCTTATTTTTAGGTAATAAGGACAAATCTTAGTTTTTTACATTTATTAGTTAGTTATTGGAAGTCTCTAGATAGTTACCAATCAGTCACTTAGAGTACCCCGTTAGCGACTATCTAGTCAGTTACAATTAAAAGTATCCAGTCAGTTATCCAGTATTCAGCTAATTAACCTGAATATTTTATACCTCTCCACAAAATTAGTGTGGATTAGGCAACCGAACCGCTGAGCTAGAAAAATGAAATCCTTTGGGAATATTTAAGATCTAATTGTAAATAGCATGTTAAGGCTTCCCCTATAAAAATATTCAAATAATACATAAAATAATATTGCCCTTGTAACACTATACTCGGTGCAAATTTTGATTACAATCTCTAAATATACAGTAATATTATTATAAATACGAAAAAAAAATTTATCGTTTTCCACAGAAATAAGGTTTCTATGGTACTATTACCAAATTTTGGACCAAACATTCTGCTCTTAGCCTATGTCCTAATCACCCTATTTATATACTAAGTGAAATAAAAATCCGAACACCCAGTTTAAATGATTTTATTTTAATAAAATTTGGTAAATTTATTTATTTAATTGAAATAAACAATTGATAAAATTTCCATCCTTATCAGTTGAAGTTTCCGGTTTTTATACTGCTTTTTTTGAAATCCACTAATAATCCAAAAATGAATATTTTAGCCTTAGTAAAGATCCAAATTTTACGGATTTTGGTTCTTAACATTCTTTACGATTGGTTACGATGCCTAGGGCACGGAGACCTGTACGATTTCGTCAACTTTGTGAGTTTGATAGTGGGACTTCGGGAAATTGCAGCTAGATTGCAAAGAAGTGTAGACACCGTGGTTAGGTATTGTCAGGCATGGCTTCGAGAAGGCCGTACGCGAAGAGCAAGGGTCTCTGGACGCCCCCGTAGAACAACAGACGGTGAAGATCGCCGCCTAAGATTATTGGCCTTAGGGGACCGTTTCTCCACTACCAGGTCCATTGCAAATGAATGGTTTGCAGAACACGGAAGATCTATTGGCATGTGAAGTGTTTACCGACGAATAAGTCGTTTTGGCCTGTTTTCATACCGACCACACTGGGTCCTCCCTTTAACTCCAGAACACCGACGTAATTACCTTGAGTGGTGCAGAGAACGGCCACTCTGGGATCAGGAATGGAACAGTATTGTCTTAAGTGACGAGTCTCGATTTTGTTTAGGCATGCACGATGATCGAGCGAGGGTTAGAAGACGACGTGGTGAAAGGAGAAATCCACGGTTTGGGATGCTATAGCTTGGTCCGAGATCACCTTTAATCTTCATGATAGGTAACATGAACGCGCAGCGTTTGTAACGAGTTATTTTTTTTGACACCGAATTGAGTTAATTTTTATTTATTTTTCCGCAGCTGTTTTATTTTACTGAAATGTTCTACATAACTCGTTACTTACCTTCCGATTCTTCCTACTACCGCCTAGATTTTTTTTTATTTTTGAGTTGTATTCTATTATTAATCCGGAGGTACGCAAATTTGCATTCCACTATGATTTATCCGATTACAATATTTTAAATTTTTAAACCGTTAGGACATGCGGTATATATAAATTTTAATTAATTCCAAAAGACAGCCTATACTACCTATTTGTTTTTGTTAAACGAAAAGAAATTTTTAATATCGATACGGAGGATATAAAAGGAAAAGAATTGATTCTCCGGGATCTCTTTCGGTCTGATCTTTTTCGGTCGGATCTTTTTCGGTCTGCTCTCGTTCAGTCTGCTCTTTCCCGACTCTTCTCGTTTTCTTTTTGAGAAACCGAAATACAGTGTGTGCCGTTACCGACCCGCCGAAGCTAAAAATTTTGGAGAAACCTCACCGTAATTGAAAGGTAAATAATTTTTGATTTTAAAACCTGCAATTTTCGTACCTTCGTAGCGGAGAATTATTTTGTTATTATAAATCTGACCGGTTACATTAACTCCGTTTTTTTTCCGACTTCTTTTGTTGTTTACTTTTTTTTTGTTATATTTTTTTTTGAAATTTACAACAGTCGTAAATAAAGTGTGTTATATTTAAAAAATTGTTTTTATTACATTGCTAATTAGGGGATAATAGTCTTTCGCTGGTCCTAAACTATGTTTAGAATTTGATTATTTTTTTCAATTCGTTTTATATAAAATTACGCTCTGTGTGTCGAAACTCTGGTACACTTTAAATACAATTTTTTATTATTTTAATTCTTTTTAAGAAGTTTACCGGTTACAATTAAAATCTAAAAGGTATCTCGAACTTGGCAGTGGCTCAGTTACAACTCGTTCGTTTACCTGGCAGATTTAAACCGTTTTTTTTTCCCGTTTCATCAACCAAAATATTTTTTTTAAATCGAAATCACAGTTTCCGCTTTTAATTTAAGATCTAAAGGGTATCTCGAACTTGGCAGTGGCACAGTTACAACTCGTTCGTTTACCTGGCAGATTTAAAACGTTCTTTCCCCGTCTAGTGAACGAATCTATACTTTTGCTATTAAATCGAAGTTTTCTAGTTACCATTAAAATCTTAAGGGTATCTCGAACTTGGCAGTGGCTCAGTTACAACTCGTTCGTTACCTGGCAGATTTAAAACGTTCTTTGCCCGTCTGGCAGCCGAATATTTTTTTTCCTCGCTTTTAAATTAAAATTTTCCAGTTATAATTACAATCCAAAGGGCATCTCGAACTTGGCAGTGGCTCAGTTACAACTTGTTCGTCTACCCGGCCGATTGGTACCATATTGGGAAACCTTACCGTTTTGACTGCTTCTCTTCTCAGTAATTTTGTTAGTTAGTTAGTTTTACAAATAAATTCGATCACAGAGTAGTAAAAGATAGTATGAATTACCGTTTCTTTTATAATTAACTGTAACTCCCTAAACCGAGGACCAGCGCGAATAATTAGTAAATTAAATTAAGTTCAACACGACCCCTAGAATTCGCCGTAACCTCCATCTGAGGCTATCTGGAACTCTTGACGCTCAGTGTCAAGGGGCCGTGGAGCATACCACGTTAAAACAACTGGCGCCCGAGATTTTAAACGAACATTTTGTTTCAAGGGTGGCCATAGTAACGCTTAGAAGGCGAAAGCGTTACAAAGTTGGCGCCCGAGTAGGGACCGTTTCTGATTATCGATTTAAGTACGAACCGTTTTTAATTATTGATTTGAGTAGGGACCGTTTCTGACAATTTATTTGAGTAGGTACCGTTTCTGATAATTTATAATTTTTTGAAGAGGCCGTTTCCGCCGTTTTCGACTTACCGTATTAGGGTGGAGAGTTGATTTTTTTTTATATGAGCAGTTTGAATGTTTCTCCATAGTAATGATTAGAGCAGAATTAGTTATTCCGTTTTCAATTGTTTTTTTCTCTTTTCTTTCGTTTTGTCTCCATAATGTTTACTCAAAGTTGACCGCTTGTCCTTTGGAAGATTTTTTCTTGGTTAACAAAAAGATCAAAGGAGAAGAAGCTGGATATAAAAGGCCGAAGAGAAACTTATCAGTTGCTGGTACCGTTCTGGAGAAACGAAGGAGACTGGAAAAATTTTTAAAGCAAGAAAATATTTCTCCACTACCCGTTTCTGGCCAGTCCGATACCATAACCGTTCGGACAGTCATGGCCAACCCTCCACTGAACGTACACGACTGGAATGTGTGCTTTGGGAGCAGAGGGGATCCAGCCGCATTCATAGAAAGAATTGAGGAAGTATGTACCGCTAAGAATGTCCCGAAAGATAACTTGCTTCCCGTACTACCTGAATTACTGTCCGGTGAACCTGCGTTATGGTACCGAAATAACCGAAGTAGATACACCACCTGGAAGGAGTTTGAAACCGATTTCCGAATTTTCTTTTATCCCGTCAATTACGAAGAAGACTTGAAAGCTGAGATAAGCCGTCGTCTACAACGTAGGAATGAGTCTGCCGCGACCTACATAACCGATCTACAGACACTGATGAGAAGGCATGGAAAACTCACACCCGAACAACAATTAGCTCGGCTGTATCGTAACCTGTTGCCCGAATACCGGCTGCAAGTCAGAAAAGGGGACTTTGATGATTTCTCTACGTTCTGTCAAGTGGTGAGGGAATATGAGCTGCTCAGAAAGGAACTCCAAAACGTGCCCAACCACAATGGGCCAAATCGTGGACCAGTCCGACCGCAGCCTGCCACTACACACAGATACGGACCGTCCCAAAACACGACTCCTGGTCCATCCAGAGAACCTGTCGCCGGACCCAGTCAACCGTCGCCAAACGATACTCGTCTCCGTCCGCCAACTGATAATATTCCTCGATCGTCTGGAACATCTTCCCGTCAAATCACCTGTTTCCGTTGTGGTGAGTCTGGACACTACCGGAATAACTGCCAAAATCCGCCGAAGATATTCTGTTCTCGTTGCCAAAAAGAAGGAGTATTTTCGAGAGACTGTTCCTGTAGGAGGCCGGAAAACTAATCCGAAGCTGTACTGAGGAGAGGCCGACACAGCTTCCGCCCATCTTTGCCTCTCATATCGAACCACCAGAAGAAATGAACGACCCCCGACCGCATCTGGATGTCGAAATTGAAAATTACAAGTTCAAAGCTTTGCTAGATACCGGAGCTGCGAAATCATATATTGGTGATCAAGTAGCTAAGACGTTTTCCCAAAGAAAGCAACCTATAGCCCGTCAAGCCACGAAGGCCCGGTTAGCTAATGGAAATATAGTCTCTATCACCGATACGTTTGAATTGCAATGGAAAATCAATGGCGTCACTATGGAGGGTTCGTTAGAGCATTTTCCTGGACTAATAACCGATATTGTGTTAGGACATGACGTCCTACAAAAATATAATTTCCGTTTGGAGCTAGGAACCGGAAAGATATTCATCCGTAATGAACTAGTCAGGTGTTCACAAGTAACCAGTCCTGTTGGGATGCTGGAGACAGTGAACCCACCTATGAAAGAAGTCGATGTTGCTGTACCGATAATATGTCATGAAGATAATAACCACCGTATTACTAAAGTCCGCCATTATGGAAATCTGTCTGTGCCTGCGTCTCCCCTGGAGTTGTTAGGGATTGATGAAGAAAAGTCCGTTCCCGAAGTCTCTGCGTCCTCCCTGGAGTTAGAAGTTAACGAAGAGCAGTCCGTTCCTGAAGTCTCTGCGTCATATCTGGGGTTAGAAGTTGACAAGGAGCCAACCGTTTCCGTAATGTCTGCGTTCTCCCTGGAAGATTTAGGGGATTACGAGAATTACAACTGTATAGGAACTTCCGTGGAAACAATAATTCCACTTAAAGAAAGAAATCTAACAAAAGAACAGACAGACCGACTGAACAGCTTCCTGAACCAAGAGTTACCGAAATTTGAATCCATACAAGGTCCAACCACCCTGGTTGAGCATGAAATCCGTCTGCTACAACCCCGTCCGATCAAACAGAGGTACCGACCACAAAATCCGAAAATGCAAGAGATTTGCAACAAGGAGATAGACGCCATGTTAGAAGAAGGAGTGATAGAACCCTCTACAAGCCCGTGGAGTTCTCCGATAGTGATAGTAAAGAAAAAGGATGGAAAAAACCGCTTTTGTATTGACTTCCGTAAAGTCAATGAGATTACGATGAAGGATGCCTACCCTCTTCCGTTTATAAACTCCATACTGGATAAGTTGCGAAAAGCCAAGTATATTTCCAGTTTGGATTTGAAGAGTGGATACTGGCAGGTGCCCTTAACACCTGAAAGCAAACCGATTACCGCATTTACCGCACCGGGACGTGGATTGTTTCAGTTCACGGTTCTTCCATTTGGTTTACATTCCGCACCTGCCACTTTCCAAAGACTTGTTGATCGACTAATAGGCCCCGATCTAGATCCATATGCTTTTGCCTATCTCGATGACATCATAGTTCTGGGGGAGACATTTGAACAACACTTGGAAAATCTGTCCGAAGTGTTCCGCCGACTGCGAGGAGCACGGCTGAAACTCAATCCGGAGAAATGTCATTTCTGTTTACCGTCCATGAAATACCTGGGACATGTAATCACTGGAGATGGAATCCGTACCGATCCAGAAAAAGTCGAAAGTATCGTTAAATTTCCCGCCCCAAGAAATATCCGAGAGTTGCGAAGATTCTTGGGAGTTGCTTCCTGGTATAGAAGATTTGTACCATCATTTTCGCAAAAGGTGGCTCCGTTGACAAAGTTACTCCGTAAGTCTCAACGATGGAAGTGGGCTGAGGAGCAAGAAGCCGCTTTCGCTAACATAAAAACTTTTCTATCGGAAGCACCCGTCCTAAGTTGTCCTGATTTTACTGTGCCGTTTGCCTTACAGACCGACGCCTCCGAACATGGTTTGGGAATAGCCCTCACCCAACTGATAGATGGCCGAGAACACGTAGTCGCATATGCAAGTCGCACCCTGAGTCCCACGGAGAGAAATTACTCCGTCACCGAGAAAGAATGCCTTGCCATTGTTTGGGGTATTGAAAAAGATGCGTCCTTATTTAGAGGGCTACCATTTCACGGTTATTACCGATCATCAATCTCTTAAATGGTTGCATTCCATATCTAGTCCGTCTGGACGTTTAGCTAGGTGGAGTATTTTTCTGCAACAGTATGATTTTGAGATACAGTACCGTAAAGGTGCACTAAACCGTGTAGCCGATGCTTTGTCCCGAAATCCACTACCAACCACCGCCGAGGAAGAGCTACCGTTCGCTCTCTGTTTGACCGATGTTACTGCCGAATGTTCATGGTACCGAAACAAGAAGGAAGAGGTCCTGAAGGACCCAGAGAAGTTTCCGGATTACTGCCTCAGAGAAGACCGTCTTTACCGTCATTTTTGGGACATAAATGATTTTCGAGAGCCAGAAATGTCCGACCCCTGGAAGCTGTGCATAGCAAAGCCCGACCGAACCCGAGTTCTACAAGAAAACCATGATGCTCCGACTGCTGGTCATCTAGGAATTGCTAAAACCATCGCGCGCATTGCAAGACTGTACTATTGGCCAGGGATGTTTAGGGACATCACCAAATACGTGAGGAGATGTCTGCAATGTCAAAAGTACAAGCCGTCGCAACAGAAGCTCCCAGGGAAGATGCAACCGTCAGCAAACCGGCAACCATGGGAAACCGTTAGTTCCGATATAATTGGACCGTTACCCCGGAGTAAGAAAGGGAACTGTTACATCATTATGTTTCAGGACCGATTTACTAAATGGGTGCAGTGTAAACCGTTGAGAAATGCTACTGCCAGTAGCATAACTACCGCCTTTTATGAAGAAGTTTTGACGACATTTGGGTGCCCCCGTACCGTACTAACCGACAATGGAACTCAATATGACAGTAAGCTTTTCAAGGAAATGCTAAGTGGATTAGGAATTCGACACCGATTTACGCCGCCGTATACACCGCAAGCGAATCCAGTGGAACGAGCCAACCGTACCCTGAAAACAATGATTGCACAGTATTGCGAAGCGGATCACCGAGACTGGGATATGAGGTTGCCGGACTTAAAGTTTGCAATGAACAACTCAAAACACGACTCGACTGGATTTACACCCGCCTTCCTAAATTTTGGAAGAGATCCTGAGATCCCGAACTCCTACCGAAATCGAGCTGAAAATAACACTGAAAACAACCTGAAAGAAGAAACTGAATTGGCCGACCCTACTGACGAAGACCCGAAGCCACATCTCCTACGAGTGGAGAAACTGCAAGAGTGCTTCGATCTAGTCCGCCTGAACCTATCCCGAGCATTTACCAGTCAAAGTCGTAATTACAATCTACGCCGCCGAGACTGGAAATGCACTATAGGAGATAAGGTATTAAAAAAGGAACATACGCTCTCTTCTGCCGTAGATCATGTCGCAGCGAAACTTGCTCCGAAATATTCCGGACCTTACGAAGTCATACGTGTCATTTCGCCGGTTGTGTATGACTTACGAGATGAAAAGGGGAAACGATGTAACCGAAAGCATGTGAAAGACCTGAAACCCGCCCATGAGTGATTCCGTTTTATTTTTTTTTTTTTCGTTTTGTTTCTCTGTTCCGTAGAATGACCGACCGTAATTCACCACCCCCGCTGTCTACCGACGACCGAAGAAGGAAGTATCCCGGAGATGATCAGGACAGCGGAGATGTGGTATCACCGAATTCCAGAGACCAAGAAGCCATTTAGTGGGATAGAATCCCGAAGATTCATCACCCTGACGGAGGATATCTGTTGGCGGTGTGGAACCCAGGGTCACCATCGGCAAGGATGCAACCAACCACCCATATTGTTTTGTTCATGATGCGGACAAATTGGACGGATGTCTCGAGAATGTCCATGTGGGCAACTCCGTCCCCGTGCCCGCTCTGTGGCTGTGCAAGCGCACCTGGTCCCCAGTGCCCATCCGACTCTACGAGTGAAAGATGCCGCCGTCCAGTGTAACATCAAACTGGAAAGGTCCCGACCTGCTCTGGTAGCTGAACGCTGTTTCAGAGCGTATCGTCACCAGTCATCGCGAGGAAGAGGACCTCCCGTTCCAGATCGCTCCACCCGACGCCGCTGTTCCAGGAACTGAGAAGCCATAATCCAAATTTATTTTTTTTCTATCATTGATGTTTGAAAAAAAATGTAACGAACGAAAGTTACACTTTCGTTCGTTCATTTTTTTTACCGAAGAAAAGGGGGTGTGTAACGAGTTATTTTTTTTGACACCGAATTGAGTTAATTTTTATTTATTTTTCCGCAGCTGTTTTATTTTACTGAAATGTTCTACATAACTCGTTACTTACCTTCCGATTCTTCCTACTACCGCCTAGATTTTTTTTTATTTTTGAGTTGTATTCTATTATTAATCCGGAGGTACGCAAATTTGCATTCCACTATGATTTATCCGATTACAATATTTTAAATTTTTAAACCGTTAGGACATGCGGTATATATAAATTTTAATTAATTCCAAAAGACAGCCTATACTACCTATTTGTTTTTGTTAAACGAAAAGAAATTTTTAATATCGATACGGAGGATATAAAAGGAAAAGAATTGATTCTCCGGGATCTCTTTCGGTCTGATCTTTTTCGGTCGGATCTTTTTCGGTCTGCTCTCGTTCAGTCTGCTCTTTCCCGACTCTTCTCGTTTTCTTTTTGAGAAACCGAAATACAGTGTGTGCCGTTACCGACCCGCCGAAGCTAAAAATTTTGGAGAAACCTCACCGTAATTGAAAGGTAAATAATTTTTGATTTTAAAACCTGCAATTTTCGTACCTTCGTAGCGGAGAATTATTTTGTTATTATAAATCTGACCGGTTACATTAACTCCGTTTTTTTTTCCGACTTCTTTTGTTGTTTACTTTTTTTTTGTTATATTTTTTTTTTTTTTGAAATTTACAACAGTCGTAAATAAAGTGTGTTATATTTAAAAAATTGTTTTTATTACATTGCTAATTAGGGGATAATAGTCTTTCGCTGGTCCTAAACTATTGTAATGAATATTATGATTCTAAAGATAATTTATTGATTTATTTATTTATGAATTTGACTGATTAATATTTGATATTATTATTAGCAACAAGATCTTTTTCTCAGGAGTGTTTGGTTACGCCAGTTTCCAGTTGGATTATTAGGTGTATATGAATGAAAAATTTGATTCAATTATAATTATAAATTTATTACAAAATAGTTAAATTAAAACAGTAATATTGAAGTTTAATAAGGAAAAAGAAAGGCCTTTTAGTAATTATAAAAGAACTTACTTGATGTGAATTAAGTTAAATTAACCAATGTTGTTTATGTAATGGCAAATAAGATTATCAAATACACTAATTACTAAATATCAAGTAAATTCCTTTGTTTTTTTAAATTATAAAATTCAACTAACTACTACAAAAAATTTTTAAAGTTTACAATTTTATCTGACCTTGAAATAAAATCCTGCTTCCTGATTGGTGGAAAAAACTGTAGTTGATCTATGAAATACGGAGACGAACGAAGTGATACTTGGAATTTCCGACTTTGGTAAAATGTCGTGTTATTAGACGTTTGGATTCTCCTGTAATATTATAGTTCTTTGTTTGTTCCTCCAATTTGATATCGTTTAGTGTTTGTTGGATTACTGTTCGTTTTATTGTATTAATACTGGTAAGTACACTTATTCTTCTTTTTTATCGACCGAAAACGTTTTAATTTCACTTTTGGATTCAATTTTAGTAATGTCACTTTTTGTCACTTTATTTTACTTTTTGATTGTTTTACTTTATTCTTAACGTCACTATTTAACACTTTATTATGATAACTACTTTAAAAACTGTTTGTTCAAATTGACTGTTAACACTCAGATCTTCACTGTTTCACTTCCAATAATCAACTTCCCTTTTTAACGACCTCTGTTCAGTCTTTTATAGGTTTTCAAAATTTCTAGATTATTCGTTTTTTTTCTATGGTTTAGACATTTCTGGAAAGAATATGTGTATCTCTTTCTTTCATATTTATGACTAGACATATTCGCTTTGTCTATCATCGATAATTCCAGAATAAAATATAGTAAAATCTCAGAGTAATAAGTAAACATAGAGTAGGCATATTCCCTACTACTTGTCGTCGAGACAGATTTGTTTACCAGCAGAGCATTGCCAGACGTTGTGTTTTGTAAGTACAAAGTAGGAAACAAAAACGTAATAATATAATTTACTACAATTTTATTTTACTTTTAAGAGAAGATTTTTATTCAGAGAAAATATTCTTTAATACATTTTAATATTCACTTTCTTACCTTTCTATAATACTGATAAAAAAGCTCTAGACCAATTGTATCAAATACCCACACCGAAAATTTGGCATCAGTGGCTTTGTTTGTAATTGTTTAGAGGTGATTAGCAATTTGTTCGATTTTTCTTGAATTTTTGTGTTTTTAAGTGAACTTTATAAAGTGTTTTTATTTATTTTCAATATTGAACATGGTGAAACCCCGAAAAGCGTGTATAATTTGTGGTACTTCGCAAAATGATAATCTAACCTATCACCGGTAAGTTATTCACTACATTGGCGTACAATTAGCAATTTCAACTAAAATTTATTACAATTAAGAAAATCAAATTAATAATGAAATACATATATATCTTTTTAGATTTCCTTCCGATAAAAATATGTTAGAAGTATGGTGCCATGCCATAAGTGTAGATATAAATTCCTTACCAAAATATGCGTATTAAATTATTTAACTAATATTTATATAGGTATTACGGTGAACTCTAACCAATTACACGCCACTGTACGGCTGTATTTACCTACACCACTAAATTTTCCATCTCTCTCAATTATAGGTTCATTGCTGTTGACTACAAACTGTATGTTATTGTGTTGTTGTGGCATCTCTATGTTTACTTATTACTCTGAGAGTAAAATATATCTGTCTCCTTTTTACACATTATCTGTCCTTTTTTTACACATTATATAATCAATTTTCGCGTAATTTCTACTAAGTACTAGATATAATATCGATACATTATATAATAAAATAATTTCCAACTTAAAATTTTCTTACAAATACACAAAATATACAATAAAATAATACAATATGATTAAAATTATTGGATTTAGTTGAATTAAACAACTTCTGTTGATATTTTAATCATTATACTATTGTCAAATATTTAAACATTACAATCAGCCCCCGATTATTTAAAAATATTTGTATAGTCATATAGAAATTTTTTTAAATAATCTATTAAACATTTTTAAATTCTAAGTATACCATACGATATGTTTTTATACTAACCATGGTACAAAAATTTGTTTCGTGAACATTTAATAAAAATGAATAAGAATCATTTTTACCGTTCCGTGCACAGAGTCTAGGTCTTAGCTCTATGATCAAATCAAATCAAATGTCAAATTTTAAAATCATCTGTTTATTAACTGCAAATTAAATTTGTGTATGCTTTAATTAATATGTTATGTTAAATTGATCTAAATATCATCTTTATATGTTTTAGGATTTTGAAAATATCTGCATCTGAGGATTGTTTTAAAATTATTTATTTTCTTGAATAAACAGCAACATATTAACATTATATTTGATATGGTTTTGAACTGCATATAAATAATATTGTTTTTCTTTTCTTAACTGAATCACTCTAAGTAAGTATTCATCTTTATAGATATTGGTAAAAGTTCGTTATAGCGGTTTTCGCTATTATAAGAGATTTTGCAAAAATTCTTTTTCAGGGCGTTTCTATAGGTCGATTATGACACAAATCTGTGTGCGCGTTTTCAAAAATTCATTTCTATAATTTATTATTAATAAAAACATACTTACGGGACGGTGGAGTGAATAGGGGTGCTGGGTGGGGACGAAACAGTAGAAATCCAACGTCAAACACAAGAAAACACTAATACACTGCACTCGGGGCACATGAAAAATGTAAATTAATTTTGAAAAGTATTAAATTTTTCGAAAAACTATCCCACACATGACAAATCTCGTTCGCCATTATTAATGAAGCTGATAACATGAAATTCGTCATTATTAAAATGACAGGCTTGATAGAAGCAACGTTGCCAAACTTCTTATGAAGAATTAACACAATTATCCCCCATTTCCATGAGAAGCAGTGGTATTTTTTTGTAGAAATGCCTCCTTCTTTATGTTTAGGTATGTTCCTTTTTTCTCTACAAATTATAATAGGAAGAAGGAATAACTTAATTTTTCATATCAATTTTGTCCTGTATGTTCCTTTTTTTTTCAGCTACTAAGACTTTTTCACTCTATTTGGCAACATCGCAACACATTGCGGTGACAGTCGTGACAGCCATGGCGGTATTATTGTGTTAATTATTATTTATTTTTATTTTTTTAAACAATTTCTTGAACATTTTTGTGAACAGAAAGTGCGGTGTGTACTCTGAAATACTGTTTTTTGGTGTTTAATGTAGGATTTCTATTGTTTCGTCCCCACCCAGCACCCCTATTCACTCCACCGTCCCGTAAGTATGTTTTTATTAATAATAAATTATAGAAATGAATTTTTGAAAACGCGCACACAGATTTGTGTCATAATCGACCTATAGAAACGCCCTGAAAAAGAATTTTTGCAAAATCTCTTATAATAGCGAAAACCGCTATAACGAACTTTTACCTAGATATTTTATCATCTTGTCCAAGTGTTGTTAGATCTTAACTTCTTTTACTCACTTGTATCTGTTGTTTACAATTTAAATTTATTAAGTATGTTTTTCTCCAATGAAACTATTTATTGGATTACAGAGTTTATTCTTGTTAAATTGTATAATATTATTATGTCTTTCAATTGTTTATATTATGTTTAAATTAATTGGTTCCCATATATAGGCAATTTATAGCTATAAAGTTTAAAATTGTCATCATTTTGTTTCATTATATTACTTGGAGTATTTTGTAAATAGATTATAATATATTTTCCTCAACTATCAACTTCTTATCACATCATCTTTCTTCTACTATACATACAATTATCATAATCTTATACTTATCATTTCATATTCATCATATAATCTTTATACCTTCTTAAATCATCATCAATAAACATTTTATATCATTTCATATCATGTATCTTTCACATATAAATCATATTCATTTCCATTTATACCTCTAGTTCCTTAATAATTCTTATTTACACTGTTCTCCAAGTACTTATCTTCTAATATTTTATATTTGTTTCTATCATCATACCAATTAATATTAAACTTTATATTTCTTGCATGTACTCATTTTGTTTTATTTATAGAATTAATACAATAGTTTCATTGTTTAATATTAGTTGTTTTGATGATCAAATTAGTTTTATAATTATTGTTAATTTTTATTACTCGAACAATTATAATACTAGTGTTTGTTGAATATTTATGTTTTCATATATCCAATAGATTATTAGTTGTTCTTTTACTTAGTTTGATTTAGAGTGATTTATTAATTAGTTTTATTTTCCTTTTTTCAGGTAATATTTTAGATAAATCCATAAACTTAGATGTACCATATATGATGTTTTGTCACCGATGCAGCATTTTTTTCAAAATCATGATGTCAAAGTTGTTGCCTTAGGAGTTTTATTATTGTTTTAATTTTTTATCTTATTGTTAATGTAGTTTTTTGCTTATTTTAATGTTGTGGTTGCCATATTAATAACATTTACTATTATAGTTACTATACTAATAATCTTAATTCTATATCTTATATCTATTTCCTATACTACTATGTACACATGTGAAGACTCTTTATCTATTTTCTTTTCTTTCTTACTTTCCAATTTTGTTTATTATATTTAATTGATGTGGTTATTATCTTTTGGTATACCTTCTTATTTATTATGTACTTTTTATTGTTATAGTTATTTGAAGTTGTGTTGTATTGTAATTGTCCTATAAGTCTATTCTTATTGTTAATTCTTAAATTATATTCTTGTTTATTTGTTCTCATATATGTTTCTTCTCTTATTTTTGTTAAGTTATAGTAATTTGATGTTGGTTCATAATTTGTATGTACTTTTATTGTATTATTATTATCTGGTCTCATTTTATATTTTTGTTTCTTTGTCCATGTTTTTAAATCTTCTTGTGTTTTTATTTCATTATAGTAGTCTAAAATTGTGTTATATTGCAGCTTCTTATTCCATGTTTCTTCTTCTTCTGTAGTTTCTTTAAATGCTCTTTCCATTTCTAATTTAAGTTTTAAATACCCTTTATCCATAATACATTTCTTGCTTATAAACTCTTTGATTAAACTACTTTTGTGTATATTCTTAGTATTTATGTTTCGTAGAACTTTTCCATGTAGGTTGAACTTTCTTGTAAGTTTCATATTACCATAATTTGTTTCTGTCATATTAGTTTTTGCTTCAATTTCATTATTTTTGTTTTGTTCAGTAAGTTTATTGGAGATAATTTCTTTTTCTACTACAGTTTCATTTTTATCATCTTCTAATGCTTTCTTCGAGTCAATGTTTTCATCATTATTATTTACATCTTTTTCATCTACTATCCGTTTGTCTTCTAGTATTCTTTCTTGCTCATTATTAATGTTTGTCTGTATTTCT
Source organism: Ophraella communa (assembly GCA_035357415.1). Lineage (NCBI taxonomy): Eukaryota > Metazoa > Arthropoda > Insecta > Coleoptera > Chrysomelidae > Ophraella > Ophraella communa. Next base: position 20,078,010 of record CM068995.1, read on the forward strand.
ACAATATCATCTTTTAAAGTTTCCTCTTCATTTTGGAATTGGTTTTTTATGTCTTCCTTTATTTCTTCTATCATAGTTTGATTAAGTTGTTCCATATCCTTTTTTATTTGTTTCTGTGAATTTTCGATTTTGTTTTCTAAACTTTTATTTAATTCTTTGTTTTGATATTTAATCTCTTCTTGTAGTTCCTTCTTTTGACTGTCCATCTTATCCTGTAATTCTTTATTTTGTCTTTTTATTTCATCTATCTTTTCCAATTTTGAGTTCATTTTGTGCATGTCTGTGCTCATTTTCTTATTTTCACTTTTTATATCTTTTATTGCTGTCATCAGTTGCTTTAGCCATGTTGGTTCCTCCTCCTTGCTATCTTTTTTTGTTTCTTCGACACTATCATATCTCACGCAGACAAAACCACCTCTTTCCATGGTTTGTTGTGCTTGTGTACTAGTTGACTGTTCTTCAGTTTGAAATATGTATTCTTCAAGATTTATTCCCTCTTCTACTAGTGCTTCTTGTAGTCTTTCTATTAATGTTTCTCTAGATCCTTCAGAATTTAGATTCCTGATTTCTAACTCATTTTTAAGTTCTGATAAGCTTAGTTCTTTTAATGTCTTTCTTGATTCCATTTTGATTATTTATTGTTTAAGTATTTAGTATAATAATTTATTTTATTAGATATTTGGTTGTGTTATTATGATAAAATAAAATTGCACTTATGTTAAAATAAAATTAAAAATGTATGTTAATCTTAATAAAATATCGTATTATGTTGTCTTTTAATAAAAAAAAACCTTCCTATAGTTTAATATTAAATTGTCTACCATTTTTCAACAGAAATTGTTTATCTAAAAACCTAATTTTCCAACAGAAACGAGCCCCACGTTGGGCGCCACTTGTAATGAATATTATGATTCTAAAGATAATTTATTGATTTATTTATTTATGAATTTGACTGATTAATATTTGATATTATTATTAGCAACAAGATCTTTTTCTCAGGAGTGTTTGGTTACGCCAGTTTCCAGTTGGATTATTAGGTGTATATGAATGAAAAATTTGATTCAATTATAATTATAAATTTATTACAAAATAGTTAAATTAAAACAGTAATATTGAAGTTTAATAAGGAAAAAGAAAGGCCTTTTAGTAATTATAAAAGAACTTACTTGATGTGAATTAAGTTAAATTAACCAATGTTGTTTATGTAATGGCAAATAAGATTATCAAATACACTAATTACTAAATATCAAGTAAATTCCTTTGTTTTTTTAAATTATAAAATTCAACTAACTACTACAAAAAATTTTTAAAGTTTACAATTTTATCTGACCTTGAAATAAAATCCTGCTTCCTGATTGGTGGAAAAAACTGTAGTTGATCTATGAAATACGGAGACGAACGAAGTGATACTTGGAATTTCCGACTTTGGTAAAATGTCGTGTTATTAGACGTTTGGATTCTCCTGTAATATTATAGTTCTTTGTTTGTTCCTCCAATTTGATATCGTTTAGTGTTTGTTGGATTACTGTTCGTTTTATTGTATTAATACTGGTAAGTACACTTATTCTTCTTTTTTATCGACCGAAAACGTTTTAATTTCACTTTTGGATTCAATTTTAGTAATGTCACTTTTTGTCACTTTATTTTACTTTTTGATTGTTTTACTTTATTCTTAACGTCACTATTTAACACTTTATTATGATAACTACTTTAAAAACTGTTTGTTCAAATTGACTGTTAACACTCAGATCTTCACTGTTTCACTTCCAATAATCAACTTCCCTTTTTAACGACCTCTGTTCAGTCTTTTATAGGTTTTCAAAATTTCTAGATTATTCGTTTTTTTTCTATGGTTTAGACATTTCTGGAAAGAATATGTGTATCTCTTTCTTTCATATTTATGACTAGACATATTCGCTTTGTCTATCATCGATAATTCCAGAATAAAATATAGTAAAATATATCTGTCTCCTTTTTACACATTATCTGTCCTTTTTTTACACATTATATAATCAATTTTCGCGTAATTTCTACTAAGTACTAGATATAATATCGATACATTATATAATAAAATAATTTCCAACTTAAAATTTTCTTACAAATACACAAAATATACAATAAAATAATACAATATGATTAAAATTATTGGATTTAGTTGAATTAAACAACTTCTGTTGATATTTTAATCATTATACTATTGTCAAATATTTAAACATTACACTATGTTTAGAATTTGATTATTTTTTTTCAATTCGTTTTATATAAAATTACGCTCTGTGTGTCGAAACTCTGGTACACTTTAAATACAATTTTTTATTATTTTAATTCTTTTTAAGAAGTTTACCGGTTACAATTAAAATCTAAAAGGTATCTCGAACTTGGCAGTGGCTCAGTTACAACTCGTTCGTTTACCTGGCAGATTTAAACCGTTTTTTTTTCCCGTTTCATCAACCAAAATATTTTTTTTAAATCGAAATCACAGTTTCCGCTTTTAATTTAAGATCTAAAGGGTATCTCGAACTTGGCAGTGGCACAGTTACAACTCGTTCGTTTACCTGGCAGATTTAAAACGTTCTTTCCCCGTCTAGTGAACGAATCTATACTTTTGCTATTAAATCGAAGTTTTCTAGTTACCATTAAAATCTTAAGGGTATCTCGAACTTGGCAGTGGCTCAGTTACAACTCGTTCGTTACCTGGCAGATTTAAAACGTTCTTTGCCCGTCTGGCAGCCGAATATTTTTTTTCCTCGCTTTTAAATTAAAATTTTCCAGTTATAATTACAATCCAAAGGGCATCTCGAACTTGGCAGTGGCTCAGTTACAACTTGTTCGTCTACCCGGCCGATTGGTACCATATTGGGAAACCTTACCGTTTTGACTGCTTCTCTTCTCAGTAATTTTGTTAGTTAGTTAGTTTTACAAATAAATTCGATCACAGAGTAGTAAAAGATAGTATGAATTACCGTTTCTTTTATAATTAACTGTAACTCCCTAAACCGAGGACCAGCGCGAATAATTAGTAAATTAAATTAAGTTCAACACGACCCCTAGAATTCGCCGTAACCTCCATCTGAGGCTATCTGGAACTCTTGACGCTCAGTGTCAAGGGGCCGTGGAGCATACCACGTTAAAACAACTGGCGCCCGAGATTTTAAACGAACATTTTGTTTCAAGGGTGGCCATAGTAACGCTTAGAAGGCGAAAGCGTTACACGTTATATCCAAGAGTATTAGAACACCATCTTTTACCCTATCTTGACACCCTGGCAAGAGTCACAATAGACTTCTTTCAACATAATAATATCACATTGTAACCTTGGCCACCAAGATCTCCGACTTATCCCCAATTTAGCACGTGTGGGATATGATGGGTAGGAGATTGCTCAATTTGCAACGTCCTCCTCAGACTCTAGAAGAACTTAGGAGGACATTGACCCCATGATCAGAAGTATGCCTAGGCTCGTTGGAGAATGCGTAACACATCGGGGTGCATCTACACATTATTAAAGGTAAAAGGGCTTTAAAGCAATGCAATCAATTTGAAATTTTTATCATTTACTTATAATGCTTCAGTAAGTAAAATAAAGTCATTTAAACTCGGTTTTCGGATTTTTATGTCACTTAGTATAAATGTATAATTAACTGTACGACAAATGAATTGAACTAATGCAAAAGTGTATTGATTACCAAAGGGAATACTTTGAAAAATAAAATCCGTTTTACTTAATTTAAAAATATTTAATTATTAGTTATTATTCCCGAAATATTAATAGTACTCTATATATGGAGGTGGAAACACTGCATTTGGAGAATCCTTCCTCAATTTAAAGGTCGGATTATTTTGACATGTTAATTATTTTCCATGGTCAACTTTCAAATTGAATAATACTTCATGCTATAAGAAAAAGTTATTTTATTTCTTTGAAATTTCATTACTCAAAAGATTAATTTATTTTCAATTAAGACTGTGTGAATAGGAAATGAATGTATTGAATGTATTTGAAGTTAATCATTATTGAGATGTTCTTTATGGACAATTTTTATTTGTTTGATTAATTATTTAAAATAACAAATACCTAATACAATTTAATTTATCCATTGGCGTGGCCAGAATCATTAAAAGTAAACAATGAAATATTCGTTTTACAAAGCAAAATTAATTTCTTAATGTTGTAAGTGGTTGACAAAGCTGTAAACTGTTCTGCAGTAGGTAAGGACTCATATTTCCTCGTTTTATAATTACCAAGAATTCTTATTAACATTTGATAAAGGATACGCAACAATGGGAACATTTCCTAATTAAGCAATAACTACACAATGAAAAGTCTTGTACAAACCCACGGTCGACTTTTCAGTTATCTTTGAATTTCTATAGTCTTAAATGCAAGATGAAAAAAATCCCTCTTATCAACCCCTATAAAGAAAACCTTTAAAAGCATCAGTGTTCGAACATACTGCTATTACTTCACTTTACTGTATTTACTGTATTTCAAAGGCCATAAAACAAAAACGTTAAAAGTTTTTTTATATTTTGCACTTATAAAAATCTTCATTATAAAACGCATTTGCGTATCGTAATGTAACTTTTACGCTCGCAAATTTTTGTTTTAAATCAAAATTTCCGTAATTAACATACAAATAATGAAATATTTTTAAAAATGATAAAATAGCAAAATATAAAAAATTTTACAACTTTAAAAACTCCTCGCTTTGCGATTCAATGAAACTTGAACTCTTTTCATAAATGCCTTGTTTAATATACTATTATCCGATCTGGTATACAAATGAAATAAAAAATATGATTAAAACAAAAAATAGATTACATAGGATAAGAACAATTTCAGATATTTATGATGCGATTAATTAAAAAAAATAAAAACACACAGAAAACATATAATACAAAACGTTGAGTAGAATTGATTAGATAATATAAACGTCTTTTGAGATCATGTCAAAAATAAATAGCCCTTTTAGTAAAAACGAAATACAGAACTCTAACAAAAATGGAGCTCCCAGACGCTTTTGGGATATTCTTCGAATCTATCTGTATCACAGATAGAGGACGTTATAATTATAATATTGATGATAGTACAGATTACAATTTCAGATCAAAAGATATACTCGAGGGAGCACAAAAAATGAAACACAAAAATTCAGCCGGGCTAATTGATATTCCTCCGTTTATATTGAACGCGTATATTGAATGGTTAAAACAATATTTCTGTATAAAATTTAGCATTAAAAACACAAACATTTCCAGATAAATTAAAAGAAGCTGTTGTTACTCATTCATACAATTTATAAAGGAGACCGAAAATCGGACATAATTATGGGCTTATATCAATTTTTCCAGCTTCAGTTAAAGTATTTTAAAATATAATTCACAAAAAGATTTATGTAAATGTCGAAAGGGCTGTATGTTAAGTACGATTTGATGGACATAAATATTTTATTAGGTCAGGTACCACAAGGATCCTATTTGGGGCCATTATTTTTTATACTATGATTTACCTGCTTTATGCCCGGTTTCTGAATTCGTCAATAATTAAACTTCATATAGTTATTTGTTCGATAAAGTTATGTATTAAATCTTGGTTAACTATCAATCCGTTTACGAGCACGTAAAGAACCGGTTCAATAACTATGTGACCGATAAGACCTTAATTATTCTACAGCTAGATGGAGCCCATCCAAAATTTAAACTAAAAATTAATATTTTCCAACTATTTTATGTTTTACATGAATTATATTTAATATTAACCAATATTAACACAATATTTTTAATCATAAATTATAACTCGACACCTAGTTGTCAATATTAAAAAAAAGAAAAGCCAAAAAAAATTATTGTACTACTCTGTAAAAATCCATCTTACTAAGAATAATAAACAAATCAATGTAAGTAGAAAAAATTGACCTTTACCCCACGTCACTAACAGAGAGCAGTAGTAAACATAAACTTTATATACCTCATCCCTTTCTGCTGCTATACACTATTTAAAAACAAGGAGTAGTTTGAAATTAAGTTGGCAGTTCTGTAGATCTCTGATTGATGAAGTAGCCGCCAGTTTCAAACAGCACTTGACATCTCATAATAATTGACAGTTCTAACACTGATATATTTTTTATAGCTGTTTGTTTACATCTTATCTAAACCCAAAACCTAAAGAGTTATTTTCAGTACATAAGGATTATCTGTGATTGGCTAGTTTCTGCTATGACGTCAGGGTAAAGGTGAATTTTTTTCTACTACATATGGTTGTAACAGTACCTGTTAACATTTTAAGCACCTGGTATCCTAAATATTAAATTCAATTAGTACCGCTAGCTGCTCCATCTATCCTAAAACATTTTTAATAATAAAATAATGAATACAGTCTCTATAATTATAATTGGAAGTTCAAAGTAGCTACGCTACGAGGTGTATTAATGAGTTGGCATTATCGAGTTCAATAGGTTTTAATAATTATTTCCAGTCTCATTTCTTCTATTGATTTACTGTCATATACAGAAAGTTGGAATATAATACAGTAAACTAGAGGCAACTCTTTAATTGAAGATTCTGTAAACCAGAAGCATCTCTTGCATTTGGAGATTCCGTAAACTTGAACAGCTTGTAAACTTTAAGCTCTCGTATGTACATTCTTAACTGGATTATCTCTACAACTGGGGCAGATCATCCCTCCACTAGTGATCTTCCATAATCATTTGGAACCACCTAGACAGTGCCGTAGCGACCCCAAGGTGCGGCGACGGATCGTCCACTATCGTAACAGATAAGTTTATTGTGATCTATCAAGTTTACTGTTCCCATATTTTTTCTCTTTTATTTCCGTGTATATCTATCTATATCGTCAGCTGTATTAGCATAAGTATTTTTAAAGAATTGTTTGCGGATTATTTTGTTGTAACGTATTCTCTACCTCATTAATTTCAGCACCAAGGAAATCTTATTATCTTTTATATGTTTGTACATTTTCAAATCATTTTTTTATCTTCATAGACAGTTTTTTCTGACATCTTTCTGTCATCTTATGGTACTTATTTAAATAACTCAGCTTAAAACAACTTTCTTCATGAGTATCATAAAAAATAAAAAGATTGGCGCCCTTATAATTTCTTAAAGAAACAAATATTGTACAATAGTCAGAGCTAATGAACTTACTCACCCCTAGCCGAGGTATTTAACTATCATAATTCTTGTGTGATAAACATTTATAAATTCTGTTAATTATTGAAGTATCTTTTATAACTAATTAAAGACGAAATTAAGCTTAATGTTTGTTTTATTGTAAATTACATTTTTTCTTTTGGTATATTGTTATTTTTTCAAAAAAGTTAACTAAATATTTTTATAAATTCACTATCAACAGGTAACTCATATTACAAATTGTCGCCCAACGCACAAATAATATTACAAATTGTCGCCCAACGCACAAATAATATTACAAATTGGCGCCCAAACGCTGGTTTCATTTTTTCTCTGACTGTACAATAATTTTTTTCTTTGGGAAATAGTTTTTCTATTCGAGAAAAGTACTTGGTGAAAATGTCTACAAACTATTTTTTTCTTAAATCATTTTTTTAATATTCTCAATATTAATATTACGTAATTAATTTTTTAACTATTTTAAATATTTTTATAAACAGTTCAATTTCCTTTGATTTTTCCTATTGTGTTTTTAATACCTATATTATCCCTCACGTACAACACTGATAGATATATTTATTTATTTGCTTAACTATATTGATTGTTCAAATTTGTAGCAAACAGTTTATTTCGACGATAATAACTTGTACTTTTTATTGCTTATTTAGGTACCAGTTTTTTGTTTTTTTTGGTTAATGACTTTAAAATAGAAATTTTAATATTAGCGTGGTTTTAAAAATAACCTTGGTAATTTATATTGAAGCAGTTTGATTTTTATTCGTTTGGGACTGGTTTTTTTGTCTTTCTTTTCTTCTTGACAATTAGGAAAGTTTTGCATTTTTAAAATATTTAATATTTTTACAATTTTCTTTTGTGATAGATATATATTTACAAATTTGTCTAGTTAAATTAAAACGAACATTTTAATTTGTTTACGTTACACTCTTGTAGTTTTTTTGTTCTAATTAGTACCTGTATTTTTGTTGTTGTCTTATTAATAGGATTTTGGTGTACTTTATATCGAGTTGTTTTAATTCTGATTATTCAGGACTTGTTTTTTCTCGAGACATTCGAAAAGTTTGGTATTTTTAAAATTTTTAAATCTTTTCTTGACTTTGATAAAAATTTATCGGGAAATAATGATAATGACGACAATGTAGAAGACAAATCAGACAATAATGAAGACACAAACTCAACCGACACTGAGTAAACTTATACTTAAACTTACAATTTTTTTGGTTTTCGGATGTAGTGAATGTGTGGAAGGTTTGGAGATGATGGATGTTGTTCTTAGGATATGTCATAGCTACTGTGGATGCTAACGGCCCCTTTCCAAGTTCAAAGGTTCTCATTACCTAGACTTCCTCGTCATTTTATTATGTTTGAATTATCAAAAATTTATTCATTTAATGTGATGTCTTCGATGGTTGTTGTTAGTTCGCTGTGTTTACCTAGTCATTATTTTTTTTCTACTTTATCAGCATATGATGTACCTATTTACTTTAATAACAGTTAACTTATTATATCTTATTACCTAATTTATCTTATTTTTATGTTATCTTATTCTATCTTACCAAATTATCTTTCTTATCTTATGGAGCGTTTTTTATTCTCGTGCTATGTTTCTTATAAAATACATTTTGGACAAATTTATATTAACTCTGTCTTGCATATGTTTTAAAATTATCTTATCTTAGCTTATCTTATCTTATTTAGCTTGTTCTGGGATCAAGTTATTGAACTGTTGGGTGGAATATTTTTAATGTATCAAGCCAATTTGGCATATCAGGATATATTGATTTTTTTTTCTTCCTTTAAAAAGTTCATATACCGTGTTTTGTATCTTATACGCTAATGTGTATTAGATTTATTGTACCTAGAGTCATTTTTATCGTGCATACTGTATGTATTCTGTCGCGTACGGGTTTAAGTACCTTTGGCAGTATACAGTGTGAATGTCTACTGGGTTATCTTATCGTATCTGTATGTGTTTACAGATTATCTTTAGCTAGGAAATGTTAAAACATAATGTGGCTTTTGTTTTTATGGTTCATATATTTAATATGAGAAAGTACAATTTATATAGCTCTAAAGTATAATTTTTGGTAACTTTTTGGTAATTTTTAAATAGGTATATTTTTCACTGACTGTATTATTGGTCATTTGGTGATGTAAAAACTATATAGAACTTTTCTTATCTATTGTGACTTTATCTAATACCGATTTTCACCTTATCAATATTTTCCTGTTTTATTTTTTTTTTCTCTTTTTGTAATTCCTTATAATCCTTACTTGTTCTATGTAACTGTTTTGCTTAAACTTACGTTGGAGATCTTATCTGATATTAAACAACAAAAAAATTTTGCCTTCTGCAAAATTTTTTATATCGAGTAGAGGGGGTGTAACAGTACCTGTTAACATTTTAAGCACCTGGTATCCTAAATATTAAATTCAATTAGTACCGCTAGCTGCTCCATCTATCCTAAAACATTTTTAATAATAAAATAATGAATACAGTCTCTATAATTATAATTGGAAGTTCAAAGTAGCTACGCTACGAGGTGTATTAATGAGTTGGCATTATCGAGTTCAATAGGTTTTAATAATTATTTCCAGTCTCATTTCTTCTATTGATTTACTGTCATATACAGAAAGTTGGAATATAATACAGTAAACTAGAGGCAACTCTTTAATTAAAGATTCTGTAAACCAGAAGCATCTCTTGCATTTGGAGATTCCGTAAACTTGAACAGCTTGTAAACTTTAAGCTCTCGTATGTACATTCTTAACTGGATTATCTCTACAACTGGGGCAGATCATCCCTCCACTAGTGATCTTCCATAATCATTTGGAACCACCTAGACAGTGCCGTAGCGACCCCAAGGTGCGGCGACGGATCGTCCACTATCGTAACAGATAAGTTTATTGTGATCTATCAAGTTTACTGTTCCCATATTTTTTCTCTTTTATTTCCGTGTATATCTATCTATATCGTCAACTGTATTAGCATAAGTATTTTTAAAGAATTGTTTGCGGATTATTTTGTTGTAACGTATTCTCTACCTCATTAATTTCAGCACCAAGGAAATCTTATTATCTTTTATATGTTTGTACATTTTTAAATCATTTTTTTATCTTCATAGACAGTTTTTTCTGACATCTTTCTGTCATCTTATGGTACTTATTTAAATAACTCAGCTTAAAACAACTTTCTTCATGAGTATCATAAAAAATAAAAAGATTTCAGTGGCGCCCTTATAATTTCTTAAAGAAACAAATATTGTACAATAGTCAGAGCTAATGAACTTACTCACCCCTAGCCGAGGTATTTAACTATCATAATTCTTGTGTGATAAACATTTATAAATTCTGTTAATTATTGAAGTATCTTTTATAACTAATTAAAGACGAAATTAAGCTTAATGTTTGTTTTATTGTAAATTACATTTTTTCTTTTGGTATATTGTTATTTTTTCAAAAAAGTTAACTAAATATTTTTATAAATTCACTATCAACAGGTAACTCATATTACAAATTGTCGCCCAACGCACAAATAATATTACAAATTGTCGCCCAACGCACAAATAATATTACATGGTTTAAAGCAAGAGCCCGTGAACCCCAGCGCATGCTCCCAAAAGAGGGACAAATGTCTTAAACCCTCTAGCTCGAACCAGTAAGAATGAACGTCTCCTCCGATCTACCCAGTTCGATATTGTTCCTCTGGTTACGTTATGCCTATAAATATTCCTTCAGCACCTTTCCTGACTAGAAGGTCCGCGTAAGGTAAACGTAGGCCGTACTTACTATGGATCTATTAATATCATTAAATAAAAACTAGCATATTACCACTCAGTACCTAGTTTAATGTAATGTAAATATATCTTCTTAAGTTTTAGTCAGAGATGTACAAGACAGATGTAGAACCTTTTGTTCTAAAACTATTATAATAGATGAGAAAGTTGAGGCCTAATTAACTCTTCAATTCCAACCCATAAATAATGAATTCAGCACCATAATACGAATTAAGTAAGTACTGTTTTACTATTAAACAGCACAGATTCTTCATTTATGTATTGTTCTTACTTTGTCAGTACATATAAATACTAAACATGGAATGTTGATGCAACAGGTCTCTTAGGCGAGATTTAAGTTCATTTCTGCATGTCATCTGCACACGCAAAAATAAACTAGATTAGTGAAATAGATTAGTGAACTTCCATGCAAAAGGTATCATATTGTTTCACGATAAAAACTATCCCAAACAATTCCAAACTATAGTTTATAACATTAGTAATGATAAAATGATAGTTATTTCCACTATAAGCTATTTTAGCATGCATCATCTATTATTATATCTATCAAACTAGTAAAAAGACGATGTCAAGTAAAATTATTTATTTAGTATACATTATCTAGGTTTACAATTTCTACGCTTACAAATTACAACAAGTAACAATTTTATTTATTTATTTCAGGTGTTCAAACAAGTACAGACAACCAAAGGCCAGTTGAAAATGCATAGCTTAGACCAGACTGCATCATAGAATTGAAGGCAATTGAAAGTGTTGAGAATATTTATTCTTCAATAAAAATCCCAACATTGCCGGCTTCACCGCTTCTCAAGGATGTCGAAAGCACACCAAAAGTAAAAAAGATTTGTTTAACTGAAACCAGGAAAAATATAAATAACTTAAGTGCTTCAATTATATAAAAAAAACACAAACAAATAAATGAAGATGCAGTAACAAAAAAAAGTTATAAAAATTTAGAAATTCAGCGACAACAAGAATTATTAAAATTAGAAAAGACCAAGATTTTATTTGACTTGCATACCTAATACCTAACAGTACTTGTTTTATTAAAAAATCGCTTTTAAATTACAATGACAGCAGTTTCGCTAGAATTAGCATCGTCAGATTGGCATATGTCAAAGACCTTTACCGACCATTTTGAAAATATAGTGAAAGCTTTAATAATACTTTGGGTTTTGTAGCAATATTGCTAATATCTAGACAACCAGAAATTTATACCCATTCGTTTAAAAAAATTCAAAATAAGTTCTTAAGATAAAAAAAAAGATATGGTCAAATTACGTAACTACCTGAATAAATGAAATAAGAAAAGAATTTAATATTACTTTAATTACTATTATACTACATTCATATCCAAACTACTTACGATGTAAGTAAACAAATGCACTCTGGAATCACGTTTTGGTGCAGAGTACATTGAAATTAATTTAGAAATTATTACAGATTGAAAAGTTTTATGAATTATTTTACATTTTTAAAATCAATGTTTACATTAAAAAACAAGTTTACTAAGAATAATAAAACACTCTTCGTTTTAACAAAACTTCCACTATTTATTTAAAAAATTGCTTTTTTAACCTCAATGGACAAAATTAACTTTGATAAAGAAATTAGTGTCATAAAACAAATAGCTACGTCTAATAGCTATCCAATTCATTTAATAAATAAATGAATTAATAAGAAAGAACAGAAAGTGTAACTACAACTAATATTTCCTAATCAAACTAAAGAAATTAAAAGTTATAAAAATATTACATATTATGGAAATATTTCCAATTCAATTTCAAAAATAATATCTTCGGCAACATCAGCATTAATATTATTTAAAACACAAAATAATGTTGGTACAAAATTGTTAAATGTAAAAATAAAATTACCCAAATTAAAAAAATCTGGTGTTTACAAAATTAATTGTCCAAAATGTAATGCTGTATATATAGGTCAAACACAAAGAAATTTTGAAGTAAGATTCAATGAACACTTAAGAGCATATAAATTAAAACAACCAGATAAGTCAAATTATGCAAAACACCTACTTGAACATCCAACTTCACTCTTACACACCAATGACATCCAAATACTACACACTTGTGATAAAAAACAAAATTTTAATTTCCTTGAAGAACTTGAAATAAAAAGACATCTAGCAGATCCACAATTTAAAGTTGTTAATGAACAAATAAATATTGGAAGTTCTCCACTATTAAACTGTTTACTTTGATTGAGTTTACATTTTATACATAGATAAGACGTAATTGTAAAACACAAATATATTAAGGTATTGTAAAGATAAGCATGATATAGTTTTTTCCTGGTTTTTCTATATCATTGCACAGTTATACTGATCTTAGAGGAAAGTACATCCAGGATAATCCCTTAGGGCTATTAACATCTAGGCTTTAATATTGTTATGTCTTATTACTTACCATACTTGGTCTAGCCTTAATACTACCTAAACAACATCAGGTAGGTACCTAGCTATAAACAAACAAGATGTAACTTAAATGTCAATCTGACGAGGCTAATCAGCGAAACGGCTGTCATTGAGGTTAATTTTTTAAATGAATAGTGGAAGTTTTGTTTGTTAAAAAGAAGAGTTTTTTATTATTCTTAATAAGATGGACTTCCAAAAAGTACAATCAATTTAAACAAGTTTACATTAGCATTACAAAAAGATTACTTTATTTGTTCACTTTCACTATATATAAAATTAAGACTCCTTATATTTTAAGTATCTTTAACAGTTTAACAGTTTTGGTTTGGATTTTTTACCTATAGCGTAATAGAATTTCCCTACGGTAAATTCGACTTAGCATATTTTAATGCGGAATATCGAAGTTATGCTAAGGTAGATTCGACCGTAGTTTATTAAACAAAGAACTTTTTCTACCCACCAAATGGGAAAAAAAAATTAAAGAATATAATATAATTAACCTCTTTATTAACTTTCAATCAAAATAGATAAACTTTCACCGAACACTTTAATTTGTTTTTATTCTATATCATTGTACATTTATCTCTGGAAAAATGTATCTATCTCTACGAATTTTTGAACCAACCAACTAATAAAATGTTTGCTTTTGAAATATTCATCTTCTTATCGGGAAATGTAAAATAAGCCTGTTTTACAGATGGGCGTTTTTCAAAAAAAAATCATTAACGACTTCATCATTGTTAGCAAAATCCACTATTTGGCCAACATATAGTCGAATTATTTTTGCTGCGGGACTTTTTACCAAAACGAAATTAGTTTTTTTCAACTATGTTTCGGCATCTGCATTAGAAGGACCAGCACCATCACCATCATCATAACCTGTGCCACTATAAAAATTCTAGCATTCATCTATTTCTTCATCAATGTCGTATATTGAAACATCCAACTCTAGAATTAGAACATCCAACTCTTCATTTCAATCTTTCTCACCTTCCTCAGGTCTCTCCTCACTAACGAGATCTTCTCGTTCCCTACAGGAACATTAAATCTTTTTCCTCGTTTGGGTTTGGCAGTCATATCAGTATTGGAGCTGCTGCTGCTGCCTCGTACTTTTTGAAGATGATTAACAAGAGCAGTTGTCCATGAATGTTCAGACAGCAACCTTTTATTTTGGTCCTGTGTCCTAGGAATTTTTTTTAGAACTGCTTCTCGATCGAAGGGATGAATGCCGCAGGCTTTAAAACCTGATTTCCTATTATTAGAGTCGCTGAATCCTACAGCTGGTAACGTTGATGCCAAAAGTCTTGGGAACTCTGACTTTGGAAGGACTCCACGATTTTTTAACTTCCACTCCTTCAATACTTTTCTCCATTTTTGTTTTACAAATGGAAATACGACACGTCAAGTTCGTAGATGTGCGGAATCATGAAAAATATCTAATATCAAAGCTAATATCAAAACCTACACGATTTATTTAAAAAAAATTTCGGCAACTTATTTTCCGGACGCTTTTTCTTTGAGAAAGTAGAATTTTTCCGGCCTAGGTCAGGAAGAATTACAACGTTGTTGTCATTGTGAATATGAAAATCTTGGTACCTATGATTTTGATATATGCAGTTGTACATTATTATAGCAACGAAATAAGAAATAGAATGTTTTGTAAGTAACTATCTTCTGTTAGAATTTTTAAAATTTAATAAAATTTGAAATTGTAAGTTGTTTTTTTTAAATTTTGTTGCCCTCCTCCTTCTTTAGGTCACTCACGAATTGTCAGATTAGTGGACTATAAACGTTTTAGGATGTAACTAACTCTCCCTACCTTAATCTGACGTGTTCGAGAATTTCAGGCCATTTTTTTACAAATCTGATCCTTGATCCTTAAAGGGCGGCCATATATAGGGTTCATATATGGTGGAAGTAATTAACTGGGTATAAGGTGTCCCCCTGTATATTAATATGAAACGCTTCAGTAACTCCAGAAATCCCCTCTTGGGCCCCCCTACTAAAATTTTGATCTACAAAGAAATATAATAAAGAAATTTCTCATTGATTTTTATTCTACACAGTTGCCGAAAAAATAGTGTACGCAATACAACCGAAAGCAGTTTTTTTTTACTCGCAGGCTTCTAGAATTTTGCCTACTCATCCAAAAAAAATGCAGTCTCATCATGCGGGTCATACGATTCAACAAAAACATACTTACTGTTTTTGCGTTTAATCATAACTTAAAATAAAATGAATGAAGATCACAAGATGAATAAGACAGACTATGCAATTTTTACGAGAAAAAAGGATATGTGATTAGTTTTCAGCGATTCTAAATTTTTTTTCATTTTCCCGCAGCTGTTTTTATTTACGAGTTTTGTGACTTTGACAATTTAAAGTAACATGTGTAATAAAAAGCAACTTTTCGGTTTTTTGCATTCTCAAGCAAAAAAAATGGTATTTAGTCTGATAGATTATTTCGAGAAATTTATAATAATAATAATAAATAATAATTATTAATAACATTTAAAATAACAAAACCATTATACTTTTCTCCGAGTATATTTGTAATTTCACATTTTGGCATATTTTTTTCGATATATTATCAGATAGCCATCTGATGTTGAGTAGTGTTAAGACTAAACCAAATATTGAAGTAATAAGTCATAATAATATTAAAGCCTAGATATTTTTAGTCCCTCATTTTTTACGCATTTTTTTTATAAATCCTTTGATGCATCTTATTTAAACCAAAAATCACCGAGCTCATAACTACACGTTTAACTTTAGCAGCTGGGACTAAAAATATGTAGGCTTTAATATTATTATGACTTATTACTTCAATATTTGGTTTAGTCTTAACACTACTCAACATCAGATGGATATCTGATAATTATGATTGTCCTGGATATATTTTCCTCTAAGACAAATATAGGTAACTGTAAATGATATAGAAAAACCAGGAAAAAACAATATCATGCCAATCTTATCAATATATAAACTGAAGACTCCATGTTTAAATTTTATAATTATTTTTTATTTATTTTCAATAAGTTTGTTTGTCTAACATTATTGTAGATGAATAAATGAAGATTTTTCTGATATTTTCTGAACACATCTCGTAACTCGCCAATTTATCTTTATCAACGGACATTTTAAAAGGGAGACAAAAGCCAAAAGGGTGACAGCAACGTTCATAACATTTAGACAAGGTGCTTTGTCGAATGGATAACAAGCTCTCCAACAATAAAAGCTCATGTCAATTGCCTATTTATCACAACGTCACAGTTTAAATCCCATTTTATCTATTTCTGTTTGATTATTTAACAATAGGTTATATATGTTATATTTCACACAATCAGATGTAAATTATTTATTGTATATGACATAACAGCTTATAAAATAACTTTTTGCATTTATTGCAATGCATTTTTCTTCTACAGTTAAAAAATTTATTTTAACATAACATCCTTCTTTAATTTCCTTATTAACTGCAAAATCCTTAGGACAATCTTACTTTCGTAAAAAGAACATTAAGCAACGAAGCTTTTGAAATAAACTTCCACATTTCTTTAAAAAATATATATATCGTTAATACATAACAAAAACAATATATAAGGAAGCCTGTGAAATTCTACACCCTGTTGACATATCATATCAACCTCTACAAGCTTATTTATTTAGCTAAGATACGACTTAAGCCATTTTGAAGTGACAGTTAGGTTAGCGAGATAGTCTTCTCATACATAAATATTAGGTCCGCTTGCCATTATGGTAATTTCACAGTACTAATTTTGTACGTAAATTATTAAACTCCTTTTTTATTTCTTCCAATGCTTTGGTTCTTGCTTATCTGTTTGTATAATACATTGAATGTTTTGTCACATATTTACAAGGATTTGCTTTATATAGCTCAATCAGACTTTCTATTTGTTTATGTTTCCACATTTTAAAATACAAAACATAAACACTATGACTGCATAATCTTACTTTTAGTTGACATTTTAATGTTTTAGTACCTACAAGAAACTAGAACATGCTCTAATTATTAGTCCTGAATTGGCGCGCGCAACTAATTCATAAACCAGTACTAAAATCAGTATGTACTGAAATTAGCATAATGGCAAGCGGACCTTACTGAATAAACAGATACTAGATACACAATCTTATCAATTGCTACAGAAAGTAGGTGCGTTCTTTTTGACAGATCTCAGCTCACTTCAATTGAGGTGATCTTATATAAAGTGATGTGAGTAAGCACCAAAAAGAACGACAAACGCGCGACCTACGATTTCTTGCTCCCCACCACTTTATTTCCGACTCAAGTCTAACTGATACCCCGCACATCACATTCAGAATCGGTAAAGGGGGAGGAAAAATCTCAGCTCACTTCGAAGTGAGTGAATCGAAAAGAACGCGCACATTACCGATGTGAGCTGAGATTAACTGAGATCTCAGTCAAAAAGAACGCACCTAGTGTCTGAAGTTGTACCCCTTTTAAAAAGAGAAACCGTATTTATTTAGAAATATGCAAATATGGAAGGTAGAACAGCTAATAAGGTTAGTTGTATTATTTTTGCAAATGTAGAGATTGGCTAATGATCACAATCATGTAATAAAAAAAATCTAAGGAAAGTGGTGGGCACAATTTTTGGATTTCTAAAATAAAAAGTTTTCAAAAATTTATTTTAATTGGTAGTCATGTTAAAAATAAGGATGTAAACGGGTTTAGATATTGCGTGGAAATGTACTTAATCAAATAACTACTTTTCTCAGGATTAACATCAAAATTGTTTATTAGCTAAATGACATTTTAATTTTTTTTGAGGGCTCCATAAAAATTAAAAGTACAATCTTTATTTGGAACTTAAAAGACGTTATGTGTTAATAATGTACCTATTTAGAACATTTTCATTTACGTTTACCTACTCCTGTTGCAAAAACTCAATTCAGTGTGGACATGTGTGCAACAGACTCTCGTTGTAATATTATACCAAAATTCAGCATAAATTCAGCACATACAAAAAGTATACAAAGGGTTTTATTACCCAATTCTTAACTTGTAATTCTCCATTTTTTTGTTTCTGTTATACCTAAATTGCACTTATTAAAATTTCAAAGCGATTTTTATGAAAATATTAAGGCATTCATAACACACCTAAAAACACTTTTATACCTAAGTAATAAAATAAATAGGACAAGGTATTTTATATTTGGCACTAAGTGTATATTTGGTTGCGTAGATAATACAACTTATGCAATTATTTTCGTGTGTGATATTTCTTTATCTTTCCTTATTTTTCCGAACGCGTATGATATTACTAATTTTCAAGTGTCAAAACTGTGTGTTCGATGTCGTTTTCATAGGGATAGGGGGTCGTAGAAAAAGTGGTATATTAGTTACGCATGTTGACACGTTCATCACTCACTGTTTTCAGATTTATAGTATTTACCCACATGTTTCTAGTTTCTATATTCACTACATGTGTTTAACTTTCATACAAGTGGAAATTAAATTTGTGCTAATAAATTATATTCAGTAGTGATTTTAATTCAATATTTTGATTAATATTTACCACTCGTAAATATTAGTGAAATATATATACATTTTCAAGTGCTCCAATAAAGCGATAAACCAATCATTTATAAATCTACAATATTGAGAAAATTTCAGCTTAAACAGATTCAATAATAAAACATAAACACTGATATGCTTTAAATATATCAATATAATAAACAGTAAAGAAATTGACAACACCAGTACTTACCAGAGTCATAAGAGTAGAAATTGAGGATATTAGCACTCAGTAAAACTGAGTGTAAGTTATTTTGAAAGGAAAGGGATAGAAGATAGAAGGAGAATGAATCACACTGGAAACAGAAAGAACAAATAGTAGAAATATTTTGACAAGTGAGGTAAGAATGATCAATAATTGTAACAAATTGTGGGTGTAATTTATAGAGATGTGACATAAAAATGGTGAGGATAGCGAGTTGGCATCGATTAGGATTAAAACCACTAATACTTTTTTTTATTGAAAATAAAATATTGAACTTGTCAAAATAGACATGGTCATCAGTAATAGAAGATTGTCAAAAAAGTCTACATTAAGCACAAGAGTAATTGGATTAATATATCATACCCACTTAAAGTACTAACACTACAAGTTGAATTATGTGACAGGTTAGGGCAATAAGTGAAGTTTGGGCTTTGAAAAGAAAGAAGAAAATAGACTTTGTAACTATGGTTATAAAATAAAAATGTCATAGAACAAGAAGTAAAGAATTGGCCTGGATGTAAAGGGTTGAACTATTGGTATAAAGAAAAGGGCCGATAAAGTTAATTAGTCCTGTGACTCTAGGCAAATAAATGCTCACATTTATTACATCAACAGACCAACAAATTGATTTCTTCGGTCTGGACGTCCTGATGCAATTGCAGAAAAGCCTAACGCACAGCTATTGCATCAGCTGAGCGAATATTTTATAAATTAAAGATAATAAAAAACTATCTTCGGAGCACTATGTCCCAAGAAAGGCTTAGAGCGTTAAAACTTCTTAGTGATCTTCCTTCCGACTTCTTAGAGATCAACTGTTAGATATAGCAGCTGATGATGATAAGTATGTGATAGTAGCTGGCGATTTTAATATAGACATGCTGCCTTTAAAAATGAACATTAGAAATGTAAATCTTGTTAAAAATGTCTTAAATGCCTATAACATGAAATTCACAGTTGATATACCTACTAGAGCAACTAATACATCAATAACATGCTTAGATAATATTTATCTATCAAACTTCATACAATTTAAAGTAAACATTATTAATAATATATCAGATTACTTTAGTCAATTAATCAGTATTTTTAATAAACTCTTACCAACGTAAACGTATATTCAGTTCGCAAAATTATGAATATTTATATAATTTACTTTACACCGAAACGTGGTTTATGAAGCATTAACATTGGACGGAAAATATAACACTTTTTGTGCAATAATTTGTGCACACTTTAATTCGGCTTTTCCTTTTAAACAGCTTCAGTCTAATAAATCTCGTAAACCTGAATGGATAACGAATACTGTTATTTGTGCTAAAGAAACTTTAAATCTCTTGTTTGAGCTATATATTCAAAATAAAATTCCAAAGCAGACTTACAATGAATATAAAATATATTACTTAAATCTTATCAACCAAGATAAAAGGAAATATTATGATAGTCGAATAAGTAACTCTGATAATAAAAGTAAGTCCATTTGGAGTATTATACATAAGGAAAAGGGAATAAAAAAATCAAAATTTAATTAATTTAATGGCATTAAAATAAATAATAAAGTAATCATTTCTCTATCTGAGACTTCTAATACCTTTAATGACTTTTTTGTAAAGGCAGCAAGTAATCTTGTAGGCACAACAACAATAAATGTAAATCTTAATCACATGTGTAATATTCAAAATTCTGTGTATTATCGGATTAGCATATACAACTCAAATTGCTTGCATTGAATTCATTTTAAGGATGGCCTACTTATTGTGTATAACCAATCACGTTTAAATAATAATAAATTTGAAATCAGTCCACGCCACATCTTTAATGTTAAAAGAGGGATGATATTGTATTATACAGTACGGTTTTATTTGTTTTTTATTGCAACCTCTTTACCGACGGGTGAATAGTCGACGCATTTTACTACCTACTAGAAAAATGTTTATAATCCAACATGAATGTTCGACACAGAATGTTCAGAAAACGTATTTCTCTAATCCCTTTATTGCCAATAAAATCTGCCCCTTCCAATTAGATATTTTTATAATTAACCGGTAAATTTTTTACACTTAGGCACAATTTTCTCAGTAAAATATAAAATTTTATTACAATTAAGTAGTTTATTTGTTTGTTTTTAATGATTTTCTAAAACCCTTAAACACCTCCTTAACATAAGCCAATAAGCATTGATCTTATAAATGTTTTTGTCAATTTTTGTTTAAATCTGATATCTTTTTCTTTTTTAAAAAACTATTATTTTGGAACAACACCAAAGAGCTGGTTACACCACCACCTCTTCCAAGTGTTTTTTCTTATTATTATTTTTTATTCCTTAGTGAATAAGTAAGTAATTGTAGGCGTTTTAAAAATTGCCACTCCTATATTGTTGAACCAGGGCGTTTTTATAATTTCGGTAGGTAAAGGAAATTCACATTTAACATGTATATGCTATTCTAAAGCCGACTGTACATAACAGAGATAAGCGAAGCAGAAATCTTGGAAATTATCGAGTATGAAACAAAAAAGCTCTAGTGGAGATGATGGTATTAAGTTACAAGATGCTTAAAAGAATTACCCCCTTAATATTAAAACCTTTAACGTACATTGTAAATGCATCTTTGTTGAGTGGTATCTTTCCATCATGGTTGAAAACAGCGGTTGTTAAACCATTGTTTAAGAAGGGCGATTCATTATTACTAGAAAACTATAGACCCATTAGTTTATTATCCAGTTTCTCGAAAGTTTTCGAAATTGCGATGTTTAAATGATTATCTTTCCTAGAAAATCAGCACGGATATCAAAAAGGAAAATCCACTACAACATCTGCGTTCAACTTTTTGAGACAGATTCTTGATGTTTTGGACAATGGAAATATCACCCTTGGAATATTTCTAGATTTATCAAAGGCATTTGACTCTGTTCATCATACGACTTTACTCAATAAAATGGAGAAAGTATGCATTACAGGGAATTCTGTTGAGTATATCTCAAACTCTAAACCAATTGTATTAGGAGTTCCTCAGGCTGTTTTTACAAATGCTTATACTTTTTTAATGTACTTCCAAAACAAATCATAGATATTACGTCAATTAATCAATTACAAAAAAAAAACATGAAAATTTGTTTAATTTTTGCAAAACTTTATGATATAAATGATATCAACAAAACTATTTTTCTTTTTTGACTCTTAAAAATTCTTAATATTTCATTACTTATAACTTTAACTAAATCTGATATACCTATATCTATAATATTTTTTTTTTATTTTAATGTTTAATGTTTGTTTTTGTGATCTGTATTTATTATACTTATATATTATTTTCATATTCTTGTATGCAACTGTATTTTCACAAGCAACGTGTTCATGGTACGCAATAAATATCTATCTATATCTATCTATCATACAATCTGTGACCATGTAAGGTAAATTCATTGCGGGGGTGAGCGATAAATTCAGTTACGCCACTGAAAGCCTCTCCAAAGGTCATGGGATATAATTGGTTCTTATTTTGTTGAAGACGAGAATGAGCAGCCAGTTACTGTCGATCAAGAGCGACAAAGACATAATATTGTGACACCTTTCCAGAGATTTAAAGAATTTTTGTCGGCTGCGTAATTTAAGAATCCGTAAGCAATGGCTTCAACAGGATGGCGCAACAAGCCAGACAGCCAAACGTGTCATAAATTTGCTCCGTGAACATTTTGGTAACAGAATAATTTCTCGTCGCACAGATTTCGAGTATCCACCTCATTCTTCGGATTTAACACCACCTAATGCCTACATTTGCGGCAAATTTATTTTCACATTTACATTTGCAGCAACCCCTTCTATTAAATATGTTTATTTATCGTATATAACATTCCTTTACTGGACTGTGACCTGTTCAAAGTTTCAAGCGTATGTTGCTTACTTGATTCCGCATTTCTATTATTTTATTTAAGTTCCTAGGTCCTAGATTTCTTTTTAGCTCTTACAGCAGACATTTACTACAAATACCTAACAATATGTTTGTATATTTACGTACTCGTATGTCTTATTCAAGCTGGTCGCAATGTTATGATTTTAAATTTGGGTTTCTTGAAATGTTACGCTTGCGTCGGTGTCAAAAGAGGTTTCGGTATTGATTAATATTGTGCCGTGTTTATATACTTAAATTGGCGAATGAGTTTCGTACAAAAGGTCATTAAATTTTTATGAAAATACAGATTTTAACTTTGTGATCGTGCAGTTTTCAACTACTATGACATTTTCAGTGTTTTACTTTTACGAATTGCGACTAAATTAAAGGAACAAATTAATTATTTTACTCTTTTTTTTAAATCAGTTTTGACATGGTTAAGTGGAACGCTACCTATGCTACCTATGCTAGCTCCTGTCGTAGATTTACAGGATTAAATGCAATTTGATCTCACCGTTACCTCTCGATTATGCGTTTACACCAGAAAAAAAATTCTTATGGAACTATTACAAGTAAAGTTGTGAGAAAAATGGACAGTCAAAAAGTAAAGATTACTGAAAAAGACAAGTATGTAATTTAATAAAAGGAATCGTCATCCAGTAGGTTAGACGAACTCCTAAAAGTTGATGTAGAAGGGTAAATGCAAAAAAATACAAAAAAAATCATTTCTCCAGTGACTATCACAAAGATATTTAAGTTTTAAGTTCCTTGAGACTGGAAGGATGTCTCTGATCCTTTGGATTTTTTGATTTGTACTTTGAGAAATAGTGAAGCATGGAAATTCTTCTCTCTGTGCAGTGATTTTATGGCTCCCCTACAATCCGTGGAGCCAGGGCTAGGTAAAAATCTTCAATCGGGAAGCCTGTCATTTCCTGTTCCCGCCCCCTCGGAACGAGCTTACGAGTTTACTGGTGCAATTATTATTCTCCAGAGCTTTTTCTGAGTGAATCGTGGTTTATTCATTTTTGTACTGCCTCCTGTAATTCATTTTTTCGTCTTGCTACCAAAACTATGTCACCCGCAAAACCCAAATATTATGATGTCTTCTGTGGCACAACAGTTCCTGTAAATTATAACGAACCGTACGCGCTGCCTCAGTCACAATCAGTCTCATTTATACCGGAGTAAGTGAAGTACATCCTTACATATCCCACCTTTTTTTGTCTTCCTTGCCGGGGAGTTTCTACTCCTCGGTAGTGTCTACTCATATAGAAATTCACAACCAATTATTTGAATCCCCAAATTAATTAATTAATTCCCACTACCCGATTCAAAGCAAATTCATCCTCCCCATTCCCCGCCAATGAATTCCCTCCGCTCCCTACCCATTTACCTCCCTTTTAATCCACCTCTCTCCCTTCGGCCCCAGTCCAAGGCACTCAATCCATAAACTCCCAAATTTCTCACAACTCAAATTCCCTTCCGACGGATAACCCTACCATCAACGTTCTCCTAGCTCTCACAGTCCATCTGTGTGAGCAAACCTCCTCCACCCATTCTTCCTACTCTCAAGCCGCCACAGCCAAGTCCTAATCCCAATCCGAAACCACCTTAACCAATAAATTCCAACAAAAGACCCCACCAAAGGTATCATCATCTAACCATTCAGTCTTACCCCCTCATTCCAACAATATCATTAAAATACCCCTTTAAACTCTTAACTTAAGAAACCTTCCCACCAAATATTGCTTCCAAAAGGATTTTTACAACTTCCTAAATATCTACAAAATTTTCCATCGCCAAATCCATTTCCTTAAGGATAATCCAAACTACACCCCTCTACTTAAAATCCCAAAAACGATTGACATCACTTCTTACCAAAATCCACAACCACACAAACCCCAAAGTCCCAAAATTCTAAACCAAACTTCTCCTTTGTCATCCTTGGGGTTGACAAAAAAATTTTATATGAGAAAATCTCGAAAGCTTCTCAATAAACCTAACGCCCCTAAAACGCTTGAGAATAATACCCAGAGCAACAAACAATAATCTAACAACATCATCAGAGTCATCACTGACTCTGAAATCGACAACCATCAAGCCTTATCCAAAGGCATTCTCATCTATGGGCTCAACCATCGATGTGAGCCATCAAGTAATCCACTTCCATCACGCCCAAATACTGTACCAGGTGTACAGAAATTGGCCACTACGTAACTGAAAGAAAAGAAAAACATTACACTTTCCCAACGTGTGATGGACATAACCACAGAGCCGACAAAAAATGCGAAAAGGCCGCCAAGCGGAACTGTGCTGGTGACCAACCCAAAAGACAAACGCTCCCATTACCCTTCCTAAATCCGATATGCCTTTTGACTTCACCACTGAAGGCTATCGAAATCTTGTCATATCATGAATGCCCAGCTATAGGAATGTGGTGATTGAATTTCTCAAGCACCTCATTCCCTCCTACTTCCACCACAATTGCTCCGTCCAAGGCCAGGGCAATATAGTCTATAGCAGGGGACCTCCAGAAAGAGACCCTTCCTGAACTCCACCAACATCCAAATTCAATCCTTAACCGACACCCTTGCCAAGTGCAATCCTTCTTTCTCCTTTCCATATTTACAAAGGACTCTAAAGAAAATGAATTCCCACGTTTTTCCCTTACACATCTCTGCCCTCAACTTTTTGCACTTGACGTTACCTTAAATAGATCCATTATTTTCTTTATAATGTACTACAATCACCCTAATAAAACACCAAACACTGCTCTTCGAATATTTCTTCAGTCTTCCAAAAGCCATACTCTTGGGAGACTTAAACTTCCGACACATACAATTCGGTTATACACACACACACACACCCATTAATCAACCAAGAAATTCTCTACACTCCAGGGCTTGCCACGTTTTTTGAGGGCGAAGGCTTTATGGGAGGACTCTATTACTTCGGATCACTTTCCTCTTTTGGTCCGTATATCACTGGCAAACCCAAAACCATCAAACCTTCCTAGCTTTACATTTCAAAGCTTAAAACAAGCAAACTGGGAAACTTTTTAAAACGACATCTCCAATATCCATCCCACCGAACGCGAAACAATCACTATCTAATCAATTGATTCTCAATCCGAAGCCATAAAATCAATCATAATCGAAGCCATCGACTTATCAGTGCCGCTTACCACTGTTGATACAAACTCTCTTCCTCAACAAATTCTTATCAAGCAAAAAGACGGTTATACCGCATATATCCGCACTCGGATTGTCAAGAGATATTGTCAAGAGTAAAGCTCACAAGAAAAAGCAGTGGCGTAAAGCCTGACCTGGACTACAGGAGAGGAACCGAATTCTGGAACAGGTTCAAACTTCTGTCCGGACAACGGAGAAGGGCAAAATCTAATAGTGCATACTCCTGAAGATAAAGCCGAAGCCTTCAAATCCCATTTACAAAATACCATTCTCTCACCAGATAACCCTCTCTTATTCCCTGAATTTACCACGGATGCCAACCTAATAACCAATACCATCATCTGAAGCCCTCACGCCATTAGGCCACTTACTCCCAACGACCCACTCTTCAAACCCTTTTCTAACGACGAAATTCAATTTCTGACAAAATATCTAGAAGAGCTCTTAAAAACCCTTCACCATGCGTCTACCCCTTAATACTGAACCTTGTAAACGCCTGCTTATCACTTGCATATTTTCCCACAATTTGGAAAGCATCTAATAGTGTCCTAATTCCGAGACCCGGCAAAGATCTTCTCATTCCTGAAAACTATGGGCCCATTTCAGTGATAAAAGAGACTTTTCAAATTCTGCAATGGCAACAACATCATTCCTAATTACCAGCAAGGGTTCAGATCAGAACACTCTAGTCAAGACCCGATACTCTTCCTGTCCACCATCGTCACCAAACACATCAACCTTAGACCATGCTCCTCGGCCATTAAAAGATGTGGCATGCTGGCCTTTTTTGGGTCGCTTTATTCAAGTTAGAGTCGGCCATGTCACTTCAGGACCTTTTACTCCCTCAGCAGGCGTCCCGCAAGGCTCAATTCTCGCTCCTCTTCTCTACCTTATTTACACCTACGACGCCCCACCACTCCTTTACAACACATTCTTCTCTACGCTGAAGATACCATCCTAATCAACACCGCCCAAAACGTTCAATTACTTCAAATCCGCTCCCATTTAAACAAAATCTCCGACTGGTGCCGGAGGTGGAGAATCACCCCAAACCCAACAAAAACCTAACTTATCACCTATTATCATCCCTGCACCCGAAAGGCCACTTACTTGGGTGTGAGATTTACTTCCACACGACCTTAGGATTACTTTAGAAAATGTCTGAAATCGAGCCAATCTCCTCAAGGCGCTGTGTGAGAAATTCGGCAGGACGCACCCCATAACCCTCTTCCATACCTACCAAAACTACTACTGCCCCGTTATGGAATACAAATTCATTGTTTACGCTACGGTTTTACCACAACTTTTACACTGCATCCTCACCTTTGAGAGATGGATTCTTCGTTAATGTCAGCAGAAGCATTTCCTCTCTCCCAGTGTGGAGGTCTACAATAACACAAATTTTCCTTCAATAATGGACAGACTCCAAACCCTTCTCACCTCACACTTCCCTTTCCCAATCAAAGTAAACAGTTTAATAGTGGAGAACTTCCAAGATTTATTTGTTCATTAACAACTTTAAATTGTGGATCTGCTAGATGTCTTTTTATTTCAAGTTCTTCAAGGAAATCTAAATCTTGTTTTTTATCACAAGTGTGTAGTATTTGGATGTCATTGGTTTGTAGAGTGAGGTTGGATGTTCTAGTAGGTGTTTTTCATAATTTGACCTTATCTGGTTGTTTTAATCTATATTCTCTTAAGTGTGTTCATTGAATCTTCAAAATTTAAAAGTTATAAAAATATTACATATTGTGGAAATATTTCCAATACAATTTCAAAAATAATATCTTCTGCAACATCAGCATTAATAATGTTGGTACAAAATTGTTAAATGTAAAAACAAAATTATTCAGATTAAAAAATCTGGTGTTTACAAAATGTAATGCTGTATATATAGGTCAAACACAAATTTAAAATTCGTTTACCTATGCAGTACTCAAACGAAAAGGCACTGGTCGGCATTCGCATCTTGGCCTATTTTTGGAGAGCTGAGAGGCACCCGTCGGTGGTCGGCCGTTGCGGTGTCAAGACGCTTTGCCAGAGTCTGGGATCCGTTATACCGCGGAGCGTTTAAATTAGTATGCCGTTGAGGGTTCGTTATGATGCTTTCCGTTACCGGAAAGTATTTGTAAATAGATTATTTTCATTAGGTAGCTTAAGTGATGTATATAGTCTAGGAATAAATCATAGACCCATTATCAGAGAAGACGCAACGTTCCATTCATAAAACTCTATTTACTGTTTCGCAATGATTACAAGTATGAGTATGATAAAGAATACCAATCGATTCTCTTTGTTCCATCCTCGTGCTAGCAACGCTGTATCATTATTCACGAGTTTTGCTTACGCTTGTAATCAGTGGCGTGCTATTGGTTAAAAATGGGAATTTCGCTGTCGGGTAATATTTAGTTATTTTTATGGAAATAATGTTTATGAATAGTTGTAAGGAAGGCGGGTAGGGAAGAAAAGCGAACAGGAGACTACGGGCCCATCAGTCTGCTGTGTGGTATGGGTAAGGTGATGAAAGAAATAATAAAGGTAAGGATTAAGGAAGACGTAAGGAGATATGGGGGTTTTAGAGAAAACCAGCATGGGTTCACGAAGAAAAAATCGTTTATCTCTGCGCTAGGTAGGGTGGTGGATTTGGCGGGAAAGGCTAGGGTGGGCAGCTGGAGAAACAAGAAGTTGGCACTACTAGTGTTTTTCGATGTGGGGAACGCGTTTAATAATGTTAGCAAGGGAGAGGTGTTGAGCGCGATTTTGAGGCTCGGAGGGGTTAGTTAATTTAGTTGAGGATTATCTATCGGCTCGGGTTTTAATAGATTCAAGAGGAAGGAGATATAGAACGGAGGTAGGAGTGCCCCAGGGATCGGTACTGGGACCGACGCTCTGAAAGTGTGTGTTTGACAAGGTTTGTGGCATTATATGTGAAGAGGGATGTGAGATTACGGTGTATGCGGATGATGTGTGCCTGGTGTGTACGGCAAAGCGAGCGACGGAGATAGAAAGAAAGGCGGAGAAGATGTGT
The DNA here is from genome assembly GCA_035357415.1 of Ophraella communa. Lineage (NCBI taxonomy): Eukaryota > Metazoa > Arthropoda > Insecta > Coleoptera > Chrysomelidae > Ophraella > Ophraella communa. Next base: position 20,107,279 of record CM068995.1, read on the forward strand.
AAAAAGATTGTGGGGAAGATAGAACGATGCGGATTGGAAGTGGCGGACAAAGCAAGACGAGGGAGGTTAGGGTGATGGTGAAGGGAAAGAAAATTCGGATGGAAGAGTCGGTAAAGTATCTAGGTGTTTGGTTGGAGAGCCAACTATCCTTCAAGCATCATATGTTGAAGACTGCAGAGAAGGCGAGAGTACGAGCAGCATGGTTGGGGAGATTGATGTGTAATGTGAAAGGGCCGGGAGAATGGGAGAGGAGAGTTATTGGTAGGACGATTGAGCAGAGTATACTGTACGGAGCGAAAGTTTGGGGTGAAAAAGCGGGGATCCATGCGAGGATAAAGCCACTACTACAGGTGCAGAGGGGGAATTTGTTGAGAGTGGTACAGGGGTACAGGACAGTTGGCGCATTGGTAGCAGCTGTGCTGTTAAGGTCATACTCTTTGAACCTTATGGCTAGGGCAAAGAGCCAGCAGTGGAAGGGTGCCACAAAAGAGGAAGCTCAGGATTGGAGGAAATGGTGAGAAGGTGGAAAGGATATGAAGGTGCTTTAAAAAGAGCGATTGGGAGTAGGAGTGAGTGGATGGACCGATAGTTTGGGGAGGTAAACTACTTTTTGACCCAAGTGCTCACTGGGCATGGGTCAAGAGTGGGGTATCTATACAAGATTGTGAAGAGAGAGACTGGAATATGCGTGAGGTGGAGGATAATGAGGGTCATGTTTTTAGATGTTGGAAGAACAAGGAGGATTTAGAGAAGTTGGAGAGGACACTCGGGGTAGCAGTGTATTGGGAGAACATGGTGGAGATAATGTTGAGAGGACAGAATGAATAGGTAGAGGTTAGCGAAGTTGTGGAGAAAATGGTTAGGAGAAGAGAATGTTCTGATGGCGAATAGTATGTTTGGGTGAAGAATGTGAGATGGACCGCCGCCCGTCTTGAAGTATGCTAGTGTAGTATATCCGAGGCAGGGGTAACGGCGAGTTTTTGAGGTGGGTTTGGATGGTAGGCTTCCTATCGAGGGTGAGTCCAACACTGTTGGGTTCTGGATAAGGACCCATCGAACATGAGTTTCCTATCTCAGCCCGAAAAAAGAAATGTTTATGAATAGTTAATACTCAGTGTTTCACTTAAATAATTATTGTTAATATTAGTTGTACAAATAAAATGTAATGTATTTTAAATTTTAATTTTTAAACTCTTTATTAATAGGTATTAAATAACTAAAAAAAATATTATACTCAGGCTTTCATTACTCCTTGATTTCTCGATTGGATTAAACTTGAGGGGATGTATAGAATAGTTGTAGGATATGCATAAAAGGTGAGGTAGTTTTAAACATAACGTTATCAAGGTTAGACTTAAAAATCATTCAATTTTTTATCAAAAAGGCAATCTTGGTAAAAATGAGCAAACCCAAGGGTATTATTTTAAATTAGTACCACAAGTCCATCTTAATAACCGACGTATTTCGACTTTCAAGGTTGTATAAACTTTGTTCTTATCACTCATAAATAATTAAAAAACTAGAAGTATATAAGTTACTGTAACGTTTATTTATTTTTACTAGTCTTTTTAATTTATTTTTATACTATTTAAATCACTAACACTGTTTAATTTATATAACACAATTTATTTACAATACTTTAATTTATGTAATACAATATTTCTATTCGCATTTATTTAACAACATACTACTAACTAACTAACTAAAATATTCAAATCGGTCCTTAATATATAGGTAAGTATTGTACCAGCGTACTCCGGACTATTCTCGATCGTATCGAGTCTAGATGCTTCGCTCGTCGGGCGCCGTATATTCTCGAAGTCTCTCGCATCATCTGTTTCCTTCGCGTCAGGTCATAGCGCCAGGGGCGTACTCGCACAACATTGCCCCCTCCTTAAGAGATAGTTCCTCCTGGAACTTTTACGGAATTGAGACTGGATGGAGATACTTGCAACTGAATCCTCGTCTACAATTTCCAGTTGCATGGAAATAACATGGAATGGTCTTTGATGTCAGCTGGACACGGGGCGAATGGCTGCATACCAACACTTGGACTTCGGTATCTTAAAAGATTACTTCCACCATATTTCGGATGACCCTCCAATCCAATGAGTTGCACTCTATTTTTGGCATGGCTAGCTTCTGTACGTTGGACTTCAATATGTGCTCTCTCAAGTTAAGTAATGATTCCCATATATTTCGATAAGTGGGCTGGTCTTGGTAGGTATTCTTGGTGATCAGATAGAAGAGGCAACGGGAGTCATCTCGAAGTATCAAAGCCTTCCCAGTGGCTGGTAACTGATTTCGAAGTTCTGACAATCGACCAAACTTCCTTCGAAAGACAGACGCTAATCCTCGGCCGTCGCTGATAGTGGCGGAAACGCTATGGGCTAATGAGTAGTCATCAGGAAGTGTGAACAGGTCTTGCTGTCTCTCAATAGTCACGCCGTATCTAGCTTTCCCAGTACCTCCATATGCACCCATAAATTCTTCGAAAGCAAGGTCGGGTGTATCTTGGACTTGATTTACGACTTCTTCTTCCTGGTCATGATCTCCTTCAAATTTCGCCAGTCGGTTTCGGTGTACTACCTTAGGTTTTCCATTCGGGGTCTTTATTATACGGTATATGACGTCATTGATTCTTTTCTTGATGATGTATGGACCCTCCCAAGATTGTTGTAACTTTGGTGAGTACCCCTTCCGTCTTTTCGGGTTATGGAGCCAGACTTTGTCACCTTCTTGGAAACATCCCTCTATAGCTTGGGTATCATACCGTTTCTTCATCCTGTCACTGGCAACTTGAAGATGGGAGCGAACCAAATCATGCATGTCGTCCATTTTTCTTCGTAACTGTATTACATAGTCTTCTCCAGCTATATCCTCTCCAGGTCGGCATCCAAACTCGAGGTCGCATGGTAACCTCATCTCACGTCCAAACAAGACTTTTGCTGGTGTCTGACCTGTTGATTCATTGACGGCGGACCGATAAGCCATTGCAAAGAGCGAAATATACTGGTCCCAGTCCCTTTGGTGATTGGATACTACTTTTGATAGATATTTGCCAATAGTTTTATTCATGCGTTCTACCATTCCATCTGATTGTGGGTGCAATGCTGTAGTTCTTGTTTTCTTCATTCCTAAATTGTCGCAAATTCCTTGAAAGAGTTGACTTTCGAAGTTCCTTCCTTGGTCACTGTGAATCTCCAAGGGCACTCCATATCGGCAAATAAACTCCTTCACTAGCACGTCTGCGACAGTTGCTGCCTCTTGATTTGGAATGGCGTAGACTTCAACCCACTTCGTAAAATAATCCATTACCACCAACATGTATTTATTCTTATTCTCAGTAGTGGGGAACGGTCCAGCAATATCTAAAGCAATTCTCTCAAATGGGCTACCAACGTTATATTGTTTCATGGGAGCCTTTCCTCTTTTCTTAGGTCCATTACTAGCAGCACAGATGGTACACTTCTTACACCAGTCCTTAACATCATCGGAACTATTCATCCAATAAAATCTTTCACGAACTCTCTGCAGGGTTTTCTTAACACCAAGATGACCTCCTGATGGACTGTCGTGTAACTGTCGTAGTACTTCGGCTACTCTACTCTTTGGTATAACTAATTGCTTTCTGTTAACGGAACCGTCATCATTTTCAATTATTCTCTTTAATAAATCGCCTTCCAAAATGAAAGACTCCCACTGAGCCCAATATGATTTAAGGACTGTAGAGAATTTTGACACTTCTTGCCAAGTAGGTCGACGATCTTCTATCTTCCATTCTCTCATTTTCTTTAAAACAGGATCATTCTCTTGTTCTTCTTTAATTCTAGTAGGTGCCCAGTCGTCGTTAACTACAGTTGTTCGTAGTATTGCAGTTTCTTTTAATTCTGTCTTACTGCAATGAGAACACTCTTCTGGGCACGGTCTTCTGGAAAGGGAGTCTGCGTTTCTGTGACTTACCCCAGCTCGATGTTCGATCCTAAAGTCGTACTCTTGGAGTCGTTCGATCCACCTGGCAATTTGACCTTCAGGGTTCTTAAACTGCATTAGCCATTTTAGGGCTGCATGGTCCGTCCGGATTAAGAATTTTCTTCCATAAAGATATTGGTAGAAGTGTTCCACCGATTTCACAACTGCCAGAAGTTCTCTTCTCGTAACGCAGTAATTCCGCTCAGGTTTGGAGAGCACTTTACTAAAATAACCCAGGACTCTCTCTTGTCCATCTTGAATCTGTGAAAGGACTCCTCCAATTCCGACATTACTGGCATCTGTATCCAGAATAAATTCTCCTTCCGGTTCTGGGTAGCCTAATATCGGTGCTGCGGTTAAATGCTTCTTCAGAGTTTCAAAAGCCGTTTGACAGTTTTCATCCCAGCAGAACTCTCTCGTTTCCTCTGTAAGGCGTGTTAATGGCTTAGCAATGTCTGAAAACTTTCTGATAAATCTGCGATAGTATGTACATAGACCAAGAAAACTTCTGATTTGATGTTTATCAGTTGGTTGTGGCCATTGTTTGATAGAAGAAACCTTGTCCTTATCTACAGACACGCCTTCCTTGCTGACAATATGACCCAGATAATTAACTTTATCTTGGAATAACTGGCATTTCTTGGGATTCAGCATCAGTTGGGCAGCTTGAAGTCTTTTAAAAACATCTTCTAAGTTTTTCAGATGTTCTTCGAATGTCTCCCCCAAGACTATGATGTCGTCTAAGTAAACCAGGCACGTTTTCCAAGACAACCCTCTCAATACGTTCTCCATCAGTCTTTCAAATGTCGCAGGAGCATTACATAGTCCGAATGGCATGACATTGAACTGAAATAATCCAGAACCGGTGGTAAAGGCTGTCTTTTCTTTGTCTCTTGGGTCCATTTCTACCTGCCAATAACCAGACTTCAAATCTAAGGTAGAAAATAATTTACTTCCAGCTAGAGTGTCCAGGGTGTCGTCGATTCGAGGTAGAGGATAACTGTCCTTCTTGGTAACATTGTTCAACTGCCGGTAGTCTACACAGAACCTCGTAGTTCCATCCTTTTTCTTGACCAAGACTACCGGAGAGACCCATGGACTGGTAGAAGGTTCTATCACTCCATCTTCTTCCATTTCTCGAACAATCCTTTCAGCTTCTTGCCTCTTTGCCTGTGGTAATCTTCTAGCTGATTGACGAATTGGCTTGGCATCACCCGTGTCGATTTTATGTTTTACAGCAGAGGTACGTCCTGTCTTACCTCCCCTTGGTACAAAAATGTTGCGATACCGATGAAGAAAATCTTTCATTTTTCTTTTCTCTTCTCGGTTTAAAGATGTACCAGCAACCGCCACCATTTGTTCAAACTTATCGTTGGAATTATCGGGAATAGCTGTCTGTCGAATTATAGATGTTACTGGTACGGAGGTTCCAACTTTGGTCTCTTTCTTGATCGTAATTGGGTGATCATTGACATTTATAACTCGTACTGGAATTTCTTTAGCAGAAGTGACCAATCCTTTTCCTATCAAAATTCCTCGACCGACCTCCTCATCATGGTTCCATGGTTCCATCATCACAGGTATTCCTTCGTCAATAGTTCCTTGCAGTCTGGCCACTATGATCGTTTCGCTTCTACCAGGTACCACAGTATCCTCCTGGACAACGGCTGGCACGGTTTTGTCCTCATATGGATGAAGGAATATTTCTTCAGAACCGACTTTGATAACTCTGTTCTTGAAATCCAGTTGGAAACCATGTAAGTTCATCACATCCATTCCTAATATGACATCTTCCTCAATATCAGCGACAATAACAGTATGCGTGAACTTCTCTGAGCCAATTCCTATTTGAACCTGGACTTCTCCAAGGATGTTAGCTCTATCACCTGTGGCAGTTCGCAGTCGTAGCCTTGTTGGTAAAAGCTTCTTTATAGTTGTTGGCCGTATAATAGTTCTGGTCGCTCCAGTATCCACCAATAGTGTATACTTTTTACCGTTGACTTCACCATCTACATATACACTGTCGTCGCGGCATTTCAAAGAGGCTATTAGTATGAGAGGGTCTTTGGAAACGTCGAAGCTGCCCTCTCTAGGCCGACCCGTTTTAGTTTTCCTGTGGAGTAGTTTCTTGATTCTTAGTGACCCCAGGGCGTTTACATGAATTGCGAACATGTCCTATTTCACCACAATTCCAGCACCTGATGGTCTTCTTCTTTTTCTTATCAGTAAAGTTCTTCATCATGTTTACTAATTGGTCTAACTTATTTTCATCTTCCTCTTCCGTTACGGACCTTACTTTACTGTATCCTCCACAAGCTTTCGAAGCCGCTTCATACTCAAGCGCGGCAGACAAGATGTCCACTAATGTTTTGTGGTGGGCTAAACGGAGTGTCTTTGCCATTTCGTGGTCACGAAGTCCATCAAGAAATGCTTCAACAGCTAAACATTCCATCATTTGTTCTGGAGCTGAGGGGTAAGCAAATCTTACCAATCTGGCAATATCTACTTCGTACTCTTGAAGTGTCTCCTCTCGCTTCTGTTTTCGAGTCTTCAACTGCGATCGGTGCAAGTTCTCCAAGTGTTCGTGACCATATCGCATGTTCAAGCTTTTCTTCAGTTGCTCAAAATCATCTGTGTCCTCCACTGGTATGGTCTGAAGAACATCCAAAGCGTCTCCTCTCAGAGCGATGGTGAGGTTTATTGCCTTCTCTTTTTGGGACCATCCGTTCGCTCTTGCAGCTGTTTCGAACTGTTTGAGATAATTTTCCCAAGACATCTTTCCGTCAAAGGTTGGGGCCTTAACACGAACAGAACTTTCGTTACCTTCCAATTTCGGTTTCCGCTCCACTTTGTAGCTTCTCATTTCGTCCTTGTTTTCCTCTCCTAAATCTTCCATATCTTCTTTACCTCCTTTTTCCATCTCTTCCATTTGTTTTTCCATTTCTTTTATTTTCTCTTCAATTTTTTTTTCAAATGAAGACATTTTATTTTCCATAGAAGAAATATCCAAAGAAACTTTGTTTTCCAAAGAAGAAATGTCAGAAGAAACTTTATTTTCCAAAGAAGAAATATCAGAAGAAACTTTATTTTCCAAAGAAGAAATATCAGAAGAAACTTTATTTTCCAAAGAAGAAATATCATTTTTTAAAGAAGACATATCAGTAGAAACTTTGTTTTCCAAAGACGAAATATCATTTTTTAAAGAAGACATATCAGTAGAAACCTTTTTTTCCAAAGAAGAAATGTTAGAAGAAACTTTATTTTCCAAAGAAGAAATATCACTCTTCAAAGAAGACATATCGGAAGAAACTTTATTTAAGGAAGAAATAATTGTAGCAGAAGAGTCGTCTACAAAAATATGATTTTCTGGATCTAAACCATCATTTTCCAATGCTTGCTTAAGTCGCTCCAACAACTCAGTCTTCCTTCCTGTTGTTTCCAATTCACGATCCTCCAGCTCTTGACGTAATTCTGTCACTTTCAAGTCATAAAGTTTTTTCGACATATTTATTTATTTATTTTTTTTTTTACCTTATTTATTTACAATATCCCACTTCTGACACCAATGTAACGTTTATTTATTTTTACTAGTCTTTTTAATTTATTTTTATACTATTTAAATCACTAACACTGTTTAATTTATATAACACAATTTATTTACAATACTTTAATTTATGTAATACAATATTTCTATTCGCATTTATTTAACAACATACTACTAACTAACTAACTAAAATATTCAAATCGGTCCTTAATATATAGGTAAGTATTGTACCAGCGTACTCCGGACTATTCTCGATCGTATCGAGTCTAGATGCTTCGCTCGTCGGGCGCCGTATATTCTCGAAGTCTCTCGCATCATCTGTTTCCTTCGCGTCAGGTCATAGCGCCAGGGGCGTACTCGCACAACATTACGTTCAGGATAATAGAAACGTGTTTTTTAAAACAAATATTTCTACTGAACTAACAAATTTATTTACTAAACACAGAAATTACAAAGAAATTTAAAATCAAAACAATCATTTTAGAACTAAAACCTAAAAGACAATATTCTTTCCTTTATACAGTGCATCCATAAAGTAACGCATAAATTCATTATTGGCTACATGAACAATAAAATTAGAAATTCCCAAAACAGGTCGGTTTTTAATTTCAATATACTATTGTTTCAAATCATAATCTAATATACAGGGTGAACCAATTTCGTGTAATGACGTCATCACCATTTTTTTCAAATGGAACCTCCCCCTTTTTTCAATTTCCAAATTGTCATTGCTGAGCTGATTCCAAAAATGTATAATATGTTGCTTCAAATTGGTATAGCCATTATTGGTCTGGTGAAAATCCACATTGGATGCAAGAGTACTATACGCAATGACAACAAAAAACTAACCTATGGGCTGGTATTGTGAGAAATACAATTATTGCTCCATATCTTTTTGATGAAAACGTAACAGGAGCATTATATTTGGATTTCCTACAAAATACATTAATTCCTGATCTGATCCAGCTTTTTCCTGATATTCAAATACCCACCGCAGAATCTGGTTTCCAGAGGATGGCGCACCGCTATGCTACAGAAAGTAATGCCCGGTTCATTGTCTAACAGTCAATGGAGAACAATTTGAACATTTATTGTAAATTTTCGTTTGTTTGTTTGTTTTTGGAAGTGTATCACATTAATTCCATAACTACATAATTCCATTTAGTTTGTTTATTACATTCAGTAACGTATTACTTTCCATAAACAGCAAAGGTAATTTGGAAATTGAAAAAAAGGGGGGAGTTCAATTTTAAAAAAATGGCGATGACGTCATTACACGAAAGTGGTTCACCCTGTATAATAGATTATGATTTGAAAAAATAGTAAATTGAAATCAAAAATCGACCTGTTTCGGGAATTTCTAATTTTATTGTTCATTCAGCCAATAATGAACTTATGCTTTACTTTATGGACGCATGTTTCAATAACTATCACAAATCTCTTACCTTACATGGAGAGCAAGCAACATCAAAGCACAACAAATTCCAATTGGCCGTATCAAGACGATACAGTCAACCAGAAAAAGGTAATGTTTGAGCAAGTAAAAATAAATATTTAGTTTTGTCTCCTCAGATATTAGGTCTATGGAAAAAATAGTTATTTTACCGACCGTTTGCATTTCTTATTTAGGACCTTTCTTGAATAAATAAATAAAGTGCGATACTCATACAGAACCAGAAACCGGAGGCGTTCAAAAAATACATCACACAGTTAATATTCGCTTTTCTCATGACTTTTTCTGGGCATATACTGAACAATAATGATAATCAAGGATCCCCTTGTCTTACTCCTTCATTTACTGCAAATTTTCCCGAGATTCTGTTGTTAACTTTAACTCTGTTTTCTGATTTTTCTAATATGAAGCGCACCATATTTCTTAATTTTGTGCGGAGTCCCAATTCTCAGATCATGTCTCTGAATGTATTTCATTTATTCTTTCACATGCTTATTTAAAGTCAATAAAAGTACTCGTACTGGTGGGTCCTGTTTATTTTGTTTACAATTCTCTGGGGATGAATATTTAGTCTGTTGCGCTTCTACCTCATCTAAATCCACATAGATCTTTACCTTCAATGTCGTCTAATTTATTTTAAAGTTTTCATTTTAAACATTGATGCAGCAATGCTATTCCTCTATAATTTCTGCAATCTGCTTTTTCCCCGTTTTTATAGATTGGGCATATGATTACTTCGTTCTCTCTCCATTCTTGTCCCAAACTCTTGTTTTTTTTCAGTTTTTATTATTTTTCAATTTTTTTTAAAGGCAATATCTGTATTTTACAATTAAATAGTTTCTTGGATGCTTCGTCTACTTTTTTATCTGTTAGGCTATTGCTTAGTTCTGGTTGACTTTGTTTTGTTCCCTCAGTTATTTCTATACATTTCTTAGCGCATCATCATCTTTATATTGATTCTTCTTCATTGATTATACGTATCACTTCCTTGTATTTATAAAATATTGGTTTTTGTTGGTAGCTTTTTTTCGTTTCTGACCCCTCGATACAGATTTTTAGTTTTTGGTTTCTGTCATTTTCTTCTATGTCTTTTAGATTGTTTTCCATATAATTTCTCTTTGTCGCCTTCAGTATTTTCTTTCCTTTTTTTCTTTGGTCTTCAAACTTTATTTCTGCTTTCGTTTTTTCTTCTTTAAGCATTTTCACTCTTAGTAGGTATACTTTTTATTTTTATTTTTTTTTTTGACATTCTGTATTAAACCAATCTTTGTTCTTTACACCTTTAGGTTTGTAACATTTGCTGGTTTTCTAATTATTTGTTAAATATTTGCCCATCCAGATGTATATCCTTTAGTTTCTGTTCGATATTTGTCTCATATCTTTATTGTTCCTTTTTTGTAGTTAGTCATACTGGCCTGTTTCTTTAATATGTTCTTATTATATTTTTGAGGCTTTTAGTTTTTCCATTTGGTCAGGTCCATGTTGGTATGTGATTTTATTCCCGCTCGAAGTATATGCATTTTCATTACTTCTATACAGAGTGAGTTTTATGTATGGAACGCCTCAATTATCTCTGAAACGGCTTGCACAATTTTTATAAATTTTGATATTTGACGATTTTGTAATACGGCCGAGCTTATGGTAGTGTTTACATTGTTGTCGGATTTTCCGTTTTTCTGGAAATCTAATAAACTTTGTTATTTCAAATGGATCACCCTGTTTATTTTTTTGTTATTGAAATCCCTGAAAAATACTGAATATTTTTCATGTACCTAATATTTTCTGTACCTAAATGTCATAATTTCGGAGTTATAGCTAACTTTTTATTATATCCGCTCAAGTTAAAATAATACATTAAAGTTACAGTTCCTTAAATAATAGACTATTGTTTTATATTTTATATTTTATATTATATTTTACATGTATCGATTCCGATAGTAGGTCCAACACAAAATCTCTTAAAATCGCTTCCTGTAAGTGTAGCTGAAGAAGAAATATTAATTAAAGAAACTTATTTAAATAAACTTCAAATACCTGAAACTTTAACTATAGCTAGAAATGGATATGCAATGTGTGAAATAATTAATACAACTAACGAAACAATTTCAATAATTTTAAATAAACCTATTGTTGCACAAAAACTTTTTTCGTCAAATTCTGAAATACATAATTTTAACTATATTAATCAAAAAGAACATGTAAAAAGTAAATCTAATCTAGCTGCCGATTCTCTATTGCGAATGAAATTAGATAATGGTATAATTCAAAAAGAAATTAATAATTTAGATATACCGATGTCAGAAGAAAATTCTAATACATTACCTGATCTATATGATTTAAATGATTCTGTTAATGATACTAGAAACATTAACTTCATATCAGATATTCAATTAAAAACCCCAAACGAAAATAATATCTCACCCGGCAATTCAGATTTAGAAACAATACACTCGTCTATAGAAAATCCCATAATCAGCATTCCTATTACAGAGAAGGCTTTAAACTCATATAAAAATCAAATATTATTAACATGCGGAGAAACAAACGAAATTAAAATTAAACGTGAAAAGATTTTTGAAAATACACGATTATTTGTTGTTTTATCTCAAAGAAATTTTGAACAGAACATTATTCAATTTATAAAAGAATACATAGATCCTAAACGAGTTTATGCTATTTATTTCAGAACACCTCTGACACCCGAGTTATTTGTTATAACTGTTCAAAAGTATTTTAAAAACTCAGCATTTAAATCCATAGTACTATAATATTAGAAGACGTTCTCACATTAGAGAAACAGAATGAAAAATTTAAATACCATACTTACAAAAAAAGATATAAAAGTGAAGTCAAAGCCTCACTTGGATTGTTGTAAGTTAATTCGTGCAAATTTCCTAATTGATAAAAGAATACTCAAGTATTTTTCTCAATTTCTCAATGTAAACATGCTATAAAATATGTAAATGTAAGTTAGATATGTAGTTTCATTAAATCTTAATTTTGAAATTTTAGTTTAGAACAATTTTATATTCACCATTTTCGAACGCATTTAGAAAATGAGCATATTTTATTTTCGAGTAAAATCTGTTACTTATATTAAATATTGTAACAGTTGTTATTAATTATAGTAGTTTATGTATATAAACAAATCATATTTTTAATACAGGAGCAATAAATGACCAAATATAAATAAATAAATTATGTTCAACATTCAATATCTCTTTAAAATATTTTGAGTTTTTTGGAAAGTATTTCTTTTGTGTATATTCTATCAATTGATGTTTAAGCTAATTACTTCAGTTAATTTTCTATCCCTTATTAGTAGAGTTTATGTGATATGTAAATTGTCTCTTTAATATTTTTAATAATTTGGATTTATTACAGTAATTTTAAAATATTGTAACTGAATTCTACTTTGCATACAAGAGACCCATTAAGTTAATTTTAGAATACAGTGATTTTATACATAAATGTATTACATTTCTAAAACTGTAATTGGGATATTTTTGTTTATAAAATGGTTTTACCACCATAAATAAAAACTCCGCTTCATTCGATATTTTCAACCTGTTGAATTATTCTGTGAAGTTTGAATTATATACAATAATTCGTATTATTCATAGTATTCCCTTAAAAAACCTATTATTACCCATAAAATTAAGAACATGTAGATTAACTTATACTAAACATACTTTTATTCATTATTTAGATTTAAATGAAGTAGTTAAGCAAACTAGTATTTTAAGAAATAACTTTTTAGTAATTAAAAATAGTATATTAAAAATAAATGCTTCAAACCCTATCTCTTATCATAGTTTAGCTGCAAATATGTTGGGAAGTACAGAATTATTAATTAATACATTAATGAAAAAATATAACCTCATATTCGAAATAAAAGAAGATTAATAAACGGATTAGGCAAAGTTAATAAATGGTTATTTGGAAATCTTGACTCTGATGATGGTATCAGATATGAAAATGCTATTATATTCTCAAAATTAAATTCACTTCATAATTCAGTAATATCGAGTCAATAAATTTTAGATATGATTAATTATTGAAATGAAATTTATAAACAAGACGAAATTCCTCATTTTAAGAATGTTTTAACACATTATTTGTTCCTTGCCACTCATGTAACCTTTTCAAAATCTAAACTTATTTTTGCTATACATATTCCTATCCTAAAACCAAAATACTTAGAATTTTACCACATTTATCCTATAATCCAAAATCATAAAATATTTTACACCCGTTTATCCTTATTTGGCACGAGAAGATCAAGAAATTCAAGCCCAAAATGAAGAATGTCCGATATTAGAAGATATATATTACTGTAAACAAGATTTCATAACAAGAGATAACTGCACACTGCAACTTTTGAATGGTGACTTCCCAAAAAACTGTTTAACTAATGAAATAGACGTCCAAGAAACAATTATCGAACAAGTAACTAACAATGAAATTATAATTATTCCAATTAAATCAGAAAGAATTATTTCAAACTGCATAAGAGACGAATTTTTAGAAATAAATCATCCATCTCTCATAACCATTCCGAAAACCTGCGGAGTTACAGTTAAACAAATGAAATTCAGCAATAATCGACAAATAAAAGAAGGAAAACCATTAATTTTACCAAAAATTGAAATTTCATCTCTTAAAACACAAAAAACATTTAGAAATTCAAATATAAGTAAAATCAATTTCGAAAATCTTTACGAAATCAATCAGTTATCAAAACAATTAACACCGATTAAAGAAACCAACAGTGATTCCATTATTATATCAACAACAATTGGATGGTCTACAACAATATTAATTGTAATTTTAATGATAGTAATAATAACAAAAATAACGTTAAGAAGAAGAAGAAAGAAATGCAACAAAATCAAAACTCCCACCGAAATAGAATTGGAAGCCCTTCAGAAGAATATTCCTGAAGAAAAACGAAAAACTACTTCCTCTATTTTTTCGTCTTAGGGATGGAGGAGTTACAGTTCCTTAAATAATAGACTATTGTTTTATATTACGAGTATATTTAATGTAACATGATATATTTGTTTTTCAACCTTTATTAAAATATTCTTATTGTCACGTACTAATTAATATATAAAGAAATGCACGTATTTAGTTAAGGACTTCATTGGCGACTTCATTCGACTTCATTTGCAGACTTCTTGCTTATAATTACTTGTTTGTAACTTTTGTAAACGATAATTTTGTATTAATAAATAATTGTTTTGTTTTTAAAAAAGTGTTTTGAGAGTGAAGAAACATAATTTTAAGGTGGCTAGGATTCAATAAACTCGTTTAATATTAATAATGTTCAATAATTCATATCCTAATCAAAATCCCATAACAAAATCTAACTTCAGTACATTAGTAAAAAAATTTAACAAAACAGGTGCAGTAAAAGGTTTATCCAAATCATGGCGAAAACAAATCTTTAATCTTTAGATATTTGAATCATGTTAAAAGAAGGAACTATAAAAAACAAAATAAAGGCTGTTACAGTAGATGCTGAAAATGTTGTCCGTTTACTTCAACGCAACAAGCCGTTCGATCTTTAAAACTTTGCAAAACATTTTGCAATATGCCTGACTGTTCAATTCTTCTTATCTCTACGGTAATCCTGTCTTTTAATTCCTGAATATTGTCAGGTTTTGTCTTATAAACAGTGTTTTTTAAGTGACCGCACAGGAAATAGTCTAGAGGATTTATATCGGGTGATCGCGGGGGCCATTCGATAAAACCACGCCTTCCAATCCATCTTCTAGGAAACACAGTATTTAGGTATTGCCTTACCTTACGCGTATAGTGAGGTGGAGCTCCGTCCTGTTGCAGCCAAATATTGGTGTTTGGGGTATTGTTGTTGTCTAAAAGTTTTAAATAATGAAATATCTAAAAAGGCAATTGAAAATACTTACTTGGATTTGGAAATAACCGAACCAACTCTGGTCATCTAACAACTCTTGAACTAACCTTACTTTGTATGGATGGAATTTATTATTATTACGTAAAATTGTCATTAAATGAGGATTTTCTTGTAACATGACATAAACATCTAAAGATTTGTCTTCAGTTGATGGAGTTTTTTTGCGTCCCGATTTGGGTAAATCTTTTACTGTACCAGTTTGGTTAAATTTTTTCAACAACTTACTCACAGTAGATCTTATTATGGAATTTCGGTTAGGATATAAATTATTAAAGATATTATATGTTTATTGTTGACTTCTACGCATATTAGTATATCCCAATATCATTAAAATCTCAATTCGTTCTCTTTCAGATAAACGATCCATTGTGACTTTCAATAAACACCAACAATAGTGACTTATTGAAACGTCAAAGTTATTGTTGCAGTCATGGCCATCTTAACGTATTATTTTAACTTGAGCGGATATACTAAAAAGTTAGCTATTACTCAACATTTAGGTATAGAAAATATTACATAAAAAATATTCAGTATTTTTCAGGGATTTCAATAACAAAAAAATAAACAGGTTGATCCATTTGAAATAACAAAGTTCATTAGATTTCCAGAAAAACGGAAAATCCGACAACAATGTAAACACTACCATAAGCTCGGCCGTATTACAAAATCGTCAAATATCAAAATTTATAAAAATTGTGCAAGCCGTTTCAGAGATAATTGAGGCGTTCCATACATAAAACTCACTCTGTATGTTAGACTTTTCCTTTTCCTATTTAAAAGTAATACTGACTTTCTCGCTAAGTTTCTTTAGCATAGATTCGAAAAAAAAATCTTTGTATGCGTTGAGTTCAGGTATTCCTGCTCTAATGAACGTCCTGCACTCTATCTCGGATTAAAAAAAAAAAAAATCATTTCCCGTTTTGAAACATTGAAGAATGGATTTTATTTCCAAAAATATTTTACTTCTATCCTTTTTTAGAACTATGGATCCGCCACTGAAAGCAATGTCATCTTACTCGTAACTAATAAGAAACGGCACAGTAATTATCAAGAGTACGTAAATACACTACGGATATTAACTATTTGCTACAGAAAATGTGGAACAATTAGCTATATCACGAGATTATGTTTCGGATTGCTTTATTTAGTTAAAAGCAAACTATTTTTAGTAAGACTATTAAAACGATTAATAAACTAATTGGATTTATTACCTACAAATTTTCGTATTTTTTTTTTTCTAATTTCATTTTCGTTTTATAGGTTTAAAACAAAAATAGATGAGTGGACTCTGAATTGAAGGACTTCAAAGCGTAAATAATTTGTTTAAATGGGAAAAATGTAGAAATCCGAAAATTCTCTGATTTTCATAAAAATTTTATCAAGGGTCCACGGAACTTATATAATTACAAAAATTAATTTTTTTGCGGAGACATCTAGAAATAGTAAAAATTGCTAAAAATTTAACCCCAAAATAAACATCCTTACCTATTGTAAATACAAGAATTAATTCATATTTAGCAGCAAAAAATGGTTTCTAAATGCAACAAAAATATATAAATCTTTTTCCCCACCAACTGCGTTATAAATTAATATTGCTCACCTTAATATCTGAATTTAATGGTAAAAAAACCTAATGTAACCTTCTTAATACTTAGTTTTATTCTAAGATTAACAATACATAAATATAAACAAAAACTAAGTGGGAAAAATAAATAAAAAATAAACTTTAATCCTACAAAATATTTTACAGAAGGAGATTAAGTTTACCTGCTAATTTAAAAAAGGTTCTGTACAATTCAAAGATTATTGGCAATATTTATACAACATATACCTAGCAAAATTTCCAAAATTACCTATATGAGGTGTTTTTTTTTATTTATTTTTATTTAATTACGACTTTTACATACGTCCATGAACTCTCACTACTATCCAGTATTGCAGAGAGTTTCAGGATCTCTAAAGGTTATTGAATGATTAACGGTTACATTTTTATATCCACATGCCTTCCATTATTCGATAATGGGTAAAAGAGTATCACTGTCACGTTGTTTAACGGTGACCATACATTTTTTACCCGTTCCATTTTCAAAGCTTTCAAACACCCAATGACCTATAGTATTTTCTTACAAATTTGAGACCACCAATTGTTATCGGATTATCCATAATGGCATACAACAGTACCTCTCTACAAAAACTTGCCCAATCGAAGGCAATTTTATTTAAAATTTTTATTTCCTGACAAATAAATTGTAATGAACCATCAAATACCTATAAATGCACGAAATCTAATATTGTAATTAGAGTTAAATTAACTTCTCGCAAAAAATGTTCTTGTCATTAATTCGACCAGGTCTCTACTAAGTGTGACCTTGTGTAACCAACAAGTACAAATTCATCACCATCTTTTGTTGAAATTAAATTAATTTATTAATCCCTTCACATTTTTTGCATTTGCAATTATTTCTACGCGGAATTACATTCCATTCAATTAATTTATTTTCATTTTTACAAATTTCATATATTTTAATTAAATTTATATTAAATACAAGTAAATTGAAACCAAATAAACGTAAAGCAGAATGAACATGAAAAAAACAGAAATTCAATAATAAAACAATACCAAAAATTAAACATTTGGAAATTTAAATCGACTAAAATTATACCTTTTTTTCTTTCAAATACTCTACATATAGAGTAAATCTTTGCAACATTGCAAAATTATTTAAAGTTTTAACCAGATTTAACCAAATCAGTTCTTAAAATAAACATAATAAAGTTAAAGATTTTGTGGAATAGAATTAATAAGAAAACAAATTTCCATATCGTAATTTTATATATTTATTTTGGATTTTATCTATCTAAAGAGTGTTTTCCTAACTAAAAAATGTTCTAAAGTTTAATATGATTTTCGCATTTACAAAAAATAAGTAATAGGTTTCCACAGTAAAACTTTATTTTCTTTATCTTATAATGTACTAAACCCTTGATAACATCGAATTCTAAATATTTATACCGTTTATATTTATTTTTAGCTACTGGAGAGGAGTAAACCGCGTTAAAAATCTTCAATCTAAGGTGTTATGCGTACCCTGCTGATGGATGAATAGATGGATGGGTAAACCCTGTCTTTATCGGTGGCATCCAGATACCAAGATGTAAATAGTCTTGCTCGGTTATGCGGGGCTCTAATCGAGAGGATCCCTAGCTGCTATATAGACCAGTCAATTAAAAAAAACGACTTCCCTCATTGAACATATGGTTTAGGAGATGGTAAAACGTACTCCCGAAAGAGAAATATCTCTGGAGGTGAAGGATAAACTCCTGAGCTCCCCGATGAAAAATCAGATGGGAAAAGAAAGATGTTAAGTGGGGTGGGACTGCAACGGGAACATTATACGAAGAAGTCCTTAAATAGGTCATTCAAAGGGATGAGCCCCAGAAGTGTTTGGAATGGGATAAAACCAGTTCAAAAAAAGCGATGGAAAAAGATTTCGTTCGGATGAAAGCACCCCTGAGGATGCTGTTCCGAAAAAGGTCAGGACTGGTACGATGTCTTATGGGGCTGGAGTTGGTGGACACAGAGTGGAAATAATCCACTCAGACGTGGATTGGCTCATTGAAGCAGACTGCATAAAGCCATCCTAAGGGCCGTCGAGGATTTACCTGGAGACAAACCTGTAGTAAAATTCTTTGGCTGTTCACATCCGCCAGGTTGGCTTCAGGCCACATGTGCCAACAAGCGAGATCTGAATGGCTAATTGAAGGGGCCTAACGACTCAAATCATGGGAAGAAGCAACGCTAAAGGCAATAGAGGAAAAAGTTCTTCCTAAAACTCAGGTATGTATCGCATACATTCCTAACGAGTACAAAAAATTCTTTTAGATGCTGAAACTGACCTCAATAGACTAAGGAAGATGAATCGGAGCCTGAAGACATAGGAATGGAAAGTACTCCACTGTGAAAAGCCGGTCCTGGACACACCTGGACCTTCATTTAAGAAGGCACTGGAGCAATTGAGCTTCAAGTCTCTCTTTGAATTCGGCTAAATAACTATTAGACCATCCTGAAACCAGGAATGATGATAGGCCATGCACTTCGTGAATCATGGGCGGAGCTGGAGTGAGAAAGTGAGTAATTAGCAACGTCCACGAGAAAGGGAGGACAAGTTTAGGACTTCCAAAGTAAAAAGGGGGAACAAACTCTCCCCTAATAGCAGAAAAGGCAAAGGTACGGCTGAAAAAACCATACCTTCCAAGGACTCTGTAAGAAAGAGTCCACCCACCCAAGGGTAAAAATGGCGGGTATTAAATTAACCCAAGCAAACAGAACAGCTAACATTGCGGGTATAGTATCCATCTTAACTAACTATATCACAGTAGTAAGGGGAAAACCAGAGCCTGCATTTTACTTAGGAAAGATATTAACTGTTGTTTGCTTACAGGTTTCCGCACAGCTTACCATTCAGGAGGATGGGAGCAGACGGGATATAGTCAAATGCTCCGGATACTTCCAGGCGAGCGAGGGGCAGCAAGTCCCCCACCTGCAATGGTTACGGAAAAGGAGGAAAGGACCCCAATATAAAAAATTTAGCAATCTTTGTTACCAATAAATGTCAAGACCTTAAAGACATAACAATGAGTACTGAGGCAATCAGTAATAAAATTGTTAACTGACACGTGTCTAACGAGCCGTCATGCTCGGATCACAGACACATTGACTTTACCTTAAAGATGGGTAATTAATTAATTAATTTTAGGGACCCAAAATGTACAGATTGCAACGGTTATCGCACAAGTCTGGAGGGGTAAGCAGGGCATATACCCAGAAGAATCAAAACCAATTGGAAGAGGCCACTGATGGTATCAGTAGTGCAATTCTGGAAGCATACTAGGAAAACTGTCCGTTAAACCCAAGACGAATAATAGACAAACTCCTTGGTGAAACAGGAAACTGGACAAATTAAGAAAAAATGTAAGGAAAATTGAGGAACTGGAAAAATATAGAAGCGCTCTTACAGAATAGAACAAAGAGATAAGAAGAACCAAGTCTAATCCCAGACCTATAAGAAGAAGAACATCCTTATTATCCTGCGAATCTTTTTAGAAGGTTCTGGGCTAACTTGAACTTACTATCAGTCATTGAACCAGAAGAGTTTTCCTGAATGAAACCAGTGCATCTTCAGAAATATAATAATAGAGAAAAAATAAAAATGAATATTTTGAAGTCACGGTTAAACCTTTACTAAGTGAACTTAATGTATTGCTATTAATACAAACTATTTAATCTACGCGGGGTGTTTAACCTTAACAAGCTATTTCTAAGGAGCGTGTGATTTTCCTTATATTTGCAATTAACAGATTATTGTTAAGAACAGTAAACAACTAAACGGTTGAATGAAACTTCCACTATTTATTCGTAAAATACGTTTTAAAATCAATTACAGCTGTTTTTAACGTTTAGTTGTTTACTGTTCTTAATAAGATATACACTCGCACAGTAAGGGTTAATATAATAAATTTCATAACAGATTATATGATAATTGAAATAGAAGTTTAAGAAATGTTTTCTAACAGATCAAATTCAAGCGTAATTTTTGTCAGTTGGTTTGTTGAATCAAGTTTCATGCTTTAAGAGCGCAATATTTTGTCTCACATGTCAAAAATCTTTAAGTAATATAATATTAACGTATTGTTTAGAAATTTAATATAAGCGAAACTCTATTTGGTGACATAAAAGGAATTGTTTCTTTGTACATTATTTTACAACCCTACTTCTCTTTGCCATAAGGTTTCCATTCTTTATGAATTTGTATGTTGTTGTTATCACAAAAACCAAATTATTAACTACAATTAATCAATGGAATTCTCATGTAAAATATTATTGAGTTTATACAACAATGTACAAAGAAGTAGTTCAGTTATCGCCAATATGATAATAATATATAATAAACAATTGTTAGTTATTGAATATTCTATGCCTTCCATTTGAAACGCGATCGATACAAATGGCAAAAACAGCAAGATGACCGACAAGTATTCCAGAATTATATAAATGAAAATATGAAAAAATTTTGGGTTCTTCTCCAACTGACTTTAAATTTGTAACATAACCGAACCAGTTCTCAGGGCTTTGTTGATTGACTGAAATTAAAGTTATGGTACTTTTGTATAGTAAATAAAATTTTCAAAATAAAAATTATTATGGTAGATAAGAGAAAGTAAGTTTGTTATGCAAATTAGTTTACTAACAAATGAAGTATAACAAAAAAGAAACTTTTAATGTGAACATGAAAATGGCTTTTGCATGTAAAATAAAGATATGCTATACTTCTTTGATGGATTGACTAGTTTATGAAAACTACGAGTCAAACTTTGAAATTCAATCTATCTTAAAGTTACCTACTTATTTGCTTTGTGTACAGTCTGCTCGACTGTAAAAATTTGAAAAGTCATATTTTTAAAAAGCAAACTTTGTAGTAGCCGAATGGACGTCTGTAAAACTACTTTTAAATGTTGCAAAATTGCTTTCATAACTTGGCTCTCGTTTAAATTTCAATATCTGCAAATACGCCATAATATTGAAGTTGGTTTCCAATTTCACAAGTATATTTTTTGGTAAATCTCATTTTTTTTATAATCTTACTTAGATGGGAAAACTACCTTAATACAATACCTAAAATTTATAATTATAAAAACAGCCTTTCATAGTGTTAATCCCTTTATAAGAAGAAAACTAGGGGAAATGTGCCTAAGAAAATATCATTATAACCATTTTAGTTTTCTAAAATATAAAGTAAATTTTTATAAAATAATTTCCTATATAATAATACTGCATGTTTTAAAAAATAACCATGTAGGACTCCTTTAAAAAAATTACTAAAAGTGTTTCTAAATAGTTTTATTTGACAAAACATATGAACAATTAACATATCAAAGTATAACCAACTAATATAATAACATATTAGATACATAGTTTACTTCACATGTAAAAAGTTTGCAAGTCGTGGTAACACCAGCGCATTCATTGTGGCACCACGACTTAAATATTTGGCATCGAATCCAAGTTTTTCTTGCACGTGAGTTCAAGTAAAATTCGTAACAGTGAAGGCAATTAGCATCGTTATCGTCTGAGACATATTTACGTGTTTCCAGAAATTTATCCAGAACGGATTCGTCTTCATCAGAAGAGTCACTGTAAATGACAATTCGTTTTACTATCAGGACTCCTTTATTTCCTTTTCAATCACTTTTTCTTTAATTTCTGGCGTTGAATTCCAATGACCTTTTTCCACGTCTTCTGCCTTTTCGTTTATCAAAGCCAATGGCTACAGCTTATGGAGGAGGTAAAATTTCATTCATCGAAATTTCGACACCTGAGGATGAAAACAAGTTAAGGCCAGACTTATACGTCTCTTGCATGTTTAATTCCATTTGGTTCTCATCGTCAGCGTCTCAAATGGGCCTATCCGTAGCTAAAGCTGGTGCAAATGAGGATTGAAAAGTTGGAAGCCAATCTTTTTGAAGGAATCTATCGCATTTGCTGGTGCAGCACTCAAGTAAGCTTTTTTGAGAAGGTCTGCAATTTCGAATTGGCGTACTGCATTTCCCGGGTAAAATTATTTCCTTGCGCCCTGGTCTACCATGGAACACAAATAAGTAGTTCATCATAGGCCACATTAAAAAAATTTAATAAAATTTCCAATTGTTCTTTCCCATAACCTTAATTTTTGCTCGATAAATAACATGCAATAATTCCTACATTGAACATAAAACAAAAAATATCCAACATTATGCCTAGCTATTTTTTTACATCGATGCTTACCAATTTAACTTATTTATACGTGTACGTGAGCGCTTATAAACTAGTTAGAAGCTTCAATCAATCCAATCAACGTGTTGCTAGTGTATTATACACGGTATAATTGAAAATACATCTATTGGTTCTTCACATAGACACATTTTCCCTATAATTTTGAAGGCGGTATGTACCTTTTAAAACAGTTTGAAAATTGTTAAAAATCCCATAAATTTGGTGTTTTCTGATAGTACCCTTTGTATATACGCAAATAACTAGTTGCTGTTAAATTTGAACTTTCTAGCTTTCTGGAAGTGAGTTATACTTTTGATGATCTATGTATCTATTATATATCAGTAAGTCATATAAAATAGGCTCTCCTCAACATGTTTACCAAGTTTAGTGTGTTTATAATGTACAGTTTTTAAGTTATGAAGGAGTCAAAAAGTGTCTACAACAGACGTGTAAATATAGGTACACACGGTGCCTCTTTTTCATGTATAGATTTGTAATGTGAACCTCAAATTTGCCTAAAATTTTTAATATGAACTTTTATTGTTATCTATTATTAGAGCAGATCTGATAAGCTTTATTAAACAAATCAATCACCCTGTATTTTGGAGTCTTTATCATCAATGTTGTTAATTATTAGAAAAATCGCAAATTTCCTGATCTATAGCTTTACAAGAAATAAAAGTATACTGCTAGTGAGAAACCGAGAACCATTTGCATAACACAATAAAAATAAAATACATATTTTGTTTGAGAGGATGATCAATGCAAACATGATGATCCAACGATCAAAAAGAGTAACATACTAACATAAAACCCGATCTTATTTAAACTGTTTGTTTATTTTTCTAAAACTGTTTTCGAACTTAAATTGCATGACACATTCACGGAAAATACATAGTTTCCTTCGTGCAAAATGGGATTACGTCTGGTTATTTTCTCATAAGCTGTCATCGATCAAACGTTTTCCTGAATGAACAAATACTCTTGCATCTGGATATAACGAGCTATTTATTTCAACAGTGACAGTTTTTTTGATGGGTTGATGGATTTGGTGGTGATCAATTACCCAGTTTTTTTTTTATTTTTATTAGCATTAATTTATTTTAGTGTTGCTGGTAACGATTGTGCTTGGATTTTCTTTATTATACAGTATCCGCCAAAATAAACAGTCCCCAATATAAAAGATATATTTATAAATTAATTTTTATAAATGTGTTCAAAATGTGCACCAATGCATTGCAAACAAGATTCATAACGTTTCTAAAGATTATTGAACATATTAAAGAAAAGTGTTTGGTGCAAATGTTAAAAATAAGTTATTATTCTTTTTAAGAACAGTAAACAACTAAACGTTTCAACGAAAGTTCCACTTTTTATTCGGAAAATAGGTTTTTAAATGCAATTACAGCTGATTCGCTAAAATTAGCATCGTCAGATTGACGTATTATTGTCATATAAGTTACATTTTGTTTGTTTGTAAAGAGCTAGGTACTTGATGTTGATTAGGTGGTATTAAGGCTAGACCAAGTATGGAAGTAAGGCATAACAATATTAAAGCCTAGATGTTATTAGCCCTAAATGATATAGAAAAACCAGGAAAAAACTATATCATGCTTATCAATAACTTAATATATTTGTGTTACAATTATATATGTATATGTATTATTCTTTGCGTAGTTCTCCAACAGTTTCCGGCGAATTTTCCGAGCGAAATTTGAAATCTTTTATCATTCCCCAAATGTAGGCATCAGGTGGCCTTAAATCCGGTGAATAAGATGGATACTCGAAGTTTGTGCGACGAGAAATTATTCTGTTATAAAAATGTTCACGGAGCAAGTTTGTGACACGTTCGGCTGTCTGGCTTGTTACGCAGTCTCTAAATCTCTGACAAAAGGTGTCACCATATTATATCTGCACCGCCCCCTCCATGCATCTCTACCTTGACGTAGCAGGAGCTGTAATAAGCGACTGTGGTGAGGGGGCTTGAGGAATCTTTGGGCTATGCCGGCAGTAGCTTGCTACTGGTAGGGTCTCCCATGCTGGACAGGTCAAAGAGGGGAAGTCAGACTAAAGGAGATACACGAGGAGTAAACCGCGTTAAAAATCCCTAATCTAAGGTGTTATCCGTACCGTGCTAATGAATGGGTGGCTGATGGGTAAATTCAGTCTTGAACGGTGGCATCCAGATACCAGGCGGCCTCTGGATGTAAATAGCCTTACTCGGTCATGCGGGGCTCTGACCGAGTTGACTCCTCTTCCCTAGCTGCTCGTGGGACTTATATGGACCAGAAAACAAAAAAGAATGAAGACAATGAGGGTGCTGATTCCCTCATTGAACACATGGAGATTCAGGAGATTGTAGAACGAACTCCTGCAACGGTTGCTGAAGCTAGGAACGCCCTACGAAGAAGCCCTCAAAGAGGTCCATCAAAGGAGGCAACCTCAGAAGTGTTTGGAAGGGGATAAAACCCCTACCAGTAAGAGCGTCGGGAAACGACTTCGCTCGGATGAAAGCACCCCTGAGGGCGCTATTCCGAAAAAGATTAGGACCGACGCGATGTCTTACGGGGCTGCAGCTGGTGGACACAGAGTGGGAATAATCCACTCTGACCACCCGGCTGCACTCATTGAGGCAGAAAATTTAGGAAGGCTGCAGAAAGCCATCCTACGGGCCGTCGAGGATTTACCTGAAGACGGACCTGAAGTAAGATTCTTTGGCTGCTCACATCGGCCAGGATGGCTTCAGGTAAGATGTGCCAACAAAGCGAGCTCTGAATGACTAATTAAGGCGGTTAATTGACTCAAACCAAGGAAAAGAGCAACGCTAAAAGCAATAGAGGGCAAAGATCTTCCTAAAACTCAGGTAAGTGTGGTTCTGGTTCGAGCTAGAGGGTTTAAAGCACTCAAAAGCAATTAAAAAGAGGTCTCAAGAGCTGCTGAATATGAGCAGACAGGACCTACGAATAATGATAGGACTACTGACTGAACACAGTCGTCTTAATAGGCACATGAAAACAATTGGACTGGTAGAGAGTGCGGACTGCAGATTCTGTCAGGCTGAAGATGAAACGGTGGAGCATATTTTGTGTAACTGCCGAGATCTCGAGAAAATAAGGATCAATAAATTTGGTCTGCATCAACTCGAGCCCAATGACTTCATGGAAGTGTCGCCAACGACCCTGATGAGCTTCATTAGAGGCATAGGGCTGATAGAACGACTATAACGTAGGGGTGAGCTACAATAGATCTTTCAGGTCGCAATGGAAGGGACCTGGAACGACCACTCATATAGAACCTAACCTAACCTAACCTATATCTGCACCGTTATTGACAGTAACTCGCTGCTCATTCTCTTCTTCAGCAAAATTAGGACCAATTATTCCATGACTAGGCACAGTAAACCTAATGGTTACCGAGCACTGTGAAGAGTCTTTTTAGCAATGACAGATGTTCAAACCCAAGGAATCGTTTTTTTTGTCGGTTGATGTAACTGTGGAAGTGAATGTGACTTTCCTTAGAAAACCCTACGTTTCTTAAAAAATCAGTATCTTCATACACCAAGCTCACCACCATAGACAAATAAAAAAGAGAAGGATTGCAGTTTATGCCGTTCAAGGCATAACGTTTCTGTGCAACTATACCACGCATCGAGTCGCTACCGTCATTTGGTCTTCAGTGTCGATAAACATCATAAAACATCCTAGTAGGTATATCTACTTTTAATTTATTAAAAATAATAATATTCAAAATTAATCATACATTTGTTGGTGTGAATCTGTACGTGTACTCTGTAACAGATTAGAAAGGAAATTTCTTTCTATGTTAGGAACACAAAACAGTCTAACAGTCTAACATCCCAGACTTTAGATTGTTTTGTGGGTTAGACTGTTTTGTGTTCCTAACATAGAAAGAAATTTCCTTTCTATTCTGTTACAGAGTACACGTACTGGTTTGTCTTTCTCAACGTCACAGACAACAGACAATCGTCAGTGTTTTATGGTCAAATTCAAGTAAAAGTGTCAAAATCAGTTTATTTTTTAGTTTAAAATTTATTTAGGATAGTTTTAATCAGAGGTTCTAGTAAAGGAAATAAAAGTAAGGGAACCTTTAAAATGTCATTACCAGGTATAATTCTTCTTAATTGTAAACTTCGTCTCGCACGTCTTGTGCAACACGGACTGGTCCAAATGTGTGTTATTGCGTTGATATAATGTCACTTTTCTTTAAATAAAATATAACAGGAAAAATGTTTTACCATGTTTCTGTAGAAACGGGAGTCCGACGTCACTTATATCATGAAATATTTGACTTTTAGATTTCATGATTATCAAAATTACCTCATAAAAAAAAGTCGGCTTATTGTTTGTAAGTCACATCAAGCCTCACCATGCTCGCTTGTGTTTACTTCTTTGACAGTTTGGTTTTGCACACTGATTAGCATTTGAATCGAATCGGGAAGTTATTGACATATTATTAGCCATTAGCCATTAAGATTGTGGAACCAAAACGTCAAACATTTATAAAGAAAATGCCCTAACGTACAGCCATACAGCACCTATTATCGTCACAAAATTTTTTTCTAAGAAATAAATTATTTTTTATATTTCGCCCTTATAAAAATCTTCATTATAAAACGCATTTGCGTATCGTAATGTAACTTTTACGCACGCAAATTTTTGTTTTAAATGGTTGTCAACATGAGTGAAATATCTAATGACAAATATTGACAATGCCAGTTGTGGCTAATAGCAATTTATTAACTTTATGCTGTTCTTTAATTAAGTGTTTGTGAATACGAATATCACCTTTTACTTATATAATATATTATTGGTGTATTATTCATTTTAAAATATTTTAAAACATCATTTGATAATTTAAATGTCAAAACTGTCAAATGTTATAATTTATACCAACATACTTTTTAAAATCAAAATTTTCGTAATTTATATACAAATAATAAATTATTTTAAAAAATGATAAAATGGCGAAATATAAAAAAGATTATAAACAACTTACTTCATATTGCTGTTGTGACACTCGTTCTTTAAAAAACTCGTGTCATAACAGCAAGCCATATGAAATGCCTTGTTTAATATACTATTTTATAGATACCTACCTAAATTGTTTATGACAAATGCAAAAAAAAATATTCCTTTTTCATCATATAAATTGTGCTTAGATAAAAAATCATATAGTAAAATTAAAACAAAAAGCGTTGCACGTCATAGATTTCAATGTCGTCATTCGTCAGTGATAACAACACAATATTTAAAAAATAAAAAATTTTCTCATTTAAAATTTAGTTATTTTAGAGCGCCATTGTTGTGCAAGAAAACGCTGTTGCCAAACAAAAAATATCGGATATATTATTTTCTTCGTGTTCTCCAAGTATTAAACGAAGAAAACTATTAGTTACTGTTCTTATCAGAACAAAATAGAATATCTTTAGTGAATTATCATTGTTGTTTGGACGCTTTTAAAAGCTGTACATTCCTTGCTTGCGGACAAAGAAATATTTGAAGGTAGTGAGTCTTCTTTGCGTACAATACTGCATAAAATTGGCTTTAAATGACAAAAAGAAAATCCACGTAGAAGCCTAATGGAACTTTCTCATACTGTATGTAAGCGAATACAGTTTTTAAGAACATATAAGCAGCTGAGAGAGGAAGGACTTTTATTAATCCATTTATGCTTAAAATAAATACTTTTACATTTACAGTATTTTTATTTTTAAAGTAATCCTCAAAATATTTGTTCTTATATTGTTTTATTAATATTGTTTATAAAACCTGTTAGGCTAGATAGTATTTATTTATTGGACATCGTCAAATTGGTTTTAAATTATTTTTTATTTTCAATTTCAACTGTATGTAATTGTTCCCAATTTTTCTTACTAGTTTTAATTTTACTATAGTAAAATGATTTGATGCTTTAAAACCAAATAAACAGTAAATTTGTATTTGATACGCCTCTGTGATATAAATAAGCCTCGTCCTCCCCTTCTACATGCTGTGTTGTTTATGTGGCTTACAAAAAACGCTATGGTAATGAAAATATCGTTCCTTACTTATTTACTTTATTTTTCATCTGAGAAAATTATAATTAAGGGACCGGAAAAGTGACAAGTTGGATTAGAAAAGAGACAACGGTTCAAAAACCACTAGTTCTAAAACGAGTAAAAAACAGAAAAGAAACACTTCTTCTCATTACTCAAAAACCGGGAGAAAAGCTGGCAAATTCACTCTTATTAGTCTAGTCTTTGATGTAGATGTGGTAGTGCCAAGGTATTATAGAGAGGACGATTGATTTACAACAGCTCTAAATAATAATATTTCGAAACTAATTACTTATGTCGTTTTAATTAAAGAAAAAAAATTCAATGAAGATGTAATTAGAAAATATCTGAAATAATCTCTAGGTTTCCAAAAATTGATATTGGATAAAAATTTTAGCTGTTAATTTTTTTATCTCTACAAGTATATCTAATATAAAAATTATATAATACTAAATAGTATTAACTAATTTTATTTATATTAAATAATATACATTGACTTTACATAATGACATTCACAGTTTATCACTATTATAAACAACACGCCCCCTTAATCGTTAAATGTTAATAAATTAAAATCAAATAATTTATAAAACAAACGATTACAAACAAAAAATAAAGAGTAAATATTGCAATAATATAGTGATAAATAAATAAAATTAATACAACAATACATTATGATGAAAGTCCCATATTATCTACACATGTCTTAAACTTTGTGGGTCCTAATGCTTTAGTTAGAGTATCTGCTCACATATTTTCAGTAGGTACATAATTGAGATTTATTACCTCGTTTTCAACTTGTTTCCTAATAAAATGAAACCTAGTATCAATATACTTGGTTCGACTGTGGTTTACCAGGTTTTGAGCTAATTTTATTGCGGACAGACTATCACTACATATAGATGGTTATGCAATGCAATTCACCAGTAATTTCAGAAATAAACTGCCTTAAATAACACGCCTCCTTAGTTGGCTCCGTGACTGCCATATACTCAGCTGATGATAAAGCGACAGTATGTTGTTTTATACTCTACCAAGACACTAAACCATTTGATAACTTCATATTATAAAATCCTGTATATGACCGTCTTGTTGCTGCATACAGTTTGCCCAATCAGCATGTGCATAACCATACAACGATTTGTTATCATTTCTGAAAGTAATGCAATAATCAATAGTACCTTTCAAATACAGTAACACTCATTTAGCTGCTAACCAATGTGATTTATTATAGTTACTATTGAACTGTCCTAAGTAACTAGTAACAAAGGCTATCAGGTCGGGTAATCGTTGCTAAAAATATGAAAGAGCCAATAAGTTCTTGATAGGGATAGGAACACTTTTCCCGACCACCATGTACATTCGATTCGAACTTTGTACACTGTAATGGAGTACTTGCCACTTTACAATTTTTCATCCCAAATTTATTCAAAATTTTCTTAGGTACGTTGACATATTATTTTCGTGTCATTTTCCTGAGTAATATTTATATCTAAGAAATATACATTTCCCAAGTCTTCCAATGTAAAAACTCTTACACTGTCAAAGGTGATCATTTTTATAAAGAAAACCATAATGTCATCAACAAACACTGACAAAATAATTAGTTCTTCACTATAAAACTTTATATACACGCAAGGTTCCGACGGTGTCTTCTTGAAGCTAATTGAAGATAGGATAGGATTTTTGTAATAGACAAACCTTGTCACCCGTTGAGAAACCATGAGGTTGTTTTATATAAACCTCTTCTTGAAGTTTCCTAATCATATAGACCAATAAGCCTAACGTCCTTTCTATTCAAGACATTGGAAAAGCTAGTGGATAGGTACATTAACAACAAAGCTCTGAAAACTCGCCCTCTAGGCGAGCGTCAGTATGCATACCAACAGAGCAAGTCAACACCACTGCATATTTTTGTTCAGGGCAATGCCAAATCTGTTAACCACAGATTACTACAGGGGCCTCCTCCGATAAGCCA
The DNA here is from genome assembly GCA_035357415.1 of Ophraella communa. Taxonomy (NCBI): domain Eukaryota; kingdom Metazoa; phylum Arthropoda; class Insecta; order Coleoptera; family Chrysomelidae; genus Ophraella; species Ophraella communa. The sequence goes on from CM068995.1 coordinate 20,138,029, forward strand.
AGCACACGGTAAGGCCTAAAAAAAAGCTATATGAAGAAATAGAGGCAGAACCAATTCTGGGAATGCCAATGGATCAAATTGCCCCACAATATAGTTTTAAAAACGAATACGTAGTAGTCATTCCAGAGAGAAGGGGCTGGGGAGCAGGACCTCCTATAGTAGCGAATCTCAACTATTACACTGATGGCTCTAAAATAGACTCTGAAATAGGAGCCGGAATATACGGGGCACAAGAGAGGATCACGATCTCTCTGAGCCTTGGAAGACATGCCACTGTCTTTCAAGCAGAGGTATTGGCGGTGAAATCTTGTGCAGAGGAGTTGATAAGACGGAAGGAAGAAGGCAAAGAATCATCATCTACTCCGATAGAGTCTTTTCGGACATCGTCAAGTCTGGTGTGGGAGTGTCGCAAGGCCCTCAACATACTAGGTAGTCATAACAGAGTGAACCTAGTCTGGGTGACAGACCATTCTTGAATAAAAGACAATGAAAAAGCTGATAATTTAGCCAAGCAGGGAGCGACTGAGGTCATAATAGGACCAAAATCTTCATGTGGAATTGCCAAATGCCTCGTTAAGGAGAGCATTTAACAATGAAAAAAAAATCAGGTGTTTCACTGGTGGCATGAAACCCCAGGACTAAACTATTCCTTAAAGGCCCGTTGGTCAAATGTCATGCGACCTGCTATCTCAAAGTCGAGAAACGACGAGGATGATGGTGGGAATGCTGACCAGATACTGCAGGCTTAAGGAAACACATGCATACTATTGGCTTAGCAGATGATAGTCTTTGTAGGTTCTGCCAGGAAGAATATGAAACGCCGGAGCACGTACTCTGTGAGTGCGAAGGCCTAGCAAGTGTGCGGTTTCACCTATTTGGAGAAGAAAAACTGGGGACAGCGAGCTATGCAAAGGAGGCGGCGTTAGAAAAAATTGTAATTAAAAAAATACTAAAAAAATAAGAAACAATCTGTAGGTTTTAAAAAATTGATATTTTCAAATTGACAGAATTAAATATTTTTAGTTTTTTTTGTAAACGAGGAACTACCATAAAAATTTAAAACCTACAGATAGTTTTGAATACCTCCCCAAAAAATAAAATATTTTAAAAATAACGGAGATGTTACGGAAGAACTGAAAGATTGCACCAAATAAACTGCCTTATTATTTCTTAGAGATTTAAATTTTTAAAATTGCTATGCAATAAATTTCAAGTGTAGGTACCCATTTTATTTGAGAAACCCTCTTACCTAAAGCCATTGGAGCCAATGAGTTTTTTTTTTAATTTTCTTAGTTGTAAAATATGTCCACAATTACCATGATTTTATTATTTTATTTTTAAAGGGGTCACCCTCTTTACTATTATTGTGTATGGTATAACAGGTCCCTCGAGTTATACAAATTTATTACGATTATTTCTTTATTTTTTACTTCGTTTTAAAATTTTTAAACTCCTTAAAGACAATTTTAGGAATAATGTGATATTGGAAAATATATTTTTAAAGAAGTAGGAAAATCCACTCTTCTTTGTTTAGGACTATTAAAATTAAGGTTTGTAAAACAACTAGACTTCAGATAAATAATTATATAGCAATCATACTCTCGTAAATCTGAAATATTAAAATATAACTTCCTTCTAAAGTATCCATACTTTATTATAGAAATTATTTTACTATTTATTTAAAGGTCGTTGCATTAGCAATGGCCAGATTTGCTCTACGAGATTTAAGGTAGCCCATTATCATATTGCAGCTGAAAAGCATTGTCAACCATATTTACAGAATCGTGTGTGCTCAGAGGAAACACATATGTTTAATTCAAAAAATTAGTGTTGAAACTAGTTTCAGTCTTATCAGACCAGCATCATCCCATTTTATTTTTCAGCCTGATCGACGTTCTGTTTCCTTTAAATCTGTTTTATACTTACAGAAATAATTTTTCTTAAATTTTAATTTATATCGGCATAAGTATTTATATTTACAGTCATTCAACCCACTCCGAACTAATTACTGTATAACTAAAATAAATGTGGATTGAAATAATGTCAATTTTTTTCTTCCTTTCGCAAACAGAATTTTAAAAGTTTCACGTACGTATATGTTTGTGGGATCGTAGTTACCAAACGGGTTACTCCATTTCCATTTTAAGGTTATTTTGAATATTTTTAACAGATGTGATTGATGAAACATTGGATATCACAATCTCCATTGGTAAAAAAAAACTTCTGACAAAGAGATTAATTTGATGATTGAGTAGGTACGGACAATAATTATGTATCTCAACTCCTTTTTTTCCGTCAAGTAATTTCACAAATGTTTATAATTACTTTTTCTTGTTCGAATTTTCACGATTAGGTGTTACCTTCTGATTGTTCATCCCTTTACGAAAGTAATCAACTTTTTTAAGAGTGATGAACGTATAGTTTGACCGAGTAAAAGAAACATTCGGAAGATATGCGAATTTTTTTATACTGATAGGAAGTGCTACGAAAGTTGGAATAACATTTTCGGACAAATTCTCGTTTTATTTTCAGAATATTTCTCTAGTAGGAAGCTGAACAATAAAACCATCTTTAGATTAGCTAGTAAGGTACCAACTAGTATAATAATTTTTCCTGAAACACCCTAATCTACCCACTAAAAAACAATATTGATCGTTATCAAAAATATTGTTGTGCAGAGGTCGTTTATGAACGTGAAAATAACACTAATTTAACTTGTTTAAAAATGTATAACATAATATTTAATAAATACATGTTTTAATACTAGAAAAAATAAGTTTATTTTTGAATCTAGAACGGTTTACATTTATTAAATTTATTTTATTAACCCTTACTATGTGGAAGTCCATATTACTAAGTATAATAAAAAACTATTCTTTTGAAGTCAACTTCCACGTATATTTAAAAAATTAATTTTTAACTTTCGATTACAGCTGTTCCGCTAGAATTAGCATCGTCATGTTGACATATTTAAGTTTCATTTTGTTTTTTTCAAGGTAACTACCTGATGTTGATTAGGTAGTATTGAGGCTAGACCAAGTATGGAAGTAAGATTCAATAAACATATAGATTAAAACAACCAGGTAAGTCAAATTATGCAAAACACCTACAACATACACCTCACTCATACACAGCAATGATATCCAAATACTACACACTTGTGATAAAAAACCAAATTTAGATTTCTTTAAAGAACTTGAAATAAAAAGACATCTAGCAGATCTACAATTTAAAGTTGTTAATGCATCTTGTAAGTTTTCTACCAAACTGTTTACTTTAATTGAGTATTCGTTTTATAGATAAAGACATAAATGTAACACAAATATATTAGGTTATTATAAAGATAAGCATGATATAGTTTTCCTGGTCGTTCTACATCATTACACAGTTATACTGATCTTAGAGGAAAATACATCCAGGATAATCCCTTAGGGCTAATAACATCTAGGCTTTAATTTTGTTATGTCTTATTACTTCCATACTTGATCTAGTCCTAAAACTACTTAATCAACATCAGGAACTTGAAAAAAAAAACCCGACCAAGAGGCCTATCCTCGAATTCGACATTTGTTGATGAAAATTGTAGCACAACTTGAAATAGTGGTATTCTCGACTGCTTTCCTTTTCCAATTCGCATGAGACATATTAAGGTGGATTCATGCAAGCCAACATTAAAACTAAAGCTTCATTTACAACCAGCAAATTAAAATAACAATTAGTAGGTACTTAGAATTAATAGTAACAGCTTGGCATGAATATTATCATTCACAATTTTTTAATTAAAATTTTAATTAAAATATATCAAGGTTTGAAAATAGGGTCCCGGGACCCGTATTCTCGAATCATTAATAATAATTTCTCACTCTCACGGAAACATATTTATCTATCTTTGTCATTCTTACTAAAACATATATCTATCTCTTTATTTTTGTAGGAGTGACAAACGACTCTCGTAGGAATTATTCGAGAATACGGTCCCAGGGCAAACCCCTCTACTTATTTGTCAAGCAGGTGGCGCTGATGACACTACAAAGTTTCCTTATATATAGTTTGCTGCGGTGATTTAAAACCTAATGTAGAGTGCGGTCCAGCAAGGTATTTCTTGTGGAAGGAGGCGATGGATGAAACCTCACTTTTGCTAGCGAATATGGACCGTGTTGCACCAGGTTTGAATTTCACAAACCCTACACTACAGAATTTAAAAATTGCAGGAGAAACGAACGTGGGAGGTACAATAGATTTCTATACGGACGGATCTTAAACCAAATATGGAACGGGATAATCAGAATCCCTGGACATCCAGATTTAATGGGCTGTAGGAAGACATGCAAGTGTAGTTCAGACGGAGCTGTCTACAGCATAACTATAGCACCACATGAAATAACCCACAGAAATGTTATAAGTAAATGAATTGTCATTCATACAGATAGTAGACAAGCACTAGAAGTCCAAAAAAGTCTTAAAATAATCTCGGGAACACTGCTAGAATGTCACCGTGCCTTGACTAAGGCAACTGGGGACAATAAAGTCACAGTTAGCTGGACGAAGGCGCACGCTAGCTCAGGTAACCACATCGCTGACTCCTTGGTCAGAGAGGTTGCTTGATCCATAACCGTCCATAGGCCTAACAAAGCCCCAAACGAGTACACAGCCAAAAGATTCCAGGAAATGCTCAGAAAACAACTCAGACTAGTAACGGAGATACTAAAAGGTCACTGTAGTCTCCAAAAAAACCTAAACAGGATGACGGTAAGCAACACACTTCTATGTAGAGGATATGATCTCGAAAAGTAAATGGTCGAGCACATCCTGTGTAAATTCGGATGAAACATTGGGTGTTGTAAAATCTACTTATAATTTTTACCAGATTACCTTCAGATCTCAATACTTTTGTTAACACATTTTTCTTTCTCTACATATTCCACAGATTTGATGTAATAGTAGTAGACTAAATCACTAGCGAAGCCGAAGCGAAGCTGAGGCTGCAATCAGGACGAAACACAAAAATAACGTTCTACTCCGTGTAATATATACTATTTTTTTTTCAAGCGTGTAAAATAAATAAAAATTAACCAAATATATTTTATGTACCTTAAACAACAAACTTTAGTTCTCACTGAAATAGTTGTCGCCATCCTACTTTTTTTTGACAGTTGTCAAAGTAGTTGGTGTTCGCGTATTGAAAAATAATATTCAATAACAATAACGTAACTGTTGTTTAATATACTATTTTAATTTGGATAATTGACAAATATTAATTAAATATTTTGTATAAATATTGATCAATAAATCGGTATTATTATTTAAGAAATTTTAAATGAACCTTACTTTATGACGTCATAGGCTCCGCCCATAATTTACTTTATCTCCCATGGCCTTTTAAAGACTTTATCTCCCAGTAATCAATAAAGACGTACTTTTACTACGTATATACATGCACATAAAGATGCAATTATTGACCGCTTGAAGAAAAAACATTTTTTGTTTAATTTATTATTATACTGCTTGGTGGCAAATAACATTTTATGCCAAGTACTTACTGTATCCTTGCGCCGGTTGTCCTTTAAACTTCTCTGTTTCCAATCCCTTTTATGCGACGTGTCTGAACTGAAGGATCTTAACATCGGTGTTGACTGCATGTTTCTGAAAACAATACTTTTTTTAAAATACTTTTAGTAACAGGATCTATTTTTAAGAATATTTTAATAACAATAAAATTGTTGACAACGTAAAATAAAGAATCTGTTAGTAATTGTTTGTTTAACCACCTCGAAATAATCTCCTTGACTTTTTGTTAATTTGTTTAATCTATTTTCAGTCCGATTTGTTTAACTTAAAATACTATAAAACTGCCACTGTTGTTTTAGCGGAAACCTTAAGTCGAATTCACACGTAAACACAATCAGTAAATGGGTTTGTTAACGGGAATTAGAAAAAAAAAATGAAAACGATACTTTTAAAATTGGATTTTCTGCCTTTTGTACACTTTTAAGGGATTGTGAATGGTTCTTGATAGGCTTTCTTTATAGAATCTGTTGTTAAATGAAGTGAAATCTAATTTTACTCAAATTTAAAAATGGAATCAGTTTTTTTAATCTACTAAGTTTTTCAATAATCAGGAAGTTAGCTACATTTCACTGACTTTTTTACATAACAGTTTTTATACAAAATAAACAATATTTTCATTATTCAATGAAATATACAGGGTGTTTCGAAAAAACTAACCCCGTAGCAGTTGTATTGCTTGAACTAAAAATTTTTTTTGTAAAATGGTTTTTCAGTGCTGCCACGCTAGAACAAGAATCCAGAGTGTATGACCACTTTCTGGGTGATATTGGAGCTCGCTTATTTGGTTTCTGTAGTATGACATAGAGTTCACAACTGAAGATTGTAAGTTGGCTAGGGAGTCTGATAAACTCAGAGCAGTCTGTACTGTGCGCTGCTAGTGTTTTCTCTATCATACTGCAATAATTCCAACTTGATGATAATATTCTGTGACGTCTACGGTGGTAACGGATAAGGCGGTTCTATTCTGGTATTAGTTCTGCTCCAAGTAAAAACAAATAGCCCTGTAGTCTAATTTTCAGTGGTCTTGGGAGTCTGTGTAGTAGATGCTTTTTATTATACTATAAAATAGTGACAGGTTCATCGGGTTTAGAGGTGATGTTCGGATATTGCTGGCATATATGATAGAAAGCCCATTCTTCTTATTTCAAGAGGTTTTTCTTACTCGCCTCGTTCTAAATACTCCTAGACTAATCCTGAGTGCCGCATTTTGTACACTCTAATAAGGCTTTCTTGATCTGCTACCCACTCTGTTACTGCTAGAACTTTGATAATATTTAATATTTTCTTGCATTCTATTACAAGGTCTTCATGTGAGTTTGAAGTCGAATGTCAAACCTAAGAGTTTTGTTTTACTTGTGCGGATCAGGGGTTGGATGTCAAGAGTTAGTACCACTTGTTCAATCTCTCTGTTGTTTTCGTGCTGGACATTTGAACCCATGTAAATTGTCCCAGTTAAACGGCATCCAGCGCATTTTGAACTAAGTGTTGGGTGGTGCCTACGATTCTCCCACTGCAGAAAATTACAAGGTCAGACAGAAGCATCAAAGTGTTTAGGTCTAGAATAATTTAACAGAGGAATGAATAATTATTATTCCAATATCAAGTAAACAAATATTATTGTACTTCGGAGGCATGTGCACCAACACAATATCAAGTAAAAGTTTGGAAATGGGATTCTTCAAATGCGCGAAATTTTTTGATAAACCACGTATAAAATTTTATAAAAAATAAAAATGTTTGTCTATTATTACATCTGAGCAGTCGATGCATATTTTTCATTTGCACAACTAACTTTTGTTTATATTTTAAATTTACGTTTTAAATATCAAATTATTTTATTGAAAAAACTAAATCAATTTTCGTTCTATACAAAAGGTTTTATTTATGCAAAATAAAAGCAAACAAAAACTGATTATTCAAACTTTTTGACAATATATTATATTTTAGTGAATTTGTTAATTCATATTGATCCGACATAACATCAGTTGTGTCAGGCACAGTTTAGTTTTGTTCTATAAATAGAAATAAAAATGGGAAGAAAGTTAACGTCAAAATAATTAAAGTATCTGATATACCATGATAAATAGTATACTTTAAATAAGTACGAAACGGTGGTAACATCAACAAACGTATATAAATAGTGTATAATTTTCTACCAAAAATACTTTTACATATTATAAAATACACACTTTAGTGGTAACTGTGACTGGAAGACAAACAAGAAGCAAGAGAATAGACGTCGTTAATATGACACAAAGACAAGTAAAGCAAAGAGATGGGAATCGAAATCTATGTTACAAGAATTATTTACATCTTGACTCAGAACTTTAGATTGATATAAAACTTAAGACTTTGTATTATACAAAGAACAGAAATTAATCACATTTTTCAAAAGGGTTTCTTTACAGCGAGCGTAATGTCCCGTTAGCTGATCATCCATCACAGTATCCTTAATTTAGAAACAGCGATTAAATATCGGGAATGCAGGAATTGGAATGAATAGCAAACCAGGATAACCAAGAAGAAAAACATACAAACGCCTTGGTAGAGCGAAAAACCAGATAAATTAAGAAAACATGTAAGCAAAATATTTGCAGAGCTTGAAAAAAATCGGCACTGCTATATAGAACAAACTTATCAGCGCATGAAATCACTACATTCTTTCTAAGGATTCTAACCAAGCACAGTGTGTTTTCTAAAAAGACAGGATTAAACCTACCTACATCAAATCCAAAAAACATATAGTCCTTAACACAACATTTGGCGAAAACCAATAGAGTTCCTGTGGGTTCCAAGGCATAGAAGGAAATGAAGGGGCCGACAAATAGGCAGATGATAACATTCAGTCCAAAAGAATGATGCAAGCGCCTTGCATCATTCTCTTGCCTGATGAGGATGAAGAAATCGCACAAGATGTAGTATTTAGAATTCCGGTACTTGATGTCAGATGGAATAGAATCCTCGGTTTTATGTGAATAAATGACCACAGGGGTACGAGTAGAAAGGCATCATTAAAAAGATCTCATGGTTTAGTTAGAACCTGAAATTCGATAGTCTCGGAAATGCGGGTACACAATAAGCTTATCAGCTGGTCGGTCCTCTCATATCGAACGAAAAAGCTAAAATAATGAAGAACAATCGTTGCTTTACCAGAAAGTCAATCTATCACTGATACAACTTTTCTTTTATAACTACTGATAGAGAAGTTTATAGATTTTAACAATTTTAAGCTTCGTCGATCTGAAAGCATTTGACAGAATTTGATTGACAGATATATAATACAATTCATGAGGTATAAGAACATAGATGCTAAACAAATAAAGAATAAAAGCAAAATACGTAAAGTGCACTGTGATGGTAAATTATAAAAAAAAAACTTTCAGTAGTAAAAAACACTTAAAAATTAGATTGTTTGCCACTTTTATTACCAAGATTAATTTTTTCTAAAGTTTTACGTATCTTACTTTGCAGTTTCTTAAGTATGTTCACTCTCGCTGAAATCATGGTTAGCTACCTGCCTTTTATCTTCAATATCAATGGAGAATTATTGTAACGTAATTTTCCATGACGTAAAAGAAAAACTTGTGAAATGGTTTCCCAATATTCGCAAATCCGACAGTTTAATCGGATTTCACTTTTTCGAGCGTTCATCAGACCAGTCCCGACGAGGGCAATCGCGAATCCCAAAATCCCATCCCTACTCGGGTAGGTTCCTAATTGAAAAGGGATCGAATAAGATGAACTGTTACCATAAGGGACGTAGCCTAAAGGTTTTTTCAATGTATATTTTAAAAAACATTTAGAGACAGTTAATTAAATCAGGCAAATTGTCTCGAAAGTATTCGTAACAGTCTAGCAAATTTAAAAAATATATCCGAACTTATTTAATCCACGGAAAAGAGTGAAGATTTTCCGTTAGAAAATGTGCTCAGATTAAAAATATTCAATACTTAATTTTACTCGTGTTGGTGTTGGTTTGAAAACTAAGATTAATATAAATCCATTTTTATGCACCAGTTTTATGCACTACTCCTGAAGATGTAACCAAAAAATATCAATAATGTTTATAATATAAAGGTCTTTTAAGATTGAAACAATGATGCCGTCTGCCATCCAGACTTAAATCTAATAGACTGTATTACTAATCCTATTAAGTTTTAAAATATTAATAACCTGGAGTAAGCAGAATTGCTCAGAAATAACTTGCTGGCTTAATTAGAGCCGTAATTAAGGTGTTAAATATTTGAGTGCAGGTTTAATGTTCCAATGTATGTACCTATAAAAAAACTATCAAAATATTTCAATTATGATAAAATTTTAGTTTAGTTCGGATAGTTTATTTGTTTCACTTTTGAACGTTATCTCAATGTTTTCTTTCAGATTTCTTAGTTCATTTTTGATCTTATATTTAAATAGAATATTTAATGTTATTTCAAATAAAAATGAAGGGGAAAGAAGAAGCAAAAAAAGTAATGGGTTTTATCGAATAAATTAATATGTACTCGTATCTAGCTCAGATGAAAAAATAAAATAGATAAGTAGATATATATTCTTTAACACAGCGTTTGTTTGTAACCCACATACACAACACAGCATGTAGAAGGGTGCGAAGGTTTGTTTATATCACAGGGACTTATCATAAAATTTACTGGTTATTTGGTTTTAAAGCATAAAATCATTTTACTGTTTTTTTTATCTCATAGATAAAAATAAATATTATTTTCTTGCATTTACCATAAATAATTTAGATAAGTATCTATGAAAAATAATTTATTTCTTAGGAAAAAAAAATGTTGTGACGATAATGGTTGCTGTATAGCATTACTTTTCCATATTAATATTTGACATTTCGGTTCCATAATCTTATTGGCTAGTTCATGTCATTAAATTCCCGGTTCGATTCGAACGCTTCAATCACTGTGCGGAACCAAAATGTCAAAGAAGTAAATACAAGCGAACATGGTGGGGGATGATGTGGGTTACAAACTCAGAGTAATAAGTAAACATAGAGATGCCACAACAACACAATAACATACAGTTTGTAGTCAATAGCAATGAACCTATAATTGAGAGAGATGGAAAATAAAATTGACATCTAGAGGTGTAGCAAAACCTTAGAACATAAAATAGTAAGGAAGTATTGCTCGTTCAAGGACAGGTGACCGGGATGGTTATCCAAGATGGCTACCGGAAGTTACTTTTTAACAGTGGCGTCCTATATTTTTATTTGTAGAAAAATAATGTCCTTATTGAAACATACCTATTATTATTCAGTATGAACACTTACCATTATATATTAAAATAACCATTTTAATAAGGAAAGTAGAGGAAAAAAATAGTATAACATTGCCTCAATTGGAGGTACTAGATTTAAGGAAATAAAACCAGTTATATACTACACAATTTTTATTAAAATTTTTCATTCTACCACTATTGGCCCTTAAATTGAATTTTCTGTAAACATGTCTAATTTTTTTTACATTATTTATTTTACGTTTACATTATAAGTATCATAAATTCTTGTTTTTAAATATACTTCACATCACAGATGCTTTTTATAAGTTGTTTCCTACGAGGATTTTCAGAAGTAGATGGTAGAATTTCAGGAACAGGAACTGGTGAAATAGTTTCACTGCTAGTAGTTATCTCTTCAGCATAAGGGTAATTAGTCCTTACCTGCATAGAAAAGGTATATATTAGTGAAATATATGTTTAAGTAAAATATATGTAAATAGATTTGAGAAAAAATATAGATTTGGTCAATGTTATTAAAGCAATTTGTGGATGTAATAATTACTTACATATTTCATTCTTGCGATTTTAATTGTAGCTATACCATTTGGTACTAGTATAACAATTACTGAAGAAATTCTATCAAATGATTGTTCTGTAAAATGTTGTGGCCTAAAAAGCTATTCTTGCCTAGACTCCAGTTATCTTTATCCACAATATTTAACCATTTCCGTCTAATATTTTCATCCCGTGGGAAACTGTGAATGTAATAATGTGTTAATTAATACACAAATACATTTATTGTACAACGTTGCTTTATAATACTCCATAGACAAAAAAATAATTGACATATACAGTTATGAGATTAACCAAAAAATTGTAAATTCAAGATAATTAAAATAATATATCCTCTTTGCATTATTCATACGCCTATGTCACTTTAAGTAGATAGGTTAGGGATCAATACAAAGTATTAATTTAATAACATAAAAATATAGTTTACGTATATATAATGTATATTTATTATAATAATAGCTACTTACCAATAAATAATTAATCCAAATTTTTAACAGAAAACTAAATTTTTATAACTTGTAAACAAAGTATGAGTCATAAATGGTTATCCAATATGGCCGACTTCCGTCGCCGGATTTTAACATTGTAGATGTAACACAAACTCCTTCCTTACTATTTTATGTTCTAAGAGCAAAACACAGCCATACAGTGGCATGTAATTGGTTAGAGTATCACCGTAATATATAAATGTTAGTTAAATAATTTACACACACATAAAAATAATTATTTTAATTAAATAAAAAAACACACACATAAAAATATTTATTTTAGTTAAATAAAAAAAAAGAAGGAAATCGAAAAGGATAGGTATGTATTTCATTATTAATTTGATTTTTTTATTTGTAATAAATTTTAAATTAAATTGCTAATTCTACGCCGATGAAGTGAATAACTTACCGGTGATAAGTTAGATTATAATTTTGCAAAGTACCACAAGTTATACACGCTTTTCGGGTTTTCACCATTTTCAATATTGAAAATAAATAAAAACACTGTATAACGTTCACTTAAATACACAAACATTCTGGAAAAATCGAACAAAGCTCTAATCACCTCTAGACAATAACAAACAAAGACACTGATGCCAAATTTTCGGTGTGGGTATTTGATACAATTGGTGCAGAGCTTTTTTATCAGTAATATCGAAAGGTAAGAAAGTGAATATTAAAATGTATTAAAGAATATTTTCTCTGACTAAAAATCTCCTCTTAAAAGTAAAATAAAATTTTTGTAAATTATACTATTCTATGTTTACTTATTACTCTGAGGTTACAAACAATAAGCCGACATCCCGTATCTATTTTATTTTTTCATTTGAGGTATCTAGCATATAGATGACACCTCCAACATAAAATCCTGACTGATGAAAGAAGCGAAGGAAGGCTGTCAAAATTTCATGACATTTGAGTGATTAACACGTGAGTGATAGAAGATGAATAGACAATGAATTAATAGAATCACCATAATTACCGACTATAGACTAAATTAAATTTTTTAAAACGCAAAGCTGGCCTAGGGGAGAGGTTGGAGGATTTGAACACGGGGTGCTTTTGAACAGTGACTAACATTCTTGAATTACGAGTAATTTTTAAGAGCCAGACTGCGCATGCATGAATACTGTTCAAATCCTCCCCAAGCAACTAGTTTCAATAAAACAAATGTTGAGGCCTTTCAAAATAACTATTGCCAGATTATGGAAAAATTCAGTTTCACCGAAGAGCTAATCTATAACCTGGATGAAACAGGTGTTATTGGACAAGTGGTAACCGGAGAAAGGGGAAAACTAGTTATAATGTGTGCAATTATCTCGGCTAGTGGTAATCCAATTCCACCCGTTTTCGTTTTTCCCAGGGCAAGAATGATTGATTCGTTATTAGCAGGTCCATCAAGTGGAAGTTTGGGTTATCCAAATTCTTCAGAAAATGGCTGGATGACAGCTAATATTTTTCCAAAATTACTGGAACATTTAAAAAAATATTCAAGATGTTCAAGAGATGATCCCATCTTGTTACTAATGGACAACTAAGTGTCACACTACTCATTGGAAGCTATTGTGCATTGCAAAGAAAATGGAATCATTCTCTTAACTTTCCGTCCTCATTGCTCCCATCGTAGGCATTGCATCTGCAAGATCATTTACTATAAATAATATAAAAGAAGCCTTTAAAAAGCCTGGTATTTGGCCAGTAAATAGAAATACTGACGAAGATTTTGATGCATCGTACGTCACCACCACTAACTTAGTGCAGGAAAAATATATGTATTCGACAATTTTGACTTTTCTATTTACAGTATGCTTTAAATATAGCTTTTTTATAAAAGTATTGTTTAAAGGGTTTATGTATTATTTCGTTTGTTACTTTCTTGTATAGCTTTAGTTGCGTTTAAATGCTCCTCATGGTGTGATCAAATGCGCCCCCTAGTCTGTTTAAATGCTCCCCACCAACAAAAGCCTTTGAACAGAATTGGCAATCGAGAAAAATCGATTCCTCTGATTGTGTTTAATGTTTTATATTAATGTTACTTACAAAAATTCGATAAAAAATAATCAAGTTACAGTTTCTACAAGGTTTGATAAATATAAATAAAAAAAACTGTAACTTTTTGACCTCGACAAAAAAACTGTTCAAATCCTCTCCCCTCTCCCCTATGGTTTAAATAAAGTATTTATTTAATCGAAAATCCAACCTGGACTCCAGTACTAAAGTTGAAACCATTTTTCTGAACAACATACTGAAGCCCATATTATCTTCCTTTGTCGCATGAAGTTCGTGGAGCTACGGGATGAGGTGTGTGCGGTACTGTTTACAAATAACAAATACCAGCGGCGCAAATTTCTTTTAATAGGTAACAAGGTCTTAATATAATAACACAAGGTTTTAACTCTAATTAAAATGCTTAAATCATAACTTTAACCCAAAATTAATACAACAACGAAAACAACACCACAATTAGTTTATTAACAGGGTAAGATTAATGTTTACATGCGATTCGCAATGTTCCATGCTATAAGAGACAGTGCAGCCGAAGATATACGAAAACAACCGAAGAAGTTTTATTCAAACGTGGATAAGTTTGTAAATGTTGTGGATAGACTTTGAGTTTTATTACTATACGATTATCTGCATCATCCACATTTAAGAGATGGATTACCTTTTAAATATAGTTATAGAACACAGCATAGTTATTTTGGCTTCACAACAAGGACAGAAAATTGACGTCTATTTGTATATGATCTAAGGTTGAATGGTAAAAAAGGAACATATACTTCCCATTTTAAAAATTGGGGGTTGTACACATCACTCGAAGGGGGTTGAAGGTAGGGTGGCATTTTTATGTTAAAAAATGGCAATTTATAATTCATACACAATTCTGTTTTTGTTTTTATAAATAAATATATACAGTAATCGAAATAGAGAATTTATTCAATTTATCTTTTACAGACGTAAAATTATACGTAACTTATGAATACCATGATAATTAAAATTTCCCAGTTTCCAATATTTCGAAACAGCCGCTGTATAAAACCGTACTTTTATTAAACGCTTGCTCTAAGAAAATTAATGGGAATAAAAACTGTTTTGCTCGAAAAAGCTATTTATCATACTTAATTCGTTTATAGAAAGTTTTCATCGCTATAAAAAAAATACCTAAGTTGTTTTTGGAAAATGAAGTAGCTATTAATATACAACGTTACATTTATATAATCTCATTAGTTTGAAAGACGTATTCCATGATAGGTAATATTTATCTGTTCTTTTCAAAGCTAGATGCAACCAAATTAGATTTAGATTAAATTGTTTTAGGCCGTATGTCAGTTAGACTTCTCAGCACTTCGACCAACAAGATTTTTTGTTCCTACCTTAATCTACTTATACTCCAGAATACTTCTAGCAAAGTTGAGCAGCTTCTTAGAACTTTATTTCTAATTCGATAGAGAGTTAGAGTACCTCCTTCTAGGAATTTAAGCTAATTGTAAGTGTTTCTCATTTTCTGATTTGCCCAATATTTTGAGGTGCAGTGTCCAGTGAGGGGAGGGAATAATCAAGGTGTAGGGAAAGATGAAAGTCAGAGGAAGTAAAGTCCAAGTGAAAGGAATTAGTAGTCAACGCTATGTCAAATTCGGAAAAAATCTTAGGGCAATTAGTCCAGCAGTGAAAGGGATATACGTAATTTTGCTTGTGGAAAAACTGATTAGCAGCAAAATATTCCCATCGTATTAATTTTACTTTATCATTGTTTGATCTATTTAAAATGTAATTTTTATATATTAGTATTATACATGCATACATGGGATTTGCTTATTGTAATCAAAAAAGAAATTTAAAATATTGATATTTTATTAGTGAAAAAACCTATGTTTGGTTGACACATTCTCATTTATACTAAAATAATTATTATCTTTGGTATTACTGTTAGTCCTGTTTAATATCATTTTCTACTACTGTTAAAAAATGTTTTGCACTTTTTGCTTACCATTATATTGTGTTCTTTACAGCCTGATGATGGTCTAACCTAGACCGAAACTAGTTGCGATAATTGTAATTTACCTGAATAATAGTCTGTGGTTTTGATTTTGAGTTTTATTGGATCTTTTCTATAAATAATATTAGTGTCAAAGTGTATTAAAACATTTGAGTTTGTAAAACCAATTAAATCCCTTATTTTTATTAAATTATAAATAAATTAGATATTTAAAAGAAGTACAATTATTTTGTTAGCTATAATCTGACTTAACAAACAGTTATTCTGTTCCATGATTGGGCATACGTACTTGATCTATTGTCTTATTTCTGTTGTGGAAGGAACAGCTGTTGAAATATGACAGTGGACGAAATTTTAATGTTTTCTTTTAAGGCGTTTATTTTGTATTTAAAATCCAGTAATTTCAAATATATCGACGAATTTTGGTGTTGTGCAGTGATAGTAATTGTCTTTTATTAGTTTTCACTTAGTTTTAACTGTCCCGGACTTTTAAATTTTTTTATTTCATACTGCATCGTAACAGCCTTGTTTAAGTCAACGATTTGAGTCCGGTAAATGAGACTTTACGGTATCGACTCCGATAATTTTTTTACCGGACTCTAATGAAATGAGGTAAGAATCAATTTATTGTGAAAACAATACAAAATTAATAAACATGTAATTAAAGACAATCTAAACATTGAAAGTAACACGAATTGTGCTTCATTATATTTACGCAAAACATCTTCGGGAATGTTATTTGTCGACATTTTGTCTGTTGACATTTCGTTTCACAAAAGTCAACAAAACAAACACCAGAAACAGTAACCTTAGAGATCATGGATGATCATATTTTCAATTTTTGTTTTATTAATGTAAGATTTAGTGTCTGCAGTATTAAATAAAACGCATTACGACATACGACCGGGAAACTTTTACAGTAACTCGTCTCAAAATTACGGTTAGGTTAGGTTAGGTTAGGTTAGGTTAGGTTAGGTTAGGTTAGGTTAGGTTAGGTTAGGTTAGGTTAGGTTAGGTTAGGTTAGGTTAGGTTAGGTTAGGTTAGGTTAGGTTAGGTTAGGTTAGGTTAGGTTAGGTTAGGTTAGGTTAGGTTAGGTTAGGTTAGGTTAGGTTAGGTTAGGTTAGGTTAGGTTAGGTTAGGTTAGGTTAGGTTAGGTTAGGTTAGGTTAGGTTAGGTTAGGTTAGGTTAGGTTAGGTTAGGTTAGGTTTTCGACTCGTACTATAAAAATACGTTTCCCGGACTTATGATATTAATTACTATTACACACTTTAAACCTGTTGTATATTTTACTGTTTTAATTTTAATTCAATTGTTTAATCACAGTTTAAACTTAACATCAATAATTTAATTTTTTTAAATTGTCACTAGATGTCCACTGTCCTCTCTAAACTCAAACTCGAACTGACTTTCCCTATTTATAGATTCTTAGATTTTCCAGAGTATTGTAGGTCCCTTTAGAATTTTGAAATTACGGGAACGTCTATTAACAATTTGTTTTGCACATTATAATGATACATACAGAATATACTAGCATTAATTTTAACAAAATATACAATAAGATTACAAATACATAAACTTATAAAATAAGATTTCTTGTTAATGGATGTTGTTAATACATCCATCTAAATATTATTATCATATAAAAATGATAGGTTATATAATATCTGTAGCAATTTTGTAATGATTATTACTATTTATCATATTTATTTACTATTTATCATATTTAGTTTCTAATCTTAATTTAGTTTGAAATATAATATTAGTGTTCATTATAAATTTTATTTATTATTATTTAGTTATTAAGAAACTACTTTGGACAAAATATTTTTCTTCGTCGTACAATAAGATACAGAGCGGTGATTTATCTACGATTTTCACATAAACGAGTCCATACCTTTTAAAGGACTCTGTATAATATATCAAAACCCTATATCAAAAGCATAAAAAAATGTGAGCAATCCGAATTTAAAAAATCATATATTTGGTTTGTAACGGAGTTATACAAAACTCTATAGTTTAAAATAATTTTAAAATATGGACGATAAGACATCTACTATTTTTGTTCAACCTTTTGGTATACTCTAGTATTTTTATTAAATAGCATCCTTTCGCCATCTACCAACTTTTAGATATACCCTCGTATTACATTTTTGTTAGTCTATAAACTTTTATATTTGTAGTACGCATTCTGTCAAATCTATGTCAAATGTCATAATGCTACATTAAAAAAGTTTACATTGTCCTAAGAAGTATTATTAAATTTTCTAATTTCCCGCGTCATTTTTTGAATTTTTTCTTTCATAAGAACCATCTCCTGACGATATCAAATACAACAAAAAGAAAACAGTGAAATCGCTTCAACCGTTCACGCGTTATGTTGTGAGAAAAAGAATGATTTATTTTTATATATAGAGAACACCTGGCGGGGATCTGATCGATTGATCGATTGAGTTGATCAGTAGTCGACCGGCGAGGACGGACGATCAAATTGAATTAAATGAAATCATAATCAAAGGAACTTTATGAAATTTATTGTACTAACCCTTACTATGTGAAAGTCCATCTTATTTTCGAATAAATAGTGAAAGTTTAATTCAACCGTTTAGTTGTTTATTGTTCTTAAAGAAACTTGAAGTTATAAACTCTGAATAAGAATTTGTCGTACTACAGTTATAATTGATTGCCATCTTATATGAAATATGATATGATAAAATAAAAAAAATGTTTGAAAAAAAATTAATTCTTTAATTAACAAATTAAAAGTAAGTGTTGATCGTTGAGGGGTGAAAATTTAGGGTAGTATGTATTTTTGTATGATGTACCATAAAAAATAAAAACAAAAAAACTCTAAAAAAATAAAAAAAATTAGGACTAGACCACCCTCAACATTTAGGGGATTAACGAATGGAACACAAAACTGGAGCGAGTTCTGCCCCAGTGCGACGAGTGGAAAACGCTATAAGATTCACGAAAATCGGTCGAGCCGCTTAGGAAGAGTTCAATCACACACAGTGACACGAGAATTTTATATATATATATATATATTTAATATTTGATATAAAATATTAACGGTAACATCATATAATATATATTTTTTTTTGAAACTTGCAACATGTCTATCGTCATGTCACCTTGCACGATACCGCTATTATTACCGTTAAAACCGACCCCGATTCACTGTACACGAGACACCCCTTATAGACGCTAACTATTTATCTGTTTGAACGACGCCAATGAAAGAACGCATCCCTCGTTTGCAATTGAATAACGAACGCATTTCTTCTGACAAATGACATAAACACGATTTCCGTTTTGAGCAAGACTATTTAAAGACCCTTAAGGCAACCATATCTCCTTTCATTGACCAACAGGCCGACTGAAGAGACTGAAGAAAAACGTTAAAGTACCTCATCTTGTGAATTTCCTTTTTGGTTGTTGGTATGTAGACTTTTTTCCATTCTTTTCATTGCTAGTAACATAATTATGCTTTAATTGTAATAAAAAACATTTTCTACACAATTCACACACAATTTGTACACATACTATTTGAAAACTAATAAAATGTATCAGAAGCGTGCTTTCGAACACGTGTCTTCAATAATTGTTCAAGGTAAGCTATTACTTTCAGACAAAATATAATAATTGATCAGTAAACAGCTAGACATCATATTTTCCGTAAGATAAAAAAACAATTATTGTCAAATTTTAAGTTAATAAAAATCTTAGAGCGTAGTCTTCAACCACGCTATTAAAACTTGCTTTAGAGTCAAACAATTAATAATAGTTATTAAACAAAAACCACTTCACTGTAATATTTTTAATGTTATAAAAAATCAATTTTTCACAAATACGTATTTAGTACAAATATATGACTGTTTCAAAGTTTTACTAGAACTAGTTAAAGATATACCTTTTTTATTCACCGTCCTGTACATTAATAATTTTCAATATTGTTTAAATATTCAATTAGTTTATTATATTTATGGCCGCTGTGTTGGAAAACTTGAAGATAAGACAATTATTTGTTGAAATTTAGTAATTTGCTGTCCTATCTGAAAAGTCTATCCAATACTAAAGCCCATACCTCCATGATTCCTTCTCACACACATAAAACTTTTAGAAAGATACAACCCGCTAAGTTGGAGTCAAGTTATTGCTAAGTTATCGGTAAGTTGGAGTCAAGTTACCGCCAAGATACCGCTAAGTTGGAGTCAAGTTATCGCTTTTGGAAGGTCCCTATGTGAAGACAGTCTTTCAAACCACTTCTGAGCTGTTAAGAAAACTATTACATCCCAAGCAGCCAGAACCATTAAAGAAACTTTCATCTCTCCACGAAGAAGCTTAATCGATAGCATTCAAAAGATAGTGGAGCCCTTATTACTTATACATCCCAATCGTTCCTATAGTGAGCATTAACTTGGAGTCGAACCACCCCCTGGAGAGGGTCTCTTAGCCGGGATCTCTTTTGGAAGGTTTTTTTAGTTACAAATTGGCTCCCTGCCTTTTTTGGACTAAAAAGGGTTACAAATTGGCGCCTTTGAGGAACTAATATTGTTACAAACTAAAATTGGAAAAATTTAGAATAAGCATTATCATATTAGAGATCATTGTCTTTATATAGTATATCTTCATATAAATTATTGCTTATGTAAGACAATTACTGTTGAAATGATTGTATTTTGTTAAGTTTAACCAAACTATCACCATTTAACTACTTTTTATCGTTACAATTTATACAGTTGTATTTAATTAATAAGTAAACTTTTGGGATGTTAAACTTTCAAAACAAAAGAACTAGGCTTAGCAAGGCCTTTTCAATGGAAAAAGTTTTTTAACAACAGTAGATTAAATCAGATTTTAGTGACAATCTCCTCAATAGCCTTAAGAGTTCCGCTTTAGTTTCAAACTAATCCCTATTCTTTGGCGAGATTACAAAGCCATTTTACGTCGTCTGCTTTGAATGAGCTGTAAATTCGCAAAGATAAATTTAGTCGTATTGTCAGGTGCTTTCTTTTAAGCATCAAAAACCTGTAATCGCTGCTTTGTAGCTTTCTAATATATGAAGGGAATTTTAAAATGAGTTTTTTTTCTTAAAGCCTTTATTATAAACTGTGTTATTTTCGAATAAGAATAGGTGTCTAATAATTTAAGACAAATCATAGAAAGTTTAAAACTCACATGAATGCATGGATTTTAATGAATCTAATATAATAGACATTATTTGCTAAAATAAACAGTACCGAAATTAACAGAGATGTAAAATTGCGCACGCAAGTTTCATTTATCAAATTTGGTATATTTGTCATTATTTGTAAAATTGACATTACATTACTGTGAAAATCTTTGTTACTATGGTTCTTCATACATTCAGTAAAGCTGTAATGCTAGAGGTGGTTGAGAAATTTTGTGTTTAACTTAATCATCCAATCTCCATACGAACAGAACGTAAACTGAATATTGGAAGGGTGCGCGACAAAAACTACATCTGTCGGGTGTTAAATATGCAATTCTAACATAGTCAATGGTTTCCTACTTATTGTGTATTTAGTTTAGCATAGGTACTTTGATTATAATTTAGTATAAATTATTACTATGGAGACTGATAGTTTGTTAAGAAGGCCAATTGTAAAGGTCACAATTGTAGTAATATATTTTCACAAGTATTTAAAAATTACTCAAAGTGTTTTACTTGAGCCTCATCGGGGACAAAAGATTTTTGTCTATACGCAACGATCGGCATCTTTACGTGCAACGTATCTCATAACGCAACGAAAATTGTTACTACGCATGCTTAGCTGACATTAGATACGTTTAGGTTGTAACATGTCTCTCGCCATGCTACCTTTCCTTAGTTTACCGTCCGAACACTAAAATCAACCGTGACCCACTGTATATTAGACACAACCTTATCATCGTTACCAACTCCATCCCTACAACAGAACGTACCCGAAAAAAAAACCCTTACTAACGAACGTAACCGGAAACTCCTGTCAGTACCGCTATAAATTAGGGCAAACACTTTGTTTCATTCCTTTTTCGTTCAAACAACCCCTAGAGGCAGTTGTCCGCGAGATTTAGACAATACATTCCTCTGGTTGTATCACAGATACAGCCCGCTACGCTACGCTATGCTACGCTAGTAGGGAGCAATATACCCGCTAGCAGGGAAAAATATAGTTCTAGTAGCAGTCTACTGCTTTGTCTACTGCCTTTCGCTGTCCCCACCATGACTATGTTCCGTTTCCAAAGTTGTTTTCGGTTTGCCGTACCGTTTATACTGGTCACCTCATTTACCGACTGAAAACTGCATAATTATGGAATACGATTCCTGAAAAAAAGGTTACTCGTATGTCACCAGAGCAACAGCAACCGGTCGATGAATCTCGATGAATCGGTGACTGTCAATGCTGACTGTGACAACCTGAATAATTTGTGTGTTTGATTATCAAGGATTAAATAATAAATATTGAAATGGATGTGAGTATAAACTGTTATTATTATACCCAATTAATATTTTAAAGCCATATTCTTCTATTTACATTAGTTTCTCGGCATGTGGCCACTGTAACGCAATTATGGGAACACTAGCATTTATCATAGACAAATAATTAACAGCCAAACATAAATTTTTCGTCAATTTTAAAAACATTAAAGTTGTAATGGAAACAAGGAATATCTATGGACAAAAAAAATAATGGTGAATGAGATGAAAGACTCAGTAGTAGTACTATTTGTTCAGTTTTACAGACTTCAAATGATAGATAGAAAGAACCCCACTAGTATAAACCCATAGTTTCCCGAGCTACTATAATATCATCATCCGAAGAGGTATCAGAAGACGAAGTGAATAAAAATTGTCTTACAAAAAACTCTTCCATTCCATGAAAATAAATAAACTTTAAAACTGAATATTTTTCAAAATGTTGTCTTTTACAAGTGACAAATGATCTGCGTTTCGTATATAGACCGGCATATGTGTCAACCACTAATATACCAGTCCGCCATTTTTGTGAACCGCTCGGTTCACCAACTTTGGAAACGGAACATAGCCCATATTTGCATCCTGCCAATAAGTGAAATATCTAAACGTCTAATGTTCAAATCTGTTTTTCCACACCGAATTCATATGGACCAGCGAATTTGTAAGTATGTTACGCCTCTGTGATATAAACAAACCTCGTTCCCCCTTCTACATACTGTGTTGTTTATGTGGCTTAAAAACAAACGCTGTGTAAAGGGGTATACCTATCTATTTTATTTTTTCATCTGAGATAAAACCTGAAAGTCAACATTTAAAGTTATGTATCTTGTCATCTTTAATTTAAAGAAAAGTGACATTATGTCAACGCAATAACATTTGTGGCCAGTCCGTATTGCAAAAGACGTGCGAGACGAAGTTCAATCTCATGGAGCGTTGAAATAGAGGAAACTATTTGACGTTTAATTGTAGGTAGAGGCCGTGGATTCTGAGTAGACCCGTGACGTCGTAAATAGTTGCGCACAACTGAATGGCAGCGGTGCATTAGATCCTTGAAATCAAAACCGAAAAAGTCGGGCTCGTTTGCTGGTTCCGTTAAAGCTATTGATATAGTACAGGCAAAGTACGTTCAAAATAACAACATGATTATTTTATTGCAGAATATAATTAAAATGTTATACACTTACCGAAAATATATTAAATAATTATTCTATGTTCTATGTTAAATAATTGGGGAATATTTTTATAAATTTACCTATACCTGAGTAAATAATGACTTTGGGTAATTTGGAATTGTGGTTACCTGCTCCAGGTAGTTTAGATAGAATGTATTTTTGCAGTTTAAGGGCGCCCATCAAATCGTCTTTACCAACATGATAAACATTTTTAAACGATATTTAAATGACATACTATTATACTATAACATTAGCCCTAGACAGCTTATAAAAAATACAAAAAAAGAGTTAAATACCCTTTGGAAGCCCCGAAGCTTAAATAAATAACCTCCTGCTTTTAAGAAAAGTATGAAAAACACATTTTAATAAATAAAAACATTAATTTATTAAAATAAAAAATATATACAATTTTATTGTAGTGGCTCGCAACCTAAGTCGTCATCGTCTTCATCAATTGAAAATTCACTCACTTACGCTGTCTTCTCCTAAGTTTATTACCAAATCCGCTACTTTATCCATAATGTGTTCCTTTTCTAGGTATTCATGTGTGTTTTTTCTGTTAATATTTTGGCGTCATCTAATTTAAAAGTAACGTTGCAAGCAGCTACTTTGTTCCTTACCAATGCCCATATTTTTTCAATGGGGTTTAATTCCGGGTGATAGGGTGGTAGACGCAACGTTACAATATCATGTTCAGCCAGAACTTTATCTATTATGTAGGATTTACATAGTGAATAGTTCGGTTTTAGTCGATTTTTCCAGATCAAAAATGTTTCTTTCAGCGAGCCACTTCATCATTGCTTCTTTTTTTCCAAGAAAAATTTGGAATCGGTTCTAAAAGTGCATTGTGATAAGAAGCATTGTCTAATACCAATACGCTTTTGGAGCATTGGGAATTAATTTTTCTCGTAACCATTTAACAAAATTTTTATTATTCATATCATCATGATAGTCCCCGGTTTTGGTTCCAGACTTAAAAATATTTAATGCCTCAGGTACGACTCCTGCTTCACCTCCAGCGTGTACAATAATAAGGCTACTGGAGATTTTAAGCACATATTTTTACCATCATCCCATGCTTTTGGTACGGTATGTAAACTATGGATATAGATTTCATCACAATATATAATTGGTCGTTCCTCTTCTCGATACTGTTTTAATTTTCTTAAATATTCCATTCTTTTTGCCTTTATATCGTACTTCTCCATTAACGGTTTTCTGTTGTCTTGAGTTTTTTTCCACCTGAATCCCATTTTCTTGACCAACTTTCTAAATGTGTCAATTTTGCCAGTGACCTCTTCAAAAATTCTTTTCATAGTAGGCCTTCTCTTGTGTATTGCAGCATAAGAATAAATAACAGAACAGTATTAAAAAATATTTTCATTTCCATGACAGTGATACAACACCAATAATTAAAAGTGACAAAATGTTTTCTTATATGATCGCAATATATAAGTACACTGCCACCTATAGTCCTAAAAGTGTATAATTGGAGAAATAGGCTCGTAATATGATCACTCTTTAAAATGTGAAAAAGGTATTGCGTATATATTTTGTTTCATCCCAAATAACTGAGCTTATCGAATTGAAACAAACAGCTTCGTGATGAATCGTTTACTCAAATACAATAAACGTTTATCTGCTAACATTTTGATATATCAGTTTCCAAAGCATTTTTAATAAAGAATGGAACAAAAAACTGTAAAATTCGCAAATATCTAAAGGTAAATTTGTATAGGAATAAACAGCAATTTTAAACTGGTGAGAGTAAAATCCAGAAGATATGGTAATCAACTGACAAACAATAGGTACCTAAATTATTTGCATTGTTTTGTGAAATAATAGTAGAATATTGATTACAAAAATAAAGTTTAATATATATTGTAATGTTCTAAATGTTAAAAGATATTAATTGTTAACCAACAACATAAATATCAAATTAAATCCTTACCTTGTAAATCCATTTTGGGTTTAATAAGTTAGTTAAGTGTTATAAATAATGGTCCAAAACAAAATAAGTTTATTAAAACATATCACTTACATCAAAAATCTTGAAATACTAACTAAATATTAAAAAAATTACTTCAATAGCATTTACATTGTTTCAATAAGAAAATCACCAACTAAAACAAAGAGAAATAATTTAATACCAGATATATCATCAAGTACATAAGAGAAAAACTAAATAAAATAAAGTTAATAATAAGTTATACTAACATTTAGTAGAGAATTTTATAGTATAATTGTAGTTTTTTAGTTCCAACAATTAGGTAAATAGTGAATATTCAAAGAACAAGATACTGTAGTGTATTAATTCAAAACATTAAAAACAAACAATTTTACATTTTACAGTTTTAAATTTAGCATTTATTTATTTTCTTCTAATTCTATTGATGTAGATTTTAAATAAATATTTTGGTATATTTAAGAAAACCTTACAAAACAGTTTTAAATTTAACATTTATTTATTTTCTTTTAATTTTAATATGTAATATTTCACTTTGCCTTTGTTTGATGGAGTTTACACTTGCTTCAATATTTTGAACTATGGTAAATAAGGTTTCTAAAGTGGAGCCGACGACATGGCAGCTATTGGAATTGCAAACAAGCTTCATAACATACAATATTTAAGAAAAGTGGTTGCTGCTAATGTTCGAAACAAGTAATTATTATATGTAATCACACCCCAAATGTAGGCATCAAGTGGTGTTAAATTCGGTGAATGAGGTGGATAATCGAAATCTGTCCAACGAGAAATTATTCTGTTACCCAAATGTTTACGGAGCAAAAGCGTTAAGCTCTAAGGCTTGTTGCTCCATCCTCTTGAAACCATTGCTTATGGATTCTTATATTATTATTAAAAGATGTCACAATATTATGTCTGTACTACTCTTGAATGCCAGTTACTGGCTGCTCATTCTGGTCTTCAACATAATAAAGACCAATTATCCCATGACCAGACACAGCAACCCAAATTGTTACTCGAGTTACCCAAGAAATCGATTTGTTTGTCAGTTGATGTAACCGTTGAGGTGAATGTGACTTTCGTCAGAAAACCGTAAGTTTCTTAAAAAAATCGGTATCTTCATACACAAAGTTCAGCACGCGTCAACGGTACATTTGTTTTCCACGTTTATCAGTTTATCAACTTTAGTCGTTGTCCCATTTGAATTAGGTATGGAAAGCCGTCAGTAGATTTGAACATTAAACGTGTATATCTTATATTCAGTTTATTTGTTGTTCGTACAAGAATCTTTTCGAAGATTGGATGATTTGGTTAAACAAGCGCCCTTCATTAGCGTTGGTACAAACGGTTTTTCGACGATCTGGGGAGCCTTTACGTTAATATAATCGACTACCAATACTACGAAATTTCTCAACAACCGCTAGCATTACAGCTTTATTGGGAGACGCCTTGTTAAAATGTTGATATCTTTCTGATGCGTGTTTTAAACATGGACTATTATTCCGTCCAACTCGATATTAGCAGAAATAATGTTCTATTAAAAAAACTTTTTCTTTGGTAAAAAGAACCATAATGACAAAGATTTTAACCGTAATGTAATGTTATGTTGTCAACTAATGACAAGTATACCAAATATGATAAATGCAACTTGCGTGAGTAATTTCACAGCCCTCTTAGTTTTGGTACTGTTTATTTTCGCGGATACCGTATCTGGAAGTTAGACCAACCACCTTCTAGTCAAGAAGTCCTTAACACGGGTGGTTTTATTTCTTTCGTGCCTTAATATAATGTTTTTGTCATCCCAGGCTTGTGTTTAATACTGATCCCACTTCATTATTAACCTTAATGTTATTTAACAAAGCTTCTCTGCTATCTGTATTTAATAATCTGGTAATAGTACACAATGTTCGGGTGTAATACCACTAGAGCTCAGATTTAGCTGGATATTTTTTATGGTTGTTTTCGATTGGCAAAATTACGAGAGCGTAGCGGAAACAAGCATAAAAAATATCCTGCTAGAACTGAACTAGCGTGGTATTTGGTAAGACAATCCCATGAATAGAAAACTCAATTCAATTAAACTTTATGTAACAAACTTAAAGAAAAATGAGTGGAAACATAATATTAAGAAAGAACAATTGTTAAAAATACAATTATTATATACAATTGGTCCAGTAGACATTTGCTCCTTTAATGATGTATATTTTTTTGTTGACATTGACGTTGTTGACATGGTTGTTGTTGACTCTGTGGCTAATTCAATACTCAACGCTTTACCTCGGAGATTTGTCATAAGATGTGAATGATGCTCATTATCAAGTTGTAAATAAAGCTTTATAGACTTGGAAGACGAATGTCCAGTTTTTTTAATTAATTATTGCTCATTGACACGGCGCTTGAGCGCTAAGAATTATTAGAAATTTGTTTATGCTTTGTATTCAGTCCAATTTTTCCAGCTGAAATTTTCGTCCACTTAAGAATTTCGTTGATTCCTATAAGAACATTTTTGTACCAACCTTTTGAATTATTTTTCCAAAACGGGTTGGGAATTATAAATAATCTATTAATTGTAATATGGTTTTGTCTATGTAATAATATTTTATAAAACAATCTCACTGGGCATACGCTAGGGTTTTCATTTCATTCATTTACTATGGCAGCACTTGTTTGAGCCAGCCTGACAAGTGAAATTTATTGTACTAACCCTTACTTTGTGGAAGTTCATCTTATTCAGAACAATAAACAACTAAAAGGTTGAATTAACTTTCACTATTTAATCGTAAAATACTTTAAATGCAATGTAATAGTATATTACACACCGAGGTGGAAAGTGTTTCATTACTGTCGAGAGATGAGATAACTGACTGAGGCGCGTAGCGCCGAAGTCAGTTACATCTCGAGACAGTAGGAAACTTTCTACTGAGGTTTGTATACTATTTTATTCACAATCAATTGTTTCAGAAAATAATTTAAAAATAACAATTTATAAACTATGTATATTTCTAAAATACCTAGTATTCTCGTATGTCCTAAATAATCAATAATTGTCTTCTTCTTATTATTTAATATTTATTGGTATTAAGGTATTTTAACAAAATGAAATAAAAGGTAACTTAGACTAAGGAAGAAATTTCAAAGAAGCTTCATTTAAAAACTTTTCTATTTGGGTTTCAGTGAAAGTACTAGATTTTTTAGGCTTATAGCCAGTATTACGTGTTTTTAAAAATGCTACCAGTTTTCCATATTTTGAAATATCAATAATAATAATAATAATAATAGTTTATTTCATTACTCTCCAGGCAAAAATACAGCATAAGTAGGTACAACAGAAAAACAAATTAAAAAATAAAAAAATACAAAAATACATATACGAGCATTTAGAATTTTACAATATAAATTACAATACATAAATTTCTTCCTACCTATACCTATAAGAGATAAATACATAAATACTACCTAGATGTAACGAAAAAGGAGCACCCAAACAGTTAAAAACTGATACTAGTGGGAACCCCTAATCTTATAAACAAAAGAAAAATATATCATTGACCCCGTTGCTCCGTCTCGACTATACACAATAATATATAATAATAAGATAAAACTTCTGCAAGCTCGTTAACATCAGAAACATCACTATCACATGAAAAAAAGAAAAAGAGAATCCCTTACTTCTCTGCAAAAATTAAATTTTTATACTTCTTTTTAAAATCAGACACTTTAAGTTTTCTTATATTCTCTGGAATACTATTGTATAATGAATAAATGTTAAATGTAAAAGACCGCTTGAATATACTAGTGTGATGTAATGGTGGAGATATGGTACTTCGACTTCTAATATTAATGTTGTGAACATCAGATCTATAAATAATTTTTCTTTGTAAATATGGAGGCGTCTCAAGTGTAACAATTTTGTGAAACATAACAGCTGAATGAAGTTTTCGTCTACCACTCATATCTAACCAGTTGGCAGAAACCAATTTATAAGATATTCTATCAAACTTCCTAATACCGTATATAAACCTTAGATAAGAGTTCTGAACTCTTTGTATTCTCAACTCATCTGCTGCCTCTAAGCAAGGGCCATAGACAACATCACAATAATTAAAATGACTTAGAACTAATGAATCACATAATATAATTTTAATTCTTTCCGAAAGAATATGTCGATGTGGAAATAGCATTTTTAAATTACAATAGGATTTTTTTGAATATTTGTTAATTTGATTTTTAAACCTTAAATCAGTATCTAATTCCAAACCCAAATTTCTTGCATTTCTTGAAACCTGAATGTTTTTGTCATCAATGGAGATAAGCATTCTGTCTTCTATATGGTGACGATATTTCCCAAAAATAAGTAGCGAAGATTTTGTTGGATTAATAAGTAATTCGTGACGTTTAGAAAGCTCAGATAATAACCTAAGTTCCAAATTAATAATATCTTGAGCCAAGTCATATTCAAAGTGATTAAAACTATAACAAATTTGTGTATCATCAGCATACAAAAATGCTTTGCAATGTTTTAAACAATTAACAATATTACTCGCGTATATGGAGAATAAAATAGGGCCTAATATAGACCCCTGAGGAACACCTCTTTCGATAAGTTTAACATTTGACACTCCCACACTAGTTTCTACAAATTGGCTTCTATTAGCAAGGTAACTCTGAATAAGCAATACTGATTGAGAATGAAAACCACAAAATTTCAGAACAGCCAATAATATTTTATGATTGATAGTATCAAAGGCCTTTGAATAATCCAATAATATAAGTGCCACAGTTTTGCCATTATCAATCTCCCTAAATAAATTATCAGTTATATCAAGTAATGCAGTTGTACAACTATAAGATTTTCTAAAACCTGATTGGGACTCTGGTAAAATTGGATATCTGTCGATATGAGTGTTAATTTGAATTTTCATAACTTTTTCTAAAACCTTAGATAAAACTGGCAAAATCGAAATTGGTCTTAAGTCATTTACCCCGGACACTTCATTTTTCTTTGGTAATGGAAGTACCTTAGATAACTTCCAAATGTCCGGAAAAACTGATTGAATCAAGCAAGAATTAATTATATGAGTCAAAACTGGCAATACAAAAGGACAACAGAGCATTATCATTTTGATATTTAATTCATCTGCGCCTACAGCATTACTTTTAATATCCAGAAGAATCTGATAAATATTAGTTTGATCAGTAGGTTTGAATGAGAAAAGAGATGAAAAATTAGTTTTGTAATTACTGTTGTAATACTCGATAAGCTCTGGATCAGGTTCGTTTTTATGTGGATAAACACACAAGAAATGATTATTTATCTCGTTTGGTTTATTAATTAAATTTGAAGGTAGAACTTTACTATTTGATTTATTACAAATATTCAAATTTTTCAGCCTACCCCACAAAGTTTTTAAATTGTGTTTGTAGTTATTAACGCAAAATTGAATATACGCTTTTTCTCAGCATTAATTGCATTAGTTGTAACATTTCGCAAAGTTTTATAATAGTTGAAATCACTAGTGACCTTAGTTTTTTTATATTTAGAAAAAGCTTTATTTCTTAACCTAATCATTTGTTTAATTGTGTCAGTCAACCAACCAGGCTTAGGCTTTTTTACATTAACATTCTTGCATGGTGCTAACACATCAAAAATGTTTAACAAAGTATAATTAAAAAATTTTACTTTTTCATTAACACTATCTATAACATAAATATTTTCTAAATTACTAATTTTAAGAAATTGAAGCAGTAAATCACAATCAATCTGTTTTAAATTCCTCATCTTCACTACTTTGGTGGTACCAGGATTAACTCCAACGGTCAACTGACATGAAACCAACAAATGATCCTTATTCGCATGCCTTAAATACTTTCTTTAGTTTCTTAGTCTCGCAATTTACAATTGAAAGGCCAGAAGGAACGATAATGACATCAAGTAAAGTTTCTGAATTGTGAGTTATTCTTGTAGGTTTATCCACAATTTGCTTTAGGTCAAATAAGTCAAGAAGTGTTAAAAATTTATTAGTATTAAAGTTTGAAAAATCCAATTGATCAATATTAACGTCTCCACCAAATATAATTTCACTTCCTGTTAATGTCAACTGTGATAAAGTATTTTCTAATATTTCTAAAAATTGATTTGTACTTTTACCTGAAGGTCTATAAATTATACCAAATAAATAACATTTTTTGTTAAAAAAAACATGTACCCACAATTGTTCAACAAACTCACACTTACTCGTAAAATGTGAAACTTCATATGGAATAGATGATTTAATATATATTGCTAGACCCCCTCCTCTTGCTCCTCTGTCTTGTCTAATCATATTATAGCCATTAATATGGACCAAATCATTCGAAATATTTGCCTGTAACCATGTTTCAGAGACACCAATCAAATCAAAATCATTCTGAATAATACTATTTCTAAAATCAACGAACTTGCTAGTTAATGATCGAAGCAGTTAACGCGAGAGCACTAAAAACACGTCTTACTCGCACGACATCCAAACAACAAAAATATCAATATTATTATTGATATTCAATGTAGCTTTTAGCATAGAATAGGTAGACCATAATGATGATGCTTTTTTATTTTTGCTAAGTTCACTGAAATATGCTAAGATAACTGTTTCAGATTCGATGTTAACATTCTTCATTGTGCACCATTTCTTATATTGTGAATACCTATACGTTTTCGTAACGTGTTTTACTTTTATCAGGAAGCAAAGATTGAATGATACTGTTAGCCATTTCAGTTATTTCTGGAGGAGTATTTTCCATTTCTATATCACTGTCAGACATTTTACTAAATGAGTTTTCTTTTTAATCTGAAGTTACTGTCAATATAATGAGAAATCGAGAAACGTCATTGTCATAGTCTACTGCAGCAATGAACAATTATATGATTAGTTTAATGGAATAATTAGAGAGTTGTCCGAGTTAAAATTAAGAAGCTTAGTAAATAATAATAAAAAAGAAGGAGAATGACAGGTCGGGAAGTGGCCATTTCCCGACCTAGGTCGGGAAGTGCTACTGTA
The DNA here is from genome assembly GCA_035357415.1 of Ophraella communa. NCBI lineage: Eukaryota > Metazoa > Arthropoda > Insecta > Coleoptera > Chrysomelidae > Ophraella > Ophraella communa. The sequence goes on from CM068995.1 coordinate 20,170,547, forward strand.
TAAAAAAGTTTTACTTTCTAACTTTTGAAATGTTGATAATGGTTACATTACATATGTGATTGTGAATAAAGTATTTTACGATTAAATAGTGAAAGTTAATTCAACCTTTTAGTTGTTTATTGTTCTGAGCCCAACAAGTTTTAGAAAATACTGTATTATTCAATGCGGCCAGTTAAATCACCATTACTTGATTTTTTTTCTTTAAAATACCAAGTGCACTTTACAATTTGCGGCTTCACCTCCTCGCTAAGCTACTTCAAATGCAGCGATATGAAAAAATAGTATATTATGCAACGATCATGTAATGATGGTTATTAATACACGAGCATTAACTGGGATACGAAACGAGCCGAAGGCGAGTTTCGCATGGTTAATGAGAGTGTATTAATAACCGTTACATGAGAGTTGCATACCCTATTTTTTCTACGACCGATATAAATAATCAAGAACTAAAAATATTATATTTATATTTGTAATGAACACAATAACAGTAATTACACGTATTTCTATAAAAAAATCTACAAAATTGTGAGGTGTATTACCATAGATGTAGGAAAACTATAAACATTCTATTCATATTTATATTCAACATAATAATAATAATTGTAATTAATCTGATTTCTTGAAAATATTAAGATTATTTATTGTGCAGTTTGAAAAGTTTATTCCAGGTCCCACTGATCTGGAAGTGGAAGGAACATTTACATTTATTTCATTATTGTTACTCTCAATAGAGTTCAATATTGTATTGGAAATGCTGATTTTATTCTGAACCGAATTTTCAATTTAGCCTTCCGCCACTGAATTTGATTTCCAGGCACCATGATGTTTTAATGTAGTAATATCACCACCGGCATCAACTAATATGGTTGCAGATGTTCTTCGAAAACAATGCCCTGTATATAAATTCGGATCAGGCAGATTTAAATATGTTGCTATTTGCTTCCCTAAATTACCAAATTTATTAATACCAATGTTTTGAATGGTGCATTTTCCATTAATGTAATTAACGAAAAAAGGTGGGGTGGGGCAAATTTTCGGTCGTAGATTCATATATTTTTTACTAATTTCGTAGTATTTTCCTGTAATTGTAAATGTTCGTTGTACTTTGGTTTTAGTTTCTACCACATTAACAATCAAGATTCCATTCATATCTTTGATATTTTCACATTTTAGGTCATGGAATTCATGCCTTCGACAGGCTCCCATTATTCCAAAAATCATTGCTACCTAAAATAAAAAATAAATTAAATACCTAAATACAACAATAAGAAATAAAGAAAAAAAAAAAGAAAAAAGCAACATGATTTGGGCTAGGCTTCGAACCCGCGTTACATTCGGTAGTCTAGTCCTACATCAGCGCCTTAGCCCGCTTCGCCACGGGTTAATTCTCGAAATTAATGAAATATATCGTGCATGAGTCGAATGGAAAATGTGATTATGACAAAATTTTTAAAAATGTAATGTTAGGTGAATACTTACTTTTACAAATAAAAACTGTTCATCGGGTGCTTCGTCGATAAACGTTTTTATTTGTTCAGGTGAAAATATTTTTGATTTTTTTCCAACATATCCTTCGGACTTTCGCTTTAATAAAGCTTGTAGTTTTTATATTTAGAAATGTCTATATTATGGTTAATATTTACCAACGATTTTATTATTGAATAATGTGTCCATGTACTAGATGATTTCATAGTTTCCATCAATTCTTGAAAATAAGCAATCAAAACATTTTCGGAAAATGTCGAAACATTATTTGTACTTCTCCAGTCCATAAACCGTTGATATAATTTTTCGTACACTTTGAGGCAAAATATTTTGTACTGCATTTTCTGCTTTCTCCGATATATGTGGAGGAGTTGATGGTAATTCTTCTATATCGCTGATATCAGACATTTTGATAATTATTAATTTTTTAAGTTTAGTTCAAGGAGACTAGAGCTCTTGGCTTAGCTGTTTAGGTAAATTTAATGAATTTGGAATAGGATAAGTTAGAACTGTCAAACACTTTTTGAGAGACGCCTACCTGATACCTACTTAAAATATGTAAAATATAGGTGGTATGCGGTCAATTGTTCAGTATCTTAATGAAAATCATTATAACACTAGTGTTATAATGAATATCATTATGAAACGGATTATGGGCATATAAGTGTATTATTATAGTACGGGCGTAGAAAAAACCTTTTTAAAAGATCTATGGGGGACTATTTTCATCCCATATGAATGTCATTTTAACAATTTCACTTTTGGGTTAACTAGTTTTACGTTTTTTTAAATTACTTTCTAAGTTCTATCACTTAGAATTACGTGCATCGCTGGATTTCTTAAATGCCAAATCAGTGAAAGGGTTGAAAATAACATTAAATTTTTTGAAATACATGCTTTGCAAAATGTTCGCTCTTGTCCTCCACATTGTTTTCACCACGTATTCTTTATAGTCTTCCAGTCCATCAATATTCCTGCTAAATTTTCCACTGACTGTTCGGTTTCCAAATTGAAGTTTCGTTAAGAACAATAAACAACTAAACGGTTGAACTAAACTTCTAATATTTATTCGCAAAATACGTTTTTAAATGCAATGACTGCTGTTTCGCTAAAAACTAGCTGACGATACTAGTTTTTAGCATCGTCAGTTAGTTTTTAGCATCGTCAGCTAGTTTTTAGCATCGTCAGCCAGTTTTTGGCGAAACAGCTGTTATTGCATTTAAAAAAGTATTTTGCTAATAAATAGTGGAAGTTTAGTTTAACCGTTTAGATTTTTATTGTTCTTAGTAAGATGGACTTTCATAAAGTAAAGGTTACTACAATCAATTTCATGAAGTTTCGTTGTTCACAATTTTTACTAAATTGGCTCCATATTTAGGAATGCCTTTGAAATATTATATGCTGTTTAATTCTTTCGGTTTTTGACATTTACACTTGTCAAATTGACGCACAACTCTAGCGTTGTTACGGTAACGTAATTTATCCGATATTTTTATCCCCAGTTCCTTCCTATTTACCCAATAGCAAATTACGATTTTTGTATTCACAAATGGAATTATACATGAATGGGATTGTTTGTCTATGATATTTTTGACCAATTTAAGTAATAATAAAACCTGTACGTCATAATTTGACTAGACTAAAATATCGTGGATGAATTTAGAGTACCTTAAGTATAAAATATTTAAATATACAGCTTGTTAATTTTAGTTGAGCTTAAATACCTTCTCATCGTAAAAGTTTCGTAACTAGGGTCTTTAATAAAACAGTTTAGATTAAGGATTGTTACTACGAAATACCAAAAATAATGTTACTTTTGTTAATTATACTAAAGACGTAGTTGAGCTCAATTAAACGTTTGATACAAACCCTAACAAAGAGATTTATTTATACAGGATACATTATAGTATACCTAACCCATGGTAACGCTTTGAATTTTGGATTTAATTAACTTTAGTAATTGCCCGCTGGCTTAATTTTTGTGTTAAGTTCTCCGAAAGTGTCTTTCTTACAATTTTTTTTAAACATTTTTAACAAAGAGATTTATTTATACAGGATACATTATAGTACCATGGTAGCTCTTTGAATTTTGGATTTAATTAACTTTAGTAATTGCCCGCTAGTTTAATTTTTGTGTTAAGTCCTCCGAAAGTGCCTTTCTTACAATTTTTTTAAACATGGCCATTATTCCGTCCAACTCAGTATGAAAAGAAATAATGTTCTATTAAAAAAACTTTTTCTTCGGTAGAATGAACCATAATGACAAAGATTTTAAGCGTAATGTAATCTCAAATTTACCACTAATGACAAATATACCAAATATGATAAATGCAACTTGCGTGCGCAATTTCACAGCCTTCATAATTTTGGTACTGTTTATTTTGTACTACCTAATAAATGGAACGCCCTGTATACTAGATGTCGAAAGTGCTGATATTATATCCTCTGCAGCAAATGCTTTTTTAAAGTAACCTCAACTTAATGATTACTGACTAAAGCCATTAAACCTTTTTAAACTTTGTGTGCGAGACTATGATTCATCAAACATTTTGTAAGGATATACAGTGTGGATAAACCAAATGAAATACATTAATTATTTCGGTTACTGTACATATTTATAAAAAATTCCGAAACACGTCAAATTTAAATTATAAATTGACATTCTTTAAACTGAAAATTTGATCCTTTCCGTCAACCCCCTTTGAGTGACAATTACAACCTCCAATTTTTTAAATGGGAATTATAGGTCTGTGATATATTATTTGAAAGGCCTCTTCATATCCAAAAATGTTAACAAAAAAAAATAAAATATGTAATTGTTCATAACGTAAAAAATATGAATGTCAATGAAGTAGATATTGAAAATGCTCACCGCGAACTTTTTGGCAACATCCTAATCTTAAATAAAAATGTTATCTAGCGTTAATTAACATATCGGGCATGACCGTTCTAATCGCAAGCGTTTTTCGTTCTCTTAAGTCATCTAAATCGTGTGGTTTAGTTTTGTAAACAATATTTTGACATAGCAACATCATAAAAGTCCAATTGGGTAAGAACAGATGATCTTGCTGGCCATTCTATTGATTTTCGCCTCCATATCCAGCGATTTGGAAATGTTAAGTTGAGGGTTTTTTGGATCAGGAAATAAATTTGCCAAACTTGGCACCACATAATTTTGTAGTAGGTAGTGCTAAATAATTATCGCCATTTAAATTACCCCCAACTCAATAATATGGTTTTCAACAATCCCTGCCCAAACATTAACCTTTTGAAGGTATTGTGCATGGTCCTCTTTCATCCAGTGAGGATTTTCTGTTGACCAGTACCGGCAATTTTAACTATTAATATGACCGTTAATGGAAAAAGTGCACTCATCAGAAAAAATAACTTTTTCTAATTGGATGGTATTGTTATTAAACATTTCCATTATTTGTTCGCAAAAATTTGTTCTCCTATGAAAATTTTCCTCCATGAGTTCCTGAGTCGGTATCATTTTATAGGGATGCATTTTATTTTCTTTCAATATGTTTTATATCGATGTATGGCTGACATAAAATGTTGCGGATGCTTGTCTCCTCGATATATTTGGGTTTTCCTCAAATTCAAGCATCACATCTAATTTGATATCATCACTCAGTGCATTGGCAGCTGTTTTTTCCATCTTCCATCTTACATGTCCAAAGTCGCGAAATTGCTTCTCTACTAATTGTACCTTGGGATATAGAAGGCATATTAAGAAATTTTTCATAAAATAGGCTAATAACTTCCATTTGTGTTCAGGTGTTATCTCCGTAAACAAGTAACCAATCATCTGTAAAACGATTATTTTATGCATTTCTGATTATCTAACCACTTTTATGAATTGCACTGCGGGCCTGGACTACAGAAAGGAAAACTTGTTTGGCAAAAATTCCACACTCTAGTTGGAAAAAGGAAAAAACCAAACTCGCACCTATATATCCGAGGTAAACAAATTCATAAATCTAAGCAAAAAGCCGAAATCTTCAAGGAGAACCTCCAAAATGCCCTCATATCTCCAAATAACCCACTTTTTCAAAACAACTTCGCTGCTCAGACCGTCCCCCTAATCCAAAACATAACCCACAGCCCACACGTCATCACCCCCTTCAATGAAGAGAATTCTCTTCACTCACCCTTCTTCATCGATGACATAAAATACTCCTGCCGGACTGGAAAAATTACAGTTCCTGGCCCTGATGCAATTTCTCGTCAATCTTTAAAAAATCTCCCAGTTTCTCTCTTCCCGGTCCTTCAAAATCTATTCAACGCCTGCCTCAAATTCTCTTATTTCCCTAAATGTTGGAAGACTGCCAACACTGTCATGATTCCCAAGCCCGGAAAAGACCCTACCCTGCCTGAATCATACAGGCCCATTTCCCTAATCAGCGTTCTGGGGAAGGCCCTTGAGAGACTATTTAAGGACCGACTCTGGAACTTCTGCTATACCCACAGCATCATCCCACAGTTCCAATCAGGCTTCAGACCAGAGCACTCCACCCTCACCCCATTAGTTAACTTTCAAACCATTATCCCCAGGTCCCAAACTCAACGTTTCTGCAGTGCCGCATTTACTCCTACCCCGCAAACCGCACTATCAGAGTCAGATCTGGTAGTTCTCTATCCTTACCATTCACTCCCCTTGCCGGAGTCCCCCAAGGGTTCATCCTAGCCCCACTGCTCTACCTTATCTACACCCACAACGTTCCTACTCCACGGAACCCCCACACCCACATCCAGTTCTACGCAGACGACACTGCAAGCTTTGCATCCGCTCCCACTGGTGTCGCAAATGGAGGGTTACCCTTAACTCGAATAAATACCAACTTATCTTAATAATGCTTTGGGGGAAGAGGCTCGAACTCCGGGACGAAGCCGTCTCTTTGGGGGTGAGATACACACGGTGAACACTTTGAACATTTAGTTCAATATTATGGTTAGAATTATACTTTTGGACAGTTGTTTTATTTAGAATAAATTGTTTATTACAATTTATTATTTTTAAGAATTGTTTGTTACATTGAACGTTTATTTCTTTAACATAATAGGTTAATAATGGTTTACAATAAATATTACAAAATAACTCTGTTTTCATAAACTTTGGGTATAGGGAATGCTTAACAAAAATAAAAGTTACATAATCGGGTATTCTATTTATGATATAAAATACAGTGAAAGAAGAGAGAAAATGAAAGGTTCGAGTTCACCCTGTATACAAAAGGAAAAATAATTAATATTTAATAGAATAAGGTGATATTGAAACTGTGTTAGGCAAAATACGTACAATAAGATACAGAGCGTTGATTTACCTACGATTTTTACACAAACGTGTCCATAACTTCTGAAGGACTCTGTATAACGTATCACAACCTTATATCCAAATCTTCAAAAAAATGTGAGCAGTCCGAATTCGGTATAATATAGACATTACTATTTTTTAGAATAATGTCATTAAAGTTAAGAAAGCAATTTTTTAAATAAATATTGGAAGTTTTGGTAAAACGAAGAGTTTTTTATTATTCTTAATAAGATGGACTTCCAAAAAGTAAGAGTTAGTACAATCAATTTAATTAATATTTTTGTTAATAGCATTTTTTTATATCTTCTAAAACAACCCATATACCGAACTTTGTCTTAAGGTTGGTACACCCTGTATGTATAGTAACCGAAATAAAGAATTTATTCCATTTGCAAATGTTTGATAAATTTTAAAAAGGTTTAATGGCTTCGCTCAGCAATCGATAAGTTGTGATTACTTTGAAAAAGCATTTTCTGCAGTGGTTATAATATCAGCAATTTGACATCCACTATACAGAGTAAACAGTGAGTACAGTAACCGAAATAATGAATTTCTTCCATTTGGCTCTTCCACACTGTATGTGTATATACACTGCTACGAGAAGTTAAAAATAGACTGGCAACTATTAAAACTATTATTATTATTGTTTGAAATTAGTAATCCGTTTATTTAATTATTTTAATATGTAAATGTTGAATATACTTTTTAATTTGCATTTAAATATCCTAAAAGCCAACATTTTATGTAGTAACATTTAATAATAATGTATTCCATAAGCGTACACTTATAAACTAATCTTTGTTGTTTGTAATTTTACTTACGATAAATGTTCTCAAGCACAATAATTAAGAAGATCATGTTCGTAGAGCAGGACAAGGAAGAAAGTCGAGTCACACTATCAATCCAGGATTGGTTTTTAAGGCAAGGATTTGTGACATGTCGTAAACTACAAATTCAACTGCACGCTACAGGTACGTTTCCATTCTCCTTCTTGTATGCAAGAAATAGAGTAGGTACTTATGTCTCTCGCGTAAGAGTCGACCTCACTAAAATCACGTCTTAAACCAAACTCCCAGATATCTAGCCTCCTAATCTTCTCAATGACTATCCTCCCTATCTCCAGCTGGATATTACCCTTCCTTGGACCACTTAACAAAACTACCTCTGTCTGCCAACTCCATTTTCCTTTCCCAGTCTGACGGCATTACCAAAATTGGGTTGGGACTGACTGCGAACATGTGCTCTTTACAGATTTTAGTTATTATGCTCAATGGAACTTCTCAAACACCATTATGGTTTGCGGAAGTATTTCTTTGGAAGCACGTACGGACCTACTGGTACAAGATATCTTACAACATCATATACTACATGTTGGTTCAGTGGTAGGAGGTTGGCTTAAGTGGTAGGAATTACTGGGGTAGCTGGAAAACAACCCATAGGGTAAGGCATATGAAATAGCGGTGAAAAGGATGGGTGGAAATAGGAACGTGGTGCTAGAGGAAGAATGGGAGAAGGAAATAATAGAAACATTGTTCAAGAGTGGTGAAGGAGGGGAGGATATGATTAGGGAAGCGCGCAGGACTGTAAGGTGCCCCTGGGGTGAGTGGAGAGGTCATAAAGATGTTACTGGAGGAGAATGGGGAGTATTTCTGGGAGCTTGTTAACAAGATACTGAGGGAAAAATAATTCCCAGAAATATGAAAGGTGGCCAGAGTGGTACTAGTGGAAAATAGATAGATAGAGCGATAAGCAAGACAAGGGAGGTTGGTGTTATGGTGAAGAGTAAGAAAATTAGTCTAGAGGATTAGGTGAAATACCTAGGTGTGTGGTGGGATAGCCAAATATCCTTTATGCACCATAGGTATGGTGAAGGCAGCACAGAAAGCAAAATTACGGGCAGCATGGTTGGGGAGACTGATGTGTAATGTGAAAGGGCAGGGAGAATGGAAGGGGTGAGTTACTGGTAGGATGATTGAGCAGAGTATACGGAGCGTGGGGTGAAAGAGCGGAGAATTTTGTTGACCTAACAATGGGTGCCAAGCAGCAGCTGTGCTGTCAAGGCCATACCCTTTATACTTGATGACTAGGCCAAAGAGAAGACGGGGAACGGGGAGTAAATGGTGAGAAGGTGGGGGGGGGGTATGAAGGTGTATTAAAAATTAAGAATAATAAAAAACTCTTCGTGTTGTTAAAACGAAGTTTTTTATTATTCTTAATAAGATGGACTTCCAAAAGTAAGGGTTAGTACAATCAATTGTATTAAAAATAGCAATTAGGAGCAGAAGTGAGTGGATGGACCGGAACTTTGGGGAGGTGAACTACTACAAGGGTGGGATATCTACATAAGATTGGGAAGAGAGAAACTGGAATGTGTAAGAGGTGTGAGATGGAAGATGATAAGGGACACGTATTTAGATGTTGGAAGAACGAGGAAATGTTGGAGATGTTGGAGAGGAAACTTGAAGAAGCAGTGTATTGGGAAACATGGTGAAGATGTTTAGAGGGGGTGGAGGTAAGCAAGGCAGTGGAGAGTATGATCGGGGGAAAGGAATATTCTTGATGGTATGTATTTTATGCGAAGAGTGTGTGAGGGACCGCCGGCGCCACCCGTCTTGAAGTATGGTAACGACGGGGTGGGTTTGGTTGGTAAGTATCCTCTCGGGGGTGAGTCCAACACTGATGGATTCTGGATAAAGACCCATTGAACATGAGTTATCTCAGCCCGAAAAAAAAAGCTGCATGCTGCCTATGTAGTCAGAAACTGGAAGAGTTTGGAATCAATACTTTGGAATGGACATCGCGTAGTCCACACCTAAATCCTATCTAAAAACTATGGAAAAAAGGCGGTTAAGAACAGAACAAACCTGGACAAGGTGAAGGAATGGTTAACTCAAATCTGAGAAAAATCGTATCAAAACGAAATAAGGCTGCTTATTCAACTGGTCAACGATGTTAGGATGTTATTGGTGCTGGATTTTGAGTAAGGCGTAAATCCACTCCTCCACTGCCGTCAACCGAGGCTTATTGTGTCTCACTACTGAAGGTCAGATATGTCTTTCTGACTTCTTCAGATGTTTTCTAAACCTTTTACAACTTCATGGTGTACGAGTCTAGCACGACATCCCGCTACCGCAAGTAGTCAGGTATTCTAGAGTGCCTTTCTTATTCCCGCAGAATCTGCATTCTCCTGATTGTTGTACAGTCTGTTGTGTGTATCTTTTCCCATGTGTCATTAAGCATGTGAACACGAATTAAATCAATTAAGTAAAACGTAGGGTGAGACATAATTCAATGTCAGTATAGGATGGGCGTTTAGTTCATATTGTGATAATCATATTCCAATTTCTAAAAACTTACAAATTAACTAAAATAATATTTAACCCATATCAAAACTCACCTACAACTGTTTTTTTAAAGAAATATATAAATTTATGGCACAAATTAGAATCAAAAGCATAAATAAGAATGTCGTGTATTTGCCCAGCTTGTACAAATTTTAAAAATGATCAAAGATTTAAGATTTCAAACTTTCTCGCAAAGGAACTAGCTTTCGAACTGTCAGCATATTTTAGCAACCTAAATATTTTTCTTATAATTATAAGTTGGAGAGGAATGCTTTCATATTAGCATTTTTTGTTAAAAGTATAAAGCGGAGAATCCCATTCTTTTGTATAAAAACTTAAAGGTAGTTGAATAGGCTTCACCGGTTCACTAAAAGTTTATATTATCCTAGTCAGGTAAGTTACAGCATTGTACTTTGGATTAATTAATAATTATTCAAAATCAACAAAGTTTCCTGAAATTCGAGAATTATTCTTGGTTAGAAATATAGGAGAAATTCACATAAGATCTTGTTGTAATAAGAGCAGAAATTATAATAACGTAACATTTAATATATACAAGGTTATTTACTGTAAATTACCCACCCCTAAACATTTTTATTGTTTCCCGTAAAAAAATAAAAAGTTCACGGTTACAGAAAGAAACAAAAACATGATGTTCTTTTAAAATGTAACATTAATTTAATTGATTAACTGATTGACTAATTAACCATAGATTACCACAGTTACTGTAATTACGGCATTGTTACAACTCCCACAGCGTTTAATAATTTACATTTCATTAATTCAATTACTAGAATGGTTTGTAGAGAGACATAACAAGTTTAAACAGTAATGTAAAATGAATGATACGATTTTATTTAGTAAATTAAATAATAATTTATTTTAAACAAATTCATACAAAATAATCTACACTATTCTATATTCTACGCATAACTTTTTACTAAAATTAACAACAAAAAATTAAAATTAATTAAAATGTCGGTGAAATAGTGTACATATTACATGCCATATCAAATTATAATACAGTGTTTTTTTCAAATCATAATATAATATTCATTATTACTATTTTTTTATGGAACCCCGCATTTTCTAGCTTTGCCAATTTGAGCTGAAATTTGAAGAATGCAGCAAAGCAAAGTAGACCACGAAATTAATGAAAATATTCAAACAAGACAAAATGTTATCTGCTTTTTATCCACTCTGTACAGTTCTAGAGTTATTTAGAAATTTTAGTATAGGAAAGTTTTCAGTTTTAACCAAATTTGGTGAAGAACTGAATTCTGCGAGTATGTGAGTATTTACTTTTTTGTGCCTGCTTCATGCAACTCTACCTTAACATGGTGAAGGGGCTTGTGAACTTCAATGAATCTTTTGGGCTATGTTGGCGGTAGCTTGCTACTGGTAGGGTCTCCCATGCCGGTCAGGTCCAAGAGGAGAAGTCAGACTAAAGGAGTATGCAACCCAAGCCACGGTGGATGAGGTCGTGCCAATGGCTGTATGGCATAGGGGTTTAAAATATGTGGTTTGGGGCACCTCATGGTATAAAACCCCTTAGTGAGCATGCGGGGTTCTGGTACAGCTGACGTACTTACCCTAGCTACTCGTGGGAATACTATAAACAAACAAAAAAAAACGCCCGTTAAGGGAAGCAAACCAAATTGTTCGCCGAAAAGCCCACCCGAGAAGGGCTTCGATCGGCCTCAACTGCACAGGGCTCAGTAAACCCGTCTACTCCTGCCGCAGAGTTGAGCGGAAAAGGGATACAAAAGACCAAAACAGTCCTTCTAGGCAAGCATAAAGAGACCGTAGAGCTGCTCACCGTCTGCTAGAGAAACTCAAAGACATACCCGAGAAGAAGATGGCTGAAAGGCAGCTTGCAACGAGACAATGGGCTAGACATCGTTGCCAAAGCGAAAGCTCGTCCCCAGAGAGCTGAAGTTAAAGTTGCAGCTAAACCATCAGCTAAGCGACACCGTTAAAGCCTAACATGGGGCCACTGCCTATGCGCCCATACATTGCGGTTATGAAATACCACCTAGTTAGGGTAGTTGTTGATCGAAGCCACCAGGAAGGTAACATCACTCCGGTGAAATGGATGATGGTAGAGATGGCGCTTCTCCAGTAATTTAAGGAGCTCCTTACAGAAAATCGTGGAGCTCCTCTCAGTGCACGGATGCGGGCTGGTTCCTAGACCGAATAAAGCTGGTATCGTACGCTGACCAGAGATCGGCTGAATTCTATGAAAAGGCGATCGCAAAAGTTGGCGGGGTCTGGCCAGGAGCAAGAGATTCTTGAGTTTCTGCAGCTAGGCAACCCGAACCTCCCAACACAAGACTGGAGGGTGGCAAAGGTTGGCTAGGAGAAGGAAGGAAGGCGTGAGCCAGTCGTCATCCTTAATAATGAGTCAGTGGTCCCCATCAAGGCCGAGGGGATGCAAGTGTATGAGAACGTCCTTGTAGAAGAGGTGGAAAGAAATAATGTAAATAATTTCCTTTAACTTAACTTAATTTAAAAATTTCCTGAACAAAACATATTTTGAATTTTTTTATAAATAAACTAAAGTAACAAATACTCTATGTTTATAAGGTATATGTGAAACCGTTAACGATTTAGTAGAATATTCTGTAACAACGTGAGAATGAAAATTCGAAGCGAGTGGAAAGTTCCGAGCCCGAGCTGAAGGCGAGTGTGCGAGGAACCACGAGCATCACGACTATACTTTTTCCAAGATCAGATATTTTAAATCGTAATACTTTTCATATTCATTCTCTGATTTTTTCTGTAGTCCATTTTCCACATATTTTTTTGTAATTTCAGGTGGTGTATTTTCACACTCTAATTATGAATCACAGTAAAAATTCATGATCTTTTTTATATTGTCGAATGTAAACATGACAGCAATAATTTTGACAGTTTCTCAAATCTTGCACTATAATTAAAATGTTGAATCTGGAACCGTTGGCAAAACTGATACCGAAAACCGTTTCCACTACCACTACACCAACATACACTTTTATCTGCCTGACGCGCGTTTCGATAACCAAGTTATCTTCTTCAGAGACCGAAGGTAAACCTTCGTTCCAGCGTTCTATAATCAAATTTGATTTGATAACGACAGGCAAAGGCCAAAGGTCTATACAGTGTCTCGGAATAAGCAACCTAAGAATACTTACAGGATTGCTGTAACTGGACAATGTAAGTTGAAAAGACATAAATTAGGGATAGAGGAAAAGTGAGAATACTGATATTGTTAGCTTGAGGCTGAAAACTCATTACATGTCCTCAAAGAATGCAGTGGCTAGGAAAATTCAAGAGCTATAATTTTTGGAGTATATCAAATAGAAGAGAGAGATCTACCTAAACTGACGCCGACAGACAATCTGACCTTCATAAATGAAATAGGATTAATGAAGCTGCTATAGCAATGAAGAACACCTACATCGTCTAAGCAGGTAAAAGGACTAAATAAATCTCTAAGTCGCACTGGTAAAACCTCTTATATTACATTACATTCCTGTTTAAAGATAACAGATTAAAAAACAATTTAAAAAAAGCAGTCGTTATTATTTTTCTAGCAGAAAAAACAGTTTTTGTTTTTTATGGAGCCGGTATGTCCTTTGCGGTTTACTGTTTGAACTCTATTTTTGTTTAGATCGTATAATGGCACATTCAATTTCATATACAGTCGGTGCCAAAACTTGGATTTCGGATTTTTCCATGTCTTCCCTATTCACTTTAATGGAGGAAGTTTTTTTTTAACCCTAGAACTTTTAAACTATATTGAGTAACATACAATAGTCTTATTGGTAAAACAGCGTACACTTGAATAATCCTACATCGACTAAAGAAAATTACTCAGGATTGATAGATCACCAAGCAGGTTTTGTCAAATAACGATCAACCATAGACCATATGTATAAGTCAATTTGTTAAGAGAACCAAAAAATAAGACTACCTAAAACAACCTATGACAGTATTAAAAAAGACGAAAGATTTCTTCGATAGGTTCACAAATTGCTTGCCAAAAAACAAACATCACTAAAGAGAACGCCCTTTTAATATTGTGTCCTGTAAAATCCACAAAAAGAATACATCTATTTTAATACAAGGGTCATATACCTTTGAAAAGTTAAGGAAACCTTATATAAAATTTTAACCAGAGACCAATGGTTTTAAAGTACATTAGTAGATATTTACGAGTATATTTGGCTTCCTTCATTTCACTTCACAAGGGATTTACATCACGGTTTGTTTAAATTCAATTAAATTTACTGATATTTTGATAGGATGAAAAGAGGCTTATTTATTAATAGGCCAGAAATTTAGACCTAAAATTACCATTCTTCCTTTTATCCTTTCGGCAGCCTGTTTTTGGTATGCAGGTATAATTATTTTCACGATCTAAGAAACTATCCTTACCTAAAATAGCTTAATAGTATATTGTGAAACAATTGGAACAAGTTTTTTTACGTGTTGCGCACTATAGTTTTTCTACGACTGCAAGTAGACAATAAATAATGTGGTAATACTTTATTCTAATTTATTAATTATTAATGGTGACTGTAAAAAATTACAAAAATTAATTAATTTTATACTTTATGTTGGAACATTTTTTAGTACAATTCCAGGAGTACCCTTTGACCCAAACGAGGTGGATGGCTCAATAAATTAATTGTACATATGACTAGTATTAGCAGTATTATTAGCCTCATTAGTTATTTTAGATTTTTTAGAGATCAAATTTTCCGATTTTCGATATAAAAAAGATTGCAATTTCGCATATTTAGAATTTTTTCTATTCATTATTCTTCTTAACATGGACTATTGGATCACATTGTAGAAGCCTTTAAAGTTTTATATAAATGTTTAAAATAAACTGAAAGAACGTTCTCTTTCTAGAAGTCCAGACTGACATTTGCTGCGTTTTTCATAATTTTTGGTGGGGTACTATCGTAATTATCATTTATATTCACAAGTAAAATGTAATTAAATTCATGTGTAGCTTAACCAAAAAACAAATTACAATTTATAAAAGCTTTGAAGTTTATGAGATAAAACAGAAAACTCAATTTAGACAGCAGCCACCTATGTTACGACTTAAAAATATAAAATTTGCTATTTAAATGTACATCGTGGGGTAAATAATAAAACTCGTAGGATATATTCATTTATTTCACTGTCCAGTATCGGAAAATGTGAGAACAGAGTCTGATTCAGACTAAAACTAGTTGTATTATTCATTTCAAAATCCTGCGAACTATCTTATTTTTATTAGGGATTAACAACGGTCTGGTTATCACTTTCATTGTATTATATTACCTGGTTTTGACCTTTATAGGTTTGGGTTTAATATTTTCATGGAATTCTTGTTATTTAGTGTTGTTATTTTATTTATTAGTTATTATTAGCATTCAAATCGAATTGAAAAGGAAAGAAGTGATAGATTGTGCAGGAACAACTTTGTGGCGATTTTTGAAGAACAACGGATTTAACATTAAGCACCATCGATAAACGTTAGTCTATTATAGAGAGCAAGAGACTGGTTGTATGGACAAACGAACATTTACAAACCCTCACAAAATATAGAGAATGCGGCAGACCAATTTATTATCTGGATGAAACCTGGTGACAGGCATGCAAAGAAAGGATAGGCTGATCAAAACCTGCGGAAATGCAGTGTAGGAAAAAGAATTAGTATTCTACATTGTGGCAGTTCTGACAGTTGGGTTGAAGGAGCGCTCCTTCTCTCCGCTAAAAACATAAAAAATTGTTTTCGGGATTACCTTCAAGATATGGATAGCCCTCTTTTTGAGAAATGGTTTTCGAAAGATTACTTCCAACACTAAAGAAAAATAGCGTTATTATGTCCTAAATCCTATAGAGCTACTTTGGGGTCAGGGTTGAAAAGAAACATTGCCAGCAAAAACCAATCTCCAAAACTAAGAGCATCTGTGATAAACTTGATAGAAAGTGAAGTCGCCGCAATAGACAATCAACACTGGACAAGTTGCATTGAACATGTTAAACAAGTAGAGGTAAAATACTTACAGGCATTTTCTAATGTAAATAAATTGATTATAAATGTAGACAGTAGTGATGACGATGAGATCGATACTGATATTGCGATACTTGAGTGAAACTATCATCATGATTTATACCTTTTTTAATTTTGTTTTATAATAAGTTTATATTAAATAAGTGAGTTGAAACCTTTCCATTAAAGAATTTAAAAAATAGTAGTCTTTTATTGGATTTGCGGAAAAAAAAACATCTTTGATTTCATGTCGCGTTTCAGTAAAATAATTGAACTGAATAGTCGGTATAAATACGGCCCTGAGTTTTAAAGTGTCGGCTTAAAAAGCTATTAAAATAAGTCAGTCCGCACGAAGTTGAAACGAATAATACTATTTCATGTTACTACAATGATGGGCTGTGGTTTGACTTTGTATTTTATTCAATCTTCTCCATTGGGTTCAGCTGTATTTGATATGGATGAACAATCTAATTGTTAGAGGTTTTAAAATGTTACAATTTCAAAAAAGATTATTTTTTGTGAACATAATTATTGTTCATCAAAGTAAAAAGTTTGCTTTATTAGTTTACAGAATTTACAATGACTAACTTTATATGTTTTTAAACCACGAATTTAATGTAAAATACATCCCCTAAAACGTATCTACATCCCCTGAAAACGTTTGAAAAATGAAAAACGCATGGCATTGCTGTCGACGGAGATATAACGGTAAAGAAATAAGGATAACAGCATTTAAAACCATTTTAATATTTAATGAAGATTCAATTTGATTAAAGAACGATGTTCTCCTTTACAAACCTTTCCAAAACAGTTTAAACGGAATATCTACGGGGTGTGGCATTCCCGCAGAAGAAGAAATAAGGATAACTGGATTTAAAACCATTTTAATACTTAATGACGATTCCATTTAATTAAACAACGATCGTCTCCTTAACAGACCGTTCGAAAACAGTTTAAACGGAATACTTACAATAAATAATATTGACTTCTGCACTCTTTCGCGAAAAAATCTACTGCTTTCATATCAGCTTGAAACTTATTTGCTGGATTTTCTAAGCCTTATAACCTAATATTTGGACCTGTATCTCCTATTCGTACCCCGTCGTCTGATTAGAGTCTGAGGCAGACTCTCACGCAGCCTATGAAGGAGGTGGATAACTGGTATGAGTATGAGGGCCTATTGATCAATCCCCAAAATACAGCAGTGGTAGCCTTCACCAGGAAAAGATAATTACAAGGCTTAAAGCCACCAGCGCTCATGGGGAATTACACAAAAGGCTACAATTGCCCTTGAAAGCTGTAGACGGTTATGTGGGACTTAACCCAAAGATGAGCATGTGGTTATACACAAGGGTCATAAGACCAATGTTGACCTATGGTTTAGAAGTTTGGTGGACAAAGACCCAGCAGGTTCGAGCTAATGAAAAACTTAATCGGGTTCAAAACAGGCATGCCTGAACAGCCCCAACATTAGATGTTTCACTAAACTTATAATCTTTGCATATTTATAATCAAGGGGAGGCTCTTTCAATAGTACATAGACTAATGTAAGATTGGACCCCAATAAACTGTAGGCAAGTTACTGACCGGGAAATAAAAGAAGACCAAAAAAGGAGGACTGGAAAACTATATCGCCCTTAGGTAGAGCAAACTCGCTTTGGTACACAAACGGCTCCAAAACCGACGTTTGTACGGGGACTGTACAAACAAGGGACAGAAGGTCAGCTACGCGACTGCATTTTGAGCATAAATTGCTTCTACGAAACTAATTACCCGAAAGGTTGGAGAGTCTATCTTAATAAATTCTGATAGTCTATGGAGCTTTATGTGCGCTCAACCAAATGGAAAGCTGCAATAGGCTTACGGCTGTGGATACCGAGGCACAAGGTAATCAGGGGCAATGAGAAGGCTGATAAGTTGGCCCGCGGAGGCGTAAACACACCAAAGAAAGGACCTGAACCCTTCCTTGGAATCGCAAGTACTTACACTTAAAAAAGCAGCCATCAGTGAATGGGTGCAAAAAAAATTTCTTGAATGGTGGGAAGGTACACCTAGAGAAAGACAATAGAGAAAGTTCACATAGGAACATTCGGCAGACCTACTATTATACCGACAAAACTCAGTATGAATGATAGTAGAGGTTATATAAACACATACGTATTTTAGTCCAGACAGAAATAGATCTTATGCATTTTCTGTAAGGAAGATGAGAAAACCGTGATTAACGTCTTAAACCTCGGCAATAGCATGACAAGACTGCGTTTTCTAGAAATTGGAGAAAAAAAAAACGGAAGCAGCAAGCCATATGAAATGGGCACTATCAAGGCTGTTGAACTTTATAAGAAAGGCAGGGCTAAATGAGGTGCTTTAAAGTACAGGGGCAGTACAGTAGATCTGCAAAGTTTGCAGTGTATCAGGTTGTCGATTTTTAATCTGTAATGTGTTTGGTTAGAGCTTAATATTTAATCTGGTTCTTTCCCAAAAGTATCGCATAAATCCAATAAAAATGAAATAAAGCAGTTTTTGTAAAACACGATCTGATCCGTTCGTTATAATTTAAATTTTTCTCTGTGCGTCGATAAAGTATCCCATAAATTAATTATTAGCTATATAAAAATAATTATATCAGAAACTCCCAAAATAGATCGATTTTCGATTTTAATTTAAATTAGTTTTAGGTCTGGATTAGCTACTGGCCACTCTATAACAACCTCTTGATACTCTGCATCTACACTACATCCCTTACGAAACATTGGCCACTATTTGAGCTACTTATCCTGGTTATTGGTTACTAATTTTTTTTACTTAAAATACTCTATTCCACTGTTTTTAAATCTGTGGGTGGCAGACTGAAAAAAAAGCCAATAATAAAAAACAAATACAATTTTAGTGAAAATAAATCTTGATGCTATTTTTGAAACGATAATATTCAAATCATTTTCTGATTGCAGTTCATTTCTCTTTTTAGTTTTAATATCTACCCTTACATAAAATGTCAGTTCAAACAAGTATGAAGTGGCGAATGACACTAATAATTTTAAAGCTTCATTTGTCAGCTCTGGATATTCGTGTTTTCTTTTCATCCTTGAAAGTAAGTCTAAAACAGATTATTTCATATTTTTGGTGACATTTGCCAGATCTATGGAGTTATCTAAAAAAATGTTTAAAATTCATTCACGACCATTGTCATCTACAGAGTGCAACTCTGGTAAGTATATCAAAAGTTTCTGGAGTAAATCATGCAAGCTCTGTATCATGCAAGGAATGTGAGCCCTTACTACAAGATTATGGCCCGATGGGTTACTTTTAACAATCTTCTGAACACATGGAAAAGACTCAAATATATTGTTTTTGTTCAAATTATTAATATGGTTAAAAGACCTGCCAAAAATGCTAATTTCAAAGGATCAAATACAATCAGAAAAACGATTAGCGATTAGAGATTTTAGTTTCTTTAAGAACATTAACGGTTTATCTCTCAATTCTATAGAACTCTTCTAGACCTCTGTGTAATAGAGACTTTGTTGAAGCGAGCTAATATCTGAATATCGGGGTTTGCAAGGCTTCACCGTTTTATTACATTCTTGCGCACGTCATTTAAATCAGAAAGTAACAAAAAAATTACAATGTAAAAAAGTTATCAGCATTTAAATTATTTTTTGTTTGTTTTTAGGTTTTTTCAACAAAAAATGGATAAAAATTTGTAATATTTTGGAGATCATACGTACAAAATTGGTATTTACTTTCATTTTTTATTCAATTTTTAATATAGGAATCTTTTATAAAATAATTAATCCTTCCAAATAATTCGTTAAATATTTTCGGGATAACGTAAAAACCGAAACCGAAAAAACGATATTTATAATATAAAAGTAACAATGTGGATCTCCAGAGAAATGAATTTTCGTCAAAGTAATTTTTCAAGCACCATAGATTTCTGTATCTCAAACAAAAAGAAGTCGGTATCTTTGATTGAAATTTTTTTCTTTGGTTGTTCAAAAGGGATTTTTCTTCCATTTTCTTGGCTGTAATCAAATATTTATTTACCTATTACGTCTATCTGGGCCATTCGTCGTAGAAGCTTCATGAAATTTTTATAAAGAATACTTGGTAGCTTAAAAAAACAGAAAAATACAAAAAAAAAATTTTTATTTTTAATTTAAAAATAGCTAATTACAATATGAGCGTTAAAAGTAAAGATTTATTATGAGAGTGAAAAAGTTTGAGAAACTAGCATGTTTATTTCAACTTGTTTTATTTATTTTTTGAACCGTTAGAATTAGAAATTTGAAATTTTGGGAAAGTGAACTAGGAAATGTATTACTTTTTTATAGATAGTAGGTGACGTAACCATAAAAAATGGCGGATGTGGGCCCTTTTGGAAGATAATTTTAAATAGCACCATATGGCAAGTAATACATAATTTGAAAGCTTGTTTCAAACCTTTTCCAATGATACTAAAAAATTAATTCTTCTTCCTTATTTACAACTTTCAACCCAAAATTATAAAATTATTAAAGTTTTTAAATATTTTATTTGGTAAAAAATACGTTCTAATAATAAAAAAAAAATAAATAAAATGTTCAAAATTAATGTATGAAAAAAAAACAGATATATTTTTACTATATTGTTCTCTAGTGTTCTTAGAAAATGGTTAATTTATTAAACATTCACGAAGTTTCTTGACAGTTTGAAACCTATAAAAGGACTTAAGCAGAGGTCGTTAGGGGAAGTAATAATTGGAAGTCAGCCATAGATCAGTCAGTTTGAACAAAGTGAACAAACAGTTTTAAAAAGTATAAAAAAAATTAAATAAATAGTTAAAACAACCAAGAAGTAAAACAAAGTGATAATTAGTGACATTAAGAACATAAGTTTAAAATTAATAAATTAAAATTAATTAATTAAAATTAATAATAAGTACCTAATCAAAAGTTTAATTAAAATTATTTTCGGCGCATAAAAAAGAAGAAATTATAAGTGTACTTACTATTTATAATACAATTAAAAGAACTATAATCCAACAAACACTGAACTATATCCATTTTGAGGAACAAACAAATAACAATTATATTACAAAAGAAACCATAGGTCTAACAACCACGACATTTTTCAACAGTCGAAGATTCCACGTATACCTTTCATAGTGCGACTACGGTTTTTTTCCACCAATCAGACAGCAGGACTCTACGTATATTAAGGTCAGATAACATTGTAAACACTTTAAATTTTTGTTGTAGTTACCTATATAATTTTAAACAAAAGAATTTACTTGATACTCAATAATTACTGTATTTCGATAATAACTTATTTACCATTGCACAAATAACAATAATTCATTTATCACAATTTTAACATCAAGTAAGTTCTTTTCTAGTTAATAAGAGGCCTTTTCTTTTTTTTATTTTCTTTACTAATTAGTTTCATTATTAAACATTCAATATATTACTGTTTTAACTAAACTCTGTATATTATACTGTATATTACTATTAGAACATTTAAATAATATCAAATATTAATCAAATTTATAAATAAATAAATTAAACTATAATCAATAAATAATATTTCAAATCATAATATTCTTTACATAATATAAGCAAATATTCTAAGGTAATAACATTCTTATATATGAGATGCCAGATGAAAAATATTTTGATTATAAATTGCTACTATGTTCGAAAAAAATTATTTGCATTAAACCAAAGTAATATATACAAGTCACTGTTTAAGAAGGTCTTCTGCTTCTTTGCTTAGCAGAATCAGAAGCAAATATAACGGATATTAAGAAGCACGGAGAATAGAAGTCCACAACAGTAACTGAAGATTAGGTACAGTCGGCTTTAGAATAGCATATACATGTTGAATTTCGTTTACCTACCGAAGTTATAAAAACGCCCTTCTTAAACAACATAGGAATAGCAATTTTTAAAACGCCTACATTAAATGGTTTTGGGGTATTAAGTTTATTTACAAGGGTTGGTCATGTCCCGAATAAACAGGTTTTTTTTGCACTGATATAATAAAAAAAAGGGATTTTAATCCCAAACAAACATTTATTATCGAGGGTTCCAAACTAAGTGAAGATGTGGGCGTGGACAACTCTTTAACTGATTTCAAATTTATTATTATTTAAACCGTGATTGGTTATACACAATAAATAGGCCGTCTATTCAATGTAAGCGATTTGAGTTTGAAAATGTATATGCTATTCTGAAGCCGATAGTACATAGATCAATCTATTTCTTATAAAAAGCCTATTGCTGAAAGAATAATTCCAACAGCTAGCGTTATAGTATCTCTTCACTTCAAGAATTAATTTTTTAATGCCCATGAAATTGTCAATTCTGCTAGTTAGAAATGTGTTTAACAATACGTGTAGATTAAATGAGTCACAGGATATGTATTTAGCTAACTATTTACTTATATTATCATTTTTAAATGAAAAATACTTTTTTTAAGCGTTTAGATTATTTCTAGTGATAAAATATCATTTGTCGAAAGTAAAACAACAATTATGAAAAATAAAAACACGGCCCTCCAAAGCCTGGTCCCCACTAAACCTATACGTTCTTTAAGGGAATAGGCTCCATTACAAAAGGAATTCGATTACCTGGGGATAAGAATAACTCACTCTCTCAGTTGGTCGACATCAGGGCCATTTTTGACTCCATCCTGAGGAGACCAAATTAGCATTCCTTAGATTAAACGGTACAAATCCTTGGCAATGCGCCAAAAACCATTAGAAAAAGATCCTCTACGTCTTTTAAATGTAATAAACCTAGAGTGTAATAAGCATCATTAATTGACTCATTGCCTTGCCTAATCATGTTTTAATAGATTAAAAATCTACACATCAATTACCTTCTTGAGATGCGCCTTATAGAAGGAATTTCAAAAAAACTCCTGCAAAACCCATTTTTTAATTGAATATTGCAATAACCATGATTAATCTAAAGTACCAAATAAGCTACAAAATCGTAACCAAACGAGCTACAAAATCGTAATTGGTACTAAAAGATGTGTCTTTTTAATGGTTAAAAAATGTAGACATCAATAACCTTCTACAGATGCGCCTTATAGAAGCTTTTTTAAAAAATTCTTGCAAATCCCATTTCTTAATTGAAAATTACCAAAACCATTATTAATTTCAAGAACGATACGAGCTACAAAATCATAATTAGAACCAAAAGATTCGGCTTTTTAATAGCTTAAAAATTTAAATATCCTTTAACCATTTTCAGGTGCCTTTTAGAAGTAATTAAAGAAGAAATTACAAATGAAGAAAACAGTATTTCTGTTTTGTTATTTCTCAATAGTTACAAACAATATCCAAAGTGCAAAATAATGATTTTAAAACGTGTTTTTCATAAATTGATTTGAATCATTATCGATTGTAAAAATTCAAAATCGAATAAGTTAGAATGTACTTAAAATACTTTAATGACGTCGATTTGCTTATATTGTTATTAATGTACCTTGTTGCCTTAACATAACAAATTATTAAATATGTTAAAAAAATTAATAATTTACTGTCAATAAATGGATACTGGAAAGATGATGTCAACTTTATGAAACTTGACAATGTCTCACAATTACCTCTCACACATATTATTATTAACAAGCATTTATCTAAGTAGTCCATAATATAAATAACAAAAAATGACAAGGAAACATATCTAATGACCAACTTGGGTTTAGAATAAATATATAATATAATAAAGAAGTACGAGTATGTTTGCATGAATATAATATCTGACAAAGCTGTTCTTTGCAGACGATCAGGTAAATTAATTGTGAGAAATGAACATAAACATGTCGAAAATGGAGTATATGCGTATGGATACAAAGGATGAACACCCGGATTTAGAAATAAGGCAAATGAAAAGATGCTATGAATACATATATTTAGGTAATATTATTTCCAGTAGAGGAACTAGCCAACAAGGCGTCAAATACAGACTGAAAGGTCGGAGGAATATACAAATTCCGAATTTATTACTGTGGCCCAACAGGTTTACATTAAAAACCCGTCATATATAACATCTGGAAGGATAGAAACCCGACCATAAGCTAAGACTATGGTCTTAGGCTTAACGCTAAAAATATAAAATACATGATTATTATAAAACGAGACAATCCACAAGAACAATCCTCTACTAAGCAAGGCAGAATCCAACAACTGAAAACCCCCCGAACTGACTGCTGAAATAAAAATCAGAACAGAAAAAGCCAAAAGCCAATAAGAGAAAATGATACATATTTCCTCTGCTATTGAATTAAGCGATTGAAATGTGTCTTAAAAAGAATAGAGACAATGCTGGGAATGCAAACCATAACGATAAGGAAGCTTGGACACAATAGGAAGAAGAAGTCAAATATCTAGGGGTTACGCTAGATAGAAGACTTTCATGGAACGCTCATTTAGTAAAGCCCTTTGGACATGCCCAAGAGTATGCGGTAAGTCATGAGGAATTAAATTCAAACAAATGTATTGGCTATATCTGACAGTAATAAGGCCTATGATTACGTATGGTCCTCCAGTTTGGTGGGCTAAATGTCAGCAAAAAACCACCAGTGAGAATCTGAATAAGCATAACGGGAGCTATGTCTACCACTCCCACCGCTGCCACCGAAATTTTAATAGATCTTCCTCCGCTCCACACCTTGATGGAAAGGAAGGCTGGTGCATAGTGAAATGTCAGGATGCAGGGCAGAGCAGTGTCAGAACCAGGGCCGGAGAGATAATAAAAAATCATCCGATACTGGAGATGGTACCAGATGCAATGCAACTACCACAAGCCGTTTACCGTCCTATTCCCAGGAAAGGACGAATGGGAGACGAATAGATCGAATCTTATAATGGCTGACCAGTGTTGGTATACGGATGTCTCTAAGACGGAGAGAGGTGTTGGATCTGGGATACATGGAGGGAAACCAAAGGTAGACCGGAGCCAGAACTTGGGTAACCTATCCACAATTTTCCAAGCAAAGGTTTTTGCAATGGAGATGTACCTGCAGGAGATGCTTAAGCGTGACTGCAGGTCACTAAAGTCACTGGGATCAAATCAGATCGACTCCAAGTTAGCTTGGAAGTGCCCTCAGGATCTAATACGTCTAGGGGAAAGTAACACAGTAACCTTACTTTGGGCACCTGGGCATACCAGTATTGAAGGTAACGAAAAAGCGGACCTTCTAGCCAGAAAAGGTGCTGAAGGAATATTTATAGGCCTAGCGAATAGCATAGCCAGAGGAACAATATCGAACTCGGTAGATCGGAGGAGACGTTCTTACTGGTTCGAGCTAGAGGGTTTGTTTAAGACACTCAAAGGCATTTGTAGGAGATCTCTCTAAAAATAGGTCTCAAGAGCTGCTGAATATGAGCAGACAGGACCTACGAATAATGATAGAACTACTGCCTGGACACAGTCAGGTATATGAAAACAATTGGACTGACAGAGAGTGTGGACAATGACAGTGCAATTAATAATTTTTGTTTTGATTTGATAAGTATTGTATTGTAAAAATAGCTGTGAAGATGCATGGCTAAGTCAATTGATTTTTGAATAGATACGTGGATATGAGTATTAGATAAGTAAGAAAAAATATTTTTGTCTTTGCATCAGTTAACCTCACATTATGTCAAATGAATTGATGAGATTTAGTTCTCATCAAGTAGACTAGTATTTTTCTACCTTGGTTAAAAATGAACAACTTCAAAACCTCAACAAAAGTCAATAAAGTTAGGTTCAGAGGCTACTCTATTATTTTTAGAAGATATAGGGAAAGAACAAGATGTTGCTCCTAAATGCATAGGTCTTTTTACCAACAAATTAGGGTTAAAAAATATCTTAATTATGGAACTGTGAATATCATTCATGTTCTTCAGTTCTTTGAATTTATTTAAAAAATAGATTATATAATACATCTACGTTGAATTTCAGAGCATTGTGGTGATCAGTAATCAGTATGTATCTGACAACTGTTTACAGTCGGATGGATAGTAACCCATTTCTAGTTATGAACACATAAATTATTTAAACAAAGTAAATGCATTTGTAGTCGATAATATCAATTCAAATATTTGCACTAATGAGATTTCAGCTATTGTCATTGTTAATTTAATAATTAGTCATTTTAAATAATTATCATAATAATGGTAATTGAAAATTTACTATATTTATAGATATTTAATTAACGATCGACCGCAAAATGTAATTATTTTATAGTTGCTTACGTTTGTTGCACACAATCAGTGACTGTATTTAGATTTATTGTTTTTTTTTTCATTTGTTTAAATAGAATTATTTGCATTTACCTACTAATATCGTATGAAATTCGAGTAAGCATTCAATTTATTACAAAGTAAAAATGTGTTTAATCATCATAAAAAATGTTGGTAATAAGAGTATTATCATATCAAATTTAGAAATTATTTACGAAAAACAGCCAGGAATTCCGTCAAAGTTAAAGTATCTTTTTTGGCAAATTGAGAAAAGAAGTAGTACTATTAAATTTGTAACACCAGCTGTTTGTGATGTGCCATATGAAAAAAAAATTATTCCAGTTTCTAAATCTTAAGCAATTTTTTAAATAAATAGTGGAAGTTTTGTTAAAACGAAGAGTTTTTTATTATTCTTAATGAGTTTAAGAGATTGCAATTTCCTCTGAGAGGAAATAATAAAGCTCTTAGGATGGCCTGTATATACTTAAACGAAGACTGCTTTTCTCACCGACAGCTGTATGTAACCTGTTGCTGCCAGAAACCAGGTCATCCTTGCTCAATTAGTATCAACCAATATTTAGAATCTACAGTCTCCTTTAACCTCGTGCAATCGATAATGTATTTATATCCTCGATTACAAAAAATGCTAATAAATATCAAATCCTTGCTATAGCCACTTACAGTATGAAGACAATCACCCTTACAGCTCGAGAAGCACGGATTATGGGTTGCTATAAAGCTATGGAGAGGAGCACGTTGCACATATTAATGAATGTACTGGAATGTACAAATTAGAGAGAGAACTGGAATTAGCGATCGCCAAGTTATAGCACCAGAATTGATACGAATAAATGGACCAACAGAGTAGCTCTATAACAGTCAAAAGGGAGTACTCAGAGCCTGGAAGGCAGCCAATAAGATGGAATGACGATTTGAGAAAGGAGATTGGACCAAAAGCTTGCTATAGTATATAAGTGAAGATCAAGAGGAGCGTATTCTATCAAGATTTCAGGGATTTTTTATGTAGGTATCTATTATTTGGGCGTATTTATAATTGAAAGGTTTAAATTTAGAAAGTATATTGGCAAGTTTATAAAAAATTTCAATTGTCCAAAAATAATGAAACGAACTTTTTGGCAACATTCGTTTTGGTGGGAACTTAGCCCGCTCCTGTACTTTCCAAACAAACGCATCATAATAAACTTAAGCAATATTTATAATCTTTATAACACCCAGTAACTGTTTTTAAATCGTTATCAGATAATAAAATAAACTAATACCCGGAATAAAGTGAAGGTTAAAAATGTTTAACGATTTTTGAAAAATAAAATTGCCAACATTTAATAGATAAACACATTAAAAATGACTGAGGTACAAAACATTTTATACTCGTATATACACGTCGATTTTAATTACATTTTAAAAATTAACATAATATTATGAATACTAGTTAACAGTAATGAACTAAATTTAATAATAGAGTTCAAACTTCCTAGTTTTCTCATGAGAAACTAGGCACAAGTATTTGTAAAATTATATAACTCTATCATTTTTAAATGACTTTGCACATATCTTGACACTTCAATGCACAGTTAGCAGGATCTGTTAATGTACAATCTACAGATGTTAAAATTAGTGCATTGCTGAGGAAATAATTGATACCAAGACACAAAATTTCATATACATTTTATAACAACCCCTGTTTAAAACAAGTGTCAGAAAGATATCAATACGATTTAACATGGCGTCCCCCAATAAAGCTGTGATGCTAGCGGTTGTTGAGAAATTTTGTTGCACAACAGTTTGTACCAATGCTAATGAAGGCCATGTGTTTAACCAAATTCAATTTTCGCAAAGAACTTTTGTAAACAACTACACGTCAAATTTTTAAATCTATTGGTGGCCTTCCAAATCGAATTCAAATGGGCAACGACTAAATTTTAATTTAAAAAATCCGTAAGCAATGGTTTCAGCACGATGGGGCAGTTAGCTAAATACATATTTGCTCCGTGAACATTTTGAAAATTTTCTAGTCGCACATTTTTCGCGTATCCACCTCATTCAATGGAATTAACACCATCTACAACATCTCCTACATTTGGGGTATGATAAAGGATTTCATATTTCGCTCGGAAAATCCTCCAGAGGTTGGAAAACCACTTTTATTAAATATGTTTAATGATATTTAGAAACGTTATGAAGCTTGTTTGCAACGCCATGATGCACATTTTGATTAAAAAAACTAATCCATACAGTAAAAAAATTGACATTTACTCTTATGATTTCTCCTTTGTTTGCTTCAGCTAGTAAATAGGTTTTAATAAAGGTTACTATAGAGAACGAGAATTATATTTCTATCAAGGTCGAGACAGGTTCAAATAATACAACTTTCAAAATAATTATCAAATTTAAAATTGAATTGTAAATGTTAATTATATAATAAAAAATCAAATCTGTAATGATTGTAATTTTTGTGTTAGTAGTTACTAGTACTAGTTCTAAATTATTAATTTTTAATTTAAATTCCAAGTCTATAACTATGATTAATACGATTCACTTACTTAAATCTGTTATCAATAAGATCACTCTTCCTTAACGATAGGATAACTCTTACTTCTTTTTCTTGACGAACCCTTTCCCTGGATAGGGCTACCTCTCTCTTCCCTGAACTTCGATACTACTTTTATCACCTCTCCCTTCGATGGGATAAGTCTTCTACTCCACAGGATCAGCTCTAATTCCTATCAGCACGAACCGACTATTTGGATAGAGTTTATTGCCTCCTTCACCGAAGTGGGAAAATTGTTTTCTATTATAAAACTACCTTTTATCAGAAATGTTTTATTTATTTAATTTTCGTCGAACTTTCTTCTCAATTTTATTATATTTATACTTAAATAAACCTTTTTTAATTAAAAAGAATCTCTCGTTATAGTATATTAAGTATGGAGAACGGTAAGGGTTTTATACCGATCGAAGACAATAATTGGAGTCGTCGCTCCGCTCCTCCTCCCAAACAATTGTCTTCGATCGGTTACCCTTAACGTTCGACATGCTTATAACGTTTTTTGCACGATTGATACCATTATAAATTATAAAATTAAACATTTTCATCATATTGACTAGTTTTATTCATTTTATCAAGATAGATATTTGGTTGTTAGGTAGTAACTTATTTGTCAATAATTTTAAGTACAATTTTGATTATTATAAATTAAAATATGAGCGAAAGTGAATTTGAAGAAGGGTGTTCCACAATGATTCCCGAAAAATCCAAAATCCGTTATCAAAATACCTACCAAAGTTTTAAAAAATGGTGCGAAGGCAAGAATTTAAGAATCGATGAAAAGGCTCTATTGGCGTATTTCGTTCAAAGACATATGCAGTTAAAAGCTCCTGGAAGCCTCTGGGCAGAATATTCAATGATTAAATCCACCATTTTTCTTTATGATGGCATTGATCAAAGTTTTTAACTTTGATCGCGTATTTAAGGAGAAAAAATGTTGGCCCTAGGCCTAAGAAAGCGAGCATTTTTACACGGAAGCAATTTGAAAAATTTCTGATGGAAGCACCGGATGAAGAATTTCTAATTCACAAGGTTATGTAAGGTAGTTTAGGTAAAATAAAAAATACTCTAATGAAGATTTTTTCATAATTTGTAGGTCACAATGATATTGGGAATATCTGGTGCCTGTAGAAGAGAAGAATTATATAATATTACTATGAATGACATCCAACAAACCGATGGTTTAATGATTATAAAAGTACCCGATACAAAAATGAAAACATCCAGCGTAATTTTACAGTCGTTAATAAACCAGACGATAAAATTTCATAATTAGAAATTATATAAGTATATAATACTTCGTCCATTACAAGTAAAATCAAATCATTTGTTCTTAAGATACGCCAAAGGAAAATGTTGTGCTCAAGTAATAAGGAAAGGGACAATCAGGGGCTGGCCTTCTCAAATTGCCAAATTCTTAAATTTGCCTAATCCCGAGAACTATACTGGCCATTCGTTCAGGAGGACATCAGCAACGCTTTTGGCCAATAAAGGTGTTTGATGTCCTCGGATTAAAGCGTCATGGAGGTTGGCGTTCATCGACAGTGGCAGAAAGCTATGTATAAAATAAAATAGATTTTGCCGAAAAAATATTGTGCATACTAATAATACTACCAATGTATGCGATTTTGTAGAAGTTTCTGTTAAAAGTGAAACCACAGAACAAACAAGTGGGATTTTATTAAATAATTTAACAAATTGTACCATAAGTTTCAATATTAATAAATAATTCGTTAGTTTTCTTTATTCTTTCAAAAAATAAATTAAAAATAAGAGATTTTTTAACTTGACGGTAAGTGAATTACTTACCGTCGAGTTGCTAGTAAATGTCACCTACTGACGTAAAATCTGTCACGGTAAACAGTCAAAAATGATCAATCGTGTAAAAAAGTCTTTTTTCTACGGTCACTATGAAAAGAATGTAAATAGACACGGCTTACTTCATTGCAAAGTTAGTAATTTCGTTAAACCTTTTGCCAGAAAAATCCAGAGAAAAGTAGATATGACTGCGCTTATCGAAAATTTATGTAATGGAAAGAAAATAAAGAAATACTTGAAATACTATCATTTTCCGAAAATATAATGCTTGCTTATTTTCAAGAACAAACAAAATCTTATAAAGCTTCGACACTATGGTCCCAATATTCAATGTTGCGAAGTACATTAAGTATAAAAAACAATGTGGATATTTCGAAATATGTGAAATTAAAAGCATTTCTAAAAACACAAAATGACAATTACAAGCATAAAAAATTAAAAATGTTAAAATCTGCAGAAATCCATAAATTTTTGAAAGAAGCACCTGATTATAAATATTTATTAACAAAGGTAAATAAACTTTTCATTATTTATAATATAAGTTATTTAAAAATAATTATTTTAACTTCTAGACTGTCCTTGCGATCGGTTTAACTGGTGCCTGTCGAAGAGAAGAATTGTGGAATTTAAAATTAGATGCACTGAAAGAAATTTCCATTAACGGTTAGCAAAAATTGGCTAACAGTTATTAAAAACTTGAATGAAATAGGTACTAGTTGTTTTCATAAGTATTATACAATTAGGTACCTAATAACGGTTAAACAGTCATTTAATAGTATCGAAAGGTTATAAGTAAATAAAACAATATGTCGCAAAACATTTTTTTTATTTTTAATGAGAAACAAAATAAAATAAATATACAAAAATAAACATTTATAAAACTAATACATAATGGTAAAACTAAAAAGTTATTCATAAACATTATTTTTATTTTTACAAACAAATAAAAATACAAAAATGCCTAACATTTATAAAATTTAAATACCGTGTGGTAATACTAAAAAAAGATATATTTTTAAATACTTATAAATTTTGTACTATTACGAATCACGGTGTATAAGTATCATGGATATAGATTGATCCATAAACTATCAATATCATTTTGTTTTCAAATAAAGGTTTCTGGAATCAATAACGATTACCAATTATTAAGGATCATAGATAATAAATATTATATTGTTAAGGATTTATCAGTTTCATAAATTTCTAGAATAGTTATTCAATCGATAACTAAATTTTTCAGAAACACGTGGTATTATAGAACTTAACAACATGCAGTTTATCAAATCCGACCTTAATGAAATAATAATTATAATATTTATATAATTTATAAGTTAATACTTACTTTCAAATGCTGGTATATATTCTTCCAGCTTCCAATCCACAAGCAGGTTTTTATAGTTATACGCCATTTAATTTAAATACAAGCACTATTTAAACTAAACAAACGATTCTTCACTAACATAATCAGATTATAAAATGACGCGGTTCCGGATTTCTGGACACGTTCATCGGTAATCCCGATCGGGCCCGGGGTACTAGATTCGTTAGTATTCGGTTATGTTCGTCAAACAGAAAAATCAAAAACAATCGTTACATTAGAAATCTTTAATTAACCTTATAAGGGGCCTGTATAACTATAAGTAGGTAATCTATTGAATTAATAATGAATAGTCACTAAAATGCAACTAAATAGGAATAAATAGATGCTGAATTATTACTATTCAATAGGTAGGTATTATAAATTATTATAAATGTGTTTGGAAGTGTGAGTTGGAAGAATTAAGAACTGCCCCATTGGTTAGGCTTCGAAGTACGAAAACTAAAACTGAAAGATCCTTCACGGTAACTGGAGAATTTTTTAATATCTAATCTTTATACTGGCCATTCTTTTCGACGCTTCTCTGCAACTATTTTTGTAAACGCAGAAGGAGATTTATTAACTCTTAAACGCCATGGTGGATGGCGATCAAGCAATATTGCAGAAAGCTATGTCGATGATGCCATCGCCAATAAAATAGAGATAGCCAATAAAATTGTAAACACAGTAGACTCCCCAATTAATCAAAAAGAAAAACCTTCCATATCATCGGCAAATATTTCAACACTTACCGAGAATTCGGTAAAAAATAGAGAGACTCCTGGATTAACACTTCAAAATTGCTCAAATTTTACCATAAATTATAATTTCAAATAAAAATGTTTATTGTTTTTGTCTTAAATTTAATTAACTTTAATATAATCATTTAAATTGGGTTAAATTAAGTGTTTTAATTATTATTTTGCATTCCTGTTATATACCTAATAATAATAAAAATTGTTACAAATTTCACATAAGTTTCTTATTTTAATTATTATAAATAGTGATCAAAGAAAAAGTATTGTATGCAACATTTGCGCAAAGTACTTTTCCCACTCGTTCACTCGTGGGAAAAGTATCACTTTGCGCACTTGTTGCACATACTACTATTTCTATCAACAATCTCTCAAAAAACCTCCTTTTCGTTTCCCTAACAACTATAGTAAGAATCTTAGACTAGGAAAGAGAGAGGACAGCGCATGGCAATGAAAACCTTATGCGTGTGAGTGAAGCCAAGTTTCAAACGTTTGGTGGTAAACAAACTTGGAACGTCGAATTGTATTTTTTTAGTTTTTTTATTAATTTTCACCTTTTTTAATAGACTGAGTAGACATTTTAAAATGGTTAATTGTGCAGTTTATAAGTGCAACAGTCAGAGTACTAAAAAAGAGTAAGGAATTTCATTTCATAGGTAAAAAGTATTTTAAAACTATTTCCTTGAAATTTATTTTTATTAATATTACAGCTTTCAGGTAATAGAAGTTTAACTAAATCACATATGTTATGTATTGTTTAAACTATGAAGTTTAATTTATTTTTATTTTAACATAGATGCAGTAAATAATATATTGTTAGTGGACTGTAAACACTTTTATTTTGAAATACTACAAAATCATGCCTTTTAAGGCTTAACAAGAAAAAAAACACACGTGTTCAGTACTAATTCTAAAATTTTAGGGAGAGTCTGAAAATCCGTGGTCACAAAACTTAGTTCACCACACTCGAAAGCCACGCAGCAGTCATAGGCGTATCTTCAGGAATTGTTTCCTAACATGGGCCCCTCCTTGGAAGGCACTGCCTTTCAAAATAATTAAAGTTTAAACATAAATAAAGTTATAAAGCAGGCAGCGGGCACACTTTATGCACAGAACGTTTAGTTAGTCCATTGAGCGTTTTTACCGAGATCACTCTCACTAATCCATCTTGGCCAGGATGTACAGCAGTTACTCTTCCTAACTTCCAATGCATCGGAGAATTATTGTCTTCTTTTAATAGTACCATGGTTCCAGAATTGATATTTTCAGAATTTTGTTGCCATTTGTGCCTTTGCTGCAGGCTACTCAAATATTCAGAGGACCAACGTTTCCAAAAATGAACAAGCATTAATTGTAGATGCTTGTAACGGGAGGAACAAATTTTGAAATTATCTGGTACGTCTGGCTCAGGTAAAACTTGCAAAGATGATCCCACCAGCAGGTGGCCTGGAGTCAATGCCTCTAGATCTTCAGGGTCGTCCGTAAGGGGTAAAATAGGACGGGAATTAAGGATACATTCTATTTGAGACAAGAGAGTATAAAGCTCTTCAAAAGTTAAATATATTTCTGTGAGAATTCTTTTTAAATGATGCTTTACAGAACGAATCGTTCGTTCCCATAAACCGCCTATGTGCGGGGAGACTGGAGGAATGAAATGCCAAGTAATTTTTTTAATAGCAAGGAAATTTTGAAAATTTTGGTCTTGGACAAAACTTGTGTATTCATGAAGTTCCTTTGCAGCCTTTACAAAATTGGATGCATTATCAGAGTATATATGTCTACAAAGACCTCTTCTAGATACGAATCTTTTAAGGGCATTCAAAAAACCTTCAGCAGTCAGGTCACTCACCAATTCGATATGAACAGCCTTAGAGGAAAAACAAATAAAAATACAAATATATGATTTTATATATTTTTTGTTTCTAAGTTTACTGTCTTTTATTAAATAAGGGCCGGCATAATCGATTCCCACAGTATGAAATGGTCTTGAAACAGAAATTCTTTCAATAGGTAGGTCGGCCATTTTTTGAGTTACATTTTTTGGATTGGCTTTAAAGCATTTAAAACATGTCCTCACTACCTTTTTAACTAATTGTCTGCCTTTCACGGGCCAAAATTCATTTCTTAGATTGGCTAAAACAATTTGAGTTCCAGCATGTAAGCTGGTTTCATGTTCATGAATAATTATTAAATTAGTAAAATGACAGTTAGAACCCAGTATAATAGGGTGTTTTTTATTATAACTTATATTAGCCTTGCGAAGCCTACCTCCTACCCGTAAAATGCCGTCAATGTCTAAAAACGGGTCTAACCCCAAAATTTTACTACTTATAGGTAGGGGCCTGGAATTTTTTAGATTTTGTATTTCAGTTTTAAATGAACGATATTGGGCTAACTTTATTAGAGCCCTTCTGCTGTTTTCGAACTCCGCAGAAGAGATAGAATTAGAGAAGGTATTTGAACTTTGTCTATTTTTGGTTTTGTAAATGAATCTTAACATGTATGCAACTACTCTCACTAAACGCTCGTATTTAGAATATCTTTCTAACAGAGAAAAATCAACATATTTATCCAAAGACACACAGGTTACAATATCCTTTGTTTCTGGTACGACCACTGCATCACTAGGAGATGATGGCCATTCATCTTCATTTCTTAAGAATGGAGGACCATTCCACCACAACGGAGTGTTAATTAAATTAAGGGGATCAGTACCTCTAGAAACTAAATCGGCGGGATTCAATTTTGTAGGCACGTATCTCCAATAACAAGATGGTGTTAGATCCTGAATTTGACCGACACGGTTTGCCACGAACGTTTTAAGGGTGCTGGTGTCACGGTTTATCCATGCTAGCACAATGGTGGAATCACACCAAAAGACTATCCGAGAAAATGACATATGTAATGAGTTCAGAACCTTATTGCATAGCTGTGCAGATAATAACGCCGCGCATAATTCTAACCTAGGTAAGGTGACTGATTTCAGAGGAGCTACCCTGGATTTAGCGCAAACTAATTTAACAAGAGAATTTCCGTCACTATTTTTAGACAGCATGTATATGCAGGCACCGTAAGCCAAAGTGGACGCATCGCTAAAGCAATGTAATTCAAAATAAATAGATTGAGGTAATACAATAAGCCTGGAAATTTTAATTTCATTAACATAGATTATGTTATTGTAAAATTCAAGGAAGGATTTTGCATAGTCATCAGGTACCTTGTCATCCCAGCCTAAGTGCAGGGACCATAATTTCTGTAATAGAATTTTTGCCGTTATAATCACAGGGCTAATTAGTCCTAAAATATCAAATATTTGGGATATTATACCTAAAATTATTCGTTTGCTGAGAATTTTTATTTCGGTTTTGTTTACCGCATATCCAAAAGTATCTTCTTTTGGTTGCCAATATATCCCTAGAGTTTTTGTATTGTCCGAAGCCTTTATTAGAAATTGAGAGACATCTGTCTCTATAAACAATGCTTCTAGTACTTCGGGTTTATTCGAGACCCACTGCCTCAGAGGAAATTTTCCCGAGTGCAAAATCTTTATAACTTGCGTTATTAGCAACACCGCTTGCTCTATACTGTCGGTCCCTGAAATCAGATCATCCATATAGAAGTCTCGCTGTATAATATTACTTGCTTCTGGATGTATATTTTCATTTTCAATTGCCAGCTGCTTTAAACAACGAGTTGCTAAGAAGGAACTAGGACCCAGACCATAAGTAACTGTTTTTAATTCAAACTCGCAGAGTGGTTCATAAACGGATTCGCGCCAAAGTATCCGTTGATATTTGCAATCATCTGCGTGAACATTTATTTGCCGATACATTTTCTCAATATCGGCAGTGAATGCTACAATATTTTTTCGAAAACGTAGAAGAATATTGAAAATATCCTCTTGAATTTTGGGCCCTACCATGAGAACATCGTTTAACGATTTACCTGAAGTAGTATTACAAGAACCGTCAAACACGACTCTAACTTTAGTGGTCAATGAATCTGATTTCAGGACGCAGTGATGGGGTAAGTAACAATTCTTAGTCTCATCACTTTGATCAATTATTTGAGTCATATGGCCTAATGCCTTGTATTCATTTATAAACTTAAAATATTCCGATTTCAAATTTTCATTTAGATTCAACTTCTTTTCTAAATTATAGAATCTTCGAAAGGCTATTTCTCTGCTTTCGCCTAGTGAAGTTAAATTTTCTCTGAAAGGAAGTCTTACTCCAAATCTTCCATCAAGTTCCCTATAATGAGATTGAACAAAATGCTGTTCACACTCTATTTCTTCTTTCGAGTACCTAGGTTTATCCTCTAAAGGAACTTCTTCTATTTTCCAAAAGTTTTCAAGTTGGTCTTGAATGTCGGATTTCAAGGCAGAAATAAGACATACAGATGCCTTATTTTTTATATCATAAGATCCTGAGACTATCCAACCCAACTGGGATTCTTGAAGTATTGGCAAACCTTTCCCTAACCTTATTTTATTATTTAATAGCAATTCATAGAAAATACTACAACCTAGGAGAACATCTACCTTTGAAGACCTCCTAAAACCTGGATCAGCTAAGTTATAATTTTTGGGAATGTTAATAGAAACATCAGAGAAAGTGTATTGAGGAACATTTTCCGTTATATCTTTCAATACAAGAAACGGCAGCTTGGCGGTAAAGGGAGAGCTAGTGCTTTTTATAGTAGCGTATATAGCTTTATTAACATTGCCAGCATCTACTGCATTTGTGCCTTTAACCGTCACATCTACCCTTTGGAATGGTATTTTTAATTTGTTAGCAAGTTCCCTAGTCACGAAACAAGACTGACTACCACTATCGAGTAAAGCCCTACAACGTACCGGATTATTTTTAGAGTCTAAAATGTATATTACCGCAGTAGATAAAAATACGAAACCGTTAGGAACTGCGGTTATAGAGTTCATGCTCACTGAGCTTGATTGGTCAATTTGCTGGGTAGCAATTGTGGTACTTTCCGAACTGCCGCTTAGAATTTTATTATTTTCTTTATCTTTATTTGGGTTATTCATATGCAATAAGACATTGTGTTTTTTATTACATTTCTTACAAGTAAAATATCTGCAAGACGAAGACATATGCCCTTTGCGCAAACAGTTCGTGCAAGCCTTAGCCTTTCTAATGCTATTAATTCTCTCTTGAGTGTCTAGTTCTAAAAATTTATCGCAATGATAGATCCAGTGATCAGATTTATTACAAAATATGCAAAGTTTTCTTATACTGTCCGTGGAAGATAGACTCTGAGTTTTGCTACTAGTTTTGGGAACAGATTTATTTTGTATGCTATGTTTTTCAGATATACCCTTTAAAATACTACATCGTTCTTTCAAGAATTCTGTAAATTCATCAATAGAAGGAGACTTAACAGCATTTGTTTTAGTTTCCCAATCTCTCTTAGTAGTTTTGTCTAATTTATCGACTAACAAGAATAATAATAAAGTGTCCCATTTATCAACCGGTTCACCGAGATGATTTAGGGCTCTTAAATTTTTTTGTATAGTATCTAAAAAGTTGCGTAATCCCGTAAATGATTCTTTTAATAAAATAGGTAAGTCTACTATAAGCTGTAAGTGATTTTTTACTAAAGATTTTGAATCTTCATATCTTTCTTTGAGCAAATTCCACGCTATTTCATAATTTCTATCGGTACTCTCCAGATCCTCGATTAATTTCGCGGCTTCACCGGATAATGCCGATTGCAAATAAAAGAATTTTTCGGAAATCGAAAGACTTTGATCATCGTGAATGAGCGATTTAAACCTATCATAAAATGATGCCCAGCAATTTGCGTCACTGCTAAATGTAGGCAAGGAAATTTTAGGAAGTCTTACATTTTTTGAAGGGTTGAAATTTACTGAACGATTACTACTAAGAGAGTTCGCGTTAGATATTCTATCTTCCTCGGGATCTACTTTAATTTTTAATTTAGCCTTAGCTAACAAATCATAGTACCTATTTTCAAATTGCATTCTGTCATTAAAATTTTCTGTTATACTACCTGGATCGTCGTCCGACAATTCCTCAATTTCCGATTGAATTGCCGAATATTCATCTAAAACACCTTCAAATCTGTTTAAGCGATCGGTTAAGGTGATGATTTTTTCCGGATCACTTTCCAGTTCTGTTAAAAAGGTTTCAAATCTTGCCAACTTATCGCTTATTAATACTCTTTTTTTTGATAATTGATCTAATTTATTGTTTCTCGGCATTGTTAAGAGTTGTAAACGTATAAAATTTTTTAAAAAATTGTTAAAAATAAATAGCGAGAAAATATTTTTTAGTACGCTTATGCCTACCTCTGTTTCAACGGTTATTCCAAATCAAACACGCATGCTCCTGAACGCTGGGGTTTTCTAGATTAACATGGTCATAAATTGACCTTTAAGTTTCAAATACTTCCAAGGTTATTGGATGTTATGTAAAAAAATTTATCGTTATAAAGATAAAAGCGGCTAAAGAACTTCAGAATACACAAAATGACACTATTCGTCAATTGAATTAGGGTATATTCCAAAGTATATTTAATTATTAAGCCGACAATACTATATGAATTAGCGATTTTTGCACTACGAATTCCGTTAAAAACCAAATAAACCGTGTCTTGTATCAAACCAAAAATGGATAGATTGTAATTATTGTAAAACGTGTGTATTATTAGAGTAAGCCGTAAATATAAAAACCATAATATAAAACCATTCAGTGATTATTTATTATAATGTAGGTATTGTTTAACCTCAAAAATGGTAATTTACAATTAAAACATATTAATTGAGAATCTACTCCCTGTCTCATAGAATGTTTCAGGGTGGTAAAACAATGAAAAGAAGGATAATGGAACGGACTTACCTAGATTTCTTGTAGCTTTCGAAGAACCTGCATCTGCACTTGCACAAATCCAATCGAAGCGACCAAATGTTTAAACTATGAAGTTTAATTTATTTTTATTTTAACATAGATGCAGTAAATAATATATTGTTAGTGGACTGTAAACACTTTTATTTTGAAATACTACAAAATCATGCCTTTTAAGGCTTAACAAGAAAAAAAACACACGTGTTCAGTACTAATTCTAAAATTTTAGGGAGAGTCTGAAAATCCGTGGTCACAAAACTTAGTTCACCACACTCGAAAGCCACGCAGCAGTCATAGGCGTATCTTCAGGAATTGTTTCCTAACATGTATGATAACTTAAATTAATAGTACATACGTTTTGAAAACTGTTTTCATTCAGTTTTAAAGATTATTTTTCAATTAATTGTTATTATTTTCTCATAGATGTAATAGTTTTGCAGTGGCGTGGAACAAAAATATATATTTAAAATAGATAAAATAGATTAAAACTGTAATATTTATTAAATAAATATGTTTTAAAATGATTGTTGTTTTTTGAGCAGTACATATTTAAAGACTTTTTTAAATTAGATTTGTAATACGAAATAATGAAAATGATTATTTAATAATCGTATAAGAAAAATCGTATGATACGCCTATGTCAATATTGTCCGCCATTAGTTTGGTAGTAAATGGGTTACATAAATTGATTCCAATGCGCAGTCCTCTCTCTTTCGACGGTGACAGTGACGCGTCGCCCTTTTTTTATGCCATTTTCAACATTAATTTAGACCTATAAATAATTGAGCTACAATTCGGGGAGCTGGGACTTTTTTGTTGGAAATTTCCTGTCCTTTAAGAATCCGTTCAGTTTTTTGTTCTAGCTATTAAAATTTATGAGTTATTAGTAAAAAATTAAACCCCCTTTTTTAAAATCTTAAATTGTTAAATTTTTTAAAACGGATTTTGATATTCAGGAACATTTTTATATTTGTCATTTCGAATCGATTGGCACCAAAATCAGATTTTCGGATCGGTGTACCCCAAATCCGATTAAAATGACTTCTCGACCAGACTACAGGGCTTTTATTAAAAACTAAAATGATTAATGAATTAATAGCTCTTAATTTAGGGCAGGGTACATTTATAAAATAAAATACTTCCTAATCGTTTTAACTTTATCATATTACTAATTCACTGAAAATATTTTATAGGTTTATGATATCAGTTGAAACACTGACTCATACAATTAAAAACATAGATACACATTTTTATACAGTGTTTAGCATGAAAGAATTGTATAAGTAAATATAATATAATTTAGAATATATTAATATTGTATTTAATTTTGCTAATATTCAACAACAGCTAATAAAAAAGGCCTGAAGTATAATTGGCGTATCTGCCATATTTCCATTGAATAAAAGTTAAATATATTAGTATATAATAAGTTTCAGGACACAAAAATATTAAAAGTTATATAAATAATAAAAACAAATTAAATGAAAAATGAACGAAATTTTCTTTTTAATACAAAAGGAAAATAGAATTCATGAGTTTTAGAGGAAAAAAGTCTTAATATATTTAGTAGCAAAAATAGAATGTTAATAATCAAATGCAGTTGTTAGCAATAGATAATTTTTTTAAGAAACCGTTTTTTAAATAAAAATCCATAAATTGTATTACACAATAAATTACGAAAAAAATTAGCTCATAAACAATGCATTTTTTTATCAGTTTTTTTCCATTGTTAATAAAAAATTGGAAAATGCATATTTTTGACTTTTTTCAACAGGGATCTATTTGTCAACCTATTTAGAACTCGACGAAGTAAAACAAATCCCAAGGATTTAGTTAATTATGGCGGTTTTTCTATTAATATTTACTGCAGAAAAGTTTTTAATTAGCAAAAGCATAACTAACTGCGAATTATTGTTCATTCATGTTTTTCAATATAGTACATAAATTTTATCATTTCTTAAGTTTAAATAATTTTTTTAATTACTGCGTTAGACGCAGCGCGCCTAAAAAACAGACTACCTGTTTATAGCACTATTTTCAGGGCTTTGTAAAAATTAGATAGAGTTCCGGGAGTTGGTAGTTTTCTTAACAAATTTAATAATCTTTTCAAATATTTTTTAACATTTCGAAAATCTTGAATATTTTTCCAAGTATTCAAAAAATCTAAACTCCCCTAAACTCTCACTTTGTTTATTTTATCGTTTCTAATGTTTGCTATTTTTTCGGCCCCTTTTAAAAGCTTTCCTTAAATGATCTACATAATATTCCGGATCAAATGACACCTTGGTCGTAAACCTAGTTTTAGCTGACGGTTGTCATTGAATTAAAAAGCAGTTTTTTGAATAAAATGTAGAAGTTTTGTTAAAAAGTTTTATTGGTTAATGTTCTTAGATATTTTTCAATTAAACCTGGTACTGGGTGAAAATAACAGCATAACAATGTAAAGAGCAAAAAAAATTATAATTTGAAACCATTTTCTACAAAAATTGACTATCGAAAAAATATATTCATTGTCATCATTATCTGTAACCGTACTTCTTTTCTTCCCTTTAACATTTGTAAAGGAATTAACATTTTTTAAATTACTTATTATTTTATTTGCCGTATGTACAGACGGTTGTGGTTTTTCAGGATATCTCCTGGCGAATTCGTCGCACGTTCTTTTTGAAAATTTTCCGCACTCGCCGTGTATTAATAAAATATTCAGATAATCCTCATTGTTAAGTTATAATCTTGCCATTTGTAATTAATTGATCTTATTTGACAATTCGATAAACACTTTGAGCAATAATGATAGAGACTGTCAAATCATAACTATATAGGCTGTGTTCGGGGAGCACGCTATTTGCGCCATTTGGCGCTATCTAGTACTATTCCTCGTTTGCGTTATATGGCTCCCCGAACACACCCATAGAAAAATAATAGTTGTGTTTAGTTTTTATTGTAACAAATTTATTAAAAATTACAAAGAAACTACTTCATTTTATGTTCTGTAATAAAGTAAAATCAACAATAATAAAGGAAGGAAATCCAAATTACAATTTTGGTATGAACCCAAAAAAACCTAATTTCCGCCATCCTTAGACAAGGAAAGAGAGAGGACTGCGCATTGGAATCAATTTATGTAACCCATTTACCACCAAACTAATGGCGGACAATATTGACATAGGCGTATCATACGATTTTTCTTATACGATTATTAAATAATTATTTAAGAATTTTATTTTTAATATGCGTTCAGATTTGATTTTTTATCATTATTTTAAATCAATCAAAATTTTCTAAAACTACAATACATTGATCGACATTAGCTTGTCCATTTTGTTTCCGAGTTGAGTATAAAACTATAACAGTATTTTCAGTGATACAGATTTGTTTTTTTTATATGTGTTAATATACAGAGGGTCCCATATTGACCTTCACCTAGAAGTTTATGGAGAACGGATAATACTAGATGGATGAAATTTGGTATTTAACTAAAATATTTTCAAATTTATAGCACTTCCGATTATACGGGAAATTGACACTATTTCACTATTTTAAATGGAATACTAAATTTTTGTGTTCTTTTTTTGGTTAGACGATTAAATTTAAGGGCCATGTACCTAAAATATACAGTTTTAGAGAAATTTAAGTTTTTTGAAAAAAAAATGCCACAAAGACGATTAATAAAATGTTAATTATTTCAATTAACTAATTGATAAAATTTAAAAATTATTACATCGTTTTGCACCTAAGGGCCTAAATTATAAGTTGTAGTGTTTATATAAGAAATTAATTATACACAACATTGAGTTAAATTTTAACTTGAGAAAACGAAAACGAATTGCAACCCCCATTTTTTATGTTTTTATTTGATTCCTCATAGAAAAATAAGGTAAGTTTGTATTTACATTCCTATATCAATTTTTATGCGTTTGTAAGATATGGCGGAAATTAGGTTTTTTTG
The DNA here is from genome assembly GCA_035357415.1 of Ophraella communa. NCBI lineage: Eukaryota > Metazoa > Arthropoda > Insecta > Coleoptera > Chrysomelidae > Ophraella > Ophraella communa. Next base: position 20,214,287 of record CM068995.1, read on the forward strand.
GGTTCATACCAAAATTGTAATTTGAATTTCCTTCCTTTATTATTGTTGATTTTACTTTATTACAGAACATAAAATGAAGTAGTTTTTTTTTTTAAAAAAATTTGTTACAATAAAAACTAAACACAACTATTATTTTTCTATATCGTTATGATTTGACAGTCTCTATCATTATTGTTCAAAGTGTTTATCGAATTGTCAAATAAGATCAATTAATTACAAATGGCAAGATTATAACTTAACAATGAGGATTATCTGAATATTTTATTAATACACGGCGAGTGCGGAAAATTTTCAAAAAGAACGTGCGACGAATTCGCCAGGAGATATCCTGAAAAACCACAACCGTCTGTACATACGGCAAATAAAATAATAAATAATTTAAAAAATGTTCATTCCTTTACTAATGTTAAAGGGAAGAAAGTTTAATTGAAAAATATCTAAGAACATTAACAAATAAAACTTTTTACCAAAACTTCTACATTTTATTCAAAAAACTGCTTTTTAATTCAATGACAACCGTCAGCTAAAACTAGGTTTACGACCAAGGTGTCATTTGATCCGGAATATGATGTAGATCATTTAAGGAAAGCTTTTAAAAGGGGCCGAAAAAAATAGCAAACATTAGAAACGATAAAATAAACAAAGTGAGAGTTTAGGGGAGTTTAGATTTTTTGAATACTTGGAAAAATATTCAAGATTTTCGAAATGTTAAAAAATATTTGAAAAGATTATTAAATTTGTTAAGAAAACTACCAACTCCCGGAACTATCTAATTTTTACAAAGCCCTGAAAATAGTGCTATAAACAGGTAGTCTGTTTTTTAGGCGCGCTGCATGCGTCTAACGCAGTAATTAAAAAAAATATTTAAACTTAAGAAATGATAAAATTTATGTACTATATTGAAAAACATGAATGAACAATAATTCGCAGTTAGTTATGCTTTTGCTAATTAAAAACTTTTCTGCAGTAAATATTAATAGAAAAACCGCCATAAGTAACTAAATCCTTGGGATTTGTTTTACTTCGTCGAGTTATTCTAAATAGGTTAACAAATAGATCCCTGTTGAAAAAAGTCAAAAATATGCATTTTCCAATTTTTTATTAACAATGGAAAAAAACTGATAAAAAATGCATTGTTTATGAGCTAATTTTTTTCGTAATTTATTGTTTAATACAATTTATGGATTTTTATTTAAAAAACGGTTTCTTAAAAAAATTATCTGTTGCTAACAACTGCATTTGTTAATTAAAATTCTATTTTTGCTACTAAATAAATTAAGACTTTTTTCCTCTAAAACTCATGAATTCTATTTTCCTTTTGTATTAAAAAGAAAATTTCGTTCATTTTTTATTTAATTTGTTTTTATTATTTAAATAACTTTTAATATTTTTGTGTCCTGAAACTTATTATATACTAATATATTTAACTTTTATTCAAATAACTTTGGAAATATGGCAGATACGCCAATTATACTTCAGGCCTTTTTTATTAGCTATTGTTGAATATTAGCAAAATTAAATACAATATTAATATATTCTAAATTATATTATATTTACTTATAAAATTCTTTCATGCTAAACACTGTATAAAAATGTGTATCTATGTTTTTAATTGTATGAGTCAGTATTTCAACTGATATCATAAACCTATAAAATATTTTCAGTGAATTAGTAATAAAATAAAGTTAAAACGATTAGGAAGTATTTTATTTTATAAATGTACCCTGCCCTAAATTAAGAGCTATTAATTAATTAATCATTTTAGTTTTTAATAAAAGCCCTATAGTCTGGTCGAGAAGTCATTTAAATCGGATTTGGGTTACACCGATCCGAAAATCTGATTTTGGTGCCAATCGATTCGAAATGACAAATATAAAAATGTTCCTGAATATCAAAATCCGTTTTAAAAAATTTAACAATTTAAGATTTTAAAAAAAGGGGGTTTACATTTTTACTAATAACTCATAAATTTTAATAGCTAGAACAAAAAACTGAACGGATTCTTAAAGGACAGGAAATTTCCAACAAAAAAGTCCCAACTCCCCGAATTGTAGCTCAATTATTTATAGGTCTAAATTAATGTTGAAAATGGCATAAAAAACGGGCGACGCGTCACCGTCGCAACTACCAAATGACATAAATTATTTTTTTTCAACAAGTAAATATTAATAAAACAATTTTAAAAAATTCTAGCACTAACAGAACATATCAGAGAACAAATTTCTGCAGTCAAAAAATTTTTTCCGTTATTTTTCACATTTCTATCCATTTGTTAACTAAAAAATTACATCTTCATTATTACTAACTTTAAATTCGTTACTGTGAGTAAAATAAAAACACAAGAATTTTTTTAACCCTTGGAAAAAACATTTTTTTTTTAATTAAACGTATACTATGGTATTCAGTATGTTGTGAGGTGTTATAAAAAAATATTAATAATAAATAATTATTGTTGATGAAATTGTTTATAGCTAATTGTTTAATTAATAAACAATTAGATAATTAACTGACAAACTCGAAAAAAATACCATTTTGTAGAGAAGAGAAAATTATGATTTTTAGGATTTTGTTCATTTCTTAATATTAAATTTAAACAATTGTTAATAAACAAAAACGTTAACTAACAATCTTATATTGTTAATAACAATAGGAAATTTTTTAAAACGGATTTTGATATTCAGGAACATTTTTATTTTTGTCATTTCGAATCGATTGGCACAAAAATCAGATTTTTCGGATAGGTGTACCTAACCCAAATCCGATTTAAATGACTTCTCGACCAGACTACTAGCTCTATCTTAAAAATCAGACTAGGTACCTGTTTTTGGTACTATTTCTAGGGCTCTGTAAAAATTATAAATATTGGAGAGTTCCAGAAGATGTGACTTTTTTAGCAACTTTAATGATCTTATTAAACAATTCGAAAATCTTGAAAATTTTTCGAGATATTTAAAAATCTAAACCCTCACTTTGTTTACTTTATTGTTTGTAACTATTGCTATTTTTTCGAACCCTTTTGTAACCTTTCTTTAAATAGAATATTCCGGATCAAGTGACACCTTGGTCGTCATTTTCGGTAAATATTTATGAAAAATCGTACATGTGAACCAGAGTAACTTTTCAAAAGGGATATTGTAGTTATTTGTTATATTTGTCAAGCAGACTATGTAAGAGAATTCGCTCTTATTTTGTACGATGTTGCCACAAGGTAAAAGATATCGGAATTTATGAACAGAGATAATTAATTAAAAAAAAATTGTAAATAGAAAAATGATTCAGTTTGTTGCATTTCAACTCGCTCTCTACTTAATTATTTATTTTTAAAAAACCATAAAAAAATAGAAACTATTAAAATAAAAAACTAAGTAGTGAGCGAGTTGATGTAAGTCAAAACAGGCACTTTAAAAAAATCGATCTAAATAAAGTAATCTCTAAGGCTGTAGTTCGCCTATATATGTTCAGCGCAGTCTCGTAATTGTGAAACATAGAAACTTAAAAAGAATTAACGCAAAAACTCTAAGAAATCACAAGGAGCTCGAGGTTCAGCCCTAAAATGTTGCTGGCCCGCCCATCCCCCAAAAATTTACAATTTGGCCCCTGAGTAAAAAAGCTTGGAGTCCAGATCAAAGTAGGTTTGTACACTAGTAACTGGATTTCTTAGAGTAAAAAAGGTTGGAGCCTCCTAGTCCAGATCAAAGTAGGTTTGTTCACTAGTAACTGGATTTCTCTGAGTTTGAAACAATTTCCCATACAATTAGTTTGCAAGTTTCTCTAATTGTGTTTTTAAAATATATTTTCAATTACTTGTGCCACTGAAAATGTTAAACACTTCTTTTGTATCTCGGTCGGACGGCGATGTCTAAGTTGAGATCAGAGTATGTATAATGGGATGAGTTGATGTTTTTAATGGATGTTATAGATGCCAGTGGATCGGGGCAGGAAATGGCAAACATGAAGTTTTGATGAGAACATTTCTGGAATTGATTGCGCATCCAATACCTACTGCACTTTTTACAGCATCAATATAGAGGACTTCATTAAAGTTATAATGATTAAGTAATACCAGCAAAGCTTGCCTCCAAAACTGGTAAGTGAAAGTTAAATGTCATGAGGATAGTAGAAAGGGTTTAATATGGAAGATAGGGTTTAATATAGAGAGAATAATGTCCTAGAATATTAGTGTATGCATTTAAGAACTGATTATTATTTGATGGATAGTCTAGCTGCCGAAGATAATAGGTTATAATTATAAGAAAATAAACTGGATTTCGAAGATTAGCAGAAACTCTTGAAACATATATTACAAGAAGTGTTTTTCGTTGCATCCAAGACAAATTAGCAATGCCGTGTTATGTAGTTTGTTTAGTTTTTTTTTTTAATTAGTAGCTATTTATATAAAAAGTGAGTTAAATGAATGTTTTTTTATGACAAGAAAATGAATAAACATTTTTAACTTATGTGTCGTACACAAAAGTTTATCCTTTTTTCATGGAGATTCAAATAATGAATACTTAGAGGAAATATATAATTAAAATTCAAAATCATCACAGGGATTTATGTAATTAATTGTTTGCAAGTGTCAATGAAAAATAAAAGTCCGCCAAATAATGTTTAATACGGTTTTCTGGTGCTGATGGATAAGTAAATCGTACTATTCAGGCAATATCCACTCCATACTCTTGAAGAGTTTCTTCGCGTTTCTGCCTTCGGTTCTTCAGCTGGGAGACAAGTGCTCCAGGTGTTCGTGACCATATCGCATGTTCAACCTCCTCCAGCTGCTCGAAGTCATCCATTTCTTCAAGCGCTATGGTTTACTGCTTTCTTCTTATCGGACATTATTTGCTTTAGCGGCTGCTTCGAACTGTTTAACATATTAGGTCCAAGACGTCTTTCCGTCGAATGTTGGGGCTTACCCTTACAAAACTGATAATTTCGTCAGTCTTCGACTGTGATTTTGGCTTCAAGGTTTTATTTGTTTACTCTTATTTACTTCTGTTGTGCCCTGTGTTCTTAAATCTGCTATCTTTATCACTAACTTCTGAATTTTCTCATCTATTGTTGGAATCTTAGTTTCCCTTTCTAGATATATGATTTTAGAGGGGAAATTTTGTTTTCATCTTCAGCGGTAATGTCATTTTTATTTATAAGATATCAGCAGATATATAGTTCTTCATTCAAGAAATCTTCTTTTCCATAGCAGCAATGTTAACAGAAATTTTATCAACCCTAGCGGAAATATTGTTCTACATAGCAGCAATGTTGACAGAAATGTTTAATGCATGTAGTAAATGTTAGCAGAAAGTGACGAGATTAAGATGGTTAAATAAAAATGTTTCCGGATCCAAGTCGTGACTTACCAGTGCCATTTTCAGTTTTTGTACTAATTCAATATTCTATTCCCACCTTTCCAACTCACCATTTTCCAATTCCGCTTTTTAGCTCCGTTACGTTCAGGTCACTTAGTCTCTTAACCATTTTTACGTTATTTATTATATTACTTCACACCTGACACCAATGTTTTCTATTTGTACAGTTTTTGTGGGAGGGATACATACATTTTGGCTAACTACTGTCTTACTAAATTTTTATACACTCGATATATCAGTCTTAATTTATTTATACCACTCTGATATAACACTGTTTATATGCACTTTTTCCTGTTCGCTTACTTTCCGCGCACTACTTGTTAACTGTTACCTAATACTTCTAGCTGATAACTAACTGCCTTACGCGTGTGTTGCATATATTTTTGTCCATAAGGGTGTTACAATTGAACTCGTTTTCGAACAACGGGATTATCTGGAAGGAGCTTCTGAATTTGACGGCTTTGTATAAGTGTGCAATTATATAGAAAACCAAGAAAAATGTATATCATGCTAATTTTTAGAATAACTGGGAAAGCAACTAGGTGATTAAGGTGGTAAGGGAGAGGAATAGGATGAAGATGGCGGTGGTGACTGGGGAATGGAAAAAGGCGGAAGTTTTACTGGGAAAAAGGAAGATGAAATTGGGGTGGAAATAGAGTGACATTTATAGAAGGTAGAAAGGAGGGTAGATGCTTTGGTTGTGGAGTGAAAGAACACAAGGTTGCAGTTTGTAAAGCAAAGGGGGTTAAGGAGAATGCGAAATGTTGGCTATGCTGGGGAGAGGTGCACATGGCCAGGGGCGTTCTTTTGTGGAGTTTGTGGGATTAGATGGCACAAGACAAAGGAGCTATGTTGTTAAATGTGGGAAAAGGTTCCCAATGACAAAGGAATTGGAGAGGATGAGAAAAAATTTGAGGGACCCTCTGGACTCCTTAGAGGGGGTATAATAAAATAGGAGGTAGGAGCTAAAGGAAGGAAGGACGAATAACGGGTAGAGGGTATTACAAATAAATCGGGGGAAATGCAGGATAGCCCATGATATGTTGACCGAAGTGATTTTGATGAGAAAAGTGGATGTGGTGTGAGGTGGTAAAAGCTAGATATGTGGAAAAACAAAGATGGATTATGGTCGATACAGGAGAGGCGGGAATAAGAGTGATGGGAGACGGAATGAGAATAGATGAGGTGAGGAAGGGAAACGGAGGTGGGAGTGCCCCAGGGATCGGTACTGGTACAGACGCTCAGGAAGTGTGTATTTGATGAGGTTTGTGGGATAGTATGTGAAGAGGGATGTGAGATAAAAAAATGTACAATAACTTAATTTATTTGTGTTACATTTATGTCTTATTTGTATACAAAATGAAGGCTCAATCAAAGTAAACAGTTTAGCAGTGGAGAACTTCCAAGATTTATTTGCTTATTAATAACTTATAATTACCCATCTGCTAGATGTCTCTTAATTTCAAGTTATTCCAGAAAATATAAATTTTATTTTTTATCAAAGTATATTCAAACGAAATGGTGAATTTTTATTTTTATAATATTCTAAAATTGCCAAAACGTTTCTTAAAATAATTATCGCCTTCAAGGTTGAGTTACAGTACCAAATTATCATATACAAACAAAACTACCGAATGAACTCTGAACAGAAAAATATTAATTTAATAGAAATCCCGACCCTGAACACTTAATTCCTCCAAATTTGTGTTTAATTCATAATTTTATCAAGGTGCTTATTGTAATTTCTATAATAAATTATGTTCAATTAGTTCGTTTCCCGCAATTTATCTGATAATCGTATAAGAAATACGAGAATAGTTTACCAATTATTTTACGTCACGTAATTGGAATAAGATTAAGAATGCAGAAACAGCGTCCGTTTAATGCTTATGCCTCTATTGAAGAGGGAGAGAGAAATAAATCAATTTTTAACATCACGGAGCATACATTTGGGGGACTAAAGTGCCACTCCCAAGGGACTGGAATTAAAACAAAACATCTAAACTAGAAACTAAATGAAACTAATATTTAATTAGGATAATATGAGAGGCTTCTTTGAAAAATCTTAACCGTTTAAGATACTATTTCGTAATGTGTGGGTACAGAGATAAATATCATAGTGCTCTTTTTTCTGTTTTTATAAGTTTATTATTTGCACAATTTGAAATATAGTATATACCCCTGGACTAAAGTGTCTTTTAATAGCTCAGGTGATTGTTATCCCCGAGATTAAAAGATACACTTTAGTTCCCTTACATTGACGTCCCTTCATAAGAGCCGACATTGTCAATATTGAGACTTCCTTGACTAAGGACACCATTAAAATTGAAAGATTTTATGATTATTTAATGATTCTAGTGCAGTTAGTATTTGCTTAATATTAATAAATTTCTTGGATTTTCTAACATAGCAGACCCCTTAGACCGATCACCACCACTATTATTGCCGGTTCTAAGCTTAGGAAAAGAGTGATAGTTTACAGGTATAAAATTATATTCAAATTAAACATTTCGGACTGTAAATATCGTTAAAATTAAATTATTTAAATTAAAATAACATCCATAGACACATATGGTTGATGGAATACCCGAGTAGAGTTCTTTTCTTTACTTCGTTACTTTTTGAGCCCTCGGCAGTTGCACAAAATATTATCCGCCTTTTGATTCTCGGCCTGACAGAATATGCAGTCCGCTTTCTCTGCCAGTCCACTTGTTTTCATACATTCATTAAGGCGATTGTTTTCAATAAGTAGTCTTATCACAACTCGTGGGTCCCGTCTGCTTATATTTAGCCAGGCCCGTTTTACTGAATAGGCACGGTAGGCCACTGTCTAGAAAGCTAGGCAATTGACATTTTTGGGGGGCGGAAAAAATTGCTTGATTGTATCTGCATGCATCATTTATTGAAAGAAACATCTCCTCGAGAAAGATTTCGCACTAGGTGTTTATTGCCATTGTTGACAACAAAGTTGAACAAGGAGCTTGAATTCTAAAATATTTTAACGTAACACCATCTACGGCTTAACACAACTTTTAGTTCTGGAGTCTAAAAAGGGTTTTGGAAATTAAGAGAATATGACTTAGAAAAGAAGAATCTGAAGCCAAGTTACATATCAAAGAATACCCCAGCTAACAAGAAACGAAAACCGGGTGGACAATACATCGTTTTGGAAAATCTTTCTAAGATCAAAGAAATGTACGCCTACATAAAATCAAACAGGTTATGGAACACTTTTCCCAACTTGAAAGTCGCTCTCAGGTTATCTCCAACCTTACCTGTGATGAACTGCACAGCTTCAATCTTTTCAGCTTTGAAATGAAATGAAAATGTTGAAAAGCTTATTGGCTTATTGTTACTTTGCACCTGAATCGACATTACTTTAAAAGTTGACTACAAAAACATGAATGACGGCTTTGCAACACGAAATACTAGAAAAAAAGCTTCTATATGAATCTCTAGTCAGTCTAGTGGTAAGCCAATAAAACAAAGATTATCCAAAGAAAATGTGATTAAACTAATATTGTAAATAAGGGACATTAAGTCTAAAGTCCCTTTCGAACCAAAACTTCAGACTAATTTAAGGGATATAGGCGTTATAGTAAGGCTGCTAAGAGGGGTAAAAAATGGGGCGCTACTCTTCGTTGCCCCCTAGGGCGCTGGCAGGGTGCAAAACGGGCCTGTATTCTTGAGATCTATTGTTTAGGGAGATCTCTTACGAAAGTCTTTTATCTTCAAGCTAGAAACAAAATATTGAATCTGATACCAAAACAGTTTACACTACCACTACACCAACCGCAGACATAAAATACAATACACAGAGTTGTTTACAAAATGTGTAAGTGCCACCATTAATTTTTTACTCACTACGAATTATTTTGTAGTAACGCCAGATAAATATGATATAATTATTTTTAATGCTTATTGTTCAATATTATTAGTTAATATTCCTCTCAGATTGACATTTAAATATCAATCTGACGATGCTTCTTAGCGAAACGGCCGTCTTTGTAATTTAAAACATATTTTTTCAAATAAACTTGGAAGTTACGTTGAAACGAAGAGTTTTTTATTATTCTTAATTATTATTTTGTATCTAAGAGTTTATATTTTCAGATCGTTTAATTATGCCTTGCTGTGTAAATACTTGATAAGTGGGTTTTTTGTGCGGTAACAAGCGCTTATTTAATGAAGCAACTCCCCTGCAGATTTTGAATAATTACATAATTTGCTCCAATTATTTCCAACCAGAGGATTTTGAAGCCAATAATTTACTGAAAAGGGGAGTTATTATTTCCTTAAATATACTAGGTAAGACAGTTATTTGCTTTTAAAAACTGGTAGTGGCTATTCAAGTGTGGATATTTTCATATCCAACATATGAGATTTGGTTTTTATAAAATGTCGTTTGAATTAGAAAAACCTCTTGTTCAGTGCGAAGCTTGGAATAAACAAGGTAGACGATGTCTACCCAAAAATTTCCAAAAAGAAAATAAACACTCATGTATAATACATTTTTCTTGAAATATATTACTTTGCCTCATTAAAATAAATATTTAATAACACAAAATAATAAACAAATAATTGATTAATTCGGTAAAAACGGGCAGGAAAATCTACTTAATAAACGTCCCAGCTTAAAAAAGACATTTTAAAATATAGATGTTTTTGGCGATGGATACGCAACATACTTGAGTATCATGCACTAATGGCTTCATAAGTATCAGTTTGACATTGGATAGATACTCAAGTTCGGCAAGTGACCTCGAAATCTTTTCAAGAATTACATATTATTTATTAAGAGTAATAAAGGTTCTTTCAAGCACGTGGTTTAGGAAAATTTGACCAATGAGGTTACATGAGAGTGAGAGATAGAAAGTTAACGCTTGAGTTTACCACTCTCATTCATCATGGGTAAACGTTTTGACAGATTAATGTATCATGTGTATCAGATATGAAGGCATAGCTAAGTCCCTCGAATGCAACATTTTAGATTCTAGTGATACTCAAGTATCTTGCGTATCAGCATGTATCAGTCGCCAAAAAACACCTTATGTCTATGCGACCCGCTCTTCCTTAACGCTATTTGCGCTGGACGAGCGCAGACTTTGGAATCAAACGAAAGTCACTCTGAAAGATAAATAGCCGGCAGTATATGTTTTGTTTATTATCTTATTTGTTTTGTTATACATATAATATATATATTTTTTCTGTTTGCCGTTTTTGTACATTCTTTGTATACCTAATGGCGGTAGACTATTATAGAATCTTAATAGTGATAGTCTACCCAAAGTTTATTTCCATGCTTCGTCACTGCTGTTGTTAATCTGAGCTTGTGATTAACATAAATACATTTTTTGACACAGGCGAAATATCTTCTGCATACAATTTACAGAAAGAAGTTAATACTGACCAATTTAATACTGACTCTGGAATGCGGCCAGAGGCGAGTAATAGCAAAATTTCTTGTTACTCTCAGGGTGAACTATTGATAAGTATGAGCAGATTTTTGAAACCCCTAAAAGTACGTTACTTGGTATTTGGTTTTTTGTTTGTTAATTATATTTTGCATGAAATTAGAAAAATAAGTATGGCCTATACATATTAGGATTTTACATAACTTTTATAAGTAGTTATTAATTATTTTTTAGTCTTTTTATACTATATATTAAACTTTTGTAAAATATGACACAATAAAAACATTTTAGCTTGGTAATATATGCTTATTAAAATAAATTTCAAAATGGATTGCTAAATCTACTGACATCTAGCGAAAATTTAAGTTAATTGAAATAATTATAAAATACAAGCGATACGCACTGAAACTGCTAGTAGTTTGACCCAATCTAATAGATGGCATTCAAAATCGACATAATTTTACTTTTAGGAAGTGTCTTTTTACTGGTAAGTTTTTAAACAATGTCTAATATAATTAGTACAAACAACAATATACATTACTTTTAATGTCAATTTTAAACTTATTCATTTATTAGTTTTAATTTTATATATCGTGAAGAAATTTTGTTACCCTCTTATGTCTTCGTCTATGTTGTTCTACTGTCGGCCACCATTTTTCATAAACAGTTATATGTTTTGCCACCTTACCGCTCCTGACCCTAACCATGGTGGAATCTAAACATTTCGTCCTATCTTTGATGTAGGAAATATTGCGACTAAAATAAAAACAATAAGTGCTGGACAAACTGGATAAACTTGTTTTTATTTTCAATGAATTAATTTTTCAGTGTTTTATGTTACTTGTAGATCTCCCTGGCAACAAACATCTAGTATAAGATTCGTTTTCCATATGCTCTGCCTCGGAATCTACACTGCAAACCGCACAAACAAAACTGACTATGTGCCTTTCGTCATTAAAAATAACGTTCGCGATATCAGCACAATCGAACACAACCAATATGTCAGTTTGAGTGACGTTAGGTTAAAATCTTAAAACCGGGAATTTTAAAAATACTTCTAAAGGTGTGTTCACCACATTAATATTGGCTTGCCGCCAAAAAATTACGGCGAAAACATTTTGGCGTTAAAAATGTTTACCTTCGGTCTCTGAAGAAGATAACTTGGTTACCGGAACGCGCAGCCAAACTCAGAAGAAGAGCTAGGCAGCTCCTCAACAGAGCTAAAAGTATAGGAACCTGGGAGGACTACAAAAAAGCTCTGACAGTACAATAAAGAACTCCGAAGGTCTAAGAGGACTTTTGGAGAAATGTGTGCAAAGGGATAGCTGAATTAGCCCCAGCACAACGTTTACAAAAAGTACTCGCAAAAGACACACTGACGGGTACGGCTTACTTAAAAAGTCGAACGGAGAATATCCTGAAGACCAAGAAGAAAATCTTAGAGTGCTATGTCAAAATTAGAAGATAATCCACCAAGCTCTCAACCAAAAGAGTCTCGCAGTAGATTCAATAGGGTTAATAGGCATCTGGTCGATAAAATCTTTACTATTAACAAAATTAAATGGTAATTAAGAGCTTTAAACCTTTTAAATTGCCAGATAAGAATGGAATTTTTCCAGCCTTATTCCAAAATGGTTTGTCTCTGTTACAGCCGTATTTTTTCAAAGCCAGCATTATCCTCGGAGACATACCTACCCAAGGCCTGGAGGGAGGCAAAAGCGGCTTTTATACCCAAGACAGAGAGACGTCCCATAGATGATCCAAAAATTTATCGCTCCATAAGCCTTACCTCTTTTCTCCTTAAAACTATGGAGAAACTAATAGATCATTAAATAAGAAGCGAAAATCATTTAAAAAGCTGCTTAACTTCGCTATAAGTATTGACATGTTAGAGTTCAAATAGATTAAGGTAGGCACAAAATATCTTCATATGTCGATGTGTAGAGAAGTCAGACTTGCTTATACTCAATCTAATCTACCGAAATGCGCGACAGGCGGTTAAAAGTTCGTTTGTGTTGGTGTAGTGGTAGTGTAAACGGTTTCAGGAAGAACGTTTTCCTCGAAGTACCCAGTTCGATGTTGTTCTTCTGACTACGTACTCCTTTTTGGCTAGAAGGTCTGCTTTTTTATTCCTTCAATACCAGTATGTTCAGGTGCTCAAACTAAGGTTACTTTGCTATTTTCCCCTAGACGTATCAGATCCTGAAGGTATTTACAAACTAACTTGAAATCGATCCGATTTGATTCCAGTAGCTTAAACGCCATCTGGGTATGAAACATGATTTTTATAGTTTTGTTCCAGCAGTAATGCTTAAGAATTTCTTGCAGACACATCTTTTACAAAAATATCTGCCTGGAAAATTGTGGACAGATTCACCTATGGTTTCCCTCCATAAACTCTCAGCTCCAACACTGCTCTCTGTCTTAGAGCCGTTCTTGTACCAACATTGGTCAGCTATTATGAGATTCGATTTATTCATCTCCCATTCTCTTCCTGGGAATAGGACGGTAAATGGCTTGTGGTAGTTATATTTACATTGCATTATATCTGGTACTATCTCCAGTACCGGTTGATATTTTTGAAGTGAAAACTTCTTTAGCCTTGTTGTGCACTTTGTAATGGGTAAAAAATAGTAATCTCGCGTCAGATCACGTTGCCTTAATCGCAAATTCGTAAAACGATGGTGACTGCTAATTGCTCGACCGTCTGTGTAAAAACCATGTAGGATTATTAATTGAATTTTTAAATAATTAATTTGGTTTAACAATGTCAAATATTAGCAATCCTGGCAAAACGAAATACAAAACTATTATTAATGCGGTCTAAATAAAACATTTAAATTGTTCGTTTCTTACTTCAGCCACCATAAACCTATCAGTTTTAGAGATTGGCGATTATGGTTTTGGTAATAATAATGGTGAAAGAATCGTTGAAATTATGGATGGAATTAAATTGATTGTACTAACCCTTACTTTTTGAAAGTCCATCTTATTAAGAATAATAAAAAACCCTTCGTTTTAACAAAACTTCCACTATTTATTAAAAAAAATCCAACCTCAATCTTACACACCAATGACATCCAAATAGGTGCTACACACTTGTAATAAAAAACAAAATTTATATTTCCTTGAAGAACTTAAAATAAAAAGACATCCACAATTTAAAGTTGTTAATGAACAAATAAATCTTGGAAGTTCTCCACTTTTAATGTGTTTGCTTTGGTTTGGTTTTTCTATATCATTGCACAATTATACTGTTCTTAAAGGGGAGTACATCCAGGATAATCCCTTAGGGCTATTAACATCTAGGCTTTAATATTGTTATAACTTATTACTTCCATACTTGGTCTAGCCTTAATACTACCTAATAAACATCAGGTACCTAGCTACAAACAAACAAATAGTAACTTCAATATGTCAATCTGACGATGCTAATTCTAGCGAAACGGCTGTCATTGAGGTTAAAAAAGCAATTTTTTAAATAAATAGTGGAAGTTTTGCTAAAACGAAGAGTTTTTTATTATTCTTATGGATGTAAGTTGATTTTTCCTGAAAGATAAATCTTTTAATGTAAAATAATTGTAATAGTTCTGAAGTGTTAAAATTTTAAAGTAATAAAAATTATCATGTTTGTGTACAATAGCGCAATAAACGAATATGGTATTTTATTACATAAATTATAGTACTTTTATACTGATTATCAAAGCAATTTGTGCAATTCTCTAACTAATCTAAAATATATAATATTAAAGTTGTCCCTTCTGCTGGCACTCCCCGTTGTTTTTTTCTTATATCAATTGCTATCATCATTACATCGGAGCCAAACACTGGAATCCCAGATAACAAGTTGTGGAACTGCATGTTTACCAGAAAAGATATCCCAAGGATAACAGCTAAGTGATATATCTAATTATCAGCATCTAAAAAGAAACTTATAACAATACAATTAAAACATAACTAATTAATTTACTTAGTTTTTTAGCAATTTAATTTTATTAATTAAAATAATTGTCTTATGCTGGTTATACAAAATTTTATATTAATAAATAAATAAACTTACTAAATAAAGAAATTGAGAAGAATACCTAGTGTATTATTTTTTAGAGGTAATGGATTTTAAGATGAGCTATGGCCTTGAAAATAGCTGCGCGGTAATGCAAGGCAAGAGCGAACTAAATTCATAAAGTTAAAACTAAAACTATCGGATTGGTTTTATGACAGATCCATGGTATATCTATTGTCCAGTCAAATTATGTTAAAAATAACATAATTTTTTCTACACCTATGGAATAATATGTCTATTATTTACGGTTTTTCTTTAAATAATAGTAGTAGTTATATTTACCTGTTGGTACATTTACATGTTCTCTTATTTGATTAGAAAATAAGAGAACATGTAAATTCAAATTATTTATTAAATGACTATGACAAGAAATACCTAGTAAATAAAAATCCTCAGTGTCCAGAATTATATGGAACTATCAGGGGCGGATGGGCTCCGGCGGGACACCGGGATAAATCCCGGTGGGCCGGTAGGCAAATGGGCCGGTTAGGCCGGTAAAATAAAGTGAACTTTTTGGCCAAAAATTGCAAAAGAAAAGAAAAATTTCATGCCAAAATATTGCTACTTATGGAGGTATACGATTTTTAACAACAGCGCTCCGGCAGAGCAGCTCCGCGATATTTTGATATATAATTCTGAAGATTTTGATCTTGTTTATATATCGATGTTATAGAAGCTCTAGAAACAATTGAAGTCAACCATAAAATTGCCAATGATGTGAGGCTGACGGCAAACAATTACAAAGAGAGTATGCTAAAGTATGAAAATATTTTAATTGCACATATATTCATAAATTTGTTTTCAATTACGGAACCTTTGTCGCGTTATTTGCAAACGTCAGGATTGGACTTACTAAAATGCATGTCCATGGTAAAAAAATCCCTTAAAAAATTAGAGACTGACCAAAGGAATATAAGCCATATTTTAGAGACATCAAATAAATTTATTACTTGGGCAAAAAATGAGTTTTCTGTCAGAAACATGGATGTGGTAATTGAAGATAGTTTTCCAGAAAAACGAATACCCACTTTAAAAAAATTTTTTGATGAAAATTCAAAAGATCAAAAGCCAAAAAACCCACTTCAATTATTTACAGTGTCAATTTTTAATGTTGTAATGGACACAGCTGTGCAATCGATAAAAAATAGATATGAAAAAAACATGACTATTTGCAGAGATCTTGCAATTCTATCTCCCCAGCATTTTGAAAATATTAAAACTTGTGGTATACCAGAAAATGCTGTAAATGCCCTTTCTCAAAAAATAATACAATTTAATTCAGAAGCAACGCCAGGTCGACTTCATGAAGAATTACATAGCTTTGTAAGTAATTGGGAAAAATTTCAATTATCAATACATGATTTCTATGCTCTTCCTTATTTGGGAGATGCCGACGTCAGCGTAGTCGATGAAGAGGGCACTACAAGAGAAGACGGAGCGACTGACATCGAAATATTTAAAAATTCTAATTGTAAGAGTTGCAAAAAATGTGTTGTGTGCTGTTATTTATGTATAATAAAATACAACATGTTTCAAGGAGCTTTTCAAGCATTAGCTACGGCTTACCAATATATACTTACACTGCCAATATCACAAGTTGCATGTGAAAGATCATTTTCGATTTTAAAGTGTATTAAAAATCGCAAAGACACTGGAACACCACTAACACATCTCTGTTAGCACTCCAACCTTCAATAAACAAACCGCTCTACCCCGGCCCAACAAATCTACCCAGACATGAACTAGCAGTAGTACGAAGGATCCGCATCGGCCACACCAAGCTCACCCACAGCTACTTGATGACATCAGAGCCTAGACCTGCCTGCCAGTGCCTCCTAACAATCAAGCACATTCTCACAGAATACCAACTATATAGTGCAACAAGGCAGCAACTCGGGCTCAAGACCAACCTCAGAGACATACTCAGTGACAAACAAAAAATCCAAATCGTGCTGAACTACTTAAGGACTATCTCGATTTTCCATAAAATTTAACCTGTATTTTGTATTTGAACTTACTTATATTGTAGCCTAAATTGTCCCCGTGCGAGTGGCCATGGTGTTGCCGAGCACGTTAATAAAAAAAAAGAGCCTACGAAATACGATGAGCGACGAAAGGTTTGAATCTTTTATGCTAATGAACACAGGAAAAAGTTTGTTATTAAAAATAGATAATAAAGAAGTGATAAATAAATTGGTTGCAACTAGTCCACTTCTTTCCAGGTCTCTAATTTATTAACTGTATTAAACATCTACTATAAGCAAGAATATAAAATACTTTGATTTTTTTTCTATTATACAATTAATGTTTTTTTAGTTTGTATAACTATTAGTACAATTTGTACATACATATTATTATATTTATGTATAAAATAGTTTGGAGCAAATTTTTAGTTTTGTTTTGATTTGTTTTTTACTTTATAATTTATTTTCTTTGTTTTTGTGTTTTGTTTATTTTAGAAATATATGAATACAAAGTACGTAAAATATGTTTCTTTAATTCTTTTACTTATAAAAATATGTAGCACAACCATTTATACAATTTTGCAGAATTTCAGCAAAAATGGGGCCGCAGAAAAAAAACCGTCCCGGGCCGATTCAATATTGCCCATCCGCCCCTGGGAACTATTAAATTACATAAAGAGTCAAAACCGATTAGACCTGTAGTATCGTATGTTAACACTCCTAATACAAAGGTAGCTAAAAAATTAAATACTATTCTAAATAGTTATGGATACACATCTAAATATTCAGTATAAAATTCATTAGATTTTTTAAAGGAATTAAATAACTGTAAATTACAAAGTAATACTTAATTAGTATCGTTTGATGTAACTAATATGTTCTCTAAAATACCTCCTAAAGAATGTATAGTTCTAGTAAAAAAGCTATTAGATGAAAGAAATATCCATCCAGGTATAATATCAGATATAATTGACCTATTTAATGTATGCATTAGTCAAAATTATTTTACTTTTGATAACAAAATATATTCAAAATGAGGGTCTTCCAATGGGTCCTATTTCTCCAATTTTAGTGTATATTTTTACGGATAACTTAGAAAACATAATCGTCAATTCTAGTTATAAAAACAATATTGTATTTTGGTATAGATATGTTGATGATGTGTTAGCAGCATTTGTAGGTAGCGAACGGCAGTTAGATATATTTTTTAATTATATAAATAGCTTGCATCCTAAAATTAATTTTACTTTAGAAGTTTAAGAAAATAATTCAATTAATTTTCTAGATTTAAAAATTGAAAAAGATAATAATTTACTAAATTATTCAATATACAGAAAACTAACACAAACAAATGTAACCATACCATATAATTCAAATAATCCTATAACGCATAAATTAGCAGCTTATAATTCTATGATACATAGGGCATTTTCAATTCCAATGGACAAAATTAACGTTGATAAAGAAATTAGTATCATAAAACAAATAGCTACGTGTAATGGCTATCCAATTCATTTAATAAATAAATTAATAAATAAAAAAAAACAGAAAGTGTCACTACAACTAATATTTCCTAAACAAATTAATAAATTAAAAGTTATCAAAATATTACATATTGTGGAAATATTTCCAATACAATTTCAAAAATAATATCTTCGGCAACACTATTAAACTGTTTACTTCGATTGAGTTTACATTTTATACATAGATAAGACGTAATTGTAAAACACAAATATATTAAGTTATTGTAAAGATCAGCATGATATAGTTTTTTCCTGGTTTTTCTATATCATTGCACAGTTATACTGATCTTAAAGGGGAGTACATCCAGGATAATCCCTTAGGGCTATTAACATCTAGGCTTTAATATTGTTATAACTAATTACTTCCATACTTGGTCTAGCCTTAATACTACCTAAACAACATTAGGTACCTAGCTACAAACAAACAAAATGTTACTTAAATGTCAATCTGACGATGATAATCAGCGAAACGGCCGTCATTATAATTTAAAACACAATTTTTCAAATAAACTTGGAAGTTGCGTTCAAACAAAGAGTTTTTGATTATTCTTAGTAATAGATATTCTTTATCTGGAGCGTCCCTTATGAAGCTTTCAATTTGTTCCTTTGTCAGCACCTTCGGCTGGTTTGGCTGATGGTCTACATATTGTTTTTTCAAAAAGCTATCAACTTTGGGAATGTTGACATTCTCATTAACCAGAATCATTGATTTTACCATCGAGTATTTGGACCATAATGAAGAAGGGTTGAATGTTTTTGACTGAAATTTTAAACTGTTGAAAAGAATATTCTTTAAAAAAACTGTTCTTACCACATCCAAAAAGTAAGCTAACATCACATTTTCATCAGCACTACTTTTCAAATTGTGTTGTTCACGCCAGTTGCAAAACAGCGCATATTCTTTTTCATATCTTTTCGCAGACTTAACTGGAATGATTTGCCCTATCTTTTTCGCAGTTTTCTCAGCAATTTCATCTAATTTCAGATCCATTTTCTCCGCAGATATTTCGTGTGTGCAGAAAAGTTTATTATGTCTGCCTTTATTTACATTGTTACTTGGTAACCGCTGTTCATTTTTTATTTATAAAGCAAATCAACCATGTTAAGAATAAATCAAGTAACATAATTTTTTCACAGCAGTCTACATGACTTCCTAATAAAATGATTACATATGTCATTTCAGTTTCACATTTTATTGCGTTTAAAACCAAAGGCAGTATGAAAAAAAAATATAGTTCGATACACGTCCGTGAAGTGATTATTACGGTACTCGATTAGATATTTTTTGACTCGGCTCCTTCGTCGCCTCGTAAAGATCTAACTCGTACCGTAATACATAGTCACTTCCCGGACTTGCAACGTAAATAACTATTCTAATTTCTCGTTTTATGAAAAGTACACCTTGTAATTTTTATATTATTATGTAAAAGATGGTGCGCCGTGTACCTACGTACTCACCCATCGGAATGTTAATTTATTATGGAGCTAATAAGTTATGTAAATAGCCAAAGCACCAAGGTTTACTTATTGTAATGGATTCATTCATTTACACGCATTATTTTTAATTTGTAACATTTAGTCGAATATAATTCCGTGTATTTGAATAAGCAGACAAAATACGGGTAATATCTATGTAATCCCAATTAAAAGGAAACCAGAACAACAAAATACAACAATCAACTAAAATATAAAAAAAAAGAATAGAATCCATTACACGTTATTTTGAAATTCAGGTTTAACTGCAAAGCAATTTCTTGGTTACGTATAATTAAAAACCTTTAAACCGCAGTATATGCCACTTTTGCATGTATCTGTAGAAAATTGAGGTCCAATCATGTTTTTTCGGCCGTAGCTAGTACAATTGATACCATCTGGTCCAGGTACCTTACTAGTCTTTTATTTCATTAGTGCGTCTTGCATTTCTGTCCTATCAGTTGGACATACGTCAATGGTATCAGTTTCTTCTGGCATATTTTGTAGCATCGCTCCTGCTCCTGTTTTATTCTTTCGTCCATTAAAATTATGTTTATGTGTGCAGTCTTTTTCTGTTTTATTTAGGTGTTTTAGCATATTATATGGAAATTGTTGTGTCCATGTATATCATTCTCTACACGGCTTATTAAAGTACCCTGCTATGTAATATGTGCTTGTCTCAATATATGAATATCTCTATAAATAATGTCTAAGAGAATTACCAAGCACAATCTCTTAGGGCGTCGAATCATCGGTAGATAGAGACCATTCGATAAGACTATTTGTAATAGTAGTGTTTTCATTTGCTTTAAGATTAGATTAGATATTTATGAGGTGGCATTCAACCTATTCCTTTGCTACTTTACATTTGCCAGGCTATCGCTTTGACATAAAATGTATTCAGAAGTTTCTAGATGGCAGAATCTGCACATGTCTGTGAATCCCATCAGCTTAAGATGGCTATTCAGCTTACAGTTTCCCATAATAGACTTACTTAACCGTTTTTCTCTCTATTTATTAAGTCTACTGGAATTTTTGCAAATTTTCCAATATGAGCTGTTTGCTTACTTCTATACTGGTGATTGATTTTCTCCATTTCAGTGATTTTTGTGTCACCCATTTTTGTTACTGCTCTTATTGTGTTTTTTGCAATTCCGCCGAATGGTTAGGGTACAATGAATAGCATTGACGAGCCTAGTTTTGCCACGGTCTCCCAGAGTATTCATAGCAAACACACAATCCTATACTAGTCTAGGAATTGACCTCTACAGAATCTAGTGCTTTTAGTACTGTTTGGGCTGTCAGTGAAGATAGCTATGAACGGTACCTATATTATTTCCAGTCTTTTAATTTCACTGTAATGGATTATTGTAATTCGGGTTGGAAAATCGTAGTATTTTAGCTTTCGATTATTGGGCCCATGCGTTTGACTTATGGTTTGCTGATTTTCTACTAATCTATCCATGCATGCATTTTGAGGTTGTCCCCAATTATTTCTACACATTCTTCTGCATCTACTCAAGGGCAGTACAGCTTTTTGTGTGATTTTTTGTATAAGTGTCTGTTGCATGAGAGCCTTTGATCTAAATATATCCCTAGGTACATTATATCTTTGACCGTTGGAATCACCGCTCCCCCCAGCACTAGCACTATTTTATAAATCATATTTAGATATAGTCCCAGAATTTGTTGTTACAAAATTATTACAAAAATCAACAAGATATGTGTTTCTTTATCATTGTAGCGTTATGTTTAAGGAAAATATATCCTTTAGAACTAATCAATATGGCTAAATAAGTATAAGGTTGTTAGCTTCTGAATTAGGATTTGTTACATAAAAGTATGGACATGGAACGAATTTTAATGATAAAATTATTGATTATCGCGGTTTTAATAATACAAAGTGTAGAAATAATTTTATGAGCCAAAAATCAACAAAGAATTATGTAGCACAAAGAGAAATACTAACTTAAAACTAACGTTAGTTTATTTATAAAACACATATTTAATTATGCAAGATGAATGAAGAGTTATGTGGTAAAATTTTATTATAATTGTTGGAGTACATTAACTACGGAATATTTATCAAATAAAAAATAACATTAAATTACGCGTATCTATATAAAATTGCCCGACTCAAATTACCTACATTATTAACCTTTGGAAACGCGATAATGACACCTTTTTCTGATGTTGTATTATTGTTTACTATTCAGTTAAACCTTTGGTACGAAGTAAAATTCCTATTAATTTTAGTATATTAATGAATATGAAAAATGTACAGTATGTATAAGTCTACATTATTTAGAATAGATAATAATGAACAGTTTGTTGAAGTAGAATAGTGAAAAAGAATAGTAAAATTTAGTTTACTTTATTCTATACCTTGTTGTAATTAAATTGCTATAGAGGTCGATGCAACAATAAAAATGATATACCTGTCACATTCTACACACTTCGACAAAAGTGTGGGTATAGGTATATGGGCTGCTGTTCCGATTAACTCCCATCAGAATTTCGCCTTGGTATTAACCTTAGAACATAAAATAGTAAGGAAGGAGTTTATGTTATATCTACAATGTTAAAATCTGGCGACGGAAGTCGGCCATATTGGATAACCATTTATGACTCATAGTTTGTTTACAAGTTATAAAAATTTAGTTTTCTGTTAAAAATTTGGATTAATTATTTATTGGTAAGTAGCTATTATTATAATAAATATACATTATATATACGTAAACTATATTTTTATGTTTAAATTAAATTAATACTTGATCCCTAACCTATCTACTTAAATTGACATAGGCGTATTAATAATCAATAATGGAAAGATAATATTTTATTTTAATTATCATTAATTTACAATATTCAGAACAATAAACAACTAAAAGGCTGAATTAACTTTCACTGTTTATTCTTTAAATACTTTAAATGCAATGACAGCCGTTTCGCTATCGAAATAGCATCGATAGCGAAACGGCTGTCATTGCATTTAAAGTATTTAAAGAATAAATAGTGAAAGTTAATTCAACCTTTTAGTTGTTTATTGTTCTGAATAAGATGAACTTTCACATAGTAAGGGTTAGTAGCAGATTATTTATCACTGTTTCGACTCCAAAGTGACCTGCCTCTCGATGATAATGATTTATCAGTAATATTGTATAAGGATGGTTTGGATCTAAAATTAGAGGAAATCTATAATCTTCACTAAAATTCAAAGTTTGCGAATTTGGAAACCGTCCTTTAAGACGAAGAATTCCACGATTGTCTAGAAAAGCACCTAATTTGAAAATTCTACTTCTCTTGGGTAATAGTTTTTGTTTACTTAATAGAAAAATTTCATCTTTAAAACAGTCGAACTGACTTTTTCTTATCCATAATTCTTCTGATTCTTCCAACTCGTCCAATTCTAGTTGTAATTTAATCGGTTTATCCTGTATCTTACTTCTTATGTTGTTCCTAAAATGTAATACCCAAGCAGTAGTTTTAATTAGGCAGCTATATCTCGAAAATCTACAAATATCAGGTAAAATTGAGATAAAATCTATAAAATTTCCTTCATTTATATGAAGTGAAATGGTTTCTGGCTCACACAAATTTTCAAGTTCTAAAGGCCAATAGTCTTTTGATTGTCTTAAAAATAGAGGTCCCTTAAACCATATACTGTTTTTAGAGAAGTCTAGATTTTTCAATTCTTTTGTGGCTAAATCAGCTACATTCAAATTGGAGGGTATCCAGTACCATTGCGAAGGATTTGTATTTTCCAGTATTTCTCCTATTCTGCAAGCAACAAACATTGGAAAACGTCTAGTTTCTGACCTAATTTGTTTTAAAACAATTTGCGAATCAATCCAGAAAAAAACCTGAGAAATTTTATATTCTGGTTCAGACAAAATTCGTTTAGCCAACCTAGTAGCTAATACTGCCCCCTGCAACTCCATTTTTGGGACTGTTTGTTGAGTTAAAGGACCTATTTTAAATTTGGAAGCAACAAAAGAAGTAAATATTTTTCCGCTGTCAATAATTCTAAAAAAAGCAACAGCAGAAAAAGCCTTATCACTTGCATCCGAAAATACATGTAACTCAACCTCACCTATATCTTTAATACAGGAAAAGTAACATCTAGGATAAGTAACTGGAGAGACATTTTTTAAATTTTGCAACCATTGCTTCCATTTTTCGAATGAACATTCCGTAATTTCACTATCCCAATCAACCTTAGTTCTCCAAATATCCTGCATTAAAAGTCGAGCTTTGATCATAAGAGGAGAAAGGAAACCAAAAGGATCAAAGACTGACAAGAACTCGTTTAGTAGGAATTTTGGAGAAATTAAGAAGATCAGAAGAAACCTTTCTAAAATTTAAAGAAAATACAAAAATATCTTTTATCGGTGACCAAGAAAGTCCCAAGACTCTTTCAATGTTTTCAGTATCAATTTTAATATTTTGAAGAGAATCGGCTCGCAAATGTACCGGAATAGAATTAATCACTGCCTGAGAATTGCTCATCCATTTAACCATTTCAAAACCAACCTGACGATGAACATGAATAACCTCTTTAATATGAAGAATTGCTTCAGTTTCTGAGCTACAAGAGTCCCAATAATCATCGACATAGTGCTGTTTTGTTACAGCTCTTAAAATTCCGGGGAATTGGTCCTTAAAATCTGAAGCATTTTTGTTTTTAACGAATTGTGCCATGGACGGTGAAGAAACAGCACCAAAGATCATTACATTCATTTGATATACATCGGGCTGGCTGTCTATCTCGATCATTTCCTCGCCATAGAAAATACTGAGCACATCTATCCTCCTCTCTAATCAGGACCTGATGAAACATTTCCTTTATGTCTCCTCCAAAAGCAACCTGATATTGTCTGAAACGCCATAACACCGCTATTAAAGAAGGTACAAAATCTGGACCCTGCAAAAGAAAATCATTTAAAGAAGCGCCTGAGGATTTAGCTGCTGCATCAAATACAAATCTTAACTTCCCTGGTTTGTTAATATTTTGCACTATTATTAAGTTTAGAAAGATCTTTAACTTTCTCAGCATAACCTTTCTCCACATATTCCTCTATCTTTTTAGTGTATTCTTTTGCAAATTCTGGAGATTTGTCCATCTTCCTTTCCATACAATAGAGACGAGACAGAGCTGTTGCCCTGTTGTAAGGCAGCCTTTCTTCTTCATTTCGCCATAGATGCCCAATTTCATACCGGTCTCCAACTTTTTTCAATGTGAGTTCCATAATTGCTAAAGCCTTCCTATCTTCTAAAGACTTTACTACCTTCCCTTGCTGTATTCCAAGAGACTCCAATTTAAAACTATCCTTGACTATTATATGGAGCTCTTCATCATGACAACATAAATTTATATGAGATATACCTGTACAAGAAGATTCACCAATTGGTCCGTGTACTGTCCAACCCAGCTTAGAATAAGACAAAATGGGTTGGTTCAATCTTGGCTGTATAACTCGACGAGGTACTATCAATCCACAATTATCTTGTTCAAGAAGTAGCAATGGCTTAGCATTTTTTACTGAGTCTAGGACATTGTACTCTAGATACGGATATTTACGCATCAAATTTTGGACATCGATATTCTGTTTAGGTAGATCTAAAGAGCTAACGGTTTTCACATTATTAATTTTGAAGTATGTTTGATTACTTTGACCGGAAATGTCTAGACTGACAACTCTAGAATCGTCATCATAATGATTTGTGCCATTCGTCCAGTAAAAACATAATGGCATATTGGGTCCAACTAATTCGAGTTCTGTGGCGAGAGCGTCATCAATCATAGAACAAGTGGAACCTTCATCAAATAAAGCATAGGTTTCAATATGTTTTCTTGGCCCTCGAACTGTAACAGCTGCTATTCGTAACAAGGAGTTTCGAACAACACCTGTCAAATTGGCACAAACATCAGCCTGATGTGACTGAACATTAGCGACTTCTAAAGGACGTTCCAAATGAAGCATTTCATGATGTCTGCCTTTACAGTTATTTACAGAACACCTAGCCTTCGAACGACATCGATTTACCATGTGCCCACTCTTCAAACAACGAAAACAAAGCTTTAGTTTGAATAGTGACTTCTCGTCTATCAGAAACTGATTTTTCTATGAATTGTCCACATTCTTGAATTTTATGGCAACCTTTACAAAGCCGACAAAGTAATGGAGCAGATACCAAGTCGTTCTTTTGCGTTGAAACCATAACAGATTCTTTTTTCAACATTTTGTGCCATGGATTTTTGGTAGAGGCAATGGAGTTAATTTCTTCTTCGTACCAATTAGCAAATTCTTCCAAAGATGTTGGTATACCATTCAAGTCTCTTTGACTTTTATATTTTCCCCAAGAGTATTTCAGTATTGGTGACAGCTTATTAACTATTGTAGATAGCAATTCTGGATTGTATAAATATAAAGTGGTATTCACATTTTTCATGCTCATAACCTTATTATATATTGTATTATAAAAGGATATGCATAAATCCAATCTGTCTTCTCTAATTGCCTCAAATTTTTTGACTTTGTCCATTAACGAAAGGACGATCCATTCTGGTCTACCGAAATTTAGTTCTAGCATTTTAATTATTTTAGAAACATTATCTGGAGAAATTAGTAACGCTTTTATGGTTTCCCGTGCTTTTCCTTTTAACGCTTTATCAAGTCTAATCAAATTATCTTCATTAGATAATTCATACATTTCTGTGGAACGCCTGTACTGATTTATAAACATTGGCCAGTCTGTTAGCTCACCATTGAATTGAGGAAGATCTTTGATATTTTGCCTGGCCAAAAGTTTATTGCTTTCAATAATATGTTTCAACAAAATGTTATCTTCTTTTACATCTCCAACCCCAGCAACCGAAGGAACTGGAGGAATGAATTGGTTTGCGGAACCGTTAGAAGCATAGTTATTGAAGCGACTTGCATGACTTTCTCTTGTATGTTCCACCCAGCTACTTACAGCCTCAATCTTGGTGCAATTACTTTCATCGCAATCTTCTTCTGCTATAGATATTGATTTCGTTGGTTCATCCAAAATTTTTTTCTTAATTCTTATTTCATTTAGAATATTTTCTCTTTTTTCTCTAGAGCTATTATTTCTTTAGCTTCTTCTTCATCTAAAATTCTTTTTTGTCTGATCAATTCCAATTCCATTTCTAAATTAGAAGTGACTGATCGCTTTGAACATTTTGATCTTGCTTCTATTGACTTTCTGGAAGAGGCTGGGCCTGCTTCAGATCTGCTGTTGCGCACATAGTTGTGAAGTCTTGAGAAGGCTCATCATGTACAAATTTGCTTTTTGGACATACCTTTTTGAATACGTCTTCACGGCTTTCAAACACAGAATGGACTTTCTTTTCCCCATTCGTCACCGATTTGAAACTAGACGCAGCCATTTGTCCACCATATCTTGCAGGAGGAACTCCTTTGTTACATCTGGAACTTCAACGAACAGTAATATCATCTGCACTCATATTTTTAGCCTATACCTCCACAGGGTGTTTAATTTAAAGCTCGAAGGACCACTGTTAGAAATAAAATAATGCCTTGTTTGCAAATATAATTTTATTCTGGGTTAAATCCCAAAATATTACATGACATTGACTTTTTTCTACAAACGTTGAACATAAAACATGTATAAAACAAAAACCTATCACATAATATAATGTTAAAAACAATTTTTCCAGGTAGCTATAAGCAGGTCTACCTAGACTAGCTTCATAAAACTTCTACACGACCCTTATGCTGAAGAGATAATAACTACTAGCAGTGAAACTATTTCACCAGTTCCTGTTCCTGAAACTCTACCATCTACTTCTGAAAGTCCTCGTAGGAAACAACTTAGAAAAAGCATCTGTGTAGTATATTTAAAAACAAGAATTTATTATATATGTAAAAGTAAAATAAATAATGTAGAAAAAATTAGACATGTTTACACAAAATTCAATTTAAGAGCCAATAGTGGTAGAATGAAAAATTTTAATAAAAATTGTGTAGTATATAACTAGTTTTATATCCTTAAATATAGTACCCCCATTTTAGGCAATGATATACTATTTTTTTCCTCTACTTTCCTTATTAAAATGGTTATTTTAATATATAATGATTAGTGTCCATACTGAATAATAATAATAGGTATGTTTCAATAAGGACATTATTTTTCTACAAATAAAAATATAGGACGCCACTGTTAAAAAGTAACTTCCGGTAGCCATCTTGGATAACCATCTCGGTCACCTGTCCTTGAACGAGCAATACTTCCTTACTATTTTATGTTCTAAGGTATTAACACGGTAAATAGTTCTCGTGAAACTCGAAAAATGTTGTCTAGATATGTGCATGCGCATACATATTGAAATAAATTAGTTTTAATTTTAAGCTACGAGAACGCTTCTTTTTGCCATTTCACTTTGAACTTTAATTGCATAAGTTTGTTTTATTTTTCTGCTCTCTTTTAATTGATATTTTTGTTTTAAAAAATATGTTAGGTTAGGTTAGGTTAGGTTGGGTGCCGTTTTAGATGGAATTGGACAATGTAATTAACCTAATGTTGAAAAGCGAAGAGACCTCCTCATGAAAAAAGGTTAGGTTAGGTTAGGTTAGGTTAGGTTAGGTTAGGTTAGGTTAGGTTAGGTTAGGTTAGGTTAGGTTAGGTTAGGTTAGGTTAGGTTAGGTTAGGTTAGGTTAGGTTAGGTTAGGTTAGGTTAGGTTAGGTTAGGTTAGGTTAGGTTAGGTTAGGTTAGGTTAGGTTAGGTTAGGTTAGGTTAGGTTAGGTTAGGTTAGGTTAGGTTAGGTTAGGTTAGGTTAGGTTAGGTTAGGTTAGGTTAGGTTAGGTTAGGTTAGGTTAGGTTAGGTTAGGTTAGGTTAGGTTAGGTTAGGTTAGGTTAGGTTAGGTTAGGTCCAGAAGCATGGAAAACGGCAAGACTGATGCTGCTGCCGAGAGCGGGGAAGCCCTTAGAGCTTAGTGGATCGTATAGGCCTATTTGCCTGTTGAACGTTTTGGGGAAGGTTTATGAAGCTCTTATCAAGAATAGGCTGGAAGAAGAAGGATATGAAGATCATATCCGGGTGTATGAGACAATTCGGCATAAAAAACTCGCGTTTTTGTAGAAAAATTCAATGAGCATGCGCAACTTCTGGACACAATTTTCGAATTCTGCATATTCGGAATAGTAGGTTAGTCATTTTTTGTAATGAAATTTCAACGGGAGTTAATCGGAACCTTCTTCAGTATGTGTTGGCAATTGATGAAAAAAGTATGAGTTATTCAGAACAATAAACAACTAAAAGGTTGAATTAACTTTCACTATTTAAAGTATTTAACGATTAAATAGTGAAAGTTAATTTAACCTTTTAGTTGTTTATTGTTCTGAATAAGATGAACTTTCACATAGTAAGGGTTAGTACAATAAATTTCATTAAGTATGAGTTAGTTATCGAGCATATATCACATTGACAAATGAATGAAGACAATTCAAGAAAGAAACATCAAAGTAAATTATAGGTAAAAGAGAACTAGGAAAATTGGACGAAAATCTAAGCATTGACACTCTATCGACTTTGAAGACGAATTCCAAAAAAAACTTGAAGGGAAGATGTTTACAAAGAAGAATGAAAAATTGCTCACTCTGTTTACAAATATGTCCACTTGATAAATTAAATAAGTATATTTTTTGTTCATATAATTAAATAAAATATCCTCGGAGGTTTACTTTCTTGAGAAAACAGTACTTAATATAAAATTTTGAAAATGCCATCAGATTCTGACCCCTAAGGCTTACCTTACAAATAACATATCTTGTGGAGATACCCATTAAATTTGGCTGGCCAAACAGTCGAATACTTAGATAGTCAAACTAGAATGAAGTAAGGTAACTAGTGAAACAGTTCAGAGCTCCCAAAATCTGGAAATTGTGGAGCAGTTAAAGCCAAAATGAAACCTAGCTTTGATGGAAAACTATCTTAATCCATCTGCTTAAAACAATGCAATGCATCTGCTAGCGTCACCGGATCGCATGGAGGTAAGTAACACGCGTTATCGTCGTTCGGGTGTCCGTTCGGATTTTTGAATGTAACACGCGGGATGGCCAAAAGGCTGGCGATGTCGAGTGCTACTTATTTATAACTGATAACTTAAAAAAATGTAGGTAATTTTAAACAATTAATACGGGTATACCTAAGCTAAGGAAAATGTTTAATAAATTAATGTTTATTTTTTTTTAATAATAAACCTATAATTTGACGCACTTACTTTCTTAAAACGATTTATATCCGACTTTAAAAAATAAGCAGGTTTTCAATTATTTTTCTATATGTATGTTATTTTTGTTTGCTAGACGATTAGGTACTCACTGGTTTAGAGGTCACTTTCTCCCGTTCAGAAATCCATCACTTCAGAAGATAAAAAAGGGGTTAATCTATCATTTATATGGTTTTTCATATAAATGACACTCACCTTGCATTGGTTCATCTTAAATGTATACATAATACATAATAATTTACTTTTAAAGCTAACATAAAATTTATTTTTCTTTAAGGATAATAATAAAGAAATATTAATTAAAAAATAATTTAAAAAATATCAGTAGCATATAATAAAGCAAATATTCACTTATTTCGCTATTTTTCTGTCACCTAATCCTACATTCTTTTCCACACATTTGCTAAGCAAATGGGGCAACTGGCTTTTTCTTTCCTCATTTACTTTTACCTTCTTGAAATCTTCTTTTTCCTAGATATAATAAAAATTAGTTATATATCTTATATCTTTTGGTATATTTATTAGCCATACCTGAATATTTTGAATGTCTTCTTGCTATTGCTGTGGGTTGCACTGATATCTTCTTTCCCTTTCTAGTTGTTTGAGAACTATTTGCTTTATATTCGGTGCATTTAAGAGAAGTATGCAATGAACTTAAAAGTTGGAGGGGTGTTTTAGCATTTGTGTAAAAATTTTTCATTAATGCTTCTACAGCCGGTTGAAAGTGTTGTGGATCGTCTTCTAAATTCTTTAAAAGTATGTTTTTGAATTTGTCAACAAATTCTTCCAATTTTTCGCCTGTTTCCCTTGCATCAAATAATCTAATCTCACAATTAATAAGTATTAGGGGTTTTGCAGTGGGAAAGAATTGAGCGCAAAGTAGCACTCGATATCGCCAGCCTTTTGGCCATCCCGCGTGTTACATTCAAAAATCCGAACGGATACCCGAACGACGATAACGCGTGTTACTTACCTCCATGCCACCGGATCAACCTGTAGTGAAGAGCCGTACGTGTATAACTCTTTGCGGAGAAATATAGAATGTGCTACAAACTCTTTTGATGAATCTGAATATTTCGAACAGTTTATAAAACTACGTGCTTCGCAAACGCGAACATGAGTTTGAAGCTGATAATATGGTATATTCATAACCAAATGGTTACTAGAGCACTGCAGAGAGGTTTACCTGCAATGGCATCAGGACGCTGAAACCTAAGGAATCGATTTGTTTATCGGTTGATGTAACCGTTGAGGTTTATGTTAATTTTTTTCAGAAAATACGTTTCCTAAAATATCCTCAAATTTCTCAAATTCCTCAGCATGCGCCCACACTAAATTTTTGTTTCAGATTTATGATATCCCAATATGGCTCTCATTTAGTCGTTGTCCTATTTAAATTCGATATGGAAAGCCGCTAATAGATTTGAACATTCGACGTGTGGATATTTCACTTATATTCAGTTTACGAGCATTTCTTATAGACGAAGAGCCCGTGACTACGGATTTGATACACGTTTGCCTCGAGGCAGACCTCCCCAATTAATTTTCTTTGAATATAAACATGTTTCTGATACTCGCTGAAATTTTTGCAGTGAATTAAACAAATTATTGTAATAATATAACCGAATTGACAGATCATTTTACATGCTGAAAATTTTACAGTGAATTAAATAAATTGATTATTGTAATAATATAACCGAATTGACAGATCATTTTGTGGCGGGATTAAAAATATTCCATGAGTTAGAGTGAGAAAGACTGCGAAAAAAAACAAGTGTGCCCATCGATATATTCAAGCTTACCTGGAATCCACGCAATTACCGGGTGTAACTGACTACAATCCATATTTTTCAAAAAAGGTAAAAAAGGCCATTTAAAATACTTACAAAAAATACAGACTATCAAAAAGCGTTAACTTAAACCACGCTTGAAAAATTTGTATGTGATATATAAGGATTTAAAAACTTATCGTACATAAATAATGCTCGATTTCAAAAATTTTAACCGTTTCAAAAACCTTTTTGAAATTTTGATGCATCAAATCTTCCTTCATGCCAAATCAGTGAAAATCACGAAGGAGAAGAAGAAGAAGACGACGATATTGGTATGTATTGTATACCAAATTAATTTTTTACTCGACAAATTTCATATATTAATAAACATTATTCATTAAGTATTCATTCAAAATGCCTTTTTTGATACATCAAATTTTCTTAATTATGAATTTAGTTGAGGAAATAATATAAAGTGCTAAGATTTTTTTCAAATTAATTTTTTTTGTCGGTTGAAATTTTCTAATTCTGCATTGTTCAAACCAATAATTATTTTCTTATAAAATTTCAAATAATACAAAATATTCATTTATCATAATAAAAATAATTAAAAATATAATAAAAAAGACAACGGAATATTAAATAATCAATAATATTTAAATAAAACTATACATTCTTTAGGAGGTATTTTAGAGAACATATTAGTTACATCAAACGATACTAATTTGGTATTCTTTTGTAAATTACATTTATTTAATTTATTTATCAAATCTAATTATTTAGAATAGTATTTAATTTTTTGGCTTCTTAGGGATTGTTATGTCTTCCATACTTGGTCTAGCCTTAACTACTTAAAGAACATCAGGTACCTAGCTAAAAACAAAATATGTCAATCTGCCGATGCTAGTTTTTAGCGAAACAGCTGTCATTGAATTTAAAACATATTTTTGAATAAATAGTGGAAGTTTCATTCAACCGTTTAGTCGTTTACTGGTCTTAATAAGATGGACTTTTACATACAATACAATAAATTTCATTTACATAGTTAATAAAACATCCTATAAATAGGAGGTCAAAATACGTATAGAAAACGGGTGTTTATTGAAGATTTGTCAGCCACGGAAACCGCTGGCTTATAGACTAATGCAAATTCTAAAAGTAATGATTCATACTCAAAATTCGGCTCTTAATTTATTACATCGGTCCAATTAATGAAACCGTACAAATACTTAAATTTTGTTCTCCCTCGATAAAAGCATTTAGGTAATAATAACGAGGCGTTAGGTAATATATAGAGTTTCGATTCCGATTTCAATTTAATGGCCAGGTATTTTGCTCGGTAATTAGTTTCTGTTACAGAGTAGAAATTGGAAAGCACGAATTTGCTGGATTTTAGAATCAACAAACGTATTGAACGTTGCTATTCTCATTAGGGAATCGTCTAACAAAGTTATAGCAAATTGCCGTATTTGGCGTTGAAACCAGTTAAAATTAATTATTTTAAAATGAGAAGGGAAGCGGCTTCTTTTAAAAAAACGCGAATTGTAATTAAAAACCAAATTTACTTATAGAGTTCAGAAACAACAATTCATTAAAAATAACTTACGTAATACATTATAATTGAGTCAAATTTCATTAAAAAGTAGATAAATTTTCATACGAAATTTTAGGATTTTATTATAAACATACAATTTTCGCAAATTAACCATTTAAATCACTACTTTCAAAACTTCTTCCTACATTGACAAAAACCTCTGTGGTCCAATTCCAAAAATTATTCCTGTGGGGAAATGTGAAAAATCCCTAATGTAAATAGTTTTGCCTAGTCTCGTCTTATTTCATGGGATTTTATTCCACCAAAATCGTGGAAAGATGATCTGTTGAAGTTATTAAATAGTAATATTGTGCCTAAATACTTATTACGAAACTGTTTATAGATCTTTGTTTCAGTATTTTATTAAATATTAATAAGAAATAAAGCTGTTTTATTTAATTTTTTCTTGCCATTAAACATTAATTTTTTTATTTGAAAGTAAATTTTTTAGATAGTTCTAGAGCAACAAAGACACATTTGTGGTAATCTAGCACCCTAAATGCCACTAGCAATCGCAAAACACAAAACGCTTTAAAATAACAACGCTAACATTATGAAGTAAGAGCTACAAAACCCCTGGAAGCATTCAAATCCCTTGCAAAGAGGTTGAAATTGTGTTTTATCATGTATTCAATATTTAAAAATCTTTAAAAGGCTCTCCTCAACATTTTATAGATTTGCACTTACGACATTGTTTCTCCGGAGGTGCGAATTGGTAAATTTCAAACATGCGCATTATATATATTATGAATTGTTTGTTATAACAGTTGACAAATAGATCGACAATAGCGCCATAATATAAAACTACGTGAAAGGTGTTTGTATTACCCAGTATAGTTTAAAAACTGTAGGAAATAATTAATCATTTTAAATGGATAAAGTTTTAAGTCACTGATATTATCAAAAATAGAAATAGTAGATACAAAATCAGACCCCTGAAAAAAAAAGGTAAAACGTATCACGGGACGTACGTTAAAAACTTTAGTTTCTTTTAAGTAATAAGTAATAACCAAAAACGCTATCTTCCAACTTTTTGATATACGGTCGAATTATATTTTTGTTATATAATGTCCTTTCACCACCACCAGCTTTTTTATGCACCCTCGTATTGTATTTTTATCCGTCCACTATCTAACAACTTTTTGATGTACCCTAGTATATTCTTTTATGTATTTATGGAGTTAGGGATGATATTTACACTGCGACCTATGAGATCTATTATGCCCCCCTTACTTGTTATGGGTCTGGAGTTTTCTCAGAGTTACAGCAGCTCTTCTAGTCCTATTTTCCTAAGAAAAATTAGGCTTTAAATCAGGTAGATCCTCCT
Source organism: Ophraella communa (assembly GCA_035357415.1). Lineage (NCBI taxonomy): Eukaryota > Metazoa > Arthropoda > Insecta > Coleoptera > Chrysomelidae > Ophraella > Ophraella communa. The sequence continues at coordinate 20,249,061 of CM068995.1, forward strand.
CTTTTATTACGTGTTGTCCTATCTGGCCCTAGAATTCTGAAGGAAGGGCATTCCGCAAGCATGTGTATTGAGGTTTCGTCCTCTTCCTCATAGAATCTGCACGTTGCTTCTTCTACTAACCCCAGTTACTTCATATGACTTCTTAACCGTTCTCCCGTTCTCTAAGATTGCGCTACTGCTGATCCCACAAAATGGTTCTGGTCTCAGATGTGTGGTTTCGGCTCCTTTTTTGAGAGTTTATCTGCCGTTTCGTTCTCTTTTATACCAATGTGCCCTGGTACCCATAGGAGGGTCTAGTTCATTCAACTTTTCTAAGCATTCTCAAACCATCTTCGAACTAATCGTATGTGAGCTCACTGCTTTGATGACTGCTTGACTATAAGACATTATCACATTCTCTTGTCTGCGGTAGTTTCTTTCCATATTGAATTCTGCAGATCCTTCGATGGCGCGGATTTCTGCTTGAAAGATGCTTTGGTATGTGCCCTAGCTTTCAGTGTATTTAGTTCTCGGTCCGAAGATTCCTACTCCCGTTCCCTCTTTTAGCTTGGAAACATCCGTATCCCATTTTATGGTACTTGATTGTAGTAACCTTTACTTTGTGGAAAACTTCCACTATTTATTCAAAAAATTGCTTTTTTAAACTCAATGACAGCTGTTTCGCTAAAAAATAGCATCATCAGATTGACATATTAAAGTTACATTTTGTTTGTTTGTAGCTAGGTACCGGCTGTTTATTAAGACCAGCATATCAACAATTTAAAGTTGTTAATGAACAAATAAATCTTTGAAGTTCTCCACTATTAAACTGCTTAATTGAGTCTTCATCTTATATATAGATAAGACGTAATTGTAACAAAAATATAATGTTATTGTAAAGATCAGCATGATAAAGTTTTTTGCTGGTTTTTCTATATCATTGCATAGTTATACTAATCTTAGAGAGAAATACATCCAGGATAATCCCTTAGGGCTAATAACATCTGGGCTTTAATATTGTTATGTTTTATTGCTTCCATACTTGGTCTAGCCTTAACTACTTAATCAACATCAGGTACCTAGCTACAAACAAAAATTTCTTCAAAATGTAAATCTGACGTTGCTATTTTTTAGCGAAACAGCTATCAGGGAGTTTAAAAAAGCAATTTTTTGATTAGTTTTTGTTTAAAAAATTCTATTTTTAATGTTCCATTTTATGGTATTTTGATTTAAATTCTGTATGATGTATTCGTCCCATTCAGATTTATTACTCAACTTGATCAAATTGAAGTGATCGAGGTGTTTCTCTGATGATTCCTTCTTTGATCATTCAGTATATTGTTTTCTTCTTTACATTTTGCAGTCGAATGTGCAGTAGGGTCAAATTGTGATACATGCACAGGCTAGTCACTTAATCTCTAAAGGTTTTTCCTCAGATTAGTTCTTGTGAACCAAGCTACAGCCCCATATGTGATTATCGATATCACTATTGCCGTGTACATCCATTGCAGAATACGTGAGTAACATCCCCAGTTTTTCCCTGCAATGTTTTTGCACACTATGAGGGCCTTGGTGGCTTTGTGTACTACTTCGTTTTCGAGTTTATTCCAGAGAAGCCTGCTATCTAGGATTAGCCCTAAATATTTCCCCTCGAAGATGTTCTCCTCCCTTTTTATGGTCTTTAAATTAGGTTCCTTTTTCCTTATGAAGGCTACTGGTGTGGTTGATATTAAGTCCTACGTAAAGAACTAAGTTCTAAAAAAGAAATATTACCAGTGTCTATAAAATATAAATTATAAATTAAAATAACATTAATAACAATGAAAAAACACTTATTTACTGTTTTTAAACATGTCGAACATGTATTTCATAATTCTAAATTATTAATTGAGGTTTATAAGCACCTTCTTACTTGTTAATTTTTAGTTATTAATGTTTGATTCTTAATTGTAAATGTAGGCATCAGGTGGTGTTAAATCCGGTGAATTAGGTGGATACTCGAAATCTGTGCGACGAGAAATTATTCTTTTACCAAATTGTCAAATGTTCAAAATGTTTAAATTTATGAAGCGTTCGACTGTATGGCTTGTTGCGCCATCCTGTAAAAACCATTGCTTAATATGGTAAATGTAATTTGTGGGGATAATTTCAAAGCCCCTTTAATTTCAGTACTGTTTATTTTGTCGGAACTCTTTTTTAGTGTAGCAAATTAGTTAGCAAATGCTTTGAATATTAAGGAATTTATTTCATAAAGAACTTTTACCTGCAACCATCCATGTAAGCGGCGAATAACACACAGTCCTCAATCAATGTAAAATGCCTTATAACGCACGGTAAAAAACCGCACAGTTGTAAAGTAAATCGCACGGCTCCCCTAGCAACCATTTAGTAATTGTCAATAGACGTCGGCATTTTATACAAAATCTCTTATTTACATATTTAAAGTTGAATTTCACACTACATATAAATGGCAAATAACATTTATTAGATATAAGATTGCATTTAATATTTTAAGTTATTTGGAATTATATATTTTTTTCCGTTTCATCAACCCACTTGTGTCTAAATGGATCATAATATAATAATAAATGTACTTAATTACGCTTTCCAGATTAATTTACGTTAGTTACTTTTATGCAATAAAGTTAATTATTTAAACATTCAGAATATTTTTATTACAGGGATACTTTTTAAAAATACTTACGAAGGCGTTTTAACTTGTAGATACAAACGTATAAGAAAGATACTTTTTATTTGTTCTGTAACTTTAATTTCACTTCGGTCAATGTGCAAAACCCCTTTGAATATTTAGATTGGAGTATAATTTAATATTACGAGAGAAACCCATCAGTAACGAAAATATGTCTCATTACACTGTAGTGTTCATTCCAAACCGACATAATTGAAATATTTTTTGTAGATTAGAGCATGCGTCTGATAGTACGCGCATACGTTATTATTCAGCACGTTAACGATTATATTTTTGAAATATTCTTCTTATACTTTAACAAATGTTTTACAATAAAATCATCAAAAATATGTTGATGTTGTTCAAGCATTATTTATAATAACATTATTAGTACAAGTACAAGTAGGTCGTAGATAAAATGTAGCACGTAACTCGTGGTATACGCACGAGTACGCACTCACGAAATGACGCACTTGTCGCTAGGCACGAGTGTCACAACAGCCATATGAAATAAGTTGTTTATAATAGTACTTTGTATATTCTGCCATTTTATCATTTTTTAAATTAATTTATTATTTGTATGTAAATTACGAAAATTTTGATTTTAAAAAGTATGTGTAATTTATAACATTTGACAGTTTTGAAAATTATATATTATATAAGTAAAGATGATATTCACATTCACAAATACTTCCAAAGAAATATATAAAATTAATAAATTGCTATTAGCCGGAAATGTCAGTGTCAATAGTCTTGTCATTAGATACTTCACTCATGACGCCAACCATTTAAAATAAAAATTTGCGTGCGTAAAAGTTACATTACGATACGCAAATGCGTTTTATAATGAAGATTTTTCTAACTGCAAAATATAAAAAATAATGAAGAGTGCTTGGCGAAAATCACACTTTGTATATCTAGGAATTAGTATATATTTTAAATTATAAGGAAAAAACTTTAATAAAAAATATATGTATTATTTAAACATTGTTAGTTTGTTTCTTTATATGGGGTTTAAGGTAGCTAATCATTTAACTCTACCGAGAACATCAAAACAAATATCATCTGCAAAAATATTAAGAAAATCAACGTCCACAAAATGATCCAAGTACATAATGAACAGAAGGGGCCTAATTTACTACACTGGGGTACACCTGCTACTTGGAGTGACGTGCATAAAGTCACTGTTTTGATAAAAAAACTTAAAAAATGGTAAAAGAATAATAAAGTTTATTAAAGAACATTAAACAAACAACTGTTGAATACAACTACAATTTATTTAATTTTGTTGCAAAGTAATTTGTGTAATTTTCTTAAAATAATTGATTTCCTTAAAATAAGGGTTAGTATAATAAATTTCATTATTCTTGCCAACCAGTATAAACAAATCGCAACTGCTTATTCCCTCAAATATATGTGAAGTTAGTAGTTTGGGACACCCGATAGTTATTATTTGCCCAAATGATGAACACTTAATTAAATATAACGATATTGGTTACGTATAGGTAAACAAAATATTAGACTTACCATAAGAAAAAAATTAAACGGTCTGTTGTCTCTGTACACACACAAACTTTACATTTTTACGATCGTTCAGAAAGTTGTACGGTCACGGAAACTCCAACGAATTTACCTATTTGAATTTGCCGAAATTACGCAAAACGCCCGAAAATTAAACAACTTACGCGAGCAAATATTGAGCGTAATCCTTGAAGCGTTACCATAATATTGCCGGCGGTGTATTCTACCTCGTATCGACAACCACTGGCGCCGATGTTGGCGGTAGATACAAACGAATATCGCGTAGAGCTTTGGTTTCGTGCTACAGGTGGTGACGACTGCTAAACGGCATGCGCTCAAGTTGATGCCATCAAATGGAAAATGGTGAAGCTGGAAAATGGACCGATAATGGATTTTTGTGTGGACGACGAGTGGTAGCAACGTTAAATTAAAATTTAAAATGAACCATCACTTCGGAAGACTCATTCACAGATTATAATTAACTAAGGTCTAAAATGGCATCCCACTTTATTTTCTGCTCCTATTTATTTTATTTTTCCGTATATTAAAAATCCAAATTACATTTAAGAAAATAAATGAATTCGAGGAAAGAGGGCAAAAATAATATTTCAGTTTAAAAAAAAATTACAAAAAAACAATATGTCTCTATATCATTTTAAGTATGGCTCTAATAGAGACTAGATAGGACAAGACTTCAAATATCTCGTCTTGTTCTGAAAAAATAAATTTCTTTTAAGTCTGTTTAAGTCTCGCTGTCTTCTCATTGCCAGTGGTTTCGTCTCATTTCACTAAATATTATGAAACTAAAATTTAATTGGACTTTTAACTTCAAATTCGAAATACAATATTTCACATAATGTAAAGAAATTCTATATTTTGTGTACTTTTTTATTTTTCTTAAAAAAAATAAAAAAAATAAAAAAAAAACGTTTAGAGACTAAAAACGGAACCAATTTTTTTATTGGTTATATTAGATAAACCACAATATGCCGAACGTTATTTATTATTATTATACATTATGGAAAAACAGAAAAAAAATGTTACAAATAGACAGAATGAAGTGCTTGTTAAGTTGATGGAAGACAATGCAGGGGTTCTCGTCGGTTCCAAATTGGATGGAAGACATACTTGTAAAAATAATAAAAAACTCTTCGTTTTGACAAACTTCCACTATTTATTTAAAAAATTGCTTAATGACGGCCGTTTCGCTGATTAGCATCGTCAGATTGATATTTAAGTTACATTTTGTTTGTTTGTAGCAATTTTTTAAATAAATAGTGGAAGTTTTGTCAAAACGAAGAGTTTTTTTATTATTCTTAATAAGATGGACTTCCAAAAAATAAGGTTTAGTACAATCAATTTAACATACTTGTAAATTAATTAAAGCTTGCGTAGAATTTCTGATAAACTAAATTCCATTCCGGGGCCAAATAAAGAATTGACGATCGGATAAATTAAAACAGTTCTCTCTTAAAACATTTCGACGGGCTGCAGGAATAGCTTGCTGTTCAGCATCTTCCAAGTCCCTTATTACTTCCAACATACATAATATAAGTAATATTTCATCGGGTTCAAGTAAATCCATGTTTTATTTTAAATGCGATATATAAAAATTGTAATTATTGTAGAAGTAGGGTTTATTTTTTAATTTTAAAACATCTCCATTTATAAATGAGCATTCTATAATTTTCTCAAACTAATCTATCAAATGAAATTTATTGTACTAACCCTTACTGTGTGAAAGTCCATCTTATTAAGAACAGTAAACAACTAAATGGTTGAATGAAACTTCTATTTATTCGTAAAATACGTTTTAAATTCAATTACAGCTGGTTCGCTAAAAACTAGCATCGTCAGATTGACATATTGAATTTACATTTTGCTTGTTTGTAGCTAGGTACCTGATGTTGATTAAGTAGTTAAGGCTAGACCAAGTATGGAAGTAATAAGACAACAATATTAAAGCCTAGATGTTATTAGTCCTAAGGGATTATCCTGGATATATTTCCCTCTAAGATCAGTATAACTGTGCAATGATATAGACAAACCAGGGAAAAACTATGTCATGCTGATCTTTACAATAACTTAATATATTTCTTTTACAACTACGTCTTATCATGCGTATAAAATGATGACTCAATCAAAGTACACAGTTTAATAGTGGAGAACTTCCAAGATCTATTTGTTCATTCACTACTTTAAATTGTTGATCTGCTAGATGTTCTTCGAGGAAATCTAAATTTTGTTTTTTATCACAAATATATGTAGTATTTGAATGTCATTTGAACTGTTTACTTTCATTTTATACATTGATAAGACGTAATTGTAACAGAAATATATTAAGTTATTGTAAAGATCAGCATGATATAGTTTTTCCCTGGTATTTCTATATCATTGCACAGTTATACTGATCTTGGGGGAAATACATGCAGGATAATTCCTTGGGGAATCCATCTAGGCTTTAATATTGTTATGTCTAGCCTTAACTACTTAATGAACATCATGTACTAGCTACAAACAAATAAAATGTAATTTCAATATGTCAATCTGACGATGCTAGTTTTTCGCGAAACAGCTGTAATTGAATTTAAAACGTATTTTACGAATAAATAGTGGAAGTTTCATTCAACCGTTTAGTTGTTTACTGTTCTTAATAATCTATTAATACTTATAGCGAAAATCTTAAAGTTAAAGTAAATTAAAAATGGATAACTAGACAAAAACTATTAGAAGAGATGATTCTCCTGGGTCTTGACAGGAGAATTGATTCTCTCTCGCACGTCACGCATCTTTGGTGAAATTTTATTTACTTATACCGTCTATTTTGAGAGAATTATAATTATCTTTCTCCTTGTGAGATTTCGGGAATCGGGGTCCTGGCAAGGTTAAAATTTCTCCATCTGACACCTCTTGATTACTTTTTTTATTGTTTTAAAACGTTCCTTTGCTGGTCTAAAGGTAACATCAACATTTTTTTTCTTAGGAAGTCTGAAATAGAAAGTAATAATACTAGTCTACATCATTTTTTAGAGCCTTATTTGCTACCGAAATGCGGGCCAGTTAGAATGTTTTGTTTTTAACCTCACGAGCTATGAGGATCATTATTTACTTAGCGTTAAACTAAAAAAATTAATAAATCAATACGATAATAATTATCAACAAATTCAAGCCGAAATTATACGGATCTCCCTGACTGATGACAATTTATCAGATAGTGGAATCGCAGAAGACATTATCCTTAGTTGATAAAAAGAATAAAATTATTAGTGAAGTGTGTGCAGGAAAACTTTAATGTTGTACTTCCAAAAATTAATATAAAACCTTTCACTTGTTCCCAACCCGAATGGACATAATTTTTTGACTTACTTGTTTATTGCCCCTGTCTTAAACAATCCGAAATTACATAGTAACAGCACAAAGCTATATATCATTTGAAAAGTCTTTTACTTGGTCAACCGCTCGAGTTAATAGACAGCTGAAGTGTTACCAACCAAAATTTATCTGTTGCTATTCTTATGCTTAAAACTACATATCTAGATCAAAAACCTTTAGCTAAAAGTAATGCGGCTAGCTTATAGGATTTCTACGTTTCGTCAAAAAAAAAAACACTTGAGCTCATTAAGAACTTAAATTTGCAACCAGAGTATCAGTTTGAGGCTTTAATAATTTTCTTATTAGAACAAAAACTAGAGTTTGTAACCAGACGGAACTCGAAAACGAAAGAAGACCGATGGAGTTAGTACCTATATATTGATGAATTCTTTGAATTCATTAAAAACGGTATAGTGTTTTAAATAATTTAAATTTATTCGATATCGGCTTCAAAAGAGAAGTTGCCAAAGTGAATATAAGTCACGTGTCACTCTGATTTAATTTTTTAGGACTTTAACAAACAAAACCAATTGTATATTTTGTTCAGACCTTCTCCATTCAATATATCGCTGTAAACATTTTATAGCTCTTTCTCTAGGCGATAGACACAAATTTGGAACCAAGTTCCAATGAACAATCCCGTAATTACGCAAATAGACATATTTCGCAATAAAACTTCAGTGTTAATAGTAACCCCCAAATAGATAACTCGACGTCTTCTCCTACCTCTCCTTAATTGGCATTGGTATTGTTGATAAAATTGTTTTGTTACCTACAGCAATGGTCAATGTACACTGTAAAAACGAAAAAACTAAACTCGCTCATTTACTCCTTGATTCTGCAAGTTAGATGAGTGTTATTCAAAAATCCTTTGCTGATACAATAGATGATAGTCCTTAAAAATCTCATATTGTTAATATTACTGGTTTGGTAAATACTAAATGCACTCAAAGCAACAATATGTGGATTTTATTTCATTAGTAGAAGCCTTTGAAGTTATTGGCATCACATGTTCTGTTATCGATCAGATAACTCATCGTATACCGCAAATCTCGATACCACCCGACCAATTCTTCTTACTCCAGCATGTCCGATTGGACTTAGCTGATCCACTATTCTTCCACCAGGAGAAATTCGTGAAAATCAATTACCACTAGATGGCGCTGTCAAATTGCAATATGGCCGCTACGAGGGTGAACAACAAAATTTTAGTTCATGCTTTGCATCTATTGTTGTTGCTGTGTACGTGTGAACTTCTTATTTTTTGTTATTTTTCTTGTCTTAATACATTACACATCAGTTTTTCCATCTCAGCCCGAAAAAAGAACAAAAAAAATACATTACACTACAAGGTTAATGGCACACTGATGTGTTGTTCACCCTCATTTAACCTTTTATATTACTCCAATAGATGTCGCCCACTTTGAAGTTTTCGCGAATACAATAGGTTTGTTTTCACATCAAATCACAAACTTGTTTCTTACAATTTTCAAACCATTCTTGTGCGCAAGTCTCGTTTGAAATAAATCCCGATCTGATCTGTGATTAATGTGAAAACAGTAGACAAAATGTGTATGAGTAAATAATCCGTATGATATTACCTAAAAAGAAGATTAAAAAGAAAGAGGTTATTGTTATTGTTTACAAAGCTATGAAAACTGTAAACATGTGTATGAGTAAATTATCCTTAAAGTATTAAAGTATTCTTCCAACATAATTTCTAAATCTGAATCGTCAGTGTCGGATGACATTAAATAATCAGATTCATCAGAATACATGTCTTTTTAGTTTAAATAGGTTTATAATGATATTAAAAAAACAGGAGAAAATAACAACAAAAAATATAGAAACTAATTGACATAAGGTTTAATACGCGCATGTGCCAACAATCTGCTGGAAATTAATTCTCAAACTGCTTGGACTGTCACCAAACTGTCAGGAAACCATGTGAAAACATCCGACCTTAGAACAAAAAGAAACAGGAAGGAGTATATGCAAAATGACCTTGAGTCCAGAAAGGAGCTTGCATATGGCGGCCAACTGTCAATTTTAATTTCCGTTTCCAATGCCGTACCGTAAAAAAATTAAATTTACATTAGGGTCTTTATTTTTATTAAATTCCAACCAATCAAGTATGTGAATACATTTAGTGTTGTAAATCATTTTGTGTTTGTAAAAACCGAATGATACGCCTATGCGCTAATTTTTGACATTTATATGCAAATATTGCTTTGATTGGAAATTAGTTTCAAACTAATGCGCGAACACAAAATATCGACTGCGCACACTCCAAACGTTAGAAACAAGTTTGAAACCAATGTGAAAACAAACCTAATGAGGGAGTCCTTTAGCACTACCACTACAAAAATTTCAGGTCAAAAATGAGGGTCTGTTTCATAGATTAGAAAGAAGTTTAGTCTGTTTTCTAGGCGTTTTGTTCACTTGTGTTATATATATTTTTACATTTTTAGTAATTTATATAAGCACTTCCCGAGTACATACTGCAACGGGTGACAGATGTGTGACGGATGATTGTGACAGATGCGAGAGGAATGCATGTATTTTGATATAGCTGATTGTCATAAAGGGTGGAGTCCGTGAATCAGGAAGAAGATTTTGACAATAACTTGACATGGTATATACTTATTTAAGGTTGGTAGTTATTCGGGAACATTCTAGTATTATTTGGATTTTAGTAAATAGTTGTTTCGAGAAAAATCGAGATGTCATATAAAGCGGGTCATTCACGTTAGGAGGGAGTTAGTGTTCGTTCAGCTTTTGTAAAGTTTAACAGTAAAAAGTGACAGTTAGTAATTTGTAATCAGCTGAATTCTTGTATTCTTACAATTTGTAAATAAATTGTGTTCAAAGTCCTCACAAATGTTTCAATACTTTTGCAAAATAAAGATTTTTAATTAATTTTGGGGGAAAAAATGTCATTAGCAGTGATTTTAGGTATATATCTAGTTGAGTGTTTCTAGCCACCATTTACATTAGTACATGATACAAATATACAAGATATCGCGCATGTTTGGGGCGTGGTTAGTGACGTCACTGGTGATTAGACGCCATTGTTTACAGGTTAAAATTTTAAATTTCTCCCGGAAAATATAAAATAAATTAATTAAAATGCGTTGTGCTGTATACGGGTGTGGTATTGACAATAACACTAAACATTTTTCGAGTGAAATAAAGTTCTTCAGCTTTCCAAAAGACAAGAAAGTGCAAAATGGAAATATTTATGTAAGCTGGTTAACAATTTCAACGTAAAAAATGTCCGTATTTGCTCAAAACATTTCACTTACGAACGAAACTTTAAACTTGAGTTGCTTGGATACACCCCAAAAAACTACCAACCCCTAAAAAAGGGAGCTATTCCGTCAAAAAACTTACCTTTACCAAGCAAACCTCAAAATGTTAATAAAGAAAAAAGTGCATCTCGTAGGGAAGAACACATTAATAATAGGGAAAAAAAGTTAATGGAAACTGTTTTTAAAGAGTAAGTTAACACAGTATCATAATATTATTAAATCATATATTAAGGTGTATGATAGAATGATTGTATTATGGATAATAGTGATGAGCGAGACTGGTCTTGGTCTTGCGGTCTTGGTCTTGGTCTTGCAGAAAATGCAAGACCAAGACCAAGACCAAGACCAACTTCAAGCTGCAAGAACAAGACCAAGACCGAGCAATGCAAGACTTATGCAAGACCAAGACTTAGCATTGCAAGATATACGCAAGACCAAGACCAAGCCTGCAAGAGTCTTGCGGTTTTGCGTCTTTTAAACATATGAACCGAAAAATAAAGCAGCCATGGATTATTTTAAACTCTAACACTGTTACTAATAAAAATCTATTATTCTTAGGTTATTTCTTATTTAAACTTAGAATAGTTATTCTAAGTATAAGCTTGGTATAAATTGTTCACTAATAAACTCGGAATAAATTCGGTATAACTGTTCCCTCTTTATTCCAAAATAATGATTTGGCAACGTAGCAAAAGTCGACACAAGTCATACACAAGTACATGGAACACTGTAAAATTAAATGAAGTATGACAGTATGACTATTAAAAAAAATAAAAAAGTTTGTTGTCGTCGGGAATCGAACCCGCAGCAACTGCGTGAGAGGCGAATGCGTAAAACATTACACCACAAATGATTATGTTATATTTTAGATTTTTTTGCTTTATAATTTATAAAATTTTGTTTGAGAAAAGCTCTTTGTGAAATTGGTAATAATTTACCTAACCTTGCAGGTTTTATTATAAAAATATCTTTAACTGATCACTTTTTACTTATTTCTAGCAAAACATAAATTAAAAATCTCTTTATTAGAGTATATTGTAAATGGGTATATTCTTTCTTTAAAAACTTTTCTTTTTCTTTGTATTTTCCATATTTATATCTATATTTATTAAATTAATAACCTCCTCAACAGCTTCTACACCTTATCGCAAACATATTTTTTAGGTTATACTACACTTAAACAAGGCTAAGGGTTGGTATAACTTTATACCGAGTTTTTATTCCGAGTATAAGTTATTCCATATTTATTGGTAGACATTTTGCCTATTCCGAATTTATTCTCGGTATAAAATATTTATTCTCGGTATAAATATTTATACTCCGTTTATTAGTAAGGCTGTAAAGCTTTGGTTTCCAAGGATAGCGGTGCCGCAATGAAGCGGCCGTAATTTGACGACCGTTCAAGACGGCCGCTATCGGTGAGCACAGATGTAAAGTAAGAGTTTATCGTTATTGACTGCCTAAATCCATTTTTGTATTTGCTTTCGTTTTGTGTGTTTATAGTTTGTTTTATATCTTGTGTTTAGTTTCATTATTTGACAATAATTAGAGTGTTTCTGTATTAAAAGCAAATAATGGATGATTTGGATTTGGCAATGATAATATTTTTGGAAAACAAGCCTTCATCGGAAGAAGAAACGAAAAGGTCAGAAAAAAGTAAGATTTTTAAGAAACGAAAAACTGAAGGCGTCTACGAAATCTTAATATGTCGTATGTCGTCACCTTCAAACAAATGATGAAAAATTTATCTTTGCAAAAATGGCACGTGAGTTTTTGTCTGGTTACTGTGTATCAATTGTTGGGCAACGAAACTAAAATAGATTTTACCTATATCTATTCGAAGCATTTGTCCTATTTTTGTTTTTTATTATTTGAATCAAAAGAAAAAAATATTTTGTAATATTTATACATATAGTAGGTACTTTTTTCTAACAGTTGTGAAAACTTAGTATTTAGTTGTTGTTAAAATAAATCTTTCTAAAATATTGACATAAGCTCTATTATTGGTAATGTATTCTACCTATTGTTTTTATTCATCAACACCAAACATAGTTTTAGTTTATTTCAAATCCCAGCTAAAAGGCCTGCAAAGAATAATTGTTTATAGAGAGACGCAAAATTCAGTGACTTTAATATTCATATATATTTCCAAACTCATAAATAAAATTATTAAATGTTAGATTTCACGTCTGATTCTATATATTATTATTATTGACACATTATAAAACTATATTCTAAAAAAATTGTCAAAATGAATAAAAAATAAAAAAAAATTTCTACAAGCATGCGTAAAACAACATTTTAATTCAGACAATATCTCTTTCCCGCACGCATTTTTTTTATTAATTAGAGATGTTTTCCGATAACCTTTTTGACAAATTATTGTATTATTATCTTTATCTTGTTGGACTACATACAAATAGTAAAAAAATTAAGATTATTTTACATGAAAATAGGGATTTTTACAATGTTTGTTTTTAAAATCATAATTTATTAAATCACCCCTGTAAACCTTACTCAAAGCAACAACAAACTCACCTGTTTAAGTAGGGTTGCTATAGCTACAGTCGTGTATTTATTGACACTATGAAAGATTTAATTGTCACAATCGCATCTTTTCAAGTATCTAAATAATTTTCGAGGTGATTTTGCTTTTAAAAAAATATTGATCCTAACTCTTGCGGAAATTAACTTTTCCGCACTTGTTAGGATAATAACTATTTCATACTTGATTTATCGCTACAATGTAATATAAAGAAAACAAAATTTTTATAGTGAAAAATACTATCCCTTTCATTTAATCTTTCTTTACTTGTAATGATTTTAAAAACTATTTTTCCTTTTTTTTTGTAAAAATGGACCCCAGTAAATCTAAAAAAAAAGTGCAAGACTTGCAAGAGTCTTGGTGCAAGACCAAGACCAAGATTGCTTATTTGACTGCAAGAACAAGACCAAGACCAAGATTGCTTATTTGACTGCAAGACCAAGACCTTGTATGCAAGACCAAGACCAAGACTAACCCGGTCTTGGTCTTGGTCTTGCATTTGCTCATCACTAATGGATAAATAAAATAGGTATTTTGTTTTTGTAGAGTGGATGTTTCTGATGGTGTTGATTACGTTGATAAGTCCTATAATTTATTTGGAATTTACTGTCAATCTAAAAAACAATAGACCTGTATTTTTATATATAAATATACCTTGTCTAATTACTTAATTATTTTACCTAGTCTACGTCTACCATCGTTCCCTTTAATTAAATCTCGAATAAAAATATAATTTAACAATTCTCAATGTATTTATTCTCAATTTTAAGCCATAGGTACATGTATGATTTGAATTTTGTTTTGATAAATAATGTTAAATAACCAACAAATGAAAGTTTTAAACAATAAATTGACCAAATAAATATCAAATTCCTATATATTAACATTGAAACGCGCTATAGAATACCACCAATGACGTCACATGCGCAGATCAGACGAGTTTTGAACCGCTAGATATCATACCTTGTACAGTCGACAGAAGCAAACATGGTCCGCGGAAAATATGCAAACTAATTTCAAGGTTATCACAATCAGCCAATCACGAGCCAATGTTAACGATAATATCAATTTTAGTGGCTGCATAAGTGAGATGAAAATACAACTACAGCGACAAGGACACGCCCACCCAGGGTTCATGTTTGCTTCTGTCAACTGTATATTTGTATCATGACATTAGTAAACATTGACAGTTAAAGTTAGTTCTCATTGGTCGCTTTACTAAGAAATTTCTGTTTGCACCAATAATAGCGACAAACATTAAGTTTCAGTTGTTGTTGTCAGTGCTAAAGGACTCTCTCATTGTTAGTAGGAGCTGATGTATATTTTAGCCTCTTAAAGGAAGATGTCAGAATTGGTAATAATGTGCGTATTTTTATGAATACCCATCTAAGTTATGTAGATGCTAGTCCCGTTTAAAATACTCGCATTGAAAACTCTAGCAAAAAGGATTTTGCTTTCTTTCTTAAATGTTTCAAGTGATAATGTAAACACTCCTATAGATGAATTAATTGAAATTTTTTGGAAAATCGCCGAGGTTCCTCGATCAATCTTGTCGACCTATGACGATAAACTAGTAGCAAATATGTTTGTGTCTATACTACCAAAATTTTACTCTCCGACAGGTACCTACAAAGTAAATATGCCCCTGGTGGAAAACCCCGCTGTTAAACTAGGCCATTCCTTTTCAATAGCTAAGCGTCGTTTCAAAGACATAAAATTTTTTTAAACATACAAAAACGTATTATTTAATTATGTTTTGTTAAACCAGTTAGAGTAATACCTCTTTCTTTAGTTGGTAATGTTACCAATGAGCTTAAATATTTCATTCCTCATCGAGCTGTTATACGCCCCTCAGCTACTTCCTCGAAATATGTCAAATAGTTTTTAATTACTCTTGTCGATCGGACTCTGGAGTGCCGCTTAATGATCTTACACTTAAAGGTTATCAAGTGCCAGATAACCTATTTGATATAATTTGCCGCTTTAGATATTGTCGCTTCGTTCTTTGTGCAGCCATCAAAATGATGTATCGCATGATTGAAATAAATCCGGCCCAACGTCATGGCGTGACAGCCCATTAGATTCTTTAAAAAACGTTTTTATTTATTTAATTTTAATTAAGAAATATAAAATCTGAAATATTAAATTACAAATAATCTTGCAAATTTAAAAAATAAATCACTTTTATCACTAAAAATAAAAATTGATACAGGTATATTTTTAGTCAGGTAAAATTTAAAAACTTTGATGTCATATGTATGAATACAGCACAGCGCCGGAGCGATGGTAAGTATGAGCAAGAGAAGGACAGACATACTTAGACAATACCGCAGAGGCTGGAAAGTACACTTTGTTAACAAATAAAAAATACTATCTACAAATTCAAAATTGTCAAATTGCTTATTCTACAATAGTTACAAAATGGTGGAGGATTACATAAAAAAATATATCATGGAAAATTATATATGTTTTTTATATGTCAAAGTTAGGTCTAAATGCTAATTTTCATTTATTTAAATGATAATATCTTGATAAATATTCATTTTTCGAAAAAAAGTAGAGTCGTTTTCGGTGGAAAATTGGTCAAAGAATAAAATAAAATTTTATTTGTTGCAAAAAAATTAGTTTCTCTGACCAAGATACAAGCTGGCAATATATATCATTGTAATTAGCATTTTATTCTGAAAATGATTCTGCAAAAAAAATTCATCAGAATAATTTTTGAAACATTAGCACCCATACCTCCTAGTCTAGTCCTCAGTTAGCATGAATTCCAGTTACATAAATGGAATTCCAACTCTTTAAAATTTCTTCATTATCTTTCTCTTAAATCGGATGTCGAAGTGGATTTAAATTTACAAAATTCTCCATATAAAATCTTGTCCCTGGAATTACACATTAGTGTTTCAGCTCTGCCCAATATTCCTCATTTGACTAAACGAAAAGCTTCCTCTATTTATAGCTAGCAGCTTTGACCCTCTAGGTGTAGTGAATCCTATCATCGTACAAGGAAAGATTATTATGCAACGTAACTGGCAACCTCAATTAAATTGGGACACCCCCATTACTGATACCACTTATAGTGATTTTTCTATTTCTTCTAATTTAGTAACCTCTAAGTCGAAAGTTAATCCTTTAAAAAACAAGTTATTTATTTCTAGACTCTATCTCTAGACTTATCAAATCTTTTTGTCCAGATTCTAGATATTTTTTTTTCATGTTATAGATTTGATACCCAAATCTCTGATGTGATTCTCTTGTCTCTTTCATAGCTAGGCGTGTCAAAATTGTAGTTGGAAGCTTGTATAAGGTCTCACATAAACCCAGCCAATATTCTATAACGAGGAAACTTTTCGAAGGACGTTAGAGATTTTTGGCTTTACGGACCAGCATTTCTATGCCAAACCACTACCTCATAGACACTTTTATATATAATAAAAACTAATAATTGCAGCCAGCTATAGTTTACATTCATCAAAATTCTCACTATTTAGCTATTTCAAGTTCGTTATTGTTCAATTCTAGTTTTATTCAGTTTCTCTAGCAGACGGTGAGCCGCTCTACGTTCTCTGTATGCCTGCAGAGAGGGGTTGATTTTTTTGGGCTTTTTTAACCCTTGTCCACTCGACCAGATCGAGTAGACGGGTTTACTGAACCCTATGCAGTCGAGGGTGATGGAAAACCCCTTCTCGGGTGGGCTTTTCGGCCGACCTCTTGGTTTGCCTTGGTTGTTTTGTTTTTTGCTTTATTTTTGTTCATAGTGTTCCCAAAACTAGCAAGAGTAAGTAGATCAGCTACAGTAAGAGGTTTTATAATGGTGCCCCAAAGGCATCACACATATTTTAAAACCCTGTGCCATTCAGCCATTGGCACATCAATCGCGACATGGGTATGCATACCCTACCAGCAGCAAGCTACCACAGGCATAGCTCAAAAGATTCATTGAAGTTCACAAGCCCCCTCACTACGTTAAGGTAGAGTTGCATGGAGGATGTCGGCAGATGTTACACGAGAAGTTAGACACACGAAAGATGTCCACGAGAACGGTGTCTCAAAGGCCACTGTAGATAAGTCCTGAATATTTGAATATGATCCCGAGACCCGTAGTCAAAGCCTGCAGTGGGTAGGAAGCGCCAAACAAAAGCGAGAATTTCGAAATCACGACCGAATGCAATACTAATGATTTTCTTTGACGTACATGGCATTATTCACCGTAAATACATTCCTGAAAGCCAGACAGTGACTGGAAAGTATATGGCTCTTATACCAAGACAATGCTCCGACTCAATCCGTTTTGATTGTGTGGAGGAATATTTTATGAAAAAGCTTTCGAGCGGCAATGCATCCCCTTGCGATTTTAATTCCCTAACATGAAGTCACCTCAAAGCAACTCACCATACCAATTTAGGGGCTACGACCGTCGTCTTGAAAGGCCAAACTTTGGAAGATTAGGTTGTTTTCAATTATGAAAGAGACTTCGGAAACGCTGTTCTTTGGAGGGGACTACTGTGAAGGCCAATAATAAAGTTGTATCGGAAGGGGAAATTTTTCCAGACGCTTTCAAGAGCATTTCCAATTAATACAAAACTTACGTTGGCCAAGTGCTGCAATGGTGGAGGACAAAACAACAAAAAAGAAAGGATATAATGAAATATCTCTAGCAGTTTTTTACTAAATTGATTATAAAAAATGGAAAATAAAACAACAACAACAACAATAAAATTCAGTTTAATACATTTAAATAAATATATATAACGACCAATAACTTGCAATATATCCAAACACCAACAAAACATAAATTTTTTATGCTCCAAAGTTTGCAATGTTTAATTTTTCTCAAACTTTTAATCGCGATAACACTAACACTGTCAAAATAAAATCCTTAACAAAGTCAATTTACGCTAACTGGAGCTGTATTAATATGACTGTGTATGATATTTTTAGCGTCAGTCATAATTTTTAGAGCTCCTTTACCGATTAAAACATTGGCGACTTTTTCTCCCAACTTTTTTGCCGACAACATTCCCTCGTATGAAGCTTTTTTGTGCGTCACCAAACCACAAAACAGATTAGAATCTTCGTCGAGCGTCGACGTTTCCAATTTATTTTTTTCGGGAGCATCCAGTACTTTCCCTTGTATGAACGGACATTTGGAAAAATCGGCGGTGTCTTTTGTTTCGACACCGTACGAAGCAGCCAGTTTATTTTCCAAATAGGGACATTTTCCCATAAAATCTGATCCTACGGGCAGTTGAATCGGACATTTCTCGTGCGGATCGTCCCGAAGAAGGTTCATCGGAATGTCTTCTAGTTTCACTTTTTTAGACGCCGGTTCGCTAAAATTATTACATCAAAATATATAAAAATGAATAACAGAAAGACAGTACAAAATAATTTCAACGAATTAAACACTATATTCTTTCCATGACCACACGCGTTTAAAAGGTATTTTTATATTTGTTCATCATAAAACTAAATCTACTTGGATATAAAATAGAAAACAGGGATCTTCGGATCCCAAGTAACTTCAATGTACAATTGGAAAGTTTGCTCATTATTCTAAATGGGTACCCAATTATTCAGATAGGATTGAAAAGCTTATGAACACAAAACTTTTCCCTTATCTACAGAAGTAAAATATAATTATGGAGATTTGTAAATTGAACTATAAAAAGCAGTAGTGAAGGAACCCTTTGTACAATCCCAACGATAGCGGAAGAAAACATTCGGATTTGGAGGAAGAAGTCTTTGTTATGGTGAATGCCATCGATATGTATCGTTCATGTTCTTCAAGAATCGTAAAAACAAAATCAAAAGTGAAAAAATCTGTAACACTCATGCTACACTTATGATATTCAGTACAGACCAAGAAAAGGAAATCAAGTTTGCTCATCCCTTTTTAAGACTGTGTGGTTCCATTCATTTTTACGAGTTTCTCTTACGTCACTGTGACTCGTGTGCCTGGTATGACTCGGATGATTCACTGTGTGCGAACACACAATTTGCCATTTTCTGTAGAAGTACGTAAATGACTGCATTTTGCCAATCAATAAAAGCTGTGAAATCTAAATTTTATGTTCTTCTTCTCCGAAATGCTTTTACTATTTTAGGGTATCGGATTTTATTCTTTTGTAAATATCATTCTTTCCGACATTTCTTGAGAATGTTTTCATTTCTCTAGGTTCATGCCTTTAGCTCCGCCAGATTTTATTATCTCGTTAAACCAAGTTTTTCTTGGTTTTCCTTTTTTTCGTTTTTAATAGGTTGGGTTTCTAGTATTTTTTATGTTAATATATTTATGAAACAAAAAATTATTTTTATCCGAGTTCCGGTCAGTATTCTTTAATGATCCAAGCTTTCGAAAATTTTCTTTTTCAAAGCTGCAATTGTTACTTACAATTATTGTGAGATTAGGAAAATCTAAAATTAAGCAAGAAGCACAGACATAGTGAACTTTCAATTTAAATTCACAGGGAAAATCTAATACTAACACATTAAAATTTTTCTATTACAATAAGTTAAAATTATTAGGTTAAAAATATTTTAAAATGAATCGAAATTTTATTTTCACGTTCGAAGTAATATGTTAGTAAGATAAGAAATCAAACAAAAAATGTATGTTAATACAGAACCAACTAGAAAAACCAATCTTTTAACTATAATACATTTTCAAATAATACGAGGAATCAATTGAGAAAATTAATATCAATTTCAAAAATATAGACAGAAACCGATAAATCACAATCTGTTCAATTTTAATTTCATTTTCATATGTACTAAAGTAGATATTAAAGTTTTTTATGATTTTGTTTTAAACAACTAATTTCAAAATGGATGTAAATTTTTTCTTATATTTATTTTTATTTGACAATCCTCTCAAGCAGTGGAACGACCCTCATCCTTTCGAGCGAATCAGTATGGACTTTAAGGGTCCTCTTCCATTTCCATCTGGCAATAGGTACCTCCTCACAATCATTGATGAGTAATCCAGATTTCCACTAGCATTTTTTGGTGAATAAAGCATATTTCTATAGGACAAGGATGCAACCCTGAGGAATTCCAGTACGATTTCAAAAGCTTTTTGGACATCCAAAAATACACATATACTGCAAACACGTTGGATTGATAATCTGGAGGTGATCGTGTAGAAGTTAATACGAGGGGTAAGGGTAAAGTGTTCAAGCTTAAAAAGAAGTAAAGGTATTATGGGTATTGCAAAAGTTCCAGAGTCTGTCTTAGCTGGATCTTTTCCGGGCTCTAAGATTGCGGCTGTATTGGCAATTTCTCAATATTTGGAGAACTATGAGTAAGTCAGGAAGGAAGGATGGAACAGTTTTCAGAAAATTGGGAATAAAGGTACTCGTACATTTCAGCCTTTTTCCCGCAAGTATATTTTGAATTGCTAGCAAATTTTTACCATACCTTCGTACATTGCCGCAACTTTTGAGAGATTTTTTCTTCATTTGACAAGTGTTGTCAGTTTCTGAATATTTGAGGTTACGTTTTAGACATTTTCAAAACAACTTTTCATACAAATACAAACTGATTATTATGCTTATAGGATGACAGGATAGAATCAGCTGACGTAAACTGACATTTCTGCCAACATAGATTTTGGGTTGTTCCATCAAAATTCCCTAAAAACAGGCGAGATTGCGAGGTTTTGACCTTGAATAAATAGAAATGGTTCTATAATTTTATGCGCCTTTTTGTTGCAGTCAAAAGTCTGAAAGGCATGCGCAGTTGTTTCACAAAAAAAGTTAGCAATAGAATTGCGAGCAAAAAGCTGAAATGTACGAGTACCTTAAGTTATTTAGTAGGGGTTCAAGGACTCTTCATGGATGGTTTGTGAGGTCAGTACGAGCTATAAAAAAGTGGATTATTAGAGCAGATGAAAGTTTCTTGAACTCTCTACTGGAATTTTTCAACTTTTTTGCATAAAGACATTAAATATTTGCGAAACAAATTTCCTCCTTGCCTAGAATCCAGGCTCTAAGTGGTGATTTTCCACTAAGGTTTGACAAGGAATTTTCTTGTGTTAGTTATGAGATGATACAGTTGTCGTTCTGACGAATTTTTTTATGGATGTAGGTCGCAAACCAGTTGTGTTACTCAGTTTCAGTAAGTTTTGACAAAGGGAATCTCTTGTGTCGCTGAAGAGACGGTATATTTGTCTTTTTTAACAGATTTTTGAAGGGTACGAACCATTTCTGGTAGTGAAAAGGAACAGCGATGTTTTAAGCATCGATCAAAAAATAAGGTCCTTGGCCTACCTGTTGAAGTCTTTGGTAGATAAACGATAAACGTGTCGAGAATGATCGACGAAAACGAATTCTATTGCTCGAATTTTCGATAAATTCTAGAGGCGACCAAATTTAGAGTATAAATCAGTTCATTTAGTTATTTCTGGGCGGCTATTGTTTAAACGTTATAAATGAATATAAATTAAAACACTTAAGTGCTTAAATAAATCATAATCAGTAGAAAATAAATGAAAGGTACAATTATTAAAGCATGAATTTTGATTGTTAAGTTAAAAATATATTTTAAAAACTAACCTGTCGTCGGTGCATTTACCGCATTCAATATTTTCGATATCCACAATGGGTTTGCTACTTCTGTAAGGACAAGTAGCACATCTTACATCTTTCTTAACGTTTACGAATGTATCGCCACTTTCCATAACTTCTTCTTGACCATCTAAAGACCAAACCGCCCCTTTCAGAAACAAACCCAATTTACTATCGCCGGTTATTTTGAGCACAGAAGTTACTGCCACTGGAGCACTACATCCCCCACCTGTTAGAAAAAATAAACACGATTTTTATAATTATTATTTAAGTACTCTTTACGCGACACCGACGATGCTTCCGAAGAAACCTCAATAGAAGACTGGGCATATTTAGCTAAGTACCGAAATAGTGAACAATAATAATAAATGCTTTTGTTAAACCTCAAACATAACATAATAGTAGTACAGTTACAAGAGGAGTGCAGAGAATCAAAAGGATTCTGATATGGCAGTAGTGAAAATGTATCTCTTTAGATGTATACCATATTATTAAGTACATAAATATATGACATAAAATCTAAAAACATATACGTAACATACAATGACTAAAAGATAAGTGCATTACACATTACATAAACTAAAATGATTTCTGCTTCTATACTATTGGCGACTTTACGATCAGCATGCAGTTTGTTTTTAAAATAAGTTTTACTAACATTAATATGAAACCTATCATAACACCAATTGAACAGCTTGAATGAATGAATGAATTAATGAATGAATGTAGCGGAATCCTCCCTCTGGAATCTCAGAAGGGTCTGTGGAAAATCGTGGGGAATGAATCCCAAACAGATTTACTGGTAATAAAACCAATGGTCACGTATGGCTTAGTGGCGTGGGGGTTGAAAGGACTACAACAAGCTGCTGCAGCGAAGTTGTCTGGTCTGCAGAGAACTGCATGCCTGGCCATTACGGGCGCTATGTCCACCACTCCGACGGCGGCTATGGAGATACTTGTAGGTTTAACTCATCTCCACATTCTTTTGGAGGAGGCTAGGATGGTCTCTTACAGAGCCAAGTCGATAAGTAACCAGATAACGGGGGAAGCACTATGGGACCACGCGGGACTGGTGGGGAAGTTAAATTCAAAGACATATAAAATACAATAGACAGAGCTGTTTACAAAATGTGTATGTGCCAACATTAATTCTTACTTACTACTAATTATTTTGGTAGTAACGCAGTGTTGTCAGATGAATATAATATAATTTTTTGTATTTCTTACTGTTAAATAATATAATATTATATTATATATAATCTTATAAATTATTTTGGCATACATACTTATATATGTAGAAATTTGTTATTTGTTAAATATGAATCCTTTAAATTGTATTTTAATTACAATAAGGTAGAATAAGTTTCAGCTTATTTTGTGAATTTCGCGAAATCCGGCAACGTCGCTAGCAAGGTGTATAACAAGCGGCGGCCATATTCCAAATTCATTTCATTGCTAATCGAAGTGGTGAATACTTGTGTTTGTGTTTATTTTGACTAATTTTGTATTTATTAGTTAAGCAGAGGTGTTAAAAACAATAAAACTATGGTGAGACAGTGTGTGGTGTGCCGAAAAATCGACTATTTGAATCCTAACCTATCTTTTCACAGGTGAGTTTTACAAAATAAGGTAGTCATAGGTGGGTATATGAATCCCTTTTTTAAACAATATCTAAACACATTTTTACATATAATTAAGTATATTGTAGAAAATAAACAAACAAATAAAAAAATTCTATGCTGCTTATCTATAGAAAGTGTTAGACAAACAGTTGAGATATTACTTTGAAAATACTGATAGTTTTGAGTTAAGTAAAGATTAAAAACTACATATAAGGCTTTCTATGGTAGGCAAATATTGTAATAGGGTGGCTGTAGAAAAAGGTTGCTTCTGCATTTTCTATAGTTAGATATAATTTATAAATTACAGCTGACTTTATCCTCATATCACGGCATCTCTATTACAACACCACTATTTTCAAAATCCCTAGTTTTATATGTAAAAAATAGGTAAATATCTAGCCTCTAATTTGCATCGTTATTCAATTATTTCTTTCAGTTTTCCAGTAAGCCAACCTCGAAGGAATACGTGGATGGTAATACTTGGCTTTCAACCAGACGAAAAATTACCAAAGAGACCAGAAGTGTGTTCTAATCATTTTGAAGAAAATGATTTTACATACAGAGCCAATGGATCAAAAATGTTAAGGAGAGATGCAGTCCCTTATTTAGCCATCAGAGACATTAAAAACAAGAGGTAAAAAAGTTGTATAGGTTGAGTTAATAATAAATCATTAATTATGTGAAAATTCTTTTAGCCCAGAATCCAGTTTGGAATCTGCATTTTCAAAAAACTAGGTATGTGAAGTAATTTGATATTTCTTTACATGTATTTACATATCATATACTTTATAAAAAATACTTTTTTAATTTTCATTAGGATATCTGAAATAAATTGTCAGATCTCATCTGATTCTGAAAAAGACGAGTCCGAGGAAGATTATAACAAGTTAATAAAGAGGTAATAAAAATTGCAACCCATATAACACTGTAGCTACAATGATTTGTTGAAATTTTCAGACAAAGATTTGTGGATATTGGTAAAAAAATACCAACACCATTGGATGTGACATGTGAAGCTGAACCTTCAGGCATTTTGTAAGTGAATTTTAATTTTGAAATGTTGAAAGTACCTACTTACACAGGTACCATTAAACATTATTAAAGAAAAAATGTTTTTATCTATCTAAAAAAGTTAATTTTTTGTAATTTCTTCATTATACATTATGGTCACTTAAATTTTAGGTGTAATACTGAAGCTATGTATTCCTCTTCATCAAGCACTTCTACTGCATCTGAAGTGGAACAATTCTTGCAGGTTTCTGTCACTAAAGAAGTCAGTTGTGTAGAAGGAAGTTCTATGTTCACAGAAGAACATGGGGAACAAAGGTAGATACTTTTACTTATCGATAATAAATTGCAACTTATAACAGTTTTGAATTGGTTTTTTACAGAGCTAACAAAAATTATCTGTTTTTTTTTCAATTAAAGCTTCATGAAATTTTGTTCATGATAAGGCAATAAATATTAATCCCTTTTTTAAGTTAAATTTATAAACATAGGAAAATTATTAATTTCAATCAAAATAAATAGTTGCAATTTTGTTTTAGCTGTGAAACAACTGGAGCTAGAAATACAAAACCCATAACCAAACTAGTAAAAAGGTAAAAAGTCAACAAGTTTATAGTTATATGAAAATTATATATTTTGATTTTTTTAGAAAACGGAGATATGTAGGAGATCTGGATACCAGCGATTTTTCCACTCCCACAAAGGCTAAGAAAAACTTCAAATTTCTAAAGGAAACGGTGCTAAGGCAGAGAAAAAAAATTAAATCCCTGCATAATACTGTAAGAAGACTTAAAGCACGCATTTCAACTTTAAACGATCTTTTGAAGTTATTAAAGGAAAAATTTAATATGTCAGACTCATCAGAATCAGCAATAAGGGTAATGTAAAACAATGAATATAAATAATGCCAAACAAATTATTAAAAAATCATTTTGTATTTTAGGCTTCACTATCAGGACCAGCACTTGAAATATTTGAAAGAATGTTATGTGGATCTTCCTCTCACAAATACAATCCAGCTCTTCGCTCGTTTGCATTAACGCTTTCATTTTATTCTGCCAATGCTTACAACTTTGTGAGAAGCACCTTTAACCAGTCTTTGCCACATCTCAAAACGATTTCAAAATGGTTTAGATCAGTTGATGGATCTCCAGGATTTACCCGAGAATCGTTGCAGGTAATGATATTTTAACATTTGGCAAAACCAAAAATCTAGCCTATTAAATATTTGCTTGTTTTACTGTTTTACAACAAATAATAACATATCTTCTCTTCTTTTTCAGGCATTAAAAATAAAACAGGAAAATGCTTCTAGAATAGGCAAGCCTATACTTTGTAATCTTGTACTTGATGAAATGTCAATACGAAGACAAGTAGAGTGGACGGGATCAAAATTTACAGGCTATATTGATATAGGATCAAAGATTGATGCAGATACACTTCCAGAAGCCAAAGAAGCCCTTGTGTTTATGCTGGTATGTCTCAATGATTCATGGAAAATTCCTGTCGGATATTTTCTTCTAGATGGATTGGGTGCAACAGAAAAAGCCAATTTATTATTAAAATGTTTGAAATTTATTCATGAAAGTGGTGTGATTGTTACATCTGTCACATTTGATGGAGCAGCAGTTAATTTAAGTATGGCTCAAAAATTAGGTGCTGATTTAAGCGATCCAACTAATTTATTTACAAGTTTCAAACACCCGATAACAGATGAAAACATTTATATATTTTTGGATCCTTGTCACATGATAAAACTTATAAGAAATTGTTTTGGGTCACAATTCATCACAGATAAGGAGGAAAATGTAATCGATTGGAGTTTAATAACAAAACTGATTGAAAAACAAAACATAGAAGGATTACATGCGGCAACAAAAATCAGACTGAGACATCTCCAGTGGACTCGCGAAAAAATGAAGGTTCGCATTGCGACCCAAACTTTAAGTAAAAGTGTTGCTGATGCCCTTCTATTTTTGAAAGAGAAGGACAAAACATTTTTGTCAGCAGAGCCCACATCAAATTTTATATTAAAATTTAATAATATATTTGATATACTCAATTCTAGAACAAGGCTGGCAAAATACTTTTTTAAAAAGCCGTTATCTCCAGCAACATCAGATTTCTTTTTCAATTATTTTAAAGAAGTTGAAAATTATATATTAGATTTAAAAGTAGGAAATGTACCAGTTATAAAATCAAAAAGAAAAACTGGTTTTCTGGGCTTCTTAATATGCATGAAAAGTTTAAAAAATATGTATGAGGAACATGTTTGTATTAAAAAAAATTTACTATATATAACAACCTACAAATTATCGCAAGACCATCTCGAGCTGTTTTTTGGGGCCATTAGAAGGCGGGGTGGTTATAATAATAATCCTTCAGCAAGGCAATTCGAAACTGCATATAAAAGACTCATTGTCCATAGTGAGATAAGAGCATCAGACACAGGAAATGCTATAAATTTAGAACAAATTTCAATTCTCACTTGTGGCAGTGGAAATTTAACGGTAAACGGTGAGGGTGACAATCTCTTAGATTCTGAGGAATTGAAAAAAGAGGAGGAATTAATAAATAAAACAATATCTGATTATCCACATTATAATGATGTCAGCTGGAATTTAACAGATTTTGTGGAAGATGTAGTAGCATATATTGCGGGATTTGTAGTTAAAATATTAAAAAAATGTATTACATGTCTGAAATGCCAAGAGTTATTGGAATGCAATACGTCTCATTCTCAGCTGCAAAATAAAAAGAGATATGGGAATTTAATAAATGCATCTATGTTTATGATAGAAGTATGCAAAGGAGCAGAAAAATACTTCAGATTTTTCAATAAAACAAGTGGAATATTTAATAAAAACAATAAAAATATAACAAATATATTAACAGTAAATACACTAAAAAAATTACCATCCAATATATACGATTATTTTGGGGATCATATATTTGAAGATACACCACTTGACGGTCATTGCCACCAGCTAATTAGGCTGGTATTGAAAAATTATTTTAAAATTCGCATAAATCACGAAGTTAACAAAAAAATGGATTCATTAAAATTAAATCAAATAAGAAGTATTAATACAAAAACAATTCTGTTTCGAAACCAGTAACTTATGTAATAAACACGTATAAAATAAATTATTATTTATTGAAATATTTTTATTTCTTAAACCTCCCCAGATTTTATATTGCCTAAAAGAGCAGAATTAATATAGGAATAACATTAAACAAATTAATTAAACCAGGATTATCCCCTAGGTCTAATAATATTTAGGCTTTCATATTGTTGTGTCTTTACTTCCATACTTGGTTTAGTCTTAGCAGTATTTAGTCAACAAAAATTAAATGTAACTTCAAAATGTCAATCTGACGATGATAGTTATTATCGAAACAGCTGTCATTAGCTTAAATATTAAAGTTTTTCTAAAAAACATGAAAGTTTTAATTTAACATTAACTTGTTTAATGTTATTCCAATCATGGAATTTCACAAAGTAAGGGTTTAAAACAATAAACAAAGATATAAACAACAATTTTAAAATTGTAATAATAACAATTTCTATTCTTCCTCGAAGTAATAAATATTTCAATGTGATAGTTAAATAAATCATATTTTTTAATTAGTAGCAATATATTGCAAATCATTATCTACCTTGTTTTGGTTACAAAGCTATTTATTACGTTTTTATTTTAAAAATTAAGAATATTACGAAGGAATTCTCGAATAAACTCAATTCAATAATTCGCCCCCCTTATTCCTCCGTCTATGTTGTTGTATTGTCGGCAGCCATATTCCAACAATAGTCATATGTTTTACCTCCTCACCTCCCTTGGCCCTAACAATGTTGGAGTGTAAACATTTCGGATTTTATGAATGAATAGCTCTGTCTATTGTATTTTATATGTCTTTGGTTAAATTCCCACCAAGTCCTTGCAAATATGCTTGCCACACGTGTACACGTGGAAAGTGCCTATAACGTCCTATTCTCAAGTAGGGACGAAAAGAAAGGAGGCGCAATCTCCTTCTCTGAGTCCGACTGCGTTTTATACACAGATGGCTCGAAAACCCCACTAGGTGTGGGAGCCGGGGTGTATAGCAGAAAACCGAAAGTTGCCATTTCAATAAACCTTGGTAAGTACGCTACTATCTTTCAGGCGGAAACGTTTGCTATAGAGTTGATTGATCAACCCCTAGTAAACAAAAGCATATACATAATTTCGGACATCCATGCAGCTTTAAAAGCACTGAAATCCACCTGGGTTGATTCAAAGCTGGTTAGGAGCTGTATCGAATCCCTTAATAACCTTGGAGCAAATAACAAAGAACGCTACTCTGGGTTCCAGGGCATGTGGGAGTGGAGGGCAATGAAAGCGGCGATACTCTGGTAAAAAAGGGAACGGAGTCCGCGTTTATTGGACCGGAACCATTCCTTGGCATAGCAAAAAGCACTGCCAAGAACATTATCTCCAGCTGAGTAGCGAGGGAAACTCTTCTACACTGGGAGAACAGCACAGCTCCTGGAATTAAGTAGAAGTAACCCTCGCATCCTTACTGGACTGTTGACTGGACACTGTTCTCTGAGAAACCACCTGAGGAAGCTTTGTCTGAGTAATACGTCGGACTGTAGCTACTGCAGTGTGGCAGACGAATCGGCAGAGCATATTCTTTGCTTTGCCCCGCTTTGGAAATGAACAGGCTCCGCTCGTTTGGTCTCATACAGCTAGAGCTTACCGACTTTAGACAAGTCTCGCCAAAATCGATCTTGGACTTTTTTAAGAAGTGCAGACTGGATGGCGAATTGTGACCCTTAGGGGTGAGCCACAATAGGTCTTAGTTTGGCCGCAGTGGAGGGGTGGGAAACGCTCACATTAAACCTAACCTAACATTCATATGAAACCTATCACAGAACCTATTGAATAGCTTGAATGAATGAATAGCGGATGGGGTGGCTGATGCTTAGCAAGTAGGCCCTTCGGATCCTTCTTGCCCTACCCCAGGTTCTCCCCCCCTGTATTTCACTCGTTCGGCGCCCTCCCGAAAAACCTCGACCTTCGCATGAAGGCCATAATGTCCCTTGGAGGGAGGGTGTGCAAGTCTACTTCCTCGATTCTTCGCACCCCAAAGATGTCTTGTCTGAGTTGTGCGTACACCTCACAGGTGCCCAAGAAGTGGTAGGAAGTTTCCTCCTCGCCACAGTTTGGGCAGTCTGGGTCTTCGACTACGCCCAGAAGGTGTAGATGTCTTCCAAGTCCACAGTGGCCAGTAAGGACTCCGAAAAGCAGGCGCAGCTGTGATCTGGATTTATTCAGTAACCACTTTGTCCTAGCTTTGTTAGTATAGGCGATTGTTTGTTTCGCCTGCCTAAGACCACTGCAGTTGATTCATTGTTCTTCTAATCCTCTCTCCGCCCATTCCTTGAGTAGAGTTGAGGTTTGTGCTCTGCTTAGCCCTATTATTGGCTCGGGTCCGTAGAAGGGTTTGTTGCCTGTCTAAGACCACTCCTTGAGTAGAGTTGAGGTTTGTGCTCTGCTTAGCCCTATTATTGGCTCGGGTCCGTAGCAGGGTTTGTTGGCTTCCTGCCTGGCAAGTTCATCTACCCGCTCGTTGCCCACTATACCGATATGTCCCGGTACCCATAATAGGGTTATATCCCGTCTTGATCCAGTCTTTCTAGGTTATTTGCGCATTCCTGGACTAGTGCTGTGCTGGTCCTGCAGCTACAAATCGCCTGTGGAGTATTTACCAAGAGCGTAGCTCTTTCGAACCCTTGCGTCCTCTATCAGAACACCTGCTCCTGACCTCTCTACCATGCGAGAGCCCATTGTCTCTAAGCCTTATGAAAGCCGCCATTGCGCAATTGAATAGCTTTACAATATAACATGAGAAAGATCCACTGTAAGCCTTGGTCCGATGGTTTGGTAAAGTTAGACAGTTTTTTCTCCAAATATGAATCTTATGAATATCTGTACGGAATCTTATTTTATTATATAGGTAAGGAGTTTTTGTAGAGATGATTGAAAAAAAAGAACAGATGCATTCAATACTCGTCGCTGGAGCGTTGTAAGCCATACAATTTTTTCGAGATAACTAGAAATATGTTCCTTTCTCCTAACACCACAAATCAGTCAGACACATGAATTTTGTAATTTTTGTAACTTATAGGAATCATAGTGGCGTATTTTGGGTCCATAGTCAACATCACCGTAACTCAGGTGAGGCAGTATAAGAGCATTACATACATTTTTTTAGTTTTTGCATTAAGCATATCTTTGTTGGAATATTTTAATTTTAAATTATTATATCCTCTTCTAATTATCATGGAGATATGTAGTGAAAGATTGAGATCAGAATCCATCATAATAGCTAAATTTTTGCAGCTATCTTTAATTTCTAATGTCATCATTTATAGTTATACGAATTTTACTTATACACCTGTTACAATTAACTAACATAGCTTTTTTGAATTTTTAGATAAACTGATTTTATTTGAAAAAGAAACTAAAGAACTAAGGTCTTACTAAGAACAATAAACAACTAAATGGTTGAACTAAACTTCCACTATTTATTCGCAAAATATGTTTTTAAATGCAATGACAGCTGTTTCGCTAAAAACTAGCATTGTCAGATTGACATATGTCAAATGTTTAGCTGTTTATTGATTTTAGTAAGATGGACTTACACAAAGTAAAGGTTACTACAATCAATGTTTTAAGTAAGGTCTTTTTTAATGAGATTAATAGCATCATTCAGATTATTTTCATCAAACATGTAATAAATTTGACTAGCGTCGACATAGTAGTGATGCAAGCAGAATTTTATTTATGTAACTGTGAAGTATACAAAAGAAAAAGCAAAGGTCCAAGAATTGAACCTTGTGAAATAAAATTTGCAATGCTAATCCATTCTGATGACTGTAGACCTAACCCTTTGGAAGCAATTTGAAAGGTATTGCTTTAAGAGAGATGTCGCATTTTGAGTGAAACTGAAATATTTCAGAATCAATATCATTAATTCATGATTAATTCTATCTAATGCCTTTGAATAATGAATCATCAAAGGAGAACACAATTTATTATTATCCACTGCCTCCAATATATCATCAGTTACTTTACACAATAAATTATTTTAAAATAAATTAGAGTAAATATTTTATTTACCAAGAGTTTTTAGGAAGCTTCTTTCTGCAGTTACCCTTAATGTAGTCTCCAAGTCATACAAAGGCTCCAACATATTAATGATTTCTTCATTGTCAGCTCTGCATTCCACAGCCAAAGCACCTTGCCCAACTGCATATAGTAAATCATCTTCATCTAAAATTTTCGATATTCTTTCTTCCCATCCAATTCTTTTGAGTCCAGCTGCAGCTAAAATTATGGCTTGATACTTTCCTAAATCATCTAACTTTTTTAGTCTGGTATTCAAGTTTCCCCTAATGTTTTCTACTGTAAGATGTGGGAATTTTTTGGCTAATTGTGCAGTTCTTCTTAAACTCGATGTACCTATGACGCTTTTTTGTGGTAAAGTTTCAAGAGAAAAGTTTTTCAGATCTTTATGGAGAACAAGAGCATCCCTAGGATCCTCTCTGAAAAGATATTTAATTGGATTACAAGGTAATTTTTATACAAGAAACGTATCTACCTTGTTAATACAGCACCAATAGCCATTCCTTTAGGTAAAGTAGTAGGGAGATCTTTCAGGGAATGTACTACAAAGTCTACACAACCTGTAGCTAAGGCACTCTCTAATTCTTTGGTAAAAAGTGATTTTTCTCCAATTTTTGGCAGTGCAATGTCTAAGACTCTATCACCAAGTGTACTCATAGAAACTATAAAATTATATCAATATCAATAGAAAAACATGAAAAAGTTAAAAGGTAAGCCAAAAGCTGGATGATATAAAAAGATGAGTATATTTAAGAAATCTTGAAGTAATAGCCTACATTTTAAATAATAGTTTGTCCAAAATTAAAACTTTCAAGTATACTAAATATTTATGAACTTTGATTAATATAATAGTGTAGCTTACCTATTTCAAATTCCTTGTCAGGAAAGCATTCCTTTAGTAAGGAAATAACATATCTGGTTTGGATAAGTGCCAACTAAAAGTAAGGTATGTTAAAAAATACAATTTCTTAAAAATAACGAATATTTACCTCACTTTTACGTGAACCGACACGAACAACTTTATGGTCACCATTCATTTTGAAGAATGATGAAAAATTAAAGATAAAATTTTAAAAAATGCCAAATCACTTGTACATTGACCTTAAATACTTATATAAAACATTACAATTAAGTTTGTGTATAAATATTTATGATAAAAAACTAACCTGACTTATTCGATAAATATTTTTTTGTCTTCTTCGTTTGGCTATTGTCAAAGAACCATATGAAGAGTTGGTAGTCATTACAGAAAACTTTCTACTTATTACATCATTGATTTCAATTTCAATAAATAGATTCATATCAATAAACCATTATCTTTGGATATTCCTAACCTAGAAAAAAAACGAAAGTTAATCACAGATATAGAACACCTGTCAGAATCAAACTTTTGACGTCAGCTTTAGCCCCCTATCATTTTATTTCTCAACTCAAATATTTGTTTTTGGAATATTTTCAATTTTTAACACGGGTTAACTTATCTCTGGTAGCGCCAAGCGCCATATAACGCAAACGAGAAATATTACTAGATAGCGCCAACTGGCGTAGATAGCGTGCTCCCCGAACACACCCTATATTAGATCACCTCAATTGAAGTGAGCTGAGATCTCAGTCAAAAAGAACGCACCTATGATTGGATGTAACATAACCTAATAAATACGTAAACATTTGTGTTTTAGCCACATACTGGTTTTAGCAATGTTATAGTAAACTGTTTAGCAATAAGAAATGGACAGCTAAACAATGGGTGTAACAATTTTGACACAATTTCCTATCGACAACAAAACTGGACCCCAAGTTATAGAAATATTATCTAAAAGGATTGCTGCCTTAGGTTCCATTCAACAGGGTCAATTTTTAGTTGATTGTGAAACGTATACTTCTGTTCCACAACTAGGTCATCAAAGAACAGTTCATGTTTTACACAATTCGGAACAACCAGCAACAGTATTTTCTTTACTGGAAACTGGTACAAAAACAATCCCATTAGCTACTGATGGTTTGTTTGATTTATTGATGATGAAAATGTCTCATTTTTACACTTCTAAAAAGCAAACCAAAGCTGAATCAAAGGGACCTAGGTGAGTTACAATAGATAAATGTTCCCATGTAAATATTAAATTTAAGTATCTAAAATATTTAACAAGTTAGTAGTTTTATTATTATTATTGTTTCAGGTATGAAATAGGAGATTTTTGTGTTAAACTTGGCACAGTTACAGTAAGCAGTAATTTCAAAGGGGTTTTAATTGAAGTAGAATACAGACCTTGTGTTGTACCTGCATTGTGCTGGGACTTAATTAAAGAATTTTTACAAGGTTTCTTAGGTACATCAGCTCCTTTGAATCCTCCCAATTATTTACAAAACAGGATGCAAGATGTATATTCACCTATAGATACCATACACCAATATTTAGAACATTTTACCATTTTTAGAAAATCACTGGGTATAGGAGTTCGACCTTAGTTTAGTTCTTATAATTAAAGATGGAAGTAGTGTCATGATGCATTTTATATGTTTTGAATAAATTTAAATAACACGTTAGGAATTGGAACTTTTCTATTTTGATTTTAAAGAGTAATAATTCATAAAATAGATAATTTTATACCATTTTATTTCATCTAATATAATATTAACATTAACTGAAACAATGAAGAAAATTTACTAATATGTTGTTTTGTTAATGTGTTATCTTTATTTTCTGGTTTGGATTTTCATCATTTTATTCTATAGTTGGGGTTAACAAATTTCAGCTGATCTATACACCTTTATCCACTTACTAATTGTAAGTTAAACTTTTTGTAACAACATTGGTAGTTTTAAGTGCAAAAAATGCTTTTTCCATGTGTGTGTGAATGTCGTGTTGATAGTTGTGAGTTATTTTCTGTAACATTATTTGTTACTTTTAAATAAAAAAATTACTGTAATATTTAGTTTTATTATTAAAATGCTGTAAATTCTTTATTAGTGTTATAGTGGTGTAAAAGTGAAATATTGATTTCAATAATGATATATGAGGTTTGTTCTTTATTGCTCTACTGAGTTCATACTGCACTGTACAGAACTAGTGCAGACAGGACTTGCCATTTGTCAGCAAATTTCTATAAGTGGTAGGTGTTCCGATATAAAATAATATATTAAATAACGCATTTCATATGGAATTCTGTTATGGCACGAGTTCAAGTTTAAAAAACGAATCGCGAAGTGATGAGTTTTTTAAAGAACGAATGTCACAAAAGCCATATGTAATAAGTTGTTTATAATATTTTTTATATTTTGCCATTTTATCATTTTTTAAATTAATTTGTTATTTTTATGTAGTTACGAAAATTTTGATTTTAAAAAGTATGTCGGTAGCACTGAGTATTTTATAATAAGGTACCTTTGCTAAATAAGGCCCGGGCAGTATTATGGCCCACCGCCCGTGGGCCATATTTTTGAATTTTCCCCTTCCACTGCTAAAATATGACTACTTCTTGCCATAGAACACAACGTATTGCTACCTAGGAGTACCACAATTTAAATAAAAAAACCCTTTTACCTGCCAAATCTAGCTTCTATTTGCCGTATAGCCGCGGCAGCCCAGGCCGTAAACCACAAAAAAGAGAAGTTTTAATTTTTATTTCGTTCGTGTACGCCGCTTGCTAGTTGTTATTGTGTTTTTCTTGTCTTTGTGTATTTAATATTAACGACTTGTGTGTGTACCTAGACTTCTCTTTGGATTTACTTTACTTTGGATTACTGATTACTTTTCCATGTCATACCAACACAATTTTATGAGGGGCACGAACATTTAGGGGGAACTACGAGAGTGGGAGTTGGTTCGCGAACGAGTATTCAATTTGTGCCATTAACGAGATGGGTCTATTCGCATACTACAGACCAATCTCGTTAATGGCACAAATTGAATACTCATGCGCGAACCAACTCCCACTCTCGTAGTTCCCCCTAAATGTTCGTGCCCCTTATAAAATTGTGTTGGCATGACATGCGCAAAAGTAATCAATAATCCAAAGTAAAGAGTAAAGTAAAGCCAAAGAGAAGTCTAGATACAAGTCGTTAATATTAAATACACAAAGACAAAAAAACACAATAACAACCAGCAAGCGGCCTACACAACTTAGAACTTCATATTTGTGGTTTATGGCCTGGGCTGCCGCGGCTATACGGCATATAAAAGCTAGCTTTTGACAGCTAAAAGGGTTTTTTTCATTTAAATGGTGGTATTCCTGGGTAGCAATACGTTGGGTGTGTTCGGGGAGCACGCTATTTGCGCCATTTGGCGCTATCTAGTACTATTCCTCGTTTGCGTTATATGACTCTTGGCGCTACATAGCTCGAAAGCGTGCTCCCCGAACACACCCGTTGTGTTCTATGGCAAGAAGTAGTCATATTTTAGCAGTGGAAGGGGAAAATTCAAAAATATTTGCGCATGAGTATTCAATAAAGAGATAAATGTATTGATCAGGGTCCGTGTATCTAAAGTTTGTGTTGTATACTAGTACAGGCACTTGTGTATCTGGTTGCATAGATTTGCAGTTTCTAATATTACGCTAACGAAAATTCGTTGGCTGCTTTTTATAACATTCGTACAACAATAAATTACCTCAATTTCGTCCCCACTTTACAATTAAAGATGCGTAAAGGTTTCACTTAATTAATTAGACATTTGGTATTGTATATTTGTGATCAGGCGATTTTCTCTTCACTGCAACAGTTATTCTAACCTCAAAATATTCAACATATCTAGGACGGAAACACGAAGTATAGATATAGACGGAAATATGGCCCATGGATGGGCCGTATTTCTAATTAATGGGCTGTATTTCCGACTAATGACTATTTTTCTAAATTTTAATTTTCTTTCAGATCATGGGAAAATTGTGCAGGGGTATTAGGGCAAATTGGACAGAAGATATGATGACTGAAGCTATGAACTTGTTGAAACAAGGTAAAAGTCAAAGATATGTAGAGAAAGAATGTGGTATTCCAAGAACTACTCTCAGAAACCACTTAAAAACAGGAAGTTCCAAAAGAAAATTAGGGAGAACATCCATTCTGTCACCAGATCAAGAAAACCAACTGGTAAAGGGGATTCTAAGAATGTCAGAGATAGGCTACCCACTAACTCCGAAGTCAGTCAGAAGAAAAGTCTACAAATTTTGCGAAGAAAATAACATTCCACGTAAATTTACAAATTCAAAAGAAATGGCCGGCTTTGGTACAAGTTGTTTTGTTTTTAAAACGCCATCCCAAGTTATCTCGTAGAAAAGCTCAGTCAATGAACTTGGCTAGAGCTCAAAAATTAAACCCATTTATTGTACAGGATCACTTTGCTAAATTGAAGAATGTTTTGGATGAGTTAAATATTAGAGCATCACCAGGTCGAATATATAACATGGACGAAAAGGGTTGTCGGTTAACACTACATCATAGTCAAGTAGTTTTAGCCGCGAAAGGCTCTCGCAGAGTTCACTTGGTATCGAATGAACATGCTGAGAACCTTACTATAGTGGCTTGTGTTAACGCTCTTGGACAGGGATCAAGAATGAAAGAAACCTACAACGATAATTTGCCTCCAGGTTCCACAGTAGCTATGCCAGAAAAAGGAAGCATGACGAAGGAACGTTGTAAAACTTGGATAAAGTATTTCGCGAAATTTAAACCGAATGGCCGAGTTCTGCTAATCTTTGATGGCGCTTCTTGCCATCTGGATATTTCAGTTGTTGCTGAAGCAGAAAAATATGACATTTTTTTATACTGCTTACCATCAAACACAACGCATGAGTTACAACCTTTAGACAAGGCTGTATTCAGAGCATATGAGCATTATTGGGACATAGAGCTAATGCGATACTGGGAAGAAAATCCGTCTCTTATTTTACTTCATTCAATTATTTCTAACTATGCGCCCTCATGTTAACAACCCCTTAGCCTACTTATACACAAGAAATTATAAATTAATTTTTTCGTTTTCCTATTTTTATTTAATTAATACAAAAGGGTATTCCTCAATCGGCGACTTTACTCTATTATTAAAATAAAATACAGTCCACATCCTCGAACATAAATTAAAGGAAACTTGTTAATTCTCAAATACCCGTACACATTTACATTACATTATATGCATGTCCTGCAGTTTCCCCCAAACCGCTCTTGAACTTTTAATATGAAATTGTACCTAAGCATAATTAATTAAGTAAATCTTATTTTTCTGCATTATAATATTTTTGTAAAATAATAAAACTTTTGTTTTTAAAAACGGACTTCGGGTTCGTGTTTAGTTAATTGACGCATTCAGTAGGATATCCGGCAGTTTACGTATCGAACGTGAATTTTTCGTGAAACTATTGACTGGATATCGAACTTACGAGTGTGTTGTTAAAGGTGTTGTGCTAGCTGTTTCTACAAACTCAGAAATCGACCGTCCATTTAGGAACCAGCGAGACAATGGAATTGTCCAAATTCTTCAACAAGTATTACCGTGAAGACATTAATCGCTGCACTGGGTGAGATGCTGAAAGTCCTTATCGTTATGTAAGTGTAACTTTATGACTTTATTGAAGAATTAACAAAATCTATTGAGCTTTTACGAATTGATTTGCCTTATTCTGACCAAGAAAATTCTTGCAATTTATTTGAAAATCCGAGTAACAGTGATATTTTATACAACAAAATGACAACAAATTGCAAACCTGAATACTTAAACTGCCTTCCGTCATTTTTGTTTTTAAAAACGGACTTCGGTGTCGTGTTTGGTTAATTCTTGCATGAATCCACCTTTGATTAAATATTTATAATTTGTTGTGATTATTTACATTTCTATTTATGTTTTCGGCCATTTTTAAATACCCGGTCTTTGCACTGCACTTCCTGGCCCTGCCTCATACCTAGCGCAGCGGGTGCACTGAACTACTGCACTGCGCTGCAATAATATGGCTTGTCCAGTATAAATATAAGTGCACGTCATCAAAGTGAACAAATCGCTCTGTTTGTTTGACTTTCTTCGTTCGTTTGTTACTGTAATTCAGTATATTTTTTCACTGTAAATTTGCTAAATATTTAAATTCGTAGGCCGCAAGTTATTATAAATAACAAATGAATGCTTTAAGGAAAGGTTACGTAATTAATTGTATATCAAATACAACTCCTGGACTAATAAAATATAAACTTCAAACGAACATACCTCGTGCTAAAATGTTTTAGATGTTGACAAAATTGCGCTCTGTTGCCGCGTTCAAAAATGGTGTAGTATTGTAGTCAAATAAAAAGAAGAATATTAGAGAAACTTCGTTTGACATTTATTAGATTCTAATACTATTTTAAATGCTTGGCAACATAGTCCCGTTCTGACAGCTGTGACGTGCAATTATATTTATACTGGTTAGTTATACCACGACCGTGCTATAAAACCTTAATTATACATGTGCTTGCTCAAGTATAATGTTACCCATTATTCACTAGTGAATAATAAACCATTATACACTGTATGACGTCAAAACAGCACGTATGTGTAAACTTGGTATGAGAATTTTCTTTGTTCATAACACGGTAGCATACACTCCAATACACAAACGCGTAATAAGTATTGCCTATACACAATATACTTTGGTATATGGTATACTTTATACACAGATACACACGAATATTATTCAATACGAGTATTTTATATGAACTTTTATTTACATGCTACGCTGCAATTTTCTTTCTTTGCAGTCTTTTTGATTTGTAATTTTGCTAAATAGTGCTAAATAAGAAGTATTTAACAAAATAAAATCCAAATTTATAGGATACAGTTGATGATGGCGGATTATATGATATTTTTGATGTTAAGGTTAGAATTTATTTTAATACATTTTTATTAGATTAAATAAATTTGGCACTATAATAATAAATATAATTTTGTCCTAAAATATGTGTTAGTTACATAAAAACTTAAAAATCAAAAAGTATAAAAGCAATATTTACATCAAAATCAAATATTGGCTTTTTGATAGTTCTGACTTAAATAAGGAGTAATTTAAGTATGAACTCAAATGATAATGCTGCTACGACATTGTACTTCACTTCATAAAATAAAGATTTTTTATAATTACTAGTAAATTTTATTTAAAAGTCGTGAAAAAAGTATAGTATTCTACTCGCATATAATGGCTATTATATGCATATTGAATAATATACTACTATCCTATACCTTGTCCAGTATAAATGCCAAGCATTTAAAATAGTATTAGAATCTAGTAATTATCAAATAAAGTTTTCCTAATATTCTTCTTTCTATATGACTATACCTTGTCCAGTATAAATCTAGTTGCACGTCATCAAAGTGAACAAATCGCTCTGTTCGTTTGGCTTTCTTCGTTCGTTTGCTACTGTCAATCAGTGTGCTTATTCACTGTAAATATTAAAAGTCGTAGGCCGCAAGTTATTACAAAAGATAAATAAATGCTTTAAGTAATTAATTTTATATCAAATACAACTCGTGGGCATTTAAAATATAAATTTCAAACGAACATAACTTATGCTAAAATATTTTTTATATTTTGCACTTATAAAAACCTAAAATGGCTAGTGAAAGTACATTTCTGAAATTTTAATTAATATGTAAGGTTGTTATAAAGTAAATTTAATGTAAGAATGTATCTTTTGTAATCTATTCTAATACGTTATCATCTAACTGTAGATTTCGGACTATGCTTATTTGTACTTTTTGTGCCAGAAAAAGTAAATGTTACACGTTTTGACACGTAATTTTTAAAAAGTTGGAATATTATACAGTAAACTTGAAGATCTCATCTCCTGAACTTGAGGATCTCGCAAACTTGACTATCTCATCTCTTAAACTTGACCATCTCTTAAAATCGAACATTTTTAACTGGGATCATCTCTACAAATTGGGCATTCATTAAACCTGAACATCTTTAACTGGATCATCTCTAAGAATTGATCATCCTTCAACTCTTGATCGTCCATAGACAGTTTGAACCACCTATAGAGCGGGTCACAGTTATTATGCAGCATTGCGTTTATGGACGACGGCGTTGCCATATCGGCATGTTCTTCGAATTTGGTTCCAACTGGCGCGGGAATATAACTTGCCATTGTGTTACTATTATTATTTAAATGTTGACTAAATTATTCATTTGAACAAATCGTTTAGTGAGTAATTAAGAATATTTATAATTATGCTTTTAGATAAATTTTACCAATAAATTTAACCGAAGCGGCAACAGTGTTAAATATTCGCCCATAAGATTTACATTGACCTATGCCGGCCACGCTGCATAATAACTGTGACCCGGAGTATAGACAGTGCCGTAGCGACCCCAAGGTACGGCGAAGGATCTCCCGTCCACTGGTACTAAAAGATAAGTTTGATTGTTATATCAAGTTTAATGTTCACGTATTTTTTTTTCTCTCAATTTATATTTATCCTTATCGTTACAACTATGTTAGAATAAGTCGTTTTAAAGAACTGTTTGGGGATTATTTTTTTTGTAACTTATCATTAACTTAATTCATATTAGCACCAAGGAAATCTATTTATCTTTTATCGGTTGGTACATTTTCATTTCTTTTTTTCTTCATAGACAGTTTTTTCTGTCATCTTATGATACTTATTTTTTTTATTTGAATTTAAGTGCCTCGACAACTATGGCCATTGGCACTATAAAAAATATACATAAAAACACTATCTTAAACATTAAAAAAGTATAATATCATGCAAATTCATATTTTATGATAGAGGTTATTTAATTTGAGGAATTTCAGCGGTGCAGTTTAGAAGTTCTTTCATGTTCGGCTTTAGGTCTAGGCGCTTATATATGTTGGTGACGTTTAGAGCACTATTGCAGGAGCGGCAGACGGGAGAATTTTCAGAAGACATCAGGTATCCGTGTGTGTATCTGGTATGGTTGGTCCGCACTCGTCTAATGATAGCAGCTTCTTTTCTGGTTAAGGAATCGAGGGAAGGACAGCCTATGGATATATCATTAAGGACTGTTTTGCTGTTGTGTCAAAAGTTTTGCCATGACTCCTTGACGGACTTTTTGAATAGAAGTTTTAAGTCATTTGGGAGCTGCAACATTGTTGTAGTGATAGCAAAGGAGGCTTCTTTGGCATGGTGGTCAGCATTTTCATTGCCAGTAATTCCAACGTGATATGGGAGCCAGATAAGACAGACTGTTACACACGAGCTGAGAGAGTTTGATAGATGTCATGGATGTTTTGAACTATTGGATGGTCGGTAAAGATGGTGTTAAGTGAATTAACTGAGGAAAGTGAAACGGTACAGATGGCGACGCGTTTGACAGGAGAAGAGATTTGCTTAAAAGCTTGGAAAATGCTATACAACTCACCAGTGTGAACACTACATGTTGAGGGTAACCGATAAGAACTTATTAGTTAGTAGTTGGTTGTGACGGAGCAGCCAACACCAGAAGAAGTTTTTGAGGCGTCTGTTTAGAGAACTATATATCATATGGCGTTTTTTCTAGTATTTCCAGAAATGCTTTCTTTATAAGTATGCTGGGCGTTTCATATTTATTGAGCTTGGTGAGAGAGGTATTGAATAAAGAAAGTTGTTTAGTCCAAGGAGGGGTATGAGGTTGGGGGAGCGGAGTGGTCATTGATAGGTCGATATTTTCAAGTAATGGGAATAGAAGGTGAGCAATAGATTTTGTGCTGCGTTTGGAAGTATTGTTGGTAAGATGGTGATGGGACTTTGATGTAATCAAAGGGTAAACAGGGTTAGAAGGGTTGGAAGATGTTGATGCAGCGTATGAAAGGATGAGGGATTGACGTCTTAGGAACAGGGGTGGCTCATTAGCTTCACAGTATAGACTAGCAGCTGGGCTAGAACGGAAAGCACCGAGAGAGAGTCGAAGGGCTGTATTATGAACGGAGTTTAGTGAATCGATATAGAATTTGGGGGGCGGACATGTAAATGAAGCTGCCGTAATCTAGTTTAAAACGGCTGAGGGATCTGTAAACTCTTAATAAAGTATTTTCTTCGGATCCCCAGTGATAGTGGCAGAGAGCTTTGATGTTATTAAGTACTAAGTATTAAGAAAAATAAAAAGATTTCAGTGGCACCCTTATTATTTCTTAGAGAAACAAATATTATACCATAGTCAGAACTAATGAACTCACCCCTAGCCGAGGTATTTAACTATTATAATTTTTGCTGACATTTATAAATGTTGTTAATTATTGAAATATCTTTTACAACTAATTAAAGACGAAATTAAGATTAATAGTTGTTTTATTGTACATTATATTTTTTTGGTATATTGTTATCTATTAAAAGTTTTATATATATTTTTATAAATTCACTCATAACATTTAAATCATATCACAAATTGACACTTAACGCTTAATATTATTATATTAATAGGCATCAAGAATATTAAGGGATCCATCTTGTATTTTCTCACAAAGAGAATAATTTTTGAAAGAATCGCTACTACATTTGCCATACGCGCCAATGTCTACATAAGTAAACTGATAATTGACATCGCACATAGCCAAAAGAACAATCCCCTTATAATTACAAAACATTGACCCATTGCTTGGTGGTTATATTATCTGAACATGCTTGCCATCTATGGCTCCAATGCAATGTGGGAAATTGGCAAACTCTTCAAATGATGTAGTAATTTCCATTCATCTTTGCGAAAAAATAGGGATGACAGAGGAAGCTGAACACTTCTATATTGCCTCACATACTTCCTTCCTACCACATACTTCCTTCCTTCCTTCAGTTGTTCAATAGAATGTGTAGAGCCCTGTTAGATCTGGGTGGGAATGTATGTTGGTGGAACACTGTTAGATTTGGGTGGTAAAAAAGTATCGGGAGTAAAGTAAAATAAAAAAACTTTGTTATTGACTAAAATTCGAAGAGATCAAATTAAAAGGTGTTTGCTCTGCCATTTTCAAATATTTTATTGCACAAAAATGCTTGAAAATATGAGGATTAGGGTTTTTTAAAACGCTAAATCGACTGGTGATAGGATGTGTAGAACACGATTAGATCTGGGTGGGAAAGTATCGCCAGTGGAGTAGTACAGCAAAACTCAAAAGTGATAAATTATTAGTTTTTTAAGACGCAGAATTGACTGGTGCAATCAGTTGTTAGAATATGTTGAACACTGGTAGATCTGGGTGGTAAAGTATTGCGAGTAAAGTAGTACCTACAACAAAACTCAAAAGTAGTCAATTTTATTGGATATTATTAGGAATTTTGAAGTTTTTACGGCATTTTCGTATTTTTGTGGTCAATTTGTGGCTTTACACTATTTTTATTGAAAATATACTACTTAGTTTTTGCTGTATATGCTCTGCCATTTTTTTTAAGTAAACATTTTTTCGCCTAAAAATATTTGAAAATATGGAACACAGAGATTTTAAACACCCTGAATTGATTGGTGCAATCAGTTGTTCGATATGATGTGTAGAACACTTTTAGATCTGTGTAGGAAATTATAGGGGCTGAAGTAGTACAGAGAAACTCAAAAGTAGTCAATTTTGTAAGAAATTATTAGGAATTTTTGAAATTTTGACTGCATTTTTGTATTAACTTTACACTATTTTTATCTAAAATTATCCACCTTACTTTTTGACCAGATCTCGAACACACCAAATTCAAAGGTGTTTGGTTTGTGGTTAGTGACGTCACTTGTGACCAGACGCCATTGTTTACAAGTTATAATTTTAAATTTCTCCGGAAAAATATAAAATAAATTAATTCAAATGCGGTGTGCTGTATACGGGTGTGGTATTGACAATAAAACTAAACAAATAAAAAAATATAATTTTTATATTTTGCACTTATAAAAATCTTCATTATAAAACGCATTTGCGTATCGTAATGTAACTTTTACGCACGCAAATTTTTGTTTTAAATGGTTGGCAGAA
The DNA here is from genome assembly GCA_035357415.1 of Ophraella communa. NCBI lineage: Eukaryota > Metazoa > Arthropoda > Insecta > Coleoptera > Chrysomelidae > Ophraella > Ophraella communa. The sequence goes on from CM068995.1 coordinate 20,293,765, forward strand.
TGAGTGAAGTATCTAATGACAAAACTATTGACAATGACAGTTGTGGCTAATAGCAATTTATTAACTTTATGCTGTTCTTTAATTAAGTATTTGTGAATATGAATATCATCTTTTACTTATATAATATATTATTATTGGTGCATTAGTCATTTTTAAATATCTTAAAACATTAACATTTCATAATTTAAATGTCAAAACTATCTAGTATTATTCGTTCCAACTTCAACTCTTTTTTGAACGTTTTGGTACGCAACACTTCTAATAATTGTTTTTTTGTGTAGCAATACCATATAATTCAAATCATCCACTATCACATAAATTAGCAGCTTATACCATGATACATAGAGCATTTTCAATTCCAATGAACAAAAATAATTTTAATACAGAAATTGAGGTCATCAAACAAATAGCTACATCTAATGGCTATCCAATACATTTGATAAATAAATTAATTAATAAGAAAAAACAAAAAATGTCACTAGAACTAATATTTCCAAAACAAACAAACTAAAGAAATTAAAAGCTATAAAAGTATTACATATTGTGGAAATATTTCCAATGAAATTTCAAAAATAATAACTTCGGCAACATCAGCATTAATATCATTTAAAACACAAAATAATATTGAAACAAAATTGTTAAATGTGAAAACAAAATTACCAAAATTAAAAAAATCTGGTGTTTACAAAATTAATTGTCCAAAATGTAATGCAATATATATAGGTCAAACACAAAGAAATTTTGAAGTAAGATTTAATCAACACTTAAGGGCATATAGATTACAACAACCAGATAAGTCGAACTATATATGCAAAACACCTACTTGAACATACAAACTCACTGATACACACCAATGACATTCATATACTACACATTTGTAATAAAAAACAAAATTTAGATTTTCTAGAAGAACTTGAAATTAAAAGACATCTAGCAGATCAACAGTTTAAAGTAGTTAATGAACAAATAAATCTTGGAAGTTCTTCACTATTAAACTGTTTACTTTGATTGGGTCTTCATTTTATACATAGATAAGACAGCTGTAATTGCATTTTAAAACGTATTTTTCGAATAAATTGTGGAAGTTTAGTTCAACCGTTCAGTTATTTATTATTGTTCCACAAAGTAAAGGTTACCACAATCAATTTCACTATTGATAGTGCTTTATTTAATTAGGATTTACCTAGTTAAAATTTAAAATTGTGAACATTTGATAAGGTAACTAAAATGTGATGGGCGTCAGCAAAAAGGGAAATAGTGGGCTAATTGAGAGATTATATGTATCAGCATTTTTTAATTGTTACAAAATTATACCTTAACGAAATTAATATTTTTAGTTTTATTGTATTGTTCTATTGTTTTTCTTAGTGAAAACATAAATGGTTTTAATTAAGTGGTAAATTTATTATATAAAAAAAATTCAAGTTGCAAATATTTTTGAAACAAACTCAGCTGAAATATCGAAATTGTAAGTTAAATCTATTAAATATTCCATTTGTAATCATAATAGTAAAAAAATCAAATGCTAAAATGAAGTTAATTTGTAATTAACTTTATTGTACTAACCCTTACTTTTTGAAAGTCCATCTTACTAAGAATAATAAACAACTATCGTCATATTTAAGTTACATTTAAGACATATAACAATATTAAAGCCTAGATGTTATTTATCCTAAGGAATTATGCTTGATATACTTTTCTCTAAGATCAGCATAATGTGCCATGATACATAAAAACTAGGAAAACAACTATATCATCTTGATTTTTACAATAACAATATATTATTTGTATTACATTTATATCTTATTTATGTATAAAATTAAGACTCAATCAAAAAGTTTAATAGTGTTTAATAAACAAAGGTTTATTTGTTCATTAACAACTTTAAATTGTTGATCTGCTAGATGGCCTTTTATTTCAAGCTCTTCAAGGAAATCTAAATTTTGTTTTTTATCTCAAATATGTATAATTGGATGTCATTGGTGTATATATGTATAGGTAGGTTGGATGTTCAAGTAGGTGTTTTGCATAATTTCACTTGGTTGTTTTAATCTATATGCTCTTAAGTGTTTATTGGATTTTTCCTTAAAATTTCTTTGTGTTTGACCAATATATAGTATTACATTTTGGACAATTAATTTTGTACCACCAGATTTTTTTTAATTTGGGTATTTTTGTTTTAACATTTAACAACTTTGTACCAACATTGTTTTGTTTTTAAATGATATTAAGAGGGTATTACTGCTTTCATTAAAGGTCTCCAAAATGCGTCTTGGGCGTGCTTAAGATTTTTTCAAACTCTTATTACTTAAACATATTACATAAAACAGATATGTACTTGTCTATAGAATCAAATTTTGACAATTTTAATTCTACATGTCGTTAAATGTGTATTAAGAATTGCCATTTTAAACATATTTTACATCAATTTTTATTAAGAAAAGCTAACTATTTTTGCATTTCTGCTTCTATAGACTAGTTCAGTTTATTTTATTCTTTAATTATGTTGTCTCATATAAAAAAATATACTTATTAATTAGTAATGATGCATTTTAAAATGTGGATTTTTAAGAACAATGTATATTTGGTTGCATAAATACTACATGAAAATAAAATTATATATTAAATACAACCCAGTAGGCATGTTCATACCAGATGCTGGAAATAGATCTTTCAGTAGCGTACCTATTAAAAAACACTGAAATTAGCAAATATTAAATATTTCGTATATATGAAAAAATGTAAGAATGATGGATATTGAGTTCGATTTGATATAATATATAATGGTGAATCAATTTATTAAATAAAATAAAATTAAAGGTTCAAAGGAAACTCAAAGTCTATCCCACAACTATTTATTAAACGTTGCAACTAGTTTCGGTCCTATAGGACCATCATCAGGCTGAAAGAATTACAAGAAAATAGAAAGAGGATCTTGAAAGGTACAATATCAAGTTACAATACAATACCAATTCCTCACAAATTGATAAAAATGACAAGTTGATAATACAGAGAATAGAAACATTTTTAACAATCAAATGTCAAACAATATTATAAGAATAAACATTGATAATAATACTATAAAACTGCAAATATATTGTTTAAATAATAAAAAATCAAAAAAATATAATAAATTTAACAAAGTTAAAGTTGAACTTACATTAATTCATATTATAAGAAATAGAAATTCAAAGTTTTAAAAATAACTATGGAAATTATAGCTAATACTGACAGGATGAAAGAGAGTCAAAACTTTTCGCAAAACAATCTAATACTAAATTGCTATTCAAGACAAAAAAGTGAGAAAACTTCATTATCAAAAGTAATATAATAAGTAAACAAAACTTACCATAAAATGTCATGAGATAAAAGAAAACAGAGAAGATTAAAACATAATTAGGAGGTAATAATGAATTTGTTATAACATCTCAAAATATAGAAACCGATATGGAAAAAGTGGGAACAAAATAATGTTACTTTTAAGTCTAACTCCCGGAGGGAGAAATAGGGGATATAGTGGAATATATCAGGAAAAACTGAAATCGAGGAGATATTTGGAGTAATAGCAAATCCCAAAAATAAGAGTTGCTTATACAATTTGATCTTAGTGAAATTAAAATTGTGAAGGAATTTTGAAAGAAAACTTCTAAAAGAAGTGAACATCTTACATTTTACAGTGAAAGTATTTAGAAGTAAATGAGGATCCAAAAATGGAAACTCATCATTCCCATGTGGATAGAAATTCTTAAAAGGAACCTCCAACCAAGAAATTATTCCACAAAGAAATAATAGAGGAATAATTAGGGTAAAAATCATAATTAAATTCCATTAAAATAATGGGATGCAGGAAATTTTCAAAAAATTTTGAAAACTATACTGAAATGGACAACACTGACCACTACCATTCAATACCAAAAGTCAACTAATCACAATACATATCATCTCAGATATAAAGCAGAAGTGCATGGAACTAAAGAAAAAAGAGAAAAGATACTTAAACCAGGTACTGTATCATAGAACTATGAGATTCAACATTAAATGAAGTCTGTATGTCAAATTTGAAAAAAGGAAAAGAAGAAGAAAAAGAGTAAAGAAAATCAAGTTCAAAGCAAAATATTGGATTCCTAACCAAGGCGTTGAATGGTGAGGAAGTGTTATAAAGAGGGTACTTGGAAAATAAGTATAATCCTTTTTAATATTTGGTAAATAATACTAAATCTCGTTCGTATTTATTGCAATAATCTTATCAAAGGTATTATTTCTGAAAAGTAGTGCTTATAGCTTAATTTTACATAAGTAGTGAGTAGTCAGCATGGGTGAAACCACGGGGGGGAAGGTCCCCCCTGATAATCCAGGAGGACAATCTAGTAAAGGTTCTGCCAACTCTGCGGATAATAATAACATGGAAACTGGTGATAGTATGAAAAGGTTCTCAATATTTAACACAATATCGTATTCACTTCATGATTCTGGTCCATTCAAGGTCATGATTCAGCATAAAGAAAAAAATGTTGGCAACTTGCATCCAGTTGAGCTGGGTAAAATTCTCTATCAAAAGAAAATTAAAGGTATCAAATCTATTGAAAGAAAAGGTAGAAATAGGATTGCTGGGATTACCTTTAAGCTCCCTAAAGATGCCAATGATTTTAAAGTTAATAAAGAACTAATTGAAATGGGATATGAGATGTTTATTCCGGCAAGCCTCATCTCATGCAGAGGTGTGGTGAAAGGTGTTGGTTCCATTCTTTCAGAAGAAGAGGTTATGAGTAGAGCCAATGAAGAAAGTGATGGGGTATATAAGGTGATACAAGTTAGAAGACTCAACAGAAGAGTAGAGGAGCCATCTGACCATTCTGTCAAATATGTGCCTACAGGGTCATACATCTTCACTTTTTTAGGCAAATCATTCCCAAGGTTTGTCAGTATCTATTCAAATAAACTGGAGGTAGCTGCATATGTCCGTCCTATCTTATTATGTAGGAATTGTTACAGGTTTAATCACTCTATGAAGCAGTGTAGAAGCAAGCCTAGATGTGCCAAATGTGGCTTTGACAATCATCTATATGAGAGTTGTGATAGATTTCCTAATATTGAGATTTGCCTTTATTGCAAAAAGAACCATCTTATTTTTCAGCTACTCAAAAAGCCAGAATGTTGTGAAGAACTTAGTAAACAAAAAAGAATAAATGAGGTAATGACCCAGTAAACAAAATTGTTACATTACTTCATTTCTATATATTGGTGATGTAATATTAAGATAACACCGTTACAGTACTTAGGTGATATAACAGTGATGTCACAAAAATGTAAATTATTGTAGTTGATACTCTACAAATGATCACATTTAAGTAAGAACTGTTACATAAATAAATTATGTAATATATCTGTCACAAAGACATTCTAATAAAAAGTAACTACCTAAGTAAAAACTTAACATATTCTGTACATAAAATGTGTAACTATTTTTTTACATACTTTTATATAGCAATAATTTTAAAATACAGTTTGTTAATTCAATTATTTTATATTATACGAATATATCTATTATCACAAAAAAAGAAATAACATTTATTACCCATATTTTCGGTGTTATAGTTTTAAAATACAATTTTTTAAATCAATTATACTTTTATATTGTACGAATAACATTTCTCACAGAAAAATAAATAACATTTATTATCCCTATGTTCGGTGTTTATATATAATTATTTATTTATTTCAACGATAAGTATCATTAATTATTAATTTGCGTGAAGACTTGTGATCTATTTTGTATACTGATTTTGTAGAGATTTGATACGTAGACATAAAAAAGAAGAAGAACACGACAAGGTAACTTATTCTTTCACTGCATCTTATAAAATTGTGGTTATGTTATGTGCAAGTAGGCGAAGAAAATATTTTAGTTGTATCTGTTTAATTTATTTCGTGTATGTTTTATTTTAAGGTAAGTTAGTATTATTACAAATTTTCGGGGTAACAGATTAATATCTAAACTTTGATTTTCTAGGTTCATTAATATCCCTTGATTAAATCGGTGTGATCGAGTGTGCATGTGTGATATATATTTTATTATTTTAATTGTTTGTTTTATCTAATTCTATATATTATAAAAACAGAATATTTTTTAAATGCCTCGTGATTTTTCTGATTTGTCTGATCGACATAAACGTCGTCTTTTGCGTAAAGATGTAGATAAATCTCGTAGAGCAGCAATTCTTAATGATGATATTGATGATCAAAGTGAACAGCCTTTAATTCAAAATATTGGCAATGAATCTTCTCACGTTGACCCTATGTGTATATCACCTTCTTCAGCATTAAATCAAAGTTTTATTGATGGAGAAAATGATATATCAACATTAAGTTCTCATAATTGTTCTAAAAAATTTCACTTAAATAATTTTATAGTGAAATCTTCTCTCTCTGATGATTTAAGAGAATGTTTTCAAAATCATAACTTGTCTCAAAAAGCCATAAGTGATTTACTTGCTATATTAAAAAAGCATGGACATGATGACTTACCACAGGATGCAAGAACTTTTATGAGAACTCCTTACAATAAGTATAATAAAAAAATTATTGAAGTGAGTGGTGGGAAATATATTCATTTTGGTTTGGTTGATAATATAAAAAACCTATTAAAGAATTATATGCAGGCAGAAATTGAAACTGGTTCTCACATTAAACTAAACATAAATGTAGATGGTTTGCCAATATCCAAATCATCAGGTAGTCAATTTTGGCCCATATTAGGAGATGTTGTAGTTGAGAATATAAAAACAGAACCTTTCTTAATAGGTCTATTTCACAGTAATAAAAAACCTGAGAATGCTAATGAATTTCTCCAGTTTTTTGTTAATGAATTTAAGAATATAGAGAACCAAGGGTTAATTATTGAACAAAAGGTATTTTCTATAGAACTTGCATGTATTATATGTGATGCACCTGCTAAAGCCTTCATTGCAAACATAAAAAATCATACAGGTTATCATGGATGTACCAAATGTATGTGTGAGGGAGATTACTTAGAAAGGCGAATTGTATTTTTATCAACAAATTCTACCCTCCGAACAAATGAATCGTTCAGGAAACGCATAGATATAGAACATCACAGGGGGTCAACAATTTTAGAACAGTTAAATATTGATATGATCAAACAATTTCCAATTGATTATATGCATTTGGTTTTACTGGGAGTTACAAAACGTGTACTTTTGTTATGGATAAAAGGTAATAAGACAGTTCGTTTAAAAAACCTCAACTTGAACATTTGAATACAATGTATTTAATGACAAATAAATATGTTCCTTCAAATTTTCAAAGAAGACCTAGACCCCTTGCAGATGTTGACAGATGGAAAGCAAGTGAATTTCGTTTATTTTTACTGTATATTGGTCCAGTTATTCTTAAAAATATTTTAGATGAAAAAAGATATAAACATTTTTTATCTCTGGTTATAGCTATAAGGTTACTTTCTGTTAGTAACCAAAGTTTTGAAAATATTGATTATGCTAATGAATTACTCCTATATTATGTGAAGAAGTTTGGAGTATTTTTTGGAAATGAATACTGTACTTATAATGTTCATAATTTAGTTCATTTATCTGAAGATGTTAAAACACATGGTTCTCTAGATTCATTTAGTGCATTTAAGTATGAGAGCTACATGTACAAACTTAAAAAAATGCTTAAAACTTCTCGTCATCCCTTACAGCAAATACACAATCGAGTTATTGAAAAAGCAAATAATATACAGAAAAATATAAAACCTATTAAGTATCCACTGTTTACCAAGAAAAACAGGGAAATAATAAGGGTTCAGCTCCAAAATACAACCCTGTCTTTAAAATCGAATGATAACTGTGTATTACTTCAGAATGATCAAATTGTCTCAATTGAAAAGTTTGATGTTGTAAATAATAATGTAATCTGCTATGGTAGATATTATTTGGATCCCAGACAATTTTTTGAAAGTCCATGTAGCTCAAAAATAATTGGTATTTATGCAGTTAAGCCAAAAAGTTTATCTGAAGATATTATTTCTTTCCACACAGAATCAATAAAAAAATGTTTCAGAGTTCCTTACTCTGAAGATACCATGATAATTGTTGCTATGCTGCATTAATAAATATTTGTTTTGATTCAATACAAGTTTTTATTTTAAAATAAAATATATATTAATTACCTGCTAATTCTATAATTTAAAAGTTAATTTTAATAAAATACATATTTGTGAATGTTGTAATAAATGTATTTGTTAGTGTTTTATCTTATTTAAAAAAATTGCCAATTTTAAATGGTGAAGCAGTATTTACCAAAATTTTTTACTTGGGGTAACTATATTATATTAGCTAAATAAATTCAAGCTCTCATTTTACCTATTGTCTTTTTTTGTAGGTATTTCGGTTTCAGTTTGGAGGCAATGATGACTACAAAAAAATATGCAGTTGTTTATCTACCAATAGAGAAACTATACTCCGAAGTACCGGTGAGTTGGATGACCGAGGACAAAAAAAAGTGCTGGTGGCCCAAATCGGTAAATGCATCGTCATACATGTTAAAAGGGGATCAACCTAACAAACATACATGGGAACTCCATGATATTGAGGTTGAAGCTTACTGTTGTAAGTATATCTACTATTTTTTTAAAGTAAACTGAAATTTTTACAAACACTGGTTTATTCATATATTTATTTCAGCAACATTAGAAAGTGCCCGAAAGAAAGCAGAGGACCCTTCATATTTAACTTCAGAAGAAGGTCTGGAATATACCGGAAAGGGTATGAGAAAAAAAAGACCATTATACATTCTAGTTCTGAAGAGAGCATTACCCCATCCCCATATTCTATTTCAACAGTGAGTTTGAAAAAAAAGAAAAATACACTCAAACAAACTATTAGAAAACAAAGAAGCAGGTCAACCTCAACTGAAAGCATTGTTACACCTCCACCATCCCCTCCAACAAAAAACAATATCACAAAACAATCCAATCATGACCAGCAATTAGAAAACATCCAGGAAATAATAAGTGATAATAAAAACTCTACTGTTATCCAGGAAACTTTAGATATCGACAATGTCCCAATTATTATTTCAGGTACATTTTTTGTTAATGAATTTGTCAATGAATATGTTAAAATATTTAACAATCACTTTTTTTAGAAAATACAACAACAGTGGAAGATTTACAATTTTCAATAGGTAAACATTTAAAAGACTTTTTTATTTTGAAATAATTTTTTGTGTATTTCAGATCGTCTAACAAGGATTTGTTTAGACATACAAAAAAATTTACAATCTCTTCAAAAAACAATGAAATCTTTCCATTTGGAAAGAGGAAATCTAGAAGTTGATCAGTATTTAAAAAACCTGCAAGACAAGCTACCCCTAAAATCGGAGGAAGAAATCTTTTCCTTTGACGATTTTTTGAAAAACGATGAACAAAAACAGATTTTTGTAAGTCCTACTGAATAATTTTGTATTTTAATGGTTTATATATATATATATATTTTAGATATCCTATTTAAAAACAATTGGTGGGAGAGATTTGAAAGATAACGTAAATAGATGTTTAGCAAAAATATTCACCAACGGACTGGCAAAGAATTGCTCCCTTCAGGGAAAAAGAGGGAATTTAAAATTAGCAGATACCTATGCTATAAAATTATTTATTGGTGAGTGTTTTTAACAATTTATTTACAGTGTAAAGTTAACATTTTATCGAATCATTTGAATGTAGAAAACTCATATATTATTAATTTTTTAGGTTTAATGGTTTCACTTCATAATTCTAATTCTTGCGAGGTGCAAACTCACATAAGTGAGTGGTTTAGACTCGCCAAACAGAGATTCAATAGAGAAAAATAAATATAACTTTTTTGTCTGTGTTTAACTTATATTATTTTTTTATTTATTTTTATTTTTTTTTGTTAAATTAAGAATTATTTTTCATTTAAGAATTATTTTTCATTTGTCTTAACTTATAATATATATTATTTTTTTTACTTATTTTTATTTTTTATATTTGTTAAATTAATAATAATTTTTTTATTTATTTTTATATTTTATTTTTATGTTAAATTAATAACTATTTTTTATTAAAATTTGTAAAGTTACATTAACTTTTATTTTTATTGTCCTTATAATTCCTAAAAATATAATATAAAGTCATTGTAAAAGCAATTTTTAATATGGTATTAACATTAGTAAATAAACGTAGCACCGATGTAAAAAATCGATATATCGGTGATGTCACACAAAGAACATAATAGTGATATATAATTAAGGTCTCAAAGTGCGGACATTATGCATTACGTGTGACGTACAAGTTACGTATTTGTGACCTTATTTGTGACATAACAAGGTCACATTTTACATACCTTTTACGTAAGCATTACATATTATTGTTTACTGGGGAGCTTTCAGAATGTGTCATATGTTGATGCTAGAAAGATGGTCTGCCCTGGTGAGTCTTTAAACAATATTTTAACTAACAACTCCAACTTTCCCCCTTCCTTGGCTCCTAAATCTGTAGAAAATAATATGATTAATGTGTCCCAAAGAAGTCTTACAGTTCCGAAACCTAGTAGGCCATCATATAGTTCAGTAGTGCAAACCAAAAGGAAAAAAGTCCAAAGTCCAGGTTACGATAAGCAAGCACACAAAGCTTGTCTCATTTCTTCTCCCATATATCCTCTAACCCCAATTACTAACAAAAATTATATTTCTGCCCCATCTCAATCTACCCCTAAAAGGGGATCGTCTTCAACCAGTAACCGTGTGGTTACTAGTCCCCAAAGTACTCCACTCCCCGCATCCCCATTACAAAATGTCAATGAGACTATAAGTCTTTCAGAGTTCCTTAGAAATTCTGATGCAGATGCAGAAGAACTAATTTCCATAGTTAAAGCTTCTTTTTCAGGGTTGGAATCCTGTGAAAATTTAAATGTAGATTTAATTAATGACTTTACAGAGGCCTGCCAGCAAGTCTGCACCAGACTCAGCCAGCAGGCTGAACTTATGGATCAAGATGCCTGAAGGGTATCTTTAATTTCTCTCTCCCCTTGTGTACCATTAATCTAGTTGTATTAATATTTAGCCGTTTTAATGTTTACTGTCTTACAATGGAATATTCGTAGCATAAATTCGAACAATGATAATTTACATTTGATAATGCACAAGGAGAATCCTGACATAATTATGTTACAAGAGACCTTTTTAAGTTGTAATATGAGATGGAAACTTAAGGGTTATAAGATTTTTAGGCTTGATAAGGGTGAGGGTCGAAATGGTATAGCCATTGCTGTAAAATGTAAGCTAAACCCTATATTACACCATCTCAATCTTATTAATAAACCATATGGGTTGCAGATACAGGCAGTCAATGTCAATAATACTTTGTTTATTAATGCATATGTCCCTTCCAATCTAAGGTTTAATAAAATGTTTCTTACAGACATTGCCAGTGAACAAAATAGGTTTGGTAATATCATCATAGGGGGAGATTTTAATGCCAAAAATATAATTTGGGGTAGTTGTAGCAACGACCATAATGGCAGTTTATTAGAGGAAGTCTTTTTAGAAAGGGACTTAACCATCCTCAATGATGGGTCTCCTACGAGAATTAATCTTCCTGGCCAGAACCGTAGTTTCACAGACCTCACATTTTGTGCATCTAGTATGAGGACTGATAGTTCATGGGTTACCATGCCACTTGATAAAGGCAATAGTGACCATTACCCAATTTTAATAAAATTTAATGCAGAAACACCGGTAGTGGAGGATTATCCTGTGTCTTCCAATATTGATATTATAGTGCAAGATAATAACATCAAAAAAATGGATTGGATAAAATATCATAATGTATGTGATCAATTGATGGCGGTTTCAAACGACTTCTCTTATGAGTATTTAATAAATATTATCAGACAGGCAACTGAGGCCGCTTCTCCAAAGAGGGGTCAGAGGAAAACTAAAGGTAATAATCTTCCTACCATTTGGTGGGATGAGACATGCTCTGAGGTGGTTAAAAAAAGGAAAAAGGCCATCAAGAAATATTTGGAGGATAGTTCCAAGGAAAATTATGTGGCTATGAATCTGGCAGTGGCGCAAGCAAAAAGAATGCTAAGGGGAAAAAAAAGGAATAGTTTTAGAAATTTTTGTGCATCTTTAAACAGAGAGTCTAATTTGTCAGTTTCTTGGAGAATTATTAAAAGTTTCAAGAGTGGGTATACTCCTCCGGTCTCTAATCTATTTGTAAGGGATAACTTAAACAATTTCCTTAACAATATCACCTCTCCTGATGTTCCTTTGGATATCACTATAAATATTTCAGATAATAATGATTTTGTGCCTATTTGCTTGGAGGAGTTGGAATGTGTTTTGAGGAATAAGAGCAGGGATACTGCTGCTGGAGCTGATGGGATAGTTTACTCACAGCTTACTCATTTACCCTTTATGTGTAAGAAACGCTTGCTCCTGCTCTTCAATGACTTTCTGAGGGGTCTACCCATCCCAGAAACCTGGAAAACTCAAATAATTTGTCCTCTGCTGAAACCATATAAGGATGCTTCTTCTATTAACAGTTATAGATATATTGCCTTACAATCATGTGTTATGAAGATTTTAGAAAACATTATTAAAAACAGAATTGATCATAAATTGGAGTCAGAGGGGGTTATAAGCAAATTTCAATCAGGTTTCAGACAGGGTAGGAGTATAATGGATAATTTAATGCTGCTGACTGCTAATGTTATTAATGCCTTTAATCAGGGTAATAAGGTCCTTGTAGTTTTCTTGGATATTAAGGCTGCATATGATAATGTCAGAATTCCTCTTTTGCTGAATAAGTTAGCTAAGTATAATATTTCTCAACAGATTATAAATTTAATTAATAATTTATTTAGTCTTAGAAGGGTAATTATCAGAGACAACTTCACGAAAAGTGTATCAGATACGGGTGATGTTATAAAGGGTTTGCCTCAAGGGTCATCTCTTAGTCCTCTGTTATATAATATTTTCACAAATGAAATTTTTGAATTGGGGGAGGATGGTGTTACAATTTCGGGTTATGCGGACGACTTAAATGTGATCATAACGGGTAATAACTTAGAGATGATGTGCCAAAAAATGAATGAAACTTTAAGTAACATTTTCAGTTGGTTAGAGATGAATCGCCTAGAGTTATCTATTCAGAAATCCAAAGCCATGATATTTCAAAGTAGAGCTAAGGGAAGGCCGATAAATATAAATATCAATGGACAAATAATAGAGTATGTAAATAGGTACACCTATCTTGGGGTTGTCTTTGATGACAAACTAAAGTTTAAATCTCATATAGATAATATAGTAGTCAAGGCCCAAAAAGGTATTGATGTAATGAGGTCTATCTCTGGAAACACCTGGGGGGCAGATCCTAAACTGTTGATGATGGTATACAAGGGTATAGTAAGGTCTCATCTCGATTTTGGCACGACTTTGTTTTACAAAACTTCTCTTCAAAACTTATATAGGTTAGACAAAATTCAGTACAGAGCACTTAGAGTAGTTCTGGGGGCCATGAGGTCCTCACCTACTGTTTCTTTATTAGCAGAGACGGGGGAACTGCCTCTTAAATGGAGGAGAATTTTTTTGGCTGAAAAGTGCATAATTAAATATCTGGCTGTAGAAAATAATATTGTCGTGCGTAGTCTTCTGGATTTGTATCAGAGTTCTAATGGGGGTAATATCCCCCAGTTTTTCCCAATCATGGAAGCGCTTGATAGAGCCCTAGTGCATCACCCTGATCTTAAGAAATTTGAAAAATTGCTGTGTTATACCTATAATTTTGATTCCCAAGTGTTCAATATTCCCATTATCTCATTTGACTTATCTAAAGACTCGATCAGTAATGACCTTCTTTTCAATAATATTATCAAGGAAAAATGGCAAGACTGGCAGATATATTTCACTGATGGATCTAAAGATACCCATAATAGAGTTGGTTTGGGAATCTATAATAAACATCAAAATGTCATTTTTACTGTCTCTGAGAGAATTTGTAATAAAGCCAATATATGTACAGCAGAATTTAGGGCTATTTCTATTGCCATTAAACGGATAATTGGAAAAAAGTATTAGCAAAGCATTAATACTATCTGATGCCCTAAGTGCTCTTAACAAAATAGCCAGAAGTGGTATTAGTGGCACCTCTGAAAGCATTGAGCTCGATATCAGGCACGATATATGGGAAGCCAAGAAAAGAAACATCAATATAAAGTTAGGATGGATCCCTAGTCATACATCTATCAGGGGCAATGATATGGCAGATGCATTAGCTAAGGATAGCTTAAAGTTGGACAGAATTAACTTTAAGAAGGTGGAATACAGCAATATTATACCCAAGATCAAATCGGAAATATTCAATTTATGGGAAGAAGAATGGAGGGAAATCTGTATGATAAAAGGTCAGCATCTATTCAATCTACTGGATAAATTCCCTAGAAGGCCCTGGTTTGGAGATAGCCACTTAAATAAAGGTATGACTTCCACATATTCAAGGCTAAGAATTGGACACTGTTACTCTAGAGAACATCTACACAGAATTGGTGTTTTGGAATCCCCCTTATGTGACTGTGGAGCTGTAGCAAGCATGAACCATATCTTTTTTGAATGCCCAATTAAAAAGGGTATTAGGGATGATTTCTACAGAAACATTTTGGAATTTTTCAATCCGTATGTGATGGTGCTGGACTTAAATTCAATTTTGAGAGAGACCTCTGATTTTGTAGTTAAGCTTGTTTGCAAGTTCTTATTGGACATAGACTGTAGCTTATAAACTGCTTTTTAGCGTAGTGCATAGTGCTTTAGAACTGCTTTGGAGAATTGCTATGGCAAATTGTATTAGCATACTCTGTATTTATGTTTGATTTCAGGCTGAAGAAGTGATGACAAGTGTCAGGCGCACGAAAGTGCAGCTTCTTCTGTGACAAAAAATTTCAGAACAATTGCATCTGGGTAAATAATCCTAGGGAATTGAGCCCATCAATCTAAAAAAGAAGAAGAAAGCAAAATATTATTTTTGAGACTAAGGAAAACATAATTTTCAGACGGTCTAAGTTGTTCATTCTACTTTACACTGTTTAGACATTGGAGTTTACAGAAAACCTACTACAACCGATGGACTCATAGATTACTTTTCTTGCCACCCGATGACACATAAATTAGCTGCCTTTAATAGTCTTTTCCATAGATGTTTTTCCTTACCTCTTTCCAATTCTGGTTTTGTGGATGAGATAAATGTGATTAAGCAATTAGCTGTTAACAATAATTATCCTTTACACATTATACAAAAATTGTACTTAAAATTCTTTATTAAGTTTAAGTTACCTTTTCACAATAGTTTAAATGTTACAGAATCTTCTATTAAAAATTTCAAAGGTTCCATTCACTTCTTTGGTAATATTTCCTATAAAATACAAAAGATTTTTAGACAGTTTGATGTTGAGGTTGCTTTCAAGACTGACAACTCACTTAAATCATTTTTAGTCCATAATAAAGATCCTATTCCTAAGTTGCATAAATCCGGGGTTTATAGACTCTCTTGCGCTGATTGCAATTCAGTTTATATTGGTCAATGCGGACGTAGACTTGAAGCACGTCTCTCTGAACATGTTAATTTCATTAAGAAATACCAAACATTTGAACATTTTAATTCTCCTTCATCCTTTGCAAATCACATTCTATCTGAAAACCACTCTCGTGAACTTTTTAAGGTTGACTTACTGCATTTTTGTGATAAGGGTTATAGACTGAATTTGCTAGAAAGCCTTGAGATACATACAGCTCTTTTAGATGATAACATTAATTGCCTTAATGAACAACTTAGACCGTCTGAAAATTATGTTTTCCTTAGTCTCAAAAATAATATTTTGCTTTGAACTTGATTTTCTTTACTCTTTTTCTTCTTCTTTTCCTTTTTTCAAATTTGACATACAGACTTCATTTAATGTTGAATCTCATAGTTCTATGATACAGTACCTGGTTTAAGTATCTTTTCTCTTTTTTCTTTAGTTCCATGCACTTCTGCTTTATATCTGAGATGATATGTATTGTGATTAGTTGACTTTTGGTATTGAATGGTAGTGGTCAGTGTTGTCCATTTCAGTATAGTTTTCAAAATTTTTTGAAAATTTCCTGCATCCCATTATTTTAATGGAATTTAATTATGATTTTTACCCTAATTATTCCTCTATTATTTCTTTGTGGAATAATTTCTTGGTTGGAGGTTCCTTTTAAGAATTTCTATCCACATGGGAATGATGAGTTTCCATTTTTGGATCCTCATTTACTTCTAAATACTTTCACTGTAAAATGTAAGATGTTCACTTCTTTTAGAAGTTTTCTTTCAAAATTCCTTCACAATTTTAATTTCACTAAGATTAAATTGTATAAGCAACTCTTATTTTTGGGATTTGCTATTACTCCAAATATCTCCTCGATTTCAGTTTTTCCTGATATATTCCACTATATCCCCTATTTCTCCCTCCGGGAGTTAGACTTAAAAGTAACATTATTTTGTTCCCACTTTTTCCATATCGGTTTCTATATTTTGAGATGTTATAACAAATTCATTATTACCTCCTAATTATGTTTTAATCTTCTCTGTTTTCTTTTATCTCATGACATTTTATGGTAAGTTTTGTTTACTTATTATATTACTTTTGATAATGAAGTTTTCTCACTTTTTGTCTTGAATAGCAATTTAGTATTAGATTGTTTTGCGAAAAGTTTTGACTCTCTTTCATCCTGTCAGTATTAGCTATAATTTCCATAGTTATTTTTAAAACTTTGAATTTCTATTTCTTATAATATGAATTAATGTAAGTTCAACTTTAACTTTGTTAAATTTATTATATTTTTTTGATTTTTTATTATTTAAACAATATATTTGCAGTTTTATAGTATTATTATCAATGTTTATTCTTATAATATTGTTTGACATTTGATTGTTAAAAATGTTTCTATTCTCTGTATTATCAACTTGTCATTTTTATCAATTTGTGAGGAATTGGTATTGTATTGTAACTTGATACTGTACCTTTCAAGATCCTCTTTCTATTTTCTTGTAATTCTTTCAGCCTGATGATGGTCCTATAGGACCGAAACTAGTTGCAACGTTTAATAAATAGTTGTGGGATAGACTTTGAGTTTCCTTTGAACCTTTGTGTTTCAACCCACATTTGAGTTATGGATAGCTTACAAGATTTAAAATAAAATTGTTACTATGTTACTAAAGTACGTTAAGCGTTTAAAAAATTATGGTTTAAACCCGGACGGAAAGATTCAACAAGACAAACTAGAAGCTACGGTTTGTACACTAAGTTAATAAAAAATTAAAGTTAATAATTTGCTTAAAATTCGTTGAGATTGATTTTTAAGTGCTTAACTGCTTAACCGTTAAAGTGATTTATTACTGCACATTAGCTTATTACTTATTGTATTCTTGAAAAATATCAATAACGCAATTTCTTGTTGGGAACTGCAGCGTTGCCGAAGCAACACAGCAGAATGTATCTGAATAAAATAAAATGTATTTAATAAATTGATAGTGAATGTACTTTTTCGACATATAACGTTATTAAATACATTGGAATTAGGAGAATAAAAAGTTTAATAATACAATAAATGATCCGAAAGCATTTTTAAATTAGCTTTCGGATCTTGTATTGTAAATAACTACCTATTTGGCACTTTTTTTTTGTTACATTTACCTTTGGTACCATTTGGTGCCAAAGTGAGATGTATTGGAAACCATAACCGTTAGGAGTGAGCCAAAATAGGCCTCGGTTAGCGCCCCACTAAAATTGAACCAAACTTGCTTTATTACATCCACCTCAAACCATATGTAATTCGACTAAACTATTTATAGAATTATATATATTTTTCTGAATTTCGATTAAGGGCTAAACTAAAACAAAGTTATTATTTAATTGGTATACACATAAATATAATGATACTTATATTACAGAAATTAACACGCAGAACAAAACTTGAGTTTCTCTAGAAAAAGAGTTTTTATTTACAAAACTGAATATACGATGTAACAATATTGTTCCTCAATGGTGCCAATTTGTAACACTACTAGTTCCAAAAAGAGATCCCGGCTAAGAGACTCTCAAGGAGTGGTTCGACTCCAAGTTAATGCTCACTGTAGAAAGGATTGGTGGTATATAAGGGTTAAGGGCGCCACTATCTTTTAAACGTTACGAATAAACAACAGAAAATACACAAAAACTAAGGTGAAAAAGATAGAAACACCTTGTAGTTAGACTGAATTTGATAGCAAGAAAATAAACTACATTTAATATCAACCGCTGCACCCTTAAGACTTATAGTCCATGGGTATATAAATCAAACTGTGAGTAAAGAATATTTGTTTATTGATAAAAAATGGTAAATTGCCACAGGAATTATAAGTGGAAATGTATAAACGGACTTGACTTAATCTTTGGTATTTCGGTGATCCGGTGGGCTCGGTTAATCAACTGATGTTGTAGTTGGAGTATTGGCTGTTGGTGGTTGGTTCTTCATCAAAGGGACTGCTACTGTGGACTATATTTCTCCATAAAAAGGACTGCTACTATGGGCTATATTTCTTCATAAAAAGGACTGCTACTATGGGCTATATTTCTTCATAAAAAGGACTGCTACTATGGGCTATATTTCTCCATAAAAAGGACTGCTACTATGGGCTTTATTTCATGCTAGCGAGTATATTGCTCTCTACTAGCCTAGCGCTAGCGTAGCGGGCTGTATCCTCTGTGATACATCCAGATAAATGTATTTTCTGAGTCTCGTGAACGACTGGTCTCTAGGGGTGGTTTGATCGGAAAGAGAACGTACCGTGGCGTTTTGCTAATTTATAATGGTACTGACAAGGGCTTCCGGTTACGTTCGTTTGTAAGGGTTTTGTTTCGGGTACGTTCTGTTGTGGGGGTAAGTTTGACAGTGGTAAGGTTGTGTCTAATATACATTGGGTCGGAATTGATTTTAGGGTTCAGGGGGGGACGGTAAATTAACGAAAGGTAACATGGCGATAGACATGTTATAACGATTATAAAAGAATGCTAACTTCAAAAAGAGAAACGATATTTAATGTTCATACAATACAATTTAGCTAGAACTGTCTTTCTGACAATTAAATTCGAAATATTACATTTAGATACCTACTTAGCTACTACTTAAATAAAGAAATATATTTTCTTTGCATCACCCTTCCTGCGAAATAATTAAATTCAGAACTATAGTCTTTCCAATATTAATTGCTAAAATCCATTTAAAAGTATCATACAGACTATCAGTCAAGTGAGAGCTGGGTTTCGACGATACAGAGTGGATGTTTAACGGGAGAAATATGTCTTTTTCATGCCATTCTTTCTACTTTGAAGCCTAGTAAACTAACTCACTCTGTATGACACTTTTAAATGGGTTTCAGCAATTAATATTGGAAAGACTATACCTATATTTATTTTATTATTCTTTTTCAATATCGGGTATCGGAATTAACATGTTTGACTATGATTTTTTATGTCCAACATTTATTATATAATTTCGTATGGTCCAATTCTGATCTCAAATTTTTTCTATTTATTTTGTTGCCATTTTCCACAATTACTCTATCATTCACTTTAAAATTTAGGTTCCTACTTATCATTTATCTGTTTATTGTAATTATGTGACTTCATTGAATTTTCTAGAACTGTTTTCCTGTTATGAAACCAGTCTTTTTCAGAATTTTCTTTATTTAATTCATTTGGTAGGATTAGTGCCCTCTAGTAAAAATACTGGTGCAAATCCAATTACTTATGTTCAGTTTCGCTATATATATTTACACATTCCTATGCTATAGTTGCCCAGGTTGTTTTCTTTTGTCCTTCATTAATTATGCATCTGATTTTATTGACTAGAGTGTGGTTCAGCCTCTCATGCAGTCCATCCAAAGGCGAATTCACTGCCTATAATTGGTGTTTTATTTCTTAAAAAGTCTTTAAAATCCTTTGAGTTGATACCTGCATATTGATCCGAAAAAATCATACCAATATCTTCAGTTTCATCGATTTTTTTACATTCTAATAAAATAATTTGCATTTTGCGTTTTCGATGTTAAAATCTTTGCATATCTAGTATAATGGTTTACTAGAAGATGTAAGTATTTCTTTGTAGATCGGAAATCTCCAAAACCTCCTTGTATCGGTTGAAATTATTTCGAAAGGCTTTGTGGTTGGTCCCAATTGCCACATTAGACCGATCTTATTTTGCCCTCTTGATTTATTTTTCATACACACAGTGCAGCTTTTGCAAACATTCTTAATATTCCTTATTAGGTCATTGTTGTATAGAATGGATCAATCTTTCTTCCTATATGACATAAATTGTCATATTGTCGTATTGCTCACAACACAACCCCACCCAGCATTGTAACTGGGATAAGATAATTAGAGATGAAGTTATGATGCGGCCAGTCACGAGAGGCGCCACAATCAAATAAGCTACGGCTACATTGACGTTTTTCGTAGTGTGAATAAGGATATTTATTGGCCCTACCAACTGTCAAGTCAATTGCCAAGCCAATCAGAACTGTTCTGATGCGCGAACGCTGCATATGTAGTTGACTTTTTTGGCGCTGTTTGATTGTTTTATCCAATATATTATTACTTGGTGTATAAAAATGGAAACCATCACCCGCAAAAACAAAAAAAATGCTGCGTCCCAGGATGTATTGATACCACCAGTACTCAGTATCGCTTCCCGAATCCCAAAAATGAATTGGATATGTTTCAAATGTGGTTAAATGTAATAAAAAGTGAAAGACTAAGTCATATGACTGCAGAAACTATTTTTAACAACGTGCGTGTTTGCGAAAAACATTTCAATGATAATGATAAAGTTAAAATAGGAAAAAGAGGTGTGAAGAGAACAGCGATTCCAGCTTTGATTTTATTAGGTAAGATAATCTTAAACTACTATAAAGTTGGTAATCCAAAATTTAATTTTAAATATAATAATTTGTATTACTCAAAAAATATTAGGCTCGACTTTACTTTAACGCACGCAATAAAAATGGTCATGTCTCAGTTGGCGCATACGCAGAATAAAAAAGTTACGGATTATTTAATTTTTCTATGGGGATCAAACATTAGATATATAAGGTCAAAAAACAACAGTAAATTGAACTGCCGACAATATCTCAGTGATTATATTCCAACTTCACCTGCAACGGTCCGAGTTCAAATCTCGGATAAGGAAAAAAATTAAAAAATTTTTCCTTGTATAGCCACGAGCTACTCTAATTCTCTCATATATCATCTCTTACAGTTTGGATTTGAATTTAAGGTTTGGTAGGTTAGGTTGGGTTAGGTTAGGTTAGGTTGGGTTAGGTTAGGTTAGGTTAGGTTAGGTTAGGTTAGGTTAGGTTAGGTTAGGTTAGGTTAGGTTAGGTTAGGTTAGGTTAGGTTAGGTTAGGTTAGGTTTGACTTGATTGTTTCTGCTGGGATGAGTGAATTTACATTTAACGGATGTTTTAATTAAAGGTTAGGGACGTTATTTATATATTATTTCGCATTCTCCATAGAATTATAATGGGAAATTAAAAAATTCATAACTTTTTATTCTGCGCATGCGCCAACTATGAGGGGTGTCGATCGACTCAGCTCGTAGAGTACTATCGATTGGCATGTCCCATAACCATATCTATCGCGTTCGTTAAAGTAAAGCCCTACTTATTATTGTATTTTATACCATTTTATTTTCATTTTCTATGAAAATGGTAATATCATTAAACAAGTATATAAGATTTTGTTATGTAATAAAATAATAAATAATATCTTCCAAATCACTTCGTATTTTTATCCTCCCAATCCCTCAAACCACAATAGGTTCATTCAAGCAGCATTTAAATGTGGTTTCAAACCGTTTGCAACGTGCTCAGAAAGGAAATTTTATTGAATATTAGTCCCATGCGCACGTTTAAAACCATTTGCTACTAAATTTGACTGTTACATGAACAAACCTTATTAATTAACTAGTTAACGAATTTTTTAATTTTACTGCCTATCTTCAAATCGTTATGCGGCCAGTCACGAGAGGCGCTAGCAACTGTATCCCTACTTCTTCACACAGAAGTTGCAATGCTAAGTGGGGTTGTGTTGTGGTATTGCTTTTCAAAAATTCTATGCAAAATCCCTCTGATAAGATAATTTTATTCCTTTTTTTTCTTTTGTGGTAACATCCTTTCTTACTATAATATTTTTTTGTCAACTGATTCAACTGTTTTTCTGAATTTTCATTTGGTTTCAAAACTGGGTTTCTACTCAGACAATCAGCTTCTAGTTATTTTTCCCTGGGAGAATTTAACTTTAAAATCATATTGAGATAAATAATATATCAATTCTCCCAGTTCCTCATCCGTTCTTGATTTAATGTTCATGTTTTCTAATGGTTTATGGTTCGAAAAAACAGTAAATTCTTTCCCTATCAACAGATGTCAATACTTTATACATTCTGTGATAGCTAGGCATTCCAAGTGTAACGCTTTCTTCCTTTTTTGAACTGCATTTAATTTTTTTGGAAAAAGAAGTAACAGACCTTAATACTGCCTCAATTCCCTGCAAACTTGCGCCTGTATAATTGGTAAATTTTATTGCTATTTTTGGAATATATTTATGATAAAAGTTTATTTTCTGTAGTAATATCACAAGAGAGTGAGAATAAATTGAAAATAATTCGACAGATTTTAGAAAACTTGTTGCCAGGCAATAGACACGAGAGCCCGAAGGGCTCGAGTGGCTATTGCCAAATGGCAACAAGTTTGAGAAAATGCCTGGAGAATTATTATCTAATTTATCGAACTCTCGTGTGGTATTCGATAGATTATTTTTTGACGTTACAATCAAAATCACTTTTAGAAAATAATTTGACGGATTTTGTTCAAACCTGTTGCCAAATAATTGGAATTGTTTCCAAATCGACGCGCTGCTTATCATGGTATTCTTACATGCACTTTCAATGATTATATTATTTATTTGATTCACTGAAACGTCTGGGATTCATTTTACGAATTTCTTGAAAATTTATGACAGACGCGTCAGATCAAGAAAATACGTTGTCATTTGGTTGTCATTCAATAAAAACAATGTACCTTGAATTATTCTCGCTAGAATAATGTAAGTAGATTATTCCCACTATACTAATGTTTTGATTTGCTAGAACGTATATGAATTACTAAAATTGAAAATGTCTATTGGTTTCGAGAAACGTCAAAAAATAATCCCTAAAAATTTTCTTACATTCTTTTGTGACTTTGGAACTGGGAATTTTTTTATTGAAATTAGATTGTCTTTTAATGGTGTAACAGAATTATTGTGAATGATGTGACCCAGATATTTTACTGAATCAGCTGCCAATGTACACTTCGAAAATTTTAGTCTGAAACCTTCACTTTGTAATGCTTCAAATACTTGTGTTAAATGCTGCAGGAGTTCTGGGAAAGATTTCGAGAGAATCAATATGTCACCTATAAAGTTTACTGTAAATACTGAAAGTTTATGTGTCCTGAATATATTGGACAATATTCTTTCAAAACTTGCTGGCGATGTCTTAAGTCCAAATGGTAAACAAGTCCATTGAAAATGTCTATCTGAAACAAGCAGAGGTATTGAAAATCGATACAAAACCTTGTTTTTTATTTTCATCTCTTTTATAATGTCACTGGTGCTGCAAACGGAATATATGATTCTTCTATCGGAATTTTTTAGTCAAATATGTACACTTTTATTCTTGATAGGTAATTGTAAAATATCTATAACCTGCAATAGATTATTATGAAGTATTGATCTAAATAGTAATTTAATTTTGGTAAAATCCCAGCAACATTACTTTGATTTTTTGTGATAGAAAACATAAGGTAATATTACATTTGCAGTAAAATTTTCAGTGCTTCGAAATATATTTTCAGCTAGATATGTATGTTAAATAGTGTGGCAGTTTTTCTAATTTCAAAGTTATCAGTCCAAAATGAATAACAAAATCTTGTGGAAGAAAATGAGTCAAACATAATTTAGCATTTTTCCCTGGCAGAAATTATTTCCTTTTCATAGCATTTTTAGTGAAAACCCATTTTTTTGGAAAACTAAAATACAAATAAGTATGTACAGATACAATTTTGAGAGAATAAATCTTAAATAGGATTTTATTAGCCCCGGTTATTCCAATACAGATACAAACAAGTCTTTGTATCTTCCTCATTTTGGTCTTAGCTGAGACGTGTTCCATTTTTGGCCACCAAACCATAGATGCAGAGGTTACCTTGGAAATAACTACCATTTTGTACAGCCAATGTATCATTCCTGATCTGAGAGAGAAGGTCCAGTCTATGTCCAGAAAAGAGGTTTGGCAGGACCTCTTTATTGTCTAGCACATTTTTAACTCTTCTAGCGAGTTGGATTTACCAGCTTTATAGGCATATTGATCTCGGTATATTGGTCTTGTTGCCAAAATACGGTCCCTAATGTATCTGTCGAGGAGTTTTCCAGTCTTTAGTACGAATGATAGACTGATTGGTCTCAGAGCTTTAGGCGTTTTCTGTCCAGATTTTCCAGGTTTTGGAATAAATGTAGTTCTGATACGTCTCCAGGTATGGGGGATATATCCTAGATCAAAATTTGCTCTGAATAACCCGCATAACCTGTGATATCAAGGATACCCTCCTCTTTGGAGTAATATTGGATAAATCCTATCAGGTCCCAGTCCCACATAGTATGCGGATCAAAATATATATGTCTGTGATCTGAGAAGCTTGTAACCCTTTTTAGTCCCAAAAAGGCAGGGAGCCAATTTGTAACTAAATAACTCTCCAAAAGAGATCCCGGCTAAGAGACCCTCTCCAGGGGGTGGTTCGGCTCCAAGTTAATGCTCACTATAGGAAGGATTGGGATGTATAAGTAATAAGAGCGCCACTATCTTTTGAACGCTATCGATTAAGCAAACAAACTACACAAAAACTAAGGTGAGAAAGATAGAAACACCTTGTAATTACTTTAATCAAACAACAAATAAAGAAGCTACTTGAAATAAAGACCGACCACGCTAACCCTTAAGACTTATAGTCTAAGGTATATAAATGAAACTGTTTTTTTTTAATTGATTATTTATTAAAAGTGTAAGTGCTTGCTGATAATGAACTGGAGTTGTAAAAAGTGGACTAGGTTTCTGTGCTGTCTAGGAGGGCGGCTTCAGCTACTTCGTGGAGAGATGAAAGTTTTTTAAAGGTTCTGGCTGCTTGGGAT
This sequence comes from Ophraella communa, assembly GCA_035357415.1. Classification (NCBI taxonomy): domain Eukaryota; kingdom Metazoa; phylum Arthropoda; class Insecta; order Coleoptera; family Chrysomelidae; genus Ophraella; species Ophraella communa. The sequence goes on from CM068995.1 coordinate 20,319,090, forward strand.
GTAATAGTTTTCTTAACAGCTCAGGAGTGGTTTAAAGGACTGTCTTCACATAGGCACTTTCCAAAAACGGTAACTGGGCTCTAAATTAGCTATAACTTGACTCCAACTTAGCGGTAACTTGATTCCAGCTTAGCGGTATCTTAGCGATAACTTGACTCCAACTTAGCGGGTTGTATCTTTCAACAACCAAAAAGGAAATTCACAAGATGAGGTACTTTAACGTTTTTCTTCAGACTCTTCAGTAGGCCTGTTGGTCGATGAAAGGAGATATGGTTGCCTTACGGGTCTTTAAATAGTCTTGCTCAAAACGGAAATCGTGTTTGTGTCATTTGTTAGAAGAAATGCGTTCGTTATTCAATTGCAAGCGAGGGACGCGTTCTTTGATTGGCCTCGTTCAAACAGATAAATAGTTAGCGTCTATAAGGGGTGTCTCGTGTACAGTAGCATTAACAGTGAGTCGGGGTCGGTTTTAACGGTAATAATAGCGGTATCGTTTACGGTCGGTAATAGTGCAAGGTGACATGACGATAAACATGTTACACCCCCTCTCCTCCGGAAAAATGGTTCGAAGAAACATTTTTCTGAGTGAAGAAATGTGAATGAGATAGCAGCAATAAGTGTCATTGAAAGTAGTAGCAGAAAGGTGGCGATAACGGAATAACTAGAAAAAAAGGTATTAACGCCCATCTATGTTTTTATGGTAACAATAAGGTTCGGTTTGTGACGTTTGTGCTTCTATGTCAGCGTAAGATACATAAAACCATAAGTTTCGACAAAATGCTGGAACCATAAATGCTCAAAAGCGAGTAATTCCAGGCAATTCGAAACGGACAAAGCGCACACTGAGAACGAAAGGGCAAAACGACAAAAAAAAATTCTCAGCGCAAGCCAACGACAAAATAAAGAAGTGTTTCGCAGCAAAACTGGAATTTTAAATGTGCAGAGCAAAGTAATTCCTGAGAGTGCGAAACAAGATGTCCCTGGGGAGAGAAATCATTTGAAACAGGATAAGTACTGCCAGCCTAAAATTTACAAAAAATGAGCCCAATTGTGACTGAGTAAAAAATACAGATTTGTCATATTGACGTCACCACGGGTGAATTACTATTTTACCAGCCAACAATTGTTCGGCAGAGCGACAACACTTACAGTATTCCACACGGAGCATACGACAACAAAAAAAGCAAACAAAAGTCACAATGCGGCAACGCAAAAAAAGGTAAGGTAGGGCAAAAACGGTACGTAGATATGGACGTTATATACGACGATAAAAACAGCAAATAATGGAAAGATTAATCACGGTCGAGATAATAGCGAGAGAGGGTAAGGATGGTTTACGATGGTGTGGCGAAAATTAGGATTGGCATTTATTGAATAATTGGGCAGAAGGATTTTAATGTATACAGATGGTGTAGGAGATTACACGTGATATCCGCTAACAGGAGTTTTAATTCGGCAACATGTGTTTGAATACGGCAACAGAATACTGATAAGATAGAGGACAAGGTACTGTAGACTAAATAAAGAAATTACTATAAAGGCGAAAAGAAAGGTACAGAAACGTAGGTGAAGAATGAAAGTAAAGATACTAAGCAGTCGTTTTTCTCAAGCCTATTATGTTTATAAACCAAGCGCAAGCCGCAACTCGGCAGAGGCCAACCCAGCTCGATTGGGGCCTAACGTCTTACAACACGTCAATCGATGACTCTACGTTAGTTACACTAATAAAAATTATTTCGTTCTTTGTTTGAGGGACGGTTAGAAGACTCGGGATATCATAAAAAAATATATATAAAACAAAAAAGGGGAACCAAAAATTTGCATGACGTAAAACCAGTTTAAGTATGATGACTCTTTCACGGTGGCTATCCGGGGTTTTTTATGTTTAAACAGAATGACTAAAATGCGGGGTAAGAATAGGATCCGTTTTGTCCGGAGAACGGTATAAACTCCAATGTAGCTTGGTCTACTTCCTTTTCTACGCGGAGGGTAATCAATGGTGAACCAAGTTGAGTATGGGTAAACAAAATAAACAGTAAAGTGAATGGAAGAAGAAAGAGAACTAAAACTAATGGTTTTGAACTAAAACTAAAAATGGTAATGGACCGAAAGGACTAAAAAGATAGTACACTGAACTAAGCTGTCTTTATATTGTCTTAATTGTTTTGTGTTTGGTCAAAATCGTCAGGTAAGTTTTGAATTTGAATGACGTAAAACCAGTTTAAATATGGTCTAACTGGGGACGAGAAGCTCCTATTAGTATTTTCCCTGGCAAGAAGACCTATTACAATTCTGCGCTTTTGTTCAACAGTGTCCGGAACAGAAAAATGTTTTATCTTGATTTCATAACATAGCTCAAAGGTTTTTAAATAATTAGCCTGCATTTTGAACATAATACTCAAACGACAAAGACAAAAGGTAAAGTATATGAATACAACAACATCAACAATCAACAGTAACAAAAGCAGGCAAGTATCCAAACTCCAAATGAATTATCGATGTGTCGAACCGAATAGACGTACTTTTGTATCCTGCTACTTTTAAAGTTAAATACTAAAGAAAATATTAAACGTAATATGTCTAAATTTGGTGCAGTGTTATAGTTGCTTGTAATCTTTTACATAGTATATTAGTGAGGCTCCAGATTGGACGGAAACTGTAAGTTTGTTAAATTCCTTTTTTATTCATAATGCCTTTGCCTACTCGTGCTACTAGTAAGAAGGATGAGGATGAACTACACACATTAGTTAAAACTTTAGTCACGAAGTTGTGCTCTTCAGAAGATTTTCTCACTAATATTTCTAACACTATTACTGCAACGATAGAAGAAACTTTTTCAAAAAAAATGGAGGCCTTAGAAAACGAAAATAAACTCTTTTGTTCTAAATTAAAGAAGCAAGAGGCAATAACTCAATCATTAATAAAAAATCAAGAAAAGTGTGAACAGCAGTTAAAGTGGAAAAATATCATAATTCACGGAATAAATGATAATTCCGATAGTTGTTTTGATATTGTTATCAATCTTTTTAGAGACAAAATGAAACTGAATATAAGATCGTAGTAACATAGACTCTTGTTTTCAACTGGGAAAGGTTGTTAAAAATAAACGATCAATTATGGTCAAATTTTCTTCTATGTACTATAAAGATTTGATCTATAGCAATAAAAAAGTTTTAAAAGGATCTGGTGTCACTATTCAAGAAGACTTAATGCCAAATGACCAGAAGCTAGTTAAGCTCGCAATTAAAAAAGTTGGAGATAAAGGGAATGTTTGGTCTAACTTTGGAAATATTTTTGCTAAGTACAGGAATGCATCAGATACCATCTTCAAAATACGCTGCGAAAATGATATTGCCAGCCTCGAGTGATATTTTCTTAATTGACTTTTTAAATTAATTTCGTTTATTTAAATTCATTGTGTACTCTTTTTTTATAAATAACTACGTTTCCTTTAATTTATTATTTTTTTACTAATGATGTTTATTTTCACAGTAAAGTAAAGCAATTCATTTGTATTATTTTATATTACTAATATAGTTAAGGTAGCAGGTGCAATTTAACTGACACCGCTTCAAGGTAGATACCATATTCTACTAACAATTGTTTTTTCGGGTTGTTTATTTTATTTTTATCTATTTTATCTTTTGTTACTGGTAGCTTTTTCTATATGATTGGTGGCTTTTGTTTTGGATGTTTAAATGTTAGATCAGTTGTTCCTTCATTACATGACATTAAATTTTGTAACATGATATGTTAACTAAAAACGTAGTATTTTTAAATTAATTATATGGCTAACACTAACACCATCTATTGTATAGAGTTCTTAACATGTTAATTATTATAAACGATTCCTGTCAATAATTCCAACTTTATACACGATCTTTAATGTGGCTTAGTCCAATACCTTAAACCACGATTCATTCTTTTATTGTCATTGGTGTTATACACAGGTATGTTTTTTGATTTTTATTTTTGGTAAAAGATTTTAAATATAATTTCTATAAATCTTGACAGTACCTACTATATAATCAGATGAGAATTTTCATATTAATAATTATTTCAAGTATATTTTGAGGGCAATTTAAAAGTAATAATTGTAAATTTTTTTATAAAAAAAATACAAAATGGCGAGTTGAGTACTTTTTTTGGAATTCTAATTGTTATATTAATTTATCTTTTGTTACTACTGTATTTTCTGTCATATATCCTAATGATAAATGTAAATTTCGGAATACGCTGTTTTGTCCTTTTTGTACGGAAAAAAAATTAACGAACACGTGGCTGATGCTGACAATTTTTCACAGCATTGGAATATAAAATACCAAAGACGTTACAAAAGTTAAAAGACGTTACAAATTTCAAGTTAAAAGAAGTTACAAATTTCGAGTCAAAAGACGTGACAAATTTCAATTTAAAAAACACTACAAATTCCAAAGATACTACAAATTTCAAAGACATTACACTAATTGGTTCTACATTGGTGGACGGTTCATCAGACCAACCCTTCACTGGACGAGCCCTCTCCTGGATCAACCAACGGATCCTATGTAAAAAAACCACAGACAGCTGTCTCGTTTTTCTTCATTTCTTAAACGTAAAATATAAAAATCATTTTAGTATCGTCAACTGTATTAGAATAAGTTTTTGTAAAGAACTGTTTGCGGATTATTTTTTTGTAACGTATTCTCAATTTCATTCATTTAAGCACCAAGGAAATCTATTTATCTTTTGGTACATTTTCATATTTTTGGTACATTTTCATTTTTTTATCTTCATAGACAGTTTTTTTCTGACATCTTTCTGTCATCTTATGATACTTATTTAAATAACAGCTTAAAACAACTTTCTTCAGTAGTATCATAAAAAATAAAAAAATTTCAGTGGCGCCCTTATAATTTCTTAAAGAAACAAATATTGTACTATTGTCAGAGCTAATGAACTTACTCACCCCTAGCCGAGGTATTTAACTATAATAATTTTTGCTGTGATAAACATTTATAAATTTTGTTAATTATTGAAATATCTTTTACAATTAATTAAAGACGAAATTAAGATTAATGTTTGTTTTATTGCAAATTACATTTTTTTCTTTTGGTATATAGTTATTTTTTAAAAGTTAACTAAATAATTTTATAAAATCACTCTCAACATTTAAATCATATCACAAATTGACGCACAACGTAATAATAATGGTTACAAATTGTCGCCCAACGACCAACTAATATTACAAATTGGCGCCCAACGTGGGGCCCGTGTTCCTTCGAATAATCGTAAAGATGTTCTTAAAATGTTTCATGATGATGTCTCAGGTAGTCACTTAGGTATTTCAAAAACTATCTCTCGGATATCTGAATTGTATTATTGGCCCAAACTTCGTACAGATATTTATCGTTATGTTCAGAAATGTAAAATATGTTCTTCATGTAAAAGTACAAATTTGCCGAAAGCTGGTGTGATGGGTTCCTATAAGAATATAAATTTTCCTTTTCAATGGTTAAGTGCAGATATAATTGGATGTTATCCTAGATCCAAACAAGGTAATCGATACGCACTAGTAGTTACAGATTGGTTCACAAAATTTTGTTTTGTTCACCCTATGCCTAAAGCAACCGCATCTAGTATAGTAAATTTTTTGGAAAATCATGTTTTCTTAATTTTTGGGGTTCCTCAGGTCATGTCTTGCGATAATGGTTTTCAGTTTGTAAGTAAAGAGTTCAAAAAGTTAATGGAAAAATATAAAGTTCAAAAGATATTATATAATGCTAATTATCATCCACAAAGTAATCATACAGAGAGAACAAATAAAGTCATAGTAACCGCTCTTCGTTGTTATATCCATGAAAATCACAAAAACTGGGATGTATATATTCATCAGGTAGCTCAAGCTATTCGAACTGCTACTCATGAAGTAACGGGATACTCCCCTGCGTTTCTGAATTTTGCTAGGAATGTACCACTTTCTGGTGATTATTACGGTAAAGTTGCAGACAATGCCAATAATATTGTATCTATAGAGGAGAAATCACAACGGTTACAGGATGTACAAACTTTGCCTAAATTATTTGTTGACGTTCGTAAAAAACTGAAGGATGCTTATCTTAGAAATGCAGAATATTATAATATGCGGAAACGTGATGTTGAGTTTCATGTAGGTGATAGGTTGTGGAAGAAAAATTTTGTACTATCTTCTAAAGTAAATAATTTTGCTGCAAAATTTGCGCCTAAGTATATTCCTTGTGTGGTTAATAAGGTGATTTCTAAGCTTGTGTATAACTTAAAAGATCTCGAAGGAAATAATTTGGGTAATTTTCACATTTCCGATCTTAAACAAAATTTTTCAGACTTTGATAAAAATTTACCGGGAGACAACGATAATGACAACAATTTAGAAGACAAATCAGACAATAATGAAGACACAAACTCAACCGACACTGAGTAAACATATACTTAAACATAATTTTTTTTGTGTTTTCGGATGTAGTGAATGTGCAGAAGGTTTGGAGATGATGAATGTTGTTCTTAGGATATGTCATAGCCACTGTGGATGCTAACGGCCCCTTTCCAAGTTCAAAGGTTCTCATTACCTAGACTTCCTCGTCATTTTATTATGTTTGAATTATCAAAAATTTATTCATTTAATGTGATGTCTTCGATGGTTGTTGTTAGTTCGCTGTGTTTACCTAGTCATTATTTTTTTTTTACTTTATCAGCATATGATGTACCTATTTACTTTAATAACAGTTAACTTATTCTATCTTACCATATTATCTTTCTTATCTTATGGAGCGTTTTTTTTCTTGGGCTATGTTTCTCATAGAATACATTTTGGACAAATTTATATTAACTCTGTCGCGCATATGTTTTAAAATTATCTTATCTTAGCTTATCTTAGCTTATTTAGCTTGTTCTGGGAGCAAGTTAATGAACTTTTGGGTGGAATATTTTTGATGTATCAAGCCAATTTGGCATATCAGGATATATTGATTTTTTTTTTCTTCCTTTAAAAGGTTCATATACCGTGTTTTGTATCTTATACGCTAATGTGTATTAGATTTATCGTACCTAGAGTCATTTTTATAATGCATGCTGTATTTATTCTGTCGCGTACGGGTTTAAGTACCTTTGGCAGTATACAGTGTGAATGTCTACTGGGTTATCTTATCGTATCTGTATGTGTATACAGATTTTCTTTAGCTAGGAAATGGTAAAACATATGTGAGTTTTGTTTTTATGGTTCAAGTATTTAATATGAGAAAGTACAATTTATATAGCTCTAAAGTATAATTTTTGGTAACTTTTTGGTAATTTTTAAATAGGTATATTTTTCACTGACTGTATTATTGGTCATTTGATGATGTAAAAACTATATAAAACTTTTCTTATCTATTGTAACTTTATTTAATACCGATTTTCACCTTATCTAATACCGATTTTCAACTTATCTAATACCGTTTGCGACTTTATTTAGTACAGATTTTGACTTTTACGGTTTTTTTGTTTCTTTCCGATAGAAAAAAGGTACTACCGATTATGTCATCCATATCTTGCAATAGTTAACCTCATGACGGGTTTTTGGAAGTTTTATTCCTTTCTTGCTAAAAAAGGTCTTATTTGTTTTTTAATTAATAATTTTTGTATTTTTTTTAAGGCCTGGGTGGTGTGGAAACACATCACACAGTACCATTAATTACTTTGTTTTTGTAACGTAGAGTCCAATTTCAGTTGGCAACTTAATTGCTGGGTGTAGGTGGCTCGCCCGAGACTTGTCCCACTTTTTATAGGCCAATTTTGTCTAAAGTTCGTTTATGTTATCTTTCCTAATTTTCTAACTTTTTCTTTTTTTCTTTCCTTCTCTATCTGATGATTATTATCTAACACATTTCTTCTTTCTTTTCTCTTTTCTTTCTAACTTTTATTTTTTTTACTTTTCCTTTCCGTTTCCTTTACTAGTTTTGTTTTTTTTCTATCTGTGTTTTTTTTCTCTTCTCTGCTGTCTTTGTGGTTATTGCATTTGATTGCAGTATTTTCTATAAACGAATCGCCAGAGCACGAGGCCATCTCTCTAATATGATTTGGCGCAACTCTGGAATGGTTACTTTTATAAACAAGTAACGAATACAGATACTGATGCGATGATATCATTTGACTATTCCTTCAATCCCTTACATAACTTCAATATTTTCCTGTTTTATTTTTTTCTTCGTAATTCCTTATAATCCTTATTTTTTGTATGACTGTTTTACTTAGACTTTTGTTGAAGAACTTATCTAATAGTGAAAAAAAAATTTGCCTTCAGCTACATTTTTTTATATCGAGTAGAGGGGGTGTAACATATGTTAACTAAAAACGTAGTATTTTTAAATTAATTATATGGCTAACACTAACACCATCTATTGTATAGAGTTCTTAACATGTTAATTATTATAAACGATTCCTGTCAATAATTCCAACTTTATACACGATCTTTAATGTGGCTTAGTCCAATACCTTAAACCACGATTCATTCTTTTATTGTCATTGGTGTTATACACAGGTATGTTTTTTGATTTTTATTTTTGGTAAAAGATTTTAAATATAATTTCTATAAATCTTGACAGTACCTACTATATAATCAGATGAGAATTTTCATATTAATAATTATTTCAAGTATATTTTGAGGGCAATTTAAAAGTAATAATTGTAAATTTTTTTATAAAAAAATACAAAATGGCGAGTTGAGTACTTTTTTGGAATTCTAATTGTTATATTAATTTATCTTTTGTTACTACTGTATTTTCTGTCATATATCCTAATGATAAATGTAAATTTCGGAATACGCTGTTTTGTACTTTTTGTACGGAAAAAAAATTAACGAACACGTGGCTGATGCTGACAATTTTTCACAGCATTGGAATATAAAATACCAAAGACGTTACAAAAGTTAAAAGCCGTTACAAATTTCAAGTTAAAAGAAGTTACAAATTTCGAGTCAAAAGACGTGACAAATTTCAATTTAAAAAACACTACAAATTCCAAAGATACTACAAATTTCAAAGACATTACACTGATTGGTTCTACATTGGTGGACGGTTCATCAGACCAACCCTTCACTGGACCAGCCCTCTCCTGGATCAACCAACGGATCCTATGTAAAAAAAGATAAGTCGACCAACGTAAATGCATTTATAATATTATACAGCTGTCTCGTTTTTCTTCATTTCTTAAACGTAAAATATAAAAATCATTTTAGTATCGTCAACTGTATTAGAATAAGTTTTTGTAAAGAACTGTTTGCGGATTATTTTTTGTAACGTATTCTCAATTTCATTCATTTAAGCACCAAGGAAATCTATTTATCTTTTGGTACATTTTCATATTTTTGGTACATTTTCATTTTTTTTATCTTCATAGACAGTTTTTTCTGACATCTTTCTGTCATCTTATGATACTTATTTAAATAACAGCTTAAAACAACTTTCTTCAGTAGTATCATAAAAAATAAAAAGATTTCAGTGGCGCCCTTATAATTTCTTAAAGAAACAAATATTGTACTATTGTCAGAGCTAATGAACTTACTCACCCCTAGCCGAGGTATTTAACTATAATAATTTTTGCTGTGATAAACATTTATAAATTTTGTTAATTATTGAAATATCTTTTACAATTAATTAAAGACGAAATTAAGATTAATGTTTGTTTTATTGTAAATTACATTTTTTTCTTTTGGTATATAGTTATTTTTTAAAAGTTAACTAAATAATTTTATAAAATCACTCTCAACATTTAAATCATATCACAAATTGACGCACAACGTAATAATAATGGTTACAAATTGTCGCCCAACGACCAACTAATATTACAATTTATAATAGAAAACAACTCATTTGATGTATTTTTCATTTGTGAAACCTGGTTAAATAACAATATAAATGATAATGTGTTAATGATAAATAATTATAATTTATACAGGTTCGATCGTAAGATAAAAGGTGGAGGTGGCATTATAATTTATATTAAAAATAAATTCACTAGTCGTGTAATAGAAAGCCATGCATCATCGTTTGAACAACTTTGGATTGAAACTAGAATAAATTGCAAAACATTTGCTCTAGGTGTAATTTATAACGCTCCTGATAATAATTTAAACGTTTTTTTAAATGAGTTTGAGGATTCATTAAGTCTTATTTATCCTTGTGTAGATGAGCTTGTGTGTACTGGCGACTTTAACATCAACTTGTTGTTTTACTCCAACAATGCAGTAAAATTTTCTTCAATTTTGTCCTCCTTCAGCCTTGATCAAATTATCGACGGTCCCACGAGAATTATGGGAAATACTGAAAGTTTGGTGGATTTCATTTTACTCGTAATAAATTAGTATCTTCCAAAGAAATTGTTGATGCCTCTCACATTTCAGACTATTCACTAGTGACGTGTAAATTAAATATTGAAGTTATTGAATCAGGTCCGCAATTTGTCGAATACCGCAATTTTAAATATTTTAATGAAAACGATTTTCAGAGAGATTTGTACAACATTCCATTTTTCCAAATTTTTGATCAAGATAGTGTCGATGAAAAGGTATCATTTCTAGGTAATAATTTGTTAAATTTATTTGATAGGCATGCTCCAATAATTAGATCAAGAGTCAATAAGCCAAAAGCTCCTTGGCTAACTGGCACAATAAAGGACATGATTCAGTTAAGAAATAAATCCTTGGCTAAGTATAGAAGAACTAAACGTGATGCTGATTTTCGTTTTTACAAAGATATGAGCAATTATATAAACAGTGCAATAAAACGTGAGAAAAAAGCATTTTTTACATCACAACTTCAATACAAAAATCCTAAGCAAATGTGGCGCACGTTAAAGCAAAATAAAATCATCTCCAATAAAAACGTGGATATCCCAGATAAGTTTTTATTAACTCAGTTTCTGTAATCGAACCTCATCAGAATCTGTTTCAATACTACAGGGATAACTCTTTAGGTACATCTAAACTTGAATTTAAAAAAGTTAATGATCTTTTCGTTTATGAGACGATCTCTAAAATATTTTCAAATGCTATGGGCTGCGATAATTTAAATATAGCATTAGTAAAACTATGCTGTCCTTTTATTATTGAATATATTACCCATATTATAAATTTCTGTTTGACAGAGAAACTATTCCCAACGTTATGGGGTAGTGCTGTGGTTAAAGTGCTTCCAAAAAAATCAAACCCAACTGAATATAAAGATCTGAGGCCAATTAGTATCTTGCCAGTACTCTCTAAGGTATTTGAACGTGCTGTAGAAATGCAGCTCGTAAAACATGTGGAACATTTTAATATCTTGCCTAATGTTCAATCTGGATTTAGAAAAGGTTACAGCTGTACAACAGCTCTACTTCATGTTGTGGATGATGTAGTTAGAGCAACGGATAAGGGTCATTGTACCGCTTTAATTTTGCTGGATTTCAGCAGGGCATTTGACACTATAAACCATAATTTATTATTAGCATTTTTGCAATATATTGGTTTGTCTCCTTCAGCTGTTGCTCTTTTCAAAATTATTTTTCGGATAGAAATCAAAGGGTTCTGATTAACGGTACATTTTCTGATTATCTTCCTTTGCAGCGTGGCGTTCCTCAAGGTTCAATCTTAGGACCAATCTTATTTGCGATTTATTCATCCAATCTTATTAAATGTATAAAACATTGCCAAAATCATTTTTATGCAGATGATAGCCAAATTTATTATAGCTTCTTGCCTGAAGATGTTGAAAATGCATGTGCAATCATTAATAATGATGTATATAATTTTGTAAAGAGCGCAACTGATCATGGCTTGTTAATCAATACATCAAAATCCAATGTCTTGTTATTTGGCCCTAAATCAAAAATTGATACCGTCAGTCAAAATTTTCATATTTCAATTAACGGTCAATCCATTCAAGTAAGAGAGGAAGCAAAGAGTCTTGGAGTTATACTAGATCGTAATCTTAATTTTGAAACTCATGTAAATATTTTAATTCAGCGTGCTTATTGTTCGTTAAAATTAATTTATGGTTTTAGGTTTTACCTACCCTTAAAAGTTAAACAGCTTTTGTGTGAAACACTTGTATTATCTAAATTTAATTATGCAGATTCTCTTTACGGCCCATTTCTTACTAATATTCATAGGAATAAGATACAGAAAGTCCAAAACTCATGTTTGATGCTAATTTATGGAATAAGAAGACGCCAGAGAATTTATAATAAGTTAAAAGACTCAGGTTGGTTAAATATGGAAGATAGAAGACTTCTACACTCTGCTACTCTTTATTTCAGAATAATCTCTGACAAAACGCCAGCCTATCTACACAGAAAAATTACATTTCGTACAGACGTCCATAACATTAATGTCAGATATAAGGGAACCCTTACTCCGCCAGCATTTAGAACTGAATTTTTTAGACGTTGCTTCAGTTACCAAATTTGCCATGTTTACAACAATATTCCACAGGAACACAAAGCATCTAGACTTACTTCATTTAAAAAGAAATTTAAAACGTTTTTATTAAATATCCATCATCTATGAAAAAGCTACCCACATACACATATTTTGTTATACCTTCTTTACTTTTTTGAAGGTTTACTAATTGTAATTTCTTCCTTGATTAGCAGTAGTTTACTCTTTTTTTTTTCTCTTTCCTGTATTTTTTATGGGTTAAGTGGAAGAGCAAGTTAACGGTTAGGTTTACCTAGCCGTTAAATTGAACTTCGCCCTTTGCTCTTATTTAATATTATTGTTAATTTTGTAATTATTTTTGTGGGGCAATAAAGACAATAATAATAATAATAATAATAATAATAATAATAATAATAATAATAATAATAATAATAATAATAATAATAATAATAATAATAATAATAATAATAATAATAATAATAATAATAATAATAATAATAATAATAATAATAATAATAATAATAATAATAATAATAATAATAATAATAATAATAATAATAATAATAATAATAATAATAACTCTAAGATCTAACAAGAGAAACCCAAAATCCGAATTACTGATTCCAACTAAGCATAGAGATAACTATCAGATAGCTAAATCTCAAATGGACCTAAAAGTCAACGAACAGGTACTCAAAACTAAAGAAAACAGGATAAGAAAAAAAATCAAAAAGCCAAGATCAGCATGAGCAGGTGTCTGAAATAACAGTAATAATCCAAACCGGCAGCAGCATTAATCCAAGTCTCAAAAGTGTACAGAAATAAAAAAATAGAAAATCAATACTCAAATGAACATATAAGTAAATATCAGAAGTCCAAAACCAAGACAACAAAGTTATCGAACAACAAAGTGTATGTGTAATACTGTATTAGCATATATGACTCACTACAGATAAGTATCAGTTTAAAATTGTAAAATTGTCTAATATTCTTAACAACTGTACTCAAAAATTATTTCAAAATCACTTCTTAAAGTTGTCAATAGTTATTTAAAAAAAATTCAAACATGTAACTGTTTCAACTCAAAAATATCTTAAATTTGTATTAAAAAAACAATATACTAAATATTACTGGATATTTAAGAATGCAATACCAAGTTTATTTCTTTCGGCAGTAAAAAAATTTGTGTCAATAAAACTTAAATAAGCAGAACTCAAAATGTTCAAAAAAAGTCATCGAATCAAGAGGAAAAAAGTTATTAGGAGATGATGTGGTTTAAGAGCAACAAAAAAATTATTATCTATAGTAAAAGTTAATACTGAGGTCAACCTGAATCAAAAAAAAATATATACCTCTCAATCCAAACTATAGCAAAGCAATAACAAGGGGCGCCAATTTGTAACCCTTTTTAGTCCCAAAAAGGCAGGGAGTCAATTTGTAACTAAAAAACACTCCAAAAGAGATCCCTGCTAAGAGACCCTCTCCAGGGGGTGGTTCGGCTCCAAGTTAATGCTCACTATAGGAAGGATTGGAATGTGTAAGTAATAAGGGCGCCACTATCTTTTGAAAGCTATCGATTAAGCAAACAAACTACACAAAAACTAAGGTGAGAAAGATAGAAACACCTTGTAATTACTTTAATCAAACAACAAATAAAGAAGTTACTTGAAATAAAGACCGACCACGCTAACCCTTAAGACTTATAGTCTAAGGTATATAAATGAAACTGTTTTTTTTAATTGATTATTTGTTGAAACTGTAAGTGCTTGCTGATAATGAACTGGAGTTTTAAAAAGTGGACTTAACTTTAGGTTTCTGTGCTGTCTAGGAGGGCGGCTTCAGCTTCTTCGTGGAGAGATGAAAGTTTCTTTAATGGTTCTGGCTGCTTGGGATGTAATAGTTTTCTTAACAGCTCAGAAGTGGTTTGAAGGACTGTCTTCACATAGGAACTTTCCAAAAACGGTAACTGGGCTCTAAATTAGCTATAACTTGACTCCAACTTAGCGGTAACTTGACTCCAACTTAGCGGTATCTTAGCGATAAATTGACTCCAACTTAGCGGTATCTTAGCGATAACTTGACTCCAACTTAGCGGGTTGTATCTTTCAACAACCAAAAAGGAAATTCACAAGATGAGGTACTTTAACGTTTTTCTTCAGACTCTTCAGTAGGCCTGTTGGTCGATGAAAGGAGATATGGTTGCCTTACGGGTCTTTAAATAGTCTTGCTCAAAACGGAAATCGTGTTTGTGTCATTTGTTAGAAGAAATGCGTTCGTTATTCAATTACAAGCGAGGGACGCGTTCTTTAATTGGCCTCGTTCAAACAGATAAATAGTTAGCGTCTATAAGGGGTGTCTCGTGTACAGTAGCATTAACAGTGAGTCGGGGTCGGTTTTAACGGTAATAATAGCGGTATAGTTTACGGTCGGTAATAGTGCAAGGTGACATGACGATAAACATGTTACAAGCTGTTCTCCTCAGGTACATTCCAGTTTCTTACGAAATTACTTATAAAATTAGTACTGATCGTAATATCTATAACCTCCTTTCTGTTTGAAGCTACGAAAGTTGGTTTGTTGCCTATATTTTATAGGTCTAAATTATTTGCCGTAATAAATTATAGTAAATACTCACCTCTTTCATTGGTATCCGTGCTACCTCAGGTCCGATGATGTGCATTGGCATTGCATGCTACCAATAGGTGCAATTTTCCTCCTGGAGTGATTTATCTAATGTTCAGTAATGGAGGTTCGCCTGAGGGACCCTGAATTTCTTCTCCAACGAACCCCTCCCTTTCATATGACTTTTCTCCAAGGTCCCAAAGGAGATCTCATCAACACAGTAGGCCAGGATCTCACCTTCTTTACTCCTTTCCAACTCAGGAGGAGCCCTTAGATCTGTATTCTGCTTCCCAGGACGTTCACGCACCTTTTCCTCCTGTTCGGCCGGTTCAGGAACATAAACAAGAACCCTGGGCCTCTTGGGGAGTCTTGACCTCAACTGCTGTTAAAGCTGTTAAAAGGTTTCACCCGGTGCCCTAGAGGAACCGTTCGAGACACTATTTAACCCTAGTGTCTCTCGGCACGGTATCTCACCTTAGATTAGGATCTATTCGATTCGCTGTTTGGCGAAAACAGGGCCACCTAGTATAGGTACACACACGATACACCTACAAGTCTAGGTCTGTAGATGTGTCGTGGATACACGGACGGTCTGGAGAATAGCGTCCTCGAAGGTTTGCTGTTCCTTCTCCGCTATTCCCCTGAGTCGGTGGCAAGAAGCCGACATCTTAGCCCCGGTTTTGGAGGTTAGTTCCAAACCAAATAAAACAGCGCGTTAATAAAACTCAAAACATGATGGCAATACGTGTACCGCTCCAAACAATGTTAATGCGTAAACGTAATATTTATCGCGGGGTAAATAACAGACCGCATTTGCTAACGAAATTTGCAATATCTCTATTATTAAGTAAAGGGTGCAGTACTGGTACAATTACTTGCCGTAAAATGTTGAAACAACGCTCTCCATTTAAATATTCATCATAAATTGTTAGAGCAAATATCTTATTATTTTTCATCAGAACAAAAAGCATTAAACGAAAAGAAAACTTGAAATTTACTGCCCTATGTAAGCTGAGAATTTTCATCACACCAGAAGTGACTGTTAATGGCGGTTAAAAATACCACTTTTGGTAAACACTACTTCTGGAGATATTTCCAATGTGTCGCAGTCAGGGGCGGTTTTATACATCTGCTCAAAGGAGAGGGGCAAAAATAAAAAAGGTGCAGAATTGCAGAACCGCATGATAATTTTTAGTAGCTGTTTTATCTATTGCCAATAGAAGAAACAAGAAATATAAGAGGAGAGCCCTTGGGCATGATTGTATATTTTATTTAATTTTACTTTTCTGTCAGGTGTTTAGGTCTGGGAATTCCAATATTATGTCGCACTATATAATGCACACCATTTAAAAATAATAAAATACACCATGCAATGCGACAATACATATTATATTTTATTGGTTTTGTGTATCACCTTTAATAATTTTAATTATCGATCATTAAGTTTCCTTGTATGATCACGTTTGTACTTTGACCTTTTTGATAAATATTTTATTATAGGTTAACGCTTGTACCTAAATGATACCTGTATTTAAACTGTAATCTTAAACAATGAAAGCGGAGGTTAATGTTATTAGAATTAAATATTTTTAAGCGTCTAGTAAACAATTTAGAACCAAAACAATTGTAATATGAAATAAATAATATAACAATAGCTTAGAACATCAAAATAAAATTTGCTTATCATTAATTAGACAATAGGTAATCATTTTCATAAAATAAATACTGACAAAATTATAAAAAATTTATATATTTACAGCCCCGTTTTGGTATTGGCCTTTTATACAATATATCGTTACGCTTTCCCATTCTTGGCTTTGTTTCAGGCATTCTAGGAACTAAATTCGCTCAGCCATTTTACATCAAACTGTCTCTCGTCTTCTGTGATGAAGCAGAAAATGCATTTCTTTAAAATGGCGACGGGCCTCACTAACGGTTTTTTTCTTCTGCTGATCAGTTTACTTTTAAACAGTGTCAAAATTGGAGTTAGGTTAGGTTAGGTTAGGTTAGGTTAGGTTAGGTTAGGTTAGGTTAGGTTAGGTTAGGTTAGGTTAGGTTAGGTTAGGTTAGGTTAGGTTAGGTTAGGTTAGGTTAGGTTAGGTTAGGTTAGGTTAGGTTAGGTTAGGTTAGGTTAGGTTAGGTTAGGTTAGGTTAGATTACGTTACGTTACGTTAGGTTCCTTCATTGTTGATGATGTTTTCAAGGTATTTAAGATGATCCACTCCTTCAAATATTTTTTGCAGTCAGTTCTGTGAGCGATTCATTAGGCATCTCAACTATTTTTTTGTAGGGATTTTGCTAAAATAGTGATCTTGTCCACTTAAGCGCATATTTCTCAAACTGTTCTCAAACTGTAGGGCCGGCTACTGATACGAGGGTTGCCTTTTATATTTCGGGATTAGAGAACAAAACAAATATTAATCAGCGAAAATCACTTTATTGTTTTTCAAAATATTCTCCATAAGGATCTATATACTTTTGCATGCGTTTGAACCAATTGTCGAAGCACTTTTACCACTCTGATTGAGGTATCTCTAAAAGATGCATTCTGAATGCAGCAACCGCTTCTTCACGTATTGAAAAACGTTGAACTCTCAGTTTGCTTTTTACGTATGGGAATAAAAAGAAGCCATTAGGTGCCAAGTCAAGACTATATGGCGGATGACTCATCAAATCGATGGTTTGGGTGCTCAAAATTGCAGATATTTGAGCCGATGTGTGGGAGCTCGCATTGTCGGGGCATTTTCCTGTTTTCTTGGAAACCAACTGACAAACAAATGGTTATGTACCACTCAGCATTAACTGTTCTGCGTTGTTCTAGTGGTACAGTTGCGAAATGTTCAGTTTTTCCGAAAAACAGGCGACCATTTGCTTGGAAGTGCTTCGTGTGCGAACAACTTTTGTTGGATTGGACTCATCTTGAAACACCCGTACAGTCGACTGCTGTTTATTTTCGGGCTCATACGTGTAAATCCAAGACTCGTCACCTGTCACGATGTCATAGACGTATTTCGAAGCACCGCGATCGTATTTTTTGAGCATTTCCTTCGCCCAATCGACACGAGCCTTTTTTTGAGCGATTGACAAATTGTGTGGGATCCAACGCGAACGAATTTTTTTACAATATTAAATGTATGCCACTAATGCCTAAGGTTGTCTTAATGTCACGATAGGTCACATGACGATCTTGCAATATCATTTCGCGCACAGCATCAATGGTTTTCGGAACAACAACTGATGTTGGACGACCTGCACGAAATTCGTCTTGGAGTAAACTACGGCAAACATTGAATTAAGTTCATCAGCCGTACGCTGTTGCGGAGTTAATCCATGTCGAAAGTTGTAAAAAATGTTCACGATTTAATTCCATTTTTGGGCCGAGATGAATCTTTTAAGTTACTGTAAACAACAAATAGCGCTCGTATGTCAAAACGATCTGAGTACGTATAACCTCATAAATGTCCAACTTTACGATAGAGCTATCAGTTGCCAGGTTGCAACACCAGGCTTGCCAAATCCCGGAATATAAAAGGCAACCCTCTTATATTGCCAAGTTGTTTAGCATAGCTTTCTCCAAACAATGTCTTTGGTAGCGGGTAAAATAAGTTGCTCTTCTATAGTGTGTGGTTTTTTACATTTAGCCACTTTGTGTGATACTAACAAAGCTTTCTCGTTCACTGCGAGCATTTTCTGAAAAGTTATCCTCTGTTTTTTATATAATCTGAGTTTTCCTTAGAAAAATTTAAGCGGTTTACTGATATATCCCTTGTGCAATGTTTCTAAATGCCTCTGCAATTTATTGGGTTTCAAGCTTTCAGTTTACCTTCGGTCTCTGAAGAAGATAACTTGGTTATCGAAACGCGCATCAGGCATATAAAAGTGTGTGTTGATGTAGTGGTAGTGTAAACGGTTTTCGGTATAAGCCTTCAGCAGCTAACACTTTTAAACAAATAACGCATCGCGTTTTTCTTCTCCACTAATCTCAATACTTATAAAGCCCATATTAAGGTAAGCTTAGTTTATTTTCGGGTTTTAGAATTATATCCTCGAAATCAGTCGAGTACAAGGTTCTTCCTCGTTTAGTTTTTGTTTGGTTCCAATTAAAAATGTATATCTATACTTACAACGTAGAAAATATTCAGCTTAAAAGCACTAAACTTATAAATTTAATGTTTAACTTTAACTTATTGAAACGCAACAACTTAAAATAACTGGCTTAAAATAAGGCTTGTAAACCTTTAGAACATATTTCTGCACGAAATGGTGTTTGGCGAATGGCCAATACTCCACTAATTTTTTCCTTTTATTCATATTTTTCTGGTGTAAATTACGCCTTAAGGTTATGACCTGTATTCCTCCTAGAAGGCGAAAATGAAGCAATGAAAAAATACTGTTTATTATTTTTAGTAAGATGGACTTCCACAGAGTAAGGGTCAGTACAATAAACTTAATAAGTTAAATAAAAATTGTATTTTTGTACGTAGTATACATAGCAAGAGTGTAAATATATTTTGTTTTGATTTTAATTTATAGATTTCACTCACTGGACTATTATATTTAAATTTAAATTAAAATCTTATTAAACAAGCAATATCTAACAACTCGAGATATTTTATTAACAATTTTTAGTTCGCTGTATTCAACCAACATTTCATTATGACAATATTAAAATATTTAATAATTATATTAATTGGTTTCAACGAGTTTTTTGGTACACAAGGAAGAAAATATAAAGAAGCAGATTCAACTTTAATTTTAACACACATTGTAAGTACGTTTTTTTAAATAAAAAATACGCTACATCCCATAAATATTAGCAATGAACTGAACTGTTAAGAACTATATGGTAAACTTTTAACATTCCCTAGTAGACACAACATAACATGACCTGACCATAGCCATAGATAACAGACCATAGCTTATATTACATTTGATATTGAGGAACTGTGCGAATAGGGTTCTTTATGTTCAAGAGAGAGATTAAGCTTTATTGTCGAAATTTTTTTTTTAATTTGTGGGCAAAGCTGTTAAAAAAAGCAAATCACATATTAAAACAGTAGGTACTACAAAAGCATCTAAAAGTAATAAAACATACAAACAAATAAAACGTCACAATATAAACATTGCGAAAGGTCAGTTAAAAAAATAAATGTATACTTTATGTCTACATTATACAATGAGAAAAATAAATAATAAATAATATAAAAAAAATTAAAATTTAAGATTTTAATTTAGTAAAAATAACAACAAACAACAAAATAAAATAAATATCATAAACTAACCTTCCAGTGCGTGAGATGGTCCTAAATATTTTATGTAAAAAAGTCGTCAACTGCATACCAAGCTCTCTCTACCAAGTATAATCTTAAAGTGTTGCGAAATGCGGTTATTGATGAATTGGACTTTATTTCATTTTCTTAGCGTTATAAAAAATAGAGCTTGTAATAAAACATCTCTTGCATATATGTATAGATAAGTTTAACTTCTTAATTATATCAAACACATCTTATTAGTTTAAAAGTTTTATTCCAAAAAGCCCCGATTTTCGGTCACTCACTCCGACGAGTTCATAACTCTTGCTGAGTCGCCGGAATTGGTGACGACATAATTATTTCTAAATAATAATATGCTTAACTAAACTTAAATAACTTATTAATAAACGTAAAAATCTACAGAGTGTTTCCAAATTAATAAATATATAAATACATAAACCTATAAATATAAGTATAAATATAAAACATGCAAATACAAATACAAATACAATTACAAATATAGATATAAATACCATTACAAATATAGACATAAATACCATTACAAATATAGCGCTATATTACAAGCTTTTGATTAGTGCCGTGCGAGGTTTTGGTAAATAAAGGTCATACTCTGCACTTCTGAGAGGGTAGTTATGAGATGGTCTGAGGTAAATGTTTCCGAATTAAGCAAATGGATTCAAAGATAAATAGGGATGGAAGTGTTAATATTTTATGTTTTTTGTTTTTTTTTCCTAATATCGACACGAAACCCAACAGAATAGATTTATAAAAAAATTTAATTTGTTTCAGTTATTTAGACACGGCAACAGAACTGCTGAATTAAGTGAAATATATCCTAAGGATCCTTATTACAACTGTACTTATTTCCCAATAGGTAGAGGCCAATTAACAAACGTAAGTATAGATTATGCGAACCCCCTTCAGTTAGTTTTTTCCTGTTGTGATGAAATAAAAGTACCAAGTGATTTTTTCTATTTAATTATTTACACAATTGAGCTTGATAGAGAAAATATTTTGTTTCATAACTTGTCAAAGATTACAATGGGCAGAAACATATTAGAAAAATCACATTGTGGATCCCAATCTAGGCTACACAGAGGAAGACACAGGAAAAGATGCTATTGAAGGAAATGTATAAATATTTTAAATTAAATTAAAAGATTGGGAGGCAAAATGTAAAAATGGACTAGAATGGAAAAATATACCAAGATTAGCATGAAACTAGAGTAAATTGTAAAAATAAAAGAAAATAGGATTGATCCACACTAACAGGTGTATCAAATTTGTAAGCATTAGCCATAAACACAAAGCCATAAAGAGCAAAACAGTTATACATCTATTTTAGTGCTTTTTTTAAGTGTAGCATGCTACGACATCCTGTTGGAACAAAAAAATATTGCCCTGATGACAAATATTTCGCCATTATTATCTAATAGGTCCAGATACTCCACTGTATACATAATTCCTAAACCGATAGTTTTGTATCTTTTTACCATATTTCTTCTTCTTCAAGTGTAGTATTCCTTTCCAAGTTTGGAAATAATCTTGGGAGAACCTACCAGGGATAAGGCAGGCAAAAGCCTTGCTAGGTAGTTACAACCCCAAAAAGTCCATACAATGTCTTAGACAAAACTAACCTAAGAATTATTATAGGCATCTTAACGGGACACTGTAAACTAAGAGGACACCTACATAGACTGGGGATTGAGGAAAAGGCAGAATGCAAGTATTGTGAAATGGAGGAGGAAAACTCAATACACATACTCACAGCATGTCCTGCCCTAAGAAATACAAGAGCCCTACAACTTGGGGCACACGAAATAGAAGAGGATGACTTACCTAAATCGATGCCGACCGACATCCTAACATTCATAAAGAAGATAGGATTAGAGAAGGTGCTTTAAATACGGGAAACCCACCGTCTAAGCAAGTAAGGGGTCACAATAGATCTCGCAGGTCGCATTACATTACATTTGGAAATAATCAAAGTAACACGTTTCGAGAAGGCTATTCTAATCACTTGGTTATTGGTGGCGTAAAACCATTCGCGTAGAGTATTCAATCAGGAATGTCTGTACCTTCCTTTTTCTTGTATTATTAGTGGGAATAATTTTAGTTTTTTCTTCGTTCGATTTAACACCTCGACATTAGTGATTCTCTATACCCATAAAAGTATTAATATTCTGAATAATTTCGTAATTTTAGACAGGAAAAGTAAAAGAATATCAAATTGGCCAAGAACTCCGTACAAGATATGATACATTTTTGGGATCAACTTACTATCCTGAAATAGTGGATGCCGTTTCAACAAACACCAACCGTACTAAAGCCTCTCTCCAGCTAGTGTTGGCCGGTTTATTTCCACCAGTTAACGAACAAATTTGGAACTGGCTACTACGATGGCAACCGATTCCTCAAAATTACTATCCACAAGATCACGATCCGGTAGGTAATCATTATTTTTTCTCATTAACAAATATTCGAGTATACTTATCCAATTGAAACCAATTTTTTGGTTAGATTGGCCTTGGAAATATTTATAATCAGTCAAATAAAACAAATATACAATTAAATCAAACTTATATCTATTTTTGTATAACACCATGCTGCATGGCAATATTTGGCCTTACGTTGTTGTGGGCTCAGAAAAACTGCGTCAACCTGGAGGGTAAATACAAATGCCACTGGTGTAATTTTTTAGTTTAAAAGGCGGTACAAGTAGGTATTCGTCCGATAGAGTTGGAGTAACCTTCAGAAAAATCCTTCATGATTGCCATTCGTCAAAGATGTAAATGAACATAAAGATGAAGAAGTTTTCTTCAAGGACAGACCCGAGTTTGTTTTTAGGCTCTCTCTCTCTCACTGTAGTCAGGTGTTCTACTGGACCATTATGGGTAGCTTATGATCAACTAAGCTTGAATAGGAAGGTCTTTGATCAGTTTTTGCTTCCCGTTTACTGTATGGAACAAGAACACTGAAGCTCACTGGATACAAGTGGCACAGAGAGCAAAGAAGAAGATAATGTTATCCCATTAAGCATATCCAGCACAATGGGGAAGTCTCCTCCTATCGAATATCAATAAAGTAATTACCTTTATGGAACAAAGGTACCAAAATAACCCCATTCCTAAATTTTTAGCTCTTAATTTACATATTTTCTTTATAAAAAAATTGATAATTAAACTCTGGTAATTAATTTTCAAAGTGACGTGTTCGTCATTTCAAAAGTGCCAATGGCACATGTAATTTATGAATCAAAACTATTAAATCAATACATGGTCTTACTAACATTTTTTTATTATAATATATTGTAAAACACTTTCTGCCTGTTATATCACAAGCATTATTTATATATATTTATATAACTACTTAAAATAAGTAATATTTACGGCTCAATGACCTAAAATATCTTGTCAGTAAAAAAACTTAAGGCTAAAATATAATATATTACATTACAACACGCTTTTGTACTATACTTTTTCTAGTACTGAAAGTCTGACATCTGAGTACTTTACAATTTTTATTTATTTACATTTATATTTATAGTTATATTCTGGCAGCTATTGATTACAAAAGATCCAGACTTTTCGAATACACTGCCCAATTTGAATACAATGCCCACATTAGTCGAAATAGATTCTTGGGTCACCAGTTTTTCTGTATTTTTGGTTGCTGGAGGTGCGCATTGCATTTTTGAGCAACTGGGACATGAATTTTCTGGAGCGTTGGGTTTAATATAGTCTAATGATAAATTTTCTTCATTATACTCATCCGGACAAATCGAAGAGATTATTTTGTCAGCTGTGGAGTTCTTTGCGCTCATGGATTTGTCTACGTAGCCTTCTGCTACTGTGGACGATTTACAGCCCCCAAGTCTATAAGCAGCGTTGCAGAGATTCTACGAAAACAATGGCCTGTATATTGGGCGGCATCGGGTAGTTTCAAGAACTCAGCATTTTTTTTGTAGGTATGCTAACTTGTTTATCCCAATAATTTGACGGGTACATTTATTGTTCTGGAAATTAAGGAAGAAGCTTTGAATATTCACACTATACTAATGTTAAACTTGAATAACTTTCTTGTGAAACTTTTGACAGTTCAGAATTATTTTAATTTCAAAGCCGACTTTATAAATTACAAAAACCCCTCATTTTGTAACACCTACTTTTTATAACAGTTTTTAAAAAGTTAGATTTTCAGTTATACAAAACTGCTACAAAATGTTACACTTTCAAATAACATAAAATTAAGAATACTGATTGGTAAAGTAATAAAGTGATAATATAATTTATATTAAACAATATAACGTATCAGTTTAAATTACTAAAAAGTCATATTAACCGTAAACTTTTCGTTAATTATAAAGTCATTATTTCTAGAAAGTAATATTACATAGGTGCAAATACGGTTTTATTACCGTAAAATTGTCTAATATACTTGGTAATTTTTAAAGAAATAATAGTATATTAAACAACGCATATGGCTTTGTGCTTTGACACGAGTACAAGTTGAGTGTCAACAGCCATATAAGTTGTTTATAATATTTTTTATATTTTGCCATTTTATCATTTTTTAAATTAATTTATTATTTGTAATGACTTATTAGTCTTATTCACGCAAATGAAATTTTACTTCAAAGTAACAATTACCCATTAAAATTGCGAACAAGTTAAATTCACTATTTAGACATAAGAAGTAATTTTTCAACTTTATAACAATAGACGAAACACCCTGAAAGTCGTGTTATTCTCTCACTTAAGTTTCGTACATAATTAGAAACTCATTTATATTATGTTTATAAACAATCAATTCCTAAAAAGCGAAGACCTTACTTTTTAAAGAAAATGAAAACTTAAAAGGCATGAAAATGTTGAAGATAATAATTATGAATAAATTTAAAATCAGAATAGAAGTGATGACGTTATGCAAGCAAATCAGTTACGTTTAGACGTAAATCGCAAAAATTCAATCACTACTGTTGAAAATAAAAATACTTGTTAGTATTACAGACTTTTTTAAATATAAAAGAACACCTAACCAAATTTCTTTTTTAAATTTTATAGGTATGTACCAGGTACTATACTATAGTCCAAATTTATACTTCATAGTTAAATAAACCAAGTTTTTACTTATTAGTAAAAATATATACTTTTAAATGGAGTAAATCATCCATAATTTAAATGTGACTGAGAAATAGAAATTAAATATCCTAGTCAATGTCACACAGTTTAACTGTATGACATTGACTTGGATATTTAATTCATATCTATACCAACTTATAATAAACAAATACCATAAAATGATAGTTTTTAGGTAAATAAATTCACATAAAAATTAAAGGAACTTCATATGGAATTTTTTTAGTAATTTTTACAGAAGCTGGGGGAAAATTAACTATCAACAGAAATCCATAATTTTTAAGGATTTTTTTAAAAGCAACCATATTCAATTTATCCTATACAAAAAAATTAAAAACATAAATTTAAGAAAAATTAAATAATCATAAAAAATTTTATTGGAAAATTATTTGGCATTAAATAATTTGGTTTCTAAAAAATTATATTGTAAATAGTTAAACTAAAATTCCAAAATAGTAGGCACTAAATTCTCAGAAATGACTGTGACGTTTTTGCCTTAATCTGCCTCTTGCAGTGGCGTACGGAAATTATACTAAACAGATGTGGAAAAATTAATTATTTAAAAACTATATCCACAAATAAGAATTAAATTACATTATATTAATTATATAAAAAAAATATACACTGTGTCCACGGATGGAGTTGCTAAGAGGAGAAAAACCTTTATTATTAATTTTATGACAAAGTTATTGTTATAAAAAATTTGCATCCTTTGGAAATAAGATTGACATAAAAAAATCTGAGATCGGATGTACAGGGTGTTAGCAAAGTAATAAAACGTGAAAATGTTTCATGAGAAAAGTAGGCACCATTATTATTATTAATGCAGCCGTGTGCATGAGATTTCGATTTCAGACCTACGTTTATTGGACTAAAACCACTACCACCACAAAAAGTTTAAAATTACTTACAGTATTGTATTATTCATTATCATCTGAAGAAAACTCGTCGGATGATGAGCAACTATCTCTTTCTATAAGAGCACTTTTCCTACCTCTTTTCATAAATTTAATGTTCATTTGCTTTAATGTGCGCAATAAAACACGTCGTGATATTTTGGGCATCGATTCATCGGAACTTATTTCGGCTGCGACTTTTTTTAAAGTTGGGATTTCATTTCGGAAAAAGAACCAATGGAATTTCCTACGAATAGCATATTTGGTGCAATCATCAAGCTGAATTTGTTTTCTTCCTCTAGTTTTAATGTCTTTAGATACATTATCACATTTACCTTCATTTTCTTTAAATGTTTTAAGAATTCTGTGAACACTTCTCGTCGACACTTTAGTTAAATCACTACACAGATTAACTACGTCATTATGCAACATATTCTCATTCCGTTCACGGAGCCCACAATACACATTGTATATAATAGTTTTTCTCCTTCGGATAAATTTGGACGTCTGCGTTTACTTTGACTGCTTTCACTTTCCATATTGCTCACAGTTCACAGCACAAAATTAAACTGATTTATAATGATATTTCCCTTGTTTCAGTCCTTAAACAAATCCCTTGGTTTTTACCTGATCTGATATAAAATTACCTTTTTTTTTACTGTTAATCGTTTTCCTAGAAATGTACCTGCCTAATTATTTGACGTCTACTACATTATTACTTCTTACGAATGGATTAAATGGATTAACTGTATAGAAAGTGTATTATTCCTCTTTTATGTTTATCTAGGGTAGGTATTATACAAAAATATCATTATTTATTATATTATTGAAAAGGGTATTTCCAATTTTAGAATTTTTACAACAGAAATTCCAAAACTGTCATCAGTGTTGAAACAGACCTAATTCGTTATAACTGTATTATAATAACAGATCAAAGAAAAAAAAAATAATATTTACATTACGTATTATTCAACGAATGTTACGCTCATGAATGTTAACCTAACCGTGCTCAGCTGATGAAGCAATATTTATATCTCTCTCTATCTTACGGCAAATTTAATCTACCTCTCTTTTTTCCGCCCCACAAACGTCTCTGTGTACGCAACGTTGCCATTTATAAATTTTAGTCCCAGAATATAATTCAAATTTTTTTATATTTAATAAACATTGATGTTGTTGAATATATTTCATTAGCAGGAAGTTTCTTTAATATTTAATATTTTTTAGTATTTAGTATTTAATGAATAAAACACGTTGTCCGTTATTCTATGACCATTTAGTTGCGTGTGTATGATTTAAATAGAAGATGATAAAATATATAGAAACCCAACCTGACAACAATGTTTACGTTTTAATTCAATAATATTTCTGAGAATTTAGTGCCTACTATTATGGAATTTTAGTATACTTTGTTTTCAGAAATCTGTATAGATAACAGAAATGTTTTATGAGAAAGATAAAAGATCTAAGTAATATTAACTCTAACGTTCCTTATATGTTTTTAAACCCTAACAAAGTAATAATGTAGTACCTTCTCAGTTATTTTGTAGTAATAAAAACTAAATAAACTGTTCCCCAAATTACTAAAATATTGGTGTTTCTGTGGGCAATTTGAATTAATTATAACTACTAAATATAACATTATAGTCAACTTTAAATTTATTTATTTATTTTACCTATAAACGTTGCTTGAGATTATTAAATGTATTATTTAGTTGCTTTGATTAATATCAGACGGTCTTCTACTGAAACCAGAAACTTGGCCAAATAGTCGTGGCAGCTATCAGGCACAAATTATACTTATTTTACTATTTTGGGTAAAACGCAAAAAGTACAATAAGCGTGCAGAGTACAGGGTCACAGTAATAAATGTTTATGTTTTAAAGCTCATATGCAATGAACTAGTAAATGCTATAAAAGCGGACCATGCTGTAAAAACTGACATTTGTCACAAATTTTAATAATTACTGGTTTAAACTTCTGTACCAAAGAGAAATATAATATATTGTAATGATTCAAAATTAAAATTAAAATAATCTTACCTTATTTGTCAAAACAGTCCATGTTTAATTAAGAAAAAGGATATATTATAATAATAAACTCTTCAAATATATGAATTTCAAAGCTTCTTTAATTTGAAATTATACACATTTAAATAGAAACACTGAATAAATTTGATACCAACAATAATTTGAGTAAGAAATACTATATCTCAGTAGTATGGTTGGATTATCTTCTTGTTAGATGTCGAATCTTACATCAAGTTGTTAAAATAGGTACCTAAAAAATAGTAGAAAAATAAAACATATTATTTGAGACAATTAATGTTTATATATCATCATTAGATTGATATTTTATTAAGAAGTATTAAATGAAAGTAGTAAATTAAGTTTTGATATAAACAAAACATGAAATATCATTGTTATAAATTAGTGTATATTCTTAGTTATTTTTTTAGAGTTAATTTTGATAATAAACAACTCATAACATAAAAAGAGTTATTAGTAAATGACCTATACAATTAAATAAAGTCATAATTAAGTTTATATCAAAATTAGACGTTACAGATAGTAGTAGAAAGTAGTTTTAACATCCATAGCAATGGGTATAACATTGATCATCCAAATATAAAGGTAACATGTGATTAATAAACTGTGAGTGACATGCTTAAAACCATCAATAACAAGTGTCAATGTGCCCGAACTGAAAGTTAATTTATTAACAATTATAATAGTTTAAGTTTAATTATCACTCAATTAATGAAACAATTAAGTAGAATTAATTAAATAGATTTATTGCAACATTTCGAAAAATTGCCTATATAAACAATTGAATTTAAATAATTTATGTCATTTCTGGAGAAAGAGTATAAATACCGCGGAATTATCAGGTACCTAGCTACAAACAAACAAAATGTAACTTAAATGTCAATCTGACGATGCTTCTTAGCGAAACGGCCGTCATTGTGATTTAAAAACATATTTTTTCAAATAAACTTGGAAGTTACGTTGAAACGAAGAGTGTTTATTATTATTCTTAATAAGATGGACTTCCAAAAAGTAAGAGTTGGTACAATAAATTTAATATAAATAATGTTATTGAAGTAGAATGGACAATGTCAATTAGAAAATTTAAGAACAGTAAAAGGTTGAATAAATAGTGGAAGTTTCATTCAACCTTTTAGTTGTTTACTGTTCTTAATTTTACTTTTAATTCTCTACTATTAATTTACATCACTGTTAAATTTATCAATGGTCATACTATACAATGTTAGGAAAAATGTATGTACTAGTAATTCTTATTTCATGCAATTAGATTATAAAATCTGGTTGAAATAAATTAAATAAATAAATAAATAAATTTATTATTTATTATTATCGTGTCGTTTCACAATTTGCCTAGTCATATTGAAAAAGCCAGAAGTTTTATAATAAGACTGATTTTGCGATAAGTCTGCGACATACATTTTTCCAAGTTTCTAGTTTAAAAGACGAAATATGTTTATGAATTACAATTATTAAATTTTATTGATTTTCAACAGGTACTTAAGGGTATAAATTGTCCGAATTTCAAAAAATTGTATAAAGAATTAGTGGAATCCGATAAATTGCAAGAAGAATTTAAGAAACACAGAACTGTATTCGATTATATATCTGTAAATTCCGGATTAAATGTAAAAACCTACGAAGATATTTATAATTTATATTTTGGATTGTCCACCGAAGAAGAATACGGACAAATCCTGCCGAATTGGACGAAAATGGTTTGGCCCAGAACAATTACCGATTTGGCTATAAAACAATATTTTGTCGAAACAGCCACCACGGAAATGTTGTCTATCGCCGAGGGTAAGTTAGGGTAAGATTTTTTAACCCAAAATCTCTAGTGTTATGCATTTCCGTCCTTTAAGTTCCCAACAAGACAATGATTATTGAAAGTAAAACTTCCTCTATATTATCCCAACTGGTCTAATAAACTGTAATATCTGGAATTGTGAATTTCACCTCTCTCTATGCAAACCATAATACTAGATCGTAATGTAAGCGTTAGTACCTCTTTTATACATACAGAAATCGATTTTTGGCTCAATAATTTCCTACCAGATGTTTGGCATATTAATAAAGTGTTTCCAGAGCTAAATTCTTAGAATATACAGGGTGTACCAACCTTACGACAAAGTTCGGTATATGGGTTGTTTTAGAAGATATCAAAAAATGTTATTAACAAAAATAGTAGATGTCTTTAGGGTCCATATTTTGAAATTACCTTAAACTATACAGAGTGTTGTATAACTCCGTTACAAACCAAACATATGATTTTTTAAATGGGAACCTCTGTATATTATACCGAATTCGGACTGCTTACATTTTTTTGAAGATTTTGATATAGGGTTTTGATACGTTATACAGAGTCCTTCAGGAGTTATGGACACGTTTGTGTGAAAATCGTAGTTAAATCAACGCTCTGTATCTTATTGTACGTTGAATAAAAAAAAGTATTTTGCCTAACAAAGTTTCGGATTATCACCGTATTCGATAAGAATAGAGAAAATGAAAGGTTCGAGTTATCGTCCACCCTGTATACAAAAGGGAAAATAATATTTAATAGAATAAGGTAGTATTGTGTCATATTACGAAACTCTGTTAGGCAAAATACTTTTTTTTCTTCAACGTACAATAAGACCTGAAAAATAGTTCTTTAAAAATTACTCAAATACCAGATACCTATCTAAAAATCCTGTTAATTAATTTATTAATTTTTATTTGATTAGGAATTGGACAGAAATAGAAATTTGAGGTTAGTTTAACAATTTGTGTATTGTCAATATTGTCAAAAGAAATTATTGAGATTGTACTTAAACAATAACTATTGCAGGTTTTCACTTGAAAAAAATTATTCAAGATACTAAATCGTTTCTACAAAATACTAAGAAACAGCCAAGAGTTAAAATGTACTTGTACTCAGCACATGAAAACAATCTAGCCGAAATGCAGATACTCTTGAATATTTTCAAACCTCACGTACCTACTTATGGATCGTATTTGATTTTTGAGGTACACAGAATCAAAGGTGTCGTTGGATTCAAGGTAATTACTTGCTTATAAATTATTATTTTCTCGGCATTTTACTACTATTGTGTATCACTTGTAAAAACAATTACGTATTTATAAATTACCATTTATTTGTGATAATAAAGTTAATAATACTTTACTGTATTTTCAATGACATTGACAGTAGTCTAATTATTTTGAACATTGCCATAGATATAACATAACAACTACAATGGCAGCAGTTACACAGTGATTGGTTTTGTAGACTACTCTATTCAGCGCTGTTTATGTTGATTTTCCTCCCTGGATAGACAAGCTCGAGGGCTATATTTTCGCTGTAAACTAACCTAACCTTAAAATGATATTTTTACTAATTTTAATATCTGGTGTTCTGATTAAAATCCATTTAATAATAATTAATAATTTACCTTTTTCAGTTGTACTACAAAAACTTTATTAATAACGGCCTGAATCTTTTGAAAATACCAAATTGTGACGAATTTTGTCCAATGGAAAAGTTTGAACAACTATTTGAAGAATATATACCATCATCCGATGATATATGTTTTGAAACATAATAAATAAACTGATTATTGAATAGATTTGTTTTATTTATTAACATTCACCTACCAGAAGGGTCGTTAGAAGGCTAACAAAGTTTGAAGAAACGAAAATATTGCATATTCAACATAAGAAATTTAAAATGTTTAAATCGAAAAATGGAATTATATAAATAAATATTATATTTCTTCACTTCTAGGCTTGTTGAAAAATAATTCATTTTTCAGAAAATTAAAGTAAATAAATAATATGTTGTATTAGATGAAAATTCTGCCCAATTACCATTAAAGAGGAAACCAGAATTGGATCTTGCCTACCGGTCACACAACGACGACTGACAACTTACATGACAGATTCGAACAGATAATGTCAATAGCTGGCCAAATCTACAGTGACTGCACTACTAACAGTGGCGACATTCGGCGATTATCCCCGGCCATACGCCATTAAGAGGCAAACTTTGTAACCATATTATAACGTTGGACGTCAATTTGTAATATGATTTACATGTTGATAGTGAATTTATAAAAATATTTAGTTAACTTTTTTGAAAAAATAACAATATACCAAAAGAAAAAATGTAATTTACAATAAAACAACCATTAATCTTAATTTCGTCTTTAATTAGTTGTAAAAGATATAATTAACAAAATTTATAAATGTTATAAAGCTGAGTTATTTAAATAAGTATCATAAGATGACAGAAAGATGTCAGAAAAAACTGTCTCTGAAGATAAAAAAATGATATGAAAATTTACAAACAGTTAAAAGATAAATAGATTTCCTTGGTGCTAAAATGAATGAAGTTGAGAATACGTTACAAAAAAATAATCCGCAAATAGTTCTTTAAAAATACTTACCTATTTTAATACAGTTGACGATATAGATAGATAAAAGAGAAAAAAAAAATATGGGAACAGTAAACTTGATATACCACAATAAACTTATCTGTTAACTATAGTGGACGATCCTTCGCCGCACCTTGGGGTCGCTACGGCACTGTCTAGGTGGTTCCAAATGATTATGGAAGATCACGAGTGGAGGGATGATCTGCCCCAGTTGTAGAGATGATCCAGTTAAAAATGTGCATACGAGAGCTTAAAGTTTACAAGCTGTTCAAGTTTACTGAATCTTCAAATTAAAGAGATGCTTCTAATTTACTGAATCTTCAAATTAAAGAGATGCTTCTAGTTTACTGTATTATATTCCAACTGTATATGACATTAAACCAATAGAAGAAAATGAGACTGGGAATAATTATTAAAACCTCTTGAACTCGATAATGCCAACTCACTAGTACACCTCGTAGCGTAGCTACTTTGAACTTCCAATTATAATTATAGAGACCGTATTCATTATTTTATTATTAAAATTTTTTTAGGAAAGATGGAGCTAGCGGTACTAATTGAATTTAATATTTAGGATACCAGGTGCTTAAAATGTTAACAGGTACTGTTACAACTTTTTGATGGATTTATATTATTTAGCACAGGAAATTTAAATGTTTCTTTTAAAAATCAATATTTTTAAACTATTTTAAGAAAACATATTTTATTTTGGTACTTTCAGAGAATCTATACCTAAAAATTGGGTGTTTGCCCATTGTGTGTGAGGCCCATTGTACATCCTCCCAAGGAGTCGCCCTCCTAGGACATTGTCCATCCTATCTTATCCAGGAAAGAAGACAGGTCATCAGGGGACATCTCCTTAATGTCGGCAGGTGTAGGCCAAGACTCACCGAACACACACTCTCTTATCGACGATAGCTCCGGACATTCACATAAGACATGCCTGACAGTTTCATCTTCCTGTTCACACCTCCTGCATAGAGGTATGTCCACTAGCCCCATAATATGGAGGTGTTTTCTTAGTTGACAGTGTCCAGTCAGAAATCCCACTGTTAAACTTAGGTTCTTCCTGGTCATCGCCAAACATTTATTCGTATCCAGCTTCTCATGGTGCCCAGGGTAATCCTGGCAAAACTGCCTCCTTTGGTTTCATCCCATCTCTTAAGGGATTGAGCACGGGTGTAACATTTGGCTAGTTCCGCAATTGTCGAAGTCGTCAAACCATGGGTGTCGCCTGGTCCCAAAATTTTCAGTCCAGCTGCCATCCCGGCCAGAGAGTCAGCAATACGGTTACCTTTGCTCCTGTCGTGCCCTTTCACCCACCTTAGTACGATATTATTATCTACCGAGGCGTTAGCTAAATCTTGGTGGCACCCTAGTGCTAATCCTGAGATAATACGTTGTCTATTCAAGGTTAGTATGTCTTGTCTACTATCAGTGCAGATTATTATGTTTTTGCCAGAAATTTCTTTTCTGGTTAGCTCTTTTGCGGCGATTGAGATACCAGCCAGTTCTGTTTGAACCACGCTGGTATTTTTTCCCAATCCCCATTTAATACTTAGGCTAAGTGATCTGGAGTAAACTCCACATCCTGATTCCTTGGTTTTTTGAGCCGTCTGTGTATATGCGTATTGCATTTGCAGCATCCGCCTCAGTGTTCTGTTTTATTTGTATTTTGTAGGGTTTATTAAACACAAATCTGGGTTCAATTGCGTCACCGGCCGCCTGTAACAGAGGCACCGCAGTGAGTGCCTCCCTCCACAGGCCCAGCCTCAGTTGACCCATTCCTACCTCGGGGTTTACACCAGCCGTGCGCAATTGTAGCATGGCCATTAGCGCAACCTCCTTGACGTGCAGGTCGAGAGGTGTCAGACCAGTAACCAATTCCATTGCCGCGGTTGGTGTTGTTCTCATGGCTCCTGTGATGTTCAGACAAGCCATTCGTTGTATTTGATACAGTTTTTGGATGGCCGTTGCTTGTAGAGTTTTAGGTCCCCATGGAATAGCTCCTTACGTTAGCATATGTCTTGTTATTGCTGTGTAGATCCAGGTGACTACACGGGGCGAGAGACCCCATGTACGTCCCACTGTCCGACACTGCTCATAGGCCACATATGCTCTTTTTGCTCTGTTCTGAATGTGCGAGTTTCATGTTAACTTCCTGTCGAGGGTAATACCGAGGTATTTCACCTCTACAGCAACGTTTAGTTAGCTTTTGAAGATTTCGGGGGGTTTCAAGCACGATAAGCTTCTTTTCCTAGTGAAAAGGACCATCTCTGTCTTCTTGGGATCGATCGACAGTGAGTGCTCCTTACACCATGTTTCTATTAATTTGAGACCATCCTGCGCTCTATCGCACAGTGTGTTCACAAATTTGCCGGTCTGCAAGATAACTATGTCATCTTCAATTGTGTAGAAACCATTATTGTTGAGGTGATTAATCTGGGTATGCAGGACTATGTTCCAAAGAAGGGGTGATAAGACCCCTCCCTGTGGACATATCCTCATGACCAGTTCTCTCACAGTAATGTCTTCTACATTTATACTTATTGCTCTACTAGAGAGCATCTTGAGTATCCATTCTCCTACCACTAGGGGTATGTTCCTGGAGTTAAGTTGCTGGGTGATTGTTGGGAAAGTCGTTTTATCGAACGCTCCTTCGATATCTATAAATATACCCAGGGTGGATTCTTTATTTTCCAATGATCTCTCGATTCTGCCAACCACTTGGTGTAGGGCCGAATCAGTGGACCTTCCTGGAGTATATGCATGCTGATTTGTATGAAGTGGATTGTGAACTAAGACTTCATCTCTTATATACCTCGCACAGCCTCTCCATTGTTTTCAAGAAGAATGATGTGAGACTAATTTGTAGGAATGCTTTTGGTAAGGTGTAGTCCATCCTTCCTGGTTTAGGTATAAACACCACTCGTACTTCTATCCACTTACTGGGAACATACCTCAGAACTAATGAGGCTCTGAATATTTCGACCAGGTGCGACATAAGAATATCCAATCCCCATTGTAGTAGGGCTGGTCTTATACCGTCAGGTCCTGGTGCTTTGAAGGGGAAAAAGCCCGATACGGCCCACCTTATCTTGTCCTCATCAATTATGGTGCTAGCAAATCGCCAGTCGTATTGTGAGGGTGTATTGGTACTTCCGTTCCCGGGAAGACAACCTGGGAAGTGAGTTTCCATAAGGATTTCAGCGCTCTCTTGGAGGTTGGCGGCTTTGTCGCCATTCCCCCTCGTCAGGATGCCGATACTCCTATGGTGGTCGCTTGAGAGTGCCTTCTGTAGCCTTGAGACCTGCAGAAAGTCTTCGATTACCTCGCAATAGGCTCTCCAGGCTTCTCCTTGCTTTTGTCTGTAGACTTTTTTGTACTCTCTGAGGTTGGCTTTATATATTTCCCAGTCCTCTTCGAGTTTTGTTCGTTTTGCTTTATTAAAGGTTGTTCTCGATGTCTTTCTGAGGTGTTCCAGTTCAGGGCACCACCACCTATTCGTATCAAAAGGAGAGAAGAAAGGTAGAACATCGCCCGTCAAACACAAAATCGATACTGGTGATGCCAGCCAATTAGACAATCAGTTCGAAGACTACAACGAGCAAAGAGAAAGGAGGCCGAAAGAATAATTTGAGAGATGGAGGAAGAGAAGGTAATAGAAGTGCTCGTCAGTAGTGCTCGTCAAGAAAAAGGATGGA
Organism: Ophraella communa; assembly: GCA_035357415.1. Classification (NCBI taxonomy): domain Eukaryota; kingdom Metazoa; phylum Arthropoda; class Insecta; order Coleoptera; family Chrysomelidae; genus Ophraella; species Ophraella communa. Next base: position 20,355,589 of record CM068995.1, read on the forward strand.
ACTACCAGATTCTGTGTGGACTATCGCCAGCTAAACAACGTGACGAAGGACAACTATCCCCTGCCTTGAATCGATGACACTTTGGCCGACAGCAAAGTGTTTTTCACCTTAGACCTAAAGTCTGGTTATTGGCAAGTTGAAATGAATCCAGAAGACAAAGAGAAGACCGCTTTTACCACCTGATCTGGATTATGGCAGTTCAACGTCATGCCATTCAGGCTTTGTAATGCATCAGCGACTTTTGAAAGACTCATGGAGAATGTCTTAAGACGGTTATCTTGGAAAACATGCCTGGTCTATTGGGACGACATCGTATTACTGGGGAAGCCATTTTATGAACATCAGAAGAATTTAGAAGACGTATTCCACCGACTTTAAGCAGCTCAGTTCATGCTAAACCCGAAGAAATGCCAATTATTCCAGAATCGAGTCAAATATCTGGGTCATATTGTTAGCAATGAGAGCGGCGGTAGATCCAGAGAAAATTACTTATATCAGGCAATGGCCACATCCAACCGACACAAACACCAAGTTAGGAGTTTCCTCGGACTTTGCACATACTATCGAAGGTTAAAAATGAAGTTTGAAGATATCGCAAACCACTAACTCGACTCACAGAAGAATCCAGAATTTTTCATTGGAATGAAGAATGTCAAACCAATTTGAAATCATGAAGAGACAGAGGGAGACTTCATTCTTGAAATTGATGCAAGCAACGTAGGAATTTAAAATAAAAATCGACATCTCTGAGAGATTTTCATAATTCCGTAAACTAAGAGCAGCATTAACATCCACACTGTATATTGTTTAGCAATGGATTTAGGCTTCTTCTTTGTTAGATTCTTAACCACCTTATACATTTCTTCTGTCTTATTGTCCTCTAGTTCTTCTGTCTTCTCACATTGTTCTTCCATTTTCCTTTTAGGTTCATTATATAGTTTCTTATTATATTCTTTGGCAGTTATCAACAAATATAAAAATAACTACCTACCAAATTAACAATGCTGACATAAACTAAATTGGGGCACTATATAAACATTATTATTGTTTGTAAACAATCACAAATAGATATAATGAATATTGTTAAAAAAATTTACTTGAACTATTACATTTTGTGCCGGTTTATTGTTGAAATATCAATGTAGTTATCTATCTAAATCTTGCATATTATTATTCTTCATAGAAGATAACATTTGTGCAGCTCTTCTAATAGGTTATGGATCCAGAGATATTGTATGTTTTCTGAGATAGTAAACAGTAATATATTCTTAGAGAAATGACTGATGCAAGATTTTTAATTTAAAAAATAAATAGAAATAATTATGCCACTTGAAAATATAGAACTGAAATGTTTTTAATAAAAGATGATTTACGGTAAGTTATATCGGAACCAATATCAGAACCAGTAACAAAAATATGGTCAATACATGACTGAATGGCAAGAGCAACTATAGGTCTTCTATTGGAAGATAATCAAATAACACGTATAAGAAAGGCAAATAGCGCTTAAATTTGGAGATAGTAAAACAAAAACTACTTCAAGACAGTGACGGCTTGTCATAAAAATAAAAGTTGCTGATGGAGCGTCAAAGTTTCGATTTTATTCAGATTGTTGTGGAGGACAAAATCGAAATGTAATTATCTTTCTTATGTATGTTTATATCGCTAAGTTAATAAATATTAATATTACACACACATTTTTTGAAGTGGGCCATTCTCAATCTGAGGGTGATTTGATGCATGCTCTCATCGAACGAAGAAAAAAAAAGGTAATTTATACTCCACATCAGTGGTATACATTTGTTGTGTATTGACTAATAATATACGATTTTCTAACTGAAAGCACTTTATTAACAGCAAACAAGAAACAATGCAATTTTCCCAGTTACATTATAATACGTTATGCCGCCAGATCCCTTTGACATTACTTCTTCTAACCCTAAAGATATAGCAGGCCTATGTACATAAATAATCCAGCCACAACTGGCTGTATACATAACATTTCTCCCCCGCTTTAATATGAGAGTCTTTTAGGCGGTGCTACAACCCTGCCACATCTGGTAACAGTAGGTATACATGAGGTTTCCCCGTGGGAAGAAGTGGGTTTTGCGGGTGATTTGGTTTCGCTGAATTGTAGGTCCTTTATTGGACTATTATCTAAATTTTGAGCAAGAACCGGACCACTTCCTTCCATTGGGACATCTCCATTATTCTGTGCTACACTAGCTGGTTTTATATAACTTTCCTTAGGACTAAGAACACTATCCGAAGAACAATTATCACTCGCTTTAACACTTTCATTTAAACGTGGATCACTAGAACTTACAGAGCGAGGTAACTCTTTTACCGACCGTAAACTATCAGCATGAACAAACTTTATAATATTATTAACATCAACAAGATACGTACAATAACTTAAAATCTTAACTACCTTACCTAAACACCATAAATGAGATCGAGTATCTTTTACGCTGAATAATTTAATACTACCCCTACTTTGTTCATCCCTTTTAGCTGAACCCAAGGTTGAGGATGGCTTTAATAAATCAAACCTAGTGCGTGGTCTAATTCTCAGTACACATTGTGCTGGTGACACACCTGTTACTGTAGATGGGGTGTTACGGAAAGTAAACAAAAAGTTAATTAACTTATTTTTCATATCTCTCGTAGATATATTCTGTGAACTTTGAGGTAAATTACGTTCAAGAGCTTTCTTTACGGTTTGTACACCTCTCTCTGCAACACCGTTTGATTGAGGGTGATATGGGGGGGACTTTATTGGTTTAATTCCATTACTTTGACAAAATGCAATAAATTCTGCAGAGTTAAAAGGAGGTCCATTATCCGAGACTAATTCTACTGGTAACCCAAACGTTGAGAAGATTTCTTTCAAAACGATTATTACTTCTTTTGCCGATGTGCCCCTCTCCATTAATTTCACCTCCGTCCACTTGGATCGATTATCCACTAAGATTAAGAAGGTAAAATTTTGTTTCACAAAGAAGTCAATGTTTACTCTAAAAAAGTTATGAGGTGCTGCCGGCCACGGTACATTCGTAGAATTATTCGAGAAGTTCGATGTTGATTGACAGACAAGACATGACTGAACAAACTTTTCAATATTCTCATTCATTCCTGGCCACCAACAGTAAGATCGCATCAACATTTTTAATCGTACTATACCAGTGTGATGATCATGAAACAACTGCAAAACCTTTTCCCTTAGAGATTCTGGAATTACTACTTTAGTGCCTAAGACTATTGTAATATTATTTACCTGTTGATATTTCTATCAATATATATCAATATTTGTTATATTAATTGGTCGTTGGGCGCCAATTTGTAATATTATTTGTGCGTTGGGCGACAATTTGTAATATGAGTTACCTGTTGATAGTGAATTTATAAAAATATTTAGTTAACTTTTTTGAAAAAATAACAATATACCAAAAGAAAAAATGTAATTTACAATAAAACAAACATTAAGCTTAATTTCGTCTTTAATTAGTTGTAAAAGATACTTCAATAATTAACAGAATTTATAAATGTTTATCACACAAAAATTATGATAGTTAAATACCTCGGCTAGGGGTGAGTAAGTTCATTAGTTCTGACTATTGTACAATATTTTTTTCTTTAAGAAATTATAAGGGCGCCACTGAAATCTTTTTATTTTTTATGATACTACTGAAGAAAGTTGTTTTAAGCTGAGTTATTTAAATAAGTATCATAAGATGACAGAAAGATGTCAGAAAAAACTCTCTATGAAGATAAAAAAATGATTTGAAAATGTACAAACATATAAAAGATAATAAGATTTCCTTGGTGCTGAAATTAATGAGGTAGAGAATACGTTACAACAAAATAATCCGCAAACAGTTCTTTAAAAATACTTATTCTAATACAGTTGACGATATAGATAGATATACACGGAAATAAAAGAGAAAAAATATGGGAACAGTAAACTTGATAGATCACAATAAACTTATCTGTTACAATAGTGGACGATCCTTCGCCGCACCTTGGGGTCGCTACGACACTGTCTAGGTGGTTCCAAATGATTATGGAAGATCACTAGTGGAGGGATGATCTGCCCAGTTGTAGAGATAATCCAGTTAAGAATGTACATACGAGAGCTTAAAGTTTACAAGCTGTTCAAGTTTACGAAATCTCCAAATTCAAGAGATGCTTCTGGTTTACAGAATCTTCAATTAAAGAGTTGCCTCTAGTTTACTGTATTATATTCCAACTTTCTGTATATGACAGTAAATCAATAGAAGAAAATGAGACTGGGAATAATTATTAAAACCTCTTGAACTCGATAATGCCAACTCATTAGTACACCTCGTAGCGTAGCTACTTTGAACTTCCAATTATAATTATAGAGACCGTATTCATTATTTTATTATTAAAAATGTTTTAGGATAGATGGAGCTAGCGGTACTAATTGAATTTAATATTTAGGATACCAGGTGCTTAAATTGTTAACAGGTACTGTTACACTATACAATCCTGTTCAACAGAAAGATAATTACTATTCCTAAAATAAGGCTTCAAATTGTTATCTACTACATAACTTGGCCACCCCGACAAGGTCAATTCAGCAACTTTGGACAACAAACTATCACGTTTTGTTTCTCTAGCTATTTCCGTGAAATCGAGGGGAGCTTCTTCAAGAATACTAAATGACATAACGTCACACGGAACATTTGTACTATCAGGCGAAGGCAACCTAGAGAGTGCGTCCGCATGGGAAATTGAACTACCTTTTTTATAGTTTATAGTATAGTCGTAAGCAGATAACGTTAAAGCCCACCGGGTAACTCGAGATGCAGCTGTGACTGGAATGCCTTTATTTATTCCAAAAATATACTGTAACGGTTGATGATCACTTACAAGTGTAAATTTTCGTCCGTATAAATATTTATTAAACTTACGAAGGGCAAACATGATGGCTAAAGCTTCTCTTTCAATATTAGAATAGTTCCTCTCAGCGGATGATAGAGTGCCTGATGCAAAACAGACTGGTTTATCTTCATTATTGACTTTATGGCTTAACACTGCTCCCACTCCAATTCCGCTACTATCGCAGGTGACATATATTGGCAATGACGGATTATACAGAGTAAGTACCTGATTTGACATAAGAAGTTCCTTGCTTTTTTCAAAAGCTCTTTGACACTCTTCTGTCCATACAAAAGGAATACCTGATTTGCACAAATTATACAATGGACCTAAAGAAGTCGACAACATTGGAATAAATTTAGAATAATAGTTCAGAAGACCTAGATACGACTTTAATTGTGTTAAGCTCTTTGGTGACTCTGCTTTTTTAATGCATTTAATGCATTTCTCGTCGGTGGGATGTATCCCATTTTCATCAATTTTATGACCTAAAAACTCTATACTTGTTTTGAAAAATTTGCACTTACTTTCATTGATTTTGACATTATACTCATTTAAACGTGTAAGAACATTTAACACCTTTTTATAACAATCTTCTTTTGACGATCCATAGACTAAAATATCGTCAATATAGCATTTAGTATTAGGTAACCCGGAAAGAATATTTTCCATAACTGATTGGAAGATTCCAGGAGCTGAACTAATACCATACGTCAATCTGTTGAATGTAAATAAACCTAAGTGCGTATTAATCGTGAGCAACTCCCTTGACTGTTGACTGACCTCAAGCTGTTGATAAGCACCCTTCAAATCTAATACAGTGAAATATTTATTACCTGACAGTTCTGAAAATATATCCTCCGGTAACGGTAAAACACAGTGGTCAGAATCAATTACTCGATTCACTGTTTTCTTAAAATCCACACATATTCTGAAAGACCCCTGTTCCTTCTTGGGGACCACGACAATAGGACTGGCCCACGCACTAACGGTCGTTTTACTTAAAATCCCAGACTTTACCATACGATCTAATTCCGCCTCTACCTTAGGTTTAAACAGGTGAAAACAGGTGAAATGTTGTCTTTTAATTTAAATTCTACTTTCACATTTTTGATAGAAGAATTTGGATCATCCTTAAACAAGTTAGGATATGCCATCTTCAACCTTGAGACTAAAATATCCTGATTATCATTAGACTGACATTCTGACATAGGTTCGTGACAATTTGAACTTAATAACTCCTGTTTTAGAGAATTTAAATTTAACTTGTAATTTATGTTATCTGCACTATTCTCAATGACATTAGATGTATTAATAAGCTGATTAAACAATTCAAGTTTCCACGTAGGGTTAAACATACTCAACCAATCTCTACCTAACAAGGGTACAAATCTGTTAGAACTATTAATGACTAATAAAGGTAACACTTTTAACTGATTTTTATACAAAACATTAACATTAATTTGACCAAGTATTGAAATGACATTACCTGTGACTGCTCTTAACTTAATACTAGAACTAACTAATTTACAGTGACTAAATTTACTTGAAAAATCACTTACATGAATGACAGACTTACTTGCACCACTGTCTATTTCCATAATGGTCGGTTTTCCTTCTATTTGGACAGTTACTTTCCAAGGGTGCTCTCCTGTACCTTTGACTGTAGCAATATGACTTAATTGCAAAAATTCTTCATTTACCAATTCTGATTGTTGGGATGCAGTGTCTTGGGACACCCTGTTACTTACTATTATGTTCAATTAATATAAGATTGTCTTTTGTCATGAACATAGTTACTGTCATAATAGAACTGTCAGAATATAATTTATCAAAAAGTTCTAAAGTTATTTCTTATTATTTGAACACTACATTACGTAACACAATCGTAACAGTTGGCGACGAAGATGGGATAGTGGAAGAGAATTTCCAAGTTCGACCATCATCATCATGTCAGAACAGTTCCAGAAAACCATTTTGGAGTTCATCAAGTCTCAACAGATTCAAGCCCAACAGCAGCAGGAACTATTGATGAAAAATCAGCAAGAATTCCTACTTCAGCTGACTGAAAATCTCAGTTCAGGCAAATCTGAGACTAAAATCAGTGATGAGTCATTGATGGAAACTCTTGGAAATAGTATAAAAGAGTTCAATTACGATCCAGAAAGCACACCGTTCGACTCCTGGTTCAAAAGGTATGAAAGTTTATTCACCGAAGATGCAAAGAAACTTCCTGATAACGCAAAAGTTCGATTGCTACTGAGGAAATTGGATACCTCTTGTCATCAACAATATATTAATTATATTCTGCCCAAACAATCAAAGGATTTGACTTTCGACGAAACTGTTCAAACATTACTTGATATGTTTGGAACGAAAACATCGATTTTCAATACTCGCTATCAGTGCATGAAGCTCGTGAAAAACAATTCAGAAGATTTTGTCTCATATGCTTCAAAAGTCAACAAATACTGTGAAAATTTCAACATAAGACAAATAACTCCAGATCAGTTTAAATGCCTCATATTCGTTTGTGGTCTACAGTCATATGAAGATGCGGACGTAAGAACAAAATTACTATCCAAAATAGATGGAAAAGAAGCGGATACCACAAATTTGCAAAACCTCACAACTGAATGTCAACGAATATTGAATTTGAAGAAAGATACGTCTATGGTACAAAGTTCTGCAAGTGTACATAAAATCAAGAATGATAAACACAATCATAATCAGGCTTCATCATCTAATGCTTCATCGATCAACCATTCAATCCATAAACCTATTCCAAAAAGTCCATGTTGGTTCTGTGGTGAGTTACATTTCTCCAAATATTGCCCATTCAAAAAGCACAAATGTGAAAAATGTAGCAAGGTGGGTCACAAAGAAGGTTACTGTTATTCAAAGAAAAACAGTTCAAGAAAACGTTTCCAGTCGAAAGGTGTTTTTCAAGTGGATCAAGTCGATGGTAGGAAATATATTGAAATTATAATCAATGGAGTTCCATTTCAACTTCAAATTGACACAGCATCAGATCTGACAATAATTTCGAAGAAGACATGGTCAAAAATAGGAAAACCGAAGTGCAACTTAACGAAAAATGTCGCTAAAAATGCTTCTGGCGAAGTAATGGACTTACATTCTGAATTTAGCTGCACAATGACCTACAATAACGAATCATATTCAGGAAAATGTTTTGTCACAAGTGTTCCAAATCTAAATTTGCTTGGTATCGACTGGATAACAGCATTTGGACTGTGAGACATTCCTTTGAATTCAGTTTGCAAAAATGTCACATCATCAAACGCAATGTCAACAGCTGATCATTTGAAACGTCAATTTTCCGATGTATTTGATAATAGTCTGGGACTTTGCAGAAAAATCAAAATTTAATTCAAAGTTATACCTGGGAGTAGTCAAGTGTTCAGGGGGAAACGTCCAGTTTCATATGCTGCTATGACTCAAGTGGAGGAAGAATTGAACAGGCTGGAAAAGTTAAATATAATATCACCAGTTGAATATTCCGAATGGGCTGCACCCATAGTAGTAACGAAGAAATCAAATGGAAATGTACGCATTTGTGGAGACTATTCTACAGGGTTGCAACCATATCAATACCCACTGCCAAAACCTGAAGATATATTTACAAAACTTTCAAATTCAAGTGTCTTCAGCGTTATTGATTTGTCAGATGCATTCCTTCAAGTTGAAATTCATGAAGATTTTCGTCATTATCTCACGATTAATACCCACAGGGGACTCTTCGTGTACAATCGGCTTCCGTTCGGAATAAAAATTGCTCCAGGAGTATTTCAACAGATCATGGATACTATGATAGCAGGAATTGACGGCATAGGTGTTTATATAGATGATATAATAGTTTCCGGTAGAAATAAAGAAGATCACGATAAAAATCTTGTTAAACTGCTTGAACGAATCAGAGATTATGGATTTCATCTGAACATAGAAAAGTGCAAGTTTTCAGTTCCAGAAATCAGTTAGGTATCTTGGAAGCATTATCAATAAAAATGGAATCAAGCCAGATCCTGCCAAAACAGAAGCTATAGTGAATATGCCACCACCTCATGATTTAGTTTCACTAAGATCATACTTAGGAGCTATCAATTATTATGGAAAGTATATTCAGAATATTCACCAGCTTCGAAATCCTTTGAATAAATTGCTCAAGAAGAACTCGAAGTGGTCATGGACAAAAGAATGTCAAGAATCTTTTGACAAATTCAAAGAAATTCTTCAAACCGATATGCTCCTGACTCACTACGATCCTTCAGAGACAATTGTTGTTGCTGCAGATACTTCAAATTCAGGTATTGGTGCATGCATTTATCACAGATACAGTGATGGTAGAATGAAAGTAATCCAGCATGTGTCAAGAACGTTGTCAGAAACCGAGAAGAAGTACAGCCAAATTAAAAAAGAAGCTCTAGGTTTGATATTTGCTGTCAAAAAGTTCCACAAAATGATTTATGGAAGAGAATTCATTCTGCAAACAGATCATCAACCACTTTTGAGAATATTCGGTTCAAAGAAAGGGATTCCAACGTACACAGCCAACCGCCTTCAAAGATATGCCTTGATCCTACAAGGATATAATTTCAAAATTGAATATATCAAAACCGAAGATTTCGGATACGCAGATATTCTTTCTCGACTCATCAATCAGGATTTAAAACAAGATGAAGAATATGTCATTTCTTCAATCAAAATTGAATCAGAAGTTCTGCAGGTTCTGACAATAGCAATTGAAGCACTACCAGTAACATATAAAATGATTCTCCAAGAAACTTCTAAGGATCCGGTCTTTAAGAAAATCATAACATATGTTGAACAATTTTGGCCTCCTAAGAACAAAATTCCAGAAGAAATACTTCCATTTTTTGCTAGAAGAGATTCATTATCTGTCATCAAGGGATGCCTGATGTTTGGAACAAGAGTAGTAATACCCCGTATTTTCCACAGTCGAATACTTCAGCAACTACATAAAGGTCATCCAGGGCAGGAAAGAATGAAATCTTTAGCAAGAAGCTATGTTTATTGGCCAAATATCGACGATAATATCAAAGATTTTGTTCGTAAGTGTTCCAGCTGTGCAGAAAATTCAAAATCACCTGTCAAAGTACCATTGTCATCGTGGCCCATTCCTCAAGGTCCATGGCAAAGAATACATGTTGATTACGCTGGTCCAGTAGATGGCAGATACTTTATTATTATTGTCGACGCATTTTCCAAATGGCCTGAAATATTTGATACTATAACCATTACATCATCATACACTATCAAAATATTGGAGGAAATCTTTGGAAGATTGGGAATACCAGAAATCATCGTCACAGATAATGGAACTCAGTTCACCAGTTATCAATTTGAACATTTCTGTGAACAGAATGGAATTGAACACGTCAAAACGGCACCATATTGGCCACAGTCAAATGGTCAAGCAGAAAGATTCGTAGATACTTTCAAAAGATCTCTAAAGAAAATTGGAAAACAGCCGGGACTACATTTGGGTAAACAAATTCAAATTTTCCTATCGAGTTATAGAAGCACACCGAATCAAAATACACCGGAAGGAAAGTCACCTGCTGAACATATATATGGAAGAAACATTCGTACAGTATTTGATTTGCTGAAACCTGAACTGAAAATCTAAGAGAATTTCTGAAAACAGCTTCCAAACAAGATGTACAGTATAACTCAAAACATGGAGTAAAAGCAAAAAGTTTCAAGAATGGCGATCCGGTTTATTGCAAGATTTTCAGGCAAAATCACTTCACATGGAAACCTGGAAAAGTGATCGAGAAAATTGGAAACGTTATGTACAACGTTCTGATGGAAAATACTAAAAGAACTGAGCTACTCAGATTCCATGCAAATCAACTCAAATTAAGGTATTCAGATGAAGAAATCGCATATGTACCTGAATTACCATTAGATATTCTCCTGGAAACATTTGAGATTTCTGGAAACACTCCAACACAACCCTCGACCCATTCCTCAGAGAATTCAGTTGAACAAGTTTTACCTGTTTCATCTTGTCTACCCGACGAAGACATATCTCCCTGTTGTATAGAAACGGAGATTAACGAAGAACAGAGTCGTGAAGAACAGAGTCGTTCGAGTACAAGACCTGTCAGAACCAGAACTGCCCCTAGATATCTTCAAGACTTCGTTTAACAAAAGGAGGTGTTGGGATGCAGTGTCTTGGGACACCCTGTTACTTACTATTATGTTCAATTAATATAAGATTGTCTTTTGTCATGAACATAGTTACTGTCATAATAGAACTGTCAGAATATAATTTATCAAAAAGTTCTAAAGTTATTTCTTATTATTTGAACACTACATTACGTAACACAATCGTAACACTGATGATTCCCCTGTAACCTCTACTTGATGGACTTTTCGACTTTTGACCCATTTTCTTACAACAAAAACATTCCCAATTTACAGCTGGGCAAGAGTCAGGTTGATGACGTCTACCACAACGAAAACAAGACTTCACCGACGAACTAGGACGAGTTGTCTGACTATACCCTGGACGGTTATTAGGGTTTGCCTGGATTGTAGGTTGCAAACAGCATTTTCAACTGTGACTTGATTTACAGCTTTGCTTTGAGATTCAGCTGCTGACTGACTTAAGGCTTTCTTACAGGCTTCATTGAACGTTAATGACTCAGATTCAGTGAGAAGTTTTGTTTGAATGCTATTATTATTAATTCCACAGACTAACCTGTCTCGTAAAGCTTGGTCGAGAAAGTCTTGAAACTTGCAAGTTTTAGAAAGGGCTTTTACCTCGTTAATATATTGTTCAAGAGACTCGCCAGGCTATTGGGTACGACAATTAAATTTGTACCTCTCGTAAATGACACTAGTAGTTGGTGCAAATTTATCTTTTAAAATAGTTACCAACTGATTGTATGTTTTAGACGACGGTGTATCTGGAAATAAATGCGTTTTCAGATTATCATAAGTCTTTGCACCCATAAACGTTATCAAACTAGCAACTCTCTTTTCCTCTTTGACATCATTTACTATGAAATACTGTTGGAGACGTTCTTCCCAAGCATCGAAGTCCTTTGTTGTATCGAATTCGTCGAACTTTGACATCGTGCCACTAGTATCACCTATAACACCACACGGTTCGTGGATTCGACTGTACTCGTCGCCAAATGTTGTGTATTGACTAATAATATACGATTTTCTAACTGAAAGCACTTTATTAACAGCAAACAAGAAACAATGCGATTTTCCCAGTTACATTATTCGCGAAAGTTGACAAAGGGTGCGACATCTATTGGTGAATTTGAGAACGCGCATAGCGGTGAACAACAAAACCTTTACGTACTCCTTTAATAGAGTATTTAAACTTACATTATTAAAAAAAGTGTGTTAAACAAAAAGTGACAAGCATATTTAGTTTTTTTTTTAATAAAAGCATCTATAAGGATTGTAAAAATGCATATTTAACAAAATAAGATTGTAAAATTAAGTGACCTACTTGTTTATATAAATCAGTGTGGCTACAATATGTTTGCAAAAACCTGACATTCCTGCTTTGCATGAACAAAGGCACTTCCACTGCTTAACATCTTTATGCAAACTTATTGTTATTTCATGGGGGGGAAGATGTCAAGCTTGATGTCTGCAAACATAAACACCTTATGTTGGAAGACCCTTCTTCTAAACCACATAATATTATATGACCAGCTCTAAAAACAGCTTCACCTTCCTTGACAGGTCTACTTCTTTCGCCAATATATTCTAATATATCGGTGATGGTCACTTCCACGTTTGCCATTGTATTAAAAAAGAGTCACTTTAAAATAAATTCGTATTTCACAGTTGTTTTTTGGTAAATTATCTCTAGAAATTTAACAAAAATGCACTGCCACAAGCTTAAAACCACACTAACACTTTTGTTGTTCACCGCTATAACATCCATCTTGGATTTTTGTGGCGCCCTCTGGTGACGCCCTGCGATCGCCAATAATACGCCAGATCCCTTTGACATTACTTCTTCTAACCCTAAAGATGTAGCAGGCCTGTGTACATAAATAATCCAGCCACAACTGGCTGTATACATAACAACATTAAGATGTACTAAAGTGACAGGAAAGCGATACGGTTTAAAGGAACTAAGTCAAAATGATATTTTGGACTTTAAATCACTTTTGAAAAATGTACCAAACTGGACCCTAGATACGGACAAACATAAAGTTTTCTGGTCTAAAATACAGTTTTTAAAAGTATGCAAACAACAAAATTACTGCATTAGTTTCCAGTACGATATTATTTGTGATCAATTGTCCACTACAAACTTGGAGTGCAAACCTATAGTTAGCAAAAGAATTGCTAAAAGTGTTAATTCAAATATACAAAATGTTTTTCACTCTTCCGGTAGCATGCCTAAAGAAACTGTTAATTCTCGAAGCAGCAGCAATTCTCTTCTTGTAGTTACAGCTATAAAGCGGTCTTGAGCTGCAGACTCAGTTTCCAAATATCTGACAACACTTTGGGACAGATTTAGCCGTGTAGCACCTTCTTCTTGACTTAAGCCTTCGAGTATCCAACGTACTAATTGATCGAGTTGCACTGTCTCTAATCGCCATAGGGCCATTTTTTCATGTAAACAGATTTATGGACTACAGTAACAATGTTAAAGTCACTGCAAGCACTTCTACTCGACCAAATGGTTATTATCTTGAAATCGAATTGCTACAATTTTGGTCAAAGAGATAACAGCGTATAAAAAGAATAAAAAACGACAAAAACAATTTGCTAGAAACAGAGTTTACTGATGCCATGAATCGTATATCTAAAATATTATTTTTGTACGCAATTTTCTGAAATCCAAAAAATATCCACATCAATTATTGAGTTTCATACAGAAGTGAAAATGCGTTTACGCATTCCAGGCAGAGGTCTGGATATGTGAGTCATACTCACTAAAACTACTCCTGTCTTCTGGCCTCTAATCCCCCACGGAAACCGCCGTCTAGACATTACATCGCGGCGGGAGGAATTAGCTATCGCTACTCCTTCTGGTGCCTAGGGTGTTGTTTCTACCTTCCTACTAGGTTTAAGCTTTTGCTCTTCTTCCTATGGAACGTAACTCTGTAAGTACTTCTGTAGCAAATGCCTTTGTTGCATTCCAGGCAGCTTCACTTGATATCATTTCTCGTATTATCATCTCTGGTTTGATTCTCTTGTTGAGGATCGTCTCTAACTTTTCACGTTTTTGGCTGAAACGAGGACACTCTAAAAACACATGCTCCACATCTTCAGCGACTCCTGGACAGGACGGACACTCCGAGAAATCATCGTGCTTGAATCTGTGAAGATGAGCTCGGAAGCAGCCGTGGTCCCGACAACATCTGTGTGAGATAGTAATTGACCTCTCCATGATTTTGGTTCAGCCAGGCGACTATCTTCGTTATAAGACAGTACGTCCACCTGCCTCTCTCTGCAGTATCCCATTGTTGCTGCCATCGTGCAATACTGTGTTGCCGCTCATCAGTTCTTAGTTCATCATGATTTAGTCAGGTTGTCCTCTTTCGATGGTACAGAGCCCGTCTTTCTTTGGCTAGAATTCTAAGTGGGAAACTTCCAGAAATTACACAAACTGCTTCCTCAGATATTGTGCAGAAAGCGCTGGTTACTCTCAGAGCACTCTGTCGATAAACTGAGCCCGCTTGCCTCCATAATTCCTGCGTATCTAGTGCGTCGGCCCAAAAGGATATTCCATATGTCAGCACCGATGTGACTACCGATGACAACAGCAGCCTTCTGCTCTGCTTTGTTCCTTCGACATTAGGCATCAGTCGTGATAGACTCGCTCTCACTACTGACGCCTTGGTACTAACATAGTCGACCTACTGCTTGAAATTAAGTCGGGCATCAAGCATCACTCCTAAGTATCGAATAAACTGATTGTTTGTACCGCCTGTCTCCTGGTAATGAGCACAGCTTCAGTCTTGTGCTTGGCTAGCTCCAAGTTCAACATCTCCATCCATTAGTTAGTCCGGCTAAATATGACATCGATGGCCATGTTTATCTCCTCCAGATGTTTCGCCACTATCGCTACAGCTACATGTTACATCATCGGCATTTGCAACTAACTTGACCTCTGATGGCAACGCGATTCTCAGGCGTCCATCGTACATGATGTTCCATAGAAGTGGTACAAGAACTAAGCCTTGTGGTACTCCTCCAGTGATATCATACTCTTTCTGGCCGTTTTTCGTGTCATACTTTAGGACCCTATTCGAAAAGTAGCTTGCTACCATGCGAAGCAGGTATTCTGGTACTTTTTTGTCTTCGAGAGCTCGATTAATGCAGTCCCAGTTGGCGGAGTTTAAAGCTTTCTTGATGTCCAAAGCAGCCACCAAACAGTACTTTTTCGTGCCACCTTTCCATCTTTTCCGGCGATTGCCTCCTTGGCTGTATTGACAACCAGGTTGATTGCATCAAGTGTTGCTTGTCCTTTCCGGAATCCATATTGATTGTCTGCTAAGAGTGGATCGACCGGAGCTTCTATCCTTTAATGAATTATGCGCTCTAATATTTTACCTACCGTATCTAACATACAGAGTGGGCGGTAAGATGATGGTTCATCCGGTGGCTTTTTTCCAGGCGCCTTATTATTCCCTACATGCCTCCATAAGTCCCTCCTCCGTGACAGGTGGAATGTCTTCGTAGTTGAGCTGCGGAGCTAGGGGAACTCACGTTGCCTGGGGAACAGTGTGAAAACGATCTTCTCAAGGAGCTGCGGGCAAGTAGGTGACGGTATACGCTGGCATTTTAGATGGGCCATGACCACCTTGTACGGCCTATCCCATGGGTTTTTTTACCTCATCGACGAGCTCCTTCCAGCAACTCTCTTTGATGGATTTATTCAGTTCTCGACGGGCTTTCTTGTACTCTACCCTTACTACTACAGAGTTAGGCCGTCGATAGCCCCGCTGGTACAATTTTCTTTTCCTAAGACATCCTTTACGAAGTGCGCTGATGGTGTCGTTCCACCAGTGCACCGCCGGTCGCTGATTCATACCACGTTTCCGAGGCATGGTAGCATCACAGACCTGGGAGACTCTTCTCATCAGTTCCTTTGTCTTCTTTTTAGCACTGTCAGTGGTGATCGAATCATTATCTAATGCCACTACAAAGACATCTGGATCAAAAGATTTAACTTTCCATCAATTTGAGTAAGTTCGTCTAGTTGCTTGTCGATACTTCCCATAGTATTACTAAGCTGCTGCTGACGAATCTAAGGTCTACTATCGAACTAGCCTCTCCTTTAGTATATGTGGGTGTGTCACCGCTGTTGAGGAGGACTACGCCCAGTATCTCCATTGCTTCCAATAGTGCTTTTCCTCGTGGGTTAGTGAGCTTGCTGCCCCATTCTACTGCTCAAGAGTTGAAGTCTCCAGCTATTGCTACGGGGTAATACTGCTTTGTATCATCAGTTAGTCGGTCCAAGAAATCCGTGACATCAGTGATGGAAAGGCTAGGTGGTGCATAGCAGCTGTGGACGCGGACGCCATCTACTGATACTGCCACAAAGCCGGCACTGCTATTATTGACTGCACTTTGAAAAGGGAGCTTACCACAGGACCAGATGACAGCTTTAGTGGTGCTGCCAGTTTCCCAAATTTGGGTGCTTAGGTGTCTGTATTGCTCTGCTATCAGCACTAAGTCTATCTCTTGTTCACGCACTGCCTGCACGAGCAGGTCATACTAAGCCTCACAATGGTTAAGGTTTAGCTGTAGTATCCTCATGTCCGTTTACTCATCTTCTTGTGCCTCATTGTATACCGGGCATATATGTTTACCGGCATGATGGGCAACGTCCTCTACACTTTGTTGCTCAGAACATTAGGCACACTTGGCTGTATTTTTACACTCAGCAATCTTATGCCCTTCTTGTCCACACCTGATGCATAGCTTAGTCCGGTCTACTTTGCTTTTACACTCAGATCCATGATGTCCAAAGTGCCAGCATCTGAAGCTTGTTTCTCTGACTCGAAAATTGACCTAGCCAATCTGGATCTTGCCATTTCCGTGAAGTAGTTTTTGTGCTGTGGTCGCTGGTAGTGTCACTGTGGCAATCTGGGTACCTCTATAGGCCTTACGGATTTTTATTACTTCTAGTGGTATCTCACCCGTTTCTCCTGCTTCCTTCCACAGGGCAACTTGGATGTTATTTTTTGATGTGTCATCGTCAATATCTCGAATTTCGATAGTCTCTTGTGGGCCCGAGCAGACCACCTTGGCATCTTCTTTAAGAATGCCTGCAATGGTTTTTTGCAAGACTTGGCCTTTGTCTCTGCTGTTTTTCGATAGTGTAATCAGCATGTCTCCGGTCGTCGTTTTATAAATCTTCTCGACTGCCGTGCGGACCAGAATACGCGGAATATCGTCAAGAATAGGGGTCCTGCTGTTTTCTCAGACTTATAGCAGCTCTTCTAGTCCTATTTTCCGGAGAAATTTTAGGACGTTGTCGGAATTCAAATCAGGTAGATTCTTTTCATCTATTTCGTATGCTCCTAGGTATACTCCGAGAGTATGTGTATTGAGGTTTCGTCTTCTTCCTTTCAGAATCTGCACTTTGCTTTTTTTGTTATTCGTCGTCAACTTCGTCAATTCGTACCAATGGAGAAGGGTTGGAGCAACTAGTACCACTGCAATTTATAAAAGCAACGGAGCAATTTAGGCCACTTTTTCGACATCCGCAAGCAGTTTTACATCCAGATTTACAGGAACAAAAGAGCATTTGAAGCAAATTTTCAGGAGCCGGTGGTTTAATCATGAGGCCAGAGTAGAATTTCCATCCCCATATCTCTGGAGAAACATCATGGCCTAACCACATTTGTACTTGTAAATAGACTCGTTTCAGGTGTTGATAAGCAGAATATACGGTGGAGACAGACTTGTCAGTTGTACACAGCTGTTTTTAGAAGTCGCTTTAATAAAGGAATTGTATCTCAATTCAAATATTTTTTGATGCAGAGTACAAAGCTAAAATACATTTTAAGCCAGCATCAATAATTATTTCTTCATTTTCTTCAACACTTAGAAATATTTTTGCAGCGTTCTGCAGGTCTTCACGTTCTTAAAAAGTTTTTGCAAATTTAATTATGCCTCTGTTATAGAAAGCTGATGTAGTATCACAGCCGGTGAATGCATGCAAAAATAAAATGTGTTGTTTGCACCCCGTAAATGTTTTATCTAAGCTGAGCGTTGAATGCATTTTTTGAGCATTTTTTCCTCGTGGTGGTTTCAAAAAATAAATTTCATGATCATCTGGAGCTAAAGCTGTCAGTAGAACTGGGCGTCTGTATCTTCTGAGATGATGAAAACATTTGTTGACTTCAATTTAATAGCTGTTTCTACAATTAATCTGTCAGCATCATCTTCGGCTTGACATGAAAATATGTTATTTTCCGATAATTTAATTCGCAGCATAACTATTAGCCTCATTTTATTATAACTGTTGGCTAAAAATGTTTCTTGATTTATTTTCAAAGACTTGTTCTCATCACCTGAAGCGCGCCCCTCCACTTTTTCTTTTGCAGCTGTCCCTTGGAAATTTGACTATTTTGTAAACCTGTTACTGTATTACGTTTAGCAGAATGTTTATTCATTTTATTTATTAATTTAAAATAAATAAATGTTAATTATTTAAGCGAATATAAACCATTTACTCAAACATTTATTGCAATTGTTTATAAATATTTAAAAAATAAAAAGCAACTAATTTTATTGGGTAAACTTTTTTCAATACAGTATAAAAAATAATATTTCACTTTTTTTTATAGTCCCTGAGTTCCTAAGTAAAAATCTAAGGAATGAACCAGGAATTCTATTAAATTTTCTAGGCTTCGGTGATTGGGTATCCATTGTGAAGCTGTAACTTACAATAAATATATTTGACAGAAACAACTGGATTAAAAAGTAAATAATATGTCACTAGGCACATGACATTATGTTATAATTAACGAAGTCCTGTCAATAATATAATTATTCTTCGTAGAAGATAAAATCTTATAATATCTATCAATAGTCAAGTTAGCTATTAGTTATCCCGTAACACAGGCTCTATCATCCTTAGCTCTTGATCAGCTGATAACATTTGACTACGCAATCAAAAACCGGCTCTTAAGTATTCCAAATTGCCTCGTAGGCATTATCAACTCTGTAAAATTCTCTATATTAAATTTGAAGAGCAAATCATAAAATGTATCACTTTTACATTTCCCTGTGGCAAACGAAAATAATCAATAACTTAAAATGAAAATAGCCACACACTTTATCGGACCGTCGAGGCAATAACGGAAATAAAATATTTCTTAGAAGCATGCGCCAGGTCATAGTTGCTAACCCTAAAAAGTGGACAATGGTCAGTCGACATTAAACTATATTAGTGTTACGATAGTGTTTTTTTTTTCAAGAATTTCAACAATGCGAAGTTGAGGGTAAGTGTAATTAATTTCTCATTTCAAAACCATTATTATTTTCAAATATGAAGACGCAGGTCTGGATCAGACTATGTTTCGGACTGCCACCACCTGTAATTTAAATAAATATTTTATAATTTCATTAAATATCACATATCTAGAACTTTTGTTTACAGATTAATAAAACTTTATATTTCTAAATAATTATTGATCTAGAAAAATATATAGAGACAATTACTGCTCTTGGGGGGGCAAAGATTTATAATTTTTGAGGGGTTGCAGAATAACAAATATGGAAGATATTTGTTTTAAATATAGGTATTAATCTTCTTTCTTGCTTTCCAGTTTCTTCTCTACCCATTAGAGCGTCTGATTTATTGGTATGGCCGCATTCATTATTTTCATTCCTTCCTACTGGCCTCTTTTCTCCCCTATTTTCTTGCCATACATGTTTTCTTTGGTCTTCCCCTATTCTCATATTTGTTTCTTCTTATTAGCCTGTATTTTACTCAAGAATTCTATATTGTTTTTTCTTCTTCTATTAAACTTTGTATTTTTTAGGACAGTCCATGTGTCAGCACTATTCATGTCATTATTGGTATGATACACTGCAGTAGAATACAGTGTAGTCGAACTTGTCGCTATTGCCGCTGGTTTGATAGCGGTGGAGTCCGGAAAGTTTGTTTCCATTAGTAATTTCATGCTTTTGTAAAGGTTGTTGAATTAGGTTTTTGAACCATATATTTTTTTAAGGATTCCCCCTCCTTTACTCCTGGCTTTTTTAGGAATAACAGGGACAATCACAACGTATCCAACAACAGACCTAAAGGAGATGCTGGTGATATTGCTTAATGAGAGAGGCCGAAGCTAGTACCTTACGACTGCAAAAGACACAAAACTTAAAACCTATTGATTCGGTTGGTAATCTCAGGTTTCTGGAAAAAATCCAGCAAGCAGGCAGCGTTTAAGACTCTTAGTTCTTTTACTTATGAGTCAAAGCTGGCCTGGAAATGTAAACAATCACTTAAGAAACTGACAAGAAATAACAATGTCGCTTTGTTGTGGTGTCAGGTCACTGAGGAATATAGGTGCGTAATGAGGAAGCTAATAGACTCGCAAAAGAAGGAGATGAATACACCTTTTCTTGGTCCCTTAGCTTCTGAAAAAGCCACACTAAAAAAGACATTCCTGGGAATGTCCAGTAGGATCGACTATGATCCTACTGGATGAATAGGCCGGGTTTGAGACAAGCTAAAATGTTTGTAGACATATCACTTGAAAGAGCAAGGTGCCATCAATACACCAAAATCGTGTCTACAAGGAAAAGAAAAACTTTCCCTAACTGCGTGATCTCTCTCTGTTTCAACATTGGTGTGGAGATACACACGTTACGAGAATTGATGAATGAATCTCTATTGCTTCAATTCGACAATGTCTTGCTTAACATTATCCAACGATTAAATAGTTAATAATCTACACTCTTATTATTTACAAACTTCTGTCGCTAAAAAGTTCAAAAAATCTTTAGAACAGTTTATGAGATTGTCAAACCTCTTATAATTGCTATCTTTGGTTTAATTTAAAAACCTTAACTTACTTCCTCTCATCCACTAACAAAAACAAGCATCGGAAACTCGAATAGCTCTAACAGTCTATCAACATTGCCTTGAAATAAGCCCGGACAGAGAAACATGGAGGAATGTTTTAAACCTAAATATAATTACTTGACGTTTTAGGTATATATTTCCTGGTTAATTTAATTAAATTGATTAAATTGTTATCATTGTGCAAATCCCCTTATTTTACTTACAGAAGAGAAAACAAGATCAAGATTAATCTTATATAAAGAGGGGAAAAGATGAAAAAACGCACATTTTTTAACTAAACTTGTTGTACCTACTAACCCTTACTCTGTGGAAGTCCATCCTACTAGAACAATGAAACTGTTAAGCAAAACTTCCACTTTTATTTAAAAAATTAGCTGTTTCGTTACACTATCATCGTCAAATGATGCGATTAAATTAAAAAAACCTAAAATTTTTAAATAAAATTGGAATTTTTGTTCAAAAGTTTCATTGCTTAATAAATGTGCTCAGTCAACTTTTAAACGAAAAATTTTAAATGTAGTGCCTAATTTGTATTTAATATTGATAAGAATTATTGGGAAAGATATAAATTATATAAGTAAATGTAAACATAACTTTAAGACAACCACTCAATTAATTTAAAACCTGTCCTGTAGTATCGCATTTTGCGTTTAACCTTCAACTGTTCAATGCCACCGATATGTTAGCTAAGGGTGAATAAATTTTTGCACGTTGACCTGTTCTTTTATTCATCGTTAGCAATTATAAATCTATTTATAAAAATGATCGTACCTAATCGGCAATCTAAAGAAATAAAAAGGTTGAAGCAGACTTGTACGACCCGAAGCGAAGGGAAGCGAAGCGACGGGAAGCGACAATTTTATATATCATTGTTTCTTATGGGAATACGCATACTTGCGCGAAGCGCAGCGAAGAGAAGCGAAGCGAAGCGCGGCGACCGAACAGAAATGTCTAGTAGGGAATATTTTTCGTTCGTAGCGCCGCGCCTCTGCATGGTTCCGCGTAGTGTGCGATACTTTACGACCACTTGCGACTTTTGCAAAGCCCGAAATACCCCGAAGGGCACCGAACTGTGGACCGAGTGCTGCAGAGCAAACCATACAAATCAGAATCCACCTATTGCGAATAAAAATGAGTGTAAAATACGAAAAATTTATTTTGCTTGTTCAGAAAATACAGTAATTTGAGAAATATGAGTAATAAAAGTTATAGTAACTTAGAAGTGCAAGACAGCGAGATAATGGAGATTACAAGTAAAATAACTTTATTATTATTAAAATTAATATATAGTATATATAATAATACCGATGAAACTTCACAGGATCATCGATTAATTCAGGGAAAAGGGTACTAAATTCGCCTTCTGTAGCTCGGTTTTTGTAGGAAGAATTCATCTCTGTAACGATAGGACAAATGCGCGCGAAACAAATATTTCGCTGGGCTTCTCTTCCCTTCGCTCAGGTGTGCTGAACGCATTTAAAATGCGCGGCGCTTCGCTTCGCTTCTCTTCGCTTCGGGTCGTACAAGTCTGCTTCGGCCTTAAATCTAAATACAACTGCAAACCAAAAAAAATCATCTACCATTATGTATCTAAACACACACAACGGCGCACCAAAAAAAAATCAAAATCATGTCTACCATTATATATCCAAACACACACCACCTAAAAACTTAAGAAGGTACAAAAAAAGTCTTAAAATTTAAGCTGTTAATATTCTACATATTTTCCTATCTTTCCATTTAAATTACATGAGAACAATTTTTCTCTTATTTTTTTAACATGAGCATTGTAAAAATGAACTGAAAAGTTATTGTTATTTAGTAATATATTTAGTGTTGAGCCTGCTGGAGCTAGCAAAAATTATTTTACTAAATGTGAAATCATCCAAAGTAAAGTGTTCACTGCAAACGCACATATATTTACTGACAGGTTTCTCGATTTTCAGTCTAATTGCAAATGTTTTAGCTAGTTGCATAGTTTGAAAACAATGCTAGATACATTTTGCAGATAAATAATTCTTGAACTACGGCACTGAACTCATATCAAAGCTATGCTTGGGCATTAAATCACAAAAATCAAACCAAATATACAGCAACAAAGAATAATCAACATTTTATCAACACAGGATCTTATGACAAAATGTTTGTACGTAGTATTACGTACAAATTTCAAAATTTAGATGGCGCCCACCTTCAATGCCCTTGATGCCGCGGTTGTTAAGTTGTCATTGACATTATAAAAGTCTTCGCATATGTTTACCAAAGTAATGTTTCGAAGGGTGAAGAATACGACTTTCAAAGCTTTCAATAGAAGTCTTTCTGTAAATGCTTCTAGATTAATATTATTTATTTTTTTCAGATTGTCGACGAGAATATGCCTCCTGTGCCATCTTCAACGTCCGGTAGCCAAGAAGGCGAAGAAGCCGCTTTTCAAATAATTAATCAAGATCATTTTTCCATGGCTGTTGTCGGTCAACCGATTTTAAAACCGTTGGATCAAGACGTTCAGAAATCCAAGCCGAACGTAATCGTTCATCCGACTAGAAGAATCAGCAATAAAATCGAAGATCTTGCCCAGGAAAATGTTCAAAGAACCAACGTCAATAATGATGAGTTTAAAAATAAATCACTATGTCACAACAATAGTACTATTCAAATGGATGTGGAGGATTTAAATGGAACGATAGATATAGACAGGTTTTCTAAAACATTGGGTTAGTACAGTTTTAATTCCTAGACCAGTCGAAGTATAAATTCCGAAAATTTTTCTGATGGCACGAATATTTTGAAAATCTCTTGTTTTCATAATATTCTATGATTTTAATTTATTATGGTTTCAAATTAATGAAAAATATTAACTGCTATACAATAAATGCAGTAGAAACTATAAGAAAAAACCATTTTAAATAATGCATAGTGTATTAAAATTAAATAATATATAATTAAATTATTATATTTTTTTTAATTTGTTTAATGTATATTATGTTTATATGCATGTAAAATTTAAATCCAAAATCAGCCCTATAATTGAATCTCCTTGTTGTAATAATGTAACGTTATCTGCAAAATAAGCATACTGTACGTACATTTTCAGAAAGCATTGCTGTTATCATAAAGTTTCAATCATACAGGCCAACATAAATGTTTTCTGATATAATTTGAGACATTTGAGACATTACTATTAGTAAAGAACGTGTACGTTATGATGAACATTAACTTGTGGCGAATTATTTGTTTTGTTTTGTCGTCACCGGAACGACAAGAGATTATTAATAAAAAAACTGTCACTGTCAGAAAAATACATAAAGTTGTTAGATTTAATGTTCTAAAAATAAAAGTGGTTTGTAAGATTGGAGTCGTTCCTTTATTGGTAACTGGTATCATCAGGCGTAAAAGGGGAACCGCCTATATCAATAAACCCCTAAATTGGTGACCACCGACGTTCCAACTACTTTGCTGGACAAAGTGAGTAATATACCACTAATATCCTTAAACAACTACCGGTCATTATTCCAGGCACCACTACGCATGTGCTTTGTGATGTCTCTTCTGGCAAACCCCGACCTTACTTGACCCCTCCTTTTCGTCGTGCGGTATTTGACAAGTTGCATAGCTTGTCCCACCCTGGTGTAAGAGCCACTACTCGATTAGTAACAGAGCGATACGTTTGGCCTTCCATTAGAAAAGACTGTCGCAACTGGGCTCAAACATGTGTAGTATGTCAACGCAATAAGATTTCCCGGCACAATTCCGCCCCTCTCGGAACAATTAACCCTCCATCTGGTCGTTTCATGCACGTCCATATCGACATCATAGGACCTCTGCCAATCTGCAACGACTACCGTTACTGTTTGACAGCTGTAGATCGTGCAACCAGATGGCCCGAGGTTTGGCCCATGCGGACTATTACGGCCCAGGAAGTGGTAGACACATTCACCAAGGAGTGGATCTCACGATTTGGTGTGCCAACTGTCATCACCACAGATCGTGGTGCGCAATTCGAATCCGATTTGTTTCGTCGGTTTTTACAACTGTTCGCTACTAAACGTATAAGAACTACCGCTTATCACCCGTGTGCCAATGGCATGATTGAGCGTGTACACCGACAACTAAAAGCCTCTCTCATGTGCCACAGCGAAACTTGGGTAAAGTCTCTTCCGTTTGTTTTACTTGGCATGCGGACAGCTTTTAAGGAAGATATAAAAGCGACAGCTGCAGAAATGATTTACGGAGAAAGTCTACGCCTTCCAGGTGAATTACTTGCCTCTTCTCAACCAAATTTGTCTGAAAACCCTGCCGATTTTGTCGTGCAGCTGCGTCAAAGAATGTCCACCGTACGACCTATTGCTGCCTCTAGACATTGCAAAACTTCATCATTTATATTTAAAAATCTTTCCTCTTCTTCTCACGCGTTCTTACGGGACGATACTGTTCGTCGCCCACTACAACCACCTTACACTGGCCCTTTCCCTATCGTTAGACGATCTGAGGATGGTAAGACTATCACCTTGGATATTAAAAATCGAGAGGTTGTAGTGAGCGTCGACCGTGTTAAACCTGCTTTTCTGGACCATAAAACGGATCAGTTTTCATCTTCACAGGAATCACAGTCTGACCATCAGTCACCTTTCGATAGCTTATCATCTAGATCGCTTCCTCTGAATCCGGTTGCTCCAACAGTACCAAATAAACCGCCTCATACCACACGAACTGGCCGTCAGGTTACATTTAAGCCAAATAATGATTATTTTTATTACACCTAATTTTATTTAATTAAATTAAGTGTCTCCGTGGGGGAGTGGTGTGGCGAATTATTTGTTTTGTTTTGTCGTCACCGGAACGACAAGAGGTTATTAATAAAAAAACTGTCACTGTCAGAAAAATACATAAAGTTGTTAGATTTAATGTTCTAAAAATAAAAGTGGTTTGTAAGATTGGAGTCGTTCCTTTATTGGTAACTGGTATCATCAGGCGTAAAAGGGGAACCGCCTATATCAGTAAATCCCTAAAAACTTCAGTCAGAACTGTGTATAAATTATGTGTAAAGGGCAACGTAGCTTGAGATTTAAAGTTTGCCGCTCTTTATAGACCTATAAATATTCTTGAAAATTTCACACTTCTACTTTTTAACCAATAAAATATCTTAATTTTGACTCGTTACCATGGCAATCTAAAAAATTTCCGGAAATTTTTTCGTGGTGCCATGATATTTAAGTGGAAATTTTTTGACAGCTAAAACGCTGAAACCTCAACTTACAGACCACAGACAAATAAACATGTTATATTTCTCTATGATGCAGACGTTTAAACTAGTAATTAGGAGGCTTTGTGAGAGACGTCAGATTGGATTAATTATTATTTTCCAAATTATGGTGTGAAATTTTACCAAATAACACGCAAACTTAAATTATTATTCCCGGACATTTTCTTTCGGGCACGAATATTTAAAAAAAATTATTTTCAACATATTCGTGCTCTCAAAAAAATGTCCGGAAATAATTTAAGCTCTTAGGATATTATACGTACTGGGGTGCTATTCTCGAGTTTACACGAAAAGATTTTCATACGAAAGTATTCTTTAAAAAATATGCGCATGCGAATTTAAACCCGTATTCTTGAACACCACTAGAACAACTTGATTACGTACACGAATATCCTTCGTGTGACTAATCTGACAACACTGTGTTAAAGCAGTGCATCCATCCTAAAAATAAGTTTTACTTTAAAGGTTGGTGTTGATGTTGGTAATATCTTCGTTTTCTGTTAAATTTGACAGCTTTTATTTGTAAGACGCCCATACAGTGACGATTGTTCTGTCTCGGTAAACATTCCTTCAGTCGTAACCTTACCTTGTCGTCTCGACAAAAAAATGTCAAACTTTATAAATCACAATTATAAATCTTATAAACTGATTTTTGATTATAAAACCTATAGTTTAAGTTATTTGGTTGTTTCTAATTATGTTGACAAGTGCAAAAAAAGTTAGAACGGGTAATATATCCCAAGAACAGAAAGAAACTCTTGTAGAGTTTATGGAAAGGAACGTGAAACTTCTTCTGCTTCTTCTTCGATATTCTCCAATATATTTATTGCCGCTATTTGACTCAATTCGTATGATCCAGCCATATTTTTTTGTTGCTTATTCTCTCTTAGTATTCGATTTTTGCGTTTCTCATGAAGCAGACCCAGTAGAAAATATTCGCATGAAAATATTCACCTACGCGACTAAAAAAATCACATTCTATCGATCAAGAATACGCATTTGAAGTTCTTATAAGAAAAACCAATAAATTCGCATACGCAAATCATTCTCATAAACTCGAGAATAGCATGGTATGAAACATAGATTAGAAAAAAGTTTATAGATAGCCGACTCTAACGGTTTTTTAAAAACGTGTTTACAGCGCCGCTCGTGACCTGAGCACTAACTATATAATTGTATTTTTATTGTATTGGTTAATTTAAAATATTTATATTAAAATATTTTAAAAATATTCTGATAAATATAATAAATATATTTTTCAAAATATTTTTAAAGTATTTTAATATTGTTAACAATTTGGTATGACATATAGATATAAAAATAAAATAAGTAATAATTCTTTATTTTTGCAAAATAATTTTATTACAACTAGGTTTCAAATTTATTTTTCTTGTTTCCCCAATTATTTTTAAAATGGATCTATTGCATTCTGGTGTCCTGGGAGTAGCTTCTGTTGTTAGAGGATCATCAGAACAATGAGAGATGCTGGTTTCTGAAAAAGAAATATTAAATATTATAAAACTGAGTTGTCAATATAAAACTCATAATTAGAAATTGAGAATAAAATTGTACATTAACCTATAATAGTAAGGTATTTCAACTTCCCTATTTGTAGGCTCTTGTTATTTAAAAAAGTTTTTGCTTTAACTCACAATCAAAATTTTAAAATCATTCTCTTACCTGGAAGTTTTAGAGTAGGCACAGCATCTAATTATAAATCGGTAACATTTCCATTCTGTGAGAAAAAGCAGTCTTTTGTAAAGTGGTCAATCCAGATTTTAAATTTATAACGGTCATTTCCAGTTACATTAATCAAATCTGGTCTATTTAAAGCATCACACTATTTTCTTCGGATCTACAAATATAATGTAACATAGAAATAATATAATATGCATCATATACTAATAAATAGGTATACGCTGAAGCTTTAAAAAACCAAATTCTTACCTGTGGATCCTTTGGTAAACAATGCACTTTTTTATAGTTATTTTTATAAAGGCAACCCGTAACAGAACACATAAAAACCATATTTTAATAAATAACTGCAAAAACTCTAACTGGAAAATATAAATACTAAGGAGAAAATATAACTATTAACGAGAAAATACAATAATTACTAAGAAAAT
Organism: Ophraella communa; assembly: GCA_035357415.1. Lineage (NCBI taxonomy): Eukaryota > Metazoa > Arthropoda > Insecta > Coleoptera > Chrysomelidae > Ophraella > Ophraella communa. The sequence goes on from CM068995.1 coordinate 20,383,964, forward strand.
ACAATACTATCTATCACACAAGTACAAATACTCTAGCTGGAAATTATATCTACCATAGATTAATAAGAAGTTTAATATCTACTAACGAGAAAATACAATACTACCTAACTGTCAAACAATATTGTTGACATTTAAATTCAGAATTGTTGTCATTAACGGATTTCCTGTTGATCGTGATTTTATTTTCGATAGTGGCGACTTCCGTGACCTGAGCAATAACTACTAAACGTGGACCTGTCATTTGAGTAGAGTGCCCAGGGCATGGTATGAAAGTTGGTTGCCTAGTGATTTTCGCTAATAAAGTTTTGACAGTTTTGTCAAAATCTTAGAAGCAAAAATTGCAAAAGGCAACAAACTTGAATAAAATGATATTCGACCAGACTGTTTCACGAGAAAAACAAGACAATTAATGCACCATATGAGGACGTCTTTGTTGATAGTCATGCTGTAAACCAACTTCACCGGGAATTGTAAGTGCTTAAAAGTAAAGGACAATCTATTTGAAATTAAAAGTAACCTTAGTATAAATACTATTTGTTCTTTTTCTATAGCAGACATTATACTGGCGTCAATAATGTTATTTTGCAGTTGTTTGATGCAGAGTATCTTACCATTCCTAGAACATTGAATGAATTTAAAAACTCAGTAGGGAAATTTTTCATGTATCAATTGACGTGTAGGTACATTTTCTCTTCTCCCGGAATAATTTCCTGGATGAAGATTCTGATGTCATTAACAATTTCGTTCTTCGTGACTAGAATAATTCATTGACGTAATCATTCTGAAATGGTATAATCATAGACCTAATATCAGAGGAGACGTAAATGCTGAAAAAGGATACAGCGTTGACAGCACGAAGTCGGAACAAAGATAATCGATTGGTATTCTTTGTCATATTCATAGACACTCTCTTGTAATCATTGAGACAAAACATACAGAGTTTTATGAATGGAACGTTGCGTCTCCTCTGATAATAGGTCTATGGGTATGATTGATATTATGATTAATTTAATAAATTTTCAAAGCTGTCTAGAACATTACTTACTGATTCTAACAGTGGCAGATATTTTGATTTTTTCTAAATCGTTTCAGAAATTTCTAGAACTTTCTGAAACATTCCTTATCCATTTTAACGGATGTACTCAATTTGAAACTTCCTGGATCCTTCCAGAAACTTTAGAACTTTCTGGAACATTTTGTATCGATTTTAACAGTGGACACAAACATTCCAGATCGATTGTAACAGTTGTACACATTGTAGAGTTTCCTGGATCAGTCCAGAAATTTTCAGAACTTTTAAGAAGTTCATATGAGTAAGAAAAGGACATAATATATATATTTTTTCATATTTTTGCCACCCACAATCACCCAAGTATTTTAGGAACTGTCTAGTCAACCATTATATTTAATACATTTTTTACTTAAAAATCGTAACAAATCAATAAGCTTGTTACAGTAGATTCATCCGGTTAAATAATACTAGAAGAGAGAACTAATTATATTTACCACTGTTGGCAAATTTTACCTCAATAACATAATTGTCAATTTTTAGATTCTAAATTAAGGAAACTTCAAAAATCGGATATAAAACAGCAGAAGTCTCCTAAATGTGATCCGTCGGCCTGTAACAAAAAACCATTTGTTACCACTGTAAAGAAGGGACAATTCTTGGAACCCCCACCGGAAATAGCCTCTCTTATCGGTATGAAAATCGAAGAAACCAAGTCGGTTAAAAAAAATCCAAAAGAAATGAAGAAACTTTATGCTTTTTCCAGTCAACCAAGAATTTTAAGCAGAACACCTCCAAAATCCGTACATCTAAACAGGTATTTATCTATCTACAACTATCGGTGAGCTTCCTTCATTTTTTATTAGTTTCCATTTTATACTTTACTGTGTGTTATCGTTTCAGATGTGAAGCAGCTGCTGCGGTTAAATTGATAGGGGCTGTGGTAGGAATTAAACAAGACGACGAAATTTTAGGGTAATATTAAATAAAAGAAATAATCAACTTTGTCTAAAAAAATTATAAACGTACATCATTTATTGCTCAAGTTACTGCAGGTCATTGTCCGGTGAACGTGGCAATCAATATATTCTAAATAAGTTATTAATGGCAATAAAAAAAATCAATCAATTGATCAAGAAGTGCACATTATTATTATTACGGTATTATTTAGATTGTAATTACAAAAAAATTGGTAAATAAAGGAACTATTTTACCACTGTTTTTTTGTATATTTCGACTTCAAGTCCACAAAAGCTACTTATAGCTGTAACTAAATAAATGATCGATAAATAAGCTGCATTTTCATAGTAATTAAGACTACCTTTTCATATCTATTCGAGAACATTGTGCTCCAAAATATGATGCTTAAAATATACAAATTTATTAATCAATAATTTATAAAGTCGTGTTAGCAGCTTTTTTGGACTTCAGGTAGTTAAAAAATAATAAAAACAGTAGTAAAATAGCTTCTTTATTAGGTAAACAAAATAAATATGTGCAAAGCCTGCACAAAACTGTGACGGCTCATGCCCTCAGAACCTGGGTCGGCCAGCCAGGGTAGATATTGCTCTAGTTCGTCACCTTATTTTTTTATAATAATGAATGTGTAAAATACGAACGTAACACAAATAACCATTCTACCAATTGTTTATCAAAAATTTGCAAAGGCGACATTTAAGAATATAGAGAATACAAAATATGTCACGGAGAATAGGCTATCTAACATTAATATTATTTAGGGTTTCTAACGACAACACTGATTTTAGTATATTTAACCGAAGAGTGAAAGTATAACAAACGACTCCTTGATTTTAACAAAAACAGATCTAAATCTGACACGACCTCAAACTCCACGATTTTATGTAAATAACCCAATCAAAAATGATTATTTTAACGTTATTTGTTTCCAAGACGTCGCGTGCCATTCGTAATGACATGGTGTTTTGTATATTTTTTGACCTTGGTCACGGATCATATGAAAACAAACTCCCGATGTATTCACATAGAATTAACGATGTATTAAATTAAATAAAATAAAATATTTTCCCCAGTACCTAACTTGACAAATTTAAGAATTCTATCATAACAAAAATATAATATAATACTTATATGAAGGAAGACTCATCAAAGAAGCATGGAAATTGTCGTAGGATCCTACCATTGAGCACCTAGATGATACTCCAACGAATAACCAAGATTAAAGACCCTAGCCAGTTTTCTGGCACAAGATTGTGTAAAATAACTAAAAGACCTTTAACTAGGTTTTAATGAACGAAATGACAATATCGTATATCTTTGACAATGATAACTTAAATAAATAATAAACAAGTAACTAAGTAACTAAACTAGATAGAAGTCAATAAAGATATAGTCTAGTATTTTCATCACATTCTTCCCCCCTAGCTATAAACATAATCTTTCAAGTATTCAGGTGGTTTACTAGCTCGTGTAGAAACTCTTCTAAAATTTTTACTTGATGAGTCTTGCTGAATCACTTCAAGATTGAAGCTGTTGTTCATATCTTGGGGAATTTGATGGGACTCCGAAGCATTTATGCTCGAATCTGGGTCGGAAATAGATTCGATATTTTCAGACGATTCGACAATATTTTCTGGAAGTGGCGCCAAATGCCTGTGAGAAACATTACTTTCTCTACCATGACTTAAACGGACATGAGCATATTGGGGAGAAGCTTCCAAAAGTTCTACCTCTTCCGCAACAGGATCATGTTTGCTTGTTCTATTAAAATTGCGAAGTAAAACTGGTCCAGGTGATGACAACCAAGAGGGAAGAGAGATTCCATACGTTGAGCGTCTAGGATGACTAAACATTCTCTCTTGTTAACATATAAGGTTTTTTTGTACAAGTTGGAAGAGGACCTTTGAAATCTATATTTAGTCTTTCAAAAGGTGAAGTAGATTTGATTAAACTACCGTAAAATTTTAAAAAACGTGGCTTAATTTCAGAACAAATTTTACATGATGCAGTCATTTGTCGAACTTCATTCAAAGAAACGATTATTTTTCGACTTTAGCCAATGGTACATACGAGTAATTCCAGGGTGGCATAATAAGGTATGCAAACTCGGGAAAATGCGTCAGCTGCCCTATTCTGGGCTCCGGGTCGAAAAACAATTTCGTATTTGAAAGGAGACAGTTCTAGACGCCACCTTAATATTTTATCGTTTTTAATTTTTCCGCGAGAGTTATTATCAAACATGATGAGTTGAAACTGTCTACTTATCAACAAATGCCTCCATTTGCGAATAGCTTCCACTATAGCATAGGCCTTCTTCTTAACTGATGAATTGCCTTTTTCACTGCCAGTGAGAGTTCTTGAGAAGAAAGCTACTGGTCTACCAGATTGTGAGAGGGTGGCTGCTATCGCAAATTCAGATGCGTCTGTTTCTACAAGTAAGTCTGAATGATTTACGGATACTAGCACAGCAGAAGCCAAATCTTGTTTCAAAGTATTAAATGAATGAACTGCATCTTCTGATAGAGGAAACGAACAAGAATGAGCCAGAGGATGAATTTTCTCTGAAAAGCGATATATCCACTGGGAATAGTGGGCAAATAATCCAAGAACTCTACGTAAATCGGATATATTTTGGGGTTCTGGAAGGTTTAAGAGAGGAGTCAGTCGGTCGGGATCTGGTTTAATAGTTCCATTTTCAATTGTATGACTTAAGAAATTTATGCTACGTGTAGACATTTTTTTTTTCATTAATAGTAAGATTATACTTTTTGGCCACACTTAAGAATCTTTGTAAATTTTTATCATGATCATCCTGGGTCAACCCGCAAACCGTAATGTCATCCAAATAACTGAATATATCCTTCAGGTCTTCAAGTCGTATTATGCTGTCAATTACTCGTTGAAATGCAGCAACACCATTAGTAACGCCAAATGGAATCCGGGTAAATTGATATAATCGGCCACATGCTTCAAAAGCCGTAAATGGTTTGTCACTGTCTTTAATCGGTATTTGATGATAGGCACTACGCAGGTCAATGGAACTAAATACCTTATACTTCGCTACTCCTTGAACGATCTCGTCTACCCTAGGGAGAGGAAAAGCATCTATAAATGTATATTTATTTACAGGTTGCGAATAATTCACTACCTTTCTCTTCTTGTGATGTTCATTAGAAATTACTAACACTTGGGCTCTCCAAGGAGATCGACTTTCTTCAATTATGTTCTCTTTTAATAGGTTAGCAATTTCAGATTCAATAAATTTTTCATCCTCCTGAGAATGTCTTCTGGATTTTGTTACAATGGGTCTACAGTTGGGATACATATTTTCAAAAAGAGAAGCTTCTGATACTTTAGCAGCAATCAGACTGGAAATTCGAATAGGTGATTTCTGTCCTCCAAAATGCAGTTCTAAGGAAGAGTGCTGATTTAACAAATCATGGCCTAGGATTACGTCAGAACATAAGTTATCAAGTGCTAATAACCCTATGTTACTGTAGAAGTGCTCATTAATTTTAAGATTAACTAGACAATATTTGTTAATTTTAGAGGACAAAAATGATGATGCCATTGATTTAGTGGGAATATTTCTTGCTCTAATTAGATTTGTATTAATGAAACTTTCTGAACTCCCAGTGTCTATTAAAGCATCTGTTGGAATACCATTAATTAAAATTTTTAGAGTTGATTTGACTAGACTTGGGTGGAAGGCAGCTACTACAGATGATTAAACAGAATCGTGAGATGAGTGTGATTCTATAGCAGAAGAAGTAGTGGAATTCTGAGAAGCTTGTTTCGAATTAGATGACTGGCAAGCTACAGCCCAATGTCCTTTTTTGTGACAAAAAGAACAAATCGAGTTTCTAGCAGGACATTTATCCCTGCTATGCCATTTATTTTTACAAAAGTAACATTTTAGATTTGATTTAAATTTTGAATGTGAAGCACTTAGCTGAGGGACATCATTGTGCTGAGCACCTTGAGAATCCAAAGAGAGTGAATTGACAGACGATAAAAGAGCTGTAGAAACTTCATAAGCATTGGATTGACCTCGAGCAGCTTCTAGAGATTTAGCTTTAACATATATGCTTGTTGAAGAGTTAATGTATTATTTTCTAGTAATCGTTGTCTTATTGCTGGCGTTAATAGTCCTCTAATAAAAGAATCTCTGACGTATTCATTTCTATACTCTTCAGCCGTAACAGATTTAAACTGACAATTCTTGCTTAGGCTGCGTAATTCACAAAGATATTGATCTATGTTTTCCCCCTGTTGTTGAATTCGAGTAGCGAGAATGTGTCTGGCATATATTTCGTTTACTTCTTTTACATAGATATTTTGCAACATTTTTACGGCCGATTCATATGAAGAACATTCACTAATATATTCATATATAGATGAAGATATGTAATTGATGAAAATATTTAGCTTCAATTTACTTGCCTGTTGAGAATCCCTTGTTGGAAATTCAGTGGAATCAAGAAAATTCTGAAATGTTTGAAACCAATATTTCCATTCTTGTGATGCCGTCGGAGAAATAGGATCAGAATTGAATTTTTCTGGACGAAGCAAACGATCCATTTATAAAATAATTTTCGTTCATTAAATTGTAAAATAACTAAAAAACCTTTAACTAGGTTTTAATGAACGAAATGACAATATCGTATATCTTTGACAATGATAACTTAAATAAATAATAAACAAGTAACTAAGTAACTAAACTAGATAGAAGTCAATAAAGATATAGTCTAGTATTTTCATCACAGATTGTTCGAAAATTATTCGAAATCGCACTAAACCGTACCCATCCTAACCTATCCTTACTCTCTCTTGATAATGTCTTCAAAGTGGAGTCAAAACGTTGATACACAAATTTTACCTATTTTACTACAATACCTACACTATTCATTATTTCAGCTGGTACAGATGTGTATATAAATAAACTTTTTTTTGGCCAAACTACGTGTACCATGTAAACATAAGAGTATTATGACTCTGATACGTTCCAGTGATTTGAGTCAGTAACCAAACCGTTTCAACCATACTTTATTTTGGAATAGTTATTCGAACGGTAAACACTTGGCGCCTGCGTAACAAATCCTTAGGTACGATTTAGAAAACGGTTCTGGAACGTTACGCTACGGATCCCGAAAGAACGAGTCCATTGTAATCCGTTATGGTAGTCAAGCTGCTCTAGGGGCACTCAGTTCGGTACAGGTCAACTCAAAGACTGTAGGGATGAGCTGCGTACGCTCAATCAGGTGGGAAGCTGGCAATAGGTTAATACTTTTCTGGGTAACGGGACACAATAAGGGAATCAAAGGCAACGAGAAGGCTGATAAATTGGCCTAGAGAGGTGCAAAAATGCTATTAATAGGACCTGAACTCATCTTTGGAATCGCAAAGAAATTTTACTGAATAGTGGCAAGGTACACCTAGACAGAGACAGGGCAGACAGTTCATAAAGAGACATTCAGGGAGGTGCTTTAAAATACAATGAGCAGCAAATAGATCTGCAAAGGTCGCAGTGTATCAGGCTATAAAGTCGGTCTAATTTCTAATGATAGGTTCGGTTTTGCCTTGAATAATAATAATAAGTAGATTTTTTAGATATACTAGATATATAAAACCTAGGGAGTTGTTCTTGTTTTTTTCAGCTTTATCCGCTATTTGTTTATAAATATCTAACAGCCGAATGTATTTTCAGAGAAACATTTAAATATCAACCAGCATCAGACAAGAAAAAGTTTAACACTTCAAGAATGAATACTCAGGTAAATACTATTAATTTTAATCTGTTTCCTTTTTGTGTGACATGTATTTCTTATACTATGCGTTGCATACGATTCGGCAGCCCAAATGGAATCCCAATTTTGCATTTGCCAAACTTCTGTCGTGCGATGAGGTACGTAGCAAACATCATCTTCCCATAGCATAATATTTTCATTAGTTTATATAAAATATGCATAGTCATAGCTTTACTTCATATTTTAATTGCTTGCTACTCATCCTCAGAAAAATATATCCGAGACCAAAATATTATTTGAATTGGATTTTTTAAATGAATCAAAGCTAACATTGCTTGTTCCATTTTGAGATCACATTGCAAGATGTAGATAGGTGAGATGTAAAAAGAAAAAATTGTTTTTTGGTGGAACTCTGCACACAAAAGTATACCTGCAACTGAGTAGGTATCATCTAATTCTAATTTAAATCTTCCGATTACACTTCTGCAGCTCCAGAGTTTCATAAATCAATTTCTTAAGGCGGTGCTGCCCTTATAGTCTAATGTCCTGTGAGAATACCTGATGTGTCCTTTTGCTGTTTCAGATGATATATTTGCAAACTTTTATGCTTTACTTATCTCTGGGATGTTCTTCCATTGGGCTCATAAATTGATCCTTTCAGTGTGCTCTTTGTGAAGCCACAAAGTGGCTCCGTAGAAAGAAATGGTGTTTTCGCTGCTTCTTTGAGGAGTCTGTTGCTTCCTCATTTCCCAATATACCTTTGTTACTTACAACATACATCAAAACAACCGTTGATCATAATTCCCACTCCAGCTCTTTCTCGCTCAGCTTTCAATAATGATCTAGCAAAATGATAATTAACAAAAAGGATCCAATTCTAATAATTTTGAGCTTCTCACCACCACATTTGTATAAAACAAATACTCTGAGTGCATATGTATAATAGACCCATCTCGTTAATGGTTCAAATTTAATACTCATGCGCGAACAAACTCCCACTCTCGTACTTCCTCCTAAATGTTCGTGCCCCTTATAAAATTTTGTTGGCATGACATGCAAAAGTAATCAGTAGTCCAAAGTAAACTCAAAGAGAAGTCTAGGTACACACACAAGTCGTTAATATTAAATACGCAAAGACAAGAAAAACACAACAACAACAACAACACAACTAGCAAGCGGCGTACACGAACGAAATAAAAATTAGAACTTCTCCTTTGTTGGCCTGAGCTGCCGGGGCTATACGGCAAATATAAGCCAGCTTTTGACAGCAAAAAGGGTTTTTTTCCATTTAAATTGTGGTATTCTTGGGTACCAATACGTTGTGTTCTATGGCAAGAACTAGTGATATTTTCGCAGTGGAAGGGGAAAATTCAAAAATATTTGCGCATGAGTATTCAATAAAGAGATAGGTGTATGTATTCTATTTAGATGTTTTGTAAAGATTTTATAACTTTATCTTAAAGCTTATTTTACAAAATGGACACTATTTAATCCTTATACTTAATTGCATATTTATAACATTGTTTGTTAAGGTTGACCAAAATATATCTTCTATAAGAATCCAGCAAGCCAAAAGAAGATCTTTAGCAAGATCAAAAGCTATAAACCAACATTCTAAACGGCCAAGACAACAACTTCAAGCACTGTACGAGGTCCCGGATCATTTACAACAGAAATTGTTAGATTTGAGCGGTTTGCAAAAACTTTTAGTAACCAAGGATATTTCTGATGCCACTACGCAAACTGACGCAGATTATTTAGCTAACAAGTCAAAGGAATTGAAAACAACTGATGTTCAAGTTCAAGTCCAACCTACCGATGTAAGTTCTAGTCTATTCTTGAGAATCATTATTTTATAACATTTTATTTTAAGCTGTTTGATTTAAACACTGAAGTCCATTCCATAGTAGAAATTCTGGTAACCAAAACTATCGAAGAGGCTTTGATTGAAGTTTTAGAAGAAGAAGAATTAATCACAATGAAAGAGCAGCAACGAAGATTTTTGGAATATATGGCGTCAAAATCTAGTGAAGATTCACTAGAAAACGATTATAACTTAAATGATTGGAATCCTAAATGTTCAAAACAAATATTATTAAATAGTTACGTACCTAATTTAATAACGTCTGTATAATCGATAAATCAATTATGCTCACATTCATTTACTTAACAGAAACTGACTGACTCAATTATGTTATACCAGGGCTTGTATAACTTTTAGTCCGCAACAACAAACTCAAAATAAAGTGCGAAGCAACTGGCGATATAGAATATCGTAGATGTATGACCGAAGACCGAGCCAAGCACTGACGATTAACAATATATAATATAATTCTTAGCATAATGCTTTAAAGCATTTTATTTATGAAATTTTGCAATCTGATGTTTAAATATTTTTAAGAACGAATTAATCAAGATGTTACTTTGTTGGTAATGTGATAATATGGCTAGAAGTAGTTTAGTTTGGTGCTAAAAGTTGTTTCTTTAAAATAGTTATTAATAAAATTTTATCACCTTTAATGTTGTATAATTTACTAAAATATATTTGAATTAATGTTTTGTTCAAAAAAAAATTTATTTATTGAATATTATTTGAGAAATAGGTAAAGAAAACACTATTTCGGTTGGGTTTCGGCTCTGGGGACCGTTTTTATATTTAAGGAACGGGAAGAGATACAAATTTGATTTTTGGGATTTGGTATATATTGGACCTGCTCTCTTTAAAAAAAAATAAAAATCCAAAAATTCCAAAGGGGGGGCAATATTAGGGGGGGTCGACCACCCGAAAAATAGAAAAAAATAAAAATCCATTCACGCCATCGTTTTTCTCATATTTTTTTATGTATGTACCCAAATTTTCATAATTTTATCTCAAAATTTAATTTTTGATCAGGTATGGACTTTGAAAAAATTTCCGCAAAGTCCGAACTGGAGTTTAAAAGAACAGTTTTTTAAATATTTTCACAAAAATGCAACGTACACTAATGTTTCCATAATAAATGCTAGTCAAAATTTTGAATATTTTTACAATAAATCTCAAAACGACCTAAAATGCACTGTCAAGATAGGAATAATACGGCCGAGGACTGTAGTGACGTCACAGACCACCATGTGCGATCGATTTTTTGGCGAACGTACGTCTTATGGGATTAAGCAATCCTGGTAAATGTTTATCATTCTTGCTCCATCTCTATTTAGTATTTTTTAAATAAAACAATAAAAAGAAGATCGAACATAACCTATATATTTTGTATGTGTAATGTGTACCCTCGATAATATTTTGTATGTTAATTATCGATACAAAAATGGATAGTCTAAAAAATTTTAAATTAATAAGACAGGGTGCAGAAGCTAAAATATACAAGGGAATATATTTAGGAAAATCGTCTATTGCTAAGGAAAGATTTATTAAGAATTATCGTCATCCCCTACTAGATGCTAGTTTGACAAAAGAAAGAATGAAATCTGAAAATCGAGCTCTAGTAAGATGCAAAATAGCAGGAATAAGAACTCCCGCTATATATTTTGTGGATTTCGAGCGGCGAATAATATTTATGGAATATATGGAGAATAGTAAAACCCTTAAAAATTTTATAGAAGAAAACACTAATAACGAAACTAAGCTATTAAAATTTTTCTTTCAAATTGGTAGATTAATAGGAAAGTTACATCAAAACAATATAATTCATGGTGATTTAACATCTTCCAATCTTTTGGTCATAAATAAGAACAAAAGAGAAGATTTTAATGATTTAACAGAACTGGAAGTGGTGTTGATTGATTTTGGTTTAGCTTACATAGACTCAAATACAGAAGACAAAGGTGTTGATTTGTATGTATTAGAGAGAGCTTTATTGAGTACTCACAGTGTAGCAGACAAAATGTTCCCTAGAATAATTGAAGGCTATAAACAACAATATAAAAGTGGTGGTTATGAAGTATTAACAAAATATGAAGATGTTAGAGCAAGAGGAAGGAAAAGGACAATGGTGGGGTAAAATAAAAATAATTGTTAAGTGTTAAATTTTACTATAAAATAAATTATAAACTAATTAACTATTTAATCCATATTTCCCACAATTGGTTTAGGCCTGGTTTTAAAAACAATCTTATTTCTTATGATTGCTTTGACTACAAACTCAGTTTTCCCTTCATTATCTTTTTTTTCAAGTAATGCAAACGGTTTTTCCATCTTTGCTTCTTTTCCATAAACCAAATGATGTCCAATTATCAACATGGGAACTCCAGATTTTGTATAATGCAAATCTCCAATTAATTGCCCTTCAAAGTTTGACTCTGTGTGTGATTTCAGATCACCTTGCAGTTCTATTATAGACCATTCATCCGAATGAGGTTTGGAACTGAAAATAATGGTTTAAATTAATTTATAACAACTAAAATTCTTTACAAACATAATCTTGCAAAGAAAAATAAAGAAGATAACGATGTTGTTGGAATCAGTAGTTACACAATGATAAAAATTCTAATTTCAAAAAACACAAAACAGGCATTATATTACATGAAACGTTTATAAAAACCTAATATCTAAATTTCTTGAACAGAGGATGTTTATTTTGATTAAAACCAGAGTTCTTTTTATATTCATAATATATGGCATCATCGGCTCCAGACATTGAACCCATATTTCCGGTTCTTCGCATTGCGTTCGCTTTAGAACCACCTTCACCAGGAATGCGTTCGTCTTCGCAGTCGATATCGCTTGCAGCCAAAACCTGAAATAAATAAAAAAGTAGGATAATGTTATATATGTAAATAAAAGTATGGGTTGGTACAATAAATTTTATAAATTGTTTTTTTTTTTTAACGATGTTTGGACAATTTGCACTAAGCTTGAGATAACTTTAATATGCTTATGGTCATGACCAGGTCATCTATATAACCTTGAGTCGTAAAACCATTCAAGCAACTTTGATAGAAGGTCGTTGACGACCAAGGACCACAACGGGTAAGTCCCTGAGGTCAACCTTTTGCTGCGGCCACGGTCACCGGTTCTCCTCACACATTAGCTGTAATAATTCTGCTTCTTAACATTGACTGTATCCATTGTACTAGCGAGGCCTCTATGTTCCTCTTTTCTGGTACCCTTTTGATGGATGTAGATGAGATTCTATCAAAAGTACCCTCTATGCCAATGAAATCGCAAACGGCTGGCTCTTTAGCCACTAGTGTCTTCTTGACACTAGTGCAAACTGTCTTTTGTATTGTGGCTATCTCTCAAGATTTCTTATGTAATATGGAGTCACAATCTTTGGAATTCTATTTTTTAACAGGACCAGCACTAAAGAAAGAGCCAACAAATATGTTGATAAAATATTACTGTTTCCTTTGCTACAAAATACTCCACTGACGTTTATACAATGGAATTAACGAATGAAATAGAGATTTAAAATGCAAGCAAAAGAACCTGGATATTGGAAGATATTTTTTCCAACATTTAAGTTGCTTTAATAATATTCTTGACTCTGTGTGTTACAATAGTTTCTCCAGGTTCTAAATAGCTGGAGAATCCAGTTCAAGATTAAAATATAATAATTATCCCATTGAACTTTGTAATACTGAAACGCAAAAAAAAAACAGCTAAAGCAAGTATAGTATATTACATAACAAGTGCGGAAACGTAACGAGTGCAAGAAATACACTTTCCAACGCGTTGTGTACACAATTTTTCCTACGACCCCAATATTTTTTTATAATTATCAATTTTTTAACTTTATTTATAAAATTTATTTTTATTGTTAGTCATGTTAAAAATTTAAACGGGTTTAGATATTGCATAGAAATGTAATTAATTAATATCACATAACCACCTTTCTCAGGAATTAACATAAAAATTCTTTATTAGTTAAATATTTTAATTTTTTTCGTGAACTCTCTAAAAATTTAAAGTAAAATGGTTGTAGGAACAATTAATGAAATAAATTGGAACTTGAGAAACGTTATGTTTTATTAATATATTTTGAACATTTTCATTTACGTTTAACTCCTGTTGTATGCGCCAATCAGCCCTATGTACAACTCCTAGCGCTAAATACGGAAAAATGCAATTCAAAGTGCAACAGACACTAGTAGTAATATTAGTATGAATTATACAAAAATTGAGAATAAATTTACCACATACACAACAAATAGGTACACAGGGTTTCATTACCCAATTCTTCACCTGTAATTCTCAATTTTTTGTTGTTTCTGTTTTACCTACCCATAGTATACCCAAATTTCACTTATTGTAATTTTATAGCAATTCTTATGAAAATAATAAGGCATTCACACACTTCTATAAGCAATAAAATAAATACTTTCGACTTTTTTACCTTAGAACTTGGAACAGAACCAAAACCATACCTATGTGTATATTTGGTTGCATAGATAATACAACTCGTACAATTTTTTTATAAAAGTATTAATTCGACATTTATTTTACCAAAATATAATATTTATTGATCAAATTGAACAAACCAAAGTGATTTATTCACAAAAATTAATAGTTTTTTATTCGTTAATCTTGTTTAAATGATTACGTTCTATGCGTTTTTAAAAAATATCACACCTGTGTGATATTTCTTCTCCTTTTCTTATTTTCCCGAACACGTATTCGCGAAAATTTTTCCGATAGTTGGTGCTGCAGTATCTGTCAGTGGAATGGGGAAAACACAAATATTAGCCATTTCATTCAATATTAATTGAACCATTTTTATTTTTAAATTTGTGTGGTAAAGATCGTTAGTGAAAGATGGTACGTGTGTTGATTTATTTATTCTAAAACACTGCCCACAAATAACACACAAACAAATGGAGAATGTGTTTGTTTTCCCCATTCTACCTTTACTCGTTTTCGCCAATAATATTACTAATATTCGAAGTTTCAAAACTGTGTGTTAGATGTCGTTTTCAAAAACAATTACTTTGATTGTAGGCATGCAATTTTCAAAACCTGGAAATCCATTTCTATTCAATATTTTTATATTTTACAATTTTTTTAAACTTCTATCTTTAAACCTTTTGTAGTACATCCTACCGATTGGATTTACATCTCCGATTTCGCTGAAATTTGGGCATCTTTTTGTACCATTCGAAAAAGGTTTCTATATATTTTTTTAAATAGCCATAACTTGGTGAAAAATTGTCCGATTTGGGACTTTAAATTTCTTGTTTTTTGATGAACTTTTTGAAAAATGTATGCAAAAAATTATTTTGATTGTTTTTTTTATTCCAAAGTTAAAACAAGAATTTTAAAATTGTTTGTATCCTTCAAATTTTTTTTAAAAATTCTCAAAAATTCTACTTTTCAAAAAACAAATTTTAAGTCTAGTCTCGTAATGGGATAATAATGGGTTATAATTTCTTTTTAATTTTTAAATTAATTATTTTTTAAGAATAATAAAAAACTCTATGATTGAACGCAACTTCCAAGATTATTTGAAAAAATTATGTTTTAAATTACAATGAAACGGCCGTCATTGTAATTTCAAATATAATTTTTTCAAATAATCTTGGAAGTTGCGTTCAATCAAAGAGTTTTTTATTATTCTTAATAAGATGGACTTCCAAAAAGTAAGGGTTGGTACAATAAATTTAATAATTTTTTTTTCTGTTTTTTTTTTATTTCTTTGCCAGCTACCATGGCAAAGGACCTTATGACGGTGTAGGAGGAACACTAAAAAGAGGTGCAGGAAGAGCTAGTCTTCAGTTACCATTCAATAAACAAATATCAAACCCCCGAGAGTTGTATCAATGGGCTGCGAAATTTAATAACTTGCCAAAAATCGACGTAAGATATTCAACTATTGCAGATTATGAAAAAGCTACAGAGAATTTAAATATACGTTATTCAAATGCTAAAACTATCACAGGTACACAAACGTATCATTGCGTTATACCAAATACAGATGGATCACTCACAATGAAACTGATTTCTTGCTCAAATAAAACTTGTAAAATATTCAAACGCCAGAAAAAATGTTTAAAAAATCTTTAAAAAGTTATAAATAAAATTTACCTTAGAAATTGAAATTTTGACTTCAAATATTTATTATATTGATGGTTGATTTTTTTCATCTAAAAAATTCGCCAGTAATACACAAATAGTGAAAAAAAAATAATTAATTTAAAAATAAAAAAAATTGTAACCCATTATTATCCCATTACGAGAGTTATGGCTATTTAAAAAAAATAGGTACCCGAAATTTTCGAAAATTCATATCTCTCTATTGGCTAAATGGAAAAATTTGAAAAAATTCATAAAAACCTTTTTCGAAGGGTACAAAAAGTTACCCAAATTTCAGCGAAATCGGAGATGCAAATCTAATCGGTAGGATGGAATGCCCCATATTGTGCTCGATACTGGTTTTTGGATCGTTATTTTTTTCCATGGAATCGCCAAGAAGGCGCAGGAGCAGATAGGAGAGTTTTTTTTTAGATTCAAACGAAGATAGAGTGTCCAATCGAGTTTTAGGGTGTTTTTAGCTTCTTGGTAATCAAAAATAGGAAGATTTGAAGAAGATGAATGTGAGAGAAGAGGTTTGGGGTTTGGGAAAGTGGTAAATGTAAATTAGTTAAAGGAGATGGTCCATCATGACCCAAGCACCAACACCATGGAACACAGAGAAATAATTCCAAAGTGGATCTTGACACATTCATTAAAAAAAGGCGATGAAGACCAAAAAGTAGATGGAAATGGTAAAAAGTTTCATTTTAAATCAATAATTTTGATATTTAAACAAAAATTGGTTGCTCCCCTAGTCTAAATAAACATCTAAAATTACCTGTTGTAACAACTGCCCTTGTTCATCCCTAGTTTTGTATAGCATATCCGGTTCCTCATCCATTCCAGCTAATTTCGTAATAACTTTATAACTGTAACCTTGATTGACCAAAAACCTTTGTCTCTTTCTCGAATAATTCATTTCCATCGTATCCTGCGACACCAACGTATAAAAGAATGCGTTGTATTCTTCTGCGACGGCATTTTTCTTGGCTCGTAAAATTCTACCTAATCTTTGAGCTTCTTGTCGTCGAGAGCCGCCGTGCGACGAGATCTGTATCAAAACATTGGCTTCCGGTAGATCGAAAGAAGTATCGGCTACTTTGCTTACGAAAATCGTATTTACCTGAAAAAAAGTTAGGTTCTAGGTATCGAATCGCCGAGAAAATACTAGAACCGCAGACAAAGCGTTTACCTTCGGATTAAATTTGAAGTTTTGCAAAATTTGTATCCGTTCTCCCTGCGACGTGGGTCCGTAAATATAAGGTTTGTTCATTTTGATGGCGTAGTGTTTTAAAGCGAACACATTATCGGAAAATACGATCGTTTTATCGCCTCTTCTTTCGTGGTATCGAATTAAATATTGCGTCGCTCTAAATTTGTTAGGGTTCATGACATACAGTAGAAGACGTTTGCTCGTCTTACAAACCAAATATTCCCTATAAAATTCGGGAGTCATCGGGCACCAAACTTCAGCGCACTGAACTCTGGCTATATAACCTACAAATTACAAATAAATTGAATTATAAAGTTTGTGTTTATTTTGATGTGTACCTCTCTTTTGTAACTCCAACCAATTGGCTTCGTACAGTTTGGGTCCAATCAAAAAATTTAAGTCGGCTATTTTGTCGTCTTCTCGTAACAGGGTGGCGGTTAAACCGAGTTTGCAGTGAGACTGTACAATCGTGAGTACCCTTCTAAACATTTTGGCCGGGATGGTGTGGACTTCGTCTAGAATCATGATTCCCCATTCTTGTTCCTGCAACCATTTCATCGTTTGTTCCGCTTCCCACGATCTACGTTGAGTATGCGTTATCATGGAGTATGTTGTTACCAAAATACTGCAACCCTACAATTTAATTGTTATTGTAGGCTGGTAATAATAATACTTTATTGCTTTTAAAAACAAATGTTTTACAGCAAGAGGTCTGGTGAAACAACAAATAGTCAGATACATGCATAACAGAATATCATCAAGTTTAACAAATATGAGAATAAACAGAATAATACAAAGAAAAAGAAATAAGTATTAATGTTAAAGACTCATATAAAAAGATTTGAAAGTACATTTATTCATTGATTACGAACGCACTTAGTTTCCATATATTTCATAAAAATGACGCTATTTCCTTTGCTGATTCTACATTTTTGCTCTCTTAATTTAAGATAAGACTATCTAAGTCAACAAAGGAATTAGTATTTTTTGGAGACATAAGATTATAAATTGGACAGTGAAATAAGAGGTGAAGGATGGACTCATTCTCATTTTTATTGCAGATTGTACACAGTTCATTAGTATGAATGATATGTGTTCTGGTTTAAAGTAAAATTCATTTTGTGTTTATTGCTTAAATGCAATTGAGCAATAGTGCATGTAACTGATATGTGTAGTGGCATATTTTTAAAAGCTGGTAGAGGATGAGTAAATTAGAATTATGTTTATAAGGAAATCTAGAAGATAAAGATGGTTCAAGAAAATTTTAATGTTAAAATTTCAAGTGATTTAGTATAAATAAAGGCAAAAATGGGAAAGTTCAAGATCATCATAAATGTAATTGTGTTAAACAACAAGAAAATAAACTTAAACAGATGGTTTTAGAACATTCAATTATTGATATTACAAATTGCTTTATTAGTATTCTTTTCCATATGACTAATGAAGAAAAAACCCAAAATCAATGTCACAAAATGATAAAGGTGTATTTTAGGTCACCCCCTTAGGCGCATGCGGCAATTTGAATTCTTAAATTAATTTTATTGGTCGACGAGAGCAGTAACCGAGCGGTAAACTTTGAATTTTAATAGTAGTATAGTAGTAATAAAACTCAAAGTCAACCTACAGTATGTAAATTAATGAAATATTACAACAGCGACAGCAAAATTAATGAGAACATCAAATCCCCCAAGAGGATAAATAGATGTAGATTACAATGGAAAGAAACAGAATCTGTTGTAATAGTTAGGAAAAGTATGGACATCAGACAAAAGAAAATTAAAAAAAACCAGTTATGCCATTTAATTGAAAATGGATGCTAAAAATAGTGGAGAAAATTAATCAAAAAAGTCAACTACATAAACTATTGTAATGCTCTAGATAAACTTATTATGTTTCTAAATCATTTAAAAAGTTTAATTATATTTTATACTTTTCTATTGAAAAGTTATACTGATTCAAAAAAACTATGCTTATTCTTGAAAAATCCTACTGACCTCCAATTATACTTTTATATTTAATGTGTTTAAAAATTTATACTTATCTATAAAGTTAAACAATCATATCTTACCATTGGTTTATCTTTAGCTTCAGAAGTAAACCTGCATATCATGCTATCATCAGCTGTTGACCACATTTTAAATTGTTGTTTCCATTGTTCCACTGATACACCTGAATTGCATAATACTAACGCTCTTTTTCTTACTGTACAGCATGCTGTTACTCCAACCAAAGATTTTCCTGCTCCACAAGGTAAAACTATAACACCAGAACGGGCTCTTCCATTTCCAAACATTTTTCTTAATGCCTTTTCTTGATAGGGTCTGAGGACTGCTGAAGGACGCAGATCTACATTTATGTCAGGGTTTACTGTATCATTTCTACAAAATAACATTTTTTTTAACAAAGGTTACCATTAAATGATAAAGAAATACCTGAAATCATATTCAGCCAACAGAGGGTATTCTAATTCAATACATCTCTTTTGGATGACTTCAATTTTCTCCTGATTTACTTCAAAAGATACTGTTTCTAATGAAGCATCTTCTTCATCTTCTCCTTCATCTATTTTTTCATAAAAGCTAGTGATATCTTCAGGAACAGTAGTTCCTTCCGTGGTATCAGCTGATGTACTAGGTTTAGCTCCAAAAGTAGGTGCTACTTTTTTGTCCTGAACCTACAGGACCATTTTTAATTTACAAACACCTTTTGAAACTTGAGATTAAGTGTAATAAAATAATTATTTGCACAAAAAAAACTAAGAAGAAAAGTTTAACTAACCTGTTTTATAAACTCCTCATTCTCATTTTCAGCATTCCTGCGCAATCTACATTCCTGAATAACAGGGTCTTTCAACAACTTTTGTAAAATATCAGGATGAGGACTCTCAACAAAATGTTTATTATGTTTTAAGACTAATTTAACTTTGCCATATGATAAAGTACACAGTTTAATAAATTCGATAATACCATCTGGTACACTAGTTTTACTGAGTCTCTTTAAATACTCAACTATATCATTGGTCTGCAAACCAACACTTACCGCCGCATACAACGAATACGCCGTTAATTTATATTCATGAATAAATTCAGGACGACATACAGGCTCTGAAATTGCTATTAAAAAATCATGTGCATGTTTATAAACTGCTGAAAATGATTCTAGGAATATATGACCATTTGGTGCTACCCAAAGAGGTCTTGAAGAATTATCTGGTTTCAAAATCATCTGTGATCGATAATCTTTAGCACCGAATTCATCTTCTTGGCACGATTGATCGTTTTTTTCTGCATCACGAACCGCTGCTCCGGGTATATCAGATTCCGCTACTTCGGTATCATTGGTATCATCTTCTTCGTAAGTCCAATCATCGTTATCCTCTTTTTTGCGTTTTTTAGTTACTTTATTATCAGATTTGTTATTTGACCGCTTAGGAGGTCCCATCGTTTACGTTTTTATTTAAAAAAATATTTACTAAACAGAATTTCACAATGTTTTGCAATACTTACGATCTCAGTAGAATAGGCATTGTTGGCTTAGAAAGAAGAGTATAAATAAATAATAATTAAATAAATCGGCAAACTACAAACATCAACGTCATTTCCCGATAACCTAATCCACACAGAACACAAATGTAATCTAATCTCAAGAACGATAAACATTTACCAGGATTGCCTAATCGGCCTGATTTGTCCGCCAGCTGTGTGACGTCATTGCAGTCCTTCATTATAACGTTTACCACAAGAACGATAAACATTTACCAGGATTGCTTAATCCCATAAGACGTACATTCGCCAAAAAATCGATCGCACGTGGTGGCCTGTGACGTCACTGCAGTCCTCGACCGTATTTTTCCTATCTTGACAGTGCATTTTAGGTCGTTTTCAATCGTCGTTTTTAGATTTATTATAAAAATATTCAAAATTTTGACTTGTAGATATTGTGGACACATTAGTGTACGTTGCATTTTTGTGTAAAATTTTTAAAAAACTGTTCTTTTAAACTCCAGTTCGGACTTTTAAATTTCATGTGTTACACTGCTTGGCTGGACATTGCTTGGTTAGTATAGTATCGTTGAGTGTCAACGTTAATATTCAATAGTGAATACATTTTTTATTTCACGTTTTTAGTGAGATAGTTTACTTACTTACTATTTTTTTAATATGTAGTATTTTTTGTTAATTTTAAATTTGTAATTAAAAATTCTTTATAGAATACATATTAATTATGTCGCTCCATAAAAGATTCACGGATTGTATTAGTAATATATGTTGCAAATTGTTTATTGTTTCTTTGTTTGTCAAAAAACACTAGTTTTAGGCATGATTTTGTGTAATAATAAATTTATTTGAATGTATTTTTTAAAATAAAAATAGAACTAAATAGTGTTTTCTTTACTCTACCTATTTCCCAAATAATATTCAATAAATTAATTAAATATAAGTATTTAAACGATTTTATGGGATTATTTATTATAAATTATAAGTGTTTAATCTTAAAAATCCAAATAGTCGTACGTTAGTATTTCAGAAATCATAAAAATACTGTCTAATTCCTATTATTTCCATGCATTTATATGGTAAACGTTATAATGAAGGACTGCAATGACGTCACACAGCTGGCGGACAAATCAGGCCGATTAGGCAATCCTGGTAAATGTTTATCGTTCTTGCGTTTTTTTTTTTTTTCTTTTATTTAGTCATTGATCTAATCTAATACATCAGACTACAGAACAACATTTTTAAACCACAGAATAGTTCGATGAAATTTGACGTTAGCTTAATGGTGGGTTTTGTGGTTTTGTGGAAAAGTGATGTTTTATAGTTAACAGGTTTGAAATGTTTGCAATGATTTAAAATTTAATTCAAAATTTAAAATGAATAATCTTTAAAAGTAAATTATTGTTTTTTTTATAATATACGTTTTAGGAGAGTATTTTGTTATTACTTTTGGACTTCGGAATGTTTTAAGATGAAGATCGCTTATAACCTAAAAAATAAATTTCTTTATTAAATTTTTATTTTTGTCAAAATATGTCATCAAAATTAAAGTTATATCTAGGCAGGAAGGTATTAGATTCACTCCATAAGACTACAAGTATCACTCCATTGGAACTTCAACCTTTGATACAAATTGGCAATACAAACGAAAAAGATAAAATAGAGCTTAGTCTACCTGTTAATATATTAGAAGCTCAGTTAGGAGTAACAAACGTTACCGAAATTTTAAAAATAGAACCCGATGATATCATTAAAAACATCCAATTGGTAAGAGACCGCGCTAACAGAAAAATAGCATTTGAAATAGATAGATACATATTCGTTAAAGATGTAATGGAAAATTGTACCTTACCTGACCTAAATTTTAAGCCAAGAAACGTGTTGGTAGAATTCAGCTCACCAAATATAGCAAAACCTTTTCACTTTGGCCATCTAAGATCAACTATAATTGGAAATTTTGTTGGAAATCTAAACCATTTTTTTAGAAATAAGGTAATAAAATTAAATTATTTAGGAAATTGGGGCACCCAATATGGTTTTATAAAAATGGGGGTTAATGACTTAAAATATACAATTCAAGACATTGAAAAAAATCCTCTGCAATTACTGTATCAAAGTTATGTACATGCTAATAATTTGGCTGAAAAAGATCCCACCTACTCTGTCAAAGCAAAAGATATATTTGCAAAATTAGAAAACGGTTCGGAAGAGGAACTAAATGATTGGCAACGTTTCATGGAATTTTCAAAGCTAGATTTAATCGAGACTTACACAAGACTGGGGATTACCTTTGATGTCTATAACTTTGAATCTGACTATAATGCTCAACAGATCAAAGATGTATTAGAACAACTAAGGATTAAAAATATAATTCATAAAGATAAAGATGGGAGAGAGACTGCACTTGTAGGTAAACTTGAAATTTTTGATGACTTAACATGATCTTTTTTATTGTAAATATTTGTAGGTGATCGAAATGTTACTATAATGAAAAGTGATGGTACAACATTGTATCTAACAAGAGATGTAGCTGCAGCTTTAGACAGATTCCAAAAGTACAATTTTGATAAAATGTATTATGTTGTAGACAGTAGTCAGAGTGATCATTTTTATGCTCTAAAGAGTATTTTATATAAGATGGATTTGCCTTGGGCAAACAGAATCACTCATGTTAAATTTGGTAGAATCTTAGGTATGAGTACAAGAAAAGGAAACGCTATTTTACTAAAGGATATTCTAGATGAATGCAGAGATAGGATGATCAAGAAACAAATTGAATCACCAAGTAAGTGTTGTTTCTTGATTATAGTTATGTACATAGTTACAAACATTTTAGTGGGCTTGAAATTTTGATCTATATTAGTAAATTTTCTTGACTTTTTTGTAATATTTACAGTTTTCTAGTTAGGGGGGATAAAGTAACACCTTGCATTTTTTGCGAGTATTGAAAATCAAAGAGTAACTTTGAAAATGGAGTTTTTAAAAATAATACAATCTAGGGATTCTAATAAAGAATTTTATGCTCTTAATAAAAAATACTATAACTTTTTATCTCTTAGGAAAATTGCGTTTTGGTGGAAAAGCTGCGACAAGGTAATTTTTGTGGACATAGAAAATCAAAGGTTAACTTTGAAGAAGGCGTTATAAAAAAGTAGGCGGAATATATTAAACGTTCTAGGGAATCTATTTTTTTCTTAACACTCTCACTGCCAGGTGTAACATTAATGTACACTGGCTCTTGGATGCCCTAGGCCAAAATTTGTTTTTTCAATTTTTTTATATATGTTATGTTTTGGTATTAGAAAGTTATATTTGGTGTTTTTTTCTATTTTTTAGTTTGTTTTCATAGGGTGTACAAAAATGTTACACTGGCGTGTGAAGGAAATTGCTACCCTGCACCAAGTGTAACATTTTTGTACACCAATAGAAAACAATCTAAACGCGGTTTCTCTTGTTTTAGATTTGAATAAATATTTTTCAGACATCTATAAATATTTATCATAATTTAGCATTTACTGTTAGTGAACATTTAGAAGTTAATAAAAAAATAAATTAAAACATGGCTAAATTACTGTTTTTATAGTATTCCTATTTCAGCCAGATCCTAAACTATTAAGAATCAAATCAAATTCCAATTGTAAAATCAACGGTAGGTGTAACAACAATGTTACACTGCAGCCTATAACCAAAAGTTGTTGGTGTACATTAATGTTACACCTTTGTCCCAACAGGAGTGTACAATAATGTTACACTGGCGGTGAGAGTGTTAATAATAAAAAATACTAGTACTTTCTATCTCTTAGTAAAATTGAGGAAAAAAGGAAAAACCTAAAGAAAACAATTTTTAAATTTTTATAAACAAGAACAAAAATTAAATTGATTGTACTAACCCTTACTTTTTGGAAGTCCATCTTATTAAGAATAATAAAAAACTCTTCGTTTTAACAAAACTTCCACTACTTATTTAAAAAATTCCTTTTTTAAATCTCAATGACGGCCGTTTCGCTGATTAGCATCGTCAGATTGACATTTAAATGTAACTTAAATGCTAATCAGCGAAACGGCCGTCATTATGAGGTTTAAAAAAGGAATTTTTTAAATAAATAGTTTTGTTAAAACGAAGAGTTTTTTATTATTCTTAATAAGAACAAAAATGTATTCTAATAATTCACTTTCAGCTACTAAAGCTGTTATAGATAACGGCGAAGCAGCTGATATTTTAGGAGTTTCCTGTATCATTGTAAATGACCTAAAAAGACGAAGGCAACGGGATTATGAGTTTGTTTGGGACCAAGCATTACAAGTAAGACATTTTAATTACTAATAATCATATCTATTCAATTTTATCACAATTTTTGTTTATTTCTTTCATTTAAATTAACTCACCAAACCAATTAAACTATTTAAAACTTGATAACGTAATTGTGTCCACCTTAAAATGAAGCTGTTTTCTCATTTACCCACATTTACTGAAGTTTATTCCTCTAATGATATAGATTATAATGTAGGCACACGGAGATACTGGTATTAAACTTCAATACGCTCACTGCCGTCTAAATAACCTAGAAATTAATTCTGGGGTTGTCCCGGCCAAGGAATGTATCCCGGAAATTTTGCGGGAACCTGAAGCTGTTGCGTTAGCAAAAGAATTGGCTAAATTTCACGACGTTTTGTATCAGGCAAATGAACAATTGGAAGCTTATATTTTAGTTAATTATCTTTTTCGGCTGTGGTAAGTAAAAATTTACTAAATTATACATTTTTTATGTTTATTCATTTTGTTTTTCTAGAATTGAAATGTTGAATGTATTATTTTTCCTTCTGTCGGTTATTTTATTGTCAAATTCAAGATATTGGGGGCGTTCAGCGAAAAAAAAGCGCTTGGAATCGTTTGCAAGCAACATGGTATTGGTAAATGGTAAGCGATGACACTGCTAAGCAGATATTTTCCTCTAGACCGCTAAGTTAGTGGTAACCAGAAATCCCAACCTAACCTTTATACGTCTATAAAGTATTAGTTTTAAAATATACTGACATAAAAATCCGAATACCCAGTTTAAATAATTTTATTTTAATAAAATTTGGTGACCTTATTTATTTTACTGAAATAAATAATTGATAAAATTTTCAGCCTTATCAGTTGAAGATTCCGGTTTTAATACTGCTTTT
Source organism: Ophraella communa (assembly GCA_035357415.1). Lineage (NCBI taxonomy): Eukaryota > Metazoa > Arthropoda > Insecta > Coleoptera > Chrysomelidae > Ophraella > Ophraella communa. The sequence continues at coordinate 20,409,582 of CM068995.1, forward strand.
TTAAAAATCCACTAACAATCCAAAAATAAATATTGTAGCCGTAGTAAAGATCCAAATTTTGCGTATTTTGGTTCTTGACATTCTTTACGATTGCTTACGGTGCCTAGAGTACGGAGACCTGTACGATTTCGTCAACTTAGTGAATTTGATAGGGGTCGTATAGTGGGACTTCGGGAAGCTCGATTTTCTTTTCAGGAAATTGCAGGTAGAGTGCAAATAAGTGTAGGCACCGTGGTTAGGTGTTGTCAGGCATGGCTTCGAAAAGGCCGAACGCCAAAGAGCAAGGGGCTCTGAACGCCTCCGTTGGACAGCAGACCGTGAAGATCGCCGCCTAAGATTATTGGCCTTCGGGGACCGTTTTTCCACTAAGAGGTCCATTGCAAATGAATGGTTTGCAGAACACGGAAGACCTATTGGCATGAGAAGTGTTTACCGACGAATAAGATGTTTTGGCATGTTTTCGTACCGACCGCACTGGGTCCTCCCTTTAACTCCAGAACACCGACGTAATCGCCTTAAGTGGTGCAGAGAACGGTCACTCTGGGATCAGGAATGGTTAGGTTAGGTTAGTTAGTTAACTGTATTGTCTTTAGTGACGAGTCTCGATTTTGTTTAGGCATGAACGATGGTCGAGCGAGGGTTAGAAGACGACGTGGTGAAAGGAAAAATCCACGTTTTTTGTTGAAAGGAATGTTCATCAAACTGTTGGAGTTACGGTTTGGGTTGCTATAGCTTATGGTTAATCTTCATCAGAGGTAACATGAACGCGCAGCGGTACATCCAAGAATTTTTAGAACCCCATTTTTTACCCTATCTTGACACCCCGGCAAATCCAACTTTCCAACAAGATAATGCCCGACCACATGTCGCAAGAGTCACAATAGACTTCTTTCAACATAATGATATCACATTGTTATCTTGGCCACCAAGATCTCTCAACTTATCCCCAATTGAGCACGTGTGGGATATGATGGGTAGGAGAACATATTAAATAGCATGTAGTGTAGCAAAAACATAAATTCCACATTTGCGCACAATTATTTCATACATTTTTGGGTGGATATAATTTCATTAATCCCTAGTATAAGCAAAATGGCGAATTATGTCAGCATTATTGAAGGTAGCAAACGTGTCCTCACCGACAACTGTTTAGTTTGTTTTTCAGCGCTGTAATTCGCTTTTTTTCCGCTGAACGCCTCCATTTTGTTAGTTTTGCTTAGAGCTTGATATTGACAAAGTCTCATTATCAATCCGATTATAGGTTTCTCTACTGATTTTTGATCCTTTTAATACCTTGAATATTCTTAAAAACTATAGAGGGTAGAAGGAAGGAGAACCATCTTATATGAGGGAAATGCTGAAAAAGTGTCCACTTATAAGCAAAAAATTATAACTCAAAAAAAGAAATGGCGCTCGTATGTGCTAATGGATACAGTGACTGTACTACTAACAGTGGCGACAATCGATGTATCGATTTTGATTGGACAACACTCCCAAACACCTAATTTTTAGATATAGTTTCCCATAAAGTACCAAAAGGAAATATATTCACTGTACTAATGGAAATGATATAAATTTAGCGGTTATAACAGAGCGAAGTGAGCTGAGTTGAAAAATTTAATAAAGTAGAAAAAATTGACCTTTACCCGTCATACCTACAAACCGTGCAAAATTAATCAATGAGAAAAGTATACAAAATTGTTTGATGTGTTTCTACTAGCAGTAGAAAAGGATGACGTATATAAAGTTGGTGTTTACTAATGTTCGCTGTTAGTTAAAGTTATTTTTACTACTGTATTTACGTGGTCAAATGTAATTTACAATAGAAAAAATTGACCTCTACTCTGATGTCATACCTACCCAAAATTTGACCATTTACAAATTTTATGGTTATGTACAAACTTAAAAATGGTTGAGAAAGTGATATATTAACATTTACTTTGTGGAAGTCCATCTTACTAATAACATTAAAAAGAGAACAAAATGTTACTTCAATGTGTCAGTCTGACAATGCTAATTTTTAGTGAAACAGCTTACATTGAATTTAAAAAAGCATTTTTTGAGTAAATAGTGGAAGTTTTGTTTTTTATTTTTAATGTTCTTAGGTTGAGTCATTAACAGTATGGTATTATGTTCTTTAGCGACCGTAATTGGAGTCATTTTAATCAAAAAAATATCCAAAACAACGATATTTGCATTAATTGGGAAATTTGTTTTCTGGCCTTTGTCTGTAAGAAGTAAATTCCTAGCCTTTTTTGCTAAGATCATAAATAACTGAAAAAATTATTACACACTTTAGGAAAACTTTCGGTTTCTATTTTTCACAAATAAAACCACAGAATTATAATTCTGCGATAATAAAACCTATAACATTAAAATTTGAAGTTAAACTGAGTAGTTGCTTAAAAAGATCAAGCAGAAATAACATCGCGTTTAAATGTCAGCAAAATATCCAAATGTAAAAATGGATACACAACAATGCCATTTATCAAGAAAACAAAGTTGAAACTTAAATGGGTGCGTAACTGAATGTAAATGTACCTTTACTATGGCGCTACAGTAACAAGAGTCACAGGACGTTACAAATACTGGTAAAGAAGAATTTGTCCTGTGATCGGCAAAATGAATTGATAGAGTAAGGAACGAAATTAAATTACATTTAACTACGTAAAATGTTTAGCTTTTAAATACTGTATAATTTTTATGTGCATATAAGTCACGAAAAATATTAATTTTCTCAACTCAGCTCACTTCATTCTATTTATAACCTATGGAAGGTTACTGACTTCACGTTGTCTTTTTAACCTTTTGCTACTCTCGCGTCATCTACTATTTCTCCTTACCGCTGGAGAGTTTTTCTACATTATTCCTATAGAATTTGGTCCTCCTTACCTATACCCTCTATACCTCCAAATTAGAAACATATTCTTCTGCTTTTTCTCCTTTTCTTCGCAGTTCTTATGTCTCTTTTTTCGACCTGTTTTCTTCTCGTTCCATTTTGTAATGGTGGTGCTCTACAGCGCTGAATTTAAAATGGACAACTATGGTCCGGCTACACACAACGTTTTGCGTCTTTATGCACGTTCTTACCTGCACAAACTAGTCTCTGCAGGCATGCTCTCAGGCAAAACGGTGTGTGTAGCCGGACCATAAAATATGCGTTCCTATTTGTCAACGTTAAAAATAATAATAAAGTACAGTCGACAGAAGCAAACATGGTCCGCGGAAAATATGCCAACTAATTTCAAGGTTATCACAATCAGCCAATCACGAGCCAATGTTAACGATAATATCAATTTTAGTGGCTGCATAAGTGAGATGAAAATACAACTACAGCGACAAGGACACGCCCACCCAGGGTTCATGTTTGCTTCTGTCAACTGTACATACCAAAAAAGTAAATGAAAATCCAACAATGTCTTTTTGTAGCAACCAAATCAACAAGGCATTCAAGACACTGCAAGTAAAAGGTGAGAGTACAGAAGTCGCCTCTCAGAGATTACTGCTCTTTAAAACTGCTAGAGAAGTATTGAGTAATGGAATGGTAATTTTAGGTCTACAACCATTGAGCAAAATGTGATTTTATTTTAAATAAATATTTGAAGTAAATCGTTTAATATTCTTTGTTTTATATCTGTTATCTCCTTGGAACAAAAAGAAACAGGAAGGAGTCTGTCATATATTAACTTTAAGAAAAATTTGCGACGGAAGTCGGCCATCTTGAAGCTCCTTGTATGACTCATTGTTTATGTTTACAGTATGCTGTCAAAGCAATATTTGCATATAAATGTCAAAAATGAGAGCATAGGCGTATCATTTGGTTTTTATGAACACAAAATGATTTACAACACTAAATGTATTCATATACTTGATTGGTTGGAATTTAATCAAAATAAAAACCCTAATATAAATTTTATTTTTTTACGGTACGGCATTGGAAACGGAAATTAAAATTGACAATTGGCCGCCATATGCAAGCTCCTTTCTGGACTCAAGGTCATTTTGCATATACTCCTTCCTGTTTCTTTTTGTTCTAAGGTTATCTCAGAGATACCTATTACATTTTAAAATTAATATAATTACGCATCAATAACAAAAACAAATATACCCAACCCTCAAAATAAAAATGAATCACTCATAGTAAATCCCTACACGACTCTATCCAACACTAGAAAAAACATGCATCTTACAGCTTATCCCAACACTAATAATTCACAAACAACACAAAAAAATAAATTGTTCTTACAACACATGCAAAATCCAAATAAATAATAAGGAGCAACAGAATAAAAGGCAGAGACCAAGTAGTCCAGATCCGACAGCATCAGCACATCGGGAATTTCTACTTGAACACAGAGAAGAGGCATCCAGTACAAATGTATTGAATAGTCAAGTTATAGCCAACACACAGTTACCAATAGTAAGAAGTGTACTGGATTATGGCAGTCAATTATTTGGCTTAGCAACAAATGTCCAGTAAAATTTAGTCACAAAAAATAAATGCCTTAGGATCAGTTTCGGATATCTTAGATCAACACCAATAAACATAATGGAAGTGAAAGCGCTGGAACCATCATTACAGTATAGGAGATAATTGATCAGTCATAAATTCATAGTCAAGGCAACAGCAAAGAAGGCAGAATACCTAAAATCCATACATAATTTGACAAATCATCCCTATTGGAATACTAAACCCACTCCCTTAACAGTTGAAAGTTATACCACCTGCTCAAATTACAACATTCTCTCTACTAACAAACATTGTCATATTATTCAAAGAAGGCGAAAATTCTCGTTTTTCACACAAATATCTTTACATATCAAATAAAACCGGAAAATCTTGACAAAGCTTTAATTTCCTACTGGCCAAATTATCAATATTTATACGCACAGTCGGATCAAAGAAACAAAATATTCCAGGCTGTGCAGTTTACGGAGAAAATATAAAATTCGTGAAAAAATTTAAATTACTAAACGATACAATATATTCAGCAGAAATTTATTTATTTACATTCAAACAGGTAAGAACCTAATTACATGAATGAACCTAACTATGTAACAATTTACTATCAGACAAACCCCAGAGGAGCAAAGGACAACACTGACCATTAGTATTGATATATATTTTATATATTATGTATATCCGACTACAATATTTTTATTTTTTGGCAACATTAAATTTTCTTTTGCAGTCATGAAAAGTATTCAAAATATTCATATAATAACTTTCTGAAGATATTTTCTTTCACTGTAAAATCTAAGTTTTTTTGATAGTTTATTCTATTTGCTAGCGTAAGCATAGCTTTGAGAGGAGAACGAGCTGATATTTGGGTTGAACTAGATGGTATCCTGAACATTAGTGGGAATCGAGTATAAAACGTTGGTATATTAAAACTTACTAAACTTAAAATTTTTTCATCGTTAATTTTAAAATTAAGTATTTTAAACAAAAATGTCATTAACATCATTTTATGCCTAACAATTATTGAAGGAATATTAAATTCCTTGTTCACTAGTTCTGGTAGTTAAATAATTTGGCCACTTTTTCTTTTTCCGGAAGAATTTATTTTGGATTTTTTCATACAACTGGAGGTATATTTCTGGGTTGCGATGTTAGCAATATTGCTCCAAAATCTAATTTTGACCTAGTGTAAAGAATAGAATTTTTGAAGATAATTCATTTGTAAAATAAGAAGTGTTTCTTATTATAAAACCCACATTTCTATTACAAACCTTTACTGTAGTTTCTTTTCTTTCTAGTATTTCGTCTTTCATTTGATATTCAAATTTCATAGGCATTTTATTTAAAGTAAAGCTAACAACACAGCACTTTTTTATGTTAAAATGCAAATTATTTATTAAAATCCATTCATATATATTGTTTAGGTCTTTTTGCAGTGCGATGCAATCTCTAATACATATTATTTATGGTTTTATAAAGTTTAAAGTTATGTGCAAAAAGTAGATTTTCAGAATACTTAACGACATCAGGTAAATCATTAATAAACAGTAAGAAAAATAATGGCCCCAAATTGGTACCTTGTGGTACACTTGACCTGATGTAATATTTTTGTTCTGAAAATTGACCATCAAATCTTACTTTGAAACTTCTATTATATGTAGGTAGCTGCTAAATATTATTTATTCCAAATTTTGATAATTTATGTAATACAATTATTTATTCCAAATTTTGATAATTTATGTAATAAAATCTGATGATCAACCTTGTCAAATGCTTTTCGAAAATCGGTGTATATTGTATCCAGTTGAGCTTTATTTTCAAAGGTATTGTACACTTCATTAGTAAACAAAAATTAATTTGTATTAACAGATTTTTTATTGACGAACCCGTGTTGTTCGCTACATAAAGCTCCTTCCACATGTACATAAAGCTTTTTGTAAATTATGTGTTCAAATAGTTTAGCTGGAGCTGGGATAATAGATATACACCGATAATTCGTTATATCAGGTATTTGGCCCCCTTTACGGATTGGAGTACATAGCTTCTTTCCAGTTATTTGGAAATGTTTGTTTCTAATACTAAATTATATATATACTCGTATACAAAAATGGTGTTTTTAACCATTCTATACACGCTTTTAATATGTACGGAGGAATATTATTATCTACCCCAGCTGCCCTTTTGGGTTTTAGTTTTTGTGCGCTCTCAAATAGATCTTTTTCTGAAATTGAGTTTAAGAGCACTGTTTTGTTTATGTTATCATTTGTTTCATAAGTATTAAGATTATAAAGCTTTCTATCTGCGGTAAAAATAGATTCGAAGAATCTCCCAAACGAAACATTTAAAGAAGAACAAAAAAAAATGACACGAAAGATACCGAAATTCTATGATTGGACTAAATTATATCAACATAATCAAGATACTATTTCTACTGAGAGTTAGTTTAAAACAGAGAATAAGACCGTATTATATAAATTTATTATCTATGAATAAGACATTTCATTGTAATTATTAACAGAATACAATCACACCATGTTCTAACCCCATTATATCAATTCAAAATGGGAATAAATGATAATAAATATTGTACATGCGGTAATATTGGAGACTTGCTAAATATGATATTGGAATGTAGCTTGTACCTACAAGAAAAGCATTGACTTGCTATACAGCTATATAATTACAAATATTATTAACTTAGCAATAAGTAATAATAAAAAAATATAAACAAAAAAAATAATAAAAAAACACATTTTATTGACATAATCTATTTAGGATTACTGTAAAAAATTGGTCTGGCTAATTAGTTTATGCCAAAGCCATAAAACCACAAAAAAACGACGAAAATTTGGTATATCCCGTTTAAATCGAACTCCCTTTCAAAAACTTCAAAGTATCAAATACAATTTTGTTGGGTAAGTAGGCAAAAATAATATTAATTCCTTTCAGAGTTTAGCTACGCAACTTCAGGGAATATACCATTAGATAGCTACATTGTTTTACGTCAACTATACGTAGTCTGCCGGGTCTGTAAGTAAATATAATAAGTTAAGCAATAAAAAATAAAATGTTGAATCTGGAACAGTTGGCGAAACGGATACCGAAACCGTTTACACTACACCAACACACACTTTTAACTGCCTGACGCGCGTTTCGATAACCAAGTTACAGTTGTTTACCTTCTGTCTCTGAATTGTGTGTTGGTGTAGTGGTAGTGTAAACGGTTTTGGTATAAGTTAAGCAATATGTTGTATTTAATATGTTTTTACTCATACAATAACAACAAATATAATAAAAAATAAATAAATTTCAATAATAAAATAAATTAATCACCAAGCTATTTTACATCTTTGGCTAAAACTTAAATATTTATTTATTAAAAGGAATGTAACAAATTATCAATCTACATGTATGTTTCTGATATTTCTTGTGTGTTTTCTGTTACAGTTTTTCATGGCTTGTTCAACTTCATTTAGAAAACTTGAAGAATTGTGTATGGTTGTGCCTCCTAATAAAACATTAACACTGGGATAGTTCTTGTTGATAGAATGTACAGTTAAAGATTCTTCATAAGTGGCTCCTCCAACTATAAAAACAATGATGTCTTGTGGTCTTCCATTGCTTGCAAGACTACCTAAGTAAGGGTAAAGCTGTTCTTTCAGTTTACCTTTTATCAAATCTTCCAAAGTTTCGTGTAATAGTGGTTTGTGTTGGGTATAAACATTATCTACACCACTTAAACCCTTTATGAACCTCTTGGTTATTTTAACAGCATTTTCTACAATAAATAAGTCACTTTGTCTTGCATGGGAACCAGCGTATTCAATAATATTAACAATGTTCTTCAACAGTTTCTCTGGTGTATTTCTTTTTTTGAGTAATTCAATCAAACTGGTCACATCATTATTGTTGTGATTTTGGTATCGCAAAGCGTACAGCATAACTAACTTAACAGCATCAATATCTCTAATCTTGTCATTACTTAATAGTTTTTTAACACTTTGAAGGTGCGCATAATGGTCATTAGTTTGAGATGACAGTTCTTGCTCTACTTCTGAAACATCCAATAAATGGTACTTGTTCACCATTGCACTAAGTTCTCCAATTACTGTTACATGTTTGGTGACATTTCCAGATAATTTCTTGAATTGTGGATAGGATTCAACAAAATTCTTCATATCTGCTATAGTTTCAATTTTCTGATGACTTTTAGCTTTGGCTTGAAAATGGTCCATCAACTGTTTTATGTTTGTACCAATTTCACCATAATTTAGAAATATATTCTTAGCATAAAAAGTATCCTGTTCTACAGATAACACTACTTCAGTTAACTCTTTAGCAACACCTGGTACATTGGATAAATTAACTCTGTTATTGTTGATTGTTAATAACTCATGTACCATGGCTTGGTAGGTCCATTGATTTAATAAAGGTGTAATAGGATCATCTCTACGATCTAATATTAAAAGTAGGGAATTATTTATTTGGTTAAATGCAAATAATGAAGATTCTTTATTCATTACTTCATCTATTCTCATCCCCAAATCTTTACATATTTTTGAGTTTGCTTGATATCTGATAATAGGGCACTTTTTAAGAGACAATAACACAGAAACAATTCCTTGGACAGTTAACTGTAATGCAGCTGAATTCCAATTTAACATTGTCAAAGTAGTATTCAAACCAAGAGAAAATAAATGTGGATTAACAGCTAAATAATCCATATAAAGTTCTTGAACTTCCTTTACGACTTCATGTTCATCATGTTCAGCCAGAATTTTGATGTCAGCTTTAGCTATTATGTTACTAAAATATAAATAGTAAGCACCATATTTTGGATTGCGTAGTTCTGAGCATAAAGCACTGATATTCTGTTGAGTGGGCCTCAGAAATACTAAGCATTTTAAATATCGAAGTCCCGTCGAATTTGCAAAACTCGGAGAATCTATTCTCTCCAATAAAAATACTTCTTTTTGCTGAATTTCCGATTGGCCATATACCATGCTAATAACACTTGTTGTTTCTTTATCCATTAACAATACCTTCATTCCTGGTTCGCTTTCTGCGGTCATTTTTACTATATAAGCTTTAATAGCCGATATAACATTCATTTTGTTAATCAAGATGCACTTAAAATCAGATTCGATAAACAAAACACAGAACCCAAAATGCCAAAAATTGTAAACTTCACTGACGACAACTGACGAATTAAATAGGTCCAAGTTGCCAACCCAACAAATTCATATCTTTTCTACCAGTGGGGAAGGAATGTTTTAGAACGATTTTGTAATGTGAAGATTCGTATTATTTATTAATATGCTATGCGTAAACCTTAGAACAAAAAGATACAGGAAGGAGTATATGCAAAATGAACTTGAGTCCAGAAAGGAGCTTGCATATGGCGGCCAATTGTCAATTTTAATTTCCGTTTCCATTGACGTACCGAAAAAAAAATAAAAATTATATCAAGGTTTTTATTTTTAAAAAATGTCAACCAATCAAGTGTGTGAATACAATTAGTGTTCTAAATAATTTAGTATTTATAAGAACTGAATGATACGCCTATGCGTAAACGGAGCTTTGGCTTTTTAAATTGGGAAAATTGCAAATATCAATATTTGTAAAAGTCATGTCTGAAAGTTTTGTTGGACCACCTGATTTCACGTCAATAAGTCAATAACCAATAGTGTGTTCTTTTTACGGCATTTGCTCGAGCAGATCAGCTGCTCTGTTCATTTAAATATTTTTGCGTATTCTTTTTAAGCGCTCGCTTTGATCAGAACACACCCAGAACTAACGCTTCCCCCTTGCCCCTAACTGCACTACAACTACCTCTAGAGAGGGGGGGGGAGAAATCAGTGTTGCCAATACACCTATCTCTTTATTGAATACTCATGCGCAAATATTTTTGAATTTTCCCCTTCCACTGCTAAAATATGACTACTTCTTACCATAGAACACAACGTATTGCTACCCAGGAATACCACAATTTAAATGAAAAAAAACCTTTTAGCTGTCAAAAGCTAGCTTCTATTTGCCGTATAGCCGCGGCAGCCCAGGCCATAAACTACAAAAAGGAGAAGTTTTAATTTTTATTTCGTTCGTGTACGCCGCTTGCTAGTTGTTATTGTTTTTCTTGTCTTTGTGTATTTAATATTAACGACTTGTGTGTGTACCTAGACTTCTCTTTGGATTTACTTTACTTTGGATTACTGATTACTTTTGCATGTCATACCAACACAATTTTATAAGGGGCACGAATATTTAGGGTGAACTACAAGAGTGGGAGTTGGTTCGCGCACGAGTATTCAATTTGTGCCATTAACGAGATGGGTCTATTCCGAATAAATCCCTAAAAAATTATTATACTGACGCTTTTTTTATAGTTTCCAATTATTCAAACGTGCTTTACGCTTCGAAATACCCTGTAGAATAAACAAAATAGTGCATAATAGTTCGAATTCAAAAATATTGCATAAAAACAAATTTAAAGGGACATTCATTTTTTTTGGGGACTTTTCTGTCAGCTATATTGTAGTGAGGGCTTTGAAGGATCAATTTCAGATAGAGAGTTGTTTGAAAAATGTGACATTCATCAATTTTTGTTAAAAAATGATGTCATTTTGGCTAATCGAGATGTAATACTTTACCTGATCTCGACAAAATGAAATAATAAAAAGTCTGTAACACCGAATACGGAACTTCGAATAGAATGGCAAGAACACGAATACATATAACAAGGATGTAAAACTCGAGTGGAGAGGGTAGCAGGAGAAAAGGCGCCTATCTGGGCAGGGTTAAATTCTCAGTCGTTGCGTACTCCGTACTGCGCAACAGGCTGTCTTTTTCTTTGTGCGAGCGAGATAACCAACCGCATGTAGTTATGATGTTCGAACTGATGCGCAGTACAAAGTACGCAATGACCGTGGACTAGACTCCGCCCAGATAGGAGCCGTAAATTCAGTCACGGTCGCTTATAGCTCGGCATAGGAGTTTCACATCCTTGTTATATGTATTCGTGGGCAAGAACCTAGTTACTGTCTAGATCCGTATGCGACATCGAGTAGCAGCGGTTGTGTTAAAAAGTATTGTCGATAATACAGATTCCTTAAATTTATATCTAGTGCCATCTATCTGTCAATAAGAAGTACTCTGCGATAAAAGGAGGGTGTGCTGTGGCTACATTTCAACGAAACTAAAGTAAATATATATATTTACAATCAAAAAATGATCATTTATTTATTTATTTTGCTTAAAATACAAGTCATGTTTCAAAAGATTATTTCTCAAACACTTGAAAATATGAGGGACATCAAATATGGGAATAATTTCTTGGTCATTGATCACAAAACCAAAATTTCTATTCTCTTCTTTTCTTTTTAAGTATTCCTCCTTCGTTTCATTCATTAGCAGTCTAATAGCTCCGACATTATTTTCACTTTGGTCACAAACTGTTGATACTACCTTCAAACCTATACTTTGACATTTGCAGATTAGAACCTTCAGCAAATTTTTTAATGCCATGGATTTATGAGGTCCTTCACTAAATGTAAAAGCTAATGGTTGCTTCCACTGTTTATACAGTCCTTTCAGCATAAAAACGTTTGCATGATATGCTAGTACAGGTTTTCTTTCTTTATAAATTACAATTTGATTTATTCACTTACCAGGTAAATTTAAAGTTGGAACTGCTGTTCTTACAAGACCTCTTTTGGTACCTAAAACTTTACAGTTACTAGAAAAATGTTCCTCACAAAATACTTATTTTTTATAAATGTCTTCAACTGACAAGTCTTTATAATTTAAAGACTGTATCTTTAAATCCACTCACTAAACACACTTGGTTCATTTTTTGGAAAACGATGCATTTTGCCTTCACGATTTGTACATGTAGGTACACAACATTTCCTTTTAGATAAGGGGGGTTGATAGTTTGAATCCATTTTAGGGACAGAATTATTTGGAAGCACAAAACCAAAGATGATATATACCAACAAAACTAAAAAACTGAAGACAAAACTCCTGCTCTTTTCCTGATACTCATCAGAACTACTGTCTCTTTTCTTACTTTTCTTAAAACTGTTTCTCACCAAATACAGATTGATGCAGATCTGTTAAATTAAAAAGTATTGTCGTTAATAGTATTAGTAGAGAGACCTCTTTCGAAAAATAGAACAATTGAAATGAGTAGACGCAACGATCAGCGCCATCCTATGTTTGTGTTAAAAATATTAATAAGTTATGGCGGGAGTATATTTGCTTTCATTCCTGTTCGTAGTTCCGTTTTCGGTGGTCTATAAGAAACCATAGATAAGAGATATATATACTGAGATAGATCGGAAACTGCCATTATAACCTCGACACCAAAACGATATTCGCGGCACCTCGCGTCTGGAACCAAGAACTATAAGATAAAGCGGGAAACTTAAATGTATTTAAATATTAATAGGTTTTGATTAATATTTTAATGGGAAAAATCTCCAGGTCTCTTCAATAATACACAAATATACATCTTTATGAAATATTTATTACATTCAATAAATTATTTACATGTGCATGACAAACTCTATGTAATTCATGAATTCTAAACAATGGTTTTTCTTTTAAATCTAACCATCCAATTAATGACAACCATAGATTGCATAGCTGAAATTAAATATTCAATTAATATTTATAAGATGTTTCTCTCTTAAAATTATTAATTAATCCCAAAGTTCTCACAGCTAAAGTATTTTAGACACAACACAAACATTAAATAAAGAACTGTTTAATAAAACTTTCAAGGTTTATTTAAAAAATTAAATTTCACTGTATATTTAAATTAAAAATTGAATAACCGTGAAAATATTATTAAAAAGTTATTATTTTAAGGCTTTTATTATTTTATATACTTTAATTCAACTTACTTGTTCATCTTTAGGAATTTGATGCATTTGATATCCTGTTTTATCGGAGTTATTGCATCCAGGAACACAACATTGAAAACCCATTTTTATCTATAATTAATCACGAATTGTAACAAATACTTCTTATACACTATAAATTACTGTAAAGAGTAACCGAACTTGACTTAGGCCCGGTTTCATAATACCGACTTTAAAGTAACTTTAATCAAAGTCCACTTTAACTTAAAGTGCACTTTAAAGCGGCTTTAAAGTTGACGTGTTTCATAAACGCCAGCCTATAGAACTTTACTTAAAGTAAATGTTTCTACTAAAAATTTATGTTGGCATCCATGAATAGCCCATGTTGTTTACTTCACTTTAATAATTCTGTCATATTTGTCATTAGCTTTATTCGGGTTTCGTTTTTCGGACGGTTTGAGAACGATTTGCTGACTGCGCACAACTGGATGTGCAGTAGACTAAATCCAAGGACTATTTATGTACGGTTTGAAAACTATCAACAAATGAAAAAACCCGAACGCCTTATTTTTTAATATCTGATAAAAAAAGTAAATTATTTTGTCCACAAACCTAAAATGTTGGATAAACTGTTCATCACTATATAGGGGTACTGTTTCTTCGGCATAATTCTCATTTTTTTACTTTTTTCTGTAATAATTCGGGTAAAAAAAGATTTGCTACCATCTCCAATCCATCATCAGTTGATGATGAAAAAGATGAGGATGAATCTGACGAGAATTCTGCCAATAAATCCATAATAATATACTCAATAAATTAAAATACCAAGATAATTTTAATTTAAAAATGCACACCTACAAATAATGAAAATGACCAAGCGCATGCGTCAATGAGTCCATGAAAAATTCTTACTTTTAACCTTGGACTGATTTGACAGTTTTCAAATCGTCCGAAAACAGTCCGAAATAAAACCCGAACACCAAACTAAAATTATAGAACGGTTCGAAAACCGTACAAGAAAAACCCGAACACAGGATTTTTTAGTGCGCAGAATCCTGACAGTTTGAAAACAATAATCAAGTAAACCCGAACAAAGCTATTATTGTGCTTGTATGTGTACAGTCAATTGTACCAATAACTCGGGGGAAACGAGCAATTGCATAAAACTGCTCAGCAGTATGGGTCATTTCAACTAAGGTTTCACACATTTTGATGTAACGTAGTCATAACGAAGCTATTGCGTTGGATACGCAAACGGTAAATAACTATTAATTTGTACAAGAAATTGAGTGCACACTAACCGATTTGTTGGTATCCTAATTAAATGCTCAATTTCTGCCAGTACATTTACTGTTGTAGCTTTCGTTGAACGAAATCTATCAAAGAATTCTGTATCGTTCCATTTATTTAAATGATCAATACGTGCTCGATAAACCTTAGGCCTTCGTTCCACAAATTCATCTTCAGAAGAACTTGAAGAACTGTTACTCGAAGCCAACATTACTGCTTTTGGCTTTTTCACATAAACACACGCAAAAGATTGCAATTTGTGAATAGCAAGCAACACACGTTTGACGTTTAATTTGTTAAAGTGTGAGGTTATGAGCCCACTTTAAAGCGGTAAAGTGATGGTATACCCGACTTTAGCTTAAAGTCACTTTAAAGTATCATTTAACTTTAAAGTTGTATTATGAAACACAATTTCTTACTTTAAAATTACTTTATATTTAAAGTTGATTATGAAACCGGGCGTAAGTATTCCTTTAGCTTAAAGTCACTTTAAAGTATCATTTAACTTTAAAGTTGTATTATGAAACACAATGGACTGGGAAAGTAGTGACGTAAGCGTCAAACCAACTGATTCCAAACAACTTTTTTATGGTATGTTTTATAAGTGTTATTAACTATTATATTGTATTTTCTTGATTTTTGGTAGTTAATTACTGTTTTTTCATTGGTAAGTGTTCATTCATATGATTTACATATCACTAAAGTAGATAGACGAACAATTTCCGTAAAAATATTATAACATAACCTTCAAAGTTGTGCATTGTCATTAATTTTAAGAATACTTACAAAAATGGTACCTTAAAAATCGAATTTGGAAAAATTTTGCTTATATGTATTTAATTATGATACTTCCGTTATATTTCAAAGTATAATAATAACAAAATACCTCAAACAAAAGTTATTTCTGGAGATTTAAAATGTTGCCGTTTGGAATCATTTCGTTGACATTTCCCAGTTCAACAGCATAGAACACAAATTTTGACGTAACACTTTCCCAGTCCATTTCTCACTTTAAAATTACTTTATATTTAAAGTTGATTATGAAACTGGGCGTTACTATAAATACAAAATGGCAATGAAATTCACAAAACACGAACATTATTTGACAGATGCGACATATGAAAGCACACCAGCGTTTTTTGCGGTTGGAACCTCAACTAATAACAATGAACTTTTATTTACATATAAGATTCCTAGCCATGATAAGAAACAGCACAAGTGGCACAAACAACGAATAATGCAGCCGAAGAATAAAAGCCAAGCCAACCAAAATAAACATAGGTTAGTTTTAGTTGGTTCCTTAGAACAAAAAGAAACAGGAAGGAGTCTGTCATATATTACCTTTAAGGAAAATTAGCGACGGAAGTCGGCCATCTTGAAGCTCCTTGTATGACTCATTGTTTATGTTTATAGTATGCTGTCAAAGCAATTTTTGCATATAAATGTCAAAAATGAGCACATAGGCGTATCATTCAGCTTTTATAAATACAAAATGATTTAAAACACTAAATTTATTCATATATTGGATTGGTTGGAATTTAATCAAAATAAAAACCCTAATATAAATTTTATTTTTTTACGGTACGTCATTGGAAACGGAAATTAAAATTGACAATTGGCCGCCATATGCAAGCTCCTTTCTGGACTCAAGGTCATTTTGCATATACTCCTTCCTGTTTCTTTTTGTTCTAAGGTTGGTTCGGACTTTATATAGAATATTATAGGTTATGGTTGATGGCGTTTAAAATTCCCCTGGGAAAAAAATGAAATTCCCTAGCAATTTGTTTTTGCAATATCTGAAAAAATAGACTATTATGCAGTTTGATATCAAATGAAAAGGAATTATTGAGTTTTTTATCCTAACATAATGACTGAAAGCAATAAAAAGCGTCAGTATGTTTTTAGTGATTTTTTAGGGATTTATTCGGAAATGGCAACACTGATTTCTTAACAGAAGTCCTCTATTAAGATTAGCCACCAATGTCATTGTCAATAGGCTTGTCACTCATGTTGCCAACCATTTAAAACAAAAATTTACGTGCGTAAAAGTTACATTACGATACGTAAATACGTTTTATAATGAAGATTTTTATAAGTGCAAAATATAAAAAAGTATGTTAGAAAATTGAAAAATCGATAAACATTTAAATTTAATGCAGGGTCGGACTGGCTATATAAGCGACCAGGCAAATGCCCGGTGCACCGGTACCGAAATTTCGATGAAAGGCGCCGGTAGATTTATTTTTTACAAAATTATTGAGTATTTTTTAAACTCATCCTTTAAAAAGTACAGGAAGTATCGCTCATTTTTAAAAAAAAGGCGCCGGTTTGTTCCGGGATGCCCGGACGAAAATTTTATTCCAGTTCGACCCTGATTTAATGGATCACTTTTTATAATGTTTTTGTTCAATTTTAGGCTAGAAATAAACTAATGTGTAACTTCTGAAAACAAAGTTTTATTTTGTAAATTTTTTATCCTAAAAGTAATACATTGCATGATTATAAAAGTTTATATATTAGCACTAAGTAATGAATCACTTTTATTGGATGGAATATATTGTTTTCCTTTTAAGAGAATCTGTATTTCCTCTAACGTTTTGCCCTTAGTTTCAGGCACAAAATATAACACGAATAAGCCAACCGTCAAACTACCTGCACTAAAAACGTAAAATGGAACATGCATTCCATACGCCTTTTCTAACCAAACATAAAGTTGAACGCTAATAAAAGCTCCCACGATGATCATAGCATCGGCCATAGTCATCCCTATAGCTTTCAGCCTAGCAGGAAAAATTTCAGCCGTTATCACAATGGGTACTATACCTAATCCTAGTTTAAACGTACAAGCGTATATCATTACGGAAACGATAGGAATCCAGCTAACGCTTTTCACATCATAATTCAATATCTTTAAATTAAAGTAAATTGCGATAGCTAATAGACAGACAGCTGTGAGAAGCGTGGAAACAAGTAGAAGAGCTTTCCTTCCGTATTTGTCCACTTGGAATGAAGCGACTTGAGCAGAAATTAACATTATCACAGAAAAAATAACTCCAGCGTTAGCGGCATCCATATAAATGGATCCAGCAGAATTAAGTATCAAATGCAGATTCATTAAAATGGTACCGATAGCAGCGAAGTGCTGTCCTCCATTTAAAATAGCCATTATTAAAAGACCTTTTCGATTACTCTTTACTAAAAACAAATCTTGAATTCTTCCCTTTTCTGATTTCTGTCTATCTATAGCGTTTGCAATGTCTTTAAGTTCCATATCAACGTTTCTGCCTGACCGAAAGTACTGTAGAGACTTTTTAGCTTCTTCCGGTTTATCTTTATATAAGAGAAAGTACGGACTTTCCGGTACCCAACAAAAAATTAATAGTTCGCAAACAAGTACCGCTCCAGCTATAATCGGTGCAGCATAAAATGGTAAATAAGGTCCTACGCTATACATAATTACAAACCCAGCCAACATCTGTAGATATACTATTGAGGCGAGGAAACCTCTTATTTTACTCTCCGCTATTTCCGCTATGTACATCGGCATACTAACGTAAGCCATATTTGCTACTACGCCCAAAATAAATCTTGAAATATCCAAATACATCATATTGTTTGCCACACCCACTAATATCCAACATATTATGGAAAGGATTGTAGCTAGAAGTAAGGATTTTCGTCGACCTATCTTATCCACTAAGTATACAGTTGCAGGTAAGCCGCAAAATGCACCGATCATATAGATAGTTTCCAACCATTCTACTTCCTCTTTGGTAGTTTTGATGTGACTTTGATCGCTGATTAAATATGGCAGCATAGGAGCAGTCCAGCCATAAGTCATTCCATCTGATATCGCAAACAATGACCCTGAAAATACAAAGATTTCAATTCATTGGTGCAAAAAGAAATTAAAAAATTCCTGAGAATGCATGTAAACAGAGCTATTAGAAATCTTATGATTAGGAAAAGAAAATTTGAATGAGAATATCATGGACCTTGATGAAAATGATTATTTTCTTCATATTAGAATATAGAATATTACCCAAAATGGTTTTCCGAGCAAGTTAATATCAGAATAAAAAAAATGCAGAGAAAAATATGAATTACAAACACCACAATAAAAATCAAGCAAATAAGAATAAAAGTTATTGATCACACTACAAAAGTATTTCATATAAAATATTTTAAAAAAACTGAAAAGGTGGAAAATTGTCTCCACCTGCACCCAGGGTAAGGAAACTTAACAGTTTCTATACCAAGCTTGACCGTTTTCTCTCAGAAAAACAACTACTTCCTGGGCTATATGCCCCAATGGACATTGAATTACATTCAAATAGAAAACGTGATGGCGACCGACTTCGTCGATACCTACTTGCAACCATCTCTATCGATTTGCAAATTAACAGGAAGAACCTACTCGTAGACCGGTTTCGACATTATTGTGTCTCATCAGTACGAGGTAAGTAGTTCTTCTCATCCCGCAGAGCAGGATGCAGAATGATTCTTTTGCGCCAATACATGAACCGTGAATCCACGATTCCATGATAAAGTCGCAAAAGCGCCATCCTACCGTTAATCGATAAAGATGGTTGCAAGTATCGACGAAGTCGGTCGCCATCACGTTTTCTATTGGAATGTAATTCAATGTCCGTTGGGGCATATAGCCCAGGAAGTAGTTGTTTTTCTGATAGAAAACGGTCAAGCTTGGTATAGAAACTGTTAAGTTTCCTTACCCTGGGTGCAGGTGGAAACAATTTTCCACTTTTTCAGTTTTTTTATTGACTGCACCTTATAGAAATTTATTTCTTGTATTGTTATCTTACGATTACAGTTAACTTTGATCTGTTGGTTTGCAAATTAACGGTAGGATGGCGCTTTTGCGACTTTATCATGGAATCGTGGATTCACGGTTCATGTATTGGCGCAAAAGAATCATTCTGCATCCTGCTCTGCGGGATGAGAAGAACTACTTACCTCGTACTGATGAGACACAATAATGTCGAAACCGGTCTACGAGTAGGTTCTTCCTGTTAATTTGCAAATCGATAGAGATGGTTGCAAGTAGGTATCGACGAAGTCGGTCGCCATCACGTTTTCTATTGGAATGTAATTCAATGTCCGTTGGGGCATATAGCCCAGGAAGTAGTTGTTTTTCTGATAGAAAACGGTCAAGCTTGGTATAGAAACTGTTAAGTTTCCTTACCCTGGGTGCAGGTGGAAACAATTTTCCACTTTTTCAGTTTTTTTATTGACTGCACCTTATAGAAATTTATTTCTTGTATTGTTATCTTAAAATATTTTAAATGGAATTCCTACTGTCAAATCAACAAACAGATAAGATAGGTTGGACTCAAGTTTTTAACAACATTTGACTGAAGCGGATACATTACTTCCCCTGCGTACTGGATTGATTTGTATGTGATTACACTTTTCCGCTCTACTGTCAAAATTTTTACTAGCCTTGCGTTAAGTCGCGGCTTAATTCTGTTGGTGAGCCCTGTTTACATTTTAAAAAGAGCTTTAATTTAAGCTTGTTTTTATTAAGTTTTGTTTTAAGATAGGTCGGTGAGATCGGTTACTTTAGAGCTTAGAACAAAAAGATACAGGAATGAGTATATGAAAAATGACCTTGAGTCCAGAAAGGAGCTTGCATATGGCGGCCAATTGTCAATTTTAATTTCCGTTTCCATTGACGTACCGAAAAAAATAAAAATTATATCAAGGTTTTTATTTTTAATCAATTTCAACCAATCAAGTGTATTTCCTTTTCTAATGACGTAGGTACCGTAAAAAAATAAAATTTGTATTAGGGTTTTTATTTTGATTAAATTCCAATGTGAATAAATTTAGTGTTGTAAATCGATTTGTGTTTAAAAAAACCAAATGATACGCCTATGCGCTCATTTTTGACATTTATATGCAAATACTGCTTTGACAGTATACTGAAAACATAAAGAATGAGTCATACTAGGAGCTTCAAGATGGCCGACTTCCGTCGCAAATTTTCCTTAAAGTTAATATATGACAGACTCCTTCCTGTTTCTTTTTATTCTAAGCTTTAGAGTAACTTAGTTTAAAATATCTAAGTTACTTTATCTTAGTTTCTTTATTTTTCGGGCAAAAGTAACTAGTATTTTAGATACTTTCTTAAAAGGAATTGTACCTTGTAACTTACAAAAGTATCTTGGATACCGAAAAGTAACTTATGCCTGATTGCACCAACATCACGTTAGGGAGAGAATAGTTAAGGGAACCTAAAAGTTAAGGACTCATACATTTGCACCAACAAATTTTATTGTCTCCTTAGCTAAGTCTTGATTAACATGGGCAACTCCGCATGAATTTAGTAAATTTTATTTATTTCAGTCTTATGTTGGCACAAAATTGAGAAAAAAGAACCAACCATAGTTGAATTAAGTGACCCAAATCATTGAAAACCCGAACTACCAAAACATCTCAGAGCATGTATGTGTTCTTTATCTGTGTATGAAGCACATAAAAGTTGGTTCATTGGAGAAACGCTGTTATTTCTGAAATGTAGGTACCTAATAGTTTGAACTGAAATTTAAATATAATACCAAAATAAGTACCTGTCATGTGGATGTTTCAATTGATCCTCAATATGCATTAATATTTCTTTATACAAACGAAACCTTTGTAAAAATGCCAAAGGATTCATGGTTTCCTAATAATTAGTTCTGTTTTATACCGTTCTTGGAAAACCTGCTTGTATAATATCGACAAACTCAATATCATCCTCTAGATAATCTGGTTCATCGCCCAAATTTAAATACTCTATAATTTAGTTTATTAGAAAAATGCACTCAAATCCGAAAAAAACATGAAAGTTTTAAGGTTAAGAGGTGTTAAGTAAGTGGTCGCTGGCGGGAACTTAGATTAAGTTTAGAATAAGTTGTCCTTAAGGTTCGTGCAAACCAAATTCACATGTTAAGGGATCGTTATCTCTAAGGGCTACTTAAATGGGCATTAGGGCCGTAGGTGCACTTAAGGATGTCTTATATATGGATACCTTAAGGTATCCCTAATAATAATAATAATAAATATTCACAATCCACAATCAATATTTAGGCCTGCCTTCATGAAGGAATTTAGATATAATATTATGCCGTATTCAAGAAAGTGTTAAAAAGAGAGAAATTTTGTAATGGATCCCTTAGGCTTAGCTTAGAGGGTGAGCGACATATGACTGTCTAATTTCCTCGAGTGGTGGATAATTCGGAGAGCAGATGAACTAATGAAGAATCTGAGATGATCTGTCTGCTGGTTTCTGTATCAAGACATAAAAACATAAAACAATATATTAGTAGCATACATTGAGGAAGAAGTTATTACTGGAATGAACGTTATGAATTTCAGAGGGATCTAGCTGGATTTTCAGAAAACATCTCAGATCGTGGATAATGATGGGACTAGTGGCGAAAAGGTGATGTTACCGAAGTTTGACCCTATAATATATGATATCGATAAATGACGTGGAGTGGCAGTTGGGAAAGCACTCCTAAAACAAAGAAGACCGTGCCTATGCGAGTAGTGAACATCAATTATTATCCAGTGGCGTTAAAAGAAAGGGACACTTTTGGGTACTATTAGTAATCCTCATCGATTGTCTGACGTATCCGTTCCGTGAAAGCGAAAGACAAAAGAACTTGTTTTGCCAGATCACTTCCTTACAGCTCAGCAGTATGTCTTCACTATTCTACAACTATTCATCTGTTATTCAATATTCGAGAGAGCTAAGGGAGAACTGGTGACAAAAACTTGGCACGAGTTAATTAAGGCAGTCCAAAACAACAATGACATTTAATGTATGTTTTGTTGACGACTTTATATATGTAGAGTGATATTTATATATCTGCGATAAATTGTAATTATCTTTTTTATATGTCCATATCAATTAATTTCAATGTAATCAGTTATTAAGCAATTATTTAATAAAAACACGTGTACGGATTTTTAAATGTTTTAACCTTTGTACCAATGATACGGAAAAATACTATTCATGATAAATTTGCGAAAAGAAAAGTGTGACATCACAGATAGCGGTCTTAATTATACTAAATATTGGAATGCGTAAAATACGCATTCAGAATTAATTATTCATTTCGTATTACCAATAACAATACATCATGTCAACCTACGAATAAAGAATAGAAAGGAAGGAACGTTGTCATTTAATCTAGCAAATAATCACGACGGAAGTCGGTCATATTGAAGAATCAAATATGACTCATTCGAATCGTGACATTTGTCATCTAAAGTTTTTTCATGCTGTTTTATATATTATTTTCTGATTTAAATAGTTAACCCAACTCTTGATTGGGAATTACTTTTCATCTGTAGGATCTTATTTATCTGAATTATTAAAAATTAACAAAATATTTTAATGACAACCACATAAAATTGTTATCATAACCGTTCCTTTATTTTTTATATAGACCAACTGTCAACTGTTTATAATTACCTACTTAGAAGTTTTTAATCTTAATTGTTTTATTCCTACAACCTCATGACAATGTATATTACCTACTGTACAGATAAATACAAGCGGAAAACAGTTACCTATTTTTTTTTAACAATTAATACGAGGCATAAGTATACAATACCCTGTGTGTGACACCTCTGGTAACCGGAAACTTCAAGTCAGCCATATGCAAGAACCAACGCGGACATCGTCAAATCGTATTATACTTCTTCCTTTTTATTCTTTATTCGTAGATGTCAACTAACACCTTACACATATTTATTATAACATTGTCATCAAAAGATATGAAAATATTTACCACTAATTGACGCTAGAAGTTGGGTAAAAGTTCCAGAAAAAATACTTTTTTCACTTTTTCTATCCATGATCAGAAATGTCGTCTAGCTACGTCATCAATTAAGGTTCAAGCTGAACTGATCTGAACTGATTCGGATACCTATTCGTAATTAACTTATTCGCCGCAATCGCGTCTGTGGTCGTAGGTACTGTTTGTTACATGCTTAAAAAATATAATCTATACCTATATCCAAATATATATAGTTTAGTTGTTATATCACAAACAGCACTTTAGAAAAATATAATCAAAATGAGTAGACCTTTGAAAAACACTCTACAAGGTGGTCTCAATAATAAAATTATGTTGAAGATGTATTTCATTTACTCACATCAAAAATGTTAGTCATATAATCTGAGAAATAAGAAAATACTAAACACTTTGTTCATGAATGTTTTTCGTTCTAACTCTGAGTGAAGACTGTTACTGCATAACCTTGAAAATTACAAACTATACGAAAACTGTATACATAATACATACATTAAAATTATCTAACCAAAGTCTGTAGTTACATTAGTTTTGAAGAATAGTTGTAATTTTAATTATATAGAGGTCATGCACTACACATGAAAAGTACAATTAACCAACTAAAATTAATAATCTGTTAAAATGTGATTAAACTTTTTATGAAGTTTATTATAGGTACTAACCCTTACTCTGTGCAAGTCCATCTGACTAAGAACGATAAACAAAGAAAGCTTTTATTTGAAAAATTTGCTTTTTTAAATCAATGACATCTGTTTCGATAAAACTATCATCCTCAGATTGTCATATTGAAGTTACATTGTTTTTTCAAAATAGTTACCTATATACAGCTATGCATGTTGATTTAGCAGTGTTAAGACTAGATGAAGTATTGAAGTAATAAAACATTATTAAAGACTAGATATTATTAGCCCTAAGGAATTATTTAGCTAATTTGTATTTATTTTTTTGGGGTTTTATAAAAAATGAGGTTTATAAAACTCCCCCGACTACTAGACACGACATGAAAAAGAGAATCACAGAGGCATTTTAATCTGTTAACGTTGATATGCTGAAAAATGTTAGTCAATTATTTGAAGTTAGACTGCAGCATTGCATTGATGTTAACGGTGAACACTTTGAACATTTAGTTTAATATTATGGTTAGAATTAAACTTTTGGTGACTTGTTTTATTTAGAATAAATTGTTAATTAAAGCTTATTATTTTTAAGGATTGTTTGTTACATTCAACGTTTATTCCTTTCACATAATAGGTTAATAATTATGGTTTACAATAAATATTACAAAATACCTCTGTTTTCATAAACTTTAGGTATAGGGAATGCTTAACAAAAATTAAAGTTACATAATCGGGTATTCTATTTATGATATAAAATACAGGGTGTTCCATTTGAAAGAAGAGAGAAAATGAAAGGTTCGAGTTATCGTCCGCCCTGTATACAAAAGGGAAAATAATTAAAATTTAATAGAAAAGGGCGATATTGTATCATATTACGAAACTCTGTTAGGCAAAATACTTTTTTTTTCTTCAACGTACAATAAGATACAGAGCGTTGATTTACCTACGATTTTCACATAAATGTGTCCATAACTTCCGAAGGACTCTGTATAACGTATCAAAACCCAATATGAAAAGCTTCAAAAAAATGTGAGCAGTGCGAATCCGGTATAATATACAGGGGTTCCTATTTAAAAAATCATATGTTTGGTTTGTAACAGAGTTATACAACACTCTGTATAATTTAAGGTAATTTCAAAATATGGACCCTAAAGACATCTACTATTTTTGTTAATAACATTTTTTGATATCCTTTAAAACAACCCATATACCGAACATTGTCGTAAGGTTGGTACACCCTGTATATATATCAATAGCTGTCTATCAATAGCTTTTGTAATGTCTTTAAGTTCTATTTCAACGTTTCTGCCCTACCGTAATTACATACCCAATCATCCGTAGACATACTTTTAGGCTATAAATCCTCTTTTTTCAGTCACATATAATTAGTTTCAAAATATTATTTAGAGCAGGTGTAAATCAATCAATCAAAGACTAGGATAATATAAAAAAAATGAATTTGCCAACCTGTCTGCCAGTTTCAATATTATTGATTATGACATCCATATTAATATTGAAGAGTAATCGGGTCAATAAATCTTCTTGTCGTACCTATGCATCTTCCTACGGATATTACTTCTATAAACTCGTTCAACTTTGCCTGTCTACAATAAGTTTGAAAATATTATAACTAAAATATACTGTCAGTACGTACACTATGTGTAATAAAGAAGCCAAATGGAATTAAATTTAAAACAGAGGGTTAATAAAACGGCATCCGTGGATTAGTAGGTATTTTTTATGGTGCGCTTGGTTTATCACTAATGATGTTTTATGCAGAATGTTTGGGACCGTGACATTCTAGACATATTTCATATACAACGTTCTATAGGTACCTACCTAACATTTGATGTTTCGGAAATTTTAAGGGCTTAAAATTTATTGCAAAAAGTAACAATTAATTGAAGAAGCTTATTTACTTACAGAAATTTGCTACAACACACTTAAAGCTTTATGGTTTTAGTAACTTATTATAGTTTAAATTTTGTGAATATTAGAAAAATGGTTTGTTTAACAGAAATGCATAAAATTAATATCCAAAAATTAAATGAAATAAGGGGTGCTGTATTTGAAAAAAAAAACAAACTGCGAGCACTTTTCCAAACATGGCCTCATTTATCTGTTTTCGAATTTATTCCATTTGGCTGTTCCACACTGTATATATAAATATGTAATAGCAACCATTGTTATGGTATTTTTTTATTACCTCTATATTTGTAGTGTATCACTTTTCAAATTTTCGTATCTATTATTTGCAGTTTAATCGGTTACTCAGCTATAATAATTATTGGATAATACACTTACGGATTTTTGAAAGCTAATCTTTCTAACAATGATAATATGGAAAAATGCACATCATGATGAATTGCCATAAGAAACGTATGTCATTGCTCTCTTATTTTAATATTTGATATTAATTAAAATATAGCAAGCCGAAATTCAGTTAATCTGAATTCATAAGAATAATTAAAATACAGTGCGTCCATAAAGTAACGCATAAATTCATTATTGACTAAATTTGGCTAAATGAACAATAAGGTCGATTTTTGATTTCAATTTACTATTGTTTCAATTCATAATCTAATATACAGGGTGAACCGCTTTCGTGTAATGACGTCATCACCATTTTTTCAAATGGAACCCCCCCTTTTTTTCAATTTCCAAATTGCCTTTGCTGAGCGGATTCCAAAAATGTATAATATGTTGCTTCAAATTGGTACAGGGTGGTCAAAATGCAAAAATTGACTTACAAAGTAATGAAAATAAAGAATAAATGTAATAAACACATTAAATGAAATTACGTATTGTTATATACTTTGATAAACTATCAAGAACATCCAGCATTATTCTTAATAATTGTATCTTACAGCTTTTATTAGTGATCCAAGCCCATAGACTATAAAAATCTTTTTTGGCATTATTTTTTACCATTCTTTTTATTTTACAAAAATGTCAAAAACATTGAAGCACAGTTTCGTATTGTTAACGCTTTAGAGAAGGTACGTTCGTGAACTTTTTTTACAAAATGCCTTTAACCGAAAGTGACAGGATTGAAATATTAATGATGATTGGTATTGGCGATAAGATACGGACTCAACAAGAGGTATGCCGATTATTCCATGAAATGCACCCAGATCGTGAACCTATTTCACAATCTACGGTAAGTAGAATAGAGCAAAAATACAGAGAATTAGGACATGCAGGGATGCAGCCAAGCTAGGTAGACCAAAAATTGAAAATATTCAACAAGACATAATTTTGTTGGCTGTAGAAAATTCACACTGTACAGTGTGAGGATTATCTAGGGATTTTGATATTGGAAAGTCTTCTTTCTCATCCATGAATTGGCTGAAGACGACTTTGACCGAAGAACTGAATTCTGCGAGTATATGATGAAACAAAATAACAATTTTATTGATAACGTTTTATTTTCGGACGAGGCAACGTTTTATTTGAATGGTCATGTTAACCGGCAAAACAGCCGTTATTGATCTGATGAAAATCCACACTGGATGTAAGAGTATCATGCGCAAAGACCACAAAAAACTAACGTATGGGCTGGTATTGTGAGAAATACAATTATTGGTCCATATTTTTTATGAAAACTTAACAGGAGCATTATATCTGGATTTCCTACAAAATACATTAATTCCTGATCTGATCCAGCTTTTTCCTGATATTCAAATACCCACTAATGTAGACCACGGAATACCTAATCTTGAAAATTCCATTTATTTAAATAGGCGTGTATTTATGGCACATCGAGTGAAAATTAGTAATATCTTGAAAAAAAAACTATAATATGGGTAACTGCGTTGTGGATCCTAGACAAATTAAATGTCTTATTTATTTCATTTAAAATTAAATATTTAATCAAATATTTGGATACATTTATTGCAGTAACCCTTACTTTGTGGAAGTCCATCTTACTAAGAATAATAAACAACTATTAGTTTACTTAGCTTCCACGTTTATTAATAAAACTGTCATTATAATTTAAAAGCGAATTTTTTAATAAAACGTGGAAGTTAAGTTAAAACGAATAGTTGTTATATTCTTAGTAAATATGTGGTTGATATATAAATAGAATTATGTCTTAAACTCTTCTCATAGATACGCCACTGGTGTTTGGTGCACATTTGCTTTAAATTGGTGTCGGTTGTTACTAGTCCAAATATCTTTCCTTGTCTAAGAGTTTAAGAGCTATTTTTACTGAATAAGTTGTTTCGATTCTACTTACGACTCAATAGGTAGGTATATCAATTAGAAATAGGCAGATATCTTTAATATTTTTTTACATCAAAACGATCTTCACATACGGAGTTTTCTCAACTCCACTTCCGCCTTTGTCCAACTTCTTCTTTTCTCTTCTGGCACCTCAATCTTCATTTTCTTCATACCCGTCTCCACGTACCTATGTAAACTTAAACTATACTCTTCCTCTATCACTCTCCAACTACTCACTCTTTTTTCCAGCCATTCGTCACATGCTGTTACGTCAATAATCGACTAACCCCCGTCTCCCTATACGAAGGTGGGCAGCAATCCGTCATTTAGCACCGTCAGCCCGTTGGATGTTTTCTTCCCTCCCCAAACAGAAATCTTAGCGTTGAAGTCCCCTGTCACCATCCTCCTCATGCTTCTTCTTTTCCCTTTTGTTACCCTCAGATCGTCCTCCGACCCAGACATGCTCCTTTCATAATCCTCCAGGCTAATATTCGGGCTAATGTACACGCTGTACACCACCATGTCACCCATGCGCACTCCCACCCATCCGTTTCCCTTCCTCACTTCATCTACCCTCAGTCCGTCTTTCATCACTCTTATTCCCGCCTCTCCTGTAACGTCCATAATCCATCCTTGCTTCTCCACATATCTAGCATTTACCTCAGATCCACACACCACATCCACTTTCCTCCTAAAAATCACCTCGTCCAATATATCATGTGCTATCCTACATTTCCCCAGGTTTATCTGTTAAACCTTCCATTCGCCATTGGTCCTTTCTCCCCCAAACTGCCTTCCCCTACCTCCTATTGTACCAAACTCCCCTTTAAGGGGTCCTGAGGGGCCACAAAAATGTTTCCCTCCTCATGCCCATCCAGCACCTTTTTTCCCATATAACAATTCTCCCCTGTTCTGTTCCCTCTAACTCCACATGCTCCACAAAGGAACGCCTGCCTGCAGCTCCTGGCCAAGTGCTCCTCGCTTTTGCACAACCAACATCTAGCCTTCTCCTTGACCCCCTTCTCTTTACACATCGCAACCTTGTGTCCTTTAGCACCACACCCAAAACATCTACCTGCCACTCTACCCTCCATAAATGTTACCCTATTTCACCGCAATTTCATCTCCCTTTTTCCCAGTAAAACCTCCGCCTTTTCCCATTCCGCAATTACCATCTTCATCCCATTCCTCTCTCTTACCACCTTAATCACCTTAGTACCTTTCGCAGTTAATTCCTCTATTACCCTCCTTATCTCTTCATCTTTCATTCACGGGTCTATCCGTATCACCTTAATGGTTTTTGCTCCCCTTCCTGCCTCCACCGCCCTTGCTCCTGTAACCCTTTCCACCTCGCCCAGCATTTTCCTCACCTGAACTCCCTTCTTTGCTTCAATTATCAACTCCCTGCTCCTTGAGCAGTCTATCGACCCACTCCCCCTTCATCTCCCCTAACCCCTTCTTAATCTTTTCAATCCCCCTCCATTTGGCAGATTTGCTCTTCCTCCTTCGTTTTTACCCCTTTTCTCTCTGAGATCTTTACTTCCTTGATCCACTCCATTTCCTCCCCTTTTTCTACCAGGATCGGGAACCTTTCCCGATACAATCTCTGGATCCCTCTCTCCATTCCACTATCCTCCTTGTTTACCCACACTACCTTAATTCTGTCATCTCCGACCACTGAATTTCCCACCTTTACTTCTATGATCTCCCCATTTTTAACATCCCAAGCCCTATTTCTTACCTCCTTCCAACCCTCCCAGTCTCTTTGTCCTATCACCCATCTTGATTGCATCGTCTCCTTCAAATCCTCCTTTCTTCTCAACCGCTCTAATTCCCTGACCCTCCTTTCTGCCGCCATCTCCTGTTCCTCCAATTTTTTCACTTTTTCCTCCAGCCACTTTACCATTCCCTTCAGATCCTCTACATTCTCCCAATCTTCCCCCTCCAAATCCCTCGATCCTCACCTCTTTTCTCTTTATGCTTTCTTTTCTGCTCCCTATCCTCCAAAGACGATACCTCCTCCCTCTTCACCGTCCACTCACCCGACTCTCCTGCTTTATCTGGAGTACGTTTCACCTTCCTAGATTTACCAAAAATCCCCTTCCTTTCCTTTTATTCCTCCATTACTTCCTGTTCTATTATATCCTTGCAATCCATTCCACATCCCATGAGTAGCTAGGGAATTGAAAGTCCACCACCACAGAGCCCCGGAGTACCCCGCTTACCCCTGGTAAGGCTGGGTACTCCGGGAGGTCACCAGGTATCCCGGAGGCACCGTTTATGACTGACTTACGCGCAGCCATTCATCCATTGCTACGGTAGTTAACAGCGTGGATTATGGATTGTTTATCGAAGTTTACTCCTCTAGGCTTTCTTCACGGTTGCCTCCAGACGCAGTGGCTACCGTTGCTAAAGTCACCCCTTGGTGCCGGTTTTTTTATCGAGGTTTACTCCTCTATTCCATTTGATCCGCGAGCAAATATTGGGGTTCTCATGCAGGATGCTTATTCATTGCTTATCCCGAGAGTTGATCGGTCATGAGGCTCTTACAACTTAAAAAGCCCGAGTCCCTTGACAGACCACGCCCCCTGGAGACACCCTATGAGCCATTGGGACGCGCCGTGTCGGGTGGAAAGCCCCCTCCCTGGAAACTTGTATGAAAGACTTTCAGCCTCCCTCATCCAACCCTCCACAGACACGGTGCAATTATACTCATAGATTTACCTTAATCCCTTAACACCCCTAACGACCACAATTATTCTTGTTAAAATCGAAAAACAAAAAAGACTACTTAACCCTTACCTAAGAAGATTAAAATATGACGATTAAAAGAAATTTCTTAATACCGATATAATTAAGTACGTGCGCTACTAATTTAGGGTTTTGTTTACAACATTTTACGATTTAATGACTTTTCTTAGCTGCCAACTCCAAACAAATGAAGTATAATTACTTCTACCATGGGCGGAGTGTTGGGAATTTTAGTTAAAGTCGGCCATATTTTCCGTCCTGAAAAACGTTGTATCTGAGAAAATAAATACTGTACTAGCTTAATTTACCTTAACCATTTGATTTTATAAATACTCCTGAAGTGCCCAGCATCGACAGGGACCCCACTAGGTCCCTTATAATATAGCGATCATGATTCAAAATTTCTTTTATCTCATAAGGACCGCGAAACTTTGGTAGCAACTTTTTGCTTTTGCCTTCGATTGTAAAACTCGTTTCTTTTATAACAACTTGGTCCTCAATATCATAGTGTCGACATTCTTTTATTTTGGCATCAAAGTACGCCTTCTGGCTTCGTTGAGCTAGCTGTATATTGCTAGTGTATATTGAAAGTAGCCTCCTGTCTAGATTTGTTTATGTTACTCTTAACATTATCATCTACGACAGCTACACTTAGGAACGAATCATACATCGCTCGAGGTTTGTATCCCAACAATAGTTCGAAAGAGCTCTTCCTTGTGGAACTATTGACAGTCGAATTTATTTCAAAAACAGAGCTAATTGAAGCATCCCATTTCCTTTCATCTTCGTAAGATGTCGAAATGACCCTTATCTATTGTACATCCTCCCAAGGAGTCGCCCTCCTAGGACATTGTCCATCCTGCCTTATCCAGGAAGGAAGACAGGTCACCAGGGGACATCTCCTTAATGTCGGCAGGTGTAGGCCAAGACTCACCGAACACACACTCTCTTATCGACGATAGCTCCGGACATTCACATAAGACATGCCTGACAGTTTCATCTTCCTATTCACACCTCCTGCATAGAGGTCCACCAGTTCCATAATATGGAGGTGTTTCCTTAGTTGACAGTGTCCAGTCAGAAATCCCACTGTTAAACGTAGGTTCTTTCTGGTCATCGCCAAATATTTATTCGTATCCAGCTTCTCAGGGTCGCCCAGGGTAATCCTGGCAAAACTGCATCCTTTGGTTTCATCCCATCTCTTAAGGGATTGAGTACGGGTGTAACGTTTGGCTAGTTCCGCAATTGTCGAAGTCGTCAAACCATGGGTGTCGCCTGGTCCCAAAATTTTCAGTCCAGCCGCCATCCTGGCCAGAGAGTCAGCAATACGGTTACCTTTGCTCCTGTCGTGCCCTTTCACCCACCTTAGTACGATATTATTATCTACCGAGGCGTTAGCTAAATCTTGGTGGCACTCTAGTGCTAACCCTGAGATAAAACGTTGTCTATTTAAGGTTAGTAGGGCTTGTCTACTATCAGTGCAGATTATTATGTTTTGCCAGAAATTCCTTTTCTGGTTAGCTCTTTTGCCGCGATTGAGATACCAGCCAGTTCTGTTTGAACCACGCTGGTATTTTTTCCCATTCCCCATTTAATCCTTAGACTAAGTGACCTAGAGTAGACTCCACATCCTGATCCTTCCTTGGTTTTTGGGCCGTCTGTGTATATGCGTATTGCATTTGCAGCATCCGCCTCAGTGTTCTGTTTTATTTGTATTTTGTAGGGTTTATTAAACACAAACCTGGGTTCAATTGCGTCACCTGCCGCCTCTAGCAGAGGCACCGCAGTGAGTGCCTCCCTCCACAGGCCCAGCCTCAGTTGACCCATTCCTACCTCGGCGTTTACACCAGCAGTGCGCAATCGTAGCATGGTCATTAGCGCAACCTCCTTGACGTGCAGATCGAGAGGTGTCAGACCAGTAACCAATTCCATTGCCGCGGTTGGTGTTGTTCTCATGGCTCCTGTGATGTTCAGACAAGCCATTCTTTGTATTTGATACAGTTTTTGAATAGCCGTTGCTTGTAGAGTTTTAGGTCCCCATGCAATAGCTCCGTACGTTAGCATAGGTCTTATTATTGCTGTGTAGATCCAGGTGACTACACGGGGCGAGAGACCCCATGTGCGTCCCACTGTCCTCCGACACTGCTCATAGGCCACATATGCTCTTTTTGCTCTGTTCTGAATGTGCGAGTTCCATGTTAACTTCCTGTCGAGGGTAATACCGAGGTATTTCACCTCTTCAGCGAAGTTTAGTTTGCTTTTGAAGATTTCGGGGGGTTTCAAGCCCGATAAGCTTCTTTTCCTAGTGAAAAGGACCATCTCTGTCTTCTTGGGATTGATCGACAGTGAGTGTTCCTTACACCATGTTTCTATTAATTTGGGGCCATCCTGCGCTCTATCGCACATTGTGTTCACAAATTTGCCGGTCTGCAAGATAACTATGTCATTTCATATGCAATTGTGTAGAAACCATTACTGTTGAGGTGATAAATCAGGGTATCCAGGACTATGTTCCAAAGAAGGGGTGATAAGACCCCTCCCTGCAGACATCCCCTCATGACCAGTCCTCTCACAGTAATGTCTTCTACATTTATACTTCTTGCTCTACTAGAGAGCATCTTAAGTATCCATTCTCCTACCACCAGGGTGATATAAATCATCTATTTATTATGAAATATTTAATTATGTGTTTTACAACGCAAGTTAATCAATATGACAAATATATATGACGTGACATATATAATAATAATCAACGAACTCTATGAAAGTAGATATGTAGGTATAAAGTAAACGATATATATTCCTGGAGTTAAGTTGCTGGGTGATTGTTGGGAAAGTCGTTTTATCGAACGCTCCTTCGATATCTATAAATATACCCAGGGTGGATTCTTTATTATCCAGTGATCTCTCGATTCTGCCAACCACTTGGTGTAGGGACGAATCAGTGGACCTACCCG
Organism: Ophraella communa; assembly: GCA_035357415.1. NCBI lineage: Eukaryota > Metazoa > Arthropoda > Insecta > Coleoptera > Chrysomelidae > Ophraella > Ophraella communa. Next base: position 20,443,575 of record CM068995.1, read on the forward strand.
GAGTATATGCATGCTGATTTGAATGAAGTGGATTGTGAACTAAGACTTCATCTCTTATATACCGCTCGCATAGCCTCTCCATTGTTTTCAAAAAGAATGATGTGAGGCTAATTGGTCGGAATGCTTTTGGTAAGGTGTAGTCCATCCTTCCTGGTTTAGGTATAAACACCACTCGTACTTCTCTCCACTTACCGGGAACATACCTCAGAGCTAATGAGGCTCTGAATATTCCGACCAGGTGCGGCATAAGAATATCTAATCCCCATTGTAGTAGGGCTGGTCTTATACCGTCAGGTCCTGGTGCTTTGAAGGGGGAAAAGCCCGATATGGCCCACCTTATCTTGTCCTCAACAATTATGGTGCTAGCAAATTGCCAGCCGTATTGTGAGGGTGTTATTGGTACTTCCGTCTGGTTCGTCGACAGAACCTGGGAAGTGAGTTTCCATAAGGATTTCAGCGCTCTCTTGGAGGTTGGCGGCTTTGTCGCCATTCTCCCTCGTCAGGATGCCGATACTCATATAGTGGTCGCTTGAGAGTGCCTTCTGTAGCCTTGAGACTTGCGGAAAGTCTTCAATTACCTCGCAATAGGCTCTCCAGGCTTCTCTTTACGTTTGTCTGCAGACTTTTTTGTACTCTCTGAGGTTGGCTTTATATATTTCCCAGTCCTCTTCAAGATTTGTTCGTTTTGCTTTATTAAAGGTTGTTCTCGCTGTCTTTCTTAGGTGTTCCAGTTCAGGGCACCACAATTTATTGGTTGTCCCTTCTGTCTGTACCATCCTCATCGGACAGGATTCCTTATAGGCAATGTCTATTTTGTTTTGGATAGATAACGTGTACCTTTCCAATTCTTCACTATTGCCAGAAGTCGGGGCCTCTGTATCCCGCAGAGCTCCTTTTAAGGGTCGATTGTATAGAGCTACATCCGTCCTCTTCGGATCGCGGGATTTCACAGTAGTCCTGAGATCCTGGTTTATCGTATAAGTCAACCAGCGATGGTCTGACATAGAAATATGATCAGATACTAACCAGTCTTGAATTTTATTTGATGTTTTGGCTGTCGCCAGCGTAAGATCTATTAATGTTTGGCTACAGGCGTTAATGTTAAAGTCTTTCTTAATTATGTATTCGTAAAGAGACTTACCTCGGGCGTTGATATCCTTGCTGCCCCAGCCCAGGTGGTGAGAGTTTGAGTCATAGCCCAAAATCAGCTCCATTCTCTGGTTTAGGCAGTGGTCCACTAGCACTTCCATCTCTCTTGTGGGTGGTAGAGTGGCTGCATCTGAGGGGAGGTACACCGATGCGAGTATCAACGCCGTATATTTGCCCTTTCCGTCTGGACATTCCACTTTAACCGCAGTGAGGTCTGAGGTGCAGAATTGTGCCATCAGAAAGGCTCTGTATTTCCTGGGAGCGTAAACGGCTGTCCTGGGTTGCTGATTGCTTACCAGTCAAGTTACCGAAACCAGTAATTCTGGTCTTAATTATCCAGGGTTCCTGGATCAAAGCTATTGCATACACCAACACATCAAGACGGCGACATAGTGTTGCCGTAGCCTTCCTGCTGTGTTGGAGGTTGCATTGTATTATATTTATCTTTTTTCCGACGTCCTTGCCCATTGCGAGGTCGTTCGGGTTGAGACTCTATTCTAGGTCCATCTGCTCCTCCGGTATGGGAGCGACGGCCTCTTTGTTGTCAGGGGCCTCTTCCGTCAGGTCGTCGTCTGTCATCTTTACAGATGTTTCGACGTCCTTTTCGGGGCCGTTGGTGATGTCAGTGCCAGTATCCACTCTAGGTGGCTCGACTTTCGAGGACCTTGGGTCTTCAGAGGTACCCTCCTTTTTAACCTTTATGGTCAATGTGGTAAACGCGTAGCTTATCCTCATTGACTTTTTCTTGAGGACCGCCATATCCTCGTCTCCGATTCCGAAGACGAAGAGGTGTTCTGAAGGGTTAACTTTCACCTCTTGGTGGAAGGTGCACCACCTCGCTAGAAGGTGCACCACCTCGTTATCCTCAAGTCCGGATTCTGCGCCTTCAGCCTTCCCAGCACCTTCTCCTTTTCACCGGATGTCTTGTGGACATTTCTATCGCTGCGCAGCTACTTCGACCTTCTTGGTGTCCCCTCCGTGTAGGTACTCAGATGGGGGCGCTTTCCTGCAGGGGTAGCCGCCGGTTTATTGCCTTTATGCAAGGCGGAACCTTTGGCTCCCTCCGCAGGAGGTGCCCCTGCCTTTGGAGGTGGGGTGGAGGTGGGAGAAGGTGCATTTACAGTTGCAGCCTTCTCTGCCTCCTTTGCCCTTTTCCTCCTTTTGGCCTCGGCGCCACAGATGCGTTTTCGCCTTGGTTTTTGTGTTTCATCCTGAGGTGATCTTCGATGTCCAGCCTCGTTCTGAGCAGTGTGTTGGTGTGGGCATTTCTGACCATCCCCAGTCACCGCTTTAGATTGAGATGAGCATTTCTGTCCATCCTCAGGATTGTTTTTGTTTGTTTGCTGTTTTTGTTGTTTATCCATATGTGTTCCCACGAGTAGCAGGGGAAAGGGTTGGTCACCTCTGGCAGAGCCCCGCATTACCAGAGGAAGGCTAGTTACAACGAGGTTCCGCCCTGTTCCTCAAGGGGATCGTTCGCAACCGCATATCACCCTGCGGCCACTCAGCTCTCGGCACGATACCTTACACCTTAGCTTGGGTAGGCTGGTCCGCGGTGGCATATTTAGCAAATGCTTTTGGGGAGGTTTACTTCCCCTCATCCTACTCATTTTGCCACTGACCAAGAGTCCGTGATCACAACCGTGAGGCCATATTGGCCTCCCGGACAGGGCCCCCATTCTCCTGGCCGTTCCCCTACCCGCCATCTGGGGACGCACCCGATAGGTAGCCCAACCCACGGGGAAATGACCCTTAATAGTGTTCTGTTGTAGCGCTCGACTTGCCCGTTAGCACGAGGAGTGGCTGTTACATTAAAAATTAGTTTTATTCCGAATCCTTTGGTAAATGCCGTAAATGATTTGCTAGTGAAGCAGGACCCTCTATCACATACAATATGTCTGGAAGTGCCAAACATTAGAAATATCGCCTCCAAAAAGTTTATAACAGGTTGTGTTTTAATACTCGGAACTGGTTTAGCATGCAGAAACTTCGTAAAAGCATCTACCGCTACTATAATATACAGGGTGTTTCAAAAAAAGGTAACACCGTCTCTAGGATAGGTAAAAAACTGAAAAATAATTGGGGTTTGCTTAGTAAAATTTTTTTCTAACGCCATCCGTTTTCAAGATAAAGGGCGTTGAAGAAAATAAAAAATTACACATTTCTTACGATTTTGCTGAAACTACTGGCACCATTGCAATGAAATTTTATACGAATATGTTTTGGAAGCTGATATATCCTATGAATTTGTTTTTATAACTAACTCTCATAGAGGGCGCTAGTTACACGATTCATACAACGTATTATTCAACATAACTTTTTTTAGGGTAGAATTATTAGTCAAAACTCCAAGTGAACATAAACATCGTTTAATTCTACACCAAAAAGGTACTCTTGGTAAAACTCGATATTATGTACCGTTTTCGGAATATTTTGATTTGAAAATTGTGTATTCGTGAAAACGGAGGACATTTTGAACATTTTCTCTAATTGAATTTTATGTTATGTTCTTTGTCTTTATTTAAATTTTCTTATTGTAAGTTTTTTTAGTTAATAAATTTATCATTAACTTATACGAGGAGCGATTATTACTTCATAATTTTCAAATCAAAATATTCCGAAATGTGTAATTTTTTATTTTCTTCAACGCCCTTTATCTTGAAAACGGATGGCGTTAGAAAAAAATTTTACTAAGCAAACCCCAATTATTTTTCAGTTTTTTACCTATCCTAGAGACGGTGTTACCTTTTTTTGAAACACCCTGTATAAGTTATTTCCGGTGCTTTTTACAAATGTCCAGTGGGTATTTTATTATATGTGCATTGCAGAGAGGCAGAAATGTACCTATCTACATATTTGCGCATTCTCGGAAACCAATATTTGTTGGTTATATTCTTCAGGGCTTTGTCGGCAGCAAAATGACCCATATTATCGTGGTGGTAGATTGTCACAACAAGTCTAGCTGCCTTCGGTAATACCATCTAAAGCCATCAGATGTTTTTCGAAAGAATTTGTTGTCCTTAAAAATATAACAATACTGCTAACAACTCTAGCAATGACTATCTTTAATTTTAGCTGACAAAATCCAGTCGTCCTGTGTGATCCCCACTTGAAAAAAGTCCAGTTCTGGCACCGTTTTTTGAGTTTCTGTTACTATAGGGTTTCTACTTAATGCGTCAACGTGCGCTATTTTTGAGCCTTGACAATATTCGAGAGTAAAATTAAACTCTTGAATGGAAAGTCACCATCGAGCAATTCGAGGAATTATGTCCTCAATGCATTACAATCAGTCACCAACTTAAATGAGATTCCCAGCAAGTAAACTCGAAACATCTGTAACGAGCAAACCACAGCCAGAGTTCATAAGAATGATATTTGTAATAAAATTCCACCGAGCCCGATTTTTGAAGCATCGGTATATATGGACCTCTGTATCTAGTTTAGGATCGTAAAGAGCAAGTATAGGTCTTTGTGTCAAAACTTCTCTAAGTCTTCCAAAGCGTTTTCCTCTCTTTCACCCTAGTTGAAACTCACATTTATCTTAGTAAGTGATATCAAAGGGTGAGCCATCTGCGCAAAGTTTTTCACAAATTTTCGAAAATAACTACACAAACCAAAATTGTTGAATTCGATGTACATTTCTCGGAACAGGGAATTTCTCTACAGCAGAAATCTTCGTAGTACCGGGACATATTTCATCTGCACTGATCTCCTGTCCCAAATAACCGATTATATCCATAAAGAAATTACATTTTGCCAACTGCAAGGTGTTACAGGCCTCCCTGGTTTGTAATACATCACTAAGAGCTATTAAACGAAGACGGCACTAGAGGAAGGAACTAAAATATCATCCATGTATGCCATGGCTGTTGAAAACCTCATGGAACCTAGTATTTGATTTACCATTCTCTGAAAAACTGCTGGCGTATTCACTAGACCAAACGGCACAAAAGCTGTTTTCTCTCTGGAGTTTATCGACATCGGTATCTGGTGATACCCACTAGCCATGTCCAAAATTGTAAAATACTTACAGACCTTCAGTACTTCTAGGTGGTGGTAAACTCTTGGTAATGGATAGCAGTCTTTTATTGTTTTAGCATTTTGTGCCCGAAAGTCCACACACATACGTGTTTCACCATTTTTCTTTTTAGCTAAAATTATGGGACTCGAATATAGAGATTTGGATTCTTGTATGGTGCTAGCTGATTTAGCAGGTCGTTTATTATCTTTCTATTTTCCCTTTCGTATACTGACAGTCTGAACGGTCTGTACGTTACCGGAGTCTCATCCATTTCTGTGGCTTTAATACAACCTAGTTCTTTTGTATTTTCGGCGAAATAATCTCGAAATTTATTCAGCAAATACAAAAGGTTACTTAAATTAGTTTTTGACAAATCTGATACATGATATTCTATGTCGTTTAGAGAAAATTTTTATAAACTAGAAATTAATATTATTATTATTGCCTACTTGTTTGGAACCAGGAACAAACCGTCTTCTTTAAATGAAATCATCTTCTCGGAGATATTAAAAATTGGGATTTTGCTTCGTTAGAGGATATAACACATCTGGGTAAAACATATTCCATACCTGGTTAGAGACGAGTAGATCCACGAAAATATCAGCTTGTTGTTTGCCCATATTGTCGCAACTGACCAAACCGATGTAATTCGAAGGAAAATTTCAGTGGTTTTAATTGTGTGGAAGGTCGTCGACTTCTGTTAATTTCCTATATTCGCTGTCAAATAATCGAACAGTTTCTTTTCGAACAACAATTATTACGTTTTTATTATTCAATACCGTTCTACCCACTAAAATCGGCATATTTTGTAAGTGGTCCTTCAAATAAATCCACTTTTAGATTAGTTGTGGCAATACACAAGACTTTTGTGACAGCGCCTCCGTACCCGTTCAGGTTTATGTCATAATGCGATCACTTTAGGCAAACATTTCTAGCATCGGTTTCCCTAATTAGCACAACTTTGCATCCGGAATAGATAAAACCACATTGACTCCATTTACATCACAAGTGACATTATAACCGTAGGTTTCTATATCAATTGTGGTTTACCTCATTAGTGTTTTACAATTAAAACATTGTAACATGTCTATCGTCATGTCACCTTACACTATTACCGACCGCAAATGATACCGCTATTACTAACGTTAAAACCGACCACGAATCACTGTTAATGCTACTGTACACGAGACACCCCTTATAGACGCTAACTATTTATCCGTTTGAACGAGGCCAAATAAAGAACGCGTCTCTCGCTTGCAATTGAGTAACGAACGCATCTTTTATGACAAATGATACGAACACGTCTTGAGTAGATTATATATTGACTCGTACAACAATTTTATATCCTTTTCAACTAATACGCTCGTCTCAAGAGTCAGAAAAAACGTTCAAGTTACTCATCTTGTGAGATTTCCCTTTTGGTTGTTGGTATATAGACTTTTTTCTATTCTTTTCATTGTTAGTTATTTAATTATGATTTAATTAAATTGATTGTACTAACCCTTACTTTTTGGAAGTCCATCTTATTAAGAATAATAAAAAACTCTTCGTTTTAACAAAACTTCCAATATTTATTTAAAAAATTGCTTTTTTAACCTTAATGACAGCCGTTTCGCTAGACAGACGTCAGATTGACATATTGAAGTTACATTTTGTTTGTTTGTAGCTAGGTACCTTATGTTTATTAGGTAGTTATAAGGCTAGACCAAGTATGGAAGTAATAAGACATAACAATATTAAAGCCTAGATGTTATGAGCCCTAAGGGATTATTCTGGATGTACTTCCCTCTAAGATCAGTATAACTGTGCAATGATATATAGAAAAACCAGGAAAAAACTATATCATGCTGATCTTTACAATAACTTAATATATTTGTGTTACAATTACGTCTTATCTATGTATAAAATGAAGACTCAATCAAAGCAAACACTTTAAAAGTGGAGAACTTCCCAGATTTATTTGTTCATTAACAACTTTAAATTGTGGATCTGCTAGATGTCTTTTTATTTCAAGTTCTTCAAGGCTGTCATTAAGGTTAAAAAAGCAATTTTTTAAATAAATATTGGAAGTTTTGTTAAAATGAAGAGTTTTTTATTATTCTTAATAATTATGATTTAATTATAATAAAACTCTTTTCTACACAATTACACACACAATTTGTACACATACTATTTGAAAATTAATAAAATGTATCAGAATTGTGCTTTCGAACACGTGGCTTCAATAATTGTTCAAGGTAAGCTATTACTTTCAGACAAAATACAATAATTGATCAGTAAACAGCTAAACATCATATATACCGTAAGTTAAAACCATAATTATTAACAAATTTTAAGTTCATAAAAATCTTAGAGCGTAGTCTTCAACCACGCTATTAAAACTTGTTTTAGAGTCAAACAATTAATAATAGTTATTAAACAAAAACCACTTCACTGTAATATTTTTAATGTTATAAAAAATCAATTTTTCACAAATATGCATTTAGCACAAATATATGATTGTTTCAAAGTTTTACTAGAACTAGTTAAATATATACCTTTTTGATTCAAATCACATTAGTCTATTGATAATTTTTTTGCATTGTAAAGAACAGGACCGGCTTCACCGTCCTGTGCATTAATAATTTTCAATTTTGCTTATTTGTTTATTATATTTATGGACGGTGTGTTGGAAAACTTGAAGATAAGACAATTTATTTGTTGAAATTTAGTAATTTGCTGTCCTATCTGAAAAGTCTGTCCAACGCTAACGCCCATACCCACATGATTCCTTCTCACAAACATAAAACTTTTAGGAAGATACAACCCGCTAAGCTGGAGTCAAGTTACCGCTAGGTTACCGCTAAGCTAATTTAGAGCCCAGTTACCGCTAAGTAGAAAGCACCTTTTGGAAGGTCTCTTTGTGAAAACAGTCATCCAAACCACTTCTTAGTCGTCAAGATACCCACTACATATCAAGCTGCCAGAACCAGTAAATCAACTTCTAGAAACTTTCATCCCCAATCCTCTACGAAGAAGCTGAAGCCGCCCTTCTAGACAGCTCAGAAACCTAAAGTTAAGTCCACTTTTTTACAATTCCTTTCTGTTCATTATCGGCAAGTACTTACATTTTCAATAAATAATCTATATTTTTAAAAAACAGTTTTATTTGTATACCTTAGACTATAAGTCTTAAGGGTGTAGCGTGGTCGGTCTTTTGTTTCAAGTAGCTTCTTTATTTGTTGTTCAATTAAATTAATTACAAGGTGTTTCTATCTTTCTCACCTTAGTTTTTGTGTAGTTTGTTTGCTTAATCGATAGCGTTCAAAAGATAGTGGCGCCCTTATTACTTATACATCCCAATCCTTCCTATAGTGAGCATTAACTTGGAGTCGAACCACCCCCTGGAGAGGGTCTCTTAACCGGGATCTCTTTTGGAGAGTTTTGTAGTTACAAATTGGCTCCCTGCCTTTTTGGGACTACTAAGGTTACAACATCTTGAATGTTTAAGATGTTTTCTTAAATTTGACTTTACAGCGTTTTTCTGTCTTTTTATGGTCTACATGTTGTTTCGGTACTATTAGCATAGATGGTAAAGTGGAAAGATAATCGCGGAATAAATCCTTTGGTAAAGCATACCGAACGTCTTTTGCTCCAGATTGTATTGTGTTATCGGGGATTTCATCGATAATCATTGCTACGGCAATTTTCCCGGAAATTTCACATTGGCGAAGAAGTTGACGGTTACCGAAGTAATATTCTGTCCATGATTCCTCAGACAACTTCTTGCGTTTTGCATTTTTCTCAGCACACTAGGAAAATCTCGGTGATCTGGGAATGCGGAAACAAGCATTCGTTTCCATTCCGTCCATGTAAAATTATAATTATCAAGTCTTTTTTATCACTATTTTGCTTTAATATATAGACGTGCTTGCATGTGAAAAATTTTTAAATTATCATCCCAGTGATTTATTTGTTCAAGTTGATCTATTTTGTCAAGCCATTTGGTGTAGCTTTGAATACCTGAACCTGGATTGAATTCTGGTGTGCACTTAAAGTTTATAGCCGCTTTGTTCTAGCAGTTGGTTGACCAATTCTTCTAGTTGTTTAATTCTTCTCTGCAAATCACTTTCTGTAGTAACACAATTGCTACTTTCTGATGCAATGTTTGTAATGCTTTCTCTTCTGGATTTTTTATTGCTTCTTTCTTTATGTCGACCACTAGAATCACTAGATGAATACGATTCAGAACTTGAGGAATTTCCATAACTACCTCTATGTTTCCTGTGTTTTCCCATTTTGCGGGATTGTTTCTCTTTTTAATACCACAATAATAAAATAATAAAGAAAATATACATCGACAGTCTATTCAGAAATCATGTAAATCAACCATTCTCTAATGTGGGTAGAATCCAAAAGTTTCAAAGAAAACACAAAGTCGATCCCACAATTTTTAATCTAATAATGAAAGTTACTTGCAACTAGTTTCGGTCTACCAGACCATCATCAGGCTAAAAATACAATACAATGCCAATTGAAGGAAGACAGCAAAATTGTTGTAGGTGAATTATCAACTTACAACTCATAAAATAGACAACTTTATATTATGTTAATACATATGAAAATCTTAAAAGAGATCACCGCATAGAAATATAAAACATGCAGCAAAAATGATAATATTGTTAAGTTCTCTAATAACTTTTTTAAAAATTTTGATTATACAAAACAAATCATAAGAAAATACAATATATTGTAATGATAAATCAACATTATTACTAAATGATACATCAAAAAACAAGAGCTGAGTAATGTACTTAAGGTTAAAGCAAGAAATATATAATATCAAGGGAAGTAAGTAACAAAATACTGATCAAAATATGAACATTATAAACAATTTTAACTTGACTAAACAAAGGAATGCAAAATATAAAAAAAAATTTTTTTTTTATTATTAAATATCAGATTCACAAATTACAGATATCTTCAAACTTACCAAGAATCATCAGGAGAAAAACCATAAATCTTGGAACATCAACACTTAAGCAAACATTATTGGATAAGTAAGAAACATCAAAAATTGGGGAAAGAAAATATTAAAAGGAATGATATTAAAATTTATAAAAATAAATAAAAAATTAGTAAGAAACATAAAATTAAGGGTCTTAAAATTTATACGATAATAGGAAAAAAAGAAGGTGTTTTCTCAAAAGCGAGAACACTTGGTTTCAAACAGGAACCAGTAAAAGAAGGATACTTTTTGGAGTAAGTAGGTTACAATTGAGAAACCCAGGAAAAGGAACAAGAAAAATGGTCGTTGGTCAATGTAACGACCTAGAAGCAGGAAAAGGCGATTGAGCCCCTCGGGATAGGAGAAATTTGCTCCAACACATGGACTTATAATCTCCAAACTTGGAAAATTGGAGCCATGATCAATCAGAGCAACACCAATAACACCAAACCAGATGGATGACATCCTATTTAGTAATAAGAGGATATAAATTAGAGGAATTAACATGGTTATCACCATAAAACCTTAAGCTTTTTTAATCTTGCACTCAGAGAAAGCAAATAAAGGCACCACACCAAATAAATGAATGAAATGTCGGAAACGGAAACCACAGCATGGAGACGAAATAGAAAAGTGTCCTATCATAACACAGAACCAACATTTAATCTGTGTAAAAATAAGACATTGACCGGACTATAAAATTATTGAGAAGAAAGTTGGGTTATGTTAGAAAAATTTAGGTAAACAAATGTAAATAAAACAAACTAAGAAAAGATATCTGAATGTAATCCAAGAAAAACATAATGTTCAAATGACTTAAGCTGTTCATTAAGATAATTGATGTTGGGGTTAGTGACTGCAGCATGTATTTCAAGACTTTCGAGTATATTCAATCTGATACCCTTATCACACCTATGCAATAAGTCAATGGTGAAACGCTCTCTCGAATGACCTTCCGAATGAATGGTTAGCGAAGGAAGGAGAATTGAAATGTCCATACCTTTGATATTTCTTAATAAAACCAATATGCTCAGAAAGGCGTACCTCAAGTCTGCGTCCACACTAACCAACATATATCAAATTACAATCAGCACATGAAAGTCTATATATACCCGACCTATGCAAATCAGGAACCGAATCCTTATTATGAACCAGAACTGAACTAAGTGAATTAGCAATACTTCTCTGCTACTCATAAACATTCTATTCTCCTAACCATACTCTTCACTGCCTTACTCACATCCATCCATTCCCCCTCCTCTCTCAACATTATCTCCGAGTCTTTCCTACAAGCTCTTCAGTACTTCTTCATTCCTCCAGCATCTAAACGCGTGTCCTACATCATCCTCCACTTCGCACCTTTCACACACAGTCTCTCTTTTCCCAATCTTGTGAAGATATCCTGCTCTTGACCCATGCCCAGTCAGCACCTGTGTCAAGAAGTAGTTCACTTCGCCGAATTTCCTAGTCATCCATTTTCTCCTACTTCCAATTACTCTAGCGCACCTTCATAGTCCTTCCACCTTACTTCCATTTCCTCCTCATCACATCCAATGGGTAGGATCTTGCCTGCACCGCTGCTGCTAACCCTCCCACTCACCTGTACCTTTGCACCACCCTCAGCAACATTCCTCTCTGAACTCTCAGTAGTGGTTTAATCTTTCGGCCCACACTTCCGCCCCGTACAGCATACTCTGCTCAATCGTTCTACCATTAATTCTTCTCTTCCATTCTCCTGGTCCTTTCACATATCTCTTCCATTCTCCTGGTCCTTTCACATATCACATCAAACTCCTCAGCCATGCCGTCCAAATTTTCGCCTTCTGCGCTGCCTTCGACATGTGGTTTTTGAACGATAGCTGGATATCCAACTACACGCCTAGGTATTTCACCGATTCTACCATGTGAATTTTCTTTACTTTCACCATCACCTCCAACTCCGTCGCCTTGCTGCGTCCCTTCACCAGTAATCCCACTGTCTTCTCTTCGGTCACCTCCCATCCGAATTCCACTACCTTTCTCCGCCTTTCTTTCTATCTCTGCCTCTCCCTTTGCCGTTGATACTAGGCACACATCATCCGCATAAACCGTAATCTGGCATCCATCTTCACATTTTGTCTCACAATCCTTATCAAACACGCATTTCCAGAGCGTCGGTCCCAATACCGACCCCTGAGGTACTCCCATCTCCGTCCTATACCTCCGCCCTCTCGAGACAACCAAAACCCGTCCCGTCAGATAATCCTCCCCAACTCTAAGCCAAGGCGCCCAGCACTGCCATTTTGCTGACCCCATTGAACGCATTCCCGACGTCGAAGAATATAAGTAGGGCCAGTTTTTTATTTTCCCAGCTGCCCTCCCTAGCATTTTCCACCAAGCTCATCACTCTGCCCAGTGGAGAAATACAAGACTCCCCTTTCACAAACCCATCCTGGTTTCTCCTAAAGCCCCCATTTCTTTCCACTTCCTCCTCAATTCTTGTTTTTATGATCCCCTCCAAAACGTTACTTATCCCGCACAGTAGACTGATGGGCCTATCTGCTTCCCCTCTCTACCCGCCTTCATCATCAGTACCACTCTGACTACTTTTCACGTTTCCTCAGCACCTTGTTGAAAAGTTACAATAAATACTCCCCATTATCGTCCAAAAGTCTTTTTATTAACTCCCCTGCAAAGCCATCTATTCTTAGGGCCTTCCTCTCCTTTATGCCGCGCTCTTCCTTCTTTATTTCCTCTATCTCTACCGGCCTTATCCCTCTCCTACTCAAATCTTGCTCTGCCCTAATTATATTGTCCCCTACTCCTTCTCCCACTGCAAATATTTTTTTAATAATTTCTTTCCACCAATCTTCCTCTAGCATAATATTCCTAGTTCCCCCATTTTTTTCATTGCAATCTCATATGCCTTACCCCATGGATTATTGTCCAATACCCCCAGTAACATTTCGCACTTACCTCTTTTTGACCTTTGGACCCCCCGCTCAAGCTCCTCCTTTTTCGCCTTGTATCTCTCCTTACCCTTACATTTACCTTTTTTGTCTTTAACATTCTTCTTCGTTCTTTCTTGCACTCCTTCCACAACTTTTCTATTTCCTCATTCGACCAATAATTAGCCCTCCATACACGCCTGTTGATACACTTCCCGTTCCTTTTACAGCCTCTTATCATTTCATACAAAACATTCACATCATGCCTGAGGCCTCTTTCTATCTCCTCACCTACTTTCTTCCTCAGTCTCTCCGCCTCGGTCTTGGCCCAACATTGCCTTCTACCTTCAGCAACCTCTTTTAGTAGTTTTTGGCATGTAACATACTTTTTGGTACCTATTTTAGTTACTTTTCGATATCTAAGAATCTAAGAAACTTTTTTAGTTACAAGATACAGTTCCTTTTAAGAAAGTATCCAAGATACTAGTTACTTTTGTCCGAAAAATAAAGGAACTAATAGCGTTTTCCATTCGTCGCACTCGGGCAGCACTGGGTTTTTAGAGAATTCAAGGCCAGTGCTGTCAGATGCATGCTCTACCCGAACCGGACTGTTTGTTTTTATCGACATTTGATAACAATAATAAAAGATTTGAATTTTTTGTCTTGTAAAGTGTAGATTTTATTTAACTAGGTGTGGTTTGTCATTTGGTTGTAAACATTAATTATTTATCTAGGGTTGTAAACATATTTATAATAATATATTTATTGAAATTGAAAATTAAAAATGAAATTTTCTCCCTTGACTTTGCAAATGATTACGAAACTCACTATCCGCCATTATTGTTTTGCACTACCATAACCCTTGATCAAATAGCTGGTGCCAAATTATTGCCCTCGGTTCGCCCTTAGCTCGCTCGGAGTTTGAGTGACACATAAATGGAACACAAAAAAAAAATGAAAAAGTTCAAAGAATGGAACACAAAACTGGCGCGAGTTCTGCCCTGGTTCTGCCCCAGTGCGACGAATGGAAAACGCTATAAGATACAGTAACTTAGATCCTTTAAGTTACTCTAAAGTGACTAAGATACTTTTTTCTGACAGCTCTGCTATTCATTTATTAAATTAATTATAAACTAGACTGTTTATAAAATTATTTATTCAAAAATTCTTGTGGTTCGACTATAAAAGGAGAGATATATACCTACATATATTTTTTGTAATAATGTCCACTTAACTAAAAATTAAATGTATATCCACGTTCAGAGATTCTCAAATAAAAAAAGAATACAAATGCACATAACGAACGCAATATTAATCTGTTTATGAACTTCGTATAGCAACTTTGCCGTAGGTTCCCAAAATAATAAACTTGGCAACACTGATATTATAAGGTAATGGATGATTTATATATTTAGAACAAAAAGAAACAGGAAGGAGTATATGCAAAATGACCTTGAGTCCAGAAAGGAGCTTGCGTATTATTTTAATTTCCATTTCTAATGACGTAGGTACCGTAAAAAAATAAAATTTGTATTAGGGTTTTTATTTTGATTAAATTCCAATGTGAATAAATAATGTGAATAAATTTAGTGTTGTAAATCGATTTGTGTTTATAAAAACCAAATGATACGCCTATGCGCTCATTTTTGACATTTTTATGCAAATATTGCTTCACAGCATACTGTAAACATAAACAAGGAGCTTCAAGATGGCCGACTTCCGTCGCAAATTTTTTCTTAAAGTTAATATATTATGACAGACTCCTTCCTGTTTCTTTTTGTTCTAAGTTTCTATACAAGGGAAATACTGCCAAAAAAACGAACAAAAAAAGGTTAGTCCCATACGGAAACGGCTTTTTCAATAAATTTTTGATTTTTCTTATATATTTTGGGCTCCTTTACAACCCATGTTCGAAAAGTATGGAAGTATTTTAAGATATTTTTAATTTTGTGTAATTTACATCTTACAGTTGACGAAGAACTAAATGTCAGCTGTCAACTCTTAAACGTATCGTTAAGGTATTAAGGTAGTATTATTCATTATACAGCATCATTTGTTTGGCTCTGTTGTTGTTTCTAAGTTACTGATTTTTATTATTCTACTTTTATCGATTTGTGTTTTTCTGATCTACTTTTTTTATTGCAAATACCACCGAGAAGAATTATTCTACCCTGTATTTGTATCTTCGTTGTGATTATACAATACAAATTGCGAGGAAGCATTGTGCATACCAAAATTGTAAAAATAATACACTAACTTTAGTTAAAGAACGAAGACGGAATACCATTAAGTTTATTCCGTTTCCCAAACCCAGACGATGTCCCAGGAGATGCCTCAAATGGATTGAGTTATGTGGCAACCAAAATATGAATTTTGCCACAATCAACAAAACCACTTATATTTGTAGTGACCATTTTGTTCATAATTGTGTAGATCCAAAACCTTATTGTAATAATGAATCTACTGAAGCTGAGGGAAATGCAGGAATGGGAAGTTTCTTTAAGGGACCTGAACTCCAACCATTGTTTTAATTCATTGACAGAATTTCCTATAAACATACTTTTCTTGTAACATTGCCCCAGGTACATCTTTCGCTAAAAGCACTATAGAATCCATGTCCAACTGAAATCTAATACTAGACTAAATAGGCTGTAAAATTTCTAACTCTTCTCGAGGATATTTGCAATAATAAAAGCAGATCTGTAAAGTATGCTATGCCAACTCTATGGCGTTCGTTACCATAGATACTTGTTTTTCAATACGGTTGTCAGACTAAAAAATAAAATACAGATTGTCAACGTACATACATTGTAATAAAGTAATACAATTATTTAAGAGTTTTCCACGTTAATATTTTTTTTGTAAGTTCAGTGATACTTCGGCCACGCGCGTTATTAAAACTTCACATGGTAGCAGAGCGTAAAAGTTTGCAAGAATAACCAAAGTGAGTACCCAGAAATAAAAATAAGAATGTCAAGCGCAAAGATAGACGCGCTCACAAAAGACAATTACGACACATGGGTAATCCAGGCAGAAGCCGTGTTAGTGAGACAAAAACTGTGGAAATACATTGAAAAACCCCTTTCGACGACCGCAACTGCCGGTGATGTAGAAAAGGACAGATTAGCTAAATCTGAACTCGTTCTTATTATCGCTCCATCTGAGCTAAAACAAATAAAAAACTGCAGCACTGCGAAAGATGTTTGGGACAAATTAAAAATACTTACGCCAGTAAGGGACCTGCTCGAAAGGCGTCCCTGTTGAAACAACTTATCCTGACGAAACTAGAAGGAAACGACGTACGCAGTCACCTTAATAAGTTTATGGATACGGTGGATAAACTGGCCGACATGGACGTGACAATCAACGACGACCTGTTAACAATAATTATGTTATACAGTCTCTCTCCTGAATATGAGAACTTTAGAGTTGCTGTTGAATCCCTCGACAACCTTCCGAAACCAGAAGAGCTTAAGACAAAAATATTCGAAGAGTTTGAAGCACGTCATAACCAAAACATGACCAATATCGACGAACCTGAATCTTCATATGAAGAAGAAGCACTGTATGCGTCTTGTCGTATCTGCAAACGAAGAGGGAACATCTTCAAACGCAAGAATCATAAAATATGCACAAACTGCTGGAAGAAAAACAATGAGAGGCCTAAGAAGCAAAACTCTGACTCTCATCGGAACAACTATGCTACACAGTGCCTTCTTACAAGCAACAAGAACCCTGAGAACAGCATTTGGATCCTAGACAGCGGGTGCACTTCGCATATGACTTATCGACGAGACCTGTTCAAATCAATCGAGAAAACTCAACTTCGCGACCGAAGATTGCACTGCAGAAATACAGGGAAAGGGTACAGTCTCCTTTATTTCTAAAAATAAGTGTAAAAGTAAGTGATGCACTCACTCATCTGAAGGACACGCTGTACGTACCTAGTCTATGCACTAACCTACTCTCTGTCAGCAAGATGACAGATGCCGGCTGTTCTGTCCTCTTTACTTAAAACAAAGCGACAGTCAACAACCCAAAAGCTAAAATAACTCTCACTGCTCAAAAACAAGAAGACGGTCTCTACTACATCAAACCAAGCAAGCATGAGTGCAACAACCTGGCCAATGATAACGATGACACAGCTCCGACTTCCTCAAAGAAACTGGACTCATCAAACATCTACGAGTGGCACAGAAAACTTGGCCACATGAACGCCAACGATTTAAAACTTGTACTTCAAAATCAAAATCTACTTGGCTTGAACTTCGATGCTTCAGAAACATTACCGTGTTGCGAAACCTGCATCCTAGTTAAAATGCACCGAGTACCACCTCCCTGTGAGAAAACAACTCAACGAATATCTGAACTCCTAGAAATCGTTCATACCGACGTCTGTGGACCTATCCGAACGCCCACAATAAGCGGAAACAAATACCTCGTCACCTTTATTGACGACTACAGTCGCTACAGTCGGGTGTACATGATGAAAAACAAGAGTGATGTCTTAGAAAAATTCAAAGAGTTTAAACAGATGGCTGAAACGTACACAGGGAAGAAAATCAAAGTCCTACAATCGGATAATGGTACCGAATATGTCAACAAAGACTTCGACGCTTATCTGAAACACTGCGGAATACAACGAAGGCTTAGTGCGCCTTACACCGCACACCTAAATGGAGTAGCT
Organism: Ophraella communa; assembly: GCA_035357415.1. Taxonomy (NCBI): domain Eukaryota; kingdom Metazoa; phylum Arthropoda; class Insecta; order Coleoptera; family Chrysomelidae; genus Ophraella; species Ophraella communa. The sequence goes on from CM068995.1 coordinate 20,461,346, forward strand.
GAACGAAAGAATCGTACTCTGATCGAGAAAGCCAGAGCCTTACTCATCGATGCTAAGGCACCATTAAAATGCTGGGGCGAAGCTATCATGACTGCCAACTACCTATCTAACAGGAGTCTGAATAGTGCCATCAAGAACATAACGCCATTTAAAATATGGGTAGGCCGAAAACCGTGCATCAATCACCTGTACATATTTGGCTCCAAAACGTTTGTTCTCATCAAGGGTACTAATGGTCATAAATTCGCACCGAAAGCAATTCCCGGCATGTTTATTGGACATTCTGAAAGCTGTCAAAATCTTCATACCCTCCAAAAATAAAGTGGTCACATCAAAAGATATTCGTGTGATACAATCCACACGAAACAAACAAGAATGATATCACCGATTTCTTCACCGATGAACCTCCAAAACCATCAAAAATGTCCAACCCAAAACGTAAACAAGTTACCATACACTTTGACGACATGGAAGATGGAGACGACACACCATTTGACAGCATTAGTGATACTGATGATGACGCAGACCTCGACAATACACTGCAACAAAATTTAGCACTGAAGATGTTAAAGAACTGGAACAAGTGAACAACGAAAGTGATTACGAATCCTTTTCCGGTTCTAACCATGTTGACGATGAAGAACCCGTTAATGCTGATGCTGAGGAAACTATACCAAGATCTTTGAGAAACAGGTCAGCAATCTCAACTCCTAAGCGATACGACGATTTCATCCTGGCAGCTGCCGAAGAGATTGAAAACCTTCACAGACCCAAAGAACCTCTAACCTTTAAAGAAGCGATAAAATCATCTGATAATCGAAAATGGCAGGACGCCATGGACAACGAGATGACCTCATTAAAAGAAAATCACACTTGGGACCTAGTTGATCTACCTAAAGGACGTAAAGCCCTACCAAGCAAATGGGTGTACAAAGTAAAAATGAACCCTGATGGTTCCGTCGAAAGGTACAAGGCCAGAATGGTCATTAAAGGCTATTCCCAGATACCTGGAATGGACTACGATAGAACGTTCAGTCCCGTGGTTCGACTGAGTACTGTACGATCGTTATTGGCAGTAGCTGTCCGTGAAAACCTAAAACTGACTCAGTTTGATGTAACCACCGCTTTCCTTAATGGAGAAGTTAAGGAAGAAATATACATGAAACAGCCTGAAGGCTATCAAGCAAACGGGTCTGCAAGTTGAAACGCAGTCTGTATGGCTGGCCACACTACCTGTATATAGAAGATTTCTTGATACAATCCGGATTCAAACAGAGTGAGGCTGACCCGTGCTTATTCGTGAGAAACAGAGACCAATAAAAAGTGATTGTAGCTCTCTACGTCGACGACGGGATTGTAGCACACGACTCAAAAATAGCAGGCAAAGAGTTCTTAAGTGAACTTAAAGCTCGATTTAAGATTACTACTAAACCCGCGTCATACTTTCTGGGGATGGAACTTAATGTGCGAAAAGATACCATATCCCTGTGCCAAAAGGCATACACAAAGAAAGTGCTTGAGAAGTATAGAATGACGAAATGCAAACCAGCACCATCTCCTATGGTTAAAGAAAATGAAACGGGAACCGATGAAGATAATACGACGACATTCCCCTATAGGCAAGCTGTGGGTGCTTTGGCTTATCTTTCAGTTGGCACAAGACCTGACATCTCCTACACAGTCGGGGTAGCATCGAGGAACCTTGCGGCACCTACAAAAGATGATGTCATGCTTATCAAGCGCATATTTCGCTATTTAAAAGGGACCTTAGATAATGGTCTGACATTCACTAAGAAGTCACCGTCACACTTGGTCTGCTACAGCGACGCAGATTATGGGGGAGACCAGACTACGGGAAGATCGACATCTGGTATAGTGTGCCTTTACTCTGGTGGCGCAATAAGTTGGAGAAGCCAGAAACAGACAACAGTATCCATATCTTCAACGGAAGCTGAGATAATAGCGGCGAGTGAAGCAGCACAAGAAATCTTATGGTTAAATAGATTACTCAATGATTTAACAAGAGCTGAAATACCCGTCCTGTACTTGGATAATAAGTCAGCTGTTTATCTCGCACACAACCCCAAGTACGAGTATCACAAGCGAACGAAACATATCAAACTGAAACACTTCTTCGTTCGGGAATGTTTCAGCAATGGGGACTTCTTGGTAAAGCAAGTTTTGTCCGAGAATCAGTTAGCAGACATGTTAACGAAACCTCTGTTCGGACCTAGAATACTGGGATTGAGTTCCAGGATGGGACTAAAGAATTTATCTTAAATTCTCAAAACTTCGGAGGATGTAAAGTATGCTATGCCAACTCTATGGCGTTCGTTACCATAGATACTTGTTTTTCAATACGGTTGTCAGACTAATAAATAAAATACAGATTGTCAACGTACATACATTGTAATAAAGTAATACAATTATTTAAAAGAGTTTTCCACGTTCATATTTTTTTTGTAAGTTCAGTGATACTTCGGCCAGGCGCGTTATTAAAACTTCACAAGATCAGAGTAACACAAAGCACTAACAGATAAAAGTAGAATAAAAAAAAATCAGTAACTCCGAAACACAAACAAAGCCAAACAAACCAAGCTGTATAATGCTTAGAACAAAAAGAAACAGGAAGGAGTATATGCAAAATGACCTTGTCCAGAAAGGAGCTTGCATATGGCGGCCAATTGTCAATTTTAATTTCCGTTTCCAATGACGTACCGTCATTGAAATAAAATTTATATTAGGGTTTTTATTTTGATTAAATTCCAACCAATCAAGTATGTGAATATATTTAGTGTTGTATATCATTTTGTGTTTATAAAAACTGAATGATACGCCTATGCGCTCATTTTTGACATTTATATGCAAATATTGCTTTGACAGCATACTATAAACATACACAATGCGTCATACAAGGAGCTTAAAGATGGCCGACTTCCGTCGCAAATTTTCCTTTAAGTTAATATATGACAGACGTACCGTAAAAAAATAAAATTTATATTAGGATTTTTATTTGGATTAAATTCCAACCAATCAAGTATTTGAATAAATTTAGTGTTGTAAATCATTTTGTGTTAAAAACCAAATGATACGCCTATGCGCTCATTTTTGACATTTTTATGCAAATATTGCTTTGACAGCACACTGTAAACATAAAAAATGCGTCAAGGAGCTTCAAGATAGCCGACTTCCGTCGCAAATTTTTCTTAATGTTAATTTATGACAGACTCCTTCCTGTTTCTTTAGCTTTGTTCGGGTTTACTTGATTACTGTTTTCAAACTGTCAGGATTCTGCGCACTAAAAAATCCTGTGTTCGGGTTTTTCTTGTACGGATTTCGAACCGTTCTATAATTTTAGTTCGGTGTTCGGGTTTTATTTCTGACTGTTTTCGGACGATTTGAAAACTGTCAAATCAGTCCAAGGTTAAAAGTAAGAATTTTTCGTGGACTAATTGACGCATACGCTTGGTCATTTCTCAGTCATTGTTGTTTGTAGTGTGCATTTTAAATTCAAATTATTCTTGGTATTTTAGTTTATTGAGTATATTATTATGGATTTATTGGCAGAATTCTCGTCAGATTCATCCTCATCTTTTTCATCATCAAGTGATGATGGATTGGAGATGGTAGCAAATATCTTTTTACCCGAATTATTACAGAAAAAAGTAAAAAATGAGAATTATGCCGAAGAAACAGTACCCCTATAAGTGATGAACAGTTTATCCAACATTTTAGGTTTGAGGACAAAATAATTTACTTTTTGTATCAGATATTAAAAAATAAGGCGTTCGGGTTTTTTCATTTGTTGACAGTTTTCAAACCGTACATAAATAGTCCTTGGATTTAGTCTACTGCACATCCAGTTGTGTGCAGTCAGCAAATCGTTCTCAAACCGTCCGAAAAACGAAACCGGAATAAAGCTTTTTTGTTCTAAGGAAAAACCACTTTTTTATGGGACTAACCTTAGAACAAAAAGATACAGGAAGGAGTATATGCAAAATGACCTTGAGTCCAGAAAGGAGCTTGCATATGGCGGCCAGTTGTCAATTTTAATTTCCGTTTCCATTGACGTACCAAAAAAATATTAAAATTATATCAAGGTTTTTATTTTTAATAAATTTCAACCAATCAAGTATGTGAATACAATTAGTGTTCTAAATAATTTAGTATTTATAAGAACCGAATAATACGCCTATGCGCTCATTTTTGGCATTTATATGCAAATATTGCTTTGACAATATACTGTTAATATAAACAATGAGTCATTCTAGTCTAGGAGCTTCAAGATGGCCGACTTCCGTCGCAAACTACGAATAAAGAATAGAAAGGAAGGAATGTTGCCATATTTTAATCTAGCAAATAATCGCGACGGAAGTCGGCCATATTGAAGAACCAAATATGACTCATTCGAATCGTGACATTTGACATAAATAGTTTTTTCATGCTGTTTTATATATTATTTTGTGATTTAAGTAGTTAACCCAACTCTTGAATGGGTATTACTTTTCATCTGCAGGGTTCTATTTATCTGAATTATTAAAAATTAACAAAATATTTTAATGACAACCACATTGTTATCATAGACGTTCCTTTATTTTTTATATAGATCCACTAAGTCAACTATTTATAATTACCTGCTTAGAAGTTTTTAATCTAAATTTATATTCCTACAACTTTATGACAATGTATATTACTGTACAGATAATTACAAGCGAAAAACAGTTATTTTTTTTTTAATAATTAATACGAGACATAAGTTTATAATACCCTGTGTGTGACACCACTGGTAACCGGAAACTTCAAGTCAGCCATATGCAAGAACCATTGCGGACATCGTCAAATCGTATTATACTCCTTCCTTTTTATTATTTATTCGTAGGTCGCAAATTTTCCTTAAAGTTAATATATGACAGACTTCTTCCTGTTTCTTTTTGTTCTAAGGGACTAACCTTTTTTAGTATTTTTTGTATTCATTTTGTTGGCAGCATTTCCCTTGTATAGAACTCATCCATTGGGCGATCAAAGCTAAGAAAACACGTAATTCAAGATTAAAGTAGTTATATATGATCTGTGATTCAAGCTACGACGTACAGTAAGAAAATACGTACTGAGGATACCAACTTTCCACTGCCATCTATTGGTGGCGTCCTCCCCGTCAGATTAACCTACTAAATGCTATTATCTATGGAATGGAATTAAGGTCTATTTATAAACTTGCAGTTGCCGTTGCTGTTGCCGTTACCGTTCCCGTTGCTGTTTGACGTTGCAGTTGCCGTTCGTAGTGTCAATTTATAAACCAGATGTTTGATGATGACTGAAGTTCGGCCAATACTTCGAAAAAGAAAAAAAAGAGAGTTGAGCGATTTTTTTTATTGTGTTTATTATTAAAGTTTGAATTTTCGTGGAGTTTTATTAAGGATTTTTGTTACTATAATGTTAGTAACTTGTTGATATAATGGATGACGATATCTATTTAGGTCATCTGGGAATACTTCTACAATTGCTATAAGTTAAATTAAGCAAAGATGTATAATACATGCACATTCACAGACAGAGTTGAATAAATAAAACATCTTCTTGGGTTTTGATTGGTTAATACGCGAACGGCGAACTGCAAAAGTTAAAACTTCGTTATGTCTGAACGTCAGGGAACGTCAAGCTCAGCGGCGAACGGTAACGGCAACGGTGAATATAAATGTGCAAATGAGAAAGCAGCTTTTTAACTTTCAACGGGAACGGCAACTGCGAGCGGCAACGGCAACTGCAAGTTTATAAATAGACCTTTAGGCTTTCCAACGACCTGTCAAAAATGGCGGCTGTAGGCAAACAATGGTATTGTTTTGTATTTTTGTCATAGTGCTTTCTTTATTTAAGTTGGTGTAGAAGTTTTTATTGTTTTGAGAAAATATTTTTTGTGACTTTATAAAATAGATTTTATATATTATTTGGACTTGTTAACGTTATAAGTTGAAAAAATGCCTGTTACATGCCTTGTGATTGGTTGTGGAAGTAGATCAAACAGGGATGACTGACAACAACCACGTATAGAATGGTTTATGAAACTGATTATATGTGGTCTGTGACTTTGACAGTGTTATGTTCTAAGGTTTGCCCACAGACGCCATCTTTATGTCACGTGATTTGGAAAGCCTTATAGATGATTTGTGGCCTTATAGACCCCCTGTGCTAACCTAACTTATCGGTAAACAGAAAATATTTTATTATAATCGGTCACTTAATTTTAAATCTCTTTCACTAATAGGTAGCAATTTATCTAGGATATAAATAGAATAAAAGGTATATTCAAATTACCAAAGCTTGGCTAAAGGTTATTATTAGACGTGAAAACACTAAAAAAGTTTTCAATAAAATTGCGTAATATTTCACGAGATGTCAAAACATTTCATTAGTAGAAAGTGCTTACTACTCTTTGATGTTGATTAAAAAAATACAATTAGTCTCCTTAAAAAAATGTATTAACAAATTTACAAGTAATTTTTATATTATAATTTAATCTACCTAAACAATAATAGTTTACGACCACTGGGCAACCTGCCTTCAGAATCTACTAGACCAGCCTGTATATACTCTAAAGATGGCATCTTTCTTAGATCGCCTCTAGCAGCTACAGCAGGCTGAGAACTAAGCAGTCTTTTTGCAACTCTAACTATATCATCTTTGGAAATCTTCTCTATCTCATTAATAAAATACCTTGGCCTCTTTCTTTGTCCTGATGCCAGTACTTGTCTGCCAATATCTTCAAACATAACTGGCCTTGATTCTAAATTCATCAAAAGCATAGACTGTAACTGTGTCTTAGCCCTCCTGAGTTCTTCATCTGTTATATTTTTTGACATACCAACCAGTTCTCTCACTATCACCTCCACCATATCTCTTATATGTGTAGGTGGAGCACTAGCATGAATGCAAAAGAGCCCACTATCAGAATATGCATGGTTACAAGCAGTGGCACTGTACATCCAGTGGTACCTATTCAACACATTTGTATACAATCTAGTGTACATTCCTTTCCCTGGTCCACCTGCACTAAATGATCCACCTCCACCCATCATTATATTAAGAACACAAGTAGCTATGAAATCTTTGTCTTGATGTGAACAACTTTCCAAACCAATTACTACATGAGAAAGTGCTGGAAGACCTGCTGACGCAAACTGTGGTATATCACATTCTTCGTGCACTAAACCTCCAGTATATTGAGAAACACTATTATCAACATTGACATCTTTAACTGCACTAGAATTCTGCATTTCAGACCACGCAGGTTTAATATCCACAAAATATTTTTGAACAGCTTCAACTAACTTCAGATGTTCAACACCCACACCTGCTATAACCATTCTCTTAGGTGTATAATGATTCTTTAAATATGTTAAAAGCATACTTCTGTTAATCTTGTTAATATTTTCATGAGGGCAAAGTTTTGGTAGTCCTAAGGTATTATCACTATATGCTGCTGCATGTATCATGTCCATTAATATAGTTTCTTGTTCAGGTCTCATATTTAAAGTTTCCAATTCATAACTTATCGCTTGTTTAGCATTAAACAGTTCTTCTGATGTTATATTAGGTCTTAAAGTAGCTTCTGCAAGCAATTGGATTACATCACTTAATCCAGATGTGTATGCTGATGCTGCATAAATAAATGTATCTCTTGAAGCTTGGCTATCACAAATTCCTCCATGTTTTTCCAATCTATTTATCATGTCATCTTTGTCTGGGTAAAATGTTGTAGAGTTAAAGGCTAATTTTTCAAGAAAATGTGATATGCCACTAGGATATGCTACTTCATATCTGGATCCTGAATCTATAACAACTCCTACAGTACAAAAAGCACCAAATCTATTTTCTGAAGCTACTGTTAAACCATTGGATAATATAGTTACTCTCGTTTTTTGATCTTCTTCTTTGAAATTTGCGTAAACAGGTTTAGGTAGACCCTTAACGGGTTCGTTCATGGGTGGCATGTCAGTTACTTTTGTCGTAGATTTGCTATTTAAATCTTTCCATTCTGTTGATGTATATTGTTTAATCAAACAATTTTCAACATTTTTTTGAGAGCTCCATAATTGGTTTTTTTGTAGTAACGCTCTGCTTAATTTATAGCCTGCCTGCAGTGCCATCTTTATAATTTTACTGCATTAATTTTATTACATACAAATATAATTCAGGAATGAATTCGTTTTGAAGTAATTTTAAATCAACACACTTTTTTTAATCACTGACAGGCAAAAGTTTATGACTGACAGCGACAGCACATAACAAAAAGAATGACAGTAACAGGTTGACAGATTTAACCACAGAGCAAAAAGCTCTTGCATAAAATCAGTCTATCTCTGTAAGATATAAAATGATTAAAAATAAGTAATAAAAAGTATTCCAATAAAAAAAATAACTTTTTTATTAATTACTATTAAGAGGGGCGTCAAAAATGTGACAGCTGAAAACGGGTGGCAAGCCTGAATTGTACCCAAAATTTCAATCATTTTGTAAACAACAAATCTAAAGAACGCCTTAAAATTACGTGTTCAAATTTTAACAGGACATAGCTTAGACCTTTCTCTAGGAGATAAGGTTTTTTAGTTGAGTTTTATACTGTAATAAAAGAGATATTGGTGTTAAAGTGATGGTATGTTTTGAAAAAGTTTGACAATTTGTGATCACGAATTTTAACGCCAGAAGCTTAACTCCTAAAGAAAGCATAGAGAATGCGACTGGCAAAATATGAAGTTAAAAAAAGGTATATTTTTTGAGATTTGTTGCACGAAAAATTTGAAAATTACACCAATCTGTCAATTTAGTTCAACAGTTTTGGTGGCGCTATTTTCAGAGACGTATGTCTATTCTAATTCTCCAAGTCCAAACACAAACTTGACTTAACATAACCTAACCTTATTTCTCGTTTATAACGTCAAAATATATTAATTTTAGTGTTTTGATTTTAAGTATATAATTGTCTATATTAATATTCGTTTATAATTTACCAGAAGTTAAAAAAAAATTTATTTCAAAGTATATTTTCACAATTTGCGTTGGTTTTTACATCGTTTATAGCATTATCCAACTGTGATATGTGCAGTGTTATTGTTGTTGGAATTTAGTGTTACGAACCATTGTTATTTCCTAAATTACTTTTTACTTAACCACAGTTGTCTTATTTTAGTCGAATTGGTAAAAATGTGAGTTTTGAGAAACCTGATTTTTCTTTATACTTTTTTAATCTTTAAGTTACCTAATCATTATCTTATATCTTTATTTGTTAAATAACATAAAACCAACCTAAGGGATTTACATTTATAAATTAAAACCACATATGTAAATATTAACAGCAAAGTGTTAAACTGTTTTTCTAAATAGGCAGGATAATAATGTCCACAAAGTAAGGGTTTCTACAATATTTATTTACATGTTCAAAATGTATAAATATAATACATTTCTCTTTAGACAATGTGAAGAATTAAAATTTACAGTCAAATATGTAAAATTTTTATTAAAACAGTTTTACAAATTTGGGTTGGATACTGGATACTTCTGTTATCTGTTATATCATCCATGGCAATATCATCTTTACATTCAGCATATCCTCAAAACAAAACAAAAAGTTTGCAAAATATAATTGTTTGTTCAAACTTATACTCACAAAGGGTACATATCCCCTTTACCATTGAAAGTTTGTTGGTAAATGATAAAACAGACCAAAGGGTTCCATATTCATGTCAGAACAAAGTTCATATCTATCCATAATATGGTGAACTGGGTACATATAAATAAATAAGTCCTGAAAAAGAAAAACATAAAACATTTACTTGTTATTTACTAATAATATGGAGATGTTATTAAGTAATGTTTGAAATGTAATTGAACCCTAAAATAAACATTTGTATTTTAAAACACATAGTAGCTGCAGCAAAATAGGTTTCATATTGATGTAGCCATGGGTTCCATAAGGTTCCAGATTCAATGTTTTTGAAGAAAAAGTTCTAAAAAATAAAAGATTAGAATTAAAATAAAAAATTATTAATTATTTATTATAAATAGAATAAAACCTGCGTAGGCGGTTACTTGAGGTTCAAAGTTTTTGAGGAAACAGTTCTATAAAATAAAAGATTAGAAATAACATATACAATTTTTCATAACTTTGCTAACTCACTTACAAATTTTGTCAGTCTTTTTACTATCAACAGAATACAACCAGTGTAGCAGGTAGTTACTTGAGGTCCAAAGTTTTTGAGGAAACAGTTCTATAAAATAAAAGATTAGAAATAAAATATAAAAATTTTCATAACTTTGCTAACTCACTTACAAATTTTGTCAGTCTTTTTACTATCAACAGAATACAACCAGTGTAGGTAGATACTCGAGGTCCAAAGTTTTTGAGGAAACAGTTCTATAAAATAAAAGATTAGAAATAAAATATAAAATTTTTCATAACTTTGCTAACTCACTTACAAATTTTGTCAGTCTTTTTACTATCAACAGAATACAACCAGTGTAGGTAGTTACTTGAGGTCCAAAGTTTTTGAGGAAACAGTTCTATAAAATAAAAGATTAGAAATAACATATACATTAACGCCATCTAGCGGCGAAGACGAAAGTCAAAACCAAGTTTTGAAGTGTAAATTATGCTCTTTCATATGAGCCCAAATTTGTTGAGATCCGTCCAGAAATCTTGTTTGAATTGAACTTCTCCCACCGCTTTATTTTGATAGATACAACAAAACATTTTAGTCAAAAAGTTTAGATGAATAGTCAGTAAATATGAAAATGATACCATCGGTATACTTTCATCAGGGAAAATTCTATAAAAATCTTTTTCTACTTAGTGTTGGTTGTTACGCCCTCTAGCGGACATTTGACAACCTCGAAAATAATTTCCAGCAATTTTTCTTGGCGATTTTTATAATGATTTTTTTTTCTAAATCTATACGACCAATATCTTATGAGATATGGCCGCTAGCTACCCTATCACCCTGTACATGAAAGTGCATCGTACATACCCCTATCCGCATCAGCTCCCGCTGCCGCCACCGTTCTAGCGTTGGTTTGAGTCGACTTTTTAATTTGAATTGTTTTTACCTTTAGTTTATGTATATAAAATAAATAAATAATAAAAAACGTTGTACTTACAGATTTTTTCTTTTTGCCAATGACTTCTTGTTTCTTTTTTTGGTCCTTGATTTTTGTCTCGGCATAATACCTAGAGGTATATCTAGTGTACAACGTAACAAACTAAAAACAAAATATGGTGTCTCTTTTCACCAGAGCGAAATTCACAATAAGAAATAGTCTCTTTTCACCACTGAAAAAATTACACAATCACGGATAATTATAATACTGAAAAATAAATAATGGTGTCTTTTTCACCTGAGGGTATTCACTAATACAAAAAAATATAACACAAAAATGAAAAGAAACTCGAAGGTCTTATCATTTACACTTCGAATTTTAAAATAATGGTGGTCAAGTGGCAGTATAATAGTAGTATGAGCGCGAAAACATAAAAATTTTCATTTGTTTATTATTATCTATCGGCTCAGTCCGTTACTGACAACATTTTAGTAGTTTTACCACAGAAAATAACTGGTAAACTGAAAATAATCGGTTTGTGAACAGTTTTCTGTTATGTTGGAATCAACTTATAGAGGGCGAGAGACGCATGCATTTTCTGAATCAACAAGGTTGACTAAAAAATTATGTTATTGGTAATAGAAAAATAAACGATAAAAAACTAATTTTGATTACTATTTACTAATGTTATAGTAAGTGATCAATAAATAATGTAAGTTTTTATTTCTTTGGTAACTTTGGCAACATTGTTTATCACAATTTAAATTTTTGTGTGATTTCAAATTATGCAATTATTATTACCCCGATCTGAACGAATTTAAATGAATATTGATTCACATAATATGCATTTCGAGTTTTAAAACCAGTAGCATACATTTTGAAAACCATCGATTTACTTATTTCTTCAACAATTTAATTATTTAAACTAGATGAAATAATATATATGGTTGCTAGAAAAAGTATATTGCTAAAAACAGTATTTTCAGGACATTTTTGAAATACTTTAGAAAAGTAGTAACCTATTGAATCTTGTAGAAATATTTTGTTTACCATATTCCACCTAATAAAATATTCAAAAATTAATCAAATAGTTATTTTGATTTAAAAAATGATACTAATATTCTTCCTGGTCTATCCAAGTATTTAAAGTAGACAAAGGATGGCTCAAAGGAAGAGTAGCATTAACACTTCTCTGAGATGCCCTAGTAAAGCCTCATATGAAACCAAAGAAATATGCTATCCAGAAAATACTGATTATTTAGTATCATGAGACAAATTCACAGGGGAATAAGAACACAGTAGCAGTAGTACACAAAATACCACTGATTTCAATTTTCCAAATAAAATACTTCAACATGGGCTAATACCATTGGTAGGTACTCAAAAAGAAGAAAATTCATATATCTAATATGCAAAATACCTATATCAATACATGTTTTAAAACTAAATTTGATATTTAGATCTGAATTATATATAATAAAATAAATAATCAATACATATTAATTGTAAAAAAATTAAACCAGTAAATAAACAAATTATTAAAACTTACCTCTTATCACTTCTGATTACTAGACAGAAAGTGCTTTCAAATGTAAATAAAATATGAATCATTATAAAATAAATAAGATTTTTCAAAGTTTTTCATTTATGTGTAAGATACCAGTTCAAAAATTGAAGTTATAAACCTATTGGATAGATTTTAATTTCAATTGATTCCACAAAGTATGGGGTTGACATTTTTGGAATATAATTAATAGTCATAATTTAATGATACAATTAGTTTTATTAAGATATACCCATAACATTAACAATTGTTGTTTAGTACCTACTTACAAGAGTTTTTATAGCTAATTGTTGCTAGTCACAGGTCCATATAAATATTATTTTTATAGGTACTAGATAAGTGTGTTAACATCATAGGTTATTCCAAACAAGGCAATATTTTTCCTTCACTAAAATAAACTAAAAAGTTTGTTGTGTTTTATTTTGTACTCCATTTTTCATTAAATCATGGATCTGGGTGGTAATTTACATAGGTATGTGCAATATACTCTCTAAAAAATAAATGAGATTTATTTATTTAGGCAGTAAATAATTAGCAAGGTACTTACTTGAAGTCATATTAAAGACAGACCAGAAATATATTCTATTTACATCTACTTCAACACCTTCAAATAATACATCCATCAGAAAGTAAATAAAATCTCTCTTAGACATGCTTTCCTAATCAGAAAACTCTAATACAACTAACCTCGTTTAATTTTGCATTGTTGGCAAGATACCCTTCGTTATTTTTATATATTATGTATGAAGCAATACATTTCAATCTCAATATCAATTTAAAAAAAAGATATAGGTATTTAAATATTTTCCACTTTACTCCAATTTTTCTTTAGACCATGTTGATGTGTGTATATTCAGAAACCGTAATATGTTTTTATTATAATTAATATACCTATTTATTCTAATAAATACCTTAATTTCATTAAATAATTATTTGATAGGTATGCCGAAATCTTATTTTATTTTGTTTTTTTTATATATCGATATTTTAAATCCTAAAAACATTAATTTGTTACGCCTATGACAACAATATCACAACAAACTTTCAAAATATATATCCAGATAGGATATTTATTAATAAAAAATAGGTATACAGTAATTTTTCATCTGTTTATGGTCTCAAGGTCAAATGTTTTTGTATGTCGTGAAAATATTCAGATTTACGAAGCAAAATTCATATTTCCATCTCTCTCTTAAATAAAGAAAGTCAACAAGCTCTAAAAATATTCAAATGTATAATAAAAATACTAATTTGAAACCACTATCGCCATCTACTCTACATTCATGTAATTTAAAAATAACCAGATTTTTCTCTAAATTCAGGCAGTCTTACCAAATTAGAAACGCCCCTCTTAATATACCGTGAAATTTTTTCCATTTGTGTTTTGTGAAGTAAATAGAATAAGAAAGTAGTGACGTAAGTGATGGTATGTTTTTCGAACTTCCAAATCAAATGATTTCAAGCAACTTTGGTTGATGATGTGTTTTATCTGTTGTAATGACTATTTTATTGTATTTTTTCATTTTTGGGAGTTAATTACTGTTTTTTATTGGTAAGTGTTCATTCATTTGTTTTACCTATCACTAAAGTAGATAAATAAACAATTTCCGTAAAAACATTATAATATAAACTTCAGAGTTGTGCATTTTCATCAATTTTAAGAATACATACCACAAAAATGGTACTTTAAAAATTAAGATTTAAAAGATTTCGCTTATATGATACTTGCGCCGCTTGGAATTATTTCGTTGACATTTCATAGTTCGACAGTATAGAACGCAAATTTGACGCTACACTTTCCCTGTCGAATACATTTTTTTGTTCTGTGTTACATAGAACAGTCCACTGACATAGGGCATAATAATAGATTGGTTTAGTATTAAAAGTCATGAATACCATAACCTAATAGAAATATGTGTATTTTAAATTTGTGTTTTTCTTTGAGAAATATTTGTCATGGAATAAAAAGGATTTCACATAATCGTCATGTTAATAAAGTGTGTAATACTTCGAGCAGAAGGTCTTTTAAAACGATACATAGAGAATTTGCTGCAGTTCAGACTCTATTACAACGTTCAGGTTTAAAAGACATTTCTCAAATAACTTATTATATAAATAATAATCGACAATTTCATACAACCAATAAGTTTGAGCAAGCACCAAATGAAGGAACTCCAAGAGGTACAGGAAGGCCACCTGATAAAGATGATGATAAAGATAAAATTCCCTCTTTATTAGCTAAAGCTTTCTTATGGATGTTAACAGCTTACATGTTCATTGCAGTGATGTCCTTAATGTTTCCAGGATCTAACCAACCAGAGGTAAGAAGATATAGTACAAACTAATTTAATGTTGGTAAGTACCTCTAATATTTTGTAGATAGTTCGGTATGTGTCATGGAATGAATTTTTATACCAAATGCTTGCCAAAGGAGAAGTTGAAAGGATTATAGTCAGGCCAGATATTGAAATAGTTACAATAATACTGCAAGAGGGTGCAGTTATTAAAGGAAAGAGAGTGGACAGCAGGTCATTCCACATGAATGTTGTAGATGTAAATAAATTTGAGGATAAGTTAAGAGAAGCAGAGAGGCGGTTAGGAATAACAGATGGAGTTCCTATTATTTATGAACGAAATACAGATACAGCAGGAAAACTACTTATATCTCTACTTGTAGTAGGTCTACTGATATCCCTATTAGCAAGAAGCAAAAGTATCCGTCCTCCTATTAGTATTGATTCAATTACTCAGTTAGGTCGTGCAAAATTCACCTTAATAGATCCTTTAAAGGGTCCAGGAAAAGGTGTACATTTTTCTGATGTTGCTGGATTAAGGGAAGCCAAGCTAGAAATTATGGAATTTGTGGATTATTTAAAAAGACCTGAACATTACAAGAGTTTAGGAGCCAAAGTTCCAAAAGGTGCACTCTTACTTGGACCACCAGGATGTGGTAAAACAATGCTGGCAAAAGCTGTTGCTACAGAAGCCAATGTGCCATTTCTGTCAATGAATGGGTCTGAATTTATTGAAATGATAGGAGGTAAATACCATTTGAAACTGTAAGTAATCTACAAATTATCACTTTTGGTTTTGTAAATAAACTTTAATTAATAATTTATGAACAAGGTAAGTTAATTTATTTGTAAAGTATTTAATTTATAAAGTATCTATTATACTTTATTATTACTTTATGATTTACTAAACTGACAAATTTGGAATTGTTGGGGATATTGATACATAAAGAGTTGAAGTTGTATTAAGTTTTGGAGGTTAGTTAAGAAGTTACAATTAATGGTGGATTTATGCAGAAGTTTTAAGTCTTAGTCGTAAATCATAAGTTTTATGTAATAAGTCATAAGTCTTAAAATAAATACATTGCATTTATGCAGAAATGTCACATCATAAGAAGACTCCCATTCATTGGCTAGTTTCGCGCAATCGCATTAATTTTTTGGATATAAAATATTCAAGATATTGTATATAAAATATTAATTCATTACTTCACCTGATGCATTCATCACTTCACTAATTGTTTTCCAAGCATTGTTTTTTGTTCATTATTTCGGAAGTCGGCATGCTTTATGTCGTAAAGTATTGAGAACTGCATCCTCAGTTCTATTAACTGGCCATCATCTATTTCCACTTTGGTACCTATTTTATATTGAAACTGAAATAAATGAAAAAACTTCCCAAAATGGCACAAAACAAGATACGACTAGATGTTGTTTTGAATTTCTTTTGAAATACAATTGTTAACAGACATGCGCAGATTGAATTTATCATAAGTTTTAGTCATAAGAGATGAATGTTGGCCAACTTTTAAGACTTAAGACTAAAACTTAAGACTTACAACCAAGTGTATAAACATTTTAATTGAAAATCAATTATTGAACTTTCTTATGACTTATTACATAAAACTTATGATTTACGACTAAGACTTAAAACTTCTGCATAAATCCACCATTAGACTAGGCTACTTTTTCCAGAAAAAAATTAATATTCCAATTATTTCATTTAAGATTTAAAAAAATATAGGATAGGTAATAATGATAAAAAAGAAATTATTAATTTTTAATTTCCTTGTTATTTAATTAATTCACGAATGTTAAACTGACCTGTATTAACAGTTTGGTCAGTATTTGCATCACTCTACTGCTGGGTTTGTAGATCTAACGAAACCAATGATATACTAATAACAAGTTACCAGATGCGTCTTTTACAATCCATCCTATACTGAGCATTAACTCCAACATTAGAAAGAGTAAGAAAAATAGACACATTTTGGTAATGTGACATAGGGCAACAATTCGAATTGTTATAAGGAATAATATAGGGAAATTGAAAAAAAATAGTAATTTGTTCAAATTACAAAAGAAAAATTAAAATGAAATATTAAAATATTGGATTAATATTAGAACTAGATTACTGTTTATTGTAATGTGATTAATAGCTTGAAATTGTAATCCAAAGTTGTTATAAACTAGTTAGAATTAAACTTTTGATCTAAAAATTTTGATCTTAAAAATTAAAATTTGAAAAACTGTAAAATAATAATATATATATATATATATATATATAAAAAAATGGAGATATTGGGTTAAGCCCGCTAATGCAGCCGCAAAAATACTACCACCATATATATATATATATATATATATATATATATACTTTTGTAAATATATGTAATTTTAAAGTTTTTAAAACATTTGTGAGGAATTTATTGAACTGTAGCATAATTAGTAGTCTTCTTAAGGAATAGCAATGACAAATTAACTGAGTAAATTTAGATTAATTAAAAATAATTAGGTTAAATAATAATAAAGAAAAAATCGATGCAAACTTCCGAGGGTAGCAATTTACCATGGACCCCAATATAAATCTACTTGCTGCTGGTCTTTAAAATTAAATGAATAAACATTATGTTTATTTACAAATTTATTTTTATGGTAATAAATGTATCAACTGCAACAGAATATTAGGAAGTGTTGATCTAAATAATCGTTTAGTTTTGTTAAAATCCCAGCAACACTACTTTGTTTTTTAGTTACAGGGAAAATAAGGTGTACATTTACATTTCCAGTAAAATTTTTAGAGCTTCAAAAACACATTTTCAGCTAGACTACATTATGTACGTTATGTGATAATTTTTCTGGTTCCAAAGTTTTCATTCCAAAATTAATAACAAAACCTTAGGTAAAATGTATCAAACAGTATAGCACTTTTCCCCAGCAGAAAATCTTTCCATACATGGCTATGAGATAGATTTTTAGTGAAATGCAATTTGTTGGTAAACTAAAATACAGATAATGGTAATCTTCCAGAACGTGTACTCTGTAACAGAATAGAAAGGAAATTTCTTTCTATGTTAGGAACACAAAACAGTCTAACAGTCTAACATCCCAGACTTTAGATTGTTTTGTGGGTTAGACTGTTTTGTGTTCCTAACATAGAAAGAAATTTCCTTTCTATTCTGTTACAGAGTACACGTACAGTTTAACTATCCGCTTGAAAAAGCCTATGCGCATGTACGAAATTATTCGAAATTGACAGCGGAACAGGCGCGCAGGGTCATCAGTTCAAATAATTTTTCCGAAAACCGATTAGTTTAGTTTTGATTTAGTAAATTTGACTATAAAAAAGACGCACTTTAATAAGGAGTTTTACTGCTAAAATTCGCAAGTAATAAATTAGATGCTAAGAACAGCAATTAAAAATGTAAATAACAACGTAGGTACTCCCCTTTTGTTATATGGATTTAAATATTTAGTAATTTTTTAAATTCTTGCATATTTTATTATTTAATTTTTTCTAAACAGTATAGGTACATCATACAATCAATGAAAGAAAGATTTGACGATAACTTACCTTTTATACGCTAAAAATAAAACCGCGAAAAACACTCGTCATTTATTTACAATACTTAAACTAATAAAATAAAAAATAACTAACAATATTAGGTTAAATGCATTATTTCATAGATCTAGTTAACTCGATTACATAACGTAATTCTGTGAAATGTCTATAATTTTCGTCTTTCTAACGTCTCTTCACTCAGTTTAACTTTTCATACAAATGTGGCAACGTAGCTTGAGATTAAAAGTTTACTCTTATCGACTAATAAAATTATTGTTGAAAATTCAAATTTCTTACATGCGCATAGGCTTTTTCAAGCGGATGGTTAAACTGAAAGATTACCCAAATAACTATGGACAGAGAGACTGAGAGATTAAATTGTAAATGGTATTTTATTACCCTTATTTTTGTTTTTGTCTAACTTATTATTAAAAGTCTTCAAAAATTTTTCATAAATTAACTAATTAACTTACACTATATATTTAAACCGTACAATTACAAAAATATCTAAAATCTGGATAAAATACATGCGTTTCCAATGCTATTTTGCCCTTCATCAGCTGTTTCGACTCGTTGTATCTCACTCTTGTGTTGGCTCTCTCTCTTTCTCTCTCTCTCTCTAAGTTCTATCTATTCCTTAACGATAAGAATGTGTCTAAATGTCTCAAAAACCACACAAAAATAAGAAAATACTGAAAACAAAAATATTCAATGTAAACCATATATGGCCAAAGTTTGTTTGGATTGAATGCCATGACCTATCTTAAGCAATGTCGACGTGGCGTCACAATTGTGTGGCGTATTTATGATTGAATTAAACTAACAATAAGGAATTAGAGACAATGAGGTCGATTCAGTTTAAACATTGTTATAGTAGCCATATTGTTAAATAAAACACCTCCAAAATTCTTGGCCCCCCTGGATATTTAAAAATCTAATATAACTAAAGTTTCAAAATCTAGTAGATTTAATTCGGTGCTTCACTATTAACATTTTGTAGACCTACATTTTTTAATAAGTTTTGTTAAAAAAATAAAACTAAAAAATATCCAAAAACATAGAAACATTTACTTCAATTTTTAAATAAAAAAATAAAGCTTTTAACATAAAAGGTCTTTAATAATCAGTATGATCATATAAGTTGACCAACACGTCTTGGCATGCCTCGAATAAGGTTATCAATATAATCTTGATCCATGTCGGCCCATTCCTCTTGAGCGGCTATAATTAATTCCTGAAGGGTTACAGGAGGGTTTTCTCTATCTTGAATTGCCCTATCAATATGAGCCCAAACATGTTCGATCGGATTCAAATCTGGAGAGTTCGCAGGCCAGTCCAATCGTTCAATATTTCCTTGTCGAAGCATGTTTCGTACTTTCTCGGTACGGTGAGGCCTGGCATTATCATCTTGAAAAATAAAATTCTCACCAAATTCGGTGCGCAAGGGTTGTATAATTGGTTCGATAATGTTTTCGGCGTATATGGCACCTGTCATGGTCCGCTCGATAAGAACAAGTGGAGTACGGCGCCCGTACATTATACCCCCCCAAAACATGACTGTCCCCCCTTGGTAGGGAACAATTTCTCTGGCAAAAATTAATCTTTCCAGTCTACCTGGACCCTTCCATACCATTTCTCGGCTGCGGTCACTTTCCAGTCCAAATCTTGTCTCATCGGAGAAAAGGACATTTCTCCATTCTTGCAAAAGCCAATAATTTATATGATTCTGGCCCCATTGCAGTCGTGCAGTCGGGGTAAAAGCCCGGACACTCTCAAGGGTCTTCTGGCTTCTTGTCAGAATGTAATCGCCTTCGTATTGTGCTTGTCGAAATTCGTCTACGGTACGTAAGTAAAAAGTGACTTCGGACAGCTGGTACCGTTATTCTCCTATTCCTCCGAACATAACCAGTAACATATCAATCTTCTCTTTGTGTAGTTACTCTAGGACGGCCGGTTCCTCGTCTTCTGCCAACGCCATCAGTTTCTTGAAATAAAGTTATTATGCGCCGCACTGACGTCCTGTGGATATTAAGACGGTCCGAAATTCGGTGGGCTGACAAACCTTCTTGGTGTAAAGCCACTATTCTTGCTTGTTAAACTCACTAATCGGATTTCCTGGCATTTTGTATAAAATTCACTGAAACGTTCTCTTTCGACCAAAATTTAAAACTGTGTTCTTATAAAGATAACCGTTTACTTTTTGCTATCAATTTTTTTTTACATTTTGATAAGGCAATACAGATTTTATTAGCATTTTTTTTCGTTCTATAGTTAACGTTTTAAGAATATACCAGGGGGGGGGCAAGAATTTTGGAGGAGTGTGTATTTTAAACAATAAAAATAGGGTTTAAATTCGTATTCTGTTTAAACCATGACAGCAATATTTGCTATTATTTTGATTCATAATAATATTTCTAATTTTAAAGCTGACAACACTGGAATTATTATTGTTTCCTGTCATTTTGGGATCAAAAAGAAGAATTTGAGGTTAGTTTTTGCAGGATAACCTAACAAAATGAGTATTAGCATTCAAATAAAAAATAAGAAATCTACTAAAAAGCAAATGTAGTTATAAGTAAACTGTTTAGGAAAAATATTAGTTTTAACATAGGCAAAATTCACCCACAAACTCGTACAGGGGCGCTATTCTTGACCGTTCGCAATTTTCAAGGTCCTTCGCAGAGAGTTTTGCTATTCTTGACCGTTCTTACAATTTGCTATCATTTTCAATTTACTACGCGTGGTCTTTGATGTTCGTAAATCAGTTGCGAACGAATTTTGAAATGATACTCCATTAGATTTACCTATTATTTGGCTGTTGGTATTTTCTGTTGTTGTTTGTCTTTGTTGTTAGTTTGGAATGGAATGGATGAGATTCATGCAGGCAAATATTAAAACCGAGATTAAAAATAAGATTATTTTGAAAGTAAAACAAAGAGAACATAAAATAATGTAATGCAGATGTTTATGCAGAAACTGAGAAATGGTATATTTATTAGTTTTAGTTTAAATATTAGTTTCTGGCATAAATATCTACATTATATTACCTACATGGTTTTATGTTCTTTTAGTTTTATTGTTAAATTAATCTTAGTTTTAATTTTTGCTTGCATGAATCCACCTTTACAGTATTTAGCAAATTAAGAAGACTTGGAAACAGCAGAGCAACCAATACATCGACATAATCGGTTTAATAATATCGTTCCTTTTAATAATTTAAGTGATCATAAGTTTTTGCAAACCTTTAGAATGACTAAAGAGCTTCTTAACTTGGGTTAAAAACAAATAAACTATAAATATATTGAAAAATTATTAAATTGACACAATTTGCACAACGGGCACATAATAGAAATAAGTTGAATTTTTACCACAGAACAAGAGAGGGATTCTGTTTCACGATTATGCATTATCGAATTGAACGATAACAAACTCGATATCGTGAGTAGAATTGATTCTGTTCCACGATCGAATTACCTTTCGGTAATCGTCGGAAATTCTACAGTGCACTTGCGCAGTGCCGTAGTTGTCAAAACTAAAAGCGGGAATCTTGAAGCTTCAAGAATATATTCCATTTGTTTACTATCTGAATCATCAAAATGTTACCAATTTTCCATGAAGGTGTTTTGGCAGAAATTAATCGAGAAATAAATCTGAGAGTAATTCGTAGAAGACAAGAATTACGTGCAACTAGTGATCCTTTTAGTCTAACAGAAAACAGGTTTATTGAGCTTTTTCGCCTCAATAAACGTTTAGTGAGAAGGCTAATTGAAGATCTGAGACCATTTATGATTGAACCAATCAATAGGAAAGGTGGTACTAGAGAAAACAAAATTATTATGTGCATCAAGATTTTTGCTACCTACAAGATCTTATCAAAGATGTCTTGGCGAAGAATATAACTGTGGATTGAGCCAAACAATGGTACACAGAACTATTTATATGGTCACTGACGCTATTTCTAATATCGCAGAGAATTACATCTATTTACCATCCACCATGCAAGAACGAAATATTAATGTTCAAGTTATCAAGACCAAAAAAACATAAGAATTAACAAAATGTTTGAGGTTAGAAAGTTCAGTTAAAAACAGACAGAAACTGACCGAAAAGAGATAAAGTGACAATTCGACTGCTTATGGGTAATAGAATTTTCTGATCGAGTTGTCACGATGTAACCGTGAAATAGAATTTGTTTTTTCGGCCAATTCGATTATTAGTAATCGAATCGTAAAATAGAATCCCGACCCAGAAATAGTTTTTACCATAGAACAATCAGAACATATAGGTATTTAAGTTAGATTTTTACCATAAAATGTGCTGTTGCCAAATGTATTTTATCTTACGAGTGATTTACCTTTTTTCACATTGCGAACCGTGCTCAAGAATAGCATTTTCATGAATTATTCGCAAGTCAACCGTTCGCAGAAATGCGTGTGAACGTAGTTACGAAGGATCTCAAAAATAGCCACCCAGGGATAGAACAAGTCATTTTGTTACAAGTTATTTCTTTTACATATGCGCTAAAATACAAAACACAAAAGCAGGATTATACACCCAGAGGTGAAATGAAGTGGATAGTGCCCTTAAAGAAGTGGCTAGTACAATTTCCCTCATTATATCATTATTTTAAAAAGAGAAAAATCATTTTATTTATAATTATCACTGATCTTTATTTAATGGTTTGTTTAGTTTTTGTTGTTCTGACTGTGATTTTTAACTATTTCTTCCCAAATATCTAGTTCATAATCAGCTGTCATTAAGTTAAAAATCAATATTTTAATAAAAATTGGAAGTTTAGTTTTAAAAAGTTTTATTGTTAATAACGCCATTGGCACAATATTGTGACCTTGTTATGGTAATAACCAGTATAAAAAGTACCTTGCTAAGATAGCCAGCTTTTTAATAATCATGTTATTGCAAACAGAATCGACCTGAAAGCAATTCTAAAAATTTATCACGCAAACGTAACATAACGGAGATACGTAACTAGTCAAAAAGAAGTATAAAGCAAAAGCGTTTGTAACGTAACGTAACCATTAACCTAAAAAAATAGCCCCGATATCTCCCTTAACAAAATAATGTCGTCATTGCCATTGTAAAATAATCTTTTTTTCTCAGAGTAATAAGTAAACATAGAGTAGGCATATTCCCTACTACTTGTCGTCGAGACAGATTTGTTTACCAGCAGAGCATTGCCAGATGTTGTGTTTTGCAAGTACAAAATAGGAAACAAAAACGTAATAATATAATTTACAACCATTTTATTTTACTTTTAAGGGGAGACTTTTAGTCAGAGAAACTATTCTTTAATACATTTTAATATTCACTTTCTTACCTTTCTTTAATACTGATAAAAAAGCTCTAGACCAATTGTATCAAATACCCACAACGAAAATTTGGCATCAGTGCCTTTGTTTATAATTGTCTAGAGGTGATTAGCGCTTTGTTCGATTTTTCCTGAATTTTTGTGTATTTAAGTGAACTTTATAAAGTGTTTTTATTTATTTTCAATATTGAAAATGGTGTAACCCCGAAAAGCGTGTATAATTTGTGGTACTTCGCAAAATGATAATCTAACCTATCACCGGTAAGTTATTCACTACATTGGCGTACAATTAGCAATTTTAATTAAAATTTATTAAAATTAAGAAAATCAAATTAATAATGAAATGCATATATCCTTTTAGATTTCCTTCCGATAAAAATATGTTAGAAGTATGGTGCCATTCCATAAGTGTAGATCTAAATTCCTTACCAAAATATGCGTATTAAATTATTTAACTAACATTTATATAGGTATTACGGTGAACTCTAACCAATTACACGCCACTGTACGGCTGTGTTTACCTACACCACAGAGTATATAATACAAACCAGAGTATCGACTCGCTGTCGGCACCTTTGATGTTTATAAGACAAGAGCGGCCATTTTTTGAGAGTATAAACCACAAAACAGAAAATTGGTTAGTCTGTTTTGTGGTAACCAATATTATGTTTTGTGGTATAAACTCAGGGTAGTACTAAAAAAATTTTCCTCGTTAGTAAGGAAGGATATAAATAAAACACATCAACAGCTTTAACACTTATTTATTTCTCCAAATTAACAATTTATCTTTATTTTCATTACTTTTAAAATTTCTGTTGATACATTTAATGGTAGTGTAGTCTTAACCCAAAATATAATTTTTTACATAAAGTAATAGAAAATTTGTACAAGGATGTATAAAACTTTTTTTTATTAAATATCCACTTACAGAACACTGAGAAGTAGTATTTATTTTAATGTAAGTAACATTTATTCCGCATCTCCTTCGCAGTTTTTTGTACTTGAATTAAATAGTTTAATTCACTATTCCATACAATACAAACGCTACCACTGATTTATTCACATACAACCAACTGCCTACCTTAACCAAAACTAATGGCGACGGCTATGGATACTCCCAAAGTGTCATGGCGATACCTGCAAATGGATGCTTACCCCCTCCATATAGAGTCGATACTCTGGTATACTCTGTGCCTATACCTATAGATTTTCCATCTCTCTCAATTATGGGTTCATTGCTACAAACTGTATGTTATTGTGTTGTTGTGGCACCTCTATGTTTACTTATTACTCTGACCTTTTTCTTTTTAAATCCCTTATCGCTTATCACAGAATTGCTTATGATTTATGATAACAGAAAATTGTTATGATTTTTAAGCATAAAACATCATTTTTGTCGCTTAATCGCTGAAAAACACGATCACGGAACACAGTAATGCGATACGTTCGTGTGACGCATTGATACGTTTCACCCACATAGACATCTTATATTCAAAAGTTTAAATTCTTACTTGTTAATTTAATTCTTAGTTTAGTTGAATCTATAAACCCAGCATACGTCAGTATAAATTGACCTTTCTTTTTTCTTTTTATTAATCCTTTAGATGAATTTTTTATGTCTAATTTGTTCTAAGAAGACCCTAAAAGAATTTTCAGCATTGTTTTGCTTTTATAATTGTTTGTAGACTTGTGGATCTCGCATTATTATACTTTATTTCTATACTTAAACGTTCTAACTTATATAAACACAAACACTCTTCTAGCCATTTCTTGTTTATTCTATGGGGGTGGTGCAAAGGGACTATTGACTTCAAATAAACAATTCTAAAAATTTAGTGTGTTACGAATACTTTAAGTGAGTTTATTATATTTGATCAGGTCTTGGAGCGGCTAGAGTTAGGGATTTATTTAAAGAAGCTCGCAAAAGAGCTCCCTGCATCATCTACATCGACGAAATCGACGCCGTCGGCCGTAAACGTAGCGGTCGGTTAGGCGCAGAAGGAATTAGCGGCGAAAGCGAACAAACCCTCAATCAACTATTGGTCGAAATGGATGGCATGGCGACTAAGGAAAGCGTTATCATGTTAGCCAGTACCAACCGACCGGATATATTAGACAAAGCCTTATTACGCCCCGGACGATTCGATAGACATATCTTGATAGATTATCCGGATTTAATCGAAAGGAAACAGATATTCGAACAACATCTTAAGGGAATTTCTTTGGAGCAATCGCCCGATACGTATTCTAAAAGATTGGCCTACCTTACGCCGGGATTGAGCGGTGCGGACATCGCTAACGTATGTAACGAAGCAGCTTTGCACGCGGCTCGCGTAAAGAAAAAGAAGGTGCACAAAGAGGACTTGGAGTACGCCATAGAGAGGTCGGTAGGTGGTACAGAGAAACGTAACCATGCTATGTCTCCGCATGAGAAGCGAGTCGTTGCTTACCATGAATCCGGGCATGCCTTAGTAGGTAAGTTGTCTTATTTGAAATTATTTTAATCTACATTTTGTAAATATCCCTCCAAAACCTAGTCTACACCCTTTTATGTTCTAACCTTTCCACTCCTGTTTTTTTGGTCCCACTTACTGGTTTGAAATGTTTTCTTGTCATTTCTTTAAAATTTTAAACTGTATTTTTGTTTGGGCAGCTCCTTTGACACTACATCCTTTCAAGTTGTCTAGACTTTCCTAAAGCAGTTTCTTTTTGTTCAAATCTTCTTGAATGTGATTTGATTCCTATTTTCTTCCTATAAAGGTATGTTTTAAACATAACTACTAACTAGTTTGCGATAGTTTTTTGCAATTACTATCAACATTTATACCTGTGAGTGTCTCACAGCCTTATTTGATGTTCTAACTCTCCTTACGGAGTATCTTCTTGTTAAATTCTCTTGAAAGTTGTTTGATGCTTAAGGCTCGTTCTCAAGTTTAATGAATCAACTACATAGTGAGAACTACATAGTGAGAACCTTTCGTTAAATATAGAGTTGATAAAGTTTTTATTTGATCAAGAAATGTTTGATCCGGTCAAGCTTTTGTTGTTCAAGTCAACAAATCGCAGTGAACTACGCAGTCAACTTCAGTTGTTATAAAATTTGGAAGATACCAGGATGCAAATGCATTTGCTTGATCTGTTATTTTGATTGACATTTTTATTTGATATGGTATTTTAGGTACCTACTCATTATATGGAAGCAAGCTAAATATTTTAAAGTAACTTGCATCCCTAATCTTTGTGAGATTGCTGGTCGCATCACTCATCTTGTTTTTGTCTTCAGACATTTTTAAACGATTTCTATAACCTTGTTTATCCTCTAATACAGTTCTATTAACAACGTGTAAAAAAGCAATACTATTTGTGCATTCACGCACAACCGCATTTGACGCCATTTTTATATTGAACCGTTGATTCAATTTTAATTTAAATGTGTGAATAAATAGTATATTACATAACGAGTGTGGAAAGTGAAGTATTACGCACAAGTGAAGTTTAGCACGAGCCGCGTAGTGGCGAGTGCGGAAACGTAACGAGTGCAAGAAACACACTTTCCAACGCGTTGTGTACACGATTTTTCCTACGACCCCAATATTTCTTATAATATATTTTAAATTTATTCATAAAATTTATTTTAATTGTTAGTCATGTTAAAAATTAGGATTTAAACGAGTTTATATATTGCATGGAAATATAATTAATTAAAATCAAATAACCACCTTTCTCAGGAATTCACATCAAAATTCTTTATTAGCTAAATGACATTTTAATTTTTTTGTGGGCTCTATAAAAATTAAAAGTAAAATGGTCAGTTGGTGAAATTAATTGAAAAGTAATGTAATAATAATAGACACAAAGATAATTGTAAACAGAAACACAAACATAACTTCAAAAATCCACATTCGACACATGCACGGAACATAAACACAATATAAAAAAGAAGAATAAACTGTTCTTCTTTCTAAAAGTGTTTTTATAAAAATAATAATACTAAATAAAAATATGTTTATTTTTTTTAAATTTAAAAACCTATAAGAAACTTTATTCTTTATTCTTACTTTATACAGAAAAATTTGTATTGGCAATTACCATACAATATTTGACACAAGGAAGATTTAAAAAAAATTAAATGGTCCTTGCTTTGACATTCATGTGTTTTTACTATTGATAAATTTGACGTAAATGTCACAGATCATAGAACTATATTTTTTTACTTTTCAATACGTGTATTGATATTTACTTTTCAATACGTGTATTGATATTAGCTACTTTCTCAAGTACAAATAAGTGTGCAATCTAGCACTTTCATATGTGGTCGTAGGAAAACTAAATTAAACTTGTATTCAACTTTGATTGATCAACTAAACTTGAATCGTGATGGTTTGTAGTTTTCTTGTAATTTCTTTGAGATGGTTTCATGACACTTAGAACCTTGGGGCAGTTCTTTCGAATTCCTACAGCCCTCCTAAGGGGGCTCAAATTTCTATAAAT
The DNA here is from genome assembly GCA_035357415.1 of Ophraella communa. NCBI lineage: Eukaryota > Metazoa > Arthropoda > Insecta > Coleoptera > Chrysomelidae > Ophraella > Ophraella communa. The sequence goes on from CM068995.1 coordinate 20,489,668, forward strand.
AGTTTATTTGATGCTTATTTTCTTACTATAAAAGTGTATTTTTGATCTTCGTTAATGGTTTAAGGTACCTATTCTCTTGTCGTTTAAATAGTATGCTTTTTTGGGCAGCTTCTTTGATGTTCTATATACTTTTATATTGTCCTAACTCTACTTAAGGAGTTTGCAAATAATTGAGCAGCTCTTTTGAATGATTACAGGTCTTTTATGTTCCCCAACTTTTATTCCTGTTCAAATCATTTTGAAAGTGATTTGATGCTTATTTTCTTCCTATATAGGTGTCGTCCCAACTCTCCCTAAACTGATATGTTCTTGAAAGTAATTTTATGCTTTAATTTATGTAAACACTAGACTAATTTAATGTATAGGCTTTAATAGTTAATTTCTTTCACTAGTCTCTATCTTCGATGCCCTCGCATACATAAATCTGTCCAGCTATGTATTAATTTTACCGGTTGACAGGGATGTAATATTACAATTTTGTTTCTGTTCGGTTTTTGACAATAAAATAGCATCAACTTTGATTAATGAAATATTAGTTTATTAGCACAAATACAATGATGTCTAAAACAAAAGAAGGTTCAGGATGTTTAATTTATTTCAGACCCTCGAATTTTACATAAATATAATGCTATCTTCTTAGCCTTAAAAGAGTTTAACCAAAGAAAAATCACTGGTTGTAACATATCATTATGGATAGCAAACAAGCGCTACTAGCCCTGAACAGACCATGTATCACATCAGGTCTAGTATTAAAATGTCATATGGCCCTGACCAAATTTCTGCACTTACGCCCGGTTTCATAATCAACTTTAAATATAAAGTAATTTTAAAGTGAGAAATTGTGTTTCATAATACAACTTTAAAGTTAAATGATACTTTAAAGTGACTTTAAGCTAAAGTCGGGTATATCATCACTTTACCGCTTTAAAGTGGGCTCATAACCTCACACTTTAACAAATTAAACGTCAAACGTGTGTTGCTTGCTATTCACAAATTGCAATCTTTTGCGTGTGTTTATGTGAAAAAGCCAAAAGCAGTAATATTGGCGTCGAGGATCAGTTCTTCAAGTTCTTCTGAAGATGAAGTTGTGGAACGAAGGCCTAAGGTTTATCGAGCACGCATTGATCATTTAAATAAATGGAACGATACAGAATTCTTTGATAGATTTCGTTTAACGAAAGCTACAACAGTAAATGTACTGGCAGAAATTGAGCATTTAATTAGGTTACCAACAAATCGGTTAGTGTGCACTCAATTTCTTGTACAAATTAATAGTTTTTACCGTTTGCGTATCCAACGCAATAGCTTCGTTACGACTATTGTACGCTACATCAAAATGTGTGAAACCTTAGTTGAAATGACCCATACTGCTGAGCAGTTTTATGCAATTGCTCGTTTCCCCCGAGTTATTGGTACAATTGACTGTACACATACAAACACATTGGTCGCGTTCATCGGCACACTCGCTACCTGATCGATCAGGTAGCGATCCCGAGTTGCGTGCATAAACGGTTCATTTTGCTGATCGCTCACTGATCGGCGGCCATTTAAAAGATCACATTTATTTTACGATCCGCTACTGATCATGGAGCGCTACTTTCGGAGCGATCTTTGACTTGTGCCGATGAACGCGACCAATAATGACAAATATGACAGAATTATTAAAGTGAAGTAAACAACATGGGCTATTCATGGATGCCAACATAAATTTTTAGTAGAAAAATTTACTTTAACTAAAGTTCTGTAGGCTGGCGTTTATGAAACACGTCAACTTTAAAGCCGCTTTAAAGTGCACTTTAAGTTAAAGTGGACTTTAGTTAAAGTTACTTTAAAGTCGGTATTATGAAACTGGGCCTTACAATGTGGTTACTTTAGGTGGAATCAAAGTAAACTTAAAAGCAACTGCAAAGCTTACTCGTTAGCAAAGAAAGCTGTCTCTTAAATACCTTTGGGACCTGGCACTCTTATTAGCTTACCAGTATCAGTGGTGGTTGACAAATTCAAGGGTAGATGGGACGATCAAAAAGATTTCACTCTATCCAAGAAACTTCTGATGTATCTGGATAGTAAAACAGTAAAATAATACGTAGCCATGACCAGAGGGGATCTGCGTACAGTGTGATGTGAACAAGGTGACAGTTAAACACGTTATTTGTAAATGTCCGGCACTCTCTCTAATAAAATTTTCTGCCGTGACGAGCTAGTAGGTAGGTTCAATCTCAGAAGGACGAATAGTGGGCCAAATATGGCCTAACTGCTGTGAAGCGACTTGCCCTTCGAAATTACAGGTACAGGATAGGATTTGTTTACATATTTTATTGCTTTTTGACAAGTACCTTTTTGTTAAGTATTGACAAAGAGAAAAGTACAATGAGTTGGGTGAATTATTAAATTCAGAATTACTTCAACACAAATGTTAGTTGTTAATTGTCTAAATAAATGTTTAAGGTTGGCTGTTGGAACACACTGACGCTCTCCTTAAAATAACCATCGTGCCTCGAACGAGTTTGGCGTTGGGATTTGCTCAATATATTCCCAGAGATCAAAAATTGTACACCAAAGAAGAGTTATTCGATAGGATGTGCATGACGTTGGGAGGTAGAGCTGCGGAAGCATTGATTTTTAATAAAGTCACCACCGGTGCCCAAAATGACCTTGAAAAAGTAACGAAAATGGCTTACGCTCAAGTTAAAGAATTCGGTATGAACAAGACCGTCGGTCTGGTTAGTTTTCCGGAACAAGAAACGAAAGAACTCGGAAGAAGACCTTACAGTAAAACCCTGACGAATCTAATAGATGCCGAAGTTAGAACTTTAGTAGCTCAAGCCTATCAATACACCGAGCAGGTTTTAAGAAATAACAAGGAAAAATTGGAAAAGTTAGCGGAAACTTTAATCCTAAAAGAAACTTTGAACTACGATGACGTCGAAAAGTTACTGGGACCACCGCCCTTTGGTGAAAAAAAGTTGATTGAACCTGCGGAATTTGAGGAGAGTCTTAGGAAAGATGCTGGCGATTATAAGGATCCTAAAAACGATAATAATACTGTAACGAGTGCTAAATCTTAGCTAGTTAATGTAAATAAAAATTAGAGCAGTTGGTTGATATTTTTAGTCTCTTATTTATCCCTTTCTTATCCTAGTTATATGGGTTGTGGTTTGATTTGCTTAAGAGCACTTTTGCTCTTTCTACAAAATGGTGTCCTCTACCTGTAGAGAGACAAATTTTTGTTGCTGTAGCTGAACAGGACCATAACCAGTGAACCAATTTTAACTGGTGCAGAGTGGTTTTCTAGAACCAAAAACATTAAAAGACAAAAATTTCAAAACTACGCATGCGGGAAACATAACTGTAAATGGATACGAGGATTGCCTTTAATATTTCGGGATTAGAGAACAAAAACAAATATTAATCATCGAAAATATTCCTCATGAAGATATATACACTCTTGTATGCGTTTGAACCAATTGTCAAAGCACTTTTGCTACTCTGATTGAGGTATCTCCAAAACATGTACTCTGAATGCCGCAACTGCTTCTTCATGTGTCGAAAAACGTTGACATCTCAGTTTGTTTTTTACGTACGAGAATAAAAAGAAGTCATTCGGTGCCAAGTCAGGACTATACGGCGGATGACTCATCAAATCGATGTTTTGGGTGCTCAAAAATGCAGTTGTTTGAGCCGATGTGTGGCAGCTCGCATTTTCGTGGTGAAGAGTGATCCGTCTTCGTCGGTTGGTTTTCCTGATTTCTTGGAAGATAACTGGCAAACAAATAGTTGTTTACCACTCAGAATTGACTGTTCTGCGTTGTTCTAGTGGTACGGTTGCGACATGTCCAGTTTTTCCGAAAAAACAGGCGACCATTTGCTTGGAAGTGCTTCGTGCGTGAACAACTTTTGTTGGATTGGGCTCATCTTGAAACACCCATACAGTCGACTGCTGTTTACTTTCGGGCTCATACGCGTAAATCCAAGATTCATCACCTCTCACGATGTCATAGACGTGTTTCGAAGCAACGCGATCGTATTTTTTGAGCATTTCTTTCGACCAATCGACACGAGCCTTTTTTGAGCTATAGACAAATTGTATAGGAGCCAACGCGAACAAATTTTTTTGATCGTCATATATTTATGTAACATTGAATGTATGCTGGACCCAGCAATGCCTAAGGTTGTCTCAATCTCACGATAGGTCACATGACGATCTTGCAATATCAGTTCGCGCGCAGCATCAATGGTGCATTGTTTAGGTGCAGTTTTGTGGGATGATTTGCTGTTGGGTAAGTCTTTAGATGAAATGATTAGTATATTTTACGATGTCTTATTTTCAATTATCGAGATTCATGTCCCCATCAAAAAAAAATTCTGCTAAGAAATTTCCTCCGTGGTTTACACCTGAATTACGGGAACTAGTTATACGGAAAAAAAATAGCACACCATGAACACAAGACATTGTTGAATTTAGGCAGTTACGACAAATTTTCGTGTCTTAGATCTCAGTGTAAGGTACTCTCTAAACAATGCTATAGTCAGTATGTGAGTGATGCCCAGTGTTCTATACAGGCTGACAGTAGGCTGTTTTGGAAATTTGCAAATGCCAATAAGGTCCAGAATTCTCTACCGTCTGAAATGTTCCTTGATAATGTTAGGTCCAATTCTATATCTGAATCTGCCAATCTGTTTGCTTCTCATTTTCAATCCGTGTATCGTAAGGATAATATAACTCAACATCAAATACTCGTAACTGATAGTGATGTGAATGTTCCTAATTATTCTGTTAGCATCTCAGAAGTCTATCAACATCTAACTAATCTAAAACCACGGAATGGTCCAGGTCCTGATGCAGTACCTCCTATCTTATTGAAATACTGTAGTTTTGTATTGGCTCGTCCCTTATATTATATATTCAATGAGTCATTATCATCAGGTCAATTCCCAAGTTACTGGAAATTGAGCTATATAACACCAATTTATAAAACCGGTAATAAGCATGATATAATGAACTATATATCGTCCTATATCTATATTGAGCACCATTCCCAAACTGTTTGAAGCCATATTAACAGAACATCTATCATTAGTATTTAGGCACAAAATAGCGTCTCAACAATATGGATTTTGCAGTGGCAGATCTACAGAAGTCAACCTTCTATATTTTATTAGTTATATAACACAAGCAATGGAGGCAGGTCGTCAAGTTGATGCTATTTATACAGACTTATCAAAAGCATTTGACATAGTTAATCATGAGCTCCTATTAACTAAACTTGAAAATTTTGGTATCACTGGATCGTTACTAAAATGGTTTGCAGATTATATTTCCAATAGAAAACAAATTGTACGTTTCAACAGTATTAAATCAAATGAAATTTCTGTAACTTCTGGTGTACCAGAAGGATCCCACTTGGGACCTTTACTGTTTAATCTGTTTATTAATGATATAGTTAAAAGTTTTCACCATAGTGTTGTACTCCTATTTGCTGACGATTTAAAGGTATTTTCTGTAATAAGATCAAGTGAAGATGCTGAAAAATTACAAGACGATTTGACCATGCTTCAAAGTTGGTGCATCAATAATGGTATGGAACTAAATATAAGTAAGTGTCATGTCATGCGTTTTTATCGAACTAATAACCCTTTACTATATGATTACAGTATTAATACATCTGTTCTTTCATCACAAACTGTAATCAAAGATCTTGGAATATGGCTAGATACCTCATTAACTTTTCATGAGCACTTTAAAACCATCATTAACAAATCTTTGAGGCTCTTTGGATATACCAAACGAGTTACTTCTGATTTTACGTCCATCCAACCATTAAAGATTCTATATTGTTCGTTGGTTAGATCTCATCTGGAATATTGTTCTTCGGTGTGGTCTCCCTATTATCATTTGTATAGTGATAAAATTGAGAATGTGCAACATAAATTCCTTAGACATGTTGCATTTAAACTTGGCCATTATATATGTCGCAGGCTTATTGTAAAATTAGTCTTATTATAACATGCCTAGGCTTTTTCAATACGACTAGGCGTATTGTAAAATGACAGAAATAATCAAGAATCTCACAATTTGACTAATAATTTTAGGCGTATTATGATACTCCTGCTTCTTGTTAGGCTTATTGTGAAAATTAACCTGTGCGCGATTGTTTTTGAATCCGACTACACGAAATCCGTTGTATTATAATACGACTGACGATACATCAGGCGAATTGCAAAATAATAAGCCATATTATTCTGGGAATCATCTACCTAGGAATCATCTACCAATGTATGGGATGTAATCAAAAACATGTAAGTACATCAATTTCCATAAATGAACAAGAGCAAAGGTGTGAATTATGCAAAAATGAGGAAATAGTGAATAACCAAAGAAAAGAATGTACTATGGGTCAAAAACGAGCTGCAGAAAAAATGCTGGAAATCAGCAATAAAAAATTAAGGCCTCTGGATATCGGCCAGAATATTCCTATTGAAGTTCCCAAAGTAGATAGAGGACCACTTGATCCCAAAAATATATTAGGAACTATAGTGAATACCGCCAACGGAGTTTATCAAATTGGTACCTCACATGGCTTGTTGAATCGATGGTTTTCCAGAGATTAAATTTCTCACTGCCAATCTAACGAAACAGTTAAAATTCCGGAAGGAAAAACAATTTCGTTAAGAGAAGCTCTAAGATTATTTTCAAAATTCGAAGGACAGGGATTTAAAAAGTGTTCTTGCAAACCAAGCAAGGCACAGTGTCGCAACAATAAATGTTTATGTTTTAAAGCTCATATGAAATGTACTAGTAAGTAAATGCCATAAAAGCGGATCATGTTGTAATAAATAATCCAAAATTGTATTTATTTTTAAATAGTTTAAACTGCGTGAATGATTAAATACAATTCGCCTGACGTAGCGTCAGTCGAATAACAATACGACGAATTTCGTGTAGTCGGATTAAAAAACAATCGCATACAGGTTAATTTTCACAATAAGCCTAACGAGACGCAGGCGCATCATAATACGCCTGAAATTATTAGTCAAATTGTGAGATTCTTGATTATTCCTGTCATTTTACAATACGCCTAGTCGTATTGAAAAAGCCTAGGCATGTTATAATAAGACTAATTTTACAATAAGCCTGCGACATATACATTATGACGATGCTACAGATGCTAAATATTACTACATTAAAAAGCCGTCGATTACATCACGACTTAATTCTATTATTTAAACTGGTTAACTCACAAATCGACTGCCCAGATATGTTAGCCAAAATTAATTTCGCAGTTCCCAACCGCCAGACAAGACAATTGGTTTCATTTTCTGTACCAATGCATAGAACAAATTATGCGCATTATTCGTTCTTATCTCGAAGCCAAAGAATTGCAAATCAATTTCAGGCCGTATTGTCAAATATCACTTGACGACAGTTATTATCAGATGTAGGTACCTACTTTTAATGTTTATTATGTAAATTATTTGTCTGTGTACCTTCATGTTTAAATGTCTTGTAATTGCTAGTTTATAAATGTTTTATCTTGTTTAAACCTTTGACATGTTAATTGTATTTTTCTTTTTTTAAGGTATTGTACTTGTTTTAAAATTATTGTACTTATTTTGTAAAATGGGTTCCCCCGTAAATAAATAAATAGACATCTGTGACGTCACCTATATTTATACTGGACAAGGTATAGATTCCTATTTATACCTTGAGTGTGTTCGGGGAGCACGCTTTCGAGCTATGTAGCGCTAAGCGCCATATTATAACGCAAACGAGGAATAGTACTAGATAGTGCCAATTGGCGCAAATAGCGTGCTCCCCGAACACACCCCTTGTGTAGTATAAATCTGGTTGCACGTCATCAAAGTGAACAAATCGCTCTGTTCGTTTGACTTTATTCGTTCGTTTGCTACTGTCAATCAGTATGTTTATTCACTGTAAACTTGGTAAATATTGAAATTCGTAGGCCGCAAGTTATTACATAAGATAAATAAATGCTTTAAGAAAAGTTTCGTAATTAATTTTATATCAGGTTTGTTCATACAGAAAATCCCTGACATGTTTCCAACATGTTGTGGATATAACAGGTTGGTGACAACTAATCATGGACTTGTCCCTGATCTGTCGGTAATTTGTAAATGTCCTGTGTGAACATCTATTATAAGTAGACGGAGGTAGACGGTAATTGGTATCAAAGAACACAAATTTTGTGTGTATTCTTTTGGTATTCTGACGGTGTTGATGATTCTGCAGGGGTGCGTTCAGAATGAACGTCCGGACGACAACCTTTTACCCAGAATCGTTCAGTTTCATTGGGTGTTTTGTCCAGGCGTTGATTTCGCACCGTTCAGAATGGGTTTAAAAGAACGTTCGGACGACAACTTTTCACCGCACTCGAGACTGCGGCGAATTTCGCCCGACATGCGCAGAACAGCCCAACTACCTGTTAGCTATGCAAACATTAGGCAAACTGTTGTGTTCTATGCTATATGACCTGTTCTATTTTGTTTATCTATTTTATTAATGTGCTTAATTTTTAATTAGTTACAAGTAGGTATAATGAATATAAACATAACAAGTATAGAACAAAGTGCTGTTATATTATATCAGACGTTTTTCTTGAGGGTTGTTGATGAATCATCTGATGATGAATATTCAGAAGAAGAGGAACTAACAGAATTATGCATTATTGAGAGATTATTATACTTTCAGTATAAAGGTTATCTATGCAATACACACTAAACACCTAAAGATCGTTCAGAATGAAAACGTCTAAGTATGTGACGTCGCATTATCCATAGACACACTTGTCTGGACGAAAAATTTTCATTCTGAACGCACCCCTGGACTGACTCTAAAATGCTCTATAAATTCTTCATTATTATATTGTAGCACTGTTTAATTAATAAAGTTTTTATTTTTGGGTTTTATTCTCTCCTCAAGAATATCTTCAATATCGGAATCTGTAGAGGATGCATAATGTACGTCGTTAAATTCAAATTCATTATTGCTTTAATATCAATTTTAAATGCAGAATAAATAATAACTTTAACGTATACTAAACTAAACACTGATGCCTGTATGCACCATTGTACAATTTCTCTGATTAAGACTTTAACCGTGATTACTTAATGTTTTTCTTATGCACCAAGCCTTTTTTCTCCTAATCCGCAATTAACTTTTAACCGCCCGATGGCCTGGGATTAAGACTAGATAACCGCGGTTAGTTAATAAGTGAGGTTAGGATGTTTTGTTTGGTTTTGATTTCTGATTTCATTTACATGTATTTTTTTCAATAGTGAGTAGTTATAAACTGTGGTAATGAAAAATAATTATGGAAGTGGAAAACCTATTATTTGATGATGAACTAAACATTAATGACATAGTGTCAGATGGGTTTCCTAGGCGTTAGAATGAGAGACAAAATTATTTTGAAGCCCTGGATGACCTTAGTTTCTTTCGTCGCTTTTGCCTCACGAAACCAACAAAGGTAGATGTTCTTGAAGAGGTTGAAGCCATATCTTATGATAATAGGGTGTAAGTATACCCTATGCAATTTTATGTCTCCAATAACTATGTGGAGTTGCACTTTAAACTGTATTCTTAAAACAAAAGGAAATAAATTGAAGCTGACAATTATGATGTTGTTGTGTTCTGTAATCGAGCCTTTATTTTATTTTTATTTATATATTTATTGTTGAGATCTAGTAGTTAAGAATGAAATGTATCATGAAGATTCGATTTTAAGTTCTGTCATTAATTTATGTACAATCGAAATATATTTTTTTAAATAATATGTAATGTTAATAGTTACAACAAATTTCAAACACCCGAATCCCGAGACAGCCTCTTTGTCCGTAACCTTCACATCAATCAACATCAAATTGTGACAGACATGACGGATTCCTAGGAAAATTGCGATGTTGCCAGCTGCTCATAATTACCAAATCACAATTAGCTAATTTAAGTGCAAAATTCTTTGGTGCATCGAATCGAGTTTTTAACCGTAATTACATACTTAGACGTGGTTAGCTAATTACGAGAAAACGTGAAAATGGTGCATACAGGCATGACTGACTGATTATTAGGGAGTTATCGCACACACTTGCTTAAGGTTATACTTTATTTTAATAAGGCAAAACCTTAATACTGCATGGCACAAAAAGAGTTATCGCCACGAAACTTCTGTAAGGTAATAAGTTGACAGTTGACGCGAATACTTGTTAGTTTTAATCTAGATAAATTAGTTTTAATCTAGATAAAAGTTAAGAACAATTAATAACTGCACAGTTAAACTAAACTTCCACTATTTATTTGAAAAATTCGCTTTAAAATCAATTACAGCTGTTTCGCTATCACTAGCATCGTCAGATTGACATATTGAAATTACATGTTGTTTGTTTGTAACTAGGTGCTTGATGTTGATAAGGAGTTAAGGCTAGACCAAGTAAGGTCTGATAAAACTAGATACAAATGTTTAAAATTGTTTTTATTTAAATATCCGTAGAGGCCGTGGATTCTGAGTAGACCCGTGACGTCGTAAATAGTTGCGCACAACTGAATGGCAGCGGTGCATTAGAGAGAGAGACAATACGACGTAAACGGCGGACTGACCAAAATGAATCAGTAAGGGCTGCAACTATTAGTATAGTCAATAGGACAATTTTCAAACACAAATTTGTGTACTGCGCCGGTTGACGTCACAGGTCTACTCAGAATCCACGGCCTCTAAATGAATCTGAATAACTCAAAACAACTGAAACTTAATGTTTGCAAACAATGTCAACTCTGCATTTTTTACTGTCAATGTTTACTAATGTAAATGGTGGCTGAAACACTCAACTAGATATATACCTAAAATCACAGCTAATGACATTTTTTCCCCCAAAATTAATTAAAAATCTTTATTTTGCAAAAGTATGTACTTGGGAAGTGCTTAAATTACTTCAAATGTAAAAATATAGTAATTCTATATAACGCAAGTGAACAAAACGGCCTAGAAAACAGACCCTCATTTTTGACCTGAAATGTTTGTAGTGTTAGTGCTAAAGAACTCCCTAGGACCGCTAGACAGTTATTCCCTTAGAAAAGGAATCTAAGGTTATTCCTTAGAACGTTCGGTATTTAAATCCGACTTGTCAAAATCGTTCGTTTATTACATCTAGGGGTGCGTTCACAAATAAAATGGAAAAGTACTTCTTTACAATGTAATGTGATAAAACTGACATTTAGTTGGAGACGAAAAATACTACAGTGTACATCTGTTTTGGAACGACCTTTTAAGATATCATATGTCACTTATTCCGGTTAAAAAAATTATACATAACTTAGCTTTTTTATTTGTATTGTTTATCTTTTGAATAACATGAATAATTATAATAATTGTAATCTATTATCGGTTTTATTGGCTGTTAAATATAATCTATTTGATGGATTACGTATGGATTACTTTTTCATCCATTGTACAAACTATTGTATAAAAATGAAAAATGCTCCTATATATTATAACTGGTGGTTACTGGTTACCCACAAGCACACCACACAACAAAAAAGTTTAAAAATATGTATTTGTTCTGTGTGTACTATTGACAGACTTTGAACTGCGCAAGCTCGGTAAAATATTACCGCAGTCTAAAGCACGGTACGAAATGTACTCCTTTGGAAACGTCAAAACACATTTTGGAACGCGCGGACATTTTTCCCACGGTAACAATATTTCGGTTTTGGAACGCACTTTGGCATAGGAATGTGAGAAATGTGTACAATGTAGCGATTTGTGAACGCACTCTAGATGTAGGGCAGGCTTAGACAAGGAAAGAGAGAGGACTGCGCATTGGAATCAATTTATGTAACCCATTTACCACCAAACTAATGGCGGACAATATTGACATAGGCGTATTATACGATTATTAAATAATCATTTTCATTATTTCGTATTACAAATCTAATTTAAAAAAGTCTTTAAATTTATACCGCTCCAAAAAAAAGAACAATCATTTTAAAACATATTTATTTAATAAATATTACAATTTTAATCCATTTTATCTATTTTAAATATATGTTTTTATTCCACGCCACTGCAAAACTATTACATATAAATATGACCAAATAATAACTATTAAATGAAAAATAATCTTTAAAACTGAATGAAAACAATTTTCAAAATGTATGTACTATTAATTTAAGTTATCATACATAACATATGTGATTTAGTTAAACATCTATTAACTGAAAGCTGTAATATTAATAAAAATAAATTTCAAGGAAATAGTTTTAAAATACTTTTTACCTATGAAATGAAATTCCTTCCTCTTTTTTAGCACTCTGACTGTTGCACTTATAAACTGCACAATTAACCATTTTAAAATGTCTATTCAGGTAATTAAAAAAGGTGAAAATTAATAAAAAAACTAAAAAAATACAATTCGACGTTCCAAATTTGTTTACCACCAAACATATATGTCAAACGTTTGAAACTTGGCTTCACTCACACGCATAAGGTTTTCATTGCCATGCGCTGTCCTCTCTCTTTCCTAGTCTAAGAGGGGAGGTAAATCTCGACCGTTCGGCAATTTTAATCGGAGCAATCGTATTACGATATTTTAACTCCGAGTATTTTGGCAGATCAAATATTAATCTGACTTTGTGAGGTTAGGTTTTATGTTTAAGTACTTGTATTTTTTATAATGGAAAAACTTGATCTTTTTGATTTAAATTTAATTCAAAAATTACAAATTAGTTTGATTATATTTTAACCACATATTATCGCTCACTCCAACAATAAAACACAAAAATAAATAGGCATGCCATTTGACACTTTTGACTAATCTGTACCGTTCGTTTAATTCAATTCTGATCTGTAGTCACGTGACAAAATAATTCATAGCATCTGGGATGTAAGGAGTCTGTCATAATCACAGAAATATATAATATTATTAATAATATAATATTATATATTTCTGTGGTCATAATTAACTTTAAGCTTGGACTAGGAAAGAGAGAGGACTGCGCACTGTAATCAGTTTATGTAACCTACTTATACTTACCACCAACCTAATGGAGGACAATATTGACATAGGCGTATCATACGATTTTTCTTATACGATTATTAAATAATAATTTTCATTATTTCGTATTACAAATCTAATTTAAAAAAGTCTTTAAATATATACTGCTCCAAAAAAAAAGAACAATAATCTTAAAACATATTTATTTAATAAATATTACAATTTTATTTATTTTAAATATATGTTCTTATTTCACGCCACTGCAAAACTATTACATCTATGAGCAAATAATAATTAAATGAAAAATAATCTTTAAAACTGAATAAAAACAATTTTTAAAATGTATGTACAATTAATTTAAGTTATCATAGGTATATAACATATGTGATTTAGTTAAACATCTATTACCTGAAAGCTGTAATATTAATGGAAATAAATTTCAAGGAAATAGTTTAAAAATACTTCTTACCTATGAAATGAAATTCCTTCCTCTTTTTTAGCACTCTGATTGTTGCACTTATAAGCTGCACAATTAACCATTTTCAAATGTCTATTCAGGTAATTAAAAAAGGTGAAAATTAATAAAAAAAACTAAAAAAATACAATTCGACGTTCCAAATTTGTTTACCACCAAACATATGTCCAACGTTTGAAACTTGGCTTCAATCAAACGCATAAGGTTTTCATTGACATGCGCTGTCCTCTCTCTTTCCTAATCTTAGACTAGGAAAGAGAGAGGACAGCGCATGGCAATGAAAACCTTATGCGTGTGAGTGAAGCCAATTTTCAAACGTTTGGTGGCAAACAAATTTAGAACGTCGAATTGTATTTTTTTAGTTTTTTTATTAATTTTCACCTTTTTAAATAACCTGAATTGACATTTTAAAATGGTTAATTGTGTAGCTTATAAGTGCAACAGTCACAGTGCTAAAAAAGAGCAAGGAATCTCATTTCATAGGTAAAAAGTATTTTACAACTATTTCCTTGAAATTTATTTCTATTAATATTACAGATTTCAGTAAATAGATGTTTAACTAAATCACATATGTTATGTATGATAACTTAAATTAATTGTACATACATTTTGAAAACGGTTTTCATTTAGTTTTAAAGATTATTTTTCATTTAAGTGTAATTATTTGCTCATAAATGTAATATTTTTGCAGTGGCGTAGAATAAAAACATATATTTAAAATAGACAAAATTATATTGTAAATAAATTGTAATATTTATTAAATAAATATGTTTTAAAATGATTGTTGTTTTTTTTTGGAGCAGTACATATTTAAAAACTTTTTTAAATTAGATTTGTAATACGAAATAATGAAAATGATTATTTAATAATCGTATAAGAAAAATCGTATGATACGCCTATGTCAATATTGTCCGCCATTAGTTTGGTGGTCATTGGGTTACACAAATTCATTCCAATGCGCAGTCCTCTCTCTTTCCTTGTCTAAGTTCCTAATCTAATAGCGTTTTCCATTCGTCGCACTGGGGCAGAACCAGGGCAGAACTCGCGCCAGTTTTGTGTTCCATTCTTTGAACTTTTTTCATTTTTTTGTGTTCCATTCATGTGTCACTCAAACTCCGAGCGAGCTAAGGGCGAACCGAGGGCAATAACTTGGCACTAGCTATTTGATCAAGAGTTATGGTAGTGCAAAACAATAATGGCGGATAGTGAGTTTCGTAATCATTTGCAAAGTCGAGGGAGAAAATTTCATTGTATATTTTCATTATTAATAAATACATTATTATAAATATGTTTATAACCCTGGATAAATAATTAATGTTTACAGCCAAATGATAAACCACACCTAGTTAAATAAAATCTAGACTCTACAAAACAAAAAATTCAAGTCTTTTATTACTGTTATCAAATGTCAATAAAAACAAACAGTCCGGTCCGGGTCAAATCAATTTTCGTGTTCCATTGGTTTTGCCTGCTCTAGAGCAAGAACGATAAACATTTACCAGGATTGCCTAATCGGCCTGATTTGTCCGCCAGCTGTGTGACGTCATTGCAGTCCTTCATTATAACGTTTACCATATAAATCTTAGACAAGGAAAGAGAGAGGACGCGTAACCCGAGTCGTGAAACTGTTACCACTTGCCACATAATCGATTTGGTCAGTGGCGTAACATAATGTTTACAATACATTTTTCCCACATAATAGGTAATAATTGTATGTTTCTTAGATACAAATAATAGGTTGGTATCAAAGGAAGGAAGTGAATAAAATTCAGCAAAGGTACATATAGGTACATTTAATAGGTATTGTTAGAAATCTTACAAAATAAAACATGGCAACGTCAAACGCAGAGGTCGCTGTCGGTCGTACGGTCGGAAAGAAAAGGACGGAACCCGGAAGTGACGAGATTGGAGGGCTCTTTTTTTCCTTTTGAAAAACCGGTTGTGCGCTCGTGTTATTGCCATCTCTGAAATACCTGAGAATTTCTTTGGAATATTTGTTGTTATATTTATTTGTGTTTAGTATTTAATAAAACTTAACATCAGAAGTGGGATCTGTGCCCCAGTCCTACATATAATTGATGGTAAGTACAATGAAATAAATATGTTCAAAAATGGCTGCTTTTATGACATTTATGTCAATATAAAACATGAATTTTGATTAATTTGCAATTCTTTTAACTTTTTATTTTTATAACAAATAAGGTAAAAAAAGTAATTTTATAGTAAAATTTAAAACGATATTTTTCTATCGAATGCGTTGAATTTTCTACTACGCTATATAAAACTTTTGGTATGTCTACAAACAGCGCTTAAATATTTTATTGACGCGTAACAGCCCCATTTTTTTTTGACAAACAATTACTTTTGATTTCTTAGTTTGGGATATTTGTCTATTATGATTTGAATTTTGATAATGCACAATTTTTGGATATTTAAACGACGGTTTCCGTAACTTTTGTAACAATTTTAGCTTTGAAATGGAAGAAGTTTTAGCCGAATTAGTGAGAGCTATTAGATCTTCGCGAACTACACCGGAACAAATTGATTTGCCATTATTTCGACCTGATTTGACAGATGCTAAAAAATGGCTATTTGAAATTACTTCTATTAAAAATGAGTTTGATTGGTCTGATCAACAAATACTAGTCCGTGTAGGACGTTTTTTGTCCGGTATTTCCAAAACTTGGTTTGATACGTGGGTTCCAGTAGTAAAAACTTGGGAAACATTTCAACGAGATTTCTTAGAAGCTTTTCCGCCAAAAAGAAATCTTGGTCGTTTGCTAATCGAAGCTGCTAACTATAACAGTGATTTATGTAACACATATGATGCTTATGTTTTTGGAAAAGTAAATTTACTCCGAAACCTTCGAGTACAATGGGAAGAGGTGGATCTTGTAGAATTGACAATCCATGGGATTAAGGAAAGAGATATATGCTCAATAGCCAGTAATCAAAATTTCAAAAAAATATCTGAACTTCTTTCTTTTCTTGGCACCATTCCTAAGCGTAAGGCTGATGATCATCGTGATAAAAAATCTACAGACATAGTAGAACCCCCTCGTAAACGTTTTAGAGATAATTCGTCTACTGGAATTAGACATCGACAAATTACATGTTTTAAGTGTGGAAAAGATGGCCACATGCAAAGGGAATGCACTCAAATTGTAAACTATCTTAAGCCTAGCACTGCAACCTCTTCTACTAGCCAGATATGTTCATTCTGTGCAAAAACTGGTCACGATACAGATCACTGTTTTATTCGCCAAAATATTGAGAAACGCAAAGTTGTCAAATTCTGTAGTAGCAAAAAGTTCAATGCTCCTATCAACATAAAAATCAACGGCGTCTGTTTAAAAGGGATCATCGACACAGGGGCAGATATATCATTAATGGCTCAAAAACATACCCAACTCTTTCAGAATAAGGTAAAACCGTGTCATATAACAATTACCGGTATTCTTCCTGGATCCTTTGTTGCTACTCAAGAATTCGAAGCTCCATTTGAAATTTTCGAAGTTAATACGAACCTTAAGTTTATCATCGTACCAGATAATTTTCTTGAACACGACGTCATTATTGGAAGTAACTTATATGAAGATCCCAACATAGTCTGCATTACTGATTATACAGGGAGTAGAATTACTCGCAATAAAATCAATCGAATTTTGAATATTACTTTAAATAATATTGAAATCAACATTGACGTGCCTGAAATATATAAATCAGATCTTCAAGAGCTTTTGAATCAGTTTAAGGGTATGATAGCTATTGGCAATTCTGTACCATCCGTAAATAATGCTGTTATGGATATAAAACTACATGATGAATACATTGTTACCAGAAATCCCTATCGACTATCTTTTGATGAAAGGAAGATTGTAAGAGAAATCGTCGCGGATCTTATGGAACATAACATAATCAGAGAAAGTGACTCACCCTATGCCAACCCTATAATACTTGTTAGAAAAAGGAAGGTTCTTATAGGATGTGTGTCGATTTCAGGGAACTCAACTCACATACCATCAAAGACCGATACCCACTCCCATTAATCGACGACCAGCTTGATAGACTTGGAAAAGGAAAGATATTCACTTCACTTGATATGTCATCTGGGTTTCATCAGATACCAATATCGCCGAATAGTATTCACAAAACAGCATTCGTAACTCCCGACGGGCATTACGAGTACCTTCGTATGCCTTTTGGCCTTGCTAATGCGCCCGCTGTTTTTCAGAGGGCTATAAATAGAGCTTTGGGAGATCTTCGCAACACTGTAGCATTAGTTTATCTGGACGACGTTTTAATTCCATCAGAGACTTACGCAGAAAATGTACAATCTTTAAGAACTGTTTTAAGAGCATTGGAGGCTGCCGGGTTTTCTTTAAACCTGAAGAAGTGTCATTTTTTTCAAAATAAAATTGAATATTTGGGGAGGGAAGTATTAGCAGAAGGAATTCGTCCCGGGACACGAAAAATAGAAGCACTGCAGAAATCTCCTACTCCAACATCTGTGAAGCAAGTACGACAGTTAATGGGTCTAGCTGGATATTTTCGCAAATTCATCCCCGAATTCGCATCTCGAACCGCCTGCATCACTAAGTTGACCAAGGGAAACCAACCATTTTCGTGGACTGAAGAGCAGGAGCTTGCAAGAAAATATATCATCGACCATTTGATATCCCGACCCTTATTAAGAGTATTTAACCCCGATTTACCCACCGAATTGCACACTGACGCCAGTAGCATTGGTTACGGTGGTGTCCTAATACAAAAGCGTGATGGTAATGTTGGAGTTATAGGCTACTTCAGTAAACGTACTACTAAAACAGAAGAAAAGTATCACTCGTACGAACTAGAAACCCTTGCTGTTGTAAATTCGTTAAAACATTTCAGGGTTTATTTGATAGTAATACAATTTACATTGGTAACCGACTGTAACGCGATCAAATCTACTACTACAAAAAAGGATATTTTACCGCGTGTTGCACGATGGTGGATATACATGCAGGATTTCAACTTCAATGTTGTATATCGCAAAGGAAGTTCTTTGCCACATGTGGATTACCTGAGTAGGAATCCAATAAGCATACGACGCCTTGGAGCAAAGGAAAGTTGGTTATATATTGAACAAAGAGGAAACGCTGAAGTAAGACAACTCGTGATGGACTGGAAAGAAGGACGACTTGATAAAACTCAATATACTGTAAAAAATGATATTCTATATTACTTTGTTAAAACTGGAAATGAAGTTACTGCTAAACCTTTCGTGCCCCGTCAAAGTCGTTTGGGATTGTTAAGAATATTTCATGATAAACAATGTCACGTAGGAGTGGACAAAACACTGGAATCAATCCAAAAACATTTCTGGTTTCCTCGTATTCGCCAATTCGTCAAGAAACTATGTTAAGCATTGTCTAATTTGTTCGATTAAGAAGACTCGGTCTGGACCATTGCAGGGTTATATTAGTCATGTAGAAAAGCCAACCATCCCCATGAATATTTTACACGCTGATTGTTTGGGACCGTTGGAGACAACAAGTGGCGGGTATAAACATGTACTTGTACTTATTGATGCATTCACGAAATATTGTTTTCTTCAGCCATTAAAAACCGTTAAAGCAGACGAAACCAGGTTGGCTTTTTAGTTATTTATATCACTATTTGGTACCCCAGGAAAAATTATAATGGATGCGGGTAAGAATTTTAAAAATCTAAGCTTACCTCAGTATTTGGATTCCTTAGGAATAGATTATCACTACACCACTCCAGATGTTCATAGATCTAATGGTCAAGTTGAGAGATACATGCGTACAATCATGAATCTCCTTCGCATAGAAACGAAAACAAGGTCAGAATGGTCGAGTGCTCTTTGGAAAATCCAACTAGTATTGAACACCACGATCCATAAAACAACAGGTATCACTCCTTTGAGAGCTTTAATCGGCATAGACGGTGCAACACCCCTCATTCAATCACTGCTTCAAAATATTACTGAAGATATACAACCTATACGCAATATGCAGCTAGACCGGAATAGAATTAAAGATAACCTGGAATCATCCGTTCAGACCCGAATCAGGACAAATCAAAAACGTAGCAACACTATCGATTATAAAGTAGGCGATTTTGTACTTATGCACCGAGATGATCGAATGCATCAGGGAAAACTGAAATATGAATTCCAAGGACCGTACGAAATCATGAATATAACACCACAAGGCCGCTATGAGATAAAAAGGGTTGGATCGTCTCTAATAACTAAGGCTGCCAAAGAACAGTTGAGGATATGGCCGACTGACTGGTCCCTTTCAATGGACATGACAGAACTTCTGGATATTATGGAAAACGAAATGAGGTCAGTATTTTTGGTAAATAGCCTGTGTTAGAAATGTTTTAAAGCTTGTTACGCTTTGCATTGAATCTTGAATTTGTATTAAGTTTGAATGTTTTAAAGCTTGTTACGCTTTACATTCAGCTTAAATGGTTTAGGAAATGTTTTAAAGCTTGTTACGCTTTGCATTGAATCTTGAATTTGTATTAAGTTTGAATGTTTTAAAGCTTGTTACGCTTTACATTCAGCTTAAATGGTTTAGGAAATGTTTTAAAGCTTGTTACGCTTTGCATTGAATCTTGAATTTGTATTAAGTTTGAATGTTTTAAAGCTTGTTACGCTTTACATTAAGCTTAAATGGTTTAGGAAATGTTTTAAAGCTTGTTACGCTTTGCATTGAATCTTGAATTTGTATTAAGTTTGAATGTTTTAAAGCTTGTTACGCTTTACATTCAGCTTAAATGGTTTAGGAAATGTTTTAAAGCTTGTTACGCTTTACATAAAGCTTAAATTGTTTAGGAAATGTTTTAAAGCTAGTTACGCTTTGCATTAAATGTTCTAAAGTTTGTTACGCTTTGATTAAGTTTGAATATTTTAAAGCTTGTTACGCTTTACATTAAGGTTAAATGTCTCAAAGTTTCTTATGCTGTACATATAGCGTTAAATGTTTTGAAGCCAGCTAACTTCATTATGAATGTTTTAAGTCCCTGTTATGACACGCTGAATTTCAATGATTTATAGTACATATGTGACTTTTTGCATTATGTTTAAATGTTTTGAAGGTTTTTATGATTTTAGGTTCTATGCATTTTGTGATTATTTCTTATTTTTTAGTGATAAAGAGGTAGAAGAAAAAACGCAAAACATCGAGAGCGATGTTTCTGTTAGGATTGGCCGTGTTAGAAATCTTACAAAATAAAACATGGCAACGTCAAACGCAGAGGTCGCTGTCGGTCGTACGGTCGGAAAGAAAAGGACGGAACCCGGAAGTGACGAGATTGGAGGGCTCTTTTTTTCCTTTTGAAAAACCGGTTGTGCGCTCGTGTTATTGCCATCTCTGAAATACCTGAGAATTTCTTTGGAATATTTGTTGTTATATTTATTTGTGTTTAGTATTTAATAAAACTTAACAGTATGATAAAACAAAAAAATCATATTTATATTATAAAATACTAACTATATTATATTAATCAAGGAGTATATAAATAACAAATAAAATTTACTAGTAGTTATAAAAATCTTTATTTGTTATGAAAATATTAACATAATTAATCTATAACTACCTTAATATTAAATAAATACTTAAATTAAAACTGTTTATTTGCTGATATTAATAGTGATGTTTGACTATAGAACATTTTTGTTCACCATTTAAACCATTAGACAAAAAATAGCCAAGTGGAAGCTTCCATGTGTCATTAATTGCAACTATCATTAAAACAACAGCTTCTTTGGCTAATTCATTTGAATCATCATCCAAATCAACCCCAAAATTGACTAACCGTGGAAACTTTTACCATTCCATACCAAGTGCTGCCGAATTGACATCTCATCAATGATAAGAGAACAAAGTAATGGTTTATTTGAATTTTCTATAATTTTACTCAGAGTATTGAATTATTCAATTGTGAAAGGTGGGTATTTTTTATTTTTAGACATTGCATTCTTTGTAACAATTGCTTATTTACACTACTCACATTTTCTAATAAAATGGATCTTTCATTATCAATCAAGTTCTTATTTTTCAAACTGGTTATTAATTGTTTAAGGGAAACAACTTTTCTTTTTAGCCTGTTTATAGATTGTTTTAATACCCTAATTTTTCTAGTCTTCTCTTAACTTCTAATAGTTTCTAGAAGTAACTTCCATTTCAGTATTTTTAACCAGGACAGTCAGCTGTTGGGTTTAATGACTGTGTTGAGGAAGTAGAAGGACCAGGTTCTGTACTCTGAATATATTCGAATGGTGCTCTCTATTTGGCCTAGAAAAAACAATATTTTTATATAAATATTTCCAATTCACAAAAAATTTAAATTATGTTTTACTTAGAACTGCCAAGGTGTTTTATTGTTATTAGTTATGTAGGTACATACCTTCCTGGGTTGCAGGTATGTGGGCAACTGATGAAAAATTATTGGAACAGCTTCATGGAGCAAATGTAGTCTTGAATTTACATCAGTTTTATATAACCAACATTCCTCAAAGTGGTTTGACCAAAGCCCATCATTTTTAGTTGGTTCCCAAATCCTTAATTTTGGTGTTACCTATCCATAATTTGCTTTTTTCTACATCTGTAGGAAAGCTGTAACAAAAAATAAAAAGTTCATAAAATACCTACATGTTTTTCTAGTGAAAATTCTCCTATTTTACAGTGAATAATTCTTTTGTCGTTTTGATTTAGTCCTTTTTGCATTAATCTCCTATTGAAATGAATAGCTAGATTTATTTGGAGAAACTTAAAAATTGCTTTCCTACGCCATTGGTAAAATGGCTGTTTTGAAGCAAGAAAATATATTATTTATGCAGATTTAGAATGAATATTATTAAACCGCGTTATCCAAACACTATAATTAGATGAATTAAAGACTGAATAATTACATACTTAAATATAATTACTCAGAGATAACTCTTTTATCTTTTAAAATAGAAAAATCTACAAAGGTCATTGTATATACAATCGTTTGTTTACCTGTAAAATTAAATTCCTATCTCCTTTTCTCGCTGCGACTTCGGCATCCGTAAGCACAATTCACCATTATTCAGTTCAAAAATAAATCACAATATCAATAATTTTCACTTAAAAATTCACAAATAAAGCACACGCTGTATTCGCTTTGTTTGCCACAGAAATAATGGCGGCTGCTAAAAATGTGTCACAGAACGCAAGCTCAAAATAAAGCGAAGTGCGGTATCCATATGCTTTCCTAATCTAAGATATAAATGCATGGAAATAATAGGAATGAAACAGTATTTTTATGATTTCTGAAATACTAACGTACCACTATTTGGATTTTTAAGATTAAACACCCTTAATTTATAATAAATAATCCCATAAAATCGTTTTAATACTTATATTTAATTAATTTATTGAATATTATTTGGGAAATAGGTAGAGTAAAGAAAACACTATTTAGTTCTATTTTTATTTTAAAAAATACATTCAAATAAATTTATTATTATACAAAATCATGCCTAAAACTAGTGTTTTTTGACAAACAAAGAAACAATAAACAATTTGCAGCATATTACTAGTACAATCCGTGAATCTTTTATGGAGCGACATAATATGTATTCTATAGAGAATTTTTAATTACAAATTTAAAATTAACAAAAAATACATATTAAAAAAATAGTAAGTAAGTAAACTATCTCACTAAAAACGTAAAATAAAAAATGTATTCACTATTGAATCAGTGTTGCCAGATACACCTCTTTTCCGCTTTTTTCACCGCGTTTTCGCCACTGGTCCCACGTTCCGCGTTAATATAACGAGGATCCGCTTTTTTAAAATATAATCAAACCATTTTTAAATTTTACTCCTTGCTCGTGAAAAATCTTGGTAAATACAAAACCTCGAAGAAAGAAACAGCCGATCGCTTACGCCGCATTGGAAACACGAATTGTACTATGCGCTATAACAATAATACCTTTCCACTCACACAATAGCATATACTCAGAAACAAAGGTCGCCTTATGGAGGTAAAATATTTTGACTCGTGGAGGTTTTGGAGCTTGAAGGGAAGGGAATGGCATTTTATTACGTGTTATAGAGGATTTCGTCTTATCGAGGTACGTGCTATAGAAGCTCCACTGTATATAATATATATATATATATATATATATATATATAGCTCACCATACTTACATCCTCCATACATTGACATTTTCCATATGATAGGTCTTCCGCCGCAATAGGTCTTCTGTATACGGAGGACTTATCGCATGTCGTGTAATTAAGCTCTTTATACTACGGTAAGTCACCCCGCAAAATTTTAGAAGGACGACTTAAACATGTTTTTTGGATATTTCGGGTATTTTAGTTCTCGATCCAAACGAATCAAGCTGTGGCGTTAGCGTCGCGAGTATACTCTCAAGAAAATATAATGCAGCGTATTTATTACGGTTGTAGTTCTTCCGTCGTGTATACGCTATCTAAATTACGATTTTCAGTCTTCCTCTGTATATTTAAATTTCTATTTATAGTACATCATTCTTCCCCAACAGTGGCAACACTGTGCCACACCTAAATTTTAGTGTAAAGCATTTTTTATTGTTTTACTTACATCGTTCATTTGACCGTTGCTTTAGTTTGCAATATAAATATAATCATATATAAAAAAACACTGTTTAAGACACATACAGTTTGTAAATTTTTTATTATTGAAAGTTCATAGGAAAAAAGAATATTATGTTTTTACATTATATAAATTAATTTTTTTTTAAAGATGTTAGAAACAAATTTTATCTTTTAAAAGTATTTTTTTAAATGGGGCAGTTAGCATATTAAAATTTAAGTAATGGAAATTTTAATTTGTAATATATGTGTAGTATTTTTGTGCAAATTAAGACAATGTAAATAGAAATTTATTGTACTAACGCTTACTTTGTTGAAATCCATCTTAATAAGAACATTGAAAAATATAACTCATTAATAAAAGTTTTTATTAAATAGTTATATATTTCAATATTATTATTAAATAGAAATTGTTTAATGGTAAGTTTTAATTAATTTTAGCCCTTTATTTAATTTAAGAAGCAAAAACATGTTTTATATAGATATACGGATAATATAACTACGTCAATTATTTAATTTATTTATTAAATTGATTGTACTAACACTTACTTTTTGGAAGTCCATCTTACTAAGAATAATAAAAAACTCTTCGTTTTATCAAAACTTCCACTATTCATTTAAAAAGCAATTTTTAAATAAATAGTAATAAATAGTAAGTTATGTTAAAACAAAGAGTTTTTTATTATTCTTAATAATTTATTTATAACAATTATTAGGCAAAGAAATAATAAATAAAATATATTAAAATATTTATTTTAATAAAAAGGTAAAAATAAAAAACACAACAAATTAAAAACGAAATTAACGACATTTATATTTTGTTATCGGACAGGTAAAAAATTAGAAAAATTATTTATTGTTTCTTATATTTATTTTGTACAAAAACCTTTATTTTTTCCCAGCTTTTATTTTTTAGAAGATCTGGATACTTGGAAATTAACTCATAACATTCGTTTTTTTTTGGTGGACGTTTATTTTTAATATGGAGACTAAAAAATTTAGTTACAACATTTCTTTGGTCATTAGTCCAAGGAACTAACAACCTTTTTTTCTGTGGATTTTGATTTTTTCTTCTTTCTTCTTTCTTTTCTTCTGTAATTGAATTCTCTTCATTTCTGGAGCAGGTTGCTTCAGCTCCTGTAAGCATTTCACTTTCATTATGTATTAAATTTTCTTCTACTGTTGGATCTATTAAATTTTCATCTAAATCCACATCAATTTCATCCAAACTTTTTCCCTTGAACTGAGCGGCTTCACCCTTCTCCATGAGAATAAGTAATTTTGATATTTTAGCAGTTTGGTATATATCATCCGGAAGTCTGTAAGATAGCCGATGGATACCTAATGTATGGCCCATGAATGTTGCTAATTGCTCCATATCATTTTCTGACATATTGAATAACTGTGTCATTGTCGCCAAATGTTTACGAAGCCTAGTAGATGTTAGTGCGTCAGGCTTTTTAGCACCACAATTTGTAGCATACTTATTCATTACTTTATAACCAACTATTGGTTTATCAGTATATGGATTTCCAAATAAATATATATTGGTTACCTTATAGATATTGTGTCTGTGTTTTAACAGTACGTCTAAATGATGTTGCAGATCCTTAGTAAACAATACTGGTACACCTCTTCCTCTTTTACCCCTTATTACAACTCGTCTAAAGCTGTTCATTAAAACTTTTTCTCCTTCAGAAATTACCTCAGAGAATTCTTCATACCCTGAAAGGTTTGTATTGTTTAATGCCGATTGATAAATATGAAGGGGAAGTCTTTGCAACTCTCCAGGTCGTCGCCTATTTAAAAGTAACAAACGGCAATACACCGTCTCAAGCAATGTTAAATATGCTTTAACGTCACATTGTGTTACCAAAAATGTATTAACTGCTGCGTCAGCTTTTTGAATTAAATAATCTTTTAACAATTTTATGTCATTAGCCAGTGGAACTAAACTTATCTTATTCCACTTATTAATATTTAAATCACTTGTAGCCTTACCAGAAACTTCAAATCTCCAGTTACCTTCAATCAGCTGAATTAAGGTCTTTAAATCTGCCTCAGCTGTTGCTGATTCCACGTTAGGAACAATATCCGATTTTTTTAAAGCAAGTAGTAGAGCGAGCTCACAACATTGTTTTAAAGTGGTTCCCATGTTCTTAGCATAGGTAGGGGCTTCAAAATTTTGATTTTCTTGATTATAGTTTGCACAGATTTTAGTGGCGGATACAAGTGCATCAAAATGTTGAGCTTTTAGAGTGCCAAAAAAATCTTTAATGGATGGATTAATTTTTTTCATTTCTATTAACAATCTCGCTAATTCACGCATCTTTCTTGAGGTAACAAGGATGAATTGTTCTTCTCTGTGCGATTTTAAATATCTCGAAGCGAAAGCACATATAAGTGGGTCTTTTTTAGCAGTAAACGATATTTCATCACCTCTCATCCGTGGAAAAACATAAGTCATTAACTGGGGATCTACTCTAAGGTGACGTAAAAAGAAATTTTGAGATTCACCTTTAACATTTTTAGAGGAGCCCGCCTTATTTAAATTGCCATCACATTGCTTCTGATGTCTCCATAAATTCTTAGCCGAATAATTGCCGAAGCAATATTGACAAAGTAAATATTTTGAAAAAGAATCACCTTTTCTTACTGGTTTAGTCATAGTACTGCTATTAAGATAGTTACCTTTTTTTCTTAAAGAAAACAAAATTTTCTTTCTTTGCGTGCTACGAAGTGGCAATGTCAACATTTTCTGTACATCTAATTCTGTTTTATGATTTCTAGTTAAGTGCCGTGGAAAATTTTGTACCTGAGATTCACAGTAGCAGCAAAAAACTGTTTTTCGCAAGTTCGTAGTTATTTT
Organism: Ophraella communa; assembly: GCA_035357415.1. Lineage (NCBI taxonomy): Eukaryota > Metazoa > Arthropoda > Insecta > Coleoptera > Chrysomelidae > Ophraella > Ophraella communa. The sequence goes on from CM068995.1 coordinate 20,516,642, forward strand.
TATATTACTTTCCTGAGAATGAATACCGTTTCTAGAATTCTTGTTTTCAAAATCTTCAGGTAAAATCTCATTATTCACTGATGTGCTACAATTGGTAACAGTTATTTCATTATTAGACGTTTGGGGTTCATTATTCTTCTCAGTCATTGTAATATTTTTGTCTACGGGAGAAAATATATTTGCTATATTAAACGAATAACCGTTATCTAAGTTTATCGGAGATTTTTGACGGATGTTGGAAGAAGTTTGGTTTTCTTTCATTTCAGTTCGTCCATATATATTTGAATTTACACTTTCAGGAGACGAAGGTGGCGAAAAACGTATGGGCGGAGACGTTGGCGTCAATACCTGAAACCATATAAACATTGCTTAGGTGCTTATACAAAAATTATGTAAACTAACCATTGAAATATCACTTTCTGAAGGACTGTAATCAGGATCTGCTATAGAGTCGTCGCAAAATAATTCGTCATCTGAGAAATTGAATTCCTTAAAAAATACAGTACAAAATTATTAGACATACTGTGTGTATAAAATGTATAGTATACGCTAATTTCCATTGAAAAAAGTAAATTTTATTGTTTATATAGTGATCCACAGCCATCTACCTACGTAGTGGCATATCGACCAATAAGCATTGCATCCTTTGTTCTAAAACCTATGGAAAACATTTATATTAGCATTTGAGGGACAATGTTTTACATGGATTGAAACAGCTCTCCATGAATTCATTAGCAGAATTGAAAAGACTATTTTTTTAAAGAAAATCGCTCTTGCCGTATTTCTTAACATTGAAAAAGCTTTTGACAACACGAGTGTATACTCGATAGGCTGGATGTCAGGGAACAGAAAACACATTAGTAAAATGAATTGAATGAAATTTATTGCACTAATTTATTGTAGTCCATCTTAATGGGAACATTGAAAAATATAACTTTTTAATAAAAACTTTAACTTTTATTTAAAAATAGCTTCTTAAAATACAATCACAGCTGTTTCGCTATAACTAGCATCGTCAGATTGACATAGCGAAGTTACATTTTGTTTTTAAGATTGCTACCTGATGATGATTAAGTAGGGTTACGACTAGACCAAGTATGAAAGCAATAAGACAGCAATATTAAAGCATAGATGTTATTAGCCCTAGGGGATTATCCTGGATGTATTTCCCTCTAAGATCAGTATAACTGTGCAATGATATAGAAAAACCAAGAAACAACTATAATATGCTGATATTTACCGCCTGATCGCCACTATAGTTGAATCTTGTCGTCGATGATCTTTTTGTGGTTCGTAATGAGTAGAAAACCTAACAATTGTTTAGACAGATTAACCAGCCCAGCTTAGGCCACATCTATGATGGCCAGGTGATCCTTTGGATATACCTGGAGACTAAGTCCCCAGATGGTAAACTGGATGCATAAGACCGGTGCTAGTTCATTGTTCAGTTGTATGGTGGCGAAGGGTACTTTAAAGCACGACTGTGAGAAAACTTATTTGAGGAAAAAAATCTGAAAAAAATGATTAATTAAGGGTGAACCACAGTATATGCGGAACGCCTTAACATGGTACACAGACGGATCAAAAACAGCGAATGGAAAAAGAGCAGGTATCTACGAAGTCCGACCCCCAAAGAGGAAATAGTTCTTAACCTGGGAAAAATGGCGACCGTATTTCAAGCGGAGGTGTTCGCACTCTCTGCGAGGAGGAATATAGATGAGGCCCACAACGGGAAAACTATCTATATAGTCAAATCACATAACTTCTAAGACCGTATGCGAAGAGCAGCAAAGTTGTAGGTTTCAGGGCATTATTGCATTGTCGTTAACGAAGAGGCGGATAGAACAGAGCGCAAATGAGTCTGTTGAGACCGGAAAAACGTACGGAAAACAAAATATAACCGTATTTTGTAAATGCCACACTCCTACGCTGACAGTTTATAATTATAACGGTTTTCTTATTTATATAAGTATTAATTCATTTTTAACTGAACATATTACTTTATTAGAAATGAGACACTACAATTCATAAACCGAACCATGTTAAATATGTGTCTATTTTCTCTAAAAATTGATTTTTCGATACGTTTTAAATTTTTAAATGATATTTATAGCTAACTTATTAAAGCATTTAAACATGTTCAGCATAGTTGTACGAACAATTATAATTTTATAGAAATGGATATAGGACTTAATAGCCTCAAAAAGAATGATTTTTTAAATGCTAATAAAAAATTACCTGAATGTCAGAAATATTTTCCCGAGATTGATTAGATGCTACAGTTTCATCTTTATCTGAAGTTACAGATATGTTTGCATCGGATTCTGTTATATCCTTACACATGGATGCCATACGATAAGTGCGTGATGAGATCCTACTTGTAATGAGAGATGAACTTGATATAGGTGAAAGTTGCCTATTACAAAACAAGTTACTTGTTTTCTTTTCACTGCAGTCCATTCTTAAAAAAAAGTAACTATGAAACATTTTTAAAATCAATCATTTTCATTTGTATTGTCATATCATGTATTAAAGAAATAAAATTTAGGAGATGGAGATTATTTATTGCTCCACTACGAGAATATTTTTTAGTTAGAAGTGTCGGTAAAATGAAAATATTGCTTATTTACGTTAAAAAAAGATTCATAAAGGAATCATAAATTTATTAATATATAATAGTTATTATTAATAATAAAATCAACTTTTTCAACCCATGAGAGCTGTTTCAAAAATACATTTCATCGTCACGTTGTCATATCGAAGTTACATTTTGTTTTTGTTAATAAAAAAGTATTTAGACTATAACAAGTATTGACGTAATAATATAACAATATTAAGCCTAGATATACTATGCTTAGTCTAGTCTGTTTAATCAACAAAAACAAAACTTTGATATGTCAACGTTAGGATGAAATGTATTTTTGAAGCAGCTGTCATGGGTTGAAAAAGAAGATTTTTTTAACAAACGGTGGAACTTTTGCCTAAGAGTTGTTTGTGTGGTGGTCCCGTGTTCCTATTTAAGAGAAAATAATTCGATTTTACCTATGGAAAAGCTAATTCCATTTTTATCTCAAAAAAATTATAATAATTGCGTTTATAAAAATACAAAAAATAGTTCTAAGTATATAGTATGAGTATAATATAAGTCCTGTATTATTTTTCCATGTAGCATAAAAGCTATAGCTTTGTATTTAAGAAATAAAAAGTTGGTGACTGCTTAATTTAAGTTTAACCTCTGATAAAGAACCCAAAACCTAACAGAAGTTAATTAAAATTTATCCCTAACTCTATTTCTACGATACAAGTCAAATAATATGAGTTACATTTAAACTCAACATAATATCTATTACATTTTTTCGTGTTTTCCTTTTGTAATTTAATATCTATTTTAAAGCGGTTTTTTTAATGAACAAAATAAAATGTAACCCACCACTGAAACCCACTTTTCTTATTTTTTAATATCATTAATATCTTACACGCTAAATACTAAATAATATTATCACAATCGATAAATTATCAAACATATTATATTTGTTTAAATTTACAAAAACTTTCTGAAAATAATCTATATTATAATTTATTATCATTAAGTAATCACAAGTTAAGTTAAATTATTTTTTAATCAAAGTATTAATAAACTAGCAATCCTATATCCCATTTTATTAAAATTGTATTACGTACCTGTTGCGATTTTTCACCCTCTGCTCTCGATGACAAACACAGAACTGATAAAAGTTACCGTTTCTTTTATTTTTTAAAATGAACTATTTAAATATTAAGAACATACACATATGGCAACCCTGTCGGAAGAGTCATATAGAGCAATTTATAAAAAATATACACCTGGACAACTGGAAACATTTTTGTATTAGATGGTTAAAGGATAAACGGCGGTTTGACTCAAAATATTCTGACTGGTATCCAGGGAAGAAATATCGCTGCTTTTTGTAAAGAGGAACTATGCATATGGGATGTAAATATATATATATATATATATATATATATATATTATATTTATTATGATTATACTTATTATTCCACAAATCCGCTTTTTCATTAAAAAATCCGCGTTTTCAAAGCGCAGCTCCCGCTTTTTGTATTCCGGCATCTGGCAACACTGTATTGAATATTAACGTTGACACTCAACGATACTAACCAAGCAATGTCCAGCCAAGCAGTGTAACACATGAAATTTAAAAGTCCGAACTGGAGTTTAAAAGAACAGTTTTTTAAAAATTTTACACAAAAATGCAACGTACACTAATGTATCCACAATATCTACCAGTCAAAATTTTGAATATTTTTATAATAAATCTAAAAACGACGATTGAAAACGACCTAAAATGCACTGTCAAGATAGGAAAAATACGGCCGAGGACTGCAGTGACGTCACAGGCCACCACGTGCAATCGATTTTTTGGCGAATGTACGTCTTATGGGATTAAGCAATCCTGGTAAATGTTTATCGTTCTTGGCTCTAGAGCATGCATCTGTCAGCACTGGCCTTGAATTCTCTAAAAACCCAGTGCTGCCCGAGTGCGACGAATGGAAAACGCTATAAGACTTTAAGGAAAATTTGCGACGGAAGTCGGCCATCTTGAAGCTCCTAGTATGACTCATTGTTTATGTTTACAGTATGCTGTCAAAGCAATATTTGTATATAAATGCCAAAAATGAGCGCATATGCGTATCATCCGGTTCTTATAAATACTAAATTACTTAGAACAGTAATTGTATTCTCACACGATTAGTTAAAATTTATTAAAAATAAAAACCTTGACATAATTTTTAGTTTTTTTCGGTACGTCAATGGAAACGGAAATTAAAATTGACAACTGGCCGCCATATACAAGCTCCTTTCTGGACTCAAGGTCATTTTGCATATACTCCTTCCTGTATATTTTTGTTGTAAAGGTTATTCCTATGGTCCTCCTTACCTCCTTGCGTCCTTGCCCTTCCTTACGTTTATTCTGGCACTATAGTTTTGTAAAGTCAGGGGCATAGAACTAAATAGAATTCTGAGACAGATGACATTTCGTATTTAATTGACAGTTTACATGTTATCTCTGCAGTTTACTACTTTTAACTTTATTGTGGTTGTGGTTATATTGTTGCAATGTTTTCCACCGCTAAGAAATATATGTGAATAAAAATGCTAAATATTTAGTCTTGCAGTAGTAAACAGTATAAAAATAGTAAAATTAACCATCACCATTGAGGACGAAACGGAAAGTGTAATAAAACACTTATAACTAATTTGCATGTTTAATTTGCGAATGTTTAGTGCTTTATTTTGAACGTTTTAAACGATTCTAGATGCCAATAAGCTTCCTGCGTTATTAGCATGTTATTTTATTTACATCTATTAAATAGTTGCCTTTGATTTGTGCTGCAAAAATGGTAATTAAAAAAAACAATTATGTTATTTTGTCCTCTTTATTATTTTTATTTTTAGGATCCAACCCTTCCCCCCCAAACCTTTGTACCACCAACTGGTATTGGAACTCCTCCTTTGATTCCACAGGTACCTATGCCAGCCATTGGGGCATTTCCTCCTATGATTCAATCATTCAATGTTCCACCACCAGGTTTTGGTGGCTTTGGCCCTCCAGGAGTAGTTCCACCTAATATAGCACCTATTGTACCAGGCAGTGAATGGAGTGAACATAAAGCTCCAGATGGAAGAACTTATTATTATAACTCTGCCACAAAGCAGAGTTCTTGGCAAAAGCCAGATCAATTAAAAACTCCTGCAGAAGTAAGAGTTAATTTTCTCAGTCCAATTCAGATCTATTATGCCTGTTTTTTTTGTGATTTGTAGTTGTTGTTATCACAGTGCCCTTGGAAGGAGTATACAGCCGATAGTGGTAAAATTTACTATCATAATGTAAATACAAAAGAATCTAGATGGGTTATACCTCCAGAACTTGAAGAAATTAAGAAAAAGATAGCAACTGAAGAGTAAGTATGTAATAGTAATATTTTTATTATTAGTTTATTTGAGAATTCCATGATGACACACTATTTTTAGATTAAAGCCTATATCTGGTACTGCAACTCCAAGAGAAGTAAATAGTCCAGTACCTCTTTCACAACCTCTTGTAGTATCTACAAATTCTACAGGACCAAATTCACCAGCAGTTTCAAGTAAGTGTACAATTTAAAAAAAAATGATAAATTATAATTTTTCTTTTCACATTGGTAGCTGCAAGTCCTGGAGGGAAAAGTGCTTTGGAAGCTGCAATGGAAGCTACTTTAGCAGCGATTTCCCTACCAAATCCTCCTGCCAAACCAGGTAAATAAACATTTTTTGTGTTAATATTTGTTTTGCTCAATATATTTGTAGATGAAGATTCAAATCCTTTGAATCAAGATGTTTCCAAAGTTTCCCGTACCTCAACACCTGAGCCAAAAGTGTTTAAAGATAAGAAAGAAGCAATGGAGGCTTTCAAAGATCTCCTAAAAGATAAGAATGTACCATCTAATGCTAGCTGGGAACAGTGTGTTAAGATTATATCTTCAGATCCTAGATATGAAACATTTAAGAAACTAAATGAAAAGAAACAGGTTAATTATTTAATGCTACTTTTGTGGTATTAGATTAAGGAGAATTTTAATTTTTGTTTTTTTAGGTTTTTAATGCATACAAGACACAAAAGCAAAAAGATGAGAAGGACGAACAAAGATTAAAATCTAAAAAGTATAAAGAACATTTGGAGGAATTTCTTCTCACAACTGATCTCATCACTTCAACTACCAAGTATTATAGATGTGATGAATTGTTTAGTACAATGGAGGTAAAAAGGATTGAATTTAAAACATTATTTTTGTAGGAGATTAAAGCAGTCAAAGTTTACATAGCTTTTATAGAAAACAAAATGAAAATGCAACACAACTTATATTTCTCTTATACAAAAAACTTTTATGCTTCACAGTGACCCATGGTGTAGGCAAACAATTGAAAAGATTTGTAACAAACTAGTGAATTAAATGGTGAACGTTAACGCGTTCGATTCATCCAGTCCTTTATTAATATACTTTTTGGTGAATTAACTATTATTGTGTATATCAGGAATGATTGCTGGTTAATTTCAACAAAAAATGTCTCCTAATACCAGTTTACTGACATTTACAAATTCAAATTCCTTTGGAACATCAGTAAAGGGAGCACTGACTTTCTTTTGTTTAGCAATTCGTGTACAGTCTTTGATAAATAAGAAATTTGAATGGGTTTAAGAGTTAAAACAAAATTTGAGTTCAGATAATGAAGAAATATGATCTGAATGGTTGTTTAGTAGGTTATGGTGATAGAGTGTCTTTGAGGGGGGTTGCTAAGAGGCAGTTTTGGGGAAGATCTCTCAAAAAACGAGATTCATTAAGGAAGATTATTTGAGCAATCTAGATTGGGATTTACTAGAAATTTTGGATTTTTAAGTGGGATTTATTGCCCACAGGGGTTAAAGTCTATTTGAGAATATAAGGTGGGCATAAGGTGAGGTGGGATGGTTGGTAGCTTGGGAAATTATTTGACAGTGTTGAGAGTATTTAATTTAAAGTTAATTCAATTTTGGAAGAATTCATCAGAAAGTAGGGATTTGACTATATTTTTGCAGATAAACAGGAAATTTGGCTATTTAGCAAGGCAGTTTGGTTGATATAAATTATCTAGAGGTTGAGAATCTCATTTCTGTTAAGGAATTATTTCTTGTGGTAATGCAAAAAAAAACAGGAATAATATACATAAAAATTGTTAGAAGAAAAAAACATCAAAAAAATCGACAGAAACTGTCAAAATTGATTGTTTATGGCTGATTTTGTTTAAACTTACCTATCATTAAAACTGATTTTTTTACCTGAGAAATAAATTAATTCAATAAAAGTCTCAAAAATTATGAAAGCTGTTAAATAATTTCACATGTTTATAAATAATAAATAAAAAAACACTAGAATTTGTCAAAATGGAGTGTAATTATAAAGTTCTAGTTATTTTGGGTGATTTTAACAATTTCGCAAGTTTAAAAAATATATGAAAAGTGATTGTAGTTAATAATAAAAATTGTTAAAAACTTTATTGTCCAAGAACAAAAAAATCTTGAAAATGCTTAAAACTAACAAAAAAAATTTTAAAAGATTCAAAACCAGTCAAGAAATTCCAATAATTTCTGAAAAATTAATAAAAGTAATCTAGGTGAACAATGGAAATTGTCTTAATAATGCGCTGCAAATCTTTTGTCCAGCTGATTTTGTAAAAAAAAATATTTTCAAGTCTGCACAGAAACAAATTCAAGGAAAAAATGAAATGTCATATAATTCCACATATTTCAGACCCAATGATTAAAAACTAACACGAACTTTTAAAACTTAACTCGTTTTTAATAATTTAAAATTTGTTCATTCAATGTTTTAATTATCAAATAAGAATATTTCCCAGGAATGTGTATTGGTCTTAAATTTATTTTTCTTTAACCAAACAAACGAACACTCTTCTGTTTCTTTACTATATGTCAAGTGCTCTATATTTTAATGTACTACCTAGTGCCTACACTTTCAATCCTTTTTTTTCCTCAACTCCCTTGAATATTATAGCTTTCTTTTTTATTTGCTCGTTCATTATTTCATTTTTTTTCTTTAGGTTGTTTATGTTCATTTATTCGAAATTCCAACTGATGTTTCTTTCAGGTATGGAGTCACGTGAACGATTCGGATCGTAGGGATATCTACGACGACGTGATGTTTACCTTGGCGAAACGCGAAAAAGAAGAAGCGAAAAATCTGAAAAAACGCAACATGAAAAAATTGGCCGAAGTACTGGAATGCATGACGAAAATCAATTACGATACAACTTGGAGCGAAGCGCAGGTGTTGCTCTTAGAGAACGTTACGTTTAAAAACGACGTTAATTTATTGGCTATGGACAAAGAGGACGCTCTCATAGTATTCGAAGAACACATCAGAGTTTTAGAAAAGGAATATTTGGAAGAAAAAGAACGAGAAAAACGGAGATTGAAAAGACAGTGCAGGAAAAATAGAGATCTTTTTTTGGCGTTGCTGGATCACTTACACGAAGAGGGGAAGTTAACTTCCATGTCACTTTGGGTCGAACTGTACCCAATTATCTCTGCGGATATAAGATTTTCGGCCATGTTAGGTAAGTGTGAATGTTTGCCGGGCATAAAATCCGGAAAGTAGTTGTTTTTCCATTAGAAAACGGCCAACATTTTTCTTGAAGGGAATGCTGTATCCAAATTTGTAAAACACTAACTTCAATAACTATAAAGGTTCATAAGTTTAAAGATATTGCCATAATTGAATCTATTAAAAGAGAACAACCAAATAATAATTCAGTTATTTTAAAAAAATGCATAAACAGTTTGGAATTATTTATTGGTTAGGTCGATAATAGAACCTTCCATTGCGACCTGTAAGGTCTATTATGAATCACTCCTAGATTACAGTTGTTTCCTTAGCCCTTTTACTTCTATTTTTTACTTCATACTTTTTGGCGACACTTACATGCAATCTGTTTGTTAGAGTTGATGCAGTAGTTTCTCCATGATTCTCGTTTTTGTTATATTCTATAATAACCATTCGGTATCTTAGTTCCCCAAATCTTCTGCTCTATTAAATAGTAAATAGCAACCGTTCTTCCCACAATGTTCAAGTTTGGCACTTTGTGTTTTTTTTGTACAAAAATCTGTAAGCGTCCAACAATTACTATTATATCTAACTAAAAAAACTCTTGGTTTCCTCCTACTTATCTAACACAGTATCTTGGTGAAGATAAATCTTAGGCTCCCGATGTAACTCGCACCGTTGATCAAAAATTCTTGGATTAAGACTATGCTTACAGGACAAAGCTCTTGCTGATAGTATGTATATGCGGCAGCCTTCTTGGAGGTTTAGTTGGATAGACATCGGCTATTTTTACCATACCCCGTCCCACTGTTGCTTCTTACAGCTCCCGCTTCGTCAAGGTAGGGATGTTCCAAGGCATCGCGTAAAAAGGAATTTTAAGTAAAACTATGTTTTTTTAGGTCAAAACGGTTCAACTCCTTTAGATCTATTTAAATTTTACGTGGAAGATCTCAAGTCTCGTTTCCACGACGAAAAAAAAATAATCAAAGAAATTCTCAAGGAAAAGGAGTTCGAAGTTCAAATCGATACTAGTTTCGATCAATTCGCCACGGTTATTTGCGAAGACAAGAGATCAGCGTCTTTGGACGCGGGAAACGTGAAATTGACATACAACGCTTTCCTAGAAAAGGTAAGTGAAACTAGGGATTGTTCTCGTAATTTGAAAAATTGTTTGTATAAAAGTATAAAAAGTACAGTTACTACCACGTTTAATGTACCTACGAAAAAACATGTAAATTTTCTAATAGTTTAGTCTGTGCCACGCTTTATCGTTCTTCTTTCTCGGGGATCTCGAAAAAGTTGAGTGTTGTTACCTGCCCTTTATCGAAGATTCTGGATTGATTTAAAAGATCCAGTAACACAACTTGTATAACTATTACCACCATCTTCATTCAAGGCTGCCAACGAAATATCGATTTCTAATTAATGGTATTTGCAATAGGTTTGTTCGGCTAGAGTTGATTCTGATAGAAATATTGCCATAAGTTAGGCAATATTGGTAAATTTTAGGGGGAATCCCAGAGATGAGATGGAGAAAATAAGGACTTTTACAGAATCATACGAAGACGAGAGGAGGAGGTATTAACAAGTAAAGAGAGGATAGGAATACTGGTGAACGAAAGTAAGAAGGCAGTAGGATGGAGTATAATAAAGAAGAAGATGAAAATTTGGATAAGGTTGAGTTTAGGCATTTAATAGCAGGAAAGGCGTGGACTAGGGAGAAGAAAATGTAAGAAGTTAGGGCTTTGTTTTCACAGAGGAAAATCTCCTTTAAGGAGATTTGGAAGATATTTTGGAGGTAGGGGTCAGGTTGGTATTGATCCCGAAAATGAGAAAACCCGTAGCCAAACTGTACCAACACTTGGTCAAGTGAAGGCTACTGTAAGAGCTACTGTAAAAGGGGAGAGCAGAATCCTCTGAGTTTAGTGAGAGACAAAATAGGTGTGGTTGCCTTTAGCATCCCCACATTTCCTATAACAAGTATTTTGAATTGTAAATACCAATCTACGGGTGGTATCTAGGTGATGATGTAGACGTGTTGTGGAAGCGACTTTAAACCTTGCATTGTAGATGACCAAACCGTTGATTAAAAGCAGGGGAGTTAGATAAAAAATTGAGTTGGTTTTTCTGAGTGGTTTGAAGGACGGTTTAATATCCAGTTAGAGTTGGGAACAATTAGGGAGGTAGGAGAATGTGTCAAAGAGTTGGGAAAATATGAAGACAGGTCCAGAGATGGTTTAGTTGAATGTTTAGAAGGAAAATTATATTCAGTTGGAATTAAAAAGACGATTAGGAACAGGGAAATGGCTCCAAAGCTCAGAGAATCTCTAATGGACCAAATAGTGTAAAGAGGAGTCTGTATTGGGTGTATCAAGCTCGATCAGATTATACAAAGCAGAGGAGTGAAAAGGGGTCATCGAAATAAAGAAGAACAGAGAGATGGTGAGAAAGGTGGGTTTCCCCCAGTGGATTGATGGTTAGGTAGAAGACTGTTAGATAAAAGGGCAATTGAGTTGTTTAGGGAAGATATTGAAAGGGAAACGCCTGAGGATTAAATGGGAAGAGGAGAGGAATGTTGAAAAAAGGTTTGTCCAGATGGATAGAATAAGGAAGATTCAGGACGAGGTCTGTGTTTGTTGTAGAGAAAGGGGTGACTGTTTGTCCTAGTGGTCTGATCTAGAACTGATCTACTTCTAAATGCATATATTGATTAACTTATAATGGACTAGTTTAGTGATTTTTTTTTATATTTGCATCTTATAATAGTATATTAAACAACGCATTTCATATGGAATTCTGTTATGACACGAGTTCAAGTTTAAAAAACGAATCGCGAAGCGATGAGTTTTTTAAAGAACGAGTGTCACAACAGCCATATGAAATAAGTTGTTTATAATATTTTTTATATTTTGCCCTTTTTACCATTTTTTAAATTAATTTTTTATTTTTATGTAATTACGAAAATTTTTATTTTAAAAAGTATGTCGGCAGCACTGTGTAATTTATAAAATTTGACAGTTGTGACATTTAGATTATCAAATGTTAATGTTTTAAAATATTTTAAAATGAATAATATACCAATAATAATATATTATATAAGTAAAATATTATATTCATATTCACAGATACTTTCTTAAAGAACAATATAAAATTAATAAATTGCTATTAGCCACAAATGTCATTGTCAATAGTCTTGCCTTTAGAAACTTCACTCATGTCGCCAACCATTTAAAACAAAAATTTGCGTGCGTAAAAGTTACATTACGATACGCAAATGCGTTTTATAATGAAGATTTTTATAAGTGCAAAATATAAAAAATAGGTTTTTAGTGGTTCAACTGTACAAATAAAATTTTTATAAAATTAATCCTCTAGCCATAATCGGCTTTTGAAATTTAAATTTAATGGTTACATACTTCATAAGTGGTAAGTGACGTGTTTCAATAAGATTGGTAGAAAATTTGCGATGTTGTCGATATGCTTTAATATTAACCGAGAAACTTATCTCTCTCTTATTTGTTGTCATTAAAAAGAGATAAACATATCGATATTTTTGTTCTCTGATTGACACTTTATCAAATAAGGTGTAAAACACTAACCAAAATATTCTGTCATTTTCGTTAGTTTAATTTATTGTTTGGTTGTGTTTGGTTTATGAAAGAAATTACTTCTATACTATTTTTGGTTCGACAATAAAAATCCTTAACACCTTCTCTTGGTGTTATAGCGGTTCCTTCAAAAATAACCAATAGAAGTAATTGTTCTCTCGGGGAGCAACCCTTCTATCGGTACAGTGAGAGAACTAATTTCAAGAATACCGTTTTGGCATTTTCAATAGAACCACGCCCACTTTCTATTGGCTGTTCTATTCTATCACCGTCAAGAATAGGGGTCTTGTTTGTTTATTACAGATAAACACGATTTTCTCTCCTGTCATATATCTTGTCAACTGGTACAATCAGTTAGTCACAGAACACGGTGTTTTGTGTCTCCAGTTCTTTGATAATACTTGAAACGAACGTAGCTAAAATGTGACAACGTTGACTTTTAAACACACTTCATTATTGGTTATTAGTTGGCGCTACGTTTAAAACTTACTAATTATTTATTGCTAAATTTTACGAAATGAGAAAAATTAATTGCAAAATGAATACCAATATAAGTAAATAGGTATCTTATCCTAAATATATATATTGCTATCATTTTGATTAATATGATCCTACTAAACTAGTCCATTATTTAGGCTGAGGCTAAGGAAAAGGAGAGATTGAAGGAGGAAAATAAAAGAATAAAGAAGCTCGAGGTCGGCTTCAAGGCTCTCCTAAAGGAGATGAACGTAGATTTTGAGCAGCCTTGGGAAGAAGTGAAAACGAAACTAGAAAAAGAAAATGAATATTTAGCTTTCGAATCGGACAGCGAACGACAACGTATCTATAAAGTGAGTATATTCACGTAAACTATCGTTCATAATTAATTCCTTTTATTTTTAAGGAATACCAACACGAGATGGAGGAATCATGCAGCCATCATCATTCGCGATCGAAAAAATCCAAGAAAAAGAAGAAGAAAGCATATAAGAGTTCCTCGAGCGGTTCGGAGAGCGAAAAATATAAAAAATCGTCTAAACACAAATCGAAAAGTCCGACGCCGGCTTATTCTGAGGATAGCGGCGAAGAATATAGAAAGAAGAAATCCAAGAAAAAACACAAGAGAAAAATGTCGCCTGTAAGTTATTAAGTATCAGAAATTGATCGATTATTTTTTGTTTTAGGGTTTGTAATTGTTAAACTTTCGTAATAAATATTCGTTAATCCAACGTTAGAATTCATTAAAAGAAGTCCGTGTATAGCTCTTACATATATTTCATTGTTTCATGTAATATACCAACTATCAATTTACAAAGAAAAATGGTAATAGAATTAACATTTCATATCATTTAAGGAAAACAAAATCATTTTTGTTGTACATTTCAGCGAAAAAAGGTTATGTTTGATAATTTTAAGGCATAAAAGTAGATCTAATTTGCTACATTTTATAACCAACCCTAGCTAGCTTTGTACAGCCATCAATTCCCACGACTAAGTTCTTTGAAAATAGAACATTAGACAAAGTGAAATGTTGACTTATTTTGTGAAATATCTTCCGAAATATGCATTCTAAATCAAATATATACATTGAAGTTTTAGTAAATTTAATTAGCTTTCAATAATTGATACCAGACTGTCCCTGTCTAGTCCCAGATAACCAGGAGATAACTTAAAAACAATAAATAAATGGGTTTGGAGCGCTGGGGATATCGATACCGACCAAAATTTACACTACCAACGCATTAACACGCATACACATACTTTTAACAGTCTAATTTGAGATTAATTGGCGATTAAAAGTATGTGTCGGTGTAGTGTAAACTGTGTTTGAAACTTGATAGTAACTAAAATATGACATTTATTGTACTAATCCTGGGAAATGACGACATTAGGTGTTGCATCCTTTTCATATAGTCTTTTAGTACCTACAGAGAAAGTCATGAGGAACTGTACTATCGGCTTCAGAATAGCATATACATTTTCAAACTCAAATCGCTTACATTGAATAGACAGCCTTTTTATTTTGTGTAACCAATCACGGTTTAAATAATAATAAATTTGAAATCAGTTAAACAGTTGTCCACGCCCACATCTTTACTTAGTTTGGAACCCTCGATAATAAATGTTTGTTTGGGATTAAAATCCCTTTTTTTTATTATATCAGTGCAAAAATGCGAAAAAAACTTATTTATTCGGGACATGACCTACCCTTGTAAATAAACTTAATACCCCAAAACCATTAATGTAGGCGTTTTAAAAATTGCCATTTCTTTGTTGTTTAAGAAGGGCGTTTTTATAACTTCGGTAGGTAAACGAAATTCACATTTAACATGTATATGCTATTCTAAAGCCGACTGTACCTAGTATGGGGGACACAAAGGTGTATGCGCTTCCATTTTTTTTAAATGCCTTTTTATTTGTCATAACTTTTGAATGGTAAGTGCTCATTTTATTGAGACTAAAAAAAACTGAAAAGAAATTTGAGGTAATCAAAAGGCAAACAAAATAAAGGGTCCAGCGACTTGCTGCTGAAAAAGAAAGTTTTGTTGGAAAAACGGTAAAATTAATTTTTATTTGTAAAATATTTAAGATTATCCTTCAAAATTAAATCATTTGATGTTTCCCAATGATTAGAAGTTCTTAATTGACAGTTCATCGCGCCTAATGGAGAACTCTTGACTTTTGGGACCGTAAACGTGAATATCACGAAGGATAGGATAAGATTAACCATTAAGAGCTGAAATCTAAAAAAGTACTTTTCTTTCTTAAACAACTATTGGTTTATTCAAAAGGTTTTTGCGACTGTTCGTTAATCTCTGATTTTTCTTGCATGACTCTTTTTTACTCTTCTTATCTCTGTTTGCTTTATGCTTCTTTTAACTCCGTTTCGATGCCTCTTTCTTACCTCTGTCTTTACTTCGATGTTCCAATACCTTGTCCTTTTCATCTTTCTTCCAAACTTCCTTAGTTCCTCCTTTCTGGTTTGAATTTATTAATCATTCCCCTATCTTCCCTCTCAGTAGTTTGACCATATATCTTCCAATGTTCTATCTCCTTTTAATTCTCTTTTATTTTTCAATTATCTAGTTTAGTGATAATCATTCCTCATACTTCTATTGCAGTAAGATCTCCATCTAACTTCCAATGACATTTGTTCTCTTGCTTTTCATTCTCCTATCAAGTATAAATTTATTTATCTTTATTCTTTTATACCGTTCATCTTTATTTTCTCATTCTCTACTTCAGCGGTAACCATCTTTTGATCCTTTGTTGAGTAGATTCGGATCCTTTTCCCTTAAGTCGTTTATTATGTTTCCTTCCAAATGTCTCTTATAGACATATAATCTATCCAATATTTTTATTTTTATTTTTTCTGCAACGAATTTTGTAACTGTTAGCCAAAATATGTGTTTACAAAAAGCATTGAAGAAGTTATAACATACAAAATCAAAATTGGCAAGAAGTGATAGGCCTAATGGATTTTTTTTGAAATTCTGCAGAATACACCGCCAGATAAGTACGTCAGCAGCCGTGGAGAATCTGAAGGAAGACGAGGGGACATGAGTGAGACGGAATTAGAGAAGCAGAGGGCTCTGCTGTTGGCGAAGTTGAACGAAAGTGACTGACACAAGTGTTAAAACTGGTCTAAAGTAGTAGGGATGTTAAAATTTGCAAAATATTTTTTAAATGATAATTTTTAAATACTATATCGATTGCAACGCTTGTTTATGCTATTTCTGTTATCACTGATGCAAGTATTGTTTTTGAATTTATTCTTAAGTCCAATATTTACTTTTTATGTCACATATTTTCTTTATAAGTCAAATACTACTACTTTTTATGTCATACTTTTCTGTTATTTTCTACTTTCAATAGTAGGTATATTTATGTTCCTTCTACTTTAAACCATCGATAAATAATATAAATAAACCTTTTTTTAATCTGAGTTTTATTTCTCCCTTACTAGCAGGTCTACATTTTCCCAGTAGTTTTTTTGTGAAGAAGATCATCGTATATATAAATGGGGTATAAAAGAGGGACTAAGATGGAGCCTCGAGGAACATTTGGGTGTGTACATTTTCCCATCAATGTTTGGCATGAATTCTAAGGAGTTGGAACATTGTAGGTATGTGTAAATTAGGTAAAAAATATATGTCTACTTGGGGAATAAAGATAGGAGAAGGTTAGGTTCTGACAACCGAAACTTAAAACCTGGTGATTTGGTTGGTCGTCTCAGGATCCTGGAAAAAATTTCACTAGCGTCCTTGATTCAACTATTGAGCACCATGTCAGTTAGGTTGGACTTTGACACGCCGTTTGAAAGGGTTATATAAAATACCATAGGTTGGAGAGGTCGAACCAGAGCTGGAAGAGGGCTCACTTGTGTGGTATACAAATTATAGATAAAAGGACTGGAGTGTAGAACAAAATTAAGAGGGCGGAAACATAGTTCAGCAACTCCCGGCTTGAATGTAGTTTGGACTGGTATTTGCAGAAGCGGAAAATAACTCATGAAATAATGATATGATGTTTAAAAATAAATCTCATCTCTAAAAAGTAATCATAAAAAAATTAATCTTACGAAGTAATTTAGTTTTCAAATTAATATTTTACAAAGATATTGTACATTATAATAATGGTCTAATTGTAAAAATACCCTAAGTACCCTTGGGTATGTTTAAATGATATTAAAGGAAAGTTCTAACAAATAGATTTAAATTTGCCTCGTAATCTATAAGTACCGCCAATGGTTGCAATCAGAACTTATGTAAGGATGATTGTCTAAAATTATATATCAGGGACAGCAATATATTGTACTCTCTGTTCTATTTGTGTTTTGTGACGAAACTTAAGCCATTTAATGCTTGACGTTTTGTAGCATGTAACTATTGTCAGTTATTATTTTATTTTTTTTCCCTCCTATTTAATGAAACCACAAGACACAGCAGCTATTTTAAAGACAAGATGCGAATTTGAGTATAAATTCAAAAATGTCTGTGAGAAGTTTACGCCAAATTATAAAAGTAAGTTTTATAATTGTAATAATAAGTTTGAGGAGAAGAACGATTGTTGTTGTCTTATCATTATTTAATTCTTTTATACCCTTACCATTTCCACAAACACCGTACCTAAGGGCATTATTCCTAAAATTGACCAAATAAAGTAGGTAACTGAACGGGCAGATATAATAAAAAGCCAGGTACTTAACAACAAATGTAAAATTTAGAGACTATATATCCACATTCTATTGTATTGAAGACTGTCTATTAAAATACATCGCTAAAGTGTTGTTAAGGGCTACTTTTGGTCCCTTATTTTTTTCCCAATTTGGATAGTTGGCTGGCTAGTCTAGGAATAATTCTTGAAGTCTGGTTAGGGGAGGGGTTTAACTTTAGGAGGTAGTCAGGAAAGTGGGGGAAAGACTACGGACATTGGGAAGGTTGATACCCAACGTAAGTGGACCCAGTACCGTAAACAGGGTTTTATAATGAGGGATGGCAAAGTTCATTCTATTGAGGTTCGGGCGTGGAGGGATATCTTGGATAGAATAAGGTATAGGGATATGATAAGGAGGGTACAGAGAAGGATTTTTGTTAAGTTTGGTATCGGTTTATCCGGCGGTGTCAGGTGCGGTAGTGCTAGTGGTGGCGGGGGTCCCTCCAATTGAGATACTGGTAAGGGAAAGGACTAGGATCAATAAGAGGTGGAGTTAAGGGAAGAAATAGAGTTGGAAGCTTTGAATGAATGGGGGAATCAATGGGAAAATGGGGTTTTAGGGAAGATGGACGCCGGATTTGATAGGGGGTTCACCGGGTTTGGTGAGATATACAATTTAGAACAAGTGAAAGCAATAAATTCATTATAATGGTTGATTTTCTTGTGCAGTGACGTCATTGAAATAGTAAACCCAATGTTTTTTTCTTGATTTCGATACACCTTGCAATTTTCTACTCGGAAACATTATTTGCAATACCTTGCATAACAATTTTTTTGAATAAAATTCATTTAAAAATCAAACGCATACATTTTAATTTATTTGGGAACACAAATAAATGAAAAATTAATAAAGAAGAATTTAACAACAATCACTTTAGTAAACATATTTTTGTCCGATGAAGCTACATTTGTATTAAACGGTCACGTCCATCGTCAGATTTCTCGGTATTGGGCTACCGAAAATCTACACTGAATGGAAGAGTACCGTGCTCAATATCCAGAGAAAGTAAATGTTTGGGCGAGAATAATAAGTAACACGATTATTGGTCCATACTTTTTCGAAGAAGCAAACAGGTCTGCGATATTATTTAGAATTTCTGCAAAATTTCTTTTTCTCCGAATTGAACCGATTGTTCCCAAACACAAATGATTTATGCAAGATGGTGCGCTTCCACATTATGCTGCCCTGGTGCGAAACTACTTGGACAGCATCTTCCAAAATCGGTGGATAGGTCGAAGAAGATCAATTGAATGGCCTTCTAGATCACCCGATTTAACTCCTCTTGACTTCATTTTATGGGGATATTTAATAAGTAAAATGTATCAAAACATACCACAAAATATCAATGACCCCAGAGAACGGATAAGTATTGAGATTGAAAACAGATAGTTTTGGAAAACGTTCAAGAAGGGATCGCTGCACATATTTCCCATTTTATTATTGCTGAGGGTCAACAATTTGAACACTTGATATAGATTTGGTGGTATTTTTGAATTACTTTGCTGTGAAATTGTTATTAAATTCTTTTTTATTAATAATTATATTTAATTTATTTATTGTGTTCCCAAATAAAATAAAATTTATGTGGTTGATTTTTAAATAACTTTTTATCAATAAAATTATTATGCAAGATATTGCAAATAATATGTTTCCGAGTAGGAAATTGCAAGATATATCAAAATCAAGAAAAAAAATTGCGGTTACTATTTAAAAAAAATGGTCAATGACGTCACTGCCCAAGAATAATAAGTGGAGGAACCTTAAATTCTTTTTGAAAAATTGCGCTTTTAGTAAACAAAATTGATCTGTCCGAGCGTTTTTTCGAAAAACCAACCGATTCCATTATAATTAATTTATTTCTCTCATTTGTTCCACACTGTGTAGAAGGGTTAACTCCGTTGTAAAACTTTGTTCTAAACAATTCAAAACAGTTATATTTAGGCGCGTTACACATATATGCGACGGACACATGATGCTACTGACATTTTTTTTGTGCTGGTTGCATGTCTTTTAAAAACCAACCTGTGTTATCAAATGGTACGTTACACACTTATGTTACTGACCCGATGCGATTGACAGGAGTTAGAAGCAAATGCCTCTTCAAACCAATTTGTCAGCTGTTAAACACACTCACTGTGTCCCTAAAATCTCGGAGCATATTGTTTTGAAAATTTATTTAAAAAAGGAAAAAAAACGTCGAAACACCTCAACTGTATTACTTTTCTGTTATTTTTTAGCTTAACTACTTGAAAAAATGATCCTGCCATTTTTTATCGACTGTCATGTGCAACTAGCATGGCTAAGAAACAAAATGATTGTTACACACTTATGTAAGTAACATTGTGTCAGCGACATCAAAAATATCAGTAGCACTAAGTCCGTCGCATATATGTGTAACGCGCCTTAATTTTATAATCTGCGGGTTATTTGTAAATTGTCCTTTTTTGATAGAAACAACGGTAACTGCTAAATTTTATTCCAAATATGAAGCGGCTGCTGTTTGCAAAGCAGATCCTGAAATATTACGTAATTTAATAATAGCCAATGACTATCCACCAAAACAGAAGTTAGACTGGCCTGAGACGGTTAATCAATGGTAAGTACTATAATTCATATCATGCCATGTTATGTCGATGTTAGTATTTTATTTATCAATAAATACTTTTCCTACACGTGTATCTCCTAACCTAGCGAATATGACATTAGCTTTCTTCGGTTCTCGTCAGTTCTCGAACCGTTTCCTTGTGCGCAGGCTTCTGACTGTTCGAGAACGGTAACTGAGAAAACCTAAACAAAGCTATTAATTCATTTCATTTATGAGTAGTCTACAAAACTGTAAAAATTTTTAATTTTCTGATTCTATAAATGCTAATATTTGTGAATTACCTACTTTACCAAATCAATTGCTGCCGTGCAAGAAATAAGCTGAATACGCACAAAACATAAAATGAGTTTGAAATCATGAATTTGTGTGATAATTAGCAGCCGCCATTTTGTATTTCACACAAACTAGATGATCAAAGACAATTACCTTTGCTTTCCAGAAGTAAACTTAAGATTTATTGTTTTTTATTTTTAAAAGGAATGAGAGATATCTCACACATATGTGTGAGGAAGTTGGCAGAAAAGAACGTGATAAAACAACTCTACAAAGGATAGAGAGAGTTGTAGTTTTTCTTAAAATAGAAAGTAAATTAAGTCTTAGAGAACTTCAAAAATATTTAGTGTAGGAAGATTATGCAACGATCACCTATTTTGTCTAAGTCATAGAAAAATACATCTAATAGACAGTTGAAAATTTAAGTTTGGATAGGCAAAAAGAAACTTCGTCAAGTATGTTGTGTTTCTCCTACAGTTTTTACAATATTAATAGAAAACACCGAAAATGAAGTTGAAGAACTGATAGTTAATCTTAAGGAGGAGAAAAAAATATAGTACAACAAAATAAATATAAAAGTAGTTTATTTCATACTGTACCCTAAAACATAAACACAATTTCAATACGGAAAATAGAATCTTACCTGATAGAGGCACATAATGTAATATATTTCATTACATGCTACTATTCTGTAATGACATTTTTGTCTTGACAGGCTTCTACATTTTAAAAACTCATTTAGGTCTCAAACGTATGAATATAGGTACCTACACTTATTGAAATTCAACAGCAAAACAATTAACAGAATTTATTTATTGCTTATATTAATATTAACGGTTATATTTTCGTTCCCAGGAACAGGGGCGGATGGGCTTTAACAATTGTACAGGAAAAAATTAACAGTGTATTTAGTTTCTTTGTTGTTTCCTTGTTATTTCCCATAACCTTAATTTTTTCTCGATAATTAACAAACAATAGTTCCTTCTAACTGCAGTAACAATAGCAGATTCTATTTGAGCGTAAAACAAAAAATACCTACATTATACTTAGCTAATTTTTACATCAATGCTTACTAATTTTAACTTATTGATGTATTTGGTAGTGTATTATACGCGGTATATTTGAAAATACATCTAGTGGTCCATCATTGGCATATTTCCTCTACCTCTGTCTTGTTGCAATGCATTAATGACTGTAGTAGTGTTATCATGCTTAAAATTGAAATAGATACAGTTCGTAAGATAAAGAAAATAATAATTACCTCTGCTAAGAATCTTGGTAAAGTCTTCATATCATTTATACATAAAATTACACATAAAACTACAACATGCATTGAGTAGAATAGAATGTAATACATACATTGAAAGTTCCAGCGTTGTGAGTCTAGCAACAAAGACAATGGAAGCCGGGAACCGCAAATGAGTGCGTTACCGCTTTGTATTTTTGGTTGAATAAACTAAAAAGTTGGCAAATAAAAGCTATCGTTCAAAGTGTTGGGGTGGCAGCTTAGATCCACGTTTTTTAAACTGTATATTATTAAATTATAGAAATATTAAAAATAAAAATTATATAAATGATATTATGCAAACGGCCCACAAGACAGTCAGGAAATTTCCCGGTATTCCGGTGGCCCCATCCGCCCCTGCCCAGGAATTAATTGAACTTGAGCCAATTTGTGAAAATCGGATATTGACAATCACTGACAGTATCATATTACATATTTAAAAACAATAATATGTTTCTATGATTACCAACTACATGCCAGATATCTGGCATTGAATGCAAATTTCAAAAATAGCTAACGCCGATAAATTTATTAATATTTTATTTTTCAATGTTTTTTTGTGTTTTAGGGTACAGTATGAAATAAAATGTTGTCACACGTCCGTTAAACTTTTACAATACTTGTTTCGAATTCTCACGTACTATAAAAGTGTACTTACCGGACTATAATTCGTACGCAATTTGTTCATAGTTCACTGCAAGTTTGACCCTCATTAGAGAACTGAAATACAGAGAGGACAAATAATATGATATAATAACAAAAACCAACCTAAAACTGGCAGTTTAAGATGTTTTCGACTAACCCACCTTGTATCTGAAGAAATACAATACAGCTATAGAACTTTTGTTATGTAGGTATTTTGAGTGGAAATGACTGACCAGTGTCGTAGAGTATATGATTAAAACATTAGTTACTTTAAACAAATAAATATATTAATATTCTTTAACTGTAGGTACTGTAACCTCCGCCTATGATTTTACGACTTTTACGACCGTTTTATGACTTGGACGCACATTTTGTGCTATCGATAATTTATGAACGGACTATAGTAACGTAAACATCTATTTCTATATGGAGTAGAAACGTGAACAATTACAAACAGGAAAAAAATAAAATGTAGGCGGTGGAAATGGATGCCATGAAAAAATCCACACAGGTAACATAAAGAGATTAAAAAATAAAATAGAATGTTTGAGAATCCAGGATTTACTGAGTCAACCAAAAAATAAACCTTTGGAAATAAAAAAGAAGAGAAGAACGACGAAGATTCGTCGATTGGCGAGAATACTTTCAATCCAATTGAAAATCTCTGGGCTCTAGTTAAAGCAAGACTTAGGAAAAGTGAACTACACCACAAAATGAAAAATGATTGAAGCAGACATTTCGATATGGTTTTGTACATTATTAAAAAATATGTTGTTTTTTCGATTTTATAATTTGCGTTCACTTTAATTGGAATAATTATATATTAATAATTGTAATAATAAAAATCTCCGGTGGGAGTCAACTGCACAGGTTTAAGGTTAAATTCAACCACCATTTTTGTTATGCTTTGCAAATATCGAATTTAAAATAGTGATTATATAAATTCAATGTCGTTTCTATAAGTAATAAGTGACTGAATCTTTCATTAAGTTTACACTGCTGGGCATAAAATTAGTTCACCTCGTAATTTCAAGTTATTTTATAAATATTTATTTCTTAAAATTGATTTTATATGTATCATGCCGTTTCTGTTGTTGTTTCAATAAAATTTGATAAAAAGAGATTATTTAACAAAATTCCTAAACATTATCAGCATAGTTTTTTATTGTTTTATATTCCTAAACAACATTATTAGCAGTTTTTATCTGTCCATTTTAAGAAGTTAGAATATTGTTGTCAATATCAGTGTATCGCAATGATTATCCATTTCGTTGTCGCAAGAATTGTGACCACGGTCAGCCCGAAATCACAAGAAACGTTGGAGAAAATCTTTCGAGTGTGCGACGGTTCAAAGAGACTGATCTACTAATCCGAAAACCTGCCTCAGGTTAAGGTAGGGGTACAACAGCCAGAGAAGTCCGCTTGTTCTAAGAAACCGAACGGTCATGTCATTTTATCTACGAAATCACCTAAACGCAACATTTAAGCAAAATAATGTACAGTCTACACTGCTTGGGCAGTTATCCAGTATGTTGATGAGGTTCAAATCACTAGATTTGTTTGGCCTGTTCTCAGTCCCGACGTAAATCCGATTGAACATGTTTGGAATGAGGTTTGAAAACGTATTCCTCGACAGACTGTTGCAAAAACTTTTTTCGAGCAATAATAACATAATTTAACAATAATTAGTATAGTTTGATACATGTATGGAATAACTAGAAATGACGAGGTGAACTTTATGCTCAGCAGTGTATTTTGAATGACGATTTTAGGTATGGTTGGTTTACGCAGCCTTTGACAGATGCTGACAGAAATGACGAGAGGCTGTTTTATCCGAGACAAACTACTGAAATTTCTCTGTTTGGGGCCCAACAAATCGGATGTAAAAGTAAAATAAAAAAAATGTAAAACTGGTTGTCTATTTGTATTTGAATTCAGCATTGGTCCTTATATAGAGCAGGATTTTAACAGTTTTTATTTAAATATGGTCCTTCCATCTTCAATCTTTGTTTAAACTATTTATCAAATCATTTTTGTACCAAATTTAAAAAAAAAAATTATATAAATTCTATTTCGATGTTTGATCCTAAATTTATTATGCGCATTTCGGATTCTTTCCAATTATCCCGCAAGCTTGTCACCAGCAAATAATTTTGTAGGATTTCCTTAAACGTTGTCCACGCTTTTAGCAAACAATTCTTACATGCCTTAAATCTTGATCGTCTTGGTGAAGAATTCTCCATTTTATTTACGTGACGCAAACCTTCAAAAAATACATTAGCACTTCTGTTTTCTGTTACATAGCGTTAAAAGTTTGAGAGTCACCACCAACTATTACTGGGTTTGACATTTTGATTAACTAAAACATTTATGGCAGCTAAAATGTCAATTTTTTTTATTTACAAGCATAGAAAAAGTACATAGGGTACTATTTGTATGTCGGCTTTATTGGTTTTTGAAAAAATTCCCCTAAATGTACAATACAATACATTTATCAGCAGGTTTTTGGACGCTGAAAAGTGATTCTTTGGTCCCATCAAATTAGGAATATCTCTTCTAGAAATCTATTTAGCTTCGCTAGAAGATTTGGCGTTCTAGAGTATAAATGGATTAAACTAGACACAAAATATTTTAGCAGGTCAAAGGACAGATAAGTCTAATTGACTTATACGACCTAATACAATCAAATATAACTCTTCACTTCGTTTGTGTACCCGGTTTACACAGTATATATAATATATTAATGAATTTATTCATTTTTATAATACATATGTTCAAAATTTGCACCATGGCGTTGCAAACAAGCTTCATAACTTTTCTGAAGATCATTAAGGATATTTAAGAAAAGTGGTTGCTGCAAATGTTGAAAATAATATTATTCTTGCCTTAGTTCTCCAAGAGTTACTCGCGGAATTTCCTAGCAAAATATGGAATCCTTCATTATACCCCAAATGTAGGCATCAGGTTGTGAATGAGCTCGAAATCGTTACCAAAATGTTCAAGCTCACAGAGCACATTTATGGAGCGTACGGCTACATGGCTTGTTGCGCCATCCTGTTGATATCATTATTATTATTATTATTGTAATAATTTCAAATGACTTGGTATATCATGGGAATAATTTTTCAATGGGAGCCTAGAGAGGGAATCCGCGGGACCATTTTCCTTTCCCGGCTTGTAAATGACATTGAAATTGTAGCTACTTAACGTCATCGCCCAGCGTAATAAACGGTTGCTAGCAATTTTTGGTGTTTTCCCCAAAAATGCGTACTAAAGGCTTATGATCTGTAATTAGAATGAAAGATCTTCCATACAAGTACTGATAAAACTTCGTCACATCAAAAATTATACCAAGTGCTTCTTTATCGATTGTGGAGTATCGTTTTTCAACATCGCTGAATGATCTTGAGGCAAAAGCAATTGGTCTCAATGTATCGACTGGAAATTTATGTGACAGTACCGCACCTGCTCCCTCATTGCTTGCATCGCTTGTTACAACCAATGGTGAACCACTTGAATATAAACATCTTTTTAAATCTTCAAATATCTTGGTATCTTCATCCGTCCAGTTCCATTTTGCATGTTTCTTCAGAAGACGATCAAGGGGAACACATCTTACGTGTAAATGTTTAATAATACGTTATAGAGCCAAGGAAAGAACGTAGCTGGGTACTGTTTTAAGGTAAAGGCATTTGTTTAATGGCCTCAATGCGTTCACCCGTTGGATGTATTCCAAATGCATCTATTTTATGGCCCAAATACGTAACGTTGGTTCGTAGCCAGTCACATTTTGAACGTCGAGTTTTTACACCAGCAGCTTGTAAACGACCTAAGACTTTTCTCAATCTTTCGGCGTGAGTAGTTCGATCTTGTGCAGTTACCAAAATATCATCTAAGTAGCACACAACTCCATCAATACCTGCCAGTATTTGATCCATAGTACGTTGAAACAATGATGGAGCAAAACTAATACCAAATGGTAGTCTTCTGTATGTAAAATAACCCTTATGCGTAGCTATTACCAAATATTTACGGGAATCAGGACTAACTTTCATTTGAAAGTAAGCTTCTTTAAGGTCTATCTTTGAAAAAGAGACACTTCCGGATAATTTCGATGTTATGTCTTCAAAACGTGGTAATGGGTTGTCATCAACTTGTACATGTTTGTTAATGGTTACTTTGAAATCTGCACAGATTCGTAGACTTCCATTTGATTTTAAAGCTACAGCTATTGGAGATGCCCAAGATATTGGAGTGGTTGTAGTATTGACTGGTTCCAGTACTCCTTCTTTCACAAGACGTTGAATTTCCGCTGACACCTGATCCTGTAGTATAAGAGGTACACTTCTCGGACGAAACATCTTTGGCGTTATTGATTCGCTAATGTGTATTTTGACTTGACTCTAATCGTACCTAATGTGTCCTCAAAAAGTTCGGAAAAGTGTTTCAATAAATCATTGATTAAACGGTTGGGCTCAGGCTGTAAATTGACTGTATTATTGACCTTCGTAATGCTGGGTTCTTTTACATGACAAACTCTTGCACCAGGGGGTAACGGTAATTTAAATGCGAGAACCCAGTCCAAACCAAAAAGTGGTATTTTTTGTTTTTTTGTTACATATATTGGTAGAGTTATTTACGTTTGAAACGCTTTAACCTCCACCCATGCTTTACCCAAAGTACTAACTGGTTTATCACCATATGCTATAAGGTCAGCTGTTTTTGTTAGTTGAGGTTTATCTTTTTTTTCCCTATAACTGCATGTACCGGAGCCTGGATCATAAAGCATGTCAATATTGTGTTCGTTAATGTCTATATTTAACAGTACTTTACACTGGAAGAACCAATTTTTCGAATATTTGACGTGGAAGGAAACGTAACTTCATCATTTGAATCTGTATCACTGTAACTATTTTATAAAAGGTTTGTCTCATTATTCTTAACACAACGGGTAGCAAGTTTCGATTTGTTTTTAGGTTATTTTTCGTTTTTGAATTTGATTTTTTGATGATTGCTTTTCCTGAGGCAAAACACACTCGCGAAAAATGATTTCCTTCTCCACAACTATTACATTTCTTTCCAAAAGCTAAACAGTTTTTTTTGTTTGTGTTTCAACTCACCACAATATAGACAATCTTTTTGAGGATCTTATTCGCGAGGTTTCGACTTTTGAGAACTTATCGATTCGTTAAGTTTGCACCCCTTCTTAACCCGATTTACATAATTATCTGTTTAGTTTGTATTGAAGCCTGTTCCAAAAGTAATGCTGGCGCTTACACTTAATCGAAAGTTGTATCATTTGTAGAATGCTTTTGAATTTTCTCTTGCCATTCATGGTTGTTAATTCCGAAAATCATCTGATCCCGCATTCTTTCAACTAGATTGGCACCAAAACTGCAATTACCGGCCAATGAGCGAAAGTTAACTGCATATTCTGTTACAGTTTAAAAATCTTTACGGAAACATCCTCCAAAATTTATACGTTCTGCGAAAATATATATCGTTTTTCCATGAAAACGATTTAAAACATTAATTAGTTCTTCAAAAGTTTTTTTTGTTACTTTTTCGGGCTTAAAATGGTCGGCTATCTTAAAAATGCTTTGTCCTACTTTAGGCATTAGTAA
Source organism: Ophraella communa (assembly GCA_035357415.1). Lineage (NCBI taxonomy): Eukaryota > Metazoa > Arthropoda > Insecta > Coleoptera > Chrysomelidae > Ophraella > Ophraella communa. The sequence goes on from CM068995.1 coordinate 20,545,014, forward strand.
GGCCGGATATGTTCGAGAACATTGTGGTGATTAATTACACCCTGTAAACGATTCGATATTTTGTAACTAAAATAATATGAAGGTTTGTTACTATAGACCTTACACAAGTACACGAATAATAAATATATGTGATAAATAGTATGCCGTCATCAGGTCAGGTTCGACAAAACATTTAGCATTATAAATTATGAACCGATATGATGTCAAGTTCTGTTTTGATTACTCTACTACATACACACATACACTTATTTTATGTTTTACCTATCTATTTTTGATTTATAATACCTTAGAAACGGAATATGTTATGGTAGCAATAATACCTGCTATCACACCTAGGGCATTATAAGCGGGCATTATGATAATGCCCGCTAATGGAAATTTTATTGCTTATCCAATTTTATTTCTCTCATAATAAAGAATAAAGATCCATTTTATACCAAAAATAATGTTTCTTTAAATACTAAAAATTAAACTTTATTTCCAAAATAAAAATTACAATTTTGAAATGTCCTGGAAAATGTAGCTGATCCCACTATATAATGGTCGGTGTTTTTTGTGATGGTAGAGGTGGCAGCACTAACGCTATTTTGTATAGTTTGTAAATTGTCCATTAAATAATTTTCAATAATCGATACGGAATTAACCACGGAATTAACTGAATTTGCAATCATTTTGGCTACTTTATTTTTGGATGAAATACTTTCTTCTATATATCCTTCAGCCTTTTCTCTTATATTTTGTGGAATTTCTTCCATTTTAATCAAATATTTAAACAAAAAATGCCAACTGACTAACTGACAGAAACATCAAAGTCAAACTTAAATAATCACTGCAAGTCACTTGATAAATTTCTGTAGAATTATTTTTGTTCATAAAAATCAATTTTTAGGTAAAACATAAAGCATTGTATGCACCAGGGGCATTGTTAGATTCTAATACCCATTAGGCGGAAACCTTGCCCTCGAGCTACTATTTCCACCTTCCGGGCATTATCGTCCTTACAATGCCCTTGATACATAAATAGCTATAATGTAGTCGTAGTAAATTTATACCAAGTGATTAATTATAAATATAACATAATGTTGATTTTATCATAAGTGAGTTTTTATCCAAATTCCATGATCCAACAAGAAGAAATTCAAGTTACACCACAACGTTTCGAACATATAGAAGTTTGCGTTTTGTGGTGCCTTCTATGCTTCATTTTCTTATAAGGGAATCTATATTTGGAAGGATATTTTGTTTTTCATGTGGTCTAATGTCATCTTCCATCTGACAATGAAGTACTCAGGTTTTCACTAAGCTTATATAAACCTATTACGATAGGTAGAGGAGGTTGCATAGCTGCGGCTTTGTTACAATTAATACTGGAACGAGGATAATAGCAATGAGGAGGAGGAGTAACAGTGAATTTTTGAAGTACAATACGTAATTAGTGAATCATTTAATAGCCTTATAGTTTTTTGACAACTGTAAATATTTAATTAACTTTTTTCTGGTTCACATAGTAAAACTTTTTTTTATTATCATTCACTGATTAGTTCACAAATTGTTTGTTCGAAACTCGCCGAGGTTTTTGGTTACACGGCGGATATCTGTGTTTTTTCTGCCAATCTGTCGTTTGCATTGGCGTACTGGGATAATGGATTGAGCCTAAATATTATCCGCAGCCTGAAAACTTCTTGAAAAGTCGTTCGAAATTGTCTTGACATAGTGCAGTACAGAATAAAGTTTATGCCGGAATTGGTTAACGCCAGAATGTCCATTACATCACCTGAAAGAAAAGGAAAGAATAATTATATAAATTATGGAAATTTAAACAATTCTGTTCATTTCATAATACTTTCTTAAAATATAATGTCCAAGCTTAGTAGAATTTCCAAAATATTCTTCAATGAATTAATTATTGCAAATATTACAATGCTACAATAATATTTTTAGAAGATGCCAGTTTATATATATTTCAAGTTCGTTTTTTTTGAATGAGATTATCGATATGAAAACATAGTAAATTAAAGGCTAAACACAAAAAAAGTTCAAATTATATAATTGCCATACTTAAGTTTAAGAATTTAAGATACCTAAAATTAGATCAGCATACAACATATTTTATATTTATCCATATCTAATGTTCCTAGAAAGTGTTGGTTATATGTAAATTCTAAAATATCAGTATAACTGTGCAGTGATATAGAAAAACCAGGAATAAACTATATCACGGATCTTTACAATAACTAAATATATTATTACTTCCATAGTTGGTCTAGCCTTAATAGTACTTAATCAACATCAGGTATAAAACAGCTATAAAACAAAATGTAACTTCAATATGTCAATCTGATGATGCTAGTTTTTAGCGAAACAGCCGTGATTAAAGTTAAAGTTTTGCTTAAAATGTTTTATTTTTAATGTTCATAGTAAGATGGACTTCCACAAAGTAAAGGTTACTACAATCCATTTAAATTTTTAAAAATAGTATCTTAAGAAGTCATGGTGAAATAAATTATAAAAATAATACTATTTTAGATCCACAAAATATTGTAAATGTCTTCGCTGAATTTCTTAAAAGTATTTACCTAAGAGCACCCCTGCAAGTGGTCAATAACACACAGTCCTCAATCAGTGTAAGATGTCTTATAACGCACGGTAAAGTAAATCGTACGGCTTCCCTAGCAACCACTTAGTAACTATCAATAAACGTCGGCATTTTATACAAAATCTCTTATTTACATATTTAAAGTTGAATTTTATACTATATATAAAGGGCAAATAACATTTCTTAGATATAAGATTGCATTTAATATTTTTAGTTAAGTATTTGGAGTAATATATTTGTTCCGCTTCATCAACCCACTTTTTTATCTGTCTAAATGTATTTAATTACTGTTTCCGGATTAGTTTACGTTATTTTTATGTAATAAAGTTATAAAGTTAATTATTTATTTAGAATATTTTTATTACCGAAATACTTTTAAAAAATACTTACGAAGGTATTTCAACTTGTAGATACAATCGTAACGTATTTGAAGATACTTTTTACTTATTCTGTACCTTTAATTTCACTTCAGTCAATTTACAGAACCCTTTTGAATATTTAGAATGTCATATATTTCAATATTACTCGAGAAATCGATTACTAACACTAAATTAATTACTAAAAAACAACGAAAATGTGTCTTACTTCATTATGGCGTTCATTCTAAACCGAAATATTTGAAATATCTTGTAGATTAGTGCTTGCGTCTGACAGTATGCGCATACGTTATTATTCAGTCAGTTAACAATTATATTTTTGAAATAAATGTTTCTTATGGTTCAACAAGCAAAATAACCAAAATACCATTAATATTTAATAGCTGTACTGTTACTACAAACAATAATTATAATAACTAATATGAAGCAATTAAATACAATAAAATCATCAAAAAGATCTATTGTTGCTGTTGTTCAGGTATTATTAATAATGATATTATTAATACAAGTAGGTCGTAAGTAAAGTATAGTACGTAACTCGTGCTGTAAATTTTTTCTTACCACATACGTTACGTAATATACTATTACATGCCATCTGATACAGCTTTTAATAGTAGTACTTTGTCAAGGAATGCAGAATTTTTGAATTATCCCTTACAAGAACCTGAAATCTTATTAGCCAGCTGAAAATTGATGGATAAAATGGCTTCTGGACCTGATAAAATGCTTGCTTTATTTGTTGAAGACTGTATAAGTGCTTTAGGGTGAAGCCAAACGAGCGTAATTTTATGAGTTGTGAGTCGCGTATTTTCGGTCACTTATTTTACGTTCAACTGAATTTCTGTTGAGCTGTTAGACGGACGTAATTTATTCAGTTACTATCGAGTTTCAAAAACCTGTCACTATATGACTTTTCTGATAAATTCCATAGAAATGGCCGTTGTTCAACAATCAATTTTTCCGTGTCGAACATTTTTGCGAGCGAGAAACGTGTCGACTCCTACGCATCCCGTAACGAACTGCCGTGTCGCTGCCCCGCTGACTGCTGACTGCTGACAGCTCTCCGCAGTGTCGTACAAACTAAATTTTTGTATGAAACCGAATGCAGCAGAAATTACGCGACAGAAATTTAACGCTCGTTTGGCTTCACCCTTAACTACTCCCTTATTAAAGATTTTTAATTTAAGAGGTATTAACCTGATGAATTTAGTGGAAACGCGCAAATTAAAACCAAAATTCTTTTTGCTATTACATTGCCAATTTTCAAAATATACAACTATATTATATACAAAAAATTGCTAAATAATCACAATTTACATTTTTTAAAAAGTGTGGGAAAAAATATGGAAAAAATTATTTTACAGTAGCATTTTAAGCACGAAAATAAAAAAAAACAGATAAATATTTATGTTTCTATTGGTAATTGGTAAATTTTGTTTAATAGAAATTGTAGAGTTAATTTTTATCTACCAAATAAAAAAAAGAGTTTTTCAACTTGATTAATAAATAGAGTAATTTAATAGGTTCGTTCCAACAAACAATCAGGGATGCGTTTCGGATTGTTTTCAAATTTGTTTCTACGCATGCGCGCATTTGATAAAATTTGAAACTAGTCCACAACTGTTCTGTTGGAACACTGTAGTACTAGTTTGACATTTAACACATGACAGTGCAACAAGTGGAAAATATTTTCCCATTCCAAAATTTTCGGGCGAACACCAATTTCCTCAATTATTTAGGTACTCGAGAACGTGACTGGATTCGTTTTCACTGTGGAATGCACCAATACTTTCGTCTAATAAATCGCTGTTGCCAATATTTTTATCCGAGCCACTGTAACTCTTATTTATATTAAATAGATCTCCTCACGATATAACTATATAATACGCGAAAAAGGTTAAAAGTTGAATTAAATGGACAAACCTTAGACAAGGAAAGAGAGAGGACTGCGCATTCGAATCAATTTGTGTAACCCATTTGCCACCAAACTAATGGCGGTCAATATTGACATAGGCGTATCATACGATTTTTCGTAGACGATTATTAAATAATCATTTTCATTATTTCGTATTACAAATCTAATTTAAAAAAGTCTTTGAATTTATACTGCTCCAAAAAAAAAAGAACAATCATTTTAAAACATATTTATTTAATAAATATTACAATTTTAATCTATTTTATCTATTTTAAATATATGTTTTTGTTCCACGCCACTGCAAAACTATTACATCTATGAGAAAATAATAACAATTAATTGAAAAATAATCTTTAAAACTGAATGAAAACAATGTTCAAAATGTATGTACAATTAATTTAAGTTATCGTACATAACATATGTGATTTAGTTAAACATCTATTACCTGAAAACTGTAATATTAATAAAAATAAATTTCAAGGAAATAGTTTTAAAATACTTTTTACCTATGAAATGAAATTCCTTGCTCTTTTTTAGCACTCTGACTATTGCACTTATAAGCTACACAATTAACCATTTTAAAATGTCTATTCAGTTTATTAAAAAAGGTGAATATTAATAAAAAACTAAAAAAATACAATTCGATGTTCCAAATTTGTTTGCCACCAAACGTTTCAAAATTGGCTTCACTCTCACGCATAAGGTTTTCATTGCCATGCGCTGTCCTCTCTCTTTCCTAGTCTAAGGGACAAACACGTGGTTTCGAATAATCAAATGTCCTTTGCGCATGCGTCTGATTTATAGTTCCTAACAAATTCACAAACTTTTATGACAGTTTTCAAACCGTTTGCATGTAACGTTGGAACAGCTTACTATCAGTCACCAAACTGTCAGAGATTGTTGTTGGAACGCTAAAATGCATATACGCATGCGCATAACAATCTCTGATAGTTTCGGACTCTTGTTGGAACGAACCTATTATTTGTGTTTAAATTACAAAAATTTTAATTTTAAAAAGTATGTCGGTAGCACTGTGTAATTTATAACATTTGACAGTTTTGAAATTTATCAAATGTTAATGTTTTAAAATATTTTAAAATGACTAATACACCAATAATATATTATATAAGTAAAAGATGATATTCATATTCATAAATACTATTTTAAAGAACAATATAAAATTAATAATAAATTGCTATTAACCCACAAATGTCATTGTCAATAGTCTTGTCATTAGATACTTCAATCATGTCGCCAACCATTTAAAACAAAAATTTGCGTGTGTAAAAGTTACATTACGATACGCAAATGCGTTTTATAATGAAGATTTTTATAAGTGCAAAATATAAAAAATCAATTTTAAATAGTAATTAGAAATAAATATCCCCTCCATACAATTTTGTAAGAAATCGATTCATCTTGACTACCTGCAAATGCCGAGCGTAAATCTAGCCAGGAGCGGACTTACGAGTGTGGATTTTTTTATAAATTTATGTGGTTACACAGTACTTAATACTCAATTTTTAAATCTGTTTTGTCCAAAACTTTCTTCTGTTATGTAAGAAATAAAAATTCGATTTTGTTCCTATAGCTATGAGGTTTGTTCGTAGAAAGGAATTTCCAATCCATTGGAAATTTATCAAACTCCGACACTCCGTTTATGATTCGTTGCAAATCGATTGGCAATTTTTGTTCTACGAACGGGAAGAAAATTCTATGCGTTGAGCTTGCTATTTCGTTATTTTTTTCACAATTACAGAAAAGTAGTATTCATAACCAAATACCAAAAATATATTACTACACTTGACAGAAGTCACTTTCAACAGCATCACAGTACGCATGCTTCTAAGAGAAAATTTGATCCCAGTCAGCGAATTATTCTGATGGCTGGAAACTGCAATTCTTTCTTCGAACAAAGTATTTTAAAATCACCAACTACCAAATTGCTTCTACAAACGCTTTTTTTTAATGCGCATGCCTCTGACGGTTTCTGATAGTTTCTAATTAATTGTTCTACGAACAAGGCAGTAAGAACAGGAGAGATAGTTCGTCTTCTTTACTTGACGACGACATTATTGACACTGGACCTTGACTGACAGTGACTCACGGCCACAGCTTGTCGCGCTCGGTCGTGACCCCACGCCACTCGGTGGCTTCACCTAGCGACTGAGCACTCGCGGTCGCGAGCCACTAGAGTTGCCGCGCGTAATAGGCTCCATATGTTAACATGGAACGCTACTAGTGGCCGGTGGCCGTTCGCAGTTGCAGTCGCGCGCAGTGGCCGCGCGTAATAGGGCCCTTAATGGATATATCGTTACTTATCTGTTTTTCATTATTGACTTTGTTTATTTCGTGTTTTGAGTATTTGAAGCATGGTTTAGGCCCTTTAATGAATGGTAAACAAACAATATGAAAGTGTGGTGAGAAAACAATGTGGCGGAAACTAGCTTATATTAGAGCCACCAGAGTTCGTATTTTCTTGAAATGCCAATTGTGAACATAACAAAGAAAACAAAAAAAAAACATAACCTTACGTTTTCAAAATAATGACAGTTAAAGTTGACTTATTATTCCCAAGTCAAATCTAAAATCCGATAAATGTAAACGATCTAAAGGAGACGAAGGGGCCTATTCTGTAACCAGTAACGATGTCATTTACGGACGATTATCGCTATTAGACGACTTTATATATTCAGCAACATAACGACTACAGTTAAATAACGACAAAATGTCGTCTGTTATGTCGTTGCCTAACGACAGCTGTCCAGCGATCTTTATCAGGTTAGGAAGTCGTTGCAAAAGGCTTTTTAAGTTGTTGTTGTTGTGTTTTTTGCGATTGTCCATTAAAAACATGGATCAATTATTAAGAATTGTTTGGGATGAATTAAACAGAAGGTAAACTCATGTGAGAGTAGAAGAGTAATTTAAAGTATAAAATTATATTTTTAGACAGATAAGAAGGACATCTTTTCGAGTTTTACGAGATCAAAGTAATCCCTCTGAATCACCAGACGAAGTGTTCCGACACATGTGTCGACTAAATATTGAAGCCGCTAATGAATTATTCCAGGACATGTTGCCTTTTTTTGAATTAAGGGAGTCGAAATACTAGAACACCTTCCATAATTAGGTTTTTCACAACCATTCACTTCTTAGCTCATGGGAGTTATCAAAAATCTGTGAGTGTAGATTATTTAAATGGATCATCACAAGCTAGTGTTAGTAGGTCAATTCATGAAGTTGTTATGATTGATCATCTAATTAACAATCATATAAGGATCCCACAAAACGAGGAAGAAATGGCGAACAAAAAAAATGATCAAATTTGTTATCTCTTAATGCTTTATTTGTACTGAGTTCATCTAAATAAAGTATATATTGTGCCCTTGTTGTCTTGCTGGAACGACTTTTGTTTTCCATTTTAAATAAACCTCTATCAACAAACTTCTCCTAACCTAACAAACCAGCACAAAACACTGACAATCAGACAAATATTATCGTTATGTTTTCTCACTAGATTTTAATGTAACGAGAATTTTATAGAATACGTTTTTAAAAATTGTCGTTCACATTATAGTCGTTAATGCAACGACGTCGTTACTTAACGATAAGTTACAGAATAGGCCCCGAAATCACGTAATGATAGTGGTATGGGATCTGCCATATTTACTACACACTTGTGTCACTAATGTCATTCTTGTTGTTACGTATCAGTGTTCGAGGTTTTATATAATCATATTTTCGCTTAATTCAGTATTTTTTGATATTTTTGCGTTGCATGTGGAAGAACAATAACGGTTTTATGTTCAGTATGAAGTTGCTACAGTAGGAATGGCGTAGATAAGAGGAAATTTTCCGGAATAACCTTTCACAGGTGAGTATAAAAAAAATTCAGGACCGGAATTAATTAGAATAATATTATAAACATTAATAGGGATAGGCAATTATATTTGCACGATGTGGAAAAAACTAAGGGTAAATTCTAGAATAGTGCCCCCAAATGAATTTCGACAATTTTTTGCACAGCGTATGTATGGGTGGGGAAATGATGGAAAACCTGCAAATTTTTCCGCGGAAACGTTTTTCACTACATAATTTTTCTTTTTAAATAATTATTTTTAGTAGATGACATCCATGTTCACTACTACTTCTGCGCATGCGCGAACTGATTGCTCTTGTTTCCAACGATCTGTCAAAAATTATTCAACATGGCGGCTGTAGGCAAACAATAGTATTGTTTTGTATTGTTGTCATAGTTCTTTCTTTATTTAAGTTGGTGTAGAAGTTTTTATTGTTGAGAGAATATAGTTTTTGTGACCTTATAAAATAGATTTTATATATTATTTGGACTTGTTAACGTTATAAGTTGAAAAATGCCTGTTACATGCCTTGTGATTGGTTGTGGAAGTAGATCAAACAAGGATGACTGACAAAAACCACGTATAGAATGGTTTATGAAACTTTGATTATATGCGGTATGTGACTTTCACAGTGTTATGTTCTAAGGTTTGCCCACAGACGCCATCTTTATGTCACGTTATTTGGAAAGCCTTATTGAACAGTTAACCTATTAACGTTTTACATTTTATTATAATTATAATTATAATTATAATTATAATTCATAAAAATGGATTGTGCGTCGACATCATCGTCGTCATCTGCTCCTTCTAGTCCGGTAAGTGAAATTTGTTGAATGATTGCAAGTTTTATTTCATTTTTTTATGTATTTAGGTTATGAATCTACTGCGGCTAGCTGCAATTTTAGGAAACCTTAGATGAATTGCCACAGCATTTACAACGGTGGGGCTTTATTCCCCAGCAAGGGAATTATAAATGTCCAGCGTGTGGCAATTCGTTAACTTTGCAGAGGATGCAGGATAGGTAAGACTTATATATTCACTATATTTGTTGATTGCTTACTGTGTTGTCATTTTAGAATAGATGGCTGGATTTGGCAATGCAACCATAAAATATCTGTCCGGAAGCATAAAGCTCAAAAGTGCGCGACGTGGGTGGAATTTAGGACAGGAACATTTTTTGCGCGGTCAAAACTGCCCCTTCTGCAGATCCTCGGGTTCAAAAATTTGTGGGTCAAATGCATACCTCTAGCAGTTATTTGCGAGGAATTGGAGCTCTCCCGCCAGACTGGTGTGGATTGGGCTTCATTTTGTCGCGAAGTCTGCTTAGAGTATTTTATGCACCGACCCACAAAATTAGGCGGCCCAGGAGTTGTAGTCGAGATAGACGAATCCAAATTTGGGCGAAGGAAGTACCACCGGGGACATCGTATCGAGGGGCAGTGGGTTTTTGGAGGTTTCGAGAGAGGCTCCGGACGGGTATTTATGGTGCCAGTGGAGCAGAGAGACACGGACACCCTCATCCCCATTATCAAGAAATGGATTGAGCTCGGGACAACCATAATCTCCGATTATTGGAAAGCCTATGATGTCCTGGGTCAAGAAGGGTATGAGCACTTGAAGGTAAGCTGTAGCGATTATAGAAATTTTATAAAAAATGAATACGGTGAAATTAGACAGTAGTGAGTAAAGCTGCCATTATTTACCTGGTCAGACAGAGGTTAGGTTAGGTCAGGTTAGGTGAGGTTAGGTCGGGTCAGGTTAGGTTAGGTCGGGTTAGGTTAGGTCGGGTTAGGTTAGGTTAGGTTAGGTTAGGTTAGGTTAGGTTAGGTTAGGTTAGGTTAGTTTATGTTAGGCTAGTTTATGTTAGGTTAGTTTATGTTAGGTTAGGTCAGGTTAGGTTAGGTTAGGTTAGGTTAGGTTAGGTTAGGTCAGGTCAGGTCAGGTCAGGTCAGGTCAGGTCAGGTTAGGTTAGTTTAGGTTAGGTTAGGTTAGGTTAGGTTAGGTCAGGTTAGGTTAGGTTAGGTTAGGTTAGGTTAGGTTAGGTTAGGTTAGGTCAGGTCAGGTCAGGTCAGGTTAGGTTAGGTTAGGTTAGGTTAGTTGAGGTGATTTTAGGTGAGGTTAGGTGATTTTAGGTGAGGTTAGGTTAGGTTAGGTTAGTTTAGTTGTGGTGAGGTTAGGTTAGTTGTGGTGAGGTTAGGTTAGTTGTGGTGAGGTTAGGTTAGTTGTGGTGAGGTTAGGTTAGGTTAGGTTAGGTTAGTTGAGGTGATTTTAGGTGAGGTTAGGTTGGGTTAGGTTAGGTTAGTTGAGGTGATTTTAGGTGAGGTTAGGTTGGGTTGGGTTAGGTTAGGTTAGGTAAGGTTAGGTTAGGTTAGGTTAGTTGAGGTGATTTTAGGTGAGGTTAGGTTGGGTTAGGTTAGGTTAGGTTGGGTTGGGTTAGTTGTGGTGAGGTTAGGTTGGGTTAGGTTAGGTTAGGTTAGGTTAGGTCTGGTTAGGTTAGGTTAGGTCAGGTTAGGTTAGGTTAGGTCTGGTTAGGGTAGGTCTGGTTAGGTTAGGTTAGGTTAGGTTAGGTTAGGTTAGGTTAGGTTAGGTTAGGTTAGGTTAGGTTAGGTTTGGTTAGGTTAGGTTAGGTTAGGTTAGGTTAGGTTATGTGCCATCGTATGGTTTGGTCTGGCCCCGCTGTGCCCTACCTTTTCACTGTGTGGCCCGGACTGGCCCCGCTATGCTCTGCTTTGGTACCGTTTGACACGGTCTGGCCACGCTATGCCTGGCTTGGCATCATGCGGCCCGGTCTGACCAAAGTTATATGGTTTGATTTACCAATGTTTTTTTTTCATTATGCGCAGGTTAACCACTCCATAACCTTCATGGATCCGGAGACGGGTGCTCATACCAACTCCATTGAATCTTCTTGGCGAGCTGCAAAGACATCGATGACAGCCTCAGGCCGCATTAAGGCACATGTGCCTGGCCATTTGGCCAGGTACATGTTTCTTAAAAGATGTCGGGTTTTACAACTCGATCGTACAATTGAATTTTTCCGATTGGCGAGCGAGTTGTATAATCCCTTGGTTGGTCGAGAAGATTTGAACGAAGATCGGTCCGATGATGGGGATGATGAAGACTTCTAGATGCGTCCCATTTAATTTAATTTTTTTTAAATTTTATTAGAATTACTCTGATTTTCTTTGGTTAGAATCATTTTTATTTTGGTATCATTATAATTTACGTTATCCTCCTTTTTTTTTTAAATTATTATGTATCTGAAATTATTTATACATATTACTTCGAATGTTTTTATGTGTATTAAATAATCCGTTTTATTTTTTACAATTACTGTAAATTTAAATTCAGCGATTGAAATTATTACTGTTATTTTTTAAATGACTTTTTTTTCGTACTTTACTATCAATAAACACACCTCACATTATATGTGTTTTTCCTTTAAATGCCTACATTCATTGATATAGTCGTTGGCGTTGTGATATAGCATGTATGTAGTTTCAGTACGTGTCAATAAGTGATCTTGAACCTATCGGATATCGCACATAACCTATAAATTTTCACTATCTTTGTTTAATTTTTCCGCGAAAATCGGCCTTTCCGCGTGGAAATTTTGATGTCATTCCATTAAAAATACCTCAAAAAGGCCCTATGCAAAAAATTATCGAAATTCATTTGGGGGCACTATTCTAGAATTTTGCCAAAACTAAAATCCTGTAGAACATTTTTAAGACAGATATAGTTATATATATAACAAACTTAATCTCCTTAAATGACAAATTAAAGATTAAAAAATAAAATAAAAATAATACAATTTAGTTATAAATATAATCATCCATATTGCAAAATTTTAGTTATAGCGTTTTCGGCTGGGTGCTCTGGGTCGCTATCAGAGTGCTCCGAGAATGTTCGGTTGGCCTGATTGGTCGCCGAGCATGGTCGATTTTCATGTTCGGTTGATCGACTGGATCGCTCTCGGGTTGATCGGAGTTGATCTGAGATCGAGGGTCAGATCAACAGATGCAGAGCAAATATGGCGGGTAGTGTTAAAAAAATAGCGAAGAGTTTTTGATGCTTATGAATTTTTTATCGTCTTCAGAAAATAGTGACAATGAGTTGGGTTTCCTTATTTTCAAGGAAAGGTGGAAAATAGGAAAAATTAGAAAATTTTATAGGTACTAGGTACCTACATTTTATATTCTGTAAAACTAGATTTTGGTCATTTCTGAGCGGTTCTCCCACACTTTCGTAAAGTTTGCCAATTTTCCATTTTTAATATTTTGAAATTTATCACAGTTATCCAAAAGTAAATCGAATCAACTCTTGTTGGAGTGAATGACGTTCTGTCACAGAACTGTGTCACTCTTTTTCCGAGCCACATAGATTTTCAACAAAAGAAATTGGTCCTTCGTTAAGCCGGATATGAACCTCCGAATATCCTAGATCGTTTAAGACATTCAAGACTTCTCTCTGCAAGGGATTGTGATTCGTACATTGTCAACAAAGCAGTGTCATCAGCAGCTATCCAAGAGAGTTAGATCATTTCAACGTGCAATCAAGATATTCAAGACTTCTCTGAACATTGGGTTGTGATTCGTACATTGCCAACAAAAGCGGTGTCATCAACAGCTACTTAGGAGAGTTAGATCATCTCAACATTTGGTTGGTGGTTCCTACATTGCCAACGGGGCGTGTCATCACCAAGTACCTACAGAGGTTAGATCATCTTAAGTGCATTTAAGGTAAATCTTTCGGATTCAATTCTTTTATCTGAGTTTTGTAAGAAACCTAAAATATAATCGGTCAAAAATGGCTAATAGTAGTAATATTAACAATAACGAACTTTCAAAATTAATTCGTAATAGGGGACAATTAAAATCATCATTAACACGTTTAAAAAGTCATTTTGATAAACAAAAGGTATTAGAAGTAAATCAGGTTATTTTAAGCGGGTTAGAAATGCGATCTAAAACTTCATCAGGTTTATTAGACGAATTTAAAAATATTCAGGCAAGTATTGAAATTCTATCGGATGAATTAAATGTTGATTATGACCCTACCGAAATTGAAAAGTTTGAAGATTCCTATTTTAATCTTATGTCAGAAATACAATTTTTTATTTCAAATAATTCCGAAAAAAGTATTAATCAACATTCTGCACACAATAGTTCTTCAAACTTAACATTTCAACTTCCAATAATAAGTTTACCTAAATTTAACGGAAAATACGAAAGATGGCTGGAATTTAGAAATCTTTATCTGGATCTTATTCATAATAGTAATCAATTAACTCCGATTCAAAAATTTCATTATTTAAAGGCTTCTTTGGAAGGATGTGCTGCACAGTGCATAAAATCTATTAAATTTTCTGCTGATAACTATGATCAGGCATGGAAAATTTTGTTTGATAGATTTGAAGACAAAGAGTTAATGGCACATGAACATGTCAAGGCTATTTTCAATTTAAAAGAGTTAAAATCTGATTCGTCTTTAGCATTACATGATTTGGTCGATACCCTCGCAAAAAATCTGCAATCTCTAGAATCATTAGGTGTTAATACTCATAACTGGGACTTGTTATAATATATTATTATTCCTAAACTCGATCCCTCAACCATAATGGAGTGGGAATCGCGCAAGAATCAAAATGTCATACCAACTTTGGAAGAGTTTAAATCATTCCTAATGACAAGAGCAGCTCGAATTGATAAAATTGACATGTATAAAAGCTCAAAAGTAAAATATCAGAAACATATTCAAAAATCCTTTATCAATAATACAAAACCTACCATACGCAAACTAATTTGTTACATTTGTAAAGGTGAACACTTTGTTTATACGTGTAGCAACTTCTTAAGCTTGTCTCATACAGCAAACTCTTAAATTGTGTCCAAATTGCCTAAAGAATAATCATCAGTTAAAGGATTGTAAGTCAGGTCATTGTAAATGGTGTAATGTAAAACATCATTCCTTGTTACATCCACCACCAGAACACCCATTGGTTACTGGTACATCCAAAGACAGTCAAGAACCCAAGGTTGAATCTGTAAATCATTGTAGTTTTTCTCTATCAAATCAAGTATTGCTTGCTACCGCCTTGGTTAACATTAAAGATAGTCACGGAAATCAATATACCTGCAAGGCATTGTTGGACAATGGATCAACTTCTAACTTTATAACTAAAGATCTTGTTCAAAAATTGGATATTTCATGTAAAATATCAATTTTTCAGTTTCGGGAATCGGACATCTTCAGTCTACCATCACTTCTTCATGTGATGTTGAAATCCAGTCAACATACACTGATTTCAAAACTAGGCTTCATTGTTTGGTAATACCTAAAATTACTGACAATTTACCTACTTATTCATTCGATACTTCTCTTTTAAATATTCCTTTAAACATACAGTTAGCTGATATTACTTTTAATAAGCCATCAGAAATCCAGATACTTATTGGAGCTGAAACATTTTGGCATCTTATATGCCATGAACATATAAAATTGGGACCAGATAAGCCCATTTTACAGAAAACAATGCTTGGATGGATCATTTCTGGATCTATTAGATTACCTACATGTCAAAGGCAGGTTTGCAATGTATCAAGTAATAAAGTTATTCAAACTCAATTAGCACGATTCTGGGAAATTGAGGAAATTCGTGGAAATTCATGTTTATCCTCTGAAGAAAGTCAGACAGAAGAGCATTTTTGTAAAACTTTCAAACGTAACTTATCAGGAAGATTCGTAGTATCAATTCCTTTGAAGGAACCTATTACAAAACTGGGAAATTCAAAAGATCTTGCCATTAGAAAATTTATGAAATTGGAAAAAAGACTTCAATCGAATCCAACTTTAAAAACTATGTATATAGACTTCATGCGAGAGTATCAATGTCTCTCGCACATGTCTAAGTATGCCGCTAATGAAAATGATATAACTTACTTTTCTCCTCATCATGGGGTACTCAGAGAAGAAAGTGTCTCTACTAAACTTCGAGTCGTTTTTAATAGTTCGGCTCAAACAACATCAGGAGTCTCATACAATACTTTGCAAATGATCGGTCCTACAATTCAAGAGGACATAGTCTCTATTCTCATACGGTTTAGACAACATTCATATGTTGTATCTAGCGATATTTGTAAAATGTATCGTATGGTTCTTGTAGCGGAAGAATTTAGAAAATTGCAACTTATTGTATGGAGAGAAAACCCAGATGATGAGCTTCAAACTTTTTCTCTTAATACAGTGACATATGGTACAGCAAGTGCCCCGTTTCTTGCAATTCGTTGTTTAAAACAACTAGCAAAAGAGTATCCTGAAGCTTCTAACGCAATTTCCCGTGATTTTTATGTGGATGATTTTTTGTCAGGAGCAGAAACCGTTGAGAATCTTACAAAACTTTGTAACGAGGTTTCTACAATTCTTAAGTCAGGTGGCTTTGATCTTCGTAAATGGAAATCAATTAGTCATGAAGTTCTGGCGAATATAAGAATTCACTCATCATCCACTGACAATCTTCAATTTTGTACTTCAGACGAATCTAAGACTTTGGGTTTGTTCTGGAAATGTCATAAAGATGAGTTTTTCTTTAAAATACGCAATTTTAAAAGAACTGAGTCTGTAACAAAACGAATTATGTTGTCAGATACAGGCAAAATATTTGATCCTCTAGGTCTTCTTAATCCCGTTACTATTATTGCAAAAATAATGCTTCAAGCCTTATGGTCATTAAATTTATCTTGGGATCAAAAGTTACCTTATAACATGCAAAAAAAGTGGTTACTTTTTCGAGAGGAGCTGCAGATACTTAATTCGTTGAAAATTCCTCGTCATGTCGTTTGTACGAAATTTAGTTTCATACTTGCTTCACAACGTGCATATGGCGCATGCATTTACATAAGAAGTGTTGATCCAGATAACAACGTACAAGTTCATCTTTTATGTGCAAAGACAAGAGTTGCACCCTTGAAATCGTTAACTATTCCAAGACTCGAACTTTGTGCTGCTCTTCTTTTGTCGCACTTGTATAGAAAAGTTGTTGATTCATTTACACATAAAATTAATAATCATGTGTTATAGAGTGATTCCACAGTAGTTTTGTCGTGGATAAAAACCTCTCCTCATTTACTTCAAACTTTCGTCTCAAATCGTGTTTCGGTTATTCAAGAAACTGTCGGATCTGACTGTTGGAGGTATGTTCCTACAACATCAAACCCTGCTGATGTTCTTTCACGTGGGTTATCTACAAAAGCTTTAGTCGAAAGTTCTTTGTGGTTTTCAGGTCCATCTTGGTTATCTTTATTTGATGACGAGTGGCCCGATGTTCCAATTCATGCAAAATCAAATGAAATTCCCGAATTAAAAAAAGACTTCAAAACATTTGTTGAAGTTAAAAGTTGTTCGTTGTTTCCATTCGAAAAATTTTCGCCCCTTAATCATCTTAAGCGAACGGTAGCTTATGGTTTAAGATTCATAAAAAACTAGGATTGCTAAGGAGCAAACAATCTTCGACAATTTAAATGTTGCTGAACTGCAAAACGCCATGTCACAAATTACAATTTTGTCCCAAAGAGAATCATTTCCAGTAGAATATTCTCAATTATCTGCTGGCAAATTTATTGACAATAAAAGTAAACTTTTAAATTTGACCCCATTTTTTTCTGAAGGAATCATTCGAGTAGGAGGTCGATTGAAATATTCTTCATATCCTTTTCCGAAAAAACACCCTGCTGTCTTATCTTCAAATCATCATTTTTCTGTTTTAATCGTGAGACATGAACACAAACGGCATTTACATCTTGGTCCACAGGGCCTTTTATCCACTGTAAGAGAAAACTTTTGGCCGATCAATGGTAGAAATCTGGCAAAGCGAATAGTTAGGGAGTGTTTGGTTTGTTTTAAATTCGCCCCATCAAATCTAACTCCATTAATGGGCAATTTGCCTGAACAGCGCATCACTCCAAAGCTGCCCTTTACCGATACAGGTGTAGATTATGCTGGCTTTTTTACCATAAAAGATAGAAAAGGACGTGGTAGTAAAACTTCCAAATGTTATTTATGTTTATTTATTTACCTAGCCACCAAGGCAATTCATTTGGAAGCTGTTACGGAATTAACAACATTTGCGTTTCTCAACGCTTTTAATCGATTTATAGCTCGTAGAGGTAAGCCATCTCGCGTATATAGCGATAACGGAACCAACTTCGTTGGTGCTAATAATTATTTAAAGGAACTTTATGCTTTCTTAAAAGTTAATTATAAAGATTTACAGCAAAAATTATGCATTGATGATACGATTCAGTGGTACTTTATTCCGTCATATTCGCCTCATCAAGGTGGGTTATGGGAAGCCGGCATTAAATCTGCCAAATTTCATATTAAACGCGTAATTGGAAATACCTTATTAACATATGAAGAATTTGTAACTTACATTACTCAGATAGAAGGAATTCTAAATTCACAACCATTAACACCATTATCGACAGATCCAAATGATCTTGAAGTTCTTACACCAGCTCATTTTCTTATTGGTCGGTCCCTAAATGCACTACCTTGCGAAGATGTCTCTAATACTTCAGTAAACCGATTAAGTCAATTTGAACACTTGACCCAATTAAAACAACATTTTTGGTCGCGCTGGAGCACAGAATACCTAAACGAGATTCAAATGCGCTTAAAATGGAAGACCAACCAAGAAAATATCAAAATCGGTAGTATGGTTTTGCTGAAGGAACCCAACTTACCACCCCAACGATGGCGCATTGGAAGAGTAACTTTACTGCATCCCGGGGCTGATGATGTGGTACGCGTTGTGACAGTCCAGACCAACAGTGGACTAACCAAACGTGCAGTGGTTAAAATATGCCCGCTGCCAATTGAATATTGAAAGGATTCTTTCAAGGTGGGGGCTGTGTTAAGTTTTAGCCTAGACATATATATACACTGTTCTCCAGGCCTGTTGTCATGAAAACGTTTTTGTTTGTATTTTGCAATTCTATATTTTGTATTTTAATCAATTTTGAAGTTTAATTCTTTATGTTAAAAATATACATTTAAAAAAATACAGTTCACATCTTTTTCAACAGGCTCGATTGTACCAGTTTAGCTTAAATGTAAGGCTTAACAAAGTGCAGCTTAATAATAATTCCAATCTTTCATTGCACCATGTTATGCTTAGTAAAGCCACGCTTACGTACAATATCGTATGTCTTTACTTGAATGGCATAGGGATGTTCATTTTTTTTACTAGATTGTCATAGTTTTGGTTGGCAATACCAGTATTTTATCTAACAACTTCTTAATTTTGTTAAAGTTAAAATTAATCTAAATCTGCCATGGAAGGTGAAAAAAGAATTCGGTCGGCAAATTTCACTTTGCCTAAATTTAGTTAAAAAATATAAAGGGATTATAGAATGTAAAAAAACAGACGCGGTAACATGGAGGGAAAAGGAAGAAGCATGGAAAAAAATTGAAAAGGAATTCAACATTCAAAGCCCTTCCGCAAACTTCAGGACCCACCAAAATCTCAAAAAATTTTTTGATAACAAAAAAAAGGAGACGAGAAAAGTGGTAGCGGCTGAGAAGAAGCACTTAATGCAAACTGGTGGTGGGCAACACGTACCAAATAATGACCCATCTAAATTGTGAAAATGGTCATTTCGAACATAAATGTGCCTTGGAATACCATTTTCAAGGAAATCTAAAATTTCCAGTTCTTCATCAAGATTTTCTTCTAAATTCATTGTTGTTTGTAAACACCAAATCAACTCAAATATGAGGTTATACTATTAGAAATGTCCAAGCAAATTGAAAACGTCACAGAACACAGAACGTCAGAATACAATGAACGCGCAATCGCATATCTACCGCTTAAAAATAAGCTATGGACAAAGCTGTGCTTAAAGTTTCGTGCATATAAGCTTCGCTTTGATGACGGTGCAGCGAGCTTAATTTTTTAAGCCTGGCTTACTTGTTAAGCCAAGGTGGTACAATCGGGCAATAATCGTAAATAGGAGCAACGTCTCCTTGTTTATTATACATCTATGGTCTAACCTAACCTAACCCTATTTACAACCTTAATCTATGGTAAACGGTAATATTTAGAAAGGTCCAAATTCACCTCTGATGTTTTATCAAACCTAAAATCAAATGAAAAATCCAATGGTCTAAATCCAATGGTCTTAAGAAAAAAATTGTTTTAGAAAGAATTTTGATTACCCTTCCTCAACATAAGGGGCTCAAGATTTATATTAAAAATCCCGAATGTGGTTAAGTGAACTTCATTCCCACGCCACTGGTAAAATGAAAGGTCCGTAGACTAGTTTTCAAATCGTTTAATACAATCAACATAAAATGAAACGATTGTTACATGTAAAAATAACGCACTAGTTACAAAAAATAATTACAAAAAAAATGAATATCCTTCGTGAAACCGCCTCCTGGACATCCAATTTAGGAAGTTCCTAAAGAAAATAATTTTGATGCACATACAAATATTCGATTGTAAAAACAATAAACAATAAAACAAATAAGTAATATAAATTTACCAATTATACTATCATCCTATATGGTATAACATAAAATCCGTTGGCTGCTCCCCTGAGAGATGTCCACGTTGTTTTTCTGCGCGTGAAAGCCTTTTTGTTCTGCTACTTGCAGAATAATTTTTGTCAAAAAGAAATTTTGTACATTACCCCTCTCGATGAATTTCTGGCACTTTTAACACTTTAAATAATTAGTTAGATGTAAACTGGCAATAATGAGGTTTTATGCACTTTAATTCGATTTCGATTATTGAACCTTCGAATCTTTGAATAACACTACAGCACAAAAAAATTTTTAAACCGTTTTGTATTGCTCCCGTTAGACTGGTGCAGGGGAGGTATGTTTTTGAAATGGTTAATATACACAGGGGTGTGCATAAAATGAATAAGTTTAAGGGCAAATAAAAATTAAATTAGGATTGTTCAAATCAAATTTGAACACAAATAGATAAGCTAATCAATCGCGACAGTTTTAAGAAATCTCTTTGTGAATCCACTTTTTCCAATCAGTACACAACAATAATAAATTCGTTTCTGTACCATTTAACCCTTAGTACAGCAGAAGATTGAATACAATCTTCGTTGCGGTGGGATTGAGTTTAGTTTATAAAACTAGTACCACTCCGAGAAAATTGTTAGGAAATCCGTTCTCTGCGAGAACGGAGAACCTAATCTACAGTTAAGACGAAAACAGTTAACTCTAACCTATGCTGCTTCCGTAGCATCCTATCCTAGTAAACCTGTGTACCGAAATGTATTTAAAATCGATTTAGAAGGTCCTTCCGTCAGCATCCCAATTTAGACCCTCCATTCCACGAACAATTTAATACTATTATGCAAAATCTGAATATCCCCCCCCTAAAACCTATAATGAGTCATGTTTACAATCCTTTCTCCCTTGGATGTATACCCCTGTATATTGTGACACTAGTTTAACAAGATTTGATAAAGGCAACATAAATTCAGCAAGTATTAGAATAGCATTTCACTGGATACATATCAGAACTACAAATATATTTAGCGTCTAAAACATCCAATGGTATTGTGGCGGCATTTGTGCTAGACGATACTCAAAAGTCATTTCAACTAACGACGGCGACATCTGTATTTTCTGGTGAGCTACACGCAATTTGGAATGCAGTAGAATATATAAATGACCAAAATATCCGTCAGGCTTTAGTTATTACAGATTTTCTAAGCGCCATCTCTGCTATAAATCAATTTCAATCATCTCACCCAAGTATCAGTAATATAAAAAACGAGCTATTTATTGCCACAAATACGCAATCTACAAACATTAAATTCCTATGGATACCATCTCATGTAGGCAAAACAAATAACGACATAGTTGATAAACTAGCAAAATAACTATGCAGGAATAACAACACCTATAACTATGACGGAGATTAGAACAGCGCTACCGGATTTAAAGCTGCTGTACAAAAATAGAATATTATCCCACTGGCTATCTGAATGGAAGTAGGTCAGCATCCCATCTGGTGGAAGTTAAAAAATTGGTCCGACCTTGGAACTACCACCCCAAAAACAGACACCAACAAGTCGTGTTATCAAGTAGGGCACACTTTTATCACACACAGTTACCTGATTTCAAGAACGCCTCAACCAACATGTGAAGTATGCAACACTAAATTACCAGTTAAGCACTTCATACTAGAGTGTCCAGTTCACCAAAACTTCAGAACAATCAATAATATAGATATCGATATGAGTGCAGTATTAGGAGACCAGAGCAATATGTTCTTACCTTAAAGATATAAATGTGTACGATAAAATTTAGGTGTAACATGTATTAGTTATTCTACTCTCTAATAACCCTCTGGGTTGATGCGACTAAAATAAATAAAAAAAACCAAAAGATTAGTGAAAATTAGCTTTAAAGAACATTTAGCTCATTTCAAATATGTACTATCGGCTTCAGAATTGCATATACATTTTCAAATTCAAATCGCTTACATTGAATAGACAGCCTTTTTATTTTGTGTAACCAATCACGGTTTAAATAATAATAAATTTGAAATCAGTTAAACAGTTGTCCACGCCCACATCTTCACTTAGTTTGGAACCCTCGATAATAAATGTTCGTTTGGGATTAAAATCCCTTTTTTTATTACATCAGTTCAAAAATGCGAAAAAAACCTATTTATTCGGGACATGAACGACCCTTGTAAATAAACAAACCATTTAATGTAGGCGTTTTAAAAATTGCCATTCCTTTGTTGTCTAAGAAGGGCGTTTTTATAAGTTCAGTAGGTAAACGAAATTCACATTTAACATGTATATGCTATTCTAAAGCCGACTGTACAGTACATCAATAATTTAATGAGATCTTATACTATACTAGAATACCAGGAATTGGGCAGAAATAGAAATTTGAGTTTGAAACTAAATGTAGAGTTATAACGTTGCATTTTATTATCAGCAAGTAATTTTCTGAAATTGTCCCTAGGAACATTTTTAGCCTAGAAAGATGAAAAAATAAAAGGAATGGTTTGAAAGGTACTACGGAGACCAGAATATCTTAGTAGAAAGGATAAGAGCTCAAAAATTCTGACAGCTGCAACAAATTTAAATAAAGAAAAACAATTGGGGAAAGAAAGAAAGCAATGTCAAAACAAGATAAATAATTATGTAGGCATGAAGGAAAGGAGTACAGTAAACCGGACTATGGATCAACAGAACTCGCAATGATTATTTATAACAAATTGGATAAGTGGTCAAAACATTAATTTCATGGTCATCAGTATCACACTTATTTGATTCACAATATATGCAGTAGTAGAAAAAAAATCTGATTTCTAATTATGCGTGGTTTTTAATCTAATTTTCACAACATAATCATAACATTATATCAACGTTTTTTCGTTGATGAATGACAACCTTTATTTTTATTCATTTCCATGAAAAAATTGAATTAGACGATAATTTTTAAATAATGTTACTAAATATTATGTAATTGGCTTATTTTATGACCTATGTTTTATAGCGAAGTAAATTTTAGTATCGTATGTCTATTTGATCTTCAATTTGATTGATTTATAGTGGGTTATAAAACAACATGATAGTTAAAGTGTTAATAAAACGTTCTAAATATAATATACTTACGAAATGATAAATGTATACCAGTAAGAGTAGCTTGTTAATTAACTTAACAAATATATTTGTTGTTCTTATTTGAAAGTTTCTTTTTGATTTACTGTATACATTTAATTTTTAGACACAAATCCAAGATAATTAGAACAATCAATGGATTACTCAATCACCAAAACAGTGATCCTCTAACCATCAACAACTAAAAAATGGGAACCGAATACAGTAATCAGGAAAAAGGAAGCTCAGTGTGCTGTTTCCATATCTGCAGTGGAACCTGCATAGGAATCTACTGAAAAGTAGGTAAAAATTAAAAATGATTGCAGTATCATACAGGCAGAAATATGTGAAAGAAAAGCAGCTTAACAGTCTAATTGCATAAAAAAGCATAGAGTGTAAAACATGTAAAATTAAAGACGATAATGAGTTACCAAAAGGCGCTTTCCTGCATACGTAACTGCAGGGTGAATAGAATAACAAGATTGTGGTCCAAGATTAACAAATACAAATTTAAAATATCAAGAATTGAATGTCTAATACTGTTAACAGCAGAAAACATTACCGAAACGAACCTCCTAAAATGGAAATACGAATGTTGGAGAGAATGCAAAGACGAGCAGAAAACACTTGCCATGTATATATGTCCAACGATGGAATGTTATCATAATAGTGACGTTAATAGTACGTAAGTAAATAATATGAAAGAGTTTGTCAAACAAAATTAATGGTTTCATAATGAAACTTTTGGTCTGAGTGTGGTCTTCTAGTATTTTGGTGTTTAAGTTCAAAAAAACAAATTGATTAAGAAAAAATTGAAAGTATAAAATTAATAGTATGTGCAGTATATAACTATAGTTATATTTGTTTATTATGATTTGAATAAATCAATAGTTTTTCAAAAAATTTGTTGAATAATCGGTTTAGGTAGGTATGTTCAATCATTTAAAAATAAGTTTTTTAAACTTAACAATAGATCATCGATTAATCGGTTGTTTTATGATCAGGGTAATTATTTAGAAAAGCTATTTCTGTCCAAAATTCAAATTTTTTATAAAAATAGTTTAATTGTAGTTTACAAACAACGAATTGAGTATTAATTTAGTGCGCTCATTTATATTTTTCTAAAAATTAATTTTTAAGTTGGAACTATTTTTCGATGTCGATTAGCAGTATGGCATCTGCAAGTATTAATACGCGGGCAATAATAAACGAAACGCATGACATTTATATAAGGAATATAAAGTAAAAACTTTTAAATTTTATTGGAAAAATACTAAAAAAGCATTATTATACTAATTGAATATATTTTGACTTACTAACTTTTAATGATCACATCTAAATTCCAGATTGTCAGAAACTCTTCACTCAGCACATATGTAGTAATAATCCTGTGTTTTCGGACACCGAAACGTGGAAACTGTCCAATATTAGCTTTGTTTGAACAACAGACTGACCTATATAACGGCACAATCTATTCGGTTTTGAATTTAAATGTCAATCTGACGATTCTAATCAACGAAACGGCCGTCATTGTAATTTAAAACATAATTTTTTCAAATAAACTTGGAAGTTACGTTTAAACGAAGAGTTTTTTATTATTCTTAATAAGATGGACGTCCAAAAAGTAAGGGTTAGTACAATAAATTTAAATACATAATTGTATTTTAATTTTGTTGGTTAATTTAAAATATTTATATTAAAATATTTTAAAAATATTCTGATAAATATAATAAATATATTTTTCAAAATAATTTTATTAGAGTCAACTACTCTAAAACTTCCAGGTAAGCGAATGATTGTAAAATTTTAATTGTGAATTAAAGCTAAAAACTTTTTTAAATAACAAGAACTTACATAATTTTTTTTAGGCATCCACCTTCCAGATTCGCATTATTCAGACCTGATCCCTTCAACAAATTGGGGAGTTGAAATACCTACTATTACTTATAGGTTAGTGCAAAATTTTATTCTCAATTTCTAATTATGAGTCTTATATTGACAACTCAGTTTTATAATATTTAATTTTTTTTTTCAGAAACCATCATCTCGGATTGTTCTGATGATCATCTAAAAACAGAAGCTACTCCCAGGACACCAGAATGCAATAGATTCATTTTAAAAATAATTGGGGAAACAAGAAAAATAAATTTGACTCCTTAAGCTAGAAAACTTTACCAAGTGTATTAATTATAATAAAATTATTGTGCAAAAATAAACAATTATTACTTATTTTATTTTTATTTCTATATAAGTCAATACCAAATTATTAACAATATTAAAATACTTAAAATATTTAAAAAAATCTATTTATTATATTTATCAGAATATTTTTAAAATATTTTAAATTAACCAATAAAATTAAAATATAATTATATACTTAGTTAGTACTCAGGTCACGAGCGCCGCTGTAAACACGTTTTTAAAAAACCCTTAGAGTCGGCTATCTATAAACTTCTTTCTAATCCATGGAGTACAAAGATAGGCTAGGTTAATTATACAGATAATTAGAAAAAAAGGTTATGTGTGATAGCCCAAAACAAAACTTATTTTTACTTTTCTTACAGCATTCAAAGTAGCAATTGGCTATTGTTGTCGCATTTCTGTTCAAAATAATCGATTAATGAATCCACACGTTCTTTGTAGCGGCTGTTTAATTTTTTAGGCATATTTGCTATTAACATAACAGTTTTTTAATGACGCACAAATAATAAAATTAAATGGGTGAAATAAAACACGACTGAAGGTTACTACAAACAATAGACCCATCTCGTTAATGGCACAAATTGAATACTCGTGCGCGAACCAACTCCCACTCTCGTAGTTCCCCCTAAATGTTCGTGCCCCTTATAAAATTGTGTTGGTATGACATGCAAAAGTAATCAGTAATCCAAAGTTAAGTAAATCCAAAGAGAAGTCTAGGTAGACACACAAGTCGTTAATATTAAATACACAAAGACAAGAAAAACACAATAACAACTACCAAGCGACGTACACGAACGAAATAAAAATTAAAACTTCTCCTTTTTGTGGTTTATGGCCTGGGCTGCCGCGGCTATACGGCAAATAGAAGCTAGCTTTTGACAGCTAAAGGGGTTTTTTTCATTTAAATTGTGGTATTCCTGGGTAGCAATAGGTTGTGTTCTATGCCAAGAAGTAATCCTATTTTAGCAGTGGAAGGGGAAAATTCAAAAATATTTGCGCATGAGTATTCAATAAAGAGATAGGTGTATTGCAGAAGCCAGATACGTCAATGTAAAACGCGCGAATATCAAAATGTCATCTGATGAATTATGTTTGACCGCGGCAACATGGCGCAATTGTGCCAACATATAAAATATTTTCGCACGAGTTATGTTCGTTTGAAGTTTATATTTTATTTGTCCAGGAGTTGTATTTGATATAAAATTAATTACGAAACCTTTCTTAAAGCATTTATTTAATTTTTGTAATAACTTGCGGCCTATATACGAATTTCAATATTTACCAAATTTGCAGTGAAAAAAGATACTGATTGACAGTAGCAAACGAACGAAGGAAGTCAAACGAATAGAGCGATTTGTTCACCTTCTTTTTTTAAGAAAGTTACGTCATAAGGAATTGTAAAAAAAATTACATGGTAATATAGCTGATATCAAGGAGATTAATAAAATATATGTCGGCCAGCACTTATCCTGTGCTAAATTCTTGCCAGGGGCAAAGGGGTCATTTTTCATTATTGCGCTTACGTCATCAAGAATTTCGAAAATTTCTTTTTATAAATAAAGTTTAGGTCATAAGGAATAAAGCTAAATATGTCGGCCAAGCAAATTCTTGTGCCTAATATGATGTCGGCCAGGTCAAAGTGACCGACTCCCGCCTTGGTTCGAGTCGGATGGAAAATCTTTCATTATAATTTTATTAACATTAACATTAACATTAAATTTTCTAATTTTATTCTTAAATCATCTTATACTTTGCCACGTTTTTGACATGATCGGCTGATTTTTTGTTTAAAAACCTACATTATTTGTCGTCTTTTTTTTGTTTTCTTTTTTTTTGGAATTCAAAGTGTCAGAAGCCATTTAGGATCGACATAATCGAAGATTGCTTTGAACATGGGGATTGCATGTTGCCATAGATATATAGTAGTGCAGTTGTTAATATGTAAATAAGTAATTCGTCTATAACGTTTGAAATATTGACGTACAGCTTTGCAAGAACCAAAGAAATCGCCAAGAATCCCGACACAAAGAAACTCATTTCGAGTAATTTTTAGTCTGCGGCGTTAAAATTCAACATTTTTAATTAACAATAAAGTGTTTTGTTTGTGGAAAGTCCAACAACATTATATTATTTACCGATATATCATTTAAAAAATGTTGTAAGGTGATTTCTTTTCACAATTCCTTATCACGTAGGATCGAGTGTCGCTGGCTCTCGTACTATGTCAAAAATATCAGTTTATTTTAGTATTGAGTATTGTAAAATAAATTGTGTTGTTAAATAGAATATTTTGTTAAGAAAAGTACTAGTTGCAATGATTTGGTTTTTATAGAGAAGGTATATTTAAGTAGATAATATTATATTGTGCAGTTATAATTAAATAAAACACAGTACCTATGTGAATAATAAAGTGAATAGTGTTGTACTGAGTGTCGATCCATATTTTTTGGAAAGCCGCCGTAGAATTATATTTACCTATTAATAGTAAGTCATGAATAAATTTAGTTATTATAAGATTCCTGATTCGATATTTTTTCAATAAAATTTAAAATGTTACATGTCAAAATCATTTACTTTGGTTTTTTATTGGTCGCGTATTAATACTTGCAGACGCCATATTTATAAAAGTGGCAGGCGGCCGAAAAATAGTGTTAACTTTAAAAATTAAAAAAATATGCATGAGCGCACTAAATGAATAGATACTCATGTCTTGGTTTTTAGACAATAATTAAACTATTTTTGTAAAAATTTCGGAAATTGGCGAGAAGCAGCTTTTTTAAATAATTACCCAGAAATATTTACGAATGGATTATTGAACATACTGGGCACAATATCAAAGGAATAATTAATATCCAAAGTGTTTCCAAATGTTGTTGTGAATTATAAAAACTATGATTAGATGAGCGAACGAGTCATTTTAGCTAGAAAGTCGGCAAACCACCAGCACTATCTGTTTTTTCTCTGAAAGGAAAAATAAAATAAATATTAAAATCTTATACTTTAGACGGTATTAATGATAAATAATATGGCGGTATGAAGTTCACCGGTTCAGCCAGTTAGGAGATAAGAGCAGATTAGAATATGGAGAAGAAAACAATATTTTAAAATATTTGCAATAGTTTATAAAGTATATTACAGGCAATTATTTTAAAAATATTTTTGTATAATAATTTTAGGAATTTTAAAATTATCAACTTCAATTCTTGAGGAGTGTATTCTTCATATGTAACATTATCAACTTGTGGGGGACATATATACATCATTAATTTTGGTAACTTAGGACAATGTCAAAGCAAGAAATGCAGTAAAAGATATGTTTTATTAAATGATGGAACTATAAAGTTTTGTATGAAATTAACTTATATATTTGGAGTTTACTGTATAATCTAACAGATTAAAAAATAATTGTTTAGGTAATTGTTCGGGAAGTTTCGTAATCTTGTGATGTATCTTTTTATAATAACCACTAGAAAATGATTTAAAAGCTTCTTGAATATTGACTTCGTCATATAAACGTTTGACCGTTTCAACGGCCTCCACATCTTCTTTCCCGTAATTTTCTTCGAATGTCTTTCTTTGACGTTCCGTTGCGTTTTTGTTGAAATAAATTGCCAACCAAGTTGTTTTACCTTCAGATATATCCGTTGGATCTTTCATTGTATCATTAATCGGTCTGAAGATACCGTCGATATCATCCTGCCATTGAAAATAAAGTTAATTTATAAATTGGGATACTACATTAGAAAAAATTGACCTTTACCCTGACGTCACTAACAGCGAACAGTAGTAAACACAAACTTTATATACCTCATCCTTTTCTACTGCTAGTAGAAATAAATTAAACAATTATGCACACTTGTCTATCTAGCAGTAACATACTACGTTCTTTTTAACTCTAATTATAAGCTCCGAATAATGCAAAGAGATAGCGCAAAAACATTTAAATGGTTGTATTTTTGACAGCTTTCATTATTTTGTCATTTTATCATTTGCATTATTATTATTGTGACGTCACTGTCACCATTGCTTGACAAAAGTCATAGAATAATATTATATTTTTATTTTAATTAAAAGTCATAGCATTATATCCAAACAAACTTTAGCCTTATGGTAGTTAGTTTGAATTGAAGTTTTTTGTATTGGGGATTTTCTTATTGTTTGTAGAGTTTTTGACATTATAGTACTATATAAACACATTATTATCATTAAGGAATAGTTTGAGTTATATTTAAAGAAGTTTTATTTTGTTCTAAGGTGAGAAAAAATTAAAATAATATTATTTAACCTCAAAAGCAAACTTTTTTATATAAAAAAACATAAAACTTCTTTAAATACAACTCGAAATGTTCCTTAACGATAATAATTGTCTACTTAGCCCTATAATAACTCACAAACAAGAAAATATATGAAAATACATAATATAAAAATCTTCAATGCAAATTAACTACAATGAGGCAAAAGTTTGTTTGGATATAATGGCTACAGTGACGTTTCTAATAATGTGGCGTATTCTATAAAATCAGCTTTTTTCAAAACCTCTTAGGGCCGGTTGTTCAATAGAAGTCTAATAATCCATTAGGTTTTGTAAATCGGGTTTGATAGTTGACTATCGATTAAAATCAAATCCGTTTTTCAAGCAAAAAATAAGCTTAGATTACTTAAGCTTCCGATTTCAAATAATGACAACACATTTTGTGGACTGTACATGCTAAAACATTCCAGATAAAGTGTTCTGTGAATGTGGATAACAATTTTTCAATGTTATCCAATGTTAAATGTCATTTAAGCGTAAACTTAACCTAACAGTTTGTGAAATTTATTGTACTAACCCTTACTATGTGAAAGTCCATCTTATTAAGAACAGTTCTTACTAACAGATTGTGTTATTTGGTGTTATTAACATAAAATTATTTGCTTTTGTTTGGTTGTTTCGAATACTTAGTGAAATGTTTTTTCACCTGTATTGAAAATAGTTACAAAAATGGCATTGACAACCAAAAAAAGAAATGATATGAAAGGAAAAACCAGATTCTTATTTCATTAGTAAAAAAATATCAACGTATTGTTGAATCCAAAAAAATGGACGCTGTTACCAATTTAGAAAACATGGATATTAACCATAAGGGACTAGTTTAATTTCAGCTATAGTGGGTTGAAATCTGTCAAGTTCTGACAACTAAATCAACTAAAAAAACATGAGAAAAAAATTTGCTAAAAATATACACTGGAGGTGGTCCACCATCCACTTCATAACTAATTACTCCTGCTGAATCTCAGTTGAGTGACATAATGAGTAAAACTTGGACAGGGCTTGAAAACACAGATAAGGAAATTTTTATTGAATATTTTATTATATGTTCCATAAAATCTTTTTTGTCGGTAAGGTTTTCAAGCAAATATGCAATATGTAAAAATAATTACACTTGTAATAAAACTTTAAACTAAAAGTAAAAAACTACAAAATTCAAATGTTTCAATAATATGTATTTGACAACTGTCAAACCGTTGTTAGGTTAGACTCTCAGTCGATTATCGTTTTAAACCTTTCAAATTCATGAAACAGTTGAACCAGGATTATTTGTTAACTTTGAATTGAAAAAAGGAAACTGAATTGATATTCCTGGTTTAGTTCAAATCTCTTGATTAACTCGGATTGAACAACCGGCCCTTATTTGTTATTTTTATTTTATGGTAAGCATGAAATTAACTACAAACAGCTATATTTAGTTATCTATAACCCAAAAAGTAGTGAAAAGTGAAAATATGAAAATGAAAATATGAAAATGAAAATATGAAAATGAAAATATGAAAATGAAAATATGAAAATGAAAATATGAAAATGAAAATATGAAAATAAAAATATGAAAATGAAAATATGAAAATGAAAATATGAAAATGAAAATAAGAAAATAAAAATATTAACGCTCACGACAAAGTAAAAGTAGTCATTTTTGACTTTGATTCATTTCGCGAGGTTTGTAGTATGGAGGGTAGAAGGAAGTAGGATCAACTCGTATAGGAATAGGGAAGGGTAAAAAGACAACGTGAAGTCAGTAATACTCCATAAGTTATAAATATAGCGAAGTGAGCTGGGTTAAACAAATTTGATATTTTTCGTGACTTGTGTAGGTAAAAATTAAGCAGTATTTGAAATCTCAAATATTTACGTAGTTAAATATAAGTTAATTTGGTTTTTTGCTCTAACAATTAATTTTGACATGACTGATCACAGAACAAATTCTTCTTTTCTACTATTTGTACCGTCCTGTGACACTTACTCCTGCTACTGTGGTGCCACCAATTTGTTCTCTTTCAATGGATACTTTTTAATACATTGAGTTGATTCTCCTTTCTTCTGTCCTCCATAGTTTGTAGGTATGACACCAGGGTAAAGGTCAATTTTTTCTACTTTTTACATTAATGAGAATGTTAAGGTTACCTGCCACTTAACCAGTTTTCCAATATCGACACACAGTTCCCTAGTTATTGAAACGAGAAGAGGATCAACAATGTTTGCAAGAAACATCGCGTATAAAATGGGCAAAACAAAGAGCCCATAACATTTGACTAAGTTCTCATTTTGTTCCATCATCTCTAACGGAAATCTCTTAAATTCCATCATCGTTGAAACGTAATATGAGGAAAAACTTAAATTTGTTTCTTCCATAATCTTGTTATAGTGCGGATGAGTTGAGAAATATTTTTGAAGAATGTTGTAGCCACTGGTAATTAAAAATAAACTTTCTGCAGCTGCTTCATTTGCACCGACTAATGCAAATCTAGTAGGTTTGTTGTACCTGAATTTGGATTTATCGAAAACATCGTCTAGTACTATTATTCCGGATTCAAACTAAAACAACAACATTAATGGTTATTTAAATAAGGATAGGCACATATCGGAAATGTCTAGGTTCATTTAAATTTTAATGGTACAATTGCCCATACTATACATTATTTTAAGTTATAAAAAATACCAAAAAAACTCAAGTTTTTATTTCTCAATAAATTATCCTTTAAACTGCTACAAATAAGTTAGGAATATAGTTTTATCTTAAATAAGAGCAAAGAGCAATGTTTGACTAACGACTTAACTGAATTGAAAGGTTTCTGCTTCGACTTTAGTGAAAAATGTTAAAACGACTGGCGGTAGTGGTTTGTGTAGATCCTCCTGGCAATTTCAATTCCCGGCAGAGATCCACGACAAAATCTCTACGTCCAAACCGAATAAAAATAACACTGGCTAAAATCTTTGACAATTATTTATTGGCACATCTATCAAAATTGACAATTCTATACTAATTTTTTTATAGAAACAAAGGGCCCGTTCATCCACTCTAGCACAAAGTTAGCGCTGGCAGCTGCGCTCTGTGAAAGCGCTTGAAGGTGGCTGTATGTCAATGCTTGATGCTCTGTGACAAAGATAAAATAAGACATCATCAATCCTTTAAATTTATTTCCATTTATTATTTCCCCCTCAACATTAAGTATTCTCCGTCATATAAACATTATACGCTAATAAAAACCAAATACAGAAATTTTAAATTAGCTTAGAGGTTATAAATGTTGGTTGTATTTGTTGACACATCGAACCGCTGACCATCTTAGCGGAAAATAAATTCGCTGGACGACCGCTAGAGCTAGCGCTGTCACTCAGCGGTCAAATTCGTTCTCCGCTTACTCAGCGCTGGCCTAGCGCTAGCGTGGCTCACTTAGAGTAAACAAAATCCATTATTTCTTCAAATTCTTATGACAAGAATAATGACGGTAATTATAATTACTTGTAACTGGCAAAGGTTTGTCCGGCTGTAGTATTCTAGCAAGTGCTGCTGCTTCTTTGTCTAGCTGACTATAGTTAGCTTTCGATTTTGTAAGCGATTTAGATGCAAAATTAACTGTCCGGTCAGGTATGATGTTTGACAGAACTGCTCCATACCCTGTAGGGGTGTGTTCGGGGAGCACGCTTTCGAGCTATGTAGCGCCAAGCGCCATATAACGCAAACGAGGAATAGTAATAGATAGCGCCAAATAGCGCAAATAGCGTGCTCCCCGAACACACCCTAGGTGAAGCGTCTGTAGCCAATGTCGCAGGTAAGTCAACATGGAATAGTGCAAGTATTTTATCCTTACAGATCTCTTTTTTTATTGCTTGAAATGCTTCTTCACATTTTTGATTCCACTTGAATTCTGTATGTTTTTGTAGTAGTTTGTATAGTACCTATATTTAATTTAGTAGCTAGGTTTGGAATGTTTTGCTGGTAGTAATTTATCAGTCCCAGGAAGTGTCGTAATCAGGTAATATCATGTGGTATTGGTGCTTCGACAATAGCCTTGATTTTTTTTCTGTAGGGTGTAATCCATATTTGTCAATTTTGTGGTCCAGATATGTAATTGCATCTTTGAAAAATTGATATTTCTTTTTTTCCGATGTATGTCACAATATAGTATATAACATTACTAGCAAGGTAGGAGGGTTTTTACTGGCGAATGGAGGATATAACTGACGAGCCACAGGCGAGTCAGTTACCTCCTTGAGCCAGTAAAACCCGTTACCTTGCTTGCGTGTATTGTTTTATATTTTATTTGTTTCTCATTTGTAAAAAGGTTAAAAAAATCCCCAAAAAATCTTAATAATTACCTTTTGAAATCTGCAAATGACAACTAAACGTCATATTTTTCAATAAATTTTTTAAGGAAAACAAACAAACAAATATTGACCATTTTGCCCATAAAGTATTAGAGCTGAATCTAGCTGATAGTTGATTCAAGTAGACCAGCAAAACATCTTTAGTTACCCCAATCACACAAATGTAAATAATACCACTAACTTGAAAAATTTTGCAAGTTAACTGTCAGTTTTACAAGTTAGTGACTTGATAAAATAAACTTTCTTGATTAATATTGTGTTTTTGGAACCTGACGTTTACAAATGAGAAACAAATGAAATTATTTCATTTAAAAACGCAGATTTGAATTTTTCGATTGTAAGTGTAAAAAAACAATGAATTTTTTTAAGAATGTGGTTTTTGTCATACACCGTTGTCAAGAAGAGGCTTCCAAGACCTCCTAATCAATTCTGAGAGGTTGAAGCTCCTCCTTTCAAGGGGGTTGCTCCTTGTAAAGAGGCTTCCAAGACCTTATAAATGAAGTATCACTTAACCTCTCTCTCCTATTCAATTCTGAGAAGTTGAAGAGCCCGCTCATAAGGGGATGCTCGTTCAAGCTTTAAATATTCTTCCTCAAAGAAAATCATCCGTGATTCGAGAAATATTTCCATTCGCTATGGGACAAAAATTTTACGGAGTGGCTCGTTTGAGATAGAACATCTTTAATTATAAAAAATTATACTTTGTTAGTTAATTTGTTGTTCATTTTAAAGATAAGTTTGAATTATTGTTGCAATCAGAAACCTCATGATATTTTTTGGTAATGCTTTTAAGAACAATAAACAACTAAACGTTTGAACAAAACTTTCACTTTTTAAAATGCAATTACAGCTGTTTCGCTAAAATTAGCATCGTCAGGAAAGTTCAAGTAAAAGTTTTGTTCAAACGGTTAGTTGTTTATTGTTCTTAATAAGATGAACTTTCACAGAGTAAGGGTTAGTACAATAATTTTTTTATGCTTTTAATTTTTCCTTATTCCAAAAAATTACTAAAATCGTTAGTGAAATACCAAGTAATAGATAACACGTTTTTACAATGACATAATACCTATTAACAAAAAGATAAATTAGTAAACCCTTTAATAGTTATTAGTAAAACGATTGACAATGTATGTACACGAGTAAAGTTTGCAAAACGAACCGCGAAACGGTGACAATATTTTTTATAATTCGCATTTATTTATGTTTTTTAAACAAAATTATTCAACAATTAGTACTTATTGGGTGCGTTCACCCGACGTCAACAGTTGAGAAGTTGAGTAAGCGATCGCGTTCAGCCGACCCGTTGACTAGGCGCTGGATGTAAGCAGCTGCAAATTTTTGTTTGTTTTTATGTAATTTTTTTATAGTCTTTATATTTATGGTAAAATAATATTTCAGAAACACAAATAAACACACAACAGATACAACGTAAATATTTCAATGTCAATATTTATAGTTCTACCACTGCCCACATTGGTGCTGCAATCTTATTTTCAGATGCTTATACTATAAGATATAAAAATAACCAATTTAAAGGAAAATGGAAAAATCGGTAAACAATTACCAACTGTGACATAAAAAATAACTAGACTAGTGTAAAAAGAGATTTCATTTCTACACTCCGTTGAGTGTTACAATGAAGTCTATTGTAAAAGCGAATTATAAAAAATTATATATTGCCCTTTGAATATTCCTTTAATTCAGGAAAAAAGTATGTTTTTGTAAAAATATCCTTAGACTTTTCCGATTTGTGTACATAATAATGTTAAAAAAAATTAGTTGTTTCAATGCTTAGCAATTAATTGAATTGCCAATACGCCATATTATGACGTCACTGTCACCATTGCTTGACATAAGTCATAGCAACACAGCAACATACATATATGTAAACAAACTGTAGCCTTATGGTAGTTAGTTTGCATTAAAGTTTTTTGTATTGTGGATTTTCTTGTTTTTTGTAGAGTTTTTGACATTATAGTGCTATATAAACACATTATTATCATTCATGAATAGTTTGAGTTATATTTAAAGAAGTTTAATTTTATTCTAATGTGAACAAAATAAAAATAATATTACCTAACCTAAGCAAACTTTTTCATTCAAAACAAAATAAAACTTCTTTAAACACGATTCGATATATTCCTTAACGAAAATAATGTCCCTATTTAGCACTATAATAACTCATAAACAAGAAAATACATAATATAAAAATCTTCAATGCAAATTAACTACTACAAGGCAAAAGTTTGTTTGAATAATGGCGACAGTGCCGTTTATAATAATGTGGCGTAATGTACCTAGTTTACTAAATTGTCCTTACCACTCTTATACACCATGACAGTAAAGCAACTTTTTCGAGAGCTTCTTCAGTGATAAAATCAGATTTTTCAAAATATTTATACGCTTTTAAAAGCATAATTCCAGCGGAGTAATGTACCGGAGGTATGAGAAGTGTATAGTCTAAAAGTTGTGAACATATTTCCCAAACTTCAGGTTTTTCTTTGTAGTATACACAAAGTTGTTGTTCCAGTACGGTTTGTTTAAATTTCGGATAAACTGATAACATTAGATTTTCTTCATTTTTGAATTGATGTTTTGCATATTGCGAGCTATAATTTAAATTATTAATGTTATTATTGTAGATAACATTTACAATAGTTTTAAGTAAAAATACCAAAAAATTACATTAAATTTATACTGTGGGCATACAATTTTTCTACACCTTCTTAAGACTCTGGAAACGCTGGCCATGAGGGTCATGAGTTGAGCTACTCTTTACAGGGTTAATTTATTAATAATACTTTGATATATTACTCCAAAAGAAAAAATCTTATTGCACAAAAGAAATTTAAATATTTTGAGCTTTTATATAACTAAACTGTTATTCAACATAAAACGCATTGTTGGGCTTACTTCTGTACCACATTATTACTATTTCGGTTTTAAAAGCAACAATTGTTTTTTATGTATTGTCAAACTAGTCAATAATTGGGGTAAAATAAATATCAAGAAAAATCGCTATAATTCAGAATTGCTTATTTAATTATACAGTGTACAAAAAGTAACGTGATAACATGGTAAAAGCAAACATCAGTATAAAAAAGTATGAAAAAGTACGAAAAAGTAGGTAGGAAGTAATATAGAAATACTAAAACGTAGAAAATAAATTATTTAAAAGAATAGATAGTATAGCATATATATATTTCCAAATATATAATGACTGGACGATTCCTATTAAACGTCATTCTGAAAAATTGTTTGGATACGCCCCGATATTAGAAGAAATAGAGTCTGATATCAAATTCACAATGACGACACCAACGAGCTTATAAACACTAGAGCCGTATGAGAGAGTTTTAGGGAGAATCTGTATAAACCTCTTGTGACCAACATAACGAAACTTTGTTTTGGTTAGGACTACTTACATGGCGTAGTTAAAACATTTTTATTTCTTAATTTATACACATTGTATTTAAAGGAAATAATTACATCTTACAAAAAATATCAAGTTATAATTAATAGAACATAGTTCTATATAATAGTATTCAATTCAACAGTGTTTGCGTATGTATTATATAATAATGGGTATAATCATTGTATATTATAATTCTAAGTAATTTTGGCAACAGCGTCTAGTAGTCCCCATGATACAACAACTTACAAGGTACCTATGATACTCAAGAGGACGATATTCGTCAAGTTCGCGCATTACGTAGCTCAGAGAGTGACTAAGAGCGGAAGTTTAACACTTTAAATACAAAATATAATATTTGCTTCATTTATTTGCATATTTAAACAATTTTTAAACTTTTAAGAAGATATTACGATTAAAAATAAGGAACAGAGTAAAGTTAAAAACTGAATTTTCATGCCGATGTCACCAAGAGATGAAAACCACAAAAATGGGTTGAGTAAAAATGAAATAAAATTATTTTTTTGTTTTAATAAATAAAGGTGATAAAATTGAACATTTTAATTATCAAATACTAAGCGTTTAACCAAAAATTTATTATAATGTTTTGAAAGGAAATGTAATTATAGTATAGATTATAAATATCAATTTGAAACACAGTATTCTTTATTACTTATTATTATTTAATAATTAAGGCCTGTTTCACAATCGCTGAGTAAAGTTTTAAGTAAGCTACTTCGAACTTATCTGCTCAGTAAACAATTCTTTATGTTTGTTAGAGATTTTCTATGACATGATTGTAATTCGAATTAGATAAATAAACTTACCAACTTAAAAAAAATTGCAGCAATCACATTTTTTTGATAGAATTGTACATAATGATAAAAATAAATTTCGAATTTGGTTTTTTTTTTTTTCAATTTTTTGCATTTTCTGAGAACATTTCTTATAGTAATGTATATTTTTTTACACTATCAGAAAGTAGATATTTCAACGAATTAAAGCCCACAAAATTTTTGAAAAAAGCTGATATTTTGACGTCAGAATTTTCGATTGAAAATTAGGGTGCTTTTTTGATATTAAGTTAAAATAAGGCGAACAATTAAATATTTTAAATCAAATAAATTACCGTGTATTTGGGACATAATAAGGTAAGTTTTCACCAAATTTCGTAGAAAAATATTTTTTTTTTGAAAAAGATATAAATAAAAAACCAAAACTTGGTTTTTTGAATTTTCCACCCAAATTTTGAGGTTATGTGAAAAAATTGCCATTTAACTTTTTTGCATAACACGTGTAGTTTAGCCGGAAATCAATATAAACCACTTTTTACCCTTAAAAACTCACCCCCTCCCACTTCCCGAACTCGGATCGACCGTAATTTATTTTTCCTTCAATTTTGATCATATTCCCCTCCTTTTCCAATGGGTTTCATCCTACTGTAATTTCTTTTGGTTTCGAAAATGATCGACCCTGGTCTATTTAGTTTACTGATTGGATGATTGTGAAAGCTAACGAAAGGATTTAAGCTCTATGTTATTAACTCGTTGAGTAACTACTCATACCTTTACTCAGCGATTGTGAAACAGGCCCTTAATATAACAAATTTCTACACCACTTGCAACAGCACCTACAATTTGAATGAAGTGAATGATTTGAACCATATTACAAACAATATAAAAAAAAATAGTTTTAATCCAGTTATCCACCAAACTCCTTATCATCATGACCTATACACACATATATCCCACCTCCGGAGAAACAATGTCGTGAGTGCAATTTTTTTTTAAAATGGAGTTTTAATTACCAATATTACTAAAAATGTATAAACTATCTGTGGGAACAAAGTCAGAATTGTATTTCAATAATCTACCGCTATATGTGGCTTATGTCTGTGGAAATAACGACTGAAATGCATGTTTAAATTTTGGTAGCTAGATTTTATTGTCATTATTGGGTCAACAAAGACGTAAGTGTATTTTCTGACTTTGTTTCAGGAAGAAAGAAAGATGATTTGTTGAAGTTATTAAATAGTTATATTGTGCCTAAATAGCTATTACGAAACTGTTTATAGATCTTTTTTTTATTTTTATTGTCGCATCAACCCACTGGGTTATTAGCGACGGCGAGAGAAACATTACAATAATTTATAAAACTTAAATTTTGTCATACATGTTAATGTCTTTAAGGTATCCACACAAGTTTTTGATGTTACATTGTTCTCCTAATATGGACTTTAGGTTAGTATCAATAGACCACTTTGTTCTTGATGACTGATATACTGGACACTCGATTAGAAAATGTTTGACCGATAAACTGGTTTGACACTGTTCACATACTGGTGGATTCGTTCTGGATAGTATATGTGAGTGGGTAACAAATGTATGCCCAATTCTCAATCTACTTAGAATTACTTGTTGACGGCGATTAGTTGGAACATTATTCCAGCTCTTTACTGATCTTTTTACCTCGTAGAGTTTTGAGGTGGAACTATTCCAGTTTAGTTGCCAATTAGATATAACAGACTGTTTGTAAAGTTGTTTAAGATCTGCAAGAGGTGCTCTATTTTCCATCTCAGTAGTTTGTGTAGTAGCAAGTTTAGCCAGTTCGTCTGCTTTTTCATTTAGCGTGATACCTACATGGGACGGAATCCACATAAATTTTATTATTATATTGGCGTTTTTAGCTAAGTGAAGTTCATGTCTAATATATGTTGCGATGGAGTTACAATGTTTGGAAGTCCATCTTATTAAGAATAATAAAAAACTCTTCGTTTCAACGTAACTTCCAAATAAACTTGGAAGTTACGTTGAAACGAAGAGTTTTTTATTATTCTTATTAATGTTTTGTTTATTTTTTCTTTATTGAAATATTCTAGTGCTTTCCAGATAGCATATAGTTCCGCCGAAAACACGAAATTTATTGGTGTTAGTGTAAAATACTGCTGTACATTTTCCAGCACCATTGAAGCACCAACACCTTGTTCCCTTTTGGACCCATCAGTATATATATGAGTGTAGTTCTTGTATTCACATATTTTGCTATGGAAGATTTTTCTAATTGTTGAAGGGTTTAATGTAGTTTTGTCGAATTCTAACATTGTTGTATCACACATCGGGGTAATAAAATTCCAAGGAGGGAGGGATTGTTTAATAAAGTGATTGTATGTAAGGGGTGGATGGAGATTTAGGGAATGTTGGTACATATGCAGTCTAATATGAAAAGGAGGATCTAGTCTTGGGTGTTGTTGGAAAATGTATCTGAAACGGTTGGAAAAAACCTTTCGGTAAACTAGTTTTTCTGGATATGCTGCTAGAGATGCTGAATAACAAAGCGTTAAATATATGCGTCTTTGATGTAGAGTTGGTTCTCCCATTTCACATAAAATGCTGCTAACTGGGTTTGTACAGAATGCTCCTAAAATTATTCTTTATAGATCTTTGTTTTAGTATTTTATTAAATATTAATAAGAAATAAAGCTGTTTTATTTAATTTTTTCTTGCCATTAAAAATTAATTTTTTTAATTGAAAGTAAATTTTTTAAATAGTTCTAGAGCAACAAAGACACATTTGTGGTAATCTAGCTCCATAAATGCCACTAGCAATCGCAAAACACAAAACACTTTAAAATAACAACGCTAACATTATGAAGTAAGAGCTACAAAACCCCTGGAAGCATTCAAATTCCTTGCAAAGGGGTTGAAATTGTGTTTTATCATGTATTCAATATTTAAAAATCTTTAAAAGGCTCTCCTTAACATTTTATAGATTTGCACTTACGACATTGTTTCTCCGGAGGTGAGATATGGTTTTAACCTTTTCATAATAAATATACCCTGTCACAACAATATTAATAGTAATATTACCAAGTAACAGTCAAGTCAATTTTTTTTATAAATTGGACAACCTGTTTTGACCGACACTTCCAAATTAACAAAATATTTTAATACCTATCTACGTCGGTAGGAGTTGTCGCCAGCTCTAGTGGAGTTGGTCGGGGTTCGTAATTGGATTTTACTTCTTTTCTTTAAAAAAAAAAGAAACTAATTAAATTAACTGATCTTAATGGGCGCCAGTTAAGTTTGCCCCAGACAACTACCTAATAGCCAATGTCACTTCCAAACTAACCAAATAAGTGACAATAGGAGGAAGGAAAAAAAAATTGATAATCAAATGAATAAGAAGGAGTCAAAGAACTAAGTTTATTCAATCTAGTAGCCGTAGTTAAAAAAAAAATAATAGTGCATATATATGTCAAACTGATTATAAATATTGCCAGAGGGAAGTAACTACTAAACAACTGCCCAGTAGGTAAATTATAAATTATCAATTATGGATTATAATTATAAATTATAGTTAAACCCGAGCAATACAGCAACTACAACCAAGTACTAGTGGCGCAATTAATGCAAATACCCAAAAATTAGTAATAAAAAACACCGCTTGAGCTCAGGCGCGTGCGCGTAATTCAAGTAAACCACCTAATTCTATATACGAAATATTTACTTATTTTATTATATGAAAATTAGTTCAGCAAACACAAAAATAGCATTAATCGACGCTTAACAATTTGTAACAGAAAGAATGCCCTAATTTAGAGATCTGATCACAAGTTATATGTAATTATAAATAAATATTTATGGTAAAACATGCTTCGAGACACTCCTTGTAGACGCAAGTCACTGCGTTTTGCCTGTTGTACTACTCCTACCAACTCGGATGCGGTAGGGATCTCCTTAATTCCAGCAGCCCAGTACTTGCACCCCAGGGAAAAGAAAATGCTATGCTGCCCTCACGACCCACAAAAAAAATGTGGGAACTTGTAGCCCAGGAAAGAAACCCTAAAGAAAACGTTTAATAAATCTTCTACCAAATAATTTAAGTTGTAATGAGTAAAGAAAAAGGATAGCACCATTAAATGAATATTATAAAGTAAAAAAAAACTACAACAAAGTCTAATTCCTTAAATTCTTCTTAAAGATAGAAATCAAAATAAATTTAATTGACTCCAAAAAGGATAATTCGATCAATGTATTTATGTAAAAAAAACATAAGATTAATCTACCAAAAAAAAAATAAATGTCTATATATATTATATATGACCCAACGAATGACCTAATTAAATCTCAACATAGAAGTAAAATTAAATGTTGAACCAAATATTTTGATATAGCTTTACTCTAATAATCAAATATTATAAATTATACTGCATATAGTTGACATTACAATAACCGTTCCAGTTTATTCAAACACTTACCCTTTACGTAAGGGGTTTCTTCTTACAATTTCAGCTGTGGTGGACACGATAAGTTTTACTAGGTACGACTGGAAGAGTCCAAAGACAGTTCGGTATTCCAATAACGAAATGGGATAAACTGCAGAAGTAAATAAAAAAAATAGCAAAAGAGAATAAGGGGAAGAGATATGACAGGGTACATACCTGATTAATGTTTCCTTATAGACGATTATATTTCACAATAATGACACCGATGAATGTGATAACTATAGCTCCCTATATCTAGGTTATAATTCGTCACATCTCAAAAATACTAAATGCCCAATAAACCAAGTGTTACGAATTTATGAAAAGTGATTTAAAAAATAATACCCAACTATGGATGATTGTACAAAATCTAGATTTTAAAATCACTACTAGTGCAGCGCACCAAATACCACCATACTATCCACAAGAATGCCTTCATCGTCCTCCGACGGAAAATCTCTGCTACACATGTACTATTAGTTCTAGGTGTCTCCCAACTAGCTGATATACTAAATAGCCGATCTTCAATACTTAATTGAAAAAAAGTGATTGGGCTTGAACGTGTGAAGTTCGTTTTAAGTCTAGTACGAGTTTTTATTAGTTTTCTCAAGTATTAATTGTTCAAAAATTTTTATATTTATATTGGTGGTGGAACACACAGTTACACATCATCGTATGCAGTTGCATTAAAGATACGAGTGAGTAATCTCCAGTTTCTTATTTACATCTAAAAACACACTTGCTACCAGTAATAGATAGTTGACCACAAAAAACCTACTCGCACCGGTTCAATTATCATTAAGCATTTGTCATGCGGTCTTACTGGTTTGTGGTGCCGATAAGAAATATTTAACACCATTAGCGTATCACAAAGTGTTGCTTCTGACTACAGGGGCAACAATAAACAACATAGCTCTCATATTGTAAATGATCCCAAAATGGCCGGTACCAGCAACCCGAGTGGTTCGTATGTAGCAGCCGCTAAATCTACTCCTAAAACTGTATTTCCGAAAAAAGAGCAAGCTATTCTATTTCATCATTCTATCGACAGTCTAAAATTAGTAGATTACGTTAAATCTATCGGTGACATCATTGGACCAAGTAACATACGCTTTGCCTCAAGAATATCCAATAACAGAATTTGTATATATTTAAACAAAGTTGATCTGGTTGATCAGTTAATAGCAAATTACCCCACCATCAATGTAGGAGGATCCGAATTATCTATAAGAAGACTTGTAACACCAGCTAAACGTATTGTACTCTCTAATGTGTGTCCATCAATACCTCATGAAGATATTGAAAAATCACTTAAAGAGTTTGGTCTACAGCTTGCATCCCCTATTTCATTTCTAAGAGCTGGAATACCAGGTGATGAATTTAACCATATACTCTCCTTCCGAAGACAGGTTTATATTATACCTCCACAAGATGATTTTC
Source organism: Ophraella communa (assembly GCA_035357415.1). Taxonomy (NCBI): domain Eukaryota; kingdom Metazoa; phylum Arthropoda; class Insecta; order Coleoptera; family Chrysomelidae; genus Ophraella; species Ophraella communa. The sequence goes on from CM068995.1 coordinate 20,589,374, forward strand.
AACTTCAAACTTCTTTAATAGTTCCGTTTGAAAATAACAGTCACCGAATATTTTTATCTACCGAAAAAATGGAGTGTTTTATATGTAAATTAACTGGACATATTGCTAACTCCAAACTCTCAACAATCTCATACTCCTCAAACAGAAGCTTCACTATCAACCGGCTCTCCCCCCTCATATGTTACTTTGGAAACCACCTCCGCATCAGAGCAAAGTCAACCTTCTCATCAAGTACCTGTGGGACAAAAAAGAGCATGCCCTACCTCGCTTGATTCAAGCAGTATTACGTCGCTTCCCGAGAATCAACCAGCTGAATCACACAATCTAAAGGACACCTTTACACGTCCCACGCCTGTGGCCACGAATAAACAGAAACATAAGCCTGCTAAGAAGAAACCTAGAACGGAAGACAAAACAGATGATTCAAAAATATCTACAGTTTCAAAGGATGCAATTAAAGAATTCTATGAGAAATCATCTAAAACCCTAACACTATCGGTTGAAAATTTTGTAGCTTTCTTGGAAAATACTTATGGCAGCAACGATCCATTAGCTGAAGCCCGCCAATTCACAGATAACATTACTTCCCTTCTAGATGATATGAAATCCATTTATTCCATTCTACCTGATAGAGCACTAAAAAATAGATTTACTAGATTAGCTAAGAAGATAAAAACGGATCTAAATTTCGAACTCTCTGATTTGGATAGCACGGCATCACAAGGCTCAATAGAAGTAACTGACGATTATCTTTCAGATAGCTCACAACAGTCTGAATCTTACCCCCACTAATACCTGTATTTGCTTTTCAATCTAGTTCAGTGGAACTGCGACGGATTTTATCCTCGCCTAGAACGAATCCAACAGCTTATAACAAATACTGATACTGACATTGTCTGCCTACAGGAAACAAATTTCAAAGAATCCCACAGCAAACATTTGAAAGGTTTTGATGGTTATCACTATCTTCGGACCGACTTCCTAAGAGCAAGCGGCGGTGTTTCTATATTTGTCTCCCGTAATTATTATTCTAAATCTCTCCATTTAAAAACAAATCTCGAAGCTGTCGCTGTCTCAATCTGGTGCCCAAAACAAATTACAATCTGTTGTATCTATATCCCCCACACTACAACCTATCCAGCAATGAACTAATGGATCTTTTTCACTCAACTTCCAACCCCTTTCTTGATTGTAGGAGACTTTCATGCACACAATACAATGTTGTGATCAAAGAAAACATTTTGCATTTGAAAAACAGTTGAAGATGCACTAACCCATTCAGATGTCTGCTTGCTTAATGATGGTTCTGACACACATTTTAACATATCTTCAGGCCAATTTTCTTCTATAGACCTTAGCTTTTGTGATCCAAAATCAGCCCCCACTCTTTCTTGGAAAGTTGCGGATTGTCTTTATGATAGTAACCATTATCCAATTCACATATCTGACAACACTATTAAACCATCTATTACTTTGACAAGATGGAAAATTTCTCAAGCTGACTGGTATAGTTTTAAGCTGAAAGCAGAATATATAATGAACAAATTAGATCATACCAAAGACATAGATGTGTCTGTCGAAGATTTCAATCAATGCATTATATCAGCTGCTGAAAATTATGTTGGAAAAATAGACATTTCTCCTAAACGCAAACTTGTACCTTGGTGGAATGAAAACTGTAAGGCTGCGGTTAAAGCAAGTCATAAGGCATTGAATAAATATCGTAAAAAATTTAGCTAATCTTGTGGAGTTCAAAAAATTAAAAGCCCAAGCTAGATACATTGTAAGAGAAAGCAAGAAAAATTCGTGGAAGGAATATGTTTCCACCATGACATGTCAAACACCTCCTGGACAAATATGGACTAAGATCCGACAAATGAAAGGAACCAGTTCATGTACAAAAATACCAGCTCTCTCTACAAATGGACAAATCATTACTGACGATGAGCAAATCGTTAATATCATCGGCTTGAATCTTCAGCAAAAATCTCAAAATAAAATTAGTATAGATAGTTTAAAATCATGTACAACTAACGCCAACAAGCAAGATATTGATTTATTAAATATTCCTTTCTCCTTAAAGGAACTAACTTCTGCACTTGTCACCTGTAAAAACTCGGCTGCCGGACCAGATGGCATTCCCTTTTTGTTTTTAAAGAACTTATCCACGTATAGTCTACAAATATTATTGGATATATATAATAGAATATGGACACAAAAGGTTTTTCCTCAAATATGGCGAGAGTCAATTGTTCTACCGATGAAGAAGCCAGAAAAACCTCCAAATATGCTAAACTCCTATCGCCCAATATCCTTAACGTGTACAACTTGCAAGTTGTTGGAAAAAATGATTAATAAAAGATTGCGCTGGTACCTAGATAAACACAACATAATTAGCCCTAACCAATCAGGATTTAGGCAACACCGCAGCACCATAGATAACTTGGCAGTATTACAAACAACCATATCTAATGCTTTTCTCGATAATCAAGAAGTCGTTGCAGCGGTTTTTGATATAGAAAAAGCTTTTGATTCTATTTCCCCAAGTGTTATCCTTAATAAATTACATCGTATTGCTCTCTCAGGTAATGCATATTATTTTATAAAAAATTTTTTAACCAATCGACTCTTCAGAGTATCAGCTAATGGTAAATTATCCTCTGCTTTCTCCTTGGATAACGGAGTACCTCAAGGTTCAGTCTTGAGCCCTACTCTTTTTATCTTAGCCATAAACGATGTTTGCAGTTATATCCAGCGTCCAGTCAAATGTGCTATTTATGCAGACGATTTAATTTTGTTTTGTCAAGGTTCTAGTATTTCCTCCATTAATTGCTTACTTCAGACAGCAGCAAATAACTTAAATAAATGGTCCAATCATTGTGGACTAAATTTTTCAACCTCAAAATCCATAGTTATTAAATTTAGCAGGAAAAAAGTTAGCCCAGTTGCTCCAAAAATAATGTTTAACAATGTCCTACTGTCTGTAGTAACCCATCATAAAATCTTAGGGCTTATATTCGATAATCGATTAAGTTGGAAGCAACATGTTCAGGAAGTCAAAGGGAATTGTTTAGTTCGTCTCAATATCTTAAAAACTTTAGCTAATCACCAATGGGGAGCTCAAGAAAAGATATTACTACAAGTATATAGGGCCCTTATTCGCCCAAAATTGGATTATGGTAGTCCCATTTACATGTCTGCTACAAGTTCGATTTTAAAACATCTCAACACCGTTCAAAATGCTGGGCTACGTATTTGTCTTGGAGCTTTTAGATCAAGCCCCTCTAAGGATCTACACTGCGAAGCAAATGAGCTTCCACTTTATCTAAGACGAGAAGAAATGCTTCTAACCTATTCCGCAAGAATATCTGCTAATCAAGAAAACCCTGTTTATTCACTCTTAACCTCTCCTCATCTTACTTATAAACCTAAAATTCAATCTCTGCCCCAAATTATTAAACCGATTCTTTCTGATATTGATCTATCGCTCACCACACCCTACCATATTTTGGTAACCCCTCCATGGAAAATGATTTTTCCAAATTTTAATACATCCCTGAGCAAGTATCAGAAAAGTGAAACTTCCCATGCATTCTACAAACAAGCTTTTTATGAAATTATCAATTCTTCTCATTTCGAAAGAATTCTATACACTGACTCATCAAAAAATGAATCTGGTGTTGGTTGTGCTGTCACTACAACACTAAACACTATTAAATCCAGTATACTTCCATCACACTCCTGCATTCATACAGGTGAATTATTTAGTATTTTGCTGGCAATAAATTGCCTTACCCAAGACCATAAACAGGTGGCTATTTGTACTGACTCTCTAGCATCTATCCAATCTATCAGTACCATGTTTAGTCAACACCCTCTGGTGCAGAAGATTCAAGATTCAGCCGACCGCCTTATTTCTTCTGGGGTGACAATAACATTTATTTGGATCCCATCCCACGTCGGTATCCCCGGGAACGAAAGAGCTGACAAAGCCGCTAAAGAAGCCCTATCATCACAGCTGCCTTGCGAAACTGTCCAAATTAACAAAGACTTACAAACCTTTTTTAAAAAACAAACTCTTAAGCACTGGCAAGACGACTGGAACCATACACATACTAAATTACATGAAATACAACCCACCATTCCATCAATCCACCTTCCAGAGATGTATAGAAGAAACACTGTTATACTTCGAAGATTACGAATAGGTCACTCGAGGTTAACTCATAGTTTTTTGATGGCATCACAAAGTCCACCTAAATGTGATCACTGTAATGCTCCTCTAACTGTGAAACATATTCTAATAGACTGTTTATACTATTCAAAAAAACGCCAAAAACATCAACTTAAACACACCATCAAAGAAATCCTAGGCTCACCTCTTCAATTTCCTCATCTCTTCAGATATTTACGAGATACTCAACTGTATGACAAAATATAAAACTTGGACTTGCCTATAGTGATATAGTAGTGATCAAAAAATTTAAACTGTTAATTATCTGTGTATCTTATCATATATGTAACTAACTAAAGATATTATTATATTGTATTTGTGTCAATGATCTTGTAATCGAGACACGTTAATTGTAATAAAAAAAAATACTTAATTACCTTGTCCCAAGGCGGCGTTCGCAGTACTTAAATTAAATTCTTAATAAAATTTTACAACTTATATATATAGAATCGTGAAATTGCCAGTTTTATTAAATTAAACATTACAGCCAAAAAAAAAAACGTAATACTGTTTTAAAATACTTGGAACCATTTTAATTTGTTTAGTCCAGATACAGCCGGAAAACGATATCCTCTTTTTAGCACTAAGCGATATGCTTTTGGAATTGCAGAATACAGAATACACTTTTAAACAATAAACATATTCTTTAAAACAAGCTTTGTTTGAGCTAACAAATTTATACCCAATGCTGTTACTACATCAAACTAATTTCTAATGTTGAAGTAGGATTTGATATTTCCTTTGTAATTTTCTTATAATTATTATTAATCTCACTGAAAAGCCAACAATAATATCAATTTTAACTAAGATATGTATTCAATTGATTGGAATAAATAAGTTGAAGAAACATAATATTAAAATAAAACTGATCATCATAAAATCCCAATTATGTAAGATTATAGTTTAATCAGCAAAAAATTTACAAATACTTTAAAAGGTTTTTGCAAGTTTCATTATCATAACACTCACCTTATTTTAATGATTTGTTGCACAAACTTTTTGTTTTCCCTTTTTGCTGCTCTTCCACTTCTTGTACCTTTTTGTTGAAAGGTCTCATTCGATCTTGAAATTTCACATTCGAGTATTTAAAAGGGTTGTACTTAATATGAAAAATTCTTTACGAAAATAGGTATGCAATTTTCCGGAAAATTCTCGGGAGAAAAATTTTGTTTTTGTTTTTTCACTTTAATTGTTTAAATAATAAATATATGGAAAAAAGTTTTAATTAAAATTTGTAGCTGATGCAATTATCTACAAAATTTGTCTGAAAAGTTTTTCTGTAAATTGAAAAGTGTACGAGATATAATTATTTCAGCGGAAGTCGATTCGTGGGTGCGCGCGAACGTCCCGTGAGCCGAATTTATTGAAGGCTCAATTTAAAAGTTAATAATTTAAAGGTTGTGATGCACTGAAAAAACAGATAAAGTAATATAAAATGTACCTATAGAAAGACCTCAACTTTCAAAAAAAATTACTTTCAAGTTTAAAAAAGTAAATTTTCTAACTGTAAAATCCATTTATTTATAAAAAAACGAGCAGAAAAACGTCAATAAACAATTATATTTCCTATTTAATTAATTATTGTCGCAGCGAAAATTCCTTTTAAATTTAACATTTCAAATGATTATTGAACATTATTATCACAAAAACAAAGCGAAAAATGTTTACATTTTTAAACAAATGCTTTTTAAAAATCTCTGTTTTTTACATGCTAAATTTCAATCGTTTTTTTCAAACTTTATTTAATTATATCTTTTTTCCAAATTAATATACTTCAATGAAACTTTATCTGTAAATACTTTGAAGTATATACTTTCAAAACTATTATACAGTTTTTCTTTTAATATCAAATTTTTTAAATAATAGACAGTTATTTATAATAAGTGCTAAAATCAGACGTCTTTTATTAAATCTAGCATAACTGTTTTCAGTGCTTACAAGATTATTCAGATTATTGCCAGCTTGATAATAATTGTATAGAGTAGCAATCGCGATACATATTAACACACCTATGCGTCAGAAAGAGAAGGGAGTACGAATGAAGGTGGAAAAGCAGGTGAGAAAGCCGCTGGCAGCTGCTTCTCCGCTCCGTCGCGCTGTGAGGCAGCGCGCATGCTCTTACTCTGTAGAAGCAGACGAGTTGACGTGTAGTAGTATCATGGTCCTTAATTCTTATCTCATGGAATAATTTTATTTTTAATTTTTGAAATTTTTTGATTAAAAAAATTGCAAAAATATATAATAGTCAAAGAAGGTTTACGTGGAAAATCGCTAGAATTTTCATGAAAAACCAATTTAATGATAAAAAAAGCACGGGATATTCTGAACATATTGATCAACAACAATACCTTATAAATGAAATATATTCGTCGTCATAAATACTAATTACAATTATAAATGAAACTTCGCTTATTTCAACGGTAGCATTTGGAAAATCGTATGTATCTTTTCGGAAAATCTAGTTACAAAGAAAAGTTTCAAATAAATTTTTTAGATTAAACCATCATCTTTTAAGTACACAATGTTTAATATTTAAATTGTTTAATTTCTCAATGTTTAGTAGAAAAAATTAGTAAAAAAACGACTTTTTATGTGAAAAATCGGTGATAATTCATTAAAAAATTATTACAAAAAAAAACTTTTTTTATATAATTTTAGATACCTTCATTTATAGCAAATTTTATATGAAACAATTGTTTCTACGGGTCATTGTATATTTACGATCTTAAAATTAAAAACTTGAAAATTGATGATGTTTAAAAGTAGTATTAGAAAAATTTGGTGTATTTCAAAAACTGAAAAAAATGTCAGAAAACTTTTTAAACAAATTTTGTAGGTAAATGCATTAGCTACAATTTTTGATTTAAACATTTTTCTGCATTTTCATTATTTAAACAATTAGAGTGAAAAAAAAAAAAAAAATTTTCGACCAATGTTTTTCCGGAAAATTGCTTACCTAAATTCGTAAACATTTTCTCATATTAAGCACAATCCTCTTAAATACCTAAATTTGAATTTCCAAATTTTTTGTACTTTTTGCAGCATTTTACGAATATTTTGTGTACTTTGACCACGCTATAAATACCTTGTAAATTGTTTTATCATGAGGAGTCTCTATGTAAATATTTACATTTTATCTTGGTAATATTTTCTCTCTAGTATTTATAAGCTCTTTGGACGTCTCCGATTTGATGATTTGATTAAAAGGTACAAAGTTCGCCGAGTCAGCTAGCGGTTATATAGATGGGATGAATGATGATACAAATACATTTATTTTGTTGTTGACTTTTTACGTAATGCAATGTTTTTTCAACCCTATTGGAAATATATAACTAAACTTTCCTCTGAGAAACTAAAGTAAATGGGAAATATTCGTTAAGTGGAATGACTGATACAAATGCATTTGTTGTTGACTTTTTTTAGGTTATGCATAATTCATTCAACTTTCACTTTTACTTATCCAATGTTAATTTAATGCACATTCTACTTTAGGAATAAAAAATGCTTTGCTTACCAATAGTTTACATATTTTAAATCAAATTCTTTATATTTTATTTTAAAAGTTGTTTTTAAAAAATTTCTAAACATTACAATAACCGAAACGTAAACCTGTTTTACCAAACACGAGTTTGTTAATTTACTGACCACATTGAAGGTTACTATAAAATAAACTAAACGTATAATTATAAATAACAAAATTTTAAATGACCTATGCATTATTTCCCTCTCTCCTAAATTTCATTTAAATATCTACCTATTTATTTACAACTAATCATTATAAAAACTTTTTACGTATTTAGGTTACAGAACAATTATTACTAAGAACATTAAAAATAGAACTTTTTAAACAAAATTTTTTAAATAAATAGTGGAAGTTTTTTCTCTGCATTCTCTGTAAATTGCTTTAAATAAAGTAGGTAATACTATTCAAAACGTACCTACTTAACCAGGGAAAAGTCACCTAGAGGGTGACGGTTTAATTAAAAAAATCCCTTCCTTGACACTCAAAAAACATTTTTCACACAAAGATATAGCAAGTTATAATAACAATGATGAGCAATTTTTCAGAGAAAAATCAAATAGAAAATGTTCAATGAGACATACTAAAAATATATTTTTATAATATGCACTTATAAAAATCTGTTGTGGCTGGTTTATATATTTGTTGTATGATAGGTTAGGTACATGTTAATATAACAACGATCAGGTGGACACTGGGCAAAGATAATAACATTCATTATTTTATGACACTGGGACAGGAATTCTGTGCACTATCCACTATCACTTTCGACATGTCGAATTCTACAGTCGCTTTCGACATGTAGAAGTGATATCTCGCGAAAAGGGTATTCTGTGTACCTCTCGACAATACTTCGGCCGTATTCGGCTTTTATCAACACGATATATAGAAATTCTGGAAAATTTTTAAATTTCTTCAAACATTTTAGGGATTTTGATTTGCAATTTAACATTTATGTTCTTTTTCTATGGTTTATTGGTTTAGCATATTATTTTGTAGATTGCAAAGTTGGTTTTGAGATGTTTGTTGTTATTTTTCTGGTTTTTATTTACTTATTTGTACTTGCATTGGCTATAGACCCATCTCGTTAATGGCACAAATTGAATACTCGTGCGCGAACTAACTCCCACTCTCGTAGTTCCCCCTAAATATTCGTGCCCCTTATAAAATTGTGTTGGTATGACATGCAAAAGTAATCAGTAATCCAAAGTAAAGTAAATCCAAAGAGAAGTCTAGGTACACACACAAGTCGTTAATATTAAATACACAAAGACAAGAAAAACACAATAACAACTAGCAAGTGGCGTACACGAACGAAATAAAAATGAAAACTTCTCCTTTTCGTGGTTTATGGCCTGGGCTGCCGCGGCTATACGGCAAATAGAAGCTAGCTTTTGACAGCTAAAAGGTTTATTTTCATTTAAATTGTGGTATTCCTGGGTAGCAATACGTTGAGTTCTATGGTAAAAAGTAGTCATATTTTAGCAGTGGAAGGGGAAAATTCAAAAATATTTGCACATGAGTATTCAATAAAGAGATAGGTGTATTGGATAAAGATATGGGAGTTAAGATTAACGTAAGTCCTAAGCAAAATGCCTAGCTTTTTTTTGGTGGCCTTATTATATGGTCTTACATTGATTGCTATAAAAATCGTTTGCCAGAAAATTTTTCTCCGCTAAATAGGTAGTTAAATAAACAATAAAAAATCTTTTAAAAAGTTTGTATTTTTTCATATGCTTCAAGTTAATTTTTTAAATAACATAATCATTGAAAGAGAAGAATTTCTATAAGATATTCGGACTATCAATGTTATGAGGAGGCAAATAAGAGATTAAACAAACCCTTTTGAATTAAGGGATGATCTATTTAAAAAGTCTTTTAGATTGACAAAAGAAATGGCTTAATATATCCTTCATATTAATGTTGAAGATATAGTTTTATAGCAAGATTTGTCCACAAAGCGTTTCCTTCAGCTTTTCCTTGGGCCCCATTAAATTTGTTGGTTATAAGGCTGTGATTATTTTCAGCAGCATTTAAAAATGCTTCCCAATGCTGGTTTGCCACTCTCATATTAATCAATACAATCAAAATTTATTTTTAAAAGTATATAATACAGCAAAGAATAAGAATACGGACACAGAACACAACAAATAAAAAATATTTTGTCATAAATAGGTTATGTTTTATTTAAGCGATACCTCAAAACGTATCGCCTTCAAGCGACATGACTTATGCTTAAAGTCGTATTGAAATGTGTACACGGAATACCGTTTGTTTGAAACGACATGTCGCTATCGAAAGCGATAGGATACAGAATACCTTTCCTTTTATTAACTTCCTTTTCAAGATGTCAAGTATCTACGTCATGTGACGTCATATATATTACATCTCCCCTCTTTAGACACATACACAAACTTATAAATATTATCACAGGTACAGATCACAGGTTAAGTAATTAAAATCACATTAAACAAAAATAGAAGTATGTACTTCACTATTAAATTATAATTAATTCACAATTAAAATCAGTGGGAGTCTATTCAAAATATATTGTTATATTTCTCATCACAAAGGTTGTAACCTTTCCTTCCCTTTCCATAAAAATATTAAGTCTCTTACAATACTCTAGATATTTTGTAATACACTAGAAAATTAGTTACACGTATGCTTGCTAAATCGATAAAAATAAAATAAAATAAATTAAAAAAAAAATAAAATAACTCTTCCAAATCTATTTACAAACTTATCAGGAACCAATATAGGTTCATGAATGTCATAACTAGAACTATCTGTACTGTTATCAACTATAATCTGACTTTCTTTACAATCTTCAAAAGATTTGTCACTACTATCACTTTTATAATCTGAAAGTTTGTTAAGAATAATAAAAACTCTTTGATTGAACCTAACTTCCAAGTTTATTTGAAAAATTTATGTTTTAAATAAACTTGGAAGTTACGTTCAATCGAAGAGTTTTTTATTATTCTTAATAAAATGGACTTCCAAAATGTAAGGGTTGGTACAATAAATTCAATTGAAAGTTTGTCTTTTATATTTTTACAATTTTTGTTTACAATACTATCACTACTACTAATACTATTATTATCACTATAATTTTCTAATACGTTATTTTCTGAAGCCTTTGTACCACTAGCTAGGTATCCTCTAGCTTCTGATTTAAGTTCAAAACATTTATTTTCATTTTGATTAGTCAATACGGGTTCAAAAACTTCAAAATCAGCATTATTATGTTGAAAATTACCAGAATTATCCTGATCATTGCAATCACTAGCGTAATTTTGTACTTTAATGAAATTAGGTGTTTGTAATGTTATTTTCATTTTTATCTACAACTTGTTGATCATTAAAATTAAACTAAATTTACGATTTTGAAGATATGATCTTCCATTATTCAAAACAATTCGATAAGCTCTACTAGGTAAAACTTCTATTACTCTACCCTCCTGCCATGGGTTATTAGGTTTAATTTGAATCATAATAGTTTCATTAAGACTTAGTTTTCTCAGATTTTTGCATAATTTTTTATTATAATATTTCTAATTGTTTCGTGAATTTTTAATATATTTTGAATATTAATTTCTTTGAAATATTTTAAATTTATATTTAGTATTAGGTAAAAGTAGCAAAGATCTAAGATTTCGAACATTAGGCAGGTGTATTACAACCATCAGTAGGGGTATTTCTATAATCCAGCAAAGCCAAATAAGGGTCCTTCTTGTCTAAAATACTTTTTCTTAGAATTGATTTTATAGTTTGAATAGTCCTTTCTACAGCACCATTATTTTGTGGATATCTTGGTGAGCTTTTGATATGACTAAATTCATATTGTTTGGCAGAATTCGAAAATTCAAAGCTGGCAAATTAAGGGCCATTATCTGATATAACCGTTTTTGGTATGCCACAATGATTAAAACATGCTTTTAACTTGCAAATTATATTATGACTTGAAAAATCCCTATTTAGAATAATAATCAATTAAAAGAAGATATGACTCATTAAATAAATGAAAAATATCCACAGCAACTTTATTAAATGGAATTTCTTCAACTGCGTGAGAAATCATAGGCTCTGCAGCTTGACATTTTTGATAAGTCTGACACAAGTGACATGATGTTATTAGATCCTGTATTTGTTTACTCATACCTGGCCAAAAAAAAGATAAGCGTGCTTTAGCCAGACATTTATGCCCATATGACCATAATTAATCTTATCTAAAATGAGAGCTCTACTATTTTCAAGAATAATTAACTTTTGGCCCTTATACACTAAACCATCTATGACATTTAATTCACCTCCTACTTTATAATAAAATTTTAAATGATTTGGTACCATCGGCATGATACCACGAAATCCATATTTTTCTTTATAAATAACAAAATATTTGATACTTTTTACGATTTTGGAAAGTGAGGTTCACAATTTTTTTTTCTGATTGCGCCATGTTTTATGTTGTTGTATAATAGGTTAGATACATGTCAATTCGGTGTTTTCCATTTTTTTCAAAATCATGCAGGAAGACAGAGCAGCAATCAATTACACCAAAAACCAAAAAAACTTAAATTAAAAAAATTTTGTAGCATAGTTATTCCATCCTCAAATTCAAATTCAGAAATTTGCCGCGTAAACGACTGTTGGCGGGTGGCCTACGTCACTAGTCATATGTGTCATTGAAAGAGCCATCATTTTATTGTAAACGGTGTATCTGCGAGATTGTGCGAAGTTTTTTATTTATATTTATTCATCTCTTTTCTTTATTTTTTGTTGATTTTCATAAAAATAATTCAGTTAGACATTTTTTAATGCAAAAAGCACAAAATAAGTATTTACGCTGTTGCTTTTACATTTCGAAATTCAGCTGAATTGAAACCTAACCTAACCATGAAAATGTCTAAGGATGGTAAATTGTTTGACAATGCTTTCACAAACCCTACTGACGACATTTTATGATTGCATAACACAAATAAAACCAATAATTCACAATAAAATTAAAAATAAAAGTCCAACTCTCTCAATTACCACACATTAAATGTAAACAAACTGTCATCGATATGAGTTTTGACGTCACGACCAACGAAGGTGCGTTTCTACTTCTATTTGAATTTATCGATTTTAACTTTAAGTAATAATTTAAGGAAGGAAAAGACACTTTACTCCCATACTACACATGTGATTTCTCCAGCTTTTTCTACCATTGTGCAAAATACAGGGTGTTTTTGAATTAACGGATCCATTTCTTGGCATAGCAAAAAGCACCACCAAGGACCAAGGGAAACTCTTCTGTACTGGAAGAATATACCGGGGCTCACTAGAATGAAGTAGAAGTCACCTACGCATTCTAACTTGATGGTCAATGCCGTATACGTAATTCTATTGATTACGTACGGTACGTCCCTTTTGACTAGTTTTTATCCTTAGGGAGTAAAAGAACTTTTTCTCCCCAGAGATGAAAACGAAGGACTTTGCTCCCTACAATAAGGCAAGAAAATGTTAACTTTGTATAGAGGCAGGTGAAAAATATTTATATGCATACTAAATTTATTAAAAAAACATTTTTTGTTAGTGATTTTTGAATAATGTTATTTCTGTTTTCTTCTCTCTGAACCAAATGGGTTAATAGTTTCAGTAATTATATATGTTTTTTATTTTCTTCTCTTCTCTCTATGAACACTCCCATATTCCTGACAGTCTCTGTTCCGTTATTATAGTATTTCTCAGCCACGTCTTTACCCTTCTTAAGGTACTGAATGACCTCCAACCATCTCCAACGTGTTGTTGGAGGCATATTTTAATGGCTTTTAATATAGACGGAAGCCACTTTAGAACAATCGATCTATTTCAAATAATCGAGATAGTTCATCGAAATGTCTTTCCACAGAAAGTAAATCAATACTCACAGTTTATTAGCAATTGGTTATAACTGAGAAAAATATGTTTTTATAATCACAAAAGAGATTATTAAATTTGAAGAAGACATTGTAGATAAAAGTTGAGAGAATTAATTTATTAAAATTATTATAGTACGATTGTATGTTATTGTTGAGGTATATTTTCGATAAAAGCATAAAAAAATTATTTTGCCACGTAATAGGGCAAGGCCTCCGTGGCCCTGCAATGGCGACGCCATTGATTGACAAAATTTTGTTTGTTAATTTAAAAAAAGTCCAGCAAAAGGAAAGCTCTTAATTTTAAATTTTTGATTCACGAGTCAACCTTCAATAGAAGCAGACGAGTCTTATTTTTCGTTAATGTGTTTATTTTCGAAAATACCATGTTTTTATAAGACAGGCAATTAGCAAGTGTTTTTTTTGGTGCATTAGTGATAATAAACATTTGTAGTCTAATAGTAAGTAACCATTTCTTGAGCGAATATTGGTATTCTGATTTGCATTAACAATTTCACAAATTACTCACGTTAGCGATTTTGGAATCCAGAATCGCAACATGTCGAGTCAATCATCAGCCACTTCCAAACCCCAGAACTCATCTCAACTCAATGCCACATCTTCTACAGGAAACTCACTTCATCGATCATATGCCGCTGCTACTATTTCGAAGGCTCCTCCACCCCCCACCCCTATACGCGAACAAGCTATTGTAATGTCCTCTATTCCAAATTCAGTTCTTTTTGACTACATAAAGGCCGTTGGCTCCATTGTATCCCCTAAAAATGTACATTTTGCGTCACGCATTGCCCATGGCCGCATTTGTATCTACCTATCTTCCCCAGAACAAGTAGAACATCTATTAAAAACAACTCAACATGTTATCATCAACTCTCAAATTGTACCCATCCGCCGACTTATTTCCCATCTAAAAGAATTCTAATATCCAATGTCAGCCCATTCATTCCTCACTCCTTGATTGAAAAAGCTCTCTCTGATCTCGGACTAAACATCACCTCACCGGTTGCCTATGTTAAGTGCGGTACGTCAGAAGATGAATATGCCCATGTTATGAGCTTCCGAAGAGTCACTTATATAATTCCTGACCGCGAGGATTTTTCTCTTCAAACCTCTGTACTCATTATATACGATAATACTCCACACAGAATTTTCATATCTACTGACAAATTGGAATGTTTCCTCTGTAAACAGCCAAACCACACCGCCGAAACATGTACCAATACTCCCATTCCTTTCCCTCCCAAAACAAATGATATATCCAACACATCCTCATCCATCCATCCAATACCTTCCATTGAAAACATAGATACTACTCTTCAACCTTCTACTCCATGCTTGGATCTTTCTTCTACCGCCAGCGATATGCCCTCCCCCGAATCCGGTCACAAAAGGCCTCATTCTAACGACAGTACTCCGGTTACCCCGCCTCCTATCTTACCTGATAACCCTTTCGACTCTGTTGCAATGGCGCCCCCTGAGTCTGGTACCTCACAACTAATAAAAAAACCGTCCAAAAAGAAAACCAAAAAATCCAAACCACTTGAAACCGATAATCTTATCCTTAGCGCGACTACTCGCTCCACTATCCAAAAACTCTACACTGACCCCCTCTACTCACTTTCGCTTCAAGAACCTCAACTGATAGCTTTCCTAGAAAATACATTCGGCACCTCGAATCCGCTAGTAGAAGCTGAGAAATTTACGTCAGATATTTCCTCCTTACTAAACGACCTGGATCTAGTTTATAATGCTTCCAATGAACGTTCCCTAAAAAATCGCATAACACGAATTAAAAATAAGTTAAAGAACAAACATGACCCTACCTCTCTCACCTCCTCTGAAGACGGCTATTCCACTGACTCCTCATCAAAACCCCATTAAAAATTCTCTTACGTTTCTCTCATCAACTTTCTCGGTCTTACAATGGAACTGCGATGGATTCTATCCTCGCTTAGAACAAATTCCCTACACAACCCCAATTTTCTATGTCTTCAGGAAACCAACTTCAAAATTAATCAACACGCTCCTCTAAAAAACTTAAGGATATCATTATATACGATCCAATTGTGCTAGAGCCAGTGGTGGTGCAACAATATATGCCTCTAGTGATGTGTACTGCTACCTTCTTCCATTATCTACAAACCTGGAAGCTGTTGCTATTACTGCTTGGTGCCCAAACAAATTAACATTATGCAGCATATACATTCCTCCTGATCACCAGCTTACTGAAGAAGAGTTGACAGACCTTATATTTCAACTCCCTCAACCCTTCATTCTTCTGGGTGACTTTAATGCCCATAACACTATGTGGGGATCTAACCGCACCTTTGGTAGAGGTAAAATTGTTGAAAATGTATTAAATGTAACTGGTGCCTGTTTGTTAAATACCAACTCGCAAACACACTTTAACATATCATCCAGCACCTTCTCAGCAATTGACCTTAGTATTTGCGACCCCAAGTCAGCTTTATCCCTCTCATGGAATACTTCCGATTATCTTCATGACAGTAATCATTTTCCAATTCTTATTTCTAATTATTGCAATGATGAACCTATTACACGCACTTACTGGAACTTAAAAACTGCAATCTGGGACGATTATACAATAGAATCCGAAAAACTTCTCTCTTCACTCGCCCTTTCCAAAAATATAAACAGTGACCTCAAAATGATAACTGAATCCATTATTCTTGCAGCAGAAAAGCATATAGGTAAAACAGTTTTCTGTCCTTCTCGAAGAATTGTTCCTTGGTGGAATTCTGCCTGCGAATCAGCTACCCGCGAATCCAAAACTGCTCTTAATAGACTACGTCGTAACAATACCCCTGAAAATGTTATGCTGCATAAAAAACTAAGGGCCAAAGCTAAATATATTATCAAACAGAGTAAAAAATCCTGTTGGCAAAACTACGTCTCTTCCATTACAATTAACACCACTCCCAGTGAAGCATGGAATAAAATAAGGAACATACAAGGCAGCAAATCCAGTCTCAAGATTCCTAACATAATTTCTAATGACAAGGTCATTTGTGATAATCAGACCATTGTAGATATACTTGCAAGCCAC
Source organism: Ophraella communa (assembly GCA_035357415.1). NCBI lineage: Eukaryota > Metazoa > Arthropoda > Insecta > Coleoptera > Chrysomelidae > Ophraella > Ophraella communa. Next base: position 20,606,119 of record CM068995.1, read on the forward strand.
TTTGAAAATAAATTTAAAAACCAGAATGCTTCACCTCTATCCTCCTCTCTTGCTCCTGATCTAAAACCAATCGATCCGCAGGACATTTCTCATCTTAATACACCCTTTTCTCTCAACGAGTTAAAATATGCTCTGTCATCCTGTAACAATCGATCTGCTGGCCCCGATAACATCCCTTACATCTTTTTGCATAAACTCTCAGATATTTCACTGACAATACTTTTAAAATTCTTCAACCTCATCTGGACCTCTCATCAATTTCCCGACAAATGGCGGGAATCTATCATAATTCCCATCAAAAAGATAGACCAACCACCCTCTGTACCCAAATCCTATCATCCTATATCCCTCACTTGCACCATGTGCAAACTCTGTGAGAAAATGATAAATAAAAGGCTTCTTTGGTTTTTTGAGAAGTATAACGTAATTCCAAACTCTCAATCAGGATTCCGACGTCACCGGTCCACTATGGATAACCTTACAGTTCTTCAAACTCATATCTCAGAGGCACTTTCTAACCAACAGGAATTGGTAGCTGCTATCCTGGATATTGATAGTGCGTTTGATAAAATTTCCAGACAAGCCATATTAAACAAACTATCCCAGTATAACCTAAATGGTAACATATATTCTTTTATAGAAAAATTCCTTGACTCCAGATCTTTTAAAGTGTCAGCAAATGGTAAACTCTCTGCCACCCACCTCTAATCTGATGGTGTCCCACAAGGTTCTGTCATAAGCCCAACACTTTTTATCCTTGCTACAAATAACATATGCTCCAACTTTCCTGCTCCTGTCAATCATTTGCAATATGCTGATGATCTAATAATTTTCTGTCACGGTAAAAATACTTCCACTACCTGCCAACTCCTTCAGTATGCGATCAATCAACTTCAACACAACACTGGAAATTTAGGCTTATCTTTATCGACTAGTAAATCCAAAATTATTAAATTTAGTAAAAAAAGCGCATTTCCCTTACCACCAATTATCCTAAACAACCTCCCCATCCCTGTCGTTAATTACTGCAAAATTCTCGGTATGACATTTGATTCTCGGCTCAATTGGAAACAACACATAAGTGATATAAAAGGTACCTGTTCGAAAAGGCTTAATCTACTAAAAACCCTATCGCACTATCAATGGGGTGCCGATGAAAATACCCTTCTCACTGTATATAGATCTCTTATACGATCTAAAATGGATTATGGCAGCTTCATCTATATAACAGCATCCAAATCCGATTTAAGCCTGCTCAACTCAATACACAATACTGCTCTTCGTCTTTGTATTGGCGCTTTTCGCTCCAGTCCGGTGGAAAGCCTGTACTGCGAGGCCAATGAACCACCTTTATCCCTTCGACGAGAATTCCTGCTCTTTTCCTACGCTGCATCTGCATCTAGTAATCCTTCCAACCCGGTATACTCCCTTACAATCCCAACCGCTAACACTAATACCAACAGGCCCCTTTGCTCAATTAAGTCCTTTCCCCAACTACTTACGGCCTTAAATAATATTGACCTCTCTGTTACTCTACCCACCCCATCTCCTCCGACTCCTCCTTGGACCAAGCAACTTCCTACTTTCAACACCACTCTTACCGCTTACAATAAAAAAGATACCCACACGGCCATTATAAAGGAAGCATTTATAGAAATACTAAATAGGAACTCATTTGATCAAATCTTTTACACCGACGCCTCCAAAACCCCATCCGGGGTAGGTTGCGCTGTTACTACCGCTCACGATCCTATAAGTACGACTCGGTTGCCCACAACATGTAGCATTCACACCGGAGAAATGTTTAGTATACTCAATGCTTTCAAATGCGTCACCTTCCAAATGAAAAACGTCGCTATTTGCTCAGACTCCCTATCATCCATACACTCTTTAAAAACCCTTTATACAGACCACCCACTCACCCAAAGCATACAGGACGTTTACCAATCCCTTCATGCTCGAGAAACAAAGGTTACAATTATCTGGCTCCCATCTCACATTGGTATCCGTGGAAATGATACGGCTGATTTACATGCCAAAGCCTGTATCTCCGCAAATACCCCTCTATCAACATTACAACTCGGCAATGACCTTAAAGCCACGTTCAAAAAATTAGTCCTTACGTCTTGGCAAACTCGTTGGAACAATAGCAGCACAACTCTGCAGAAAATACAACCCACGCTTGGAAGACCGCTACTAACCCACTGTACGCGCAACGAAGCACGTATCATACGAAGGTTACGAATCGGCCATACTAGGCTAACCCATGGCTATCTGATGTCTTCCGAAGACCGCCCACTGTGCCACGTCTGTAACTGTGTTCTGACAATTAAACATATCCTAGAAGACTGCCAACACTATGGAACTTTCGCACGCAAGCATAAGTTGAATCCCTCAATGAAAGACTTGTTATCGAGTCCAAGTGAAATCACTAATCTTTTAAAATTTCTAAAAGACTGTAAAATCTACAACAAAATTTAATCTAACAAATTGTAAAACTTTGTTGTCTAACTAATCTATGTTACATGTAATCGTGCTGTGCCAATGGCCGTAGTTGTCGAGGCACATAAAATAAATAAAAAAAAAAAAAAAAAAATTTTAAATTTAATTGAATAAACCCAAAGTTTAACGGTATTTCATAACATTCAGTTAACCATAGGCGGAAGTTGTATAAGGATACTTCCTCTTTAAAAACCCTTATATCTAGCTCATAACACCGAAAACCTTTTACACTACCACTACACCAACACACACTTTTATCTGCCTCACACGCGTTACGATATCCAAGTTATCTTCTTCAGAGACCGAAGGCTTTTAAACACGAAAATCCCGATTTTGAATATTAGAATCAAGCACAATTTTTTAAAATTTATTTATTTGTTTCATTATTGTTGTAGTTTTAAGAATACATTTTTGTTGTGTTTTTAATGTTCTCCTATAAATGTTTCATTTCATTTGAATAAAATTGTTTCTAATGTATTCATTGCGTTTTTGTCATCCCAATTCCGATACATCAATATTTGCAATAAGTATATTAATTCAATATTCGTCCCCGATTTCATTTACATCTTTAACATATTCATCCAAATTAAGTTTTCTTGATATATTGTGTAAAACCCCACGTGCATAAATAATAAAAGCAGCTGATATTGGATTGTATTGCAAAATTCTAACACCAAAATTTGGATTTAAAAATTCCATTTGTACGTTCTGCAATGTTTCGACTTCTTTTTAGTATTGTATTATATCTATATTCTGGTGTATTCTCAATAGCATTGTTGACTGGTGTTAATAACCATGGTTCTACCCCATATCCACTATCGCCTATCAAAAAATAATTTCTTTCTCCGTGATTGTAGTTGTTAAGTAATAATCTTCGTAAATCTGACATCTGCCAAATTGCAGCGTCGTGTACAGATCCGGGGTATCTAGCATCTAACGCCGATATAAACCAACTAGAGTCGCATACCAAAATCACATTAATTAAGTGTCTACCCTTACAGTTGATTAAAAGATGAGGTTGATGTTCTTCATCTGTTAAAGGAGGAGCTATGATTTATATAGGTCCCATCAACGGCTCTAATAATACCTCTCATGCCACATTTGGTATAAAATCCCTCTTGTGCTTTTTCTTTGTGTTCCCTTTATGTTGGAAATTTGATTCAAATATATGCCAGATGTATAGTAATTAACCTGCCAACTTCGTTTATTGCCTTAGATATAGCAGACCGGCTCATGCAATTTAAATGAGAATTTCCCACAGCTTTTTGGTCAGATCCATTAACAAAAAATATTGCTGCTAATAACTTTAAATGAAATGGAATTGAATCTTGTCTTCTTATTAAGACTACATGTTGACGTAACAGTTCACTTATTTGTTCAATAATAATTGGTTGGGGAAGACGATATATTTTTTTTAAATTTACTTCGATATCGTTGGCTTCATATGAAAAGTGCGTAACTCACAAAACTCTAATTTTACAGGAGACACAAAAAACTGCTTTTTTTTTAGGCACATGAGATTTTTTGTATATACGTATTTGAAAGGTCTCCTGAATAGTGAGATCTCCAACTTTGCACCCAGGCCAAATCGAATTAAAAAAGCTTATTTTCGAGAAATCTTTAAAATAGTCATGCTGTAGGTATTCTACAAAGTATGGTCCCGGCACCTTTCTAGCAGTTTTGACAATCTCAACATAGTCAACAGGAACGTTAATTACTCTTCCTTTCAATTTTCGTGCGTAGAGTCACACTCCATTTGGGTATGCCCCTTTTCAAAATATTTGTGGATGATGCAGATATCATTCTGTATGGCGAAATTCAAAAGAGCATTAGACAGTACAACATTACGATTTTGGGCTCCGCAGCCGTCACTATAAAGTATGATTGATGGTTTGTCTTCTAAGTAGATTAGTGGTAAAACCTTGGTTATTAAGAATCTATAAATGATAGAAGCAAAATGGTTTGCTTCTTTAGTGTGGAAGTCAAAGATGATAAAATTATGAACTATGAGTTTTGCACTTGTTTCACAAAAATACAGAATGTTTGAGATATAATATAATAGACGAACAAAAAAAGAGTAATAAGGTTCCTCCTCCAAAGTGGTGTCAGTATTTATCAAAATGGAGTTAAGCAATATTTATGTTGATTGCAGAATATTCTGGAGTCAAGCAGTATTCTTTTTTGCCATTTTACCGACATCTATTGACTTTTTGTGGAAGTTTTAATGATGTGCATAAAGGTATCATCATTATGAACCGGATTGTGACAAAAACCCAACTTGGATAATTTTGGACTTGGGCAATTTTCATATGAAGCCGACGATATTTCGAACTGATTTTCGTTATCCCTCAACTGGTAACTGGTTAAGATTTATTTATTATTATTTTATTCATACCTATTATTATTCTCATCGGCAACTAAATATATAAATAAAGGCATAAAATCCATTATTTTAACTGGGTAACTGCGAAATAATAATTTAATATTTAATGTTACGGTGACATTTCGCTCTCTGTAAGATTACAGAGGCATTTAAAGAAAAATATAAGTATACAGAATGACCCTAATTGCAAAATTCTTAAATTCTGTAACTTTGAAGGTTACAGAGCTTAAATTATATAACGCAGCGACCATAATACGGGTATAAGAATCAAAAATGAACATGAGTAGTAAAATGTGTTAATACTAAGTTAAAAAAGGACTTACTTAACGGAAGTTTGAGTAAGCTGCTATGTGGCAATGTTCACTGTTTACATTACAGAAATTTTTTTATTTTATTTTACCTAATAATTTAAATTTGACATAAACTCAAACTTTGACATATCTCCGAAAATAATAATTGAACTAAAATAAATTTTGATTTCACCCTGAAACATATTTTAAATTACCTCATTTCTCATATTATTAATAACCTTAATTTATTTGACTAGTTATGTAATAATTTATTAATAAATATTTCAATTCTAATTTTTTATTTTAAATTTTTTTTATACTATAATTAAAAATAATTGTCTTCTTACCTATGAGACATATCATGACAAATACCTTAAATATTATAATATATGAATTTATTATTCATCATTCACAGCTCATATTTTCCTTATCTAAAATTTTGTTTGCAATTAAGTTTGATATTTATCTTTGGCAAACTAATTTCAGGTTTGAACAAGTAAATATCATTGATATTAAACACACCTCTTATTCTATCTTCGTTTGTATATTTTAATCTATAACTTTACATTATTATCACTATCTATAATATAAGGTCCTTCAAAAACTGGTAGAAGCTTATCACAAATTATAATTTTCTTTACGAAATACCGCTTTTTAAAAAATTACAGAATTAACTTAACTACAATTTTATTGGATGAGAGCTGAACAAAAAGTGACATTTTATATATTATAATTTTACAACTAACAATAATGAACACCTGCAACAAGATAACAGTTCTAAGAACGTTGTGGGCGATTTCTGCAACTTCATCGGTTTCTTGATAAGCCGTAGACATAACTCCTCCCTCCTTAAATATTGAAGAGTATGGATTGACTTTTCGATTGGATGGTTTCCAAATTTTCTTTGGATTTTCTCTTTTTTTCGTTCTTGTAATTTGAAATTTTGATTTTTATTTTTATTATAACGTAAATAATTATTATAGTGCTTAATATTCCTAGAATACTTCCGATTATTGGTGTATGATTTGGTGGCTGTGTTATTTCTTGAACAGGTTATAATTTCTTTGATATTTTATTAATTTCGGCAAGCTCATCAAGGTCCAGATTTGTTATATTCGATTTTTAATAATATTTGGATGTAATAATTTGGTTTGTTTCTATTTTTGGAAGAAAGAATGGTTTATTTCTATATTATTTACATATCTTTGACTATTTATCCAAATTTCGCAGTTTTTGGGTATTTTTTCTGATTTAACTGGCATTATTAGTATTTCATCGGTTATGATTTATTGGGTGATGGTTTCTTCAATATTTACTTGTAATATTCATCTACGTCGTTTCTTTCAAATAAATGAAGAGTACAGTTATCTTTTTTAATTGAATTTTGTTGAAAATATTTAAAAAAAATAAGTTCATACCTAACAAATCTTTAATTCCTAGGATTCCGTCAAAGTAATCATGAAAATCATAAAGAATAAAATCGATCAAATAATGTTTACATTTGAATTCGTCAAATGCGGGTACACGTGCTTGGTATCTTGGTATATCTTTTTGCTTCCAAGACTAGTTAATATGGTAGTTGTTAAATAATTAATGGAGACTTAAATTCTGTATGTGATTTTTTATAAGTTTATTTTTACAGACGTTTTATTAATCAGTTTTGACAATACATATCTTTTTCTATCATAAATAAATATTTCCCTAGCAACCTGGTAAAATCATAAAACCATTTCTAACATCTTCCCCCCTCAAAAATAAATATTTAATTAAATAAAATAATAAATAAACACAGACTAGAAACCTAGTCTACAAGGTTGATGAACCACTCTTCCTGATCTGGTTCTAGTAGGTTTTGAACTTAAACCTTCATCTTCTTTTTGAGTTTTCTTAGTTTTACTCTGTACTTTACTTGATGTCTCCTTTTCTTCTTCTTCTTCATCTTTTTTTATTTCTGTCAGAATCCTCGTTTCTTCTCGATTGACTTCTAAAGGATAAAGGCGTTGAAAAGGTCTTAAAATCTCTCCTTTTTGTGTTTTTATCCTTGCTGTCCTTGAAATTCCATCCCTTCCTGCTATAATTTCCATTATCTTTCCTATAGGCCAATAAATTCTTTTCAAATTATCTTGACCCACCATTACAACATCTCCAACTTTTAGGCTACCACCTTCCTTCTGACAACTGAAGACAAGTTCCCCTAAGTATTCTTTCCTAAATCTAGTCCGTAGATCATCTCTTAATTTTTGTAAATATCGCAAACGTGAAACTAAGTGACATCTATCTATAGCATCAAAATCTGCAACTTGATCACTGTTTGTCAAATCATGTAAAAACATGGACGGGGTTAAAGGGCTTAATGATGAGTCCTCATCAATATAAGTTATGGGTCTGTTATTGATAATTGACTCACAATCACATAATACTGTCATTAACTCCTCATAATTTAGACATGCTGTTCCTAAATTTCTTCTTAGTAACTCCTTAACCATCCTTACCATTCTTTCCCAAAAACCACCCCACCATGCAGCAGTAGGTACATTAAAGATCCATTTAATCTTTTGCAAAAACTGGTTTTCTAAAATTGTAGGCCAATGTATCCGTTGCAGTGCGTTATTAGTACCTATAAAATTGGTTCCGTTATCTGAATATATTATTTTAACCCGGCCTCTTCTAGCAATAAATCTTCTTAAAGCTAAAATAAAATTATCTGCCGACACAGAATTTACAAGTTCTAAATGTACAGCTCTGTAAACTGCACAAGTGAAAAGAACTATCCATGCTTTGCCCCCATCTTTTAAATATAGTGGCCCTGCCAAATCTATCCCACAAACTTCAAAAACTGCTGTACTGTTAATTCTTTCTTTTGGCAACGGTGGCATAGGAACTATTACCGGCTTGGATGAAAATCGTTTGCATATAGTGCAATTATTGTCTAGCACTTTTTTAACTGTGCGTCTTCCTCTGATAATCCAATATTTGTTTCTCAATATGCATAATAAGATATCAGCACTAGCATGGTGGTTACGAACATGTTTATCCACAATCAATCTTTTTATCAGTTCATGTTCTGACGGTAATAAAATAGGAAATTTAAAGTTATAATCTTCTTCCCCATAAACTAATCTGGATTTCACTCTCATTATATTTTTGTCATCTACAAAGATTTTTAAATTTTTAATTTTACTTTTACTTATATCTTGAAAACTCTCCCTTTGAATAACTTTAACAATACATAGTTCTGCTTCCTCCACTTCTTCAGCTTTTAATTCGCCATATCTTTTTTCATTTTTTACACGAGAATTATTATAAAATCTCAACATCCAAGATACCATCCTTAACATTTTATCGAACCTAGAAAAGTAACTTAAATCGTTCGACGTAGTGGTATCTGTTTGTGTAAGGTTAACGACTGCCTCTTTCTTTCTTTCCTTTTCCATTTCTTTATCGTTGAATGAAACATCAAAATTTGGCCCCCAATCAGAATCATCCTTAAGCCATTTCGGACCTTCCCACCACCTACCTTCTAACAAGGTCTTACAGTCGCATCCTCTTGATGTTAAGTCAGCAGGGTTCAAATCACTAGGGAGGTATCTCCACTGATTAACATTAGTAAGAGCTTTAATTTCCAGTACTCTATTCTGAACAAAGGTTTTCCATGGGCCTGACGAATTTAACCAACCTAACACCACCATAGAGTCAGTCCAGTAAAACGTTTCTAGGTTTTGAAGTTGTTTTAATTTTTTAATGCTTTCACATAATCTAACAGCTATTAAACTTGATATTAGCTCTAAACGAGGAATAGTAACATTTTTAGGTGCTATTCTAGATTTAGCTTGAATTAACTGTACTATTGTCGATTCATCTAAACTAATCCTTAAAAATATGCAACACCCATAAGCTATTTGGCTACTATCCGAAAAAACATGAAGTGTTACTTTATCAAATTTAAATGGTTTTCCTAAACTTACTGATCTAGGAATTGAACAATGACCCAAAATATAAATTTGTTTCAACCATTTTTCAAACTCATTTAGCATTTTATCTGGTAAAATTTTGTCCCATCCCATTTTCAATTGCCACGTTTCTTGTAAAAGTAATTTTGGCTTAATTGTAAGTGGACAAGTGAAACCAATAGGATCAAATAGTCTTTGAGCCACTGACAGTAGACCTCTCTTTGTTCTTGGAGCATCCTCAAGTCCATTCAATGCCTTTATGTCACAAGTTAGAATATCGTTTTTTAAATTCCACAACATACCTAAAACTCCAACAAACTCATCTTCTGGAGTGTGGTTTTTACCAGTGAAATTCCATTCTCTAAGATTAAAATGACCTAAAGCCATCAGTTCTTTAGATTCCTCAATTAAATTATTTAACTCCATTTTACTGTTTACACTAGTGACAAGATTGTCCACATAAAAAGAATCTTTTAATTTATTTGCAGTATTTTTTAAGTGAACTGGTGCTTTCTCTAAATGATAATTTATTGTAGCAGCTAATAAGAATGGACTTGATTTCACTCCAAAAACAACACGACAATGTCTATAAATTTTCTTTTTACCTTCCCCACGATTAGCCCACCAAAAAAATCTTAAAACATCCCTATCTTTCGGGTATACGCTAATCTGTAAAAAAGCTTTCTCAATATCTGCAGTGATTCCAAAAATCCCTAACCTAAACTTTAATAATAAATTTGGAATCAGCTCAATTAAATTTGGACCAGCATGAAGACAACTATTTAAAGAATTTCCTAAATCATCTTTAGCAGATGCATCAAAAACGGGTCTTATTTTAGTTGTTTTACTGGACTCTCTTATAACTGCGTGGTGAGGTAAATAATGAATGGGTTGGTTACCTGAGTTGTCTTCTTTAACTTCTTCTATGATCCCAAGGCTTTCCCATTCTTTTAAAGCTTTATTATAATCCTCAAACTTTTCCATTTTCTGTAGTTTTGTACTCGTTGACTTAAGTCGTGAAAGTGCAATATTTTCGTTGCTTAATACAGTTGAATACTCTTCTCTCCAAGGAAGTCGTACCTCATAGCGCCCATCTTTATTGACTTTCACAGTCTCGCAGAAAAAATCTAAAATTTGATCTTCCATTTCTTGTTTCTTTCTCGATTCTGCTGGATCCTTTATACCTAAAATTTCCAAGCTCCATAAATCTGATATAGGAAGAAAAGATAAACCAGAAAAAATATCTTTATTCATAGAATTAGGACTTGAATATTGGCCCATAATTGTCCATCCTAAATGGGTTTCCATGGCCACAAGTCCGTTTAATAATGTCTCAATTTTCCCTGTTAATAAAAATCCAATTACATCCGCACCTAACAATAATTCTATTTCCATTGGTGCGCTTGAGTAAACATCACTTAGGATGATACCTTTTTTATTTAATTCCCTAATTACATTTTCATCTGACAGTTTTGGAATTAAATTACATATCTTATCTTGATCCAAAACTTCTAATTTAATTTCAAAACTTTCTTTTAAATCCTGAACCGTTATTTCATATTTATTATATACTTTTGTCGAGGTTTGCCCACCAAATACTCCTTGTACCATTTTTTCAGATCCTATTTTATTGTATTTTAAATCATTTACACATTTTCTGGTTATATATGATTTTTTGTGATCCACTATCTAATAACGCACGAACAACTTTAACTGCCTGATTATCTTTATTAAAAACTTTTATTAAAATTGTTTGCAGTAACGTATAATTTTGGTACTTGGAATTGGAAGTTATTAAATTTTCTACATTACTATCATTTGGAACTCTTAAATTTGGTGAATTTTCTTTTTGGGCAGATAACTCCGAACACATAATTGGAAAATGTTTTCTTGAACAGATTATGCATTTAACCAATGACTTACAATTATAGCTACTGTGATTATTTTTTAGACAAGCAAAACAAGCTTTCTTGTTTATTATTTTTGTTTTTCTTTGCTCTAACGTCATTTTGTGTGCCTTAATACAATCTTGGCTTGCATGGTTACTATTATTGCAAAATAAACATACCTGTTCTGCCTTACCCTTATTTGATTTCTTATTATTTGCTAGTAAAGTAGCTGCTGTACTTTTTTCTGCTTTACCTTCCGGTCCGATGTTAGAGTTGGTGAAATACATTTGGTTAGCTCCCATAGAAAAGCCTGTCTGGGCTCTCCTAATGCGCTCCTCAGAATCCACCTCACTTCGTAAGAAATCTAATAACATATTTAAAGGATTATTACAGTGGTTGGAATTAAAATCCCCGGCACCCTTATCTTCATTAAAATGTTGCCTACTGTTGCGATGGCGTTCCCATACTTTTAAAATTTCGTCTGGCAAAGCCGACTCTACCAATGGAAAGAGCATAGCGGCATATTTATCGCTCGTAACGCCAAGAGACTCTAAAGATTTCAATTGTGTCTCTAACCTATCATATAGAGTGGTTAATGACATACCTGAGTTTCCTAAAGTTGACTTTTGTAAAACTAGATTAAGTAACTCACGGACATATACATCTATTAAAACTTCATCCCTAGCGAAACGTGCCTTCAGTTTGTCAATTGCTTTGAAGTAATTTTCTTTTGTTGGTGGATAGCCTTCAATAAGTTGCTTTGCGTTCGAACCATTCTCCATACATCCTAATAAATATTGAAATTTATCTTCAGCATCAACATCTGGGTCTTCATGAATTTTCTTAAACTGTCCCCAAAAAGCAATCCAATTCCTTACGTCGCCATTAAACTTTCTTAACTCTATTTGGGGTAATTTAAATCTTCTCTTAGTTTCATGTGGGTTCTTTTGAATTTCTTGTTGTTTCTGTTCCATTACGTATTTTACTTTTAATTTGAATTTTAAAAGATCTGTTCTATATTTTTCTTCTTCTTGTAGTTCCTCTCTTATATCTTCTGAATTTTCTTCGGTAGCATACATAGCGTCTTTGATCATATTATCCAAATTAAATATTCTTTCTCCTTGATCTTGTAACTGGCTACTAAGAAATGTAATGTAGAAATCATCCAATACATCTGCTAATATCGCTTCTTCAATGTCACATGCAGTTTTTCTAAAGATTTTTCTTAGCTCATTTCTCTCTATCTTTAGATTCTCCATTTTTTGTCAGTCCTGTCACGGTCGCCACAAATTGTTAAATAATTAATGGAGACTTAAATTCTGTATGTGATTTTTTATAAGTTTATTTTTACAGACGTTTTATTAATCAGTTTTGACAATACATATCTTTTTCTATCATAAATAAATATTTCCCTAGCAACCTGGTAAAATCATAAAACCATTTCTAACAGTAGTAGTCCAGGAGGAATCGGCGCATGAGTACCGAAAACTATTCCACCTCAATTTTTTTATGTGATCCTCTTCAAATTGTCCTCCTAATGATATAAATGCATGTTGCCATGGCGCAACCCGGTGCCATATTGTTTAAACCGAAATTGTTTAAACAATTACAAGGAATTGTTATTTTTCAAACGGACAAATTTTTTTTATATTCTTTATTGAAATACCAATAAAAAAGGTCTTATGACTTTTCACGATAAAGTTAATATTTTTAAAGATATGAATTTTTTAAAATTCGAAAAATCTCAAATTTGGGTACTTTCGACCCATGAAAAATATATTTAAAAAAAAGATAATGTGAAAGTAATATTTTTTTTTAATTCTCTATACAATAGTTAATAATATTGTTAATAGAGATTTAAAAAAATTTCATTGTTTATATCTTTTTTTTAATTGTTAATTTGTATGCATCGCTTACCTTTAAGTATCGCTGTCTCTCTCTGACTTATGCGTTGCGTCGGCCTCTCTGTGTCTTGAATCATTATCATTTATCTTAAAAACTATCAACTTTATCAAAATTGTTAAAGAAAGCAATGTTATTAGATAATAATTAAATTGCCTACTTCTAATTTTCCCTGAATACATTCAATTATATGGAAATTTAAATCAGCATCATTTTAATTTTTATAAGAATCTATTAAATGTTCACATCTTGTAATACATTTATTTAAATAATCACTTTCTCCATTAAATGGTAGCTAGTTTTGATCTAAAAAGATCACAATTAATTTTAAGGGATGCCATTTCGTTATTTTCAATTAAATTTAAAGTTTCGCTATCGTCAAGTGAAATGTTACTAAATGAATTCAATATTTTATTAAAACTATTTTCAAATTCAGTCATTAATGACAGTTAATTTTCTGTTAAGCTTAATAATTACTATCTTTCCAAATGCCACCAAAGAGTTTAGGAAAGGCGAGAAAAAGCAAAATTTGGCACTTACGTTGCAAAATAACTGTCTTCAAAGTTCTTCTTCTCCACTGCTGACTGCTTCTCCAATTTTCACGCAAGGAACGTTACAGCTGTTAATTCTTGACCACACAAGGGTAAAACAATTATTGTTCATTGGAATTCGCACTTAAAACGTTAGAACGTTAAAGTCATGAAAGTTTCTACACATATACTCCGGAACAACGGTACGCACTGTATACTTTTTTGCTTTTATTAATAAAGCTAGATTTTTCCACGACTTGCGCGAATCCTACTGACTGCGCCAATTATAATTTTCTTTACCTAAGCATTGCTTTTTAAAAAAATAAAGAATTAAATTAACCACAACTTTATTGGATGAGAGCTGAACAAAGAGTGAAATTTTATATATTATAATTTTACAACTAACAAAAATTAACACCTGCAATAAGATAAAAGTTCTATTTCTGCAACTTCATCGGTTTCTTGATAAGCCGTAGACATAACTCACAAATATTTCTTTTAACATCTGTTACCCTGTTTGCTCTTAGCAAATCTAATTGTCCCTTTTTTGTCGTATTTTACTTTGTTATGTCTTTTTAGATATTTTTTCCACTTTTAATTTGCTTAAGTTTCACCTCTTCTAATACATCTTCTAATGTTTTATTAATTTGCATATCCCATTTTATACATGGATGCTATCCTGTCATAAGAAAATATGGACTTATTCCTATTACTGTGTGTGGTATTTTATTTAAAAATAATTCAACATCTGCGAATTTAGTATCCCAATCTTTATGATCATCTTAGGAAAGAATCATAAGAAATTTGATACCTAACCTCTTGTATATATTTCTTAGGATTTGATTCTGGGTTCGAATACTGGTAAAAATGATATTAATTTGATTTTGATTACAAAATGCCTTGAACTTTTCATTTTAAAAATAAGTAGCTTTATCCACTATACACTTTTTAGGTTTTCCTATCTCCTCAAAATACTGTTGCAAACAATTCTTTATGGTTCTTACATTTGTTCTTGTACATGAATACAATTTGCAATATTTTGTAAATAAATCTACAATTACTACTATATTTCTTTTTTCATTATTAGTTTTTATTAATTCGCTAATGAAGTCAATGGCTATACATTCTAACTTTGAAAATAATTTTTTCAGAACATAAGCCATATCTTTCGAGTACTAGGATGACCATTGCTTTCATGCAAATATTTTAATATTATGAGACAAATCCTTACTGATAACATATAATTCTTGATCATTGATTTTCTTAAGCCAAATATTATTTATTTTTTTGCATTTGCTTATATCTTTATCATTGAATTGTTTTTAATCTTTAATAATCTGACTTAATGAAAATATTCCTTCTTTCTCGTTCAAAGCATTAACTCCTCTTTGTAAACTCCTTTCTGTCTTATGATTGCCATCTTATCTAGTTAGTGCATCTATATTCTCCTTTCCTTTTATAAATTTTAATTCAAAATTATATTCCTATAAGAGTAATGCACGTCTATGTATTCTATTGTTTAACAATTAATTTCAATTCTGAGATACTGTAATGTTGTTCATATGCTTTTGTTGATACAAAACATATGGGAAACTCTTTATCGTTTTGAACTTGTAACAATACTCCAGCTAATTTATACATAGATACGTCTGTTCTTAAAATAAATGGTAATTGTTACCTAATCAGGATGATAAATTTTAAACTATTAATAAAATCCTTTTTTATTAAGTTAAATGCATGTTTTTGATCTATACTCCATTTCCTTTTGACCTGTTTCTTTAAAAGAGCTACTAAAGGCAATGTCTTTTCACTGATATTTGGCATAAGTTTTTTAAAATAATTTAAAATCCCCAAAAATCTTCTTAAAGTTTTTAAATTGTTTGACCTTTTATATTCCGTTATTACTTTGACCCTTTCTTCATCCATACTTATTCCCTGTAACAAACCATATGGAACCACTTTAAACCTATACAATACTCCATCGATTGAAAATGCTGTATAATCTTGGGTATTTGGATGTAATGGAATAAGCCAAAAACTATGTTCCAGATCAATTTTTTAAAATATTTTAGGACCAGTTATACTACCAAATATTGCATCTATGTTTAAAGGAGGTGTTGTATTTTTTAATTTCATTTTTAACTTCTTTTCTAAATTTGTAAGGAATGGGATAAGTTTTTGATTTAAAATTTTGGATGCCTTTTAACTCAATTTTGTGTAGGTACATACCGCTCAATAAATCTACCATTTATTTTTCTTTATTTTCACCACATACTATATCTATTTTAAAGTCTTTTTCACTTAAACCTTCTTGTTGTATTTGATTTGTTGATTTTATATGAATTTCTTCGCCAATTTCAATATTTTGTAAAAATTCCCAAAAATCCCCAATTTGTATTAGTCCATGCTCATAATCAATGACAAACCCATATCTGTTTAATTCATCTGTCCCTATTATTGCATCACGCAATAAGTTTTCTATCAATAAAGATTGTAATACATACTCTCTTTTATTAAGTATGATTTTTTCACTTCATCTCTTGTTTACTTCATATAACTTTTTGTTATTGGCACGTACCAAAATTGTTTACACTGTAACATAAATGTTCTAAATTTAGTTCTTTTACAATTTTGGAATTTAATAAGGATATTTCAGAACCAGAAAAAATTCTAAATTTTTTTCTTGAAATTTTCCTAATATCTTTATTAAATCTGATTCTTCTAATGTAAAACTATTCTCAATATTTACAAATTATTTTGGATCTTAATAAATTCCTGTACAATATTGAAAATTATTTTCTTTTAATTTAGTTTCTAAAAAATTCGTTGCTCAGTACATATTTCTATCTCATTTCGAGAATTATCTCTAGGTTCTGTTTGGTCTAGTTGAATATGGTTAATTTGTTAAACATTTCTATCATCTATACTTATTTTCCTTCTGTTTCTATAATCATTTTCCCTATCATTAATTCTATTATTATCATGTCTGTCATAATGTCTCTCTGCACTCCTACTTTCATATCTATTTTGATAGTTATAATTACTTGATGGTATTGTCTATTTCTTAAATTTTCATAATTGTAATCTTGGCATTGAGTGTTATAACTATTGTTGTTACTATGATATCTGCTATTTTGTGGATTTTTAAAAATATTGTTTTCTCTTGTCCTAATTATTAGAATTATTATTTTTCGTGTAATTGCCGCCATTGTTATTAAACATTATCGTTCGTCCTTCTTTCTTGCATAATGAGAAATTGGCATAAACTATCCATATCCTTGTAATTATAAAACATCATTACCTCTTCTAAATTATTATCAAAGTGCTGTATAATTATCCTCCTCAGTAAACATACAATCCTAATTTTGTGATGTACTATAAATCTGCATGGCACATTTATGGTATGCAATTCCTTTATTAGGATTGTATTTTCCTCCTAACAACTCATCTTTAATTCATCACTTTAATTATTTAATCTTATACTTATTATTTCTTATTCATCATATATAATCTTTATACCTTCTTCTTAAATCAGCAATACACATTTCATATTTTTGTCTTATACACCTTCATGTATTTTTCACATATAACTCATATTAATTTCCATTTATACTTATAGTTCCTTTACAACTCCTATTTACACTAAATCCCAAATAGGTTTCTTCTATTATCTCTAATATTAAACTTTATATTTCTTATAATATGTAGGTACTTATTTCTGTCATATTTTTGTAGAATTAATACTATAGTTTTATTGTTTCATATTGGTATATTGGTTTTATATTGTTTATAATGTTCAATTTGGTTTTATTATTATTGTTAATTTCTGTGACTCAAACGATTATTATACTAATGTTTGTTAAATATTTGTCTTTTCATATATCCAATAGAATATTAGTAGTTTTATTACTTATTGATTTAGAGTTATTTATTAATTTGTTTTATTTTGCTTGTTTTAGATAATATTTCAGAAAAATGAATGAACTTAGATGTACCTACCAATATGAAAGATGTTGAAATTGTCACCGACGCAGCATTCTCTTCAAAACTATGATGTCCAAGTTGTCTTATGGGTTTTATTATTGTTTTAATTTTTAAAAACTTATTGTTAGTATTTTTTTGATTATTTATACTATTGTAGTTGCTATATTAATAATGGTACTACACTAATAATCTTTATTCTAATGAAATTTATTATACTCTTATTTTTTTATTCAGTTTAACATGCTCGACAACTATGGCCATTTACACATTTGCAATACTACAGTTCATTTACAACTTAACACTGAAAGTAATTTACCTGATTAATCGGAGCGAGTAGGTAACAGTCACTTACACAACAGGTAATTATCTCGTTCTTAATGCATAGTTAATTACGTTTTAAAGAAACACATATTAAAAAACTGATAAAGACTTAATTGATAGATAACTAGAGCTACTTGATCTGACTACACTCGTCGGAAGTTGAAGTAGGAATCTATACTCTTATTTAATGTTTTAAATGTTACATTATACAGTTTCCCTTTTGGATTTGGTACAGGTTCCATTCTGTCTTTTGAAAAGACTCGGCCCCTGGTTGGTATACTTGTTAAGAATCTTGTGAATTCTTGTACTGACAGGTATGACCGATATACTCTGTCAGTACTACTTATCTCTAAGATTATCGTTTGGCTCTTCTTACCTTTTTATTATATTCGGTAAAAGCGCTTCTGTATTTTTCCTAGTCCCTCAAATCTTTTGCTTTATTACACAGCATCCTTACATTTTTTCTTAATTTGTCCAGTTTCCTATTCCACCAAGGCGTTTGGCTATTATCGGTTTTGGTTTTAACTGGACAGTTTTCCTGGTATACTTCCAGAATTGCAATAATGATATAATAATAATAATAATAATAATAATAATAATAATAATAATAATAATAATAATAATAATAATAATAATAATAATAATAATAATAATAATAATAATAATAATAATAATAATAATAATAATAATAATAATAATAATAATAATAATAATAATAATAATAATAATAATAATAATAATAATTGGAAAGCACCTGGGACAGATAAAATACACAATTTTTGGATCAAACATTTTTCAGCTGCACACCAACCATTATCTAATATTTTTAATACTTTCATTGAAAATCCCAACTTAATCCCTGACTACTTAACAAGAGGAATCACATATTTAATACCAAAAGACCAAAACGATAGGAAAAATCCTGCCAAATATCGGCCCATTACTTGCCTCCCAACGATATACAAAATCCTTACATCTATCATAACAAACAAAATATATTCACACACAAATACTAACAATATAATAGAAGAAGAACAGAAGGGGTGCAGAAGGGGAGCTAGAGGATGCAAAGAACAATTAATAATAGACACAGAAATTCATAATCAAATCATACAAAAACACAGAGATCTATATTACGCATACATAGATTATCAAAAAGCTTACGATAGTATTCCACACTCTTGGCTCATACACATACTCCAGATATACAAGATAGATATAAAAATAATAGAATTCCTGAAACACACAATGTCACATTGGTATACAAGCCTGAAGATAAATTCTCCACGCGGTAATTTGGTTAGCAAAGAAATAAAAATTTCTAGAGGTATATTCCAGGGAGACTCGTTAAGCCCGCTTTGGTTCTGCTTGGCTCTTAATCCTCTGTCTCGCTTACTTAATAAAACCACATATGGCATAACGATCAAAGGAACTGAGCCTGTTAAAGTCACTCATCTTCTATATATGGACGACTTGAAACTGTTTGGTTGCAATAAACAAGAAATAGATAATTTACTTAAAATTACGGAGACCTTTAGTAATGATATATGCATGAAATTTGGCACAGATAAATGTAAACTAAATTGCATTATCAAAGGGAAACATCAACAGAAAGAAAATTATCTAACACATAATAATGAAACGATAGAGGCTATGGGACCTGAAGATAGCTATAAATACTTAGGATCCAAGCAGAGGAGTATTGTAGATTACAGTGAGGTCAAAGAGGAACTCACTAAAAGATATAAAGAAAGGCTCATAACAATTTTAAAAACCTATTTAAATGGCAAAAACAAAATAAAAGCTATCAACACATACGCGATACCTATCCTCACTTACTCGTTTGGTATAATAAAATGGTCTCTCACCGAACTGGAAGCTTTAAACACGCTCACACGCACCACTTGTTACAAATACCAGATACATCATATACACTCAGCAGTAGAACGATTTACATTAGAGAGAAAACAAGGAGGAAGAGGAGTTATAGACATAAGAAACTTACATTATACACAGGTTGAAAACTTACGCACATACTTTCTTAATAGATCCACAGACGATAGTCCCATTCACAAAGCTTTGATACATTCTCACACATCAGGTACCCCTCTCAAACTAAACAATCATACTTACGATCCAAAAGAACTTATAAACACTGATGAAAAAAAATTAAGTAACTGGGCACAGAAAACACTCCATGGTAAGCATATATCAGTCATGAACAATGAAAACGTAGATAAGGAAGCGTCTAATGCATAGTTATGTAAAGGGAACATTTTTTCAGAGACAGAGGGGTTTATGGTAGCCATCCAGGACAAAACCGTCAAAACTAGAAATTACCTAAAACATATAATGAGAGAACCCAATGTGGTTGATAGATGCAGACTTTGCAGTCAATACCTAGAAACCATAGATCACATTACAGGAGGGTGCTCAATACTTGCCAATAGACAATACATAACCAGACACGATAATGTAGCTAAACAAATACATCAAATACTTGCTCTCAAGTATAATCTAATAACAGTAACTACACCATATTACCAATACACACCCGCCAACATACTGGAAAATAGAGAGGCAAAACTTTATTGGAATCGCGACGTAACGACGGACAGAACTATGAAATGCAACCGACCAGACATAACACTTACCACTAAACTTAATTTAACAACCTACCTAATCGATATCTCAATTCCCAACTCTGAAAACCTACAAAAGAAACACAACGAAAAAATCTCAAAATATTTACCTATAGCTGATGAAATAAAACAAATGTGGCATCAGGACAAAGTTACAATAATACCAATCATATTATCATCCACAGGAGTAATACCAAAAAATTTACATAAATCAATCAAACAATTAGATATCGACAAAAGTACATTCATACAACTTCAAAAATTAGTCATTATCGATACATCATCAATAGTAAGAGAATTTTTAAGTACAACGACCGAAAATAATTGAAATGACACTTGGCTTGCGCCCGTGACAATTCAAAAATATCCAGGTGTAAAAACCTGAGGAGAACCATCTTTTCATAATAATAATAATAATAATAATAATAATAATAATAATAATAATAATAATAATAATAATAATAATAATAATAATAATAATAATAATAATAATAATAATAATAATAATAATAATAAGAATAATAATAATAATAATTCTTTATTGCTTCTTAAAAAAAATTACATTTTTATAGCAAGGAGTTAGGTTTTATCCATAAAATTTTCCCCAAAATATAAAATAAATACAAATTATCAAAGTAACAAATTAAATTTTTTTTACATCATACTACAACTAAGAAAAAGGTTATTTACTCATTATGCACAAATGCCCTCAGTTTTAATATACTGTAAATGAAGGACGAGATCACTTTGGCAGATTGTTTACTTAAATTATCCGATAGCAAAGAATCTAAATTATTAAAATAAGGAGTTTTAGGTTTCATCACTGAATAGATGGGACATTAAAATAGCAGGTGACACAAGTTTTCAACCTCATATTTATTACAAACCGTACATAATTCATTGGGTTTTATAATGTATGACGTACTTTTGTACGTAAATTGCAAGTTATACTTATTATGCAAACGTAGTTGCACTATTGTGCGAGTTATCTGGATGGGTATTTTTAAAAGAAGATAGTTTTACGGCGTCTGAGTAATGGTTAATGCAGGAAAGAAAGGAATACTATTATATTACTTACTAAAGATTTGTCTTGGTAATGCCGTTTATTAAAATATTTAGTTAAAATAGCTTTTCTGTTATTTCTAAGATTATAATAACTAAGATTTTCCCACATATCCAAAGAGTCAGAGTATACAAACATTTCTTTGATCTGGAGAGCCCAATTAAATTTAGGGTCGCATTTAGTTAAAAGTAGCTGCCGTTTAAAACATTGTTTTGGAAACCGGGAATCATCCATTAGCAAAAGCTTTGTTAACCAATTTAATGTCGCTTTAAAAAGGAAATTTGCATTCGCTCCAACATATCGACGTACCTTAAACCCCAAACAGGAATACAGTTTGACAACACACTTAAGGCTAGAGACTCAAATAATTTTATTCTAGCTTCCCATGTGTCAATCCTAGCTTTGCTCATGATCGGAAATATAACACCACTAGCTTGTTTACCTCTTTCAACTGCGTGAGTGGACATTTGTTTAAATAATGAAGATGAAGTAAATGTAACACCCAGATAAATGTAACTGTTGGTCAGACTGACATTTTTACCATTTAGAAAAAAACTACAATTTTTTGGCAAATGACCACTATTAGAAAATTGCATAATTTTAGTTTTCTTAATATTTACACATAGTTTATTTTTTTTATGCATAGTTTTCCAGTACCAACGTTAACCTCATAAATAAAAGTTTTTAGTGTCAGCTATAAATAATGCAAACATCAGTGGGTTTGGAGAACTCCTGTCGTAACATCAAAAGGCTGCGTAAAACCTTCTGTGCATTTTATTCGCACATTTGAATTTTTGTAAAGATTTTTAATATTACAAATTATTCTTGACGAAATTCCAAGATTAAAGAGTTTTTTCCATAGTAACACATGATCAACAGAATCAAAAGCGCGCCTGAAGTCAACAAAAATTGCGAATACTTTTTTCCCTTTTTTTCTTATATATAAAGCTGTATAACTGAACTTAATGTGTAGACATTATCCGATCACCCCCTTCCTGCTCTAAAGCCCCCCTGACTCTCAGGCAAGATGTTGCATTCAACTGACCAATGCAAAAGTCGATTAAAAATTAATTGAGTGAAGACTTTTGTTAAGCAGTTTACCATTGTTATAGGTCTGTAGTTATTTGGATCTTCACAGAACTTTTGACCAATCCAGATGCATACAACAATTAGTAAATATGTTATTAAATAAACTGGTTATGTATAATATTCAGTTCTGAGGCAAATTCTTTATAAACTCATAAGAAATGCCATCCTCTCCAGGAGACTTTTTATTTTTACAAGAATTAAGGACAGTGTATACTTCATCGATGGAAAAAGGCGTATCAAGAAATGGATGCAAAACATCAAAATATGTAGTTTCATCGTTTAATCGTAGTGGATTAATGCTCATGAAAAAATTTTCCCAGACTGATTTTGAAAGGTATGCCTGATAATTACTACCGCGAAACTGTTTTAGTTTGGACCAAAATTCTCTAAAGTTTTTAACATTTTGAAGCATTGAAATGCAATTAAAATAAAAGTTTATTTTTTTTAAATCTACAATTTTTTGTAGTCCCTTTTTGAATTTAAATACAACATTTTTGTATCAGGCGAAAAGTTATTTAAACGACAGAGTTTTAAGGACTCCTTAAGAGTTCTCTTTGCACAGCGACACTCATTATCGTACCACAGTTTGTTGGTATTAGTAACTGAAGTTATAACACTCCTGTACAGACCAAGAGTTTCGGCTGAACCATACACAACAGAACAAAATGTATTGTAAAATTTTTCGATATCGAAATCAATAACTACATCAGGAGAGAGTCGCATAAGATTTTTGTACTCTATACTGTTCGTTCCATTTAAGAGTTTTTTTAGGTATAACATTTAAAGTGGATTTGCTGTAGGGAAGAAAAAAGTTAAATTTAAGGAAATGGTAATAGGAAAGTGGTCAGAAAGAAAATTATCAGTGGCAACAGCAAAGTTTTTTTATATTATTTAAACGTATATTACTCACCCAAATCAGATCGATCACACTATTACCTAAGTGACTCACATATGTATACCTACCAGGTCTATCGAGAGAAAATCTTCCATTTAAAACAGTAAATACATTGTTGGTTATAAATTCGTGTAAAACCTTACCCGAGTTGTTAACAGTATTATCTTAACTAAGTCTGTCCGTAAAAAGGTTAGTATTTTCCATGAGTTCAAAAGGTACCAAGTCTGAAATTCTACCATTAAAATCCCCACCAATAATAAATATTAAATTATTGTATGTGTCAGTTATTTCTGATAGAACAAATTAAAAAATATCCAACACATAAGTTAAATCTAGAGAAGTTCTTAGATAAAAGTTACAAATGATAATACTCCAAGTTTTGTAGGAAAGTTTTATGACAATCCACCAAGGACACTTGTGCAGAACGATAACTTTAAAAAAATTTTTATATAAAATGCAGAGACTACCACTTGGCCTTCCTATTGATTTTTCTGTGACCGCATATGATTCTACAGTATAATAGTCATTAAATTTATCTGGAAAACTACGTATATCATTTATTTGCCATGTTTCACATAAACAGATTACTTCACAGCACCGAGAATGGCAAACATTACACGCAAAATTATATAAATTAGAAATTCCATAGCAGTTCCAAAATGTTATATGTAGTTTTTTGAAGAATCATGGTTGTTTACATCCACCTGACTCCCAGCTAATTGGGTAATTTTACCACGGTTATCTATATTTTCGGCGCACTCTTCAATTAATTGTTGTGTTTTTTTGTTCCAATTCCATTTTATGCCGTCCACAAAAACGAAGTTATAACCAATTTTAACATTTTTTCCTTTTTGTCTTTCGTTTGCTGCAAATATTTTTGTTTTTGTACCTTTATTTCCAGGTCACTTTCAATATACACATTTTAATGATTTTTCTGTTTTAGATTTCTTTTAAGTTTTAGAACTTCCATTTTTTCTTTAAAGCTTTTTAGTTCAACAATACAAATTTTGCTGTTTATTCTGCGCGCAGATAAAATTTCAACCCTGAGACCAATTTCGCTATTTATGAATTCTTCCATGTTTTTTCTTAAAACAACTCTATCTTCATTAACGATTTGTAAACCTTTTATTACTAAATTATTACTTTTTCGGTCCCTTTGAATCATTTCCAGACTGATATAATCAGTTACCTCTGCCAGATCAACATTGGTTTTGATTATTGTGAATATATGCCCTATTTTCTCCTCCAGACTGGTGCAATAAGTGTCCCAATCTGAGCATTTTGGGTCGCTATAATTAACAGTGAGTCTTTTACCCGTTTTTAAGGTAAAGTCAATGGGTGGTATGAATAAAAACGAAGTAAATGCTAATACTACAAATTAAAGAATTTACTTCGAAGTATCTGTTCCACCATTAAGCATGTTGTAAGTTCCTGTAGATTTACTGCTTAAAGTAATTTCTTTCACTGCGTAGTATATGCTTCGTAAGGTGTAGCATCCACCCCACTTTGACCAAGTCGGGAATTACAAGATTAAGACAAGTTTATCAAATTTGTTTAATTTTATTTGAAATAAGTAGTTAGGTGTGTAGGTATGTTTATTAAAATGTCTTCAGATGAAGAAATGCCCCATTAAGAAGAATCCCAAAATAAAGATTTAGAGTTAGCCTTCGTTATTTTGCTGGAAGATCATAAACTATTTTAGTTAAAAAAAATGACACCTGCAATTTAATATGCAAAAGACAAAGCTCTTAGGGATTTAACGGATATTTACAATAAAAATACTAAACAAACATTAGGTAGATTGTAAACAAGTGATGAAGAAAATCAATAACATGAAAAGTAAAATTAAGAGTATCGTGGATAAGAAGAAACAGGGATTCGAGTTTACATAACTGTGCTAAGTTTTTGATAGATCCACATGAAGATTTTCAACAAATTGATGTAGAAGATGAACCAGTTATGGCTGAATTATATAATGAACTAAATAATGCTAAAATTAGACGACGAGGAATCCAGTTCCGTAATGAAATTGCAGAACTGATGTATAGAGAACGCTGAAACAAAAATTTGTTTGTCAATTTGTATTTTATTTTTCCAGAAAAACCCATATCTTAGTAAATAATATAATAATTATAACAATAATAATATAATATTATAAATTATTATTACTATATATTAATATTGTAATATTATTATTACTATTAATAATAATAATATTAATTATCATACAGTAGCATTTAGCATTCTCGGTGAAGTTGCTATTTTACCAACTTCACTAACGTCAAGTAAATACTACAATTTCTTCTTGAAATCGAAGTATCTACTGTCTGAAGTCGCTACTTCAAATTATAGTAAATACTTCAGCCGTTTTCGCGACAGTTCTACTTATTACAGTAAGCTCCGGAAAAATTAAAAGTATCTACTTTGAAATGTAGTACCATCTTACTCTTGAAATATATACTAGGAAGAAGATGCTAAAACAGTATGCGCCAAAATAAACAGTACCGAAATAAAAATAAAAATTAATTTTTAATTTTTGTAATGTAAGTGTTCAAAATAATTTCGACAAAAACAAGCTTCATATCGATTTTGTAGGTCAATAAATATAATATTTATAAAAAGTGGTTGATGGAACTGCTGAAAAATATTTTGTATTCTTTCCCGTAGTTCGGCAATATTCGCCGGCGGATGTTCCGAATGAAATATTTTTTCCTTAGCTATGCCCCAAATGTATGAGTCAGGTGGCGTCAGATCAGGTGAATGAGAAGGAAATTCGAAGTCTGTTCCCCGAGAAATTATTCTATTATCGAAATGCTGACGGAGTAAGTCTAAGGTGCGCACAGCTAAGGTGCACAGCTGGTTGACAGTAAGTGGATTCTGATTATCATCTTCAACGAAATAAGGACCAATCATTCCATTACCAGATACCGCGCACCAAACGGTAACTCGAAGACTGTGGAGTGGTTTCTCTACAATGACATCAGTACGTTCAAATCTAAGGAATCTGGTTGTTTGTCGATTAATATAGCCGTTAAGATGAACATAACTCTCGTCTGAAAATCATATGTTTTTCAAAAATTCGGGATCTTCGTAAATTATACTCAACATGCGACCACAATAAATTTCTCTTGCACGTTTGTCCGCAGAATTTAGTCGTTGTCCAACTTGAATACGGTATGGATAACCACCAATTGATTTGAACATGCGACGTAAAGACGTTTCACTAATGTTGAGTTTACATGCAGTTCTTACAAGACTTCTTTGAGGTGATTGCACAACTTGGTTAAAAACACGTCCTTCATTTTTGTTAGTGCATACTGTTTTTCGACGACCTGAAGAACCTTTACGTTGACATAATACACATCACACTTTTACTAGGAGCTGCTTTATTAAATTTTTGTTGATATTTTATTGACACCTGTTGTAAGCTTGGACCATTATTACTTTTTCTTCCGTTGTTGGGACCATTTTTAAATCAAATTTAACTGCAGCGTACTATTAATAAATCAACTAATGATAATTAAGTCAAATATGACAAATCCATATTACATAAACAACTTCACAGCAATCTCTGTTTCGGTACTGTTTGTTTTGGCGGATACCGTACTTCTGGTATTAGCATGTACTTCGTTTTTATTCATACCACCCAATGTGTCTGTGATCCGAGCATGATTGCTAGTTAGGCACGTGCCAGTTAAGAATTTTATTACTGATTGTCTCAGTACTCATTGTTATGTATATATAATTTTTTGACATTCCTTAGTAAAGGTACTTGTACATTTCAGCCTTTTGCTCGCAATTCTATTGCTAGCTTTTTTTGTGAAACAATTGCGCATGCGTTTCAGACTTTTGACTGCAACAAAAAGGCGCACAAAAGTATAGATCCATTTCTATTTATTCAAGGTCAAATCCGCGCAATCTCGCCTGTTTTTAGGGAATTTTGATCGAACAACCCAAAATCTATGTTGGCAGAAATGTCAGTTTACGTCAGCTGATTCTATCCTGTCGTCCTATAAGCATAATAAACATTGATTTGTATTTTATGATAATATCTATATGTTTATTCCGAAGTTCGTGTGAACTTACAGTTTTTATTTGTATGAAAATCCATGTTTTAAATTAAAGGTAACGTAACCTCAAATATTCAGAAACTGACAACACTTGTCAAATGACGAAAAAAAAAAATCTCAAAAGTTGCAGCAATGTACGAAGGCATGGTCAAAATTTGCTAGCAATTCAAAATAGACTTGCAGGAAAAAGGCTAAAATGTACGAGTACCTTAAAAAAGGTTGGTCCATTTCCTCTTTTGTTTACTGCAATCCCTTCACCAAGTATATAATTAAAAAGGTACTCACGTCGTTTGTCTGTCGTTTTGTTTCCCCACGCCGCATGGTGTGAGTTCGCATCGCATTAGTTTTACCTTTGCTTTTTTGGCTATTAGGGGGAATTTGTTCTCTTTTTTGGAATTCTACTCCTAGTAACAGAATGTAGGTACTATTTATTACTTTTGATAGTTTTATATTTAAAAAGTATGGCATTTATTTATTAAGAACAGTAAACAACTAAACGATTGAATGAAACTTTCACTTTTTATTCGAAAAATAGGTTTTGAAATTCAACTATAGCTGTTTCGCTAAAAACTAGCTTGGTCAGAATGACATATAGCTGTAATTGAATTTAAAGATTTAAAGATAGACTTTCACATAGTGAGGGTTAGTACTATAAATTGCGTTTATTTATTTATATGTAAATAAGTGATGTTTATTTTGTGAAGAGCTTTTTGATTGAGGATCATATCACCTATTCTGATGGATTGGTACTAAATACCAAATTTCGGGGTTTATAACAATTGCCAAAAATACTATATTATTTTACAATTTTAACAATATAAGATTTCACGATGTGGTTATCATTTTATAATTCTAATCTGTCACCATCTGTCACTATCACATTTTTTAGAGAAGGCGACCCGATTGCTTCTCCCAGTATGTTCGAAATTCGAACACTTTGGGTCTAAATTTTTAGCAAATATTTACTATATTTAGGTACTTCCGCGGAAAAAACTTTTTTTGCTGAAAAATCGTGGTTTTTCTCCTAAGCCATCGATCTGACACCAAATCTGCATAAGTTAAATTGAACTAACAAAAAAATTGATATAAAAATTTTGGAAATGAGCTGTAAGAGCTTTTAAAGAGGAAGGATCTCTCTACAACTTTCGTATGTGGTCAAATGAATATCTTGAAATATCGCGTTGCTATAGAAAATTAAACCAAAAATAAAATTTTTATGAGAGAACTTTTTAGATTGATTTAGCGAGCACTTAAAATTAAAATGCGTAAATATGTTTGTAAAAAAATAACATGTATTATTATTGTAGGAGCTGGCAACGTGGTATTTATAACTATAAAATCATTAATTGATGTTCCTACCATTGTAAAAAATAAAACCAAACTTTCCTATCCCACCCAGTGCAGATATCTTTCGATTATCGCTAGTAATGTTTAATGTTTCAAGTAGTTAAGTATAGCGTCGTATCAATATGATTGTACGGCTGGCAATAATAATATTTTTTATAAATATTATTAATAATGGACACGGTCTTAGAATTTTGGGTATTTTTCCGTATTGTGCACACAGTCATTTTACGTTGGGGTTTAGGCTTATGAAAGAATTAGCTGACAGAGGACACAATGTTACTTTTATAAATTGTTATCCTCAGAAGAAACCCATCAAAAATTTTCGGGACATTTCAGTGGAAGAAGTTAAAGAATCCGTTGTAGGTGAGTTTGATTTTCGTAGAATAATGTTTGTTTCGCATAAAAAATTTTAATTGAGTTTACGAAAGTATTTATTGATAGTTCATTAATTATTAGTATTTTGAATATAGTTAAGCACAATTGAATATTTATCATTAGATTTACAAAACTTCACTGGTTTGTTGTCCCCAAATACTTCACCAAAAACTTAAAATTATGCTAAAAATCTGCATGAACCGAATAGTGCATAATTAACGCCTATATAGGTATATTTACGCTTATGGTACGGTATGTGCCAAAACAAAGGACTCTGAAATCAGAAAGCCTGTTAAAAATAATCGCTTAATATGAAACAAGTGACAATAGTTGTCATGGTATTTTTGAACATTATTTATTCAAACTATCAAAAATATTCGAAATGGTCGTTATAATGCAAAAAAATATTTATTATTGAATATTATTTCCTCTCATATAGAAATGGAAGATCAAATGAACCTAGTTTGTTAATGGTTGCCAATCAATTTTGAGTTTCAAAAGCCTGCACCGACTAATAAGGAAGTGTTCTAACTCAACTCATCCACTGGTCATCCACAACAAATGCGAATTACGGAAGGCTATTTCAACAGGTGTTAGAATTCCAAAAAGAAGTCTCCGCAGAACATCTCTAAAAATAAATTTGAGTGAAATGTCTACCCGAAGAATGTTTAAGAAGATTGGTGGTTTTTCCTATAAAATACAGATTGGGCAACACTTGACAAGACAAGAAATCAACAGTTGTTAATTGTGCTTCAGTCTTGGCAATGGTTTATGAAAAACCCCTATTTTTTTTCTAATACGTGTTTTACAGGCGAATGTCACATTCATCTTAATGGATTTATCAATCGACAGACAAATGATTTTCTTGATTTTGAACGACCAAACATCATCGTAGAGAAACCTCTTATAGTGATCGTGTAACAATTTGGTGCGCAGTGTCAGGTAATAGATTATTGGGCCTTCACATCGTGGGAGACGAGCGTAGAAGACATGTGGCACTAAATCAAGTGCGATAAGGAGAAAAAAATTTTTACACCATTTTTTATTGATCTCAGACAATTCTGTGGTGCCATAAACATAAGTTTAAAACCGAATGGTTCCAACATGATGGGGCTACTTGTCATACCACGACAGCATCTTTAGATCTGATTCGATAAAATTTTGAAGACAGCATAATTTTCCGTAACTGGAATTTTCCTCATTTAACTGATCTAACAACTCTTTATGCTTACGTATGCGGTATGATGAAACAAATAATAATAAAAAACTCTTCGTTTTAACGTAACTTCCAAGTATTATTTAAATCACAATAACAGCCATTTTATTTATTTAAGTTACATTTTGTTTGTTTGCAGCTAGGTACCTGATGTTGATTAGGTGGTATTAAGGCTAGACCAAGTATGAAGGTAATAAGACATAATATTAAAGCTTAGATGTTAATAGCCCTAAGCGATTATCCTGGATGTACTTCCCTCTAAGATCAATATAACTGTGCAAAGATATAGAAAAACCAGGAAAAAACCATATCATGCTGATCTTTACAATAACTTAATATATTTGTTTTACAATTACGTCTTATCTCTGTATAAAATGTAGGCTCTGTTATCAAAAGTAAAATAATTTTAACTAATGCATACATTAAATAGGTAAATTATATCTCATATTATACCTGGATGGATATTTATTTCATCTAATAGCTTTTTAACTAGAGCTATACATTCTTTTGGAGGTATTTTAGAGAACATAGTAGTTACATCAAACGATACTAATTTAGTATTGTTTTGTAATTTACATTTATTTAATTTCTTTATTAAATCTAATGAATTTAATTTATTAGTGTTAAAATTTCTTTTATATTATTAGTACATTTGGGTGGTAGAAGTTCTCCACTATTAAACTGTTTACTTTGATTGAGTCTACATTTTATACATAGATAAGACGAAATTGTAAAACAAATATATTAAGATATTGTAAAGATCAGCATAATATAGTTTTTTCCCGGTTTTTCTATATCATTGTACAGCTATACTGATCTTAGAGGGAAGTACATCCAGGATAATCCCTTAGAGCTATTAACATCTAGGCTTTAATATTGTTATGTCTTATTAGTTCCATACTTGCTCTAGCCTTAATACTACCTAATCAACATCAGGTACCTAGTTACAAACTCACAAAATGTAACTTAAATATGTCAATCTAACAATAATAATTCTAATCTGGGCGCCAGCAGACATTTTTGATGCTATTTCATGACAGCTGTATTGCCGCTGAAGTGATAGATTTGACCCTAGTAATAAACGATTTCACCTTCAGCTGGTACAATCACGTCACAGGCGACTCACCTGGCGTTTATACAGGTGAAATAAATGCACAATTTTAACTGAATTTATGAAACTTCTAATCAATAAATGTGATAACATACGTTATTTTATTTATAAAAAACACGTTCAGCTGCTGATTAGTTGTCGTCTAATCCTTCAGCTGGCCGACTAAATAATTAAAAAAAAAAGTTTTTTAAATCAATTTGTCATGGCCAAAATTCGGTTGTGTCACAGTTTATAGGGTATATATAGTAAAAAAAACATTCAGCTGAATACTTATTAGTGCAAAGTTGCTCAGCTGATACGATAAGGGTCGACATTGCGGCGTGCTCATATGCATATTGCTCTAAGCGTTCATCGCTATGAGCAACTTTCCGGCGATAAATTGACAGCTGATTGAACGTTTATGTTTTATATACTATAAATTGTCAAATACTTCAATTTTGGTCGTGATGTATTTCTTTTACTAGAAAGGAAAGGAAAGTCTTGGAACACCCGATTACATGAATCTCTAGTAAAATACACATCAATTTACTAATTTCGCATTCTCTGGCGACGACGTAGTTGTGACTGAGTGGCATTGGCTTGGGCTTAACACTATGAACGGTATTTTATTCATTTAATCGGGTGTCCCATGCTGGAAAGACTCTTTCCTGATGCGAAAAAACGATGTAACGAATTTTTGATAGTATCGATAATATTATTCATCGATAAGTCTATTAAAAGAAATACATTACGAGCGAAATGAAGTGTTTGACAATTTATAGCAGTTGCGTTCGGTATTTACATCCGACCAGTCAGACTTGTCAAAATCGTTCGTTTATTACATCTAGATGTAGGGGAGGTAAATCTCGACCGTTCGGCAATTTCAATCGGAGCAATCGGATTACGATCTTTTAACTCCGAGTATTTTAGCAGATCAAAGAAATTAATCTGACTTTGTGAGGTTTTATGTTTAAGAACTTGTATTTTTTTATAATTGAAAAACTTGATCTTATTGATTTAAATTTAATGAAAAAATCACAAATTAGTTTGATTATTTTTTAACCACAAATTATCGCACACTCCAACAACAAAAAACCAAAATAAATAGGTATGACATTTGACACTTTTAACTAATAGTGATCTGAACCGTTCGTGTAATTCAATTAATCCCTCTGATCTGTAGTCACGTGACAAAATAATTCATCGCATCTGGGATATAATTACCGAACTCGCTTAGTATATAAAACATGAAACGTTCACTCGACTGTCAATTTATCGCCATAGCCATGAAAGCTTGGAGCAATATGGATATGAGCACGCCCCAATGTCGACCCTTAGCGTACCAGCTGAGCAACTTTGCACTAATAAGCATTCAGCTGAATGTTTTTTTATATACCCTATAAACTATTACATAACCGAAATTTGGCCATGACAAATTGATTTGAAATTTTTTTTTTAATTATTTAGTCGGCCAGCTGAAGGATTGGACGACAACTAATCAGCAGCTGAATGTGTTTTTTATAAGAAAAATAACGTATGTTATCACATTTGTTGATTAAAAGTTTTATAAATTCAGTTGAAATTCTGCATTTATTTCACTTGTATAAACGCCAGGTGAGTCGCCTGTGACGTGATTGTACCTGCTGAAGGTGAAATCGTTTATTACTAGGGTCAAATCTATCACTCCAGCGGCAATACAGCTGTTATGAAATGACTTATCGAAAATGCAGCTAGCTCCCAGACTATTTTAGCGAAACGGCTGGAATTATGCCAACCTAATTTTTTTAATTAAACTTGGAAGTTACGTTAAAACGAAGAGTTTTTTATTATTCTTAATAAGATGGACTTTCAAAAAGTAAGGGTTAGAACAATAAATTATTTTACGATGAAACAAGTCATTTCTACAGAAAACCCATAGGCAACTAAAAAATTGACTTTTTTCAGAAGAATGCAGCAGCCTATTTTTAATAACATACTAGGCAATCTTGTTAAGCATTATGGAACGCAATGGCGAGCACTTTGAACACATTTTGTATAAAAGCAAAACTTATTCTCATTATTTGAAATGTTTTAATTTATTTTTTCATTTTTAACAAAGTTTTAGTTTTTCATTGTCGTTTATTTTCAACATGCTTTTAAAACTGTGGCCGATATTTATTTTTTATTTGGTCATATACAATTGATTTGGGTATTTTCACATACTTCAAGTTCTTGTTTAAATTTCATTCGAACCGTTCAATAATGTCCATACACATTATAAAAGGTCTATGGCTTGTCCAGTATAAATATAATTGCACGTCACAGCTGTCAGAACGGGATTATGTTGCCAAGTATTTAAAATAGTATTAGAATCTAATAAATGTCAAACGAAGTTTCTCTAATATTCTTCTTTTTATTTTACTACAATACTACACCATTTTTGACCGCGGCAAGAGAGCGCAATTTTGCCAACATCTAAAACATTTTAGTCCAGGAGTTGTATTTAATATGAAGTTAAATACGTAACCTTTCTTAAAGCATTTATTTATTATTTGTAATAACTTGCGGCCTACGAATTTAAATATTTAGCAAATTTACAGTGAAAAAGATACTGATTGACAGTAGCAAACGAACGAAGAAAGTCAAACGAACAGAGCGATTTGTTCACTTTGATGACGTGCACTTATATTTCTACTGGACAAGCCATAGAGTAATTGCTTTGATACAATCAAATTGATATCGCGAATATTGTTGGTTTTCGACAGAGTGCTGTATCAAAAATTAGGAAAATTTCTAGACACAGATGATGTGAAGGATCGTTCTAGAATCTATCAAGATAAATTCCTAGGTTTGAAGGAGTGAATATTTCAGGGCAAACAATAAAATGAATCCTAATGCGGTATAAGTGTATGTTCTCAAACTAACTTATCAACAAACAATTGTAAGGTTACCATGGGCTTAAAAAATGTTACAACAAGGAACAACGTGATATTCTCTGGTAGACAAGCCGCGTGTTCCAATTAAAGATGGGAGTATTCCTACAACACGAATTAAGAAGCAAAATTTCGCAAGCTCAGCTCGACCACAATAGGTATACTAAAACACTTTCGCGCATCGCTTATGTGCAATAATTTTATTTAACCTTGAGTGGGTCCATATTAACTAAAGGTAGCATTCGGATCTAGGCAATCGCGACTGGGCAGCCGCGACAGAGTAGATATGAACCTATGATTAAGAGAATTACCCCACTAGCTTCATTTATATTTTATGTATAAGTATTTGTACTTAGAATAAAAATATGGACAGGCACTTACCTGTTTTATTAAGTTTAATTGCAATATCCTCCCATATGTTATCGTGAATATCATTATCTTTATACAGTTTAAGCCGACAATCGTAAAGTGGTGAGTTTTTAGCTATTAATTCAATTAAAAATTCGTCATTTTCATCAGTAAATGCCATGCCATGCCATGCCAATAAGTATCAAAGATTGTAATAAAACAAAGGATATACTTTGATTTTTATTAAATACTTAGTTAAACTAATAATTACATTTTATAAAAAAGATTAAGTTTTAATTAAATAGTTCTTTATAATAGTGTTTCATTCTACATTTTTTGCGAGAGTATATTATAATCATGGGTATTATTTGTTTATATTACAAACCTAAATATTTCTTTCAAAATGAAAAATAAAAAAAAATTAGCCACGATGAAGAATGTTCCGATGATGTTGTTGTTACAACTTTACATCACTCTCAAATTGTCAGATAAGTTGAATATACACTTTTTAGCATGTAATTAACTCACACCGCTTTAGTCTGATAAGCTCGAGAATTTCTGATGATCATTTTCTTAGAAATCTGATCCTTTATCCTGGACGCGAGGCCTTATTTATGAGGTTTATATTTGGTGAAGGTACTTAATAGGGTACAAGATATCCCACTGTTTATTAATCTGACACGCTTTAGTATTCCCGAAATTCCCGCTTGGGCTCCCCTACTATCATGTATTCAAGTCAATGGAAGAAAATACTAATTTTATAAAAATTTTTTTTGCTTACTAAGTTACTTATAAAAGAAAGTAATAGTATATTTTTTACTAAAATAATAATTCCTTTGTGTGTATTATTTATATAGCTTTGAGATTTATTTAGTGTTGGTTAGCGTTGTAGTGTAATAAAATTCTCTTGCATCCAATTATTGTATTTGTTTCACTTTTTAATTAAAAACATCTTGGTAGTCAAATGGTTTATGTTTTAATAAACAAATGTGGTCACTCACTTCAACAAGTGAGTGATAATAAATAGTATAGTGAGTGTAATAAATATTTTAAGATACTATTACCATAATTTAACCAAAATAAAATATAGTAAATAACATAAGTAAATTTACAGAGATTTTTAAATATAAAATATATAATATGAGGCCGGTAGCATAAACGCTTGTCAAAGCTCCCCATGAGCCTATTTGAATTTTTAAGAATAATTTGATTAGTTGGCGAGAGATGTAAAAGTTTATTCTTAATTAAATTTATTGTACTAACTCTTACTTTTTGGAAGTACATCTTATTAAGAATAATAAAAAACTTTTCGTTTCAACGTAACATCCAAGTTTATTTGAAAAAATATGTTTTAAATTACTTAATACTACCTAAACAACATCAGGTACCTAGCTACAAACAAACAAAATGTAACTTAAATGTCAATCTGACGATGCTAATCAGCGAAACGGCCGTCATTGTAACTTGGAAATTACGTTGAAACGAAGAGATTTTTATTATTCTTAATTGTTTATTCTTAAGCTACGTTGTCACTTTTCTTAAAGAGAATAATAAGACAGGACTTTGGAAAGACGAAATGTGTATGTTTTAAAATTTAATCGCCGTTACTTACGTTTTGATTTAACTAGATCCTTGACATAATGATATTCAAAGAGATATTTGTAATTAGTTTAACGGTATATTGGTTTTGATCTTTTGAGTAAATGACCTCTTTAATTTCTATTTTTAATACTTTTTTTACTTCCCTAACTATTTATTCTAGTAGTTTATATTTTTTAATCATTGGAAACCATATTAAAAAATTAAAATCATAGAATAACATCGAAACTAGAGAATCATTTATTATTTATATACAGGGTGATTAATTAGTGTGAGGAAGCTCAGTAGATCTGTTATAGTAAAATTTACAAAAAAAAGTTATTAACAAAAATTGTAGGCAGCTTTGAACTCCACATTTTAAAATTATTTAAAATCTTACAGGGTGTTCCATAGGATGTTGGCACTCCAAACTTATGTTTTTTTAAATGGAACACCCTATATTTTATTTTAAATTTGAAATCTGCCTAACTTCCACATCACAACAATGTAAAGTTTTATTATGTTATACCCGGTATTTAAAAAGTTGTAACCAATATTAACTGAAAATCGTATCAAGTTTAACCCCCTGTATAATTAAAAAGGAGAATAGGAATATAAATCTATTACAACCATCGTTTTTTAATAATTGTTAAAAGTTATAAAACATATTCGTTTTCATAATATTCGTTAAATCAAATACAGGGTAAGTCAAAATGCTAGTACATTATTTTGGCAATTTTAAATATTTTATATCACTATTGAAATGTACTAGTGTCATTCTTTAAATGTTATAAAGTAGGTACTCCCTATACCTAAAGTTATCAGTTTTCTAGATATTTTTATTTTTTTATCAAAGTATTCATTTGGTAGTTAGGTATTTTAACGTTTACCAATAATAATTGTGAGTTGGTCCTTATTGGTTTTTGAGAAACTCACAGTTTGATATTATTGTTTATTAATTCAATATTGTGGTACACGGTAAATTAGCAATAATTAGGTATTATTCAGCAATTCAGTAATTAATTCAATTTAACTTAGCAATAATAATTTTACTACTGATGAAATGGTAGATATGATCTGGATTTTAAAGGAATGCAATAAAAAATTATAACTATCATTTGGGAGGTCATTCTGAACACCTTACTTAAGTAAGATAAATTGTTTTTATTGTTCTATGTAATGTGCAACTTTGAAAACCAGTTTTTTGTCAAATAAGCCCAATAATACTAATTGTTAAATAAGGAAACTTTTTTTGTATTTCTTCAAATAAAGGATGGGGGAGAGCGGGAAAGTATTTGTGGATAAATAACTATAACTTAGGCTTGGATCAACCGATTTTAACGAAATTAGTGTGATTAGAAAGAGTGTGGATGAGTGAATTACATCTTCTATAAAACAATTGCAATTTAGTTTTAATTGTCCTAACTATAATAGAATAGAAAAAATTAAAACTTGTTTTTCTTTAAAATGTTTAATGGAAACACCTAATTATTGTAAATTATAATGGGATTTGATTAAATTCGTAACAAAATGGCGTAAACCGCATGTTAATAGCTTTTGTCAAATTCGAGATATGAATAAAAACGCATAAACATAAGTAAGTATAAATTGTCTCACCCTGTATTATAATTTAAATTAAAAAATTATTCAGTAATTTCAATTTTTTTCTAGCAGAAGAATCTAAGTGTTGATACCTATTTTGACCATTGTTATTTCATACGATTAGAAATAGTTTTTTCGAAACTAAGTAGGCTACGACAATGAATTTGACGGGGAGTTCATATTGTTCATCTTTTGACAGCAGACAAAACATTGTTAAGAAGTATTATATTATAATTTGGAATGAAGATTGTACTTTTTTAAATAAATATTAGTATTGATAATATTAGTAATTAATTATTAGTACTAATAATTCGTGATAAGTATGTCAAATGCAGAATTGTATGATAAGATTGGACTTTATTTCAAATGTCACCAAAATGCTGCTATTGCCTCACCTATAAATTCTACAAGATATCCTGACAGGAGACATTATGGCAAAGAAGTATTTAAAATAAAGGCAAGGAGATTAAGAGAAACTGGTAGTTTTCATCGTTTCAACAGAATCCACATATAAGTAGTCGGCAAATCTCTATAGAATTAAACATATCCAAAACTACTTTTCTGAGGATTTTAAAACACAGGTTAGTTTTTCATATTATAAAGTAAACGTATAGCTCAGAAACTTGGAATTCTCAGTTATTTTACTCCGATAAAAATGGCAACACTTATGCATTATTTATCTTGTGAAACAATTGTGGATTTTCCAGGTTTTTTGGGTTTTAATAAATACAGTGGTTTCTTTTTCACCAATATTTATTGTTCTATTTTTTGGACTGCATCCATATCATGTAGTTCTCCACCAAACTTTACATGAGAGAGATTTTGATGCAAGGCTGGATTACAGCAATTGGATGTTAGGTCTGCTAGAAGAACAACCGCATATCATGCCGAATTATTTGTGGACAGACAAGGCAAATAGTGCGGGTGGTGTTAATCTGCATAATATGCATTATTGGCCTGAAGAAAATCCGCACTGGATAGAGGAGGAACAGCTTCAAGGTAGATGGAGTCTTAATGTATTGTAGGTCCATATTTCTTTGATAGAACTTTAAATGGCGACACATATTTGGATTTTCTGGAAAATCAGTTGCCTGTTTTACTGGAAGATATTTCCTTACAAACTAGAAGTGACATGATATTACAATATGACGGATGTCCTGCACACCTTTTCAGACGAGTTAGAGATTATTTAAATGCAAGTTATCCAAATAAATAGATTGGAAGGGGAAGTATATTTTCATGGCCAGCTAGACCTCCAGACTTAACATGTCTGTGGGGAAGATTGAAGGACATAATGTACCAAACTCGACCAACCACGCGAGACGACATAAAACAGCGTATTATAATCGCCGTATTTCATCTGAGATTGAAGCAGCTGTTATGTCTAATCGCAAAAGATTACATCTTTGTGTGGACAAAGATGGAAATCAATTTGAACATTCAATTGGACATTAAGTTTTAATATCACGATATTTCTATGATCTTTCTTTCACATATTTAATTTTAAGTTATATATATATATTATAGAGTGATTGATTAGTGTGAGGAAGCTCAATAGATCTGTTATAGTGAAACTTAAAAAAAAATGATTGACAAAAATTGTAGGCAGCTTTAAACTCTACATTTTAAAATAAATTAAAATCTTACAGGGTGTTCCATAAGATAGTGTTTTTTTAAATGGAACACCCTGTATTTTGTTTTAAATTTAAAATCTGCTTTACTTTCACATCACAACAATGTAAAGTGTTTAAACAGTTATAACAAATATTAGCTGAAAATCGTATTAAGTTTAACTCCCTGTATAATTAAATAGTATAGGAACATTGATCTTTTGCAACCATTTTTTTTTTAAAATTATAAAACATACTCGTTTTTATATTTGTTAAATCAAATACAGGGTAAGTCAAAATGCAAGTACACTGTTTTCTTGGTAGTACTTTTAAATAGAACACCCTGTTTTATCACTATCGAAACGTACTAATATCATACATCAAATTTTATTAAGTACTCCCTATACCTTATGTTATCAGTTTTCTAGATATTTTTATTTTTCCATCAAAGTATTCATTTGGCAGATTTTTACCAAAAGTTATTGTGAGTTGGCCATGATTGGTTTGTCAGAAACTGATAAAAATATAAAGTACCTCCAACAACAAGGGATGATACGAAAAATAGAATTGGAATTATATTTAAAAATATTTCTTTACAAATGCTTAGTAATGTAAGCAACTCTTTCAATGATAGCTTTTAAGTATGCATAAATTTTTGGGAGGTCATTTTGAACACCTTACTTAAGTAAGATAAGTTAAAATTACTGTTGTTTTCTATTTTTGTATGTGTTGTTATTTTTTTTTTAAATTTTCCGTCGGTTCTTTTTAAAAATTTTATTTTAAATAAATTGTTTTCTTTTCTGTGACGCTGTTTCGTTACTGAATTAATAAACAATAATGTCAAACTGTCAGTTTCTGATAAACCAATTATGGCCAACTCTCAATAATTTTTGGTAAACGTTAAAATATCTACCAAATAAATACTTTTGATGGAAAAATAAAAATATCTAGAAAACTGATATGATATTATTTATTCAGGGAGTTAAACTTGATACGATTTTCAAGTAAGATTGGTTATAACCTTTTAAATACTCGGTATAACATAATAAAACTTTACATTGTTGTGATGTGGAAGTGATGCAGATTTTAAATTTAAAATAAAATATAGGGTGTTCAATTTAAAAAAAAACATAAGTTTGCTGTGTCACCATGTTATGGAACAACCTGTAAGATTGTAACTAATTTTAAAATGTGGAGTTTAGAGTTGCCTAAAATTTTTATCAATAACTTTTTTTTTAATTTTACTATAACAGATCTACTGAGCTTCCTCACAATAATCAATCACTCTGTGTATAGGGTGAGTCATTATTATACTAAATTATGTTTATGCGTTTTTATTCATATCTTGAATTCGACAATTGCTATCAACATGCGGTTTACGCCATTTTGATACGAATTTAATAAAATTTCATTATAATTTACAATAATTAGGTGTTTCCATGAAACATGTTGAAGAAAATCAAGTTTTAAATTTTTCTCTTCGAAAGTACCCTCTACCTACGACAATTAAAACTAAATGCAATTGTTTTATAGTTAAAATCGGTTAATCCAAACCTAAGTTAAAGATTTTTATCTACTCCTATTAAATTATACAATAATTATTCAACAGCTTTTGAGGAAATAATAATATCCATAAACAAATAGCGTGAGTTATAATAACTCTCTAGTGAGTTATTACACCATACTGTCACAGTAACTATATACTGTCATGGAATCACAAATTTGGAGCAATGGGGAAGGATAAGGATATTGCTACGTTTTTAAAATTATCAGATAGTAATTTATATACTGGGCATTGTTTTCGCCGCTCGTCAGCAATTTTATTAGTAGATGCTGGAGGGGATATCACGGCACTGAAACGCCATGGTGGTTGGAGATCAACTAATGTTGCTTAGGGATACATTGATGATTCCGAAAGGAATAAGACAAATACTGCAAATAAAATATATAGTTCTATAACTCCTCAACCAGTTGGTACTTCTTCTACAACATATATGCAACAAACCCAAAACGAAACAATTAACTTGCATAATTCAGTTCCACATATTCAGTTTACTGGTTGTTCACAATTTACAGTTAATTTCATCAATAAGCAAAATGAATAATTACTACTTGAAACTTTTATTTCATTTGTTATTACTATTACGGTTTATAAATAAAGTTCTTTCTCTTTACTTACATTTTAGTATTTATTGTTAAAGTCGTAGATAAAGTATAGTATTCAACTTGCGGTAATGGTCATAACTCACTTGATGAATTACTGCACTCGCCTGCGGCTCGTGCTGCAAACTTCATCTGCGTGAGTTATGACCTACATTACCGCTCGTTAAATAATATACTATTATCCATAAATACTTTCCCACTCTCCCCCACCCTTTATTTGGAGGAATACAAAAAAAGTACTTGAACAACTTTGTGTGGAATTTAGGTCTCTTTCTAGTTTACTTATATAACACTTGGTAATATTGGGCTTATTTCACAAAAAACTAGTTTTCACATTTTTATTTATAGGTTACGCCCCCTAGCGGTTAACCTAGAAAAAAATATAAATAATACTTTTTATATTTTGTACTTATAAAAATCTTATAAAACGCAATTGCGTATCGTAATGTATGTATGTATGTATGTATAAATTAGGAGTGATAAGTACACTGCGACCTATAGGATCTATTGTGTCCCCCCTTACTTGCCATGTTCTGATGTTTTCTTAGATTTATAGCAGCTCCTCGAGTCCTATTTTCCTGAGAAAGTTTAGGACATCGTCGGGCTTCAAATCAGATAGATCCCCTTCTTCTATTTCATGTGGTCCTAGGTATCTAGCCCTAGAATTCTGCAAATTTTTGTTTTAAATGGTTGGCAACATGAATCTAGTACCTATCTAATGACAATACTATTGAAAATGACATTTGTGGCTAATATCAATTTATTAATTTTATATTGTTCTTTAAGAAAGTATTTGAGAATATGAATATCAACTTTTTCTTATAGAATATATTATTATTACTGTATTATTCATTTTAAAATATTTTAAAAACTGTCAAACGTTATAAATTACACATAGCTACCAACATACTTTTTAATATCAAAATGTCTGTAATTTACATACAAATAATAAATTAATTTAAAAAATGATCAAATGGCAAAATATACAAAATTTTATAAACAACTTATTTGTGTTGTGACACTCATCGCTCCGCGATTCATTTTTTAAACTTGAACTCGTGTCATAACAGAAAGCCATTTGAAAAACGTTGTTTAAGAGGGGCGTTTCTAGTTTGGCAAGACTGCCTGAATTTAGTGAAAAATCTGGTTATTTTTAAATTACAAGAATGTGGAGTAGATGTCGATAGTGGTTTCAAATTAGTATTTTTATCATAAATTTGAATATTTTTAGAGCTTGTTGACTTTCTTCATCTAAGACAGAGATGAAAATATAAATTTTGCTTCGTAAATCTTTGAATGTTTCCACGACATACACAAACATTTGACCTTGAGACCATAAACAGATGAAAAATACCTGTATAATTTTTATTAAATATCCTATTAATTTGGATACACTTTGAAAGTTTGTTGTGTTATTGTTGTGTCATAGGCGTAACAAATTAATTGTTTTTAGGATTTAAAATATGGATATATAAAAAAAATTAAATTAAATAAGATATCGGCATACCTAACAAATAATTATTAATTAATGAAATTTATTGTACTTACCGGAGTTGGGTCGGATACTGAAAAAAGTATCCGGATACCGGATACGGATACTCCA
Source organism: Ophraella communa (assembly GCA_035357415.1). Taxonomy (NCBI): domain Eukaryota; kingdom Metazoa; phylum Arthropoda; class Insecta; order Coleoptera; family Chrysomelidae; genus Ophraella; species Ophraella communa. The sequence continues at coordinate 20,649,473 of CM068995.1, forward strand.
AATGTATCCAGATACTTTTTAAAAAAGTTTGAATACTTTCATTTAAAAATGTATTCGGATGCAAGTATCGGGATATCTTTTTCGGATACAAGTATCCGGATATTTTTTTCGGATACTTCCTAGGATACTTTTTTAAAAAGAACATAAATTATTAGTATTCAAACTATGTGATGTGCATGTATTTTTAATGTAATATATAATAATAAAAATACATTAAATGATCTAACGATCTAACGAAAAACTTTTTCGTGTCACTGCCTGAACTTTTGATATTGAATTTGGCCAGCGTCGGACCAGCCGAGTTTTCAAATTTTAAACTTTTTAGGGTGTGTACTTATTTGTACTTGTAGGTACACTAAAATAAAAATATTAGGATATCCTTTATTATAATTCGAAAAATAAATTCTTCTAATTATAAATACAGGGTACAAAGGGGTTCTTTAAAAAGAGAGATATAGAGAATATAAAAAATAAATGTAAGTAATTAATTAAACAACGTACTTATGAAGATTTATAACTGATTAGGTAAAAACAAAGCTCCATTAGAATATAATAATATATTATATAACGATGACCAGTACAAAAAATGGGATTTAACATATTAGACACATCTGATTTGAAGGAAGGGCAGTGTTGTGCCTACGTTAGGTGCATTATCGGAGGGCGATAAATATTTAAAAGTATCCGAATATCAAAAACAGTATCCGGATACAAAATTTAAAAAGTATCCGGATACAGCTTTCGGATACATAAAAAGTATCCGGATATTGTATCCGTATACAGAAGTATCCGGATAATACCCAGCTCTGGTACTAACCCTTACTAATTAAGGAATTTATTGGAATAAATATATTAAATTATAATAAAAACATATTACGCTTTCTGAATATACACACATCAACATGGTCATGGTCTAAAGATAAATTGGAATAAAGTGGAAAGTATATAATTATACCTTTTTTAAAATTGACATTGAAATGTATTGGCAACAATGCAAAATTAAACGAGGTTATTTTTATCAGAGATTTTTTTATTTACTTTCTGATGGATGTATTATTTGAAGTTGTTGAAGTAGATGTAAATTTTTAGAATATATTTTGTGGGGAAAAATTTAAATACTTTTCCAAAACGTTTGATGATTATTGCAAAGTGTTACTATAATGTTTGTAAACATTAACAGGTTAGTCTGTCTTCCATATGACTTCAAGTAAGTACCTTGCTAATTATTTACTGCCTAAATAAATAAATGTCATTTAATGAAATGGATTGTGTTAACCTCTACTTTTTGGAAGTTCATCTTACTAGAAACAATAAATAACTGCACAGTTAAACTAAACTTCCACTATTTATTCGAAAAATTCGCTTTAAAATTCAATTACAGCTGTTTCGCTATAACTAGCATCGTCAGATTGACATATTGAAATTACATGTTATTTGTTTGTAACTAGGTACTTGATGTTGATAAGGAGTTAAGGCTAGACCAAGTAAGGAAGTAATAAGACATAACAATATTAAAGCCTAGATGTTATTAGCCCTAAGGGATTATCCTGGATGTATTTCCCTCTAAGATCAGTATAACTGTGCAATAATATAGAAAAACCAGGAAAAACCTGCTGATCTTTACAATAACTTAATATATTTGTGTTATAATTACGTCTTATCTATGTATAAAATGAAGACTCAATCAAAGTAAACAGTTTAATAGTGGAGAACTTCCAAGATTTATTTGTTCATTAACTACTTTAAATTGTGGATCTGCTAGATGTCTTTTTATTTCAAGTTTTTCAAGGAAATCTAAATTTTGTTTTTTATCGCAAGTGTGTAGTATTTGGATGTCATTGGTATGTAAGAGTGATGTTGGATGTTCAAGTAGGTGTTTTGCATAATTTGACTTATCTGGTTGTTTTAATCTATATGCTCTTAAGTGTTCATTAAATCTTACTTCAAAATTTCTTTGTGTTTGACCTATATATACAGCATTACATTCTGGACAATTAATTTTGTAAACACCAGATTTTTTTAATTTGGGGAATTTTGTTTTTATATTTAACAATTTTGTACCAACATTATTTTGTGTTTTAAATGATATTAATGCTGATGTTGCCGAAGATATTATTTTTTAAATTGTATTGGAACTATTTCCACAATATGTAATATTTTTATAACTTTTAATTTTTTTAGTTTGTTTAGGAAATATTAGTTGTAGTGACACTTTCTGTTCTTTCTTATTAATTAATTTATTTATTAAATGAATTGGATAGCCAATAGACGTAGCTATTTGTTTTATGATAAAAAAATTAGTATTAGTATTAGTATTTTTCTTTTTTAGAACTCATTTTCTCATTTATATGTACCCAGTTCACCATATTATGGATAGATATGAACTTCATTCTGACATTAATATGGAACCCTTTGGTCTGTTTTATCATTTACCAACAAACTTTTAATGTAAATAAATATTGTAAATGTAAATAAATATCGTAGGAACCCTTACTTTGTGGACATTATTATCATGCCTACTTAGAAAAACAGTTTAACACTTAGCTGCTAATATTTACATATGTGGTTTTAATTTATAAATGTAAATCCCTTAGGTTGGGTTTAGTTATTTAACAAATAAAGATATAAGATAATGATTAAGTAACTTAAAAGATTTAAAAAAAAGTATAAACAAAAATCGGGTCTCTCAAAAATAACATTTTTAACAATTCGACTAAAATAAGACACTAAATTCCTTGCACATATCCCAGTTGGATAATGCTATTAGGCTTTCCAACGACCTGTCAAAAATTATTCAATATGGCGGCTGTAGGCAAACCATAGTATTGATTTGTATTGTTGTCATAGTGCTTTCTTTATTTAAGTTGGTGTAGAAGATTTTATTGTTGTGAGAATATAGTTTTTGTGACTTTATAAAATAGATTTTATATATTATTTGGACTTGTTAACGTTATAAGTTGAAAAAATGCCTGTTACATGCCTTGTGGTTGGTTGTGGAAGTAGATCAAACAGGGATGACTGACAACAACCACGTATAGAATGGTTTATGAAACTTTGATTAAATGTGGTCTGTGACTTTGACAGTGTTATGTTCTAAGGTTTGCCCACAGAGGCCATCTTTATGTCACGTGATTTGGAAAGCCTTATAAACGATGTAAAAGTAAAAACCAACGCAAATTGTGAAAATATACTTTAAAATTAATTTTTTAAAACTTCTGGTAAATTATAAACGAATATTAATATAGACAATTATTGATATATTTAAAATCAAAACACTAAAATTAATATATTTTGACGATATAAAGGAGAAATAAGGTTAGGTTGGTTATGTTAAGTGAAGTTTGGAATTGGAGAATTAGAATAGACATACGTCTCTGAAAAAAGCGCCACCAAAACTGTTGAACTAAATTGACAGATTAGTGCAATGTTCAAATTTTGCGTGCAACAAATCTCAAAAAATATACCTTTTTTTAACTTCATATTTTGCTAGTCGCATTCTCTATGCTTTCTTTAGGAGTTAAGTTTCTGGCATAAAAATTCATGATCACAAATTGTCAAACTTTTTAAAAATATACCATCACTTAAACACCAATATTTCTTTTATTACAGTATAAAACTTAACTAAAAAATCTCCTAGAGAAAGGTCTAAGCTATATTCTGTTAAAATTTGAATACGTAATTTAAAGGCGTTCTTTAGATTTGTTGTTTACAAAATGATTGAAATTTTGGGTACAATTCAGGCTTGCCACCCGTTTTCAGCTGTCACATTTTTGACGCCCCTCTTAATATACTATTTATTTTCGACTGGATTAAAAATAAGCAAATAATTAAGGTTTTTAAAATGACACAAGACAATTGATTGAACTAATACAAATACCTATGTCATTATCACTGATAATCACTGACACCGCATCAATGGACTGGAAAAGTAGTGACGTAAGTGTCAAACCAAATGATTCCAAACAACTTTTTTATGGTATGTTTTATAGGTGTTACTGACTATTTTATTGTATTTTCTTGATTTTTGGGAGTTAATTATTGTTTTTTCATTGGCAAGTGTTCATTCATACGATTTACATATCACTAAAGTAGATAGACGAACAATTTCCGTAAAAATATTATAACATAACCTTCAAAGTTGTGCATTGTCATACATTTTTAGAATACTTACTAAAATAGTACTTTAAAAATCGAATTTGGAAAGATTTTGCTTATATGTATTTAATTATGATACTTCCGTTATATTTCAAAGTATAATAATAAAAATAACTCAAACAAAAGTTATTTCTGGAGATTTATAATGTTGCCGTTTGGAATCATTTCGTTGACATTTCCCAGTTCAACAGCATAGAACTCAAATTTTGACGACACACTTTCCCAGTCCATTGAATCTCAGAACTGTATATAATTATTCCTGTTCTATGGTATAATTATGAGTTCTCTGATTATTAATCCTGATAAATTCTGACTTTTTTTACTAGTTTTGATATATGGCAACATCACAATTATGACGTGCAACGCTTTTTGTTTTAATTTCACTATATTTACCAGTGACGGCTTGTGCCCTCAGAATCTGGGTCGGCCAGGATAGATGTTGTTCTAGTTCGTCTCTTAGTTTTTTATTATAATCAAAATGGAAAATGCGAACGTAACATGTAGGGTAAACGGCTTAAATAAATTTCGATACTAGATTAAAATTCGTACTTGTGCAATTTACTTCCTTCAACTCCTCTGTAATTATTGTATTCCACAATTTGTCGAGTATAAATCGGTTTCGATGATTTTTATTCTTTTGATCCCAGATAACTTGCCTCTTGAAAATTTTAATATCCATTTTAAGATTTGAAACGTCCAGGGCAAACTACCTGCGATTGAAAAGCAGCAGCCGTAATCGAGGGCACCCGAAATCAGCCGAACACTATAAGACGACATTGATTTGTTTAGTAAGAGGTCTACCTCGCGCTGATCCTCTTAGCTTACCTCGCGCAGCGCCTCACTATGGTCACCCCTTAAAACATTTGGATCTTTTGTAAACAAGGTTCAGAATTATTGACACCAATTCTTTTTGGTCTGAGGAAACCACACTTAAAACAAAAAGGACTATTGTGAAACCCTTAATTTTGTGCGGTAGTCTTTTCCCCTCATTTGTTTGTTTTGAAAACACTTCCACTTTCTAGCAAACTTCACAACCTTTCTTATGACTTCGTGATACATCTAATCTAGACCTTAAGAGAGATCAGAGACCTTTAAGAGGATACTTCGTTAGTTTTATACTAAGTTAGGTGAACATGAAAAAGCATTACTGACGTATGTAATTAATGGCTGCATGCAATTTTCTGCCAACTTATAAACCATAAATGCTCTTATATCCAGAGCAGTTATTTTCTTTTAATTTATTTTATTGCTTTTCAGAGTTCACTGAACGATTACGATATGCTGGACAATTATCTTCGTGGGGACAATTTCAGTTTGTGGCAAGCTTAGGAGAAATATATACGAAAGGTACTCTTAAAAATAAAGGTGTTCAAGAACTTTGGAAATCAGATGAAAAGTTTGATGTTGTTATAATGGAGCATTTTGTTAACGATGCCATCATGTATTTCCACAAACGGTAAGAAGTAGAGTAAAGCAATAAATTAACTTTTTAATTCAATCGTAATTACTACTTACTAGCTAAAAATAATTATGAAAGACTTCATACTATACAGGTTGAACTAATCTTACGACAAAGTTCGGTATATGGGTTGTTTTAAGAGATATCAGAACATGTTCTTAACAAAAATAGATGTCCTTAAGATCCATATTTTTAATTTTTCTCAAACTGAACAGAGTGTTGTATCACTCCGTTTCAAACCAAACATATGCCGTTTTAAACCGGCATATGTTTGCTCACATATTTTTAAAGCTGTTGATTTAGAGATTTGACATGTTTTACAGAGACCTTCAAAAGGTATAGAATCGTGTATGTGAAAAATCGTAGATAAATATTAAATGTTAATAATTTTCACTTTTGTATACAGGGTGGAAGGAAACTCGAATCTATCATTTTTTCTCTTCTTTCAATTGGAATACCCTGTATTTTAGAGCACAAATAGAATATTCAATTATGTAACTTTAATTTTTGTTAAGCATTCCCTATATGAAAAATTTATGGAAACAGAGTTATTTTGTAATATTTATTTGTAAACCATAATTATTAATCTATTATGTAAAAGCAATAAACGTTAAATGTAACAAAAAATCCTGAATAAAAACAACAATTTATACTAAACAAAACAAATCAAAAGTAAAATCCTAACCATCAATTAAACTAAATGTTCACCATGCAATGCTGCAGTCTAAGTTCAACTGAAGTTGGATATAATAGGGATGCATTTAATGTTTTTTAAGAATTCTTTGAATGCCGTCATGACATGCCTGGCTGTTTAGATGCAAGCAAAGAATTTTTGTTATAAAATATGATATTTATGTAAAATTTTGTAAAACGATATTAATTGTGTCAATGAACATCGTATAACGTTTAATCAATAAACATGGTTCCTTATTACAATCAATGTTCATTGAACCAATGTACATTGTCAAGATATTCAATAAACATCATACATTTGTACAATGAATATGCTTTATTATTACAATCAATGTTGTTCTTTGTGCCAATATACACTTTACATTATGTATGTAGATCTTCAATGGCCATTGAATCAACATACGATATTTATTTATTGAAAGTTCATTGTGCCAGTGTACACTTCACCTTCTTGTATATTGTTATGGTATAAAATAAACTAACTATAAATAAACTAACCTGTAAAAAAACCATTATATTTTAATAGTTCAAAATAATTTACAACTCAAACCTTAAGCTATTAAGCATTAAGTATATTTTACAATTTCCGATTTTCTCCCATCTTTCTTCTTGACCGACTTACTAGTGGGCATGAAGTAGCTGTGAAACGCCCAAAGTATGAGCATATTCTAAACCTCTGAAAATAGATAATATCATTTATCATAAGAGATCCTTCGCAGTATAGACCAATCACATGTCTTCCAACGCTTTACAAGATATTAACATCTTCCATTACTACCCGAATTTACAGGCATGTTGACCAAAATAACATCTTGGCAGAGGAGCAAAAGGGATGTAAACGTGGTCACCCGGGATGCAAAGAACAACTTATTATTGTCCCTGTGGCTTCAATCTTAAGATCAATAAAAACACCAACTGCACCGTTTTCCATCTTCTTTATATGGATGATAAAAACATTTTTTCTTCTGATCAACAACAAATTTAACAACTTCTGGATATAACTGAAAGGTTCTCCAGTGATATACACTGGATAAGTGCAGAACCTTAAACATCGAAAAGGAAAAAATTGTCAATGGAGATATAATCGCTGCCATGCAGAATGGGCAAACCTATAAATATTTGGGGTTTCAACAAACCAGTTGGTTAGACCAAAAACAGTCCAAGCCCAAAATAAAAAAATAGTATATTCAGAGGGTTAGATCGTTACTAAAATCCGAACTGAACGCAGAAACCTTAATCGAGCAATTAATACGTATGCCGTACCTGTGTTAACGTATTCGTTTGGGATTCTGCGATGGACAAAAACTGAATTGGAAGATATTCAAAGAACAACAAGGACTATGATGACCAAGCACAGATATCACCATCCAACAGCATCAATACACCGAACAACACTACCGAGAAAGGAGGGGGGAAAAGCTCTATGCGACATAATAAATCTACACAACAAGCAGATAAATAAATTACGAGACTTCTTTATTACTAAATCACCGCCATCTAATTTACACAATTTTTTTATAGGAGCAGATAAGATTTATTCCCCTCTAAATTTGGCAGGTCCTAACGTGGATTTGGAAATAACAACAGATGCGGAGAAACAAGAGACTGAAGGATTTGTCATGGTTATTCAGGATCAGATGATAAATACTAACAACTACAAAAAATTTGGTATCAAATACCAAATTATTTTATCGGACAATAGTAGACAATTGCCAACAAACGTCGGAAACGATACAACACATAACATCAGGATCTTCAACGATAGCCAACACGGATTATTTACGCAGGCACAACTAACTGTGTAATATTATCTACCAGAAACTGGCCAACAAATATAGACTGCTGAATACCTATACACCGTATTACAAGTACAATCCAATCTCTCTCTCTCTCTCTCTCTCTCTCTCTCTCTTTTAAGAAATATTAAGGTCATCTTTTATAGATTTTGCAATTTAATTAGTGATTTTGCTTTCCTTTTTTTCAAATGGCATATAGTATTAAAAATTTATTGCAGGTTTAATTGTCCTTTAGTGACGGTCGTAGGTGGACCAATAACAATGTTCACAAATCATCTAACAGGTACTCCAATACAACCAGCGTTCGTTCCCAATATATTGGGAGAATATGATTCTAAGATGAGTTTCTGGGAAAAATTGGACAATACGTATAAGCAAATTCTTGGAGAAATTTTTGTAAGATCTGTACACTTGCCAACACAAAACAAACTTTTAAAAGAAGTATTTCCTGGTAAGTAGAAAATCTCATAAATCTAAAGCCTTTCTGACTGATTATTTAGCTCATGCATTTAGTTTTGTGTTTTACTTCATTGAGTAAACAAGTGTAGGTGTGGGCAATTTTGTTATTTGTTTTTGTAATTTGTCTGATAGCGAGGATGGTCCAAGTCACATAATTGTTAGACCAAGGTGGCGAAAAAAAAGTAAGAGATAAAACAATAATTCGGTATTTAAGAAATCATTTTGCAAACAAAATTAATAATAATAGTAGTTATTATTAATTAAAATAATAATAGTGATATTATGCAGGATGGCTTCTGCAGAACAGTTATCAGATGAAGAGCCATTTGTTGCTTCAGATGAAGAGAAATATATTAGGTGGTATCAGGTGGCGACTCCGAAGAATCTGATATCGAAAAAGTGGAGCAATTTTATGTTCCAAACAAAAACAAATATAAATAAAGGAAAATACCAAAATCAATGTCACAGGTTTACAGGAACAGCGACTAGTTTCGGCCTATAAGCAGGCCATCATCAGGCTAAAAAAACACATAAATCAGCTGCCTTCAATAGTTTTTTCCATAGAGCTTTCAATATCCCCCTTTCTCACTCATCTTTTATAAAAGAAATAAATATTATTAAACAAATTGCTGTTAATAACAGTTATCCTGTGAGCTTTATTGATAAACTTTACAATAAGTTTTTTATTAGAAATAGACTCAGTTTTAAACATATTCTTCCAGTTTCACCATTGGATAATAGTTCTTATTTGGGTTCTCTAAGTTATTTTGGTCCTGTTTCTTATAAGTTTGGTCATATCTTGAATAAATATAACATTAAGTTCGATTTTAAAACCAATAATAATTAGGGCTCTGTCTTAATAAATTCTAAAGATCCAGTTTCTTGTTTACATACACCTGGAATATACAAATTGTGTTGTAATGATTGTAATGCAGTTTAAATTGGTCAGTAAGAGTACTCTAGTTAAGATTATTCTAGTTAAGAAATATAAAGATTTTGAAACACCTACCTCACCTTCAGCTTTCGCTCACCATATTATCTCTGAAAATCATAGTTTTTCTGACTCTAATTTTTCTAGATTACATAAATGCTTTAAAGGACCTAGCTTTGGAAGAAACGTGCAGGTTAACGAAAATACCAAAGTCTACCATACGCGATATTGTTAAAAACCGATAGTCAAGAGAAAGAAAAGATGCGATTCTGGTACTGCCACAAAACTTGATGTAAGTGATAAAGACCTAATTCGACAAAAAATCTATAAAATGTATGAAGAGCAAAATGCACCAACATTGGACACCTTGTTATTTGGGTTCTCTAAGTTATTTTGGTCCTGTTTCTTATAAGTTTGGTCATATCTTGAATAAATGTAACATTAAGTTCGGTTTTAAAACCAATAATAATTTGGGCTTTGTCTTAATAAATACTAAAGATCCAGTTTCTTGTTTACATACACCTGGAATATACAAATTGTGTTGTAATGATTGTAAAGCAGTTTAAATTGGTCAGTCAGGCCGTCTCCTGAGTAAGAGTACTCTAGTTAAGAGTATTCTAGTTAAGAAATATAAAGATTTTGAAACACCTACCTCACCTTCAGCTTTCGCTCACCATATTATCTTTGAAAATCATAGTTTTTCTGACTCTAATTTTTCTAGATTACACAAATGCTTTAAAGGACCTAGAATGAATCTCTTAGAAATGATGGAGATTAATGAAGCTGCTAATCGAGGTGATCTTTTGTGTTTGAATGAACAGCTTAAACCTAAAGACCCATCCATTTTTTTTAATCTTCCTTTTTAATTTTCATATATTTTGTCATGCCTTTTTCTCCTCCACATGGTATTCATACTTATATGCAATTTAATGTACTTATCCTTTAAATTTACATCAATTATCATTGTGTATTATTGTCTTAGAACAAAAAGTTACTGGAAGGCTGGAAGGAGTATATGCAAAATGACCTTGAGTCCAGAAAGGAACTTCCATATGGAGGCCAATTGTCAATTTTAATTTCCGTTTCCATTGACGTACCGAAAAAAATAAAAATGATATCAAGGTTTTTATTTTTAATAAATTTTAACCTTAGAACAAAAAGAAACAGGAAGGAGTCTGTCATATATTAACTTTAAGGAAAATTTGCGACGGAAGTCGGCCATCTTGAAGCTCCTAGTATGACTCATTGTTTATGTTTACAGTATACTGTCAAAGCAATATTTGCATATAAATGTCAAAAATGAGCGCATAGGCGTATCATTCGGTTTTTATAAATACTAAACTATTTAGAACACTAATTGTATTCACACACTTGATTGGTTGAAATTTATTAAAAATAAAAACCTTGACATAGTTTTTATTTTTTTTTCGGAACGTCATTGGAAACGGAAATTAAAATTGACAATTGGCCGCCATATGCAAGCTCCTTTCTGGACTCAAGGTCATTTTGCATATACTCCTTCCTGTATCTTTTTGTTCTAAGATTTTAACCAATCAATATTGCTTTGACAGTATATTGCAAACATAAACAAGAGTCATAATTAGGCTTTCCAACTACGAATAAAGAATAAAAAGAAAGGAGTATAATACGATTTGACGATGTCCGCGTTGGTTCTTGCATATGGCTGACTTGAAGTTTCCGGTTACCAGTGGTGTCACACACAGGGTATTATATACTTATGCCTAATATTAATTGTTAAAAAAATAACTGTTTTCCGCTTGTAATTATCATTCTGTACAGTAATAAACATTGTCATAAGGTTGTAGGAATATAAATTTAGATTAAAAACTTCTACGTAGGTAATTATAAATAGTTGACTTAGTTGGTCTGTATAAAAAATAAAGGAACGTCTATGATAACAATGTGGTTGTCATTAAAATATTTTGTTAGTTTTTAATAATTCAGATAAATAGAACCCTGCAGATAAAAAGTAATTCCCATTCAAGAGTTGGGTTAACTACTTTAAATCAGAAAATAATATATAAAACAGCTTGAAAAAACTATTTATGTCAAATGTCGCGATTCGAATGAGTCATATTTGGTTCTTCAACTTCCGTCGCGATTATTTGCTAGATTAAAATATGACAACATTCCTTCCTTTCTATTCTTTAAGGTCGAAACATACTACCAAAACGTGACGCTACGCAACGCCACCCGACGCGTGTCAGTACGTGTAAAGGTCGAAACATACTATCAAAACTCAACGCGATGTGTTGTGTCGACACCCGACGCTCGCCGTGCATATAGACAACACGCCACGCGATGCTACAACACGTATCGTGTAGTGTAGTCTCTCACGAAAGACTTAAGTGTATTGACGTGTGACGTGGCCATGGATTCGATTCTGCTTGAAGACGAGCTAGATGAAGATTTAGAAGAAGATTTCGAATACTATGATCACGATAATGAAATGCACTCATATCATATAACACTAAGTACCGACTAACAAAAAATTTCTTTTCTTTTATCATAACCTTAAAAATGTTGTCGAAAGTTTGACGCGTGGCGTCGGGTGTTAACAAGAAACACACTGCACTGATTCGTCGGGTGGCGTGTTCCCCCCCTCTGCCGTCAACACGCTGATCCAAATCGATTGGATGTTGTGGCGTGTCGTCACGTAGCGTGTTGTCTATGTGTTTCTCACTATAATAAATATATGGAATTACACGTACTGACACGCGTCGGGTGGCGTTGCGTAGCGTCACGTTTTGGTAGTATGTTTCGACCTTAATTCCATATATTTATTATAGTGAGAAACACATAGACAACACGCTACGTGATGACACGCCACAACATCCAATCGATTTGGATCAGCGTGTTGCCGGCAGAGGGGGGAAACACGCCACCCGACGAATCAGCGCAGTGTGTTTCTAGTTAACACCCGACGCCACGCGTCAAACTTTCGACAACATTTTTAAGGTTATGATAAAAGAAAAGGAATTTTTTGTTAGTCGGTACTCAGTGTTATATGGTATGAGTTCAGTTCATTATCGTGATCATAGTATTCGAAATCTTCTTTTAAATCTTCATCTAGCTCGTCTTCAAGCAGAATCGAATTCATGGCCACGTCACACGTCAATACACTTAAGTTTTTCGTGAGAGACTACACTACACGATACGTGTTGTAGCATCGCGTGGCGTGTTGTCTATATGCACGGCGAGCGTCGGGTGTCGACTCAACACATCGCGTTGCGTTTTAATAGTATGTTTCGACCTTTTTAATTCGTAGCTTTCCAACGACCTGTCAATATGGCGGCTGTAGGCAAACAATAGTATTGTTTTGTATTGTTGTCATAGTGCTTTCTTTATTTAAGTTGGTGTAGAAGTTTTTATTGTTGTGAGAATATAGTTTTTGTGACTTTATAAAATAGATTTTTTATATTATTTGGACTTGTTAACGTTATAAGTTGAAAAATGCCTGTTAAATGCCTTGTGATTGGTTATAATGGTTTATGAAACTTTGGTTAAATGTGGTCTGTGACTTTGACAGTGTTATGTTCTAAGGTTTGCCCACAGACGCCATCTTTATGTCACGTGATTTGGAAAGCCTAATAGGAGCTTTAAAATGGCCGACTTCCGTCGCAAATTTTCCTTAAAGTTAATATATGACTGACTCCTTCCTGTTTCTATTTGTTCTAAGATTATTGTATACTTTTAATTGTTAGTCTTGTTCTTCTTCTTTACCAATAGTTGACAGTAACTGTATTTTTCAGATTTTGTTAGCCAGCCAACATTATTTAATTTGTTACTCTTATTACTTAATTCCATAGTTGTGTTAACTTAATTGATGTTACATGTGTCGATCGCCCTTAATCACTTATCTTTATTCCAATTCATTAATAATTTGTTTCTCAATTTTATTTGACATTATTCATCCATAGATATTATATTCCATGATTTTTTTATATATGCTTTGATGGTCTGTTCGCCGCCATTGCGTCTCAATTTTACTAGTGCTTATTATAATATTTATTTGGTGTTTCAGTGTGATGGGCAATTTACACTGCTACACAATGTTTCTTTATTATTGGTGAATAATTTTGATTATACTTATGATTTTTCTACCATTTGACTATCATGAATGGTCTTCTCTGATACCGGGGTCACTGGTATTTTCTTTGGAGCTCATATTAGGGCTTCATTTTCATTATTTGTCACCCTTGATTTTCATTCACATATTATTTATAGTATTTAATATTTCCATCCATGTGGTGGTACTCAATTTCTTACCTACTGAATGTTATCACATATATTTAAATAAAAAATCAAATTTCTTAATTTGTTCTCCAATGAATCAGATTTCAATTAATCTTATTCATACCTCTATTTAATGTAACTATTTCTCATCTATTTTCTCTTAGTTTTAATATTTATGTCACTTTCTTTATGTCACTGGATTTACCATATTTCCCATTTAATATTTAAAATTTAATATATAAGTTGGTTGGTTCGATCGATCATATCATCTAGTGAACATTACGTGTAACTAATTTTTAAGGTAGGTCTATTGTTAACCACATTGTAATGTGCATGATTTTTACCTCTCACCTAGCCTGATGATGACCTGCTTATAGGCCGAAACTAGTCGCTGTTCCTGTAAACCTGTACATTTTGTAATAAAAATCTGTGACATTGATTTTGGTATTTTCCTTTATCCATTGGTTTGTCACATTAAAACGTAGAACAAATCGATGGTCATTGACATTTTTCTTAACATGATTGACGTTGGTGGTTTGGCTTCTTACTGCATTCACCAGGAACCCAATCCAAATTTTAGAGCAACTGATCAACCGTCGTAGGTTTCTGAAAGAGCTTGTGAATGACCTGCCTGCCTAATTTATAGTAGCCCTAGGTATATAATAAAATTTGTGATTATCAATTTGTTTCTATTTTTTCCTATAAAAAAAGTAAATTCCACCCTGTTCCGTTCAAATTTTATAGCAGGTAACACCTGGCTAAAACGCCGGCCGACAATAGAGGACAAAAGGGTCATTTATTGGCCTTAAGAAGTCAGAACGGTATAAGTATGAATGTACTATACCAGGGTACCCACTTAGTCACATAAAGGTTAAGGGTAACTATAATTTAAAAGAAATTTATTGTACTTTATTAAAGTCGATCTTATTGAAAAAATAAATAAAAAACTCTAATGCCCGTTTTCACCAACGTCTAACGAAATAATGCACCAGATAAAACAATTGAAGAGCACACAGGAAAAACGATCTAAGTCACCCTGACAGGTTTTGAGATAAATCAATTTTAAAGTTTCATAGTGTTTCTATTTACTAAAGTGGTTTTATTTACAAAGTGTTTCTATTTATTAAAGAAAAAAAATATTTATTTGTCTTATGCAGATAGTTTGTTAACGTTTTATTGAAAATTAACGAAGGCATTACAAAAAACAAATTTCATACAATAGAAAATAAATAAAATTATTCTAAATACACAAAAAGGTGCAAAAACGATCCAAGTAGTACTGTTGGTGTTCTTCGGCAACACATTTTTTTAGCTTCTGTAGCTTGGCACCGAATAACCTCTTTATACAACAATTTTGGGGATCCCTTCCAAGTCAAATTTGGCCCAGGAATAATGAAACTGTCTTGCTGTGTTATAATTTTCTCTGGTTTCTATGGTTAATTCGCTTATGCAAATTTCTCTAGTCTAAAACTAAAAATAAAACTGAAGAAATCGATTCCCTGCCTAGGCTAGCTGTCGGACTTGAATCGGTTATTCTTAAATTGACAGGACTTAGATCGCTCTTCCATTGTGCACTTATTTTTACACGCCATTATAAGAGAGTTAGATCCGTCTTTCATTGGTTTACATTGGACACATACTGAACTACTATATAATGTAATAATCCTGATTTGTGATATTTCGTTTTTCCCGTGTGCTCTTCAATTGATTAACGAATTATTAATGCTAATAATACATTGAATCAAATAATTAATTACATTGATGACAATACCGATTGTCAGTTTTCTTTAAATGCACTGATGAATGTTGTGGGTGATAATCCGCCTTCTCTTAAAACTATTAAGCGTCGATTAGAGGAATATTATGGGGAAGATATTGTTGTTTCAAGTTATCAAGGACTCTCGACACTTTTTACTTTAAAAAGAAACGTCATGACATTTTGAATAAGTACATCTTTTGTTGAGTCCAACTTGGAGTCTGAAGATGAACATATAAAAAAAAATTAAGTTTGAAATATTCACGCAGACATCTGTGAAAAAATATTTTTTAAGCGAGTGTCACAAAAAATGAAGTTTTACGGATCTATTAACGTCCCTAAAGTGTATCTTTTTTGGCGGCTTTTTTACTTTACGGCCGCTGCTTTACTTTACGGCCGCTTTTTTACTTTACGGCCGCTTTTGCAAACAAAGTCATTATGAGGGCAACCTACTAGACACATTTAATTTGCTTATTTGAGTTATTTCCATGTCCGATATTAAGATTGTCAAATTATGAAGGCGGCCTACTAGACACACTTAATTTGCATGTTTGGGTTATTTACCCATAAAACAAATAATGCCCTAATTTATTAACTTCGTTATGACCCAACTTCTGTTTATCATACTTACTGTAAGTAATTCTGTACACATCTTTGTTACTTAATAATACACTTTTCATTTGGTTAATAAAAATTTGAATATAATCTTCCAGTTTCGTCTCTGTTTAGAAACAAAATTGTAAAAAAAAGTTGTTACCTATTTGATGAGACACTCGCTTAAAAAATTTTGTGTGCACCTCAGCCGTATGATCTTTTTTGGCCTCACCTGAAATTTGCTTGTCCTCGGCTACGCCTCGGCCGCAAATTTCAGATTCGGCCAAAAAAGATCAACATTACGGCCTTGGTACACAAATAACTATTTTCGTGCAATCGCACGCGAAGTCAGTATTTCGCGTTCTCAGCACAGTCCGCGAAATTTAATTTCGCGGCCGTTACCCATAGCAACGGCCGCGAAACCAAACGTCACTTCCAAATTTGACATTTCTAAAATACTACAAAGACAAGGATTATTTTTTATTGAATACCAACAAATACATAAGTTATATTATTTAGGATGAATATTTACATTAATTGTACAGTTTGTATTATTACTTATATTTACTCCAGAAGTTGAAGCAACTACATCTAGTGTTTCTGAATAATGGTTATTGCCTACATTCAAACCAGATACCATATCGCCAGAAATTGAGTTGGAAATTTGCTTCTTATTTTCGATAGAGTCTTCTACATATCCTTCCGCTACTGTTGTGGACTTCCATCCACCGTGACGTTTAAGAATTGACATATCAGCCCCAGTATTGGCAAGCAGCGTGGCAGAACTTCTCCGAAAACAGTGACCCGTGTATGTTTCAGGATTTGGTAATCTGAGATACTTAGCAATCATACTAGGCATTTTCGCAATGGTATGCACTCCAACAACTTGTGCGGTGCACTTTCCGTTTACGTATCTCAAGAATATACGACGATTATTAACAATATGTTTTGGTCGAAGAGCTGCATATTTACGATAAATTTTTATGAAATCAATATTAGTAACAGTGAAAACACGCTTCTTATCCGTCTTGGTATCAGGAACGGTTACTATTAATACAGCATTCTCTTCCTGAATATCTTCAATGGCCATTTTTACTAACTCATCTCGTCGCAAGGCACCAGATATCCCCATTATCAAAACTACCTACAAAAATCAGTACAATAAATAAAACAATTGTAAATAACATCTCTTAACACTTACCTTCAACAATAAGTATTTTTCATCATTAGCTTCTTTCAGGAATGTATCAATTTGCTCACGCGTTAATACTTTAGACTTTTTGCTCGATAACCTACTGCTTTTCTTTTCAGAAATGGTACTAATTTTGAAAACTGCTTGATGTCGATATTGTCTCGTATGTTCAGCATACACTTCAGCATGGAATAAATGCTCCATAAAGTTGAACTTTTTACAACATTTGATTTCTGAATCAAATAAGCCAATAAAATGTTTTCAGACATCGTCTTAACATTCTGTTTGTCACACCAATCTTTAAACTCGCCGTAACATTTTTCGTACTGCCGTTTAGATTTTTCGGGTATTAAAACGGAAAGCGCCGAATTTACAACGCTTTTGAGTTCCGGAGGAGTGGAAGGTACTGAAATATCGCTATCAGTATCAGACATTTTGCGTTTTGACAAGAACTGTCAAAATATATATTGAAACATATCATTTCCATAGCACACGGTGATATTGTTAAATGAATTGAAATGCTGTTGATTTTAGAGCAATAATATATTTATTTACAACTATCTATTTTAATAATTTTAACGATTGCACGAAAAATAGTGTGTATGCCATGGCCGCGAAACTTTTTAACGACCTCAAGATTATCTTGCCTCGGCCGCAAGCGGCCTCGGCGATAACTGTTCTTTCGGTACGTTAAAGAGGTATTTCGCGGCCTTAGCATACAAATAACTATTAAATGATAATTATCATACTAGTAACAAAATGTTTTCTGAAATAGAATTGTTAGATGTAATTCCTGAATCTTTAAAATTATTACTTAGCGAGATCGTTGAAAAAAATAAAAGGAAAAAAAATCCTAATGATCAACTCGACAAGAAAACTACGTCAATTGCACATGCAATTATGTCTGCTGTGATACCATGTTCATTTTTATTACCTCTTCAAGTTGGATTAAGTGTAACATTACACAGGAAATTCGGTTCCAGAAAAGTCATCAATTTATATAATTCGTTAGGCTTTTGCACTTCTTATCATGAAGCGCAGTTATACGAAGCTTCAGCGCTTTATCAAGATTCCATTGTATTGATGAATAATCCATTTGTCCAATTTGTTTTTGACAATGCAGATTTTAACACGAACTTTGACGGGTGCAAGAACTTTTCATAATCTTGAAGGAATTTGTATTGTAACTCCGGCAAATTCAATACAAACTCGGCATTCTTTTCCGCGATTAAAAACTATACCTTCAGAAGAAGATACGACTGAGGTAGGAGAGATTAAAGTTGAAACATATATAAGAACTGGTGTTTAAGGATTAAAAAAAATTGCCGAAATACCCGAAAAAATTTAGCATTGAAGTCTACAAAAATGTCAAATATATCATAATAATATGTTTCTCTCAGTTATGATTCTGGTTTTGAATAATATAAAAAAAACAAAATAAATTAAAAAATTATAAAAATCAAAGATGTTCTTAAGTATTCCGAACAAAAATGCTTTATTGACTCCACTAAGTGTAGTTGTAGTGAAATTTCTTGACTTTATACTATATTTGTTTGTAGTTGGCAGCACAGTGAATTCATTATAAATGCAAGTCCTTCAAAGCCCAAGCAAGGGTGGTTCATGAAAAATAACTAAATACATTTCTATTGACACATAGTCATAGTTGTTATTTCTCAAAGAGTATATAATATTGTCACAACGGGTAGCTAAATAGATGAATAGATGACCGTAGAACCGAAGTTTTTTAAAGCATAATTAAAATTGAAATGAAAATTAAAAGTAAAATAAAAATATGCTACATGTTAAAACGTAAGAATTAAATATAAATTCATGCAAAAAGCACTTACTCCTTTAATTGTCGGCTTCCATTTCGTCGTATTCATCCGACGATGAGTCAGATACGTTGCCTGGTCCGATAGGAATTACAATAGGTTCGAACAGTTCTTTAATATTAATATCAACACTCTACAATCGTTCTTTTTCCTTCTTCACATGGTTTATGGAATTGGTCCAATTTTCCCGTGTTACGTTTCCAAAAGAATTTATCAAAAGTTGTCTAACGTCATTCAATTTAGAAGTTGTATTGTTTCTTGCCACCTCACCTTTTACCTGTGATAAGGTGGCAAACGTAATACAGTTATTCCTTTTTTCCTTCACCATTTCGTCATCTTTTATATTGTAATTTGTGGCGCTTTGCAATTTACAGTAATTCCGTTTTCAGCATAGTGTCGTCAAAAGAAATATTTTTGCTCTAGAGCCACTCTTTAATATCTCCTTTTTTCCATGACGTCGTTTGTAACTTTTTACTGGTTTTGAATGATAACCAAAAAGTCCAATAGCTGGGAAAAATAATCTTCAAAAATATCAGAGGTCATTTCCTTGTGGTAATCTTTGGTTGACTTTGATACACAGTCCAATAACCTATTTTCTACAAAACCATGTTCACTGCCAACGTGTGCGATTATTAGTCTGCGAACTTTTCTTCGAGGAGCATGTAATCCTGTTGAATATCCCTCCAAAAATGCCTGACCATCCATGCTTTAAAAACAGTGTGTCCTTCATTCAACCATGTTTCATCTAAATAAAAGATAGTTCTTCCCTCGTTCCGAAACTTTTTAATACTTCTTAAGTATTGTGTTCTCCAGCAAATAATTTCTTCTGTCTCATTTAAAAATTTTCGTTTTTTATGCGACTCATACTTAAAACCAATTTATTTTGGGAGTTTCTATAACGTGTTTTATCCAAGTTTGAGAATCGTATCTATTTCATCGGATCATTACAAAGTCGGAATCTCTTTATTTAAGTACAAAGAATGGACTTGTGTTCTAATGATATCTGTATTAAAGTTATCGACCACAATGGACTGTTTTCCTACGTGTTTTTTTGGTTCACTAACATTTCCCTGTTTTCTCTCACTTAAAAATCGATAGATACTTCGTCACTCACACCGGTCATATTGGAGCACCTAGTCACCACATCAAAAAACAGTTGATGATGCATCTTGATATATTAGTGCATCATGATCATTTAAAACAATAGTTTTTTCTCTTTGAGAAAACGCACTTTGTTTTAAATTAGTCCCCTGTACAGGAATAAATCTCGAACTTGACGCCATTTTCACTACCGAAAATGTTCTTGGAGTAAAATAATAAAAATATAAGTAGATCACAATATAAACCACCAACACTAACGAGTACCTATATTATTATGTATTAGGATATAAACAAATCCTCAATTATTGACTAATAACGTACCTGTTTTTGCAATTATACATATAGAGTTACCTTAATCCCTTAACACCCCTAACGACCACAATTATTCTCGTTAAAATCGAAAAACATAATATTCTAAATATCGTATTATGACTACTTGTCCCTTACCTAAGAAGATTAAAATACATATGATGATTAAAAGAAATTTCTTAATACCGATATAAATAAGTACGTGCGCTACTGATTTAGGGTCTTGTTTACAACATATTACGATTTAATGACTTTTCTGAGCTGCCAACTGCAAATAAACGAACAATTAGTTTTATAATATGATGTTTAGGATATGTTTCATCAAAATATATATTGATTTCGAATTTCGAATCTGGTAAAATAACTTTAATCGATGAATAGCCGCTATTTGTCGTTGCTGAAACCGGGCATAAGTAAAACTTCCACGGTTTGTTAAAAAGTTCGTTATTTAATATTCTTGGTAATTAATTCATTGATATTTTGTTGTGGAGTTGTGGAACTTTATCGGTCACATCCAAACGCTGCTACCGGTCAATAACGTTTTATTTTCTTGAAGAAAAATCACTATAATGCTTTT
Source organism: Ophraella communa (assembly GCA_035357415.1). Lineage (NCBI taxonomy): Eukaryota > Metazoa > Arthropoda > Insecta > Coleoptera > Chrysomelidae > Ophraella > Ophraella communa. Next base: position 20,670,584 of record CM068995.1, read on the forward strand.
CTAACTTTCTCTGTGTATAATGTTTTTTTTTTCAGATGCACCAGATCTTGATACATTTATCTACAACTCTAGTGTATTTCTAATAAGTTCACATATAAGTCTATCGGATGTAGTACCATTACAACAAAATATCAAGGAAATTGGCGGATACCATGTAGCTGCACCCAAACCTCTGCCAAAAGAACTTCAAACCTTTATGGATAATGCCAAAGAGGGCGTCATATTATTCTCTATGGGATCAAATTTAAAAAGTGCCAATTTCGCACCTGAAAAGAGAACAGCAATATTAAATGTCTTTTCAAAAATTAAACAAAAAGTCATTTGGAAATTCGAAACCGATCTACCTGAAAAACCTGACAATGTAATGATCAGTAGTTGGCTGCCACAATCTGATATCTTTGGTAAGATGACTATAATCGGTCAATAAATGTACGATCTGACAATGATCAACCAGAACTTAACTTCATTTATCAATGTAATTAGTAATTTTTGATTGCATTATTGAAGAATTTGAAGAAGTGTGGAAGAATGCTCTGACTTTAAACATTTATGTATACTGTGCTATTCTCTTTATATAAAGTAGTTGCTAGGATTAAGTTATTAACATTTAGTTAGTAATCTGCTGTTATATTTAACAGTACATAATTTTATAATTATTAGAAATAAAGTATTTGATTTATAACAGTAATTGATCGAGAGAAAGTTTCAATGGTTGAGCTGTTGCGTTTAAGTTTCCCGCTTTTTCGTTTAGTTCCGATTACTGCAACCTCTACTGGTGGTCACAACGAATTACAAAAGCATCTCCGACCCTTACTATTACCGTGAAGCGTCTATAGAGTAAGTGGTTTGTGAGTTAGAGCAAACGCAACACCAATTTGGAAAATAACTTTTTCAGCTACCTCTTATAATTTCACTTTGCGTTAGCTCATATTGATTTACTGGGTTTTCTTAATGTTTTCCGAAACGACTGCCTGATTTGAATGCCCAGAGCGTTCAGCATCATTAGTGCTTGTACGCCCGGTTTGAAGTCAGTTTACTAGTCAACTATTGTTGATTTATCAGGAGCAGATGTGCAGTAATACTTATTAAGCAACCGTCCAGCTTTTACAGTGTTTTCACCTATCAAAAACCATGTTTTATTAACATACAGATTTTTTTCTTTTTTAGTAGGGTTAATCAAACTTCAATAAAATCTAATAGCTAAAATAGCAGAAATATTCCTAAAAAAGTTTATTTTTATTCGATTAGACATAAGAATTTTTTGTTGGACGTGCCATCTATACTATCTATACTTTAATAATAAATTATTCCTTTGAAGAATATGTTTTCCCCGATTGTCTGAACAGCGAGAATTCTTCCACTTCATAAAGGCAAGGCGGTGATAAAAACATAATTTCTGACTACAGACCAATTTCTATGTAATCAACCTTAACGAAAATAATTGAAAAGTTAATAAAAAACCGTTTAATAACTTCTTTTTATAAATAATATTCTGAAAAATAGTAATTTGGTTTCCATTAGGGCATCTGTTCTTTAAAATGCATGCTTCAATAAACAATAAATTTTTCATGACTTGATTTGTGATTTGGCTAAAGCATTTGACTGTGTTAACCGGTTTAGTTCTTCACAAATAGAAGACAACTGGTGAACATAAATGGTGAACATTCTGAAAGCCTGCTAGTTGATAGTGATGTACCTCAAGACCGGTTTTGTTTTGTTTTGCCAACAAAACCGTTTCTAAAGAGCTAACTTACTTCTTCTATTGCGGTAACAACCTATTTGAGACTCATCTAAGATACGAGTTTGTGATGTATATCTTTTCGACTCTGTTTATAAACTACAAAAAAGGACAATTTTTTATATTGCTTCCCTATATGACAGATCGAATTGGGAACCCTATTATAAAAAAATTCTAACTCTCTTTGTACTATTAATCTTGGAATCTGTTTGCTTAGTTCCTAAATTTATCCATAACTCTAGTCAAGGACCACGAAAAACTCTGCTTTAGATGTTTATGTTACTATGCCCACCTCTAGTCTTAAAAACAATCTATTATTTACAATCCAATGTACAGCTGTCTACCAATACTTCTAAAAACTACCAGTACTTATTATAAATCCTGCAAATTAACTAATTGAGATTGAATTAATACTATTCTTTTTAGTTTTTGTGTGCTTTTTTTATATTTTGCACTTATAAAAATCTTCATTATAATTTGCGTTTTGTTTTAAATGGTTGGCAACAACAGCGAAGTATTGACAATGACATTTGTGGCTAATATTAGTTTATTAATTTTATATTGTTCTTTAAGAAAATATTTGTGTATATGAATATCTTTTACCTACCTATATAATATATTAGTATTGGTGTATAATTCATTTTAAAATATTTTAAAACATTAACATTTGATAATTTAAATTTAGAAACTGTCAAATGTTATAAATTACACAGTGCTACCAACATACTTTTTAAAATCAAAATTTTTGAAACTTACATACAAATAATAAATTAATTTAAAAAATGATAAAATGGCAAAATATAAAAAATATTATAACTTATTTCATATGGCTGTGTATATGTATTACTTATTATTTTTATATAATATATCAATAAAACGCTAAGTCAAACCACAATAAATTTAATGTTAAAACTATAAAAAAGTGCTTCAAGTTTCGGTCTTAGACCATCATCAGACTAAAAATTAAAAGATACACAGTAAGGTAAGGATTAAGACAAGAACTATAACAATAATAAATGATAATAAATATAAAGTTGAACAACATAGTAAGATGAGTGAGGTACAAAATTAATAAAGAAAAGTCATTGCATTTGTACAAAATTTAAAGTTACATTAGTCAGAATATATGAATATGTAAATAAAATATAAAATGTCATAATAAATTAAGGAGTAAAATAAAATAAAAAAATTATTAAGGTAAAATAAACCTATAGGGAAACATAGAGGGACAAAACGGGATTTTTTTAAAAACATGTTTAGTCAAGTATTTATTTAAAATTGATAACAAAAGAATTATTAAATTTTAAATTTAGTACATTGTGACCCCCTCCAACATTAATTACAGCTCTGGATCGCCTCGATAACTGTGTACTTGCCTGAGCGTTTTAGAAACGTAGCAGGGATTGTTTGGATGAAGACCAAACTTGGATTCATCTTAAACAATACCCTAGAACATTGTTCCCTAGTCCAGTTTTTATACCCTTGTGCTCAAACGTATCTTGAAGTGGAACTCTTATTGGTCTTCTAGCATGTAAATTAGACTCATGTAAACGCCTTCTAACAGTTTAAGGACTTACTGTACCATTATGCACTAACTGCAGGTTATAAACCAACTCAGACGCTGTTACCATTACATTTCTTCTGGCACGTAAAGTTAAAAATCTGTTTTGATTTGGTGTCGTCGCACTTTGTGGGCTCAAATGTTGTTCACAAACACTGCCTGTATTACGATATCTTTGCCAAAGTCAACAAATAACACTGACTTACACCTTTTTCTCTGACACAGCGGTTTGAGAAGCACCAGCTTGTAGCATTACTACAGCCCTTAACATTTGCTCCTCTGTTAAATGTCGTCCTTTCATGAATATTTAAATTAAACCAAGTAGGAACAGTTTTTATTTTTGAATAAAATGTTTAAAAGCCCTTTAAGTGAAAAGTAGTTCAATATCGATATTTTATTGCTTCGGTTTTTGGTTTTTAGCAATAAGGGTTTTTGTTAAAATTTATACTATTTTATTAAGGCACAGAGTTCTATAGTTACTCTATATTAAATTTAAGTAAAGTCTCATTGTATAAAGAACCTGAATACATTTTTTTAAAATATCCCCAGACCATGTTGATGTGTGTATGTCAGACGGGGGACTTATTGAACTATATAAATTTTATAAGCTATTGTTTCTCTTTGTTTTCAGCTCATCCGAACACAGTAGGATTTATTTCCCATGGTGGTTTGCTGGGTATAACTGAAGCAATCTACCATGGAGTACCCATATTAGGTTTACCGTTTTATTGGGATCAGAAAAAAAATATCGAGGAAGCAGTACGTAAGAGTTACGGAATTCGGTTGAATTTCAAAGACTTAAACGAAGAATCTTTTAGTAATGCTCTTAATGATTTAATTAACAATCCAAAGTAAGTATCCTATTTTTTAACAATGTCAAATTTTTTATGGGTAATTGTAAGATATTACACAGATATAAATATAGATTATCGATTACCGGTGATTATTTTAATTTATTCGTCCTTCCATAGAGAAGAATAAAATGGGTTGTACAACAGTTCAAACTCTTTAATCTTTTTAACTGTGCTATTTATTCTACTTCAAAAATCCAAACAACAAAAAACTCTACTTTTTATTAAAGTTTGATATTGTCAACTAGAATTTGTAGTGTACTTTGATACATTATTTATTTTGTTTCGTTGAAATGGTTTACTCTTTGCAAGGAAGAATTGAAATTGTAGGTTTATACTACCAAAATAATTGTGCAAGAGCTGCTGCTAAAATATTTAACGAATTACATGACGGAAGACATGCAACTCATAAGTATGTAATTCAACTGATGGAGAAATTTACAATAGGGTCTGTTTGCAATAAAGTGCATAAGCGAGAGGGACTCGTAAATAACGAAGCAATTCAAGTGGCAATTTTAGGGCTAGTCAGCTTAGAGGCACAACAACCCCAATCGTTGTCAACAATAAGTAGAGTGATCGGTGTTTCATCTTCTACAGTTTTCCGAGTTCTACATAAATGCAAGTACCACCCATACAAAGTTAAGTTGTTCCACTAGTTGAATGAAGATGATTTTGATCGTCGTCTGGAGTTTTGCGAATCTATGACGCAATTTATCAATAACAATCCACAATTATTGTTAAACAATATTTGTTTTTCTGATGAATGCTCATTTTCATTAAATGGCTTAGTAAATAGGCATAATTGTAGATATTGGGCTGAAAGTGATCCACATATTATGCGTGAATTCCATACACACAACATCCCCAAAAGTTAAACGTTTAGTGTGGTATCCTAGGTGACCACATTGTCGGACCTCCCTTCATCAACGGAAATTTAAATGGTGAATCATATCTTGAGTTACTCAGGGAAGGGGTTGACCCACGTATTACAACAATAATAAAAAATGATGATAACCTTTACGAAGATTTAGTGGTATTTCAACAAGACGGAGCTCCCTCACACTATGCTATGCCTGTCCGACAATTTTTAAAAGAAACATTTCCCGCTCGTTGGATAGGTAGAAGAGGACAGATGATGGAGTGGCCACCTAGGTCACCGGATTTAACACCCCTGGACTTCTTTTTATGTGGGTATTTAAAAACAAAAGTTTATGCTACCCAATCAGAATCTCTGGATGATTTACGAGAGAGGATAGAAAATCCAGCCGTATTAAGCAATGTCAGAGAGGTATTTCAAAATAGATTATACCATTGTATGGAAGTGAATGATACCTACTCATTTTGAACGCTTATTGTAATTTCATAATAAATAGCACAGTTAAAAAGATTGAGGAGTTCGAACTGTTGTACAACCCATTTTATTACAGGCAAATAAGGTGAAAGTAAAAAATAAGTAAAATTTGTGCTATTAAAAGAAAAATTGTTTATCTCATAAACTAACTACTTTAACCTACAAGTATTATACATTTTTGAAATCAGCTCAAGGAGGAGTATCCAAATTTTACATAAAAAATATGAGAAGTAACTTAAAAAAAGGGATGCTGCTGGGGGAAAGGGGGTGGCTTTTCCAGTAAGTTTAAATAAGCCATAATGCTTGCCCCTTCCAACATAAATTGACGTGTTTTTGGATTTTTCCTAAATACCAGTATTACAAAAGTTATTAAAGGTGGATACTTTTATCTGAAAAGCACTGTGTAGTTAGTCTTCTTCCTTTTATGCTGAATAGAATTTCTTGAGAATGGCAACCAATGATATCCATTAATTTTAAGACTTCCATATTACGAATAGTAGTTTAGCTGTCCTACCGATCGATTGTATTTTGCTTTGTGTTATACGGTCGATTGTGTTTTGTTTGCAGTAAGATTATTGCTCAACCTCTGTTATCATTTTTGTTTTGATTTGGATTTTGCCTTAATGAAATAAATAAAATAACATCGTTGCAGACGCGAATGTAAAATATGGAAAAGCACACATTTTTCATTTTTTAGTTTATGTTAAATTTGAGACTGTATATCAAGAAATAAAAAATTTGCTTTCTTTTTCAAACTTCTTTTATTTTTCCGTTTTCCACTTACATTTTTTTCTTGTATGTTTTTGTCTTTTGGCCTAATAATCTTTACAATTAGAGACTTTTATCTTTGTCAAATCTGTACGTAGTATGTGCATTATTATCACATACCCTATCTAGTTCTGGAAGTAGTTTTTCACGTTTATTTTGGCTATAAGAGCAAAAGTCATTCATTGTAATGAATATGAATATGATTTTCAGATATTTAAGTACAGCTAAGAAAAGATCAAAGATAATGCATGATTTGCCGATGCAACAAATGGACGAAGCTGTGTTTTGGATAGAATACATAGTAAGACATAACGGAGCCGATCATCTGAGATCTACTGCAGTTACGCTCAAGTGGTATGAATTATACTTATTGGACATAGCCTTATTTATTATAACGATCATTACTATTACGTTATTTGTTGTTTGGTTTATGGTAAAGTTATTATTCGGCAGAAAGAAAAAAGTGCACAGCGACAAAAGAAAAATTAATTAGTGATATTATTTTTAATGTTTAAAAAATGAATAAAACTTCTTTTTGTTAAAAATACTGTTTTATTCTCCTTTTATTCTATTTTTTATTTTTAAACCAAACATGTCGGGCTTAATTTGCTTTTAACATCTAAAAATAACTCCTTTCAATAACTTTCAATAGCTATAAAATTTCCAGTCCTATTTTCCGAAGAAAGTTTAGGACGTCGTCGGGCTTCAAATCAGGTACATCTTCTTCTGTTTCGTGTACTCCTAGGTATCTGGCCATAGAATTTTGCAAGGCAGGGCATTCTGAGAGTGTGTGTATTGAGATTTCGTCCTCTTCCTCACAATATCTCAGTTTGCTAAATTTTCTATCCCTAGTTTCTTCATGTGACTTCTTTACCGGCAATGCCCGTTTAGTATTCCCGTGAAACTCTGGATCCTTTTTTTACTTAGGTTGAGACAATTAAGAGATCTCTTCTGGTAATAGTTTCCCAGAAGTATTTTAGCTTGTCTCAGTCCTTCCAGCTCATTCCAGACTTTGGATTTTTCCTTCTTCACTTATTTTTTTAGATTTCTTAGGATTGTGCTACTGCTGATACCACCTTGTCCCATCTTGTCCCAGATGTGAGGGTTCGGCTCCTTTTTTTGCCAGTCTATCTGCTGTTGCATTCCCTTCTATTCCTATGTGTCCTGGGATCCATAGAAGGGTGACAGTGTTCTTCTTGCCTAAACATTCCCAAACAATCTTCGTGCTTATTATATATGAGCTCAGCGCTTTGATGACTGCTTGACTGTCCGACATGATCACAATCTCTTATCTGCGGTAGTTTCTTTCAATATTGTTTCTGCTTGAAATATGCTTGGGTATGTGCCCAAGCTTTCTGAGTATTTGATTCTCGGTCCAAATACTCCTAATACAGTTCCCTTTTCTAGTTTAAAACCGTCCTTATACCACTTTATGTCATTTTGGTTTAAATTCTGTATGGTGTCTTCATCCAATTCAGATTTATTACTGGAGTTTGTGATGAATTTTCTCACAAAGTTGAATTTCTTCGGCATATCATTTTGGGGCATTTCCCAGGTTTGATCAAATTGAAGTGCTCGAGGTCTTTCTCTGATGATTTCTTCTTTGATCATTCTGTATATTGTTTTCTTCCTTATATTTTCTATCTGAATGTGCAGTGGGGTCAAATTTAAAATTACTTCCATTGCAGCAGTGGAACACGTTCCCATTGCTCCAGTGATCTTCGAGAGGTTCTTCCCTGTAGTATTCAGATACTCCATTTCTGGGATTCTTGTAGATTCAAAGGTTGCTTGATGGTCTTGAATCAGATTCTTTAAGGTGTAAGTTATGCTGTTATTGGCGCAACGAAGATTTGCCTCATTGTTTACTTTCCATTCTCGTCATTTATGTAGGCCCATTTCACTAAAGCGTTATTACATCCTTACCTCATTCTATTTAATGTTCTCTACGTGATTAAGGTGATTTATTTACCCCAACATTTATCTGATTTCTTCTAGAGTTACTCTATTTTTTACCTTGTGCTTTAGTCACTACTTTTTATATTAACATTAGCTCAATGTGTATTGTATTTGTATAAGGCACAATTATTGAGAATTCATCTGTTGGTAGATAGAAAGGACATTCAGGAGCAATAACGAAAACGGAGATCTTCTAGGCCAGAAAAAGGCTAGCTGAAGGTGCGGAACTATATGAAAATAGTTGAACTGTACAAATTTCGCAATTTCACGTATTTGGTTTTGGCCCTTGACCGTTGGTTACGTTCCAACTATTTTTCCAGATAAAAATTTATATTCTTACAAACAACTAGGAAGCTTTTACTTACGAGTCAAAGTTAGTCTGAAAATGTAAAAATTCTTTAAGAAATTGGCGCGAAACAAGAAGGTTACCTTGATGTGTATACCAGATCACAAAGGCATAATAGATAATGTGGAAAACTCACAAAACAGAGGCGAATACACCTTTTCTTGGTCCGGAGCCCTTTGGTTGTCCCACAAAATGCTAGATCAAAAAATAACTTCGTTCTTGGGAACAGGATCCACTACTATCTCACAGGAGGAAAACGCCATGATTGAAATAAGCTAAAAGTTTTGTATATACACTGTTCAACAATTGAAGTGGATATTTTTTAAACTTCAGAAAATTGCGTACCAAAATAATATTTTAAATATACGTTTCATGTTATCAGTAAACTCAGTTTATAGAAAATTGTTTTTGTCGTTTTTTCCCTTTTATATGCTGTTATCTCATTAACCAGACTTGTAGGAATTCGATTTCAAAATACAAAAAACATTTTAGTGCTTGCAGTAACTTTAACATTATTACTGCAGTCCATAAAATCTGTTTACCTGAAAAAAATGGCGCTACGGCGATTAGAAACAATGAACTCGATCAATTAGTACGTTGGATGCACGAAGGCTAAGTCAAGAAGAAGTTGCTACATGGCTAAATGTGTCCCAAAGTGTTGTCAGTCGTGCATGGAATCGATATTTGGAAACTGGGTCTACAGGCATGGAGGACGAGAACGAACCACAACTCCTACTCAAGAAAGCTTTATAGGTAACTGCAAGAAGAAACCAAACATTTACTGCTTCGAGAATTAACAGCCTCTTTAGGCATGCTACTAGAAGAGTGATATTTAGTCAAACTGTTAGAAGAAGGTTGCAATTTAAGAGCCAGAAGGCGTAGTTCATATCCATGGTTGACTGCGTATCAGTGTGCATGCAGATATCGATGGGCGAGAGAACACAGTCGTTGGAATTTTTTAGAAGTGGAGGTACTGTATGTTTACAGATAAGTCCAGATTTTGGTTGAATGTGTGATGGTCGAATATTGGTGTGGAGAGAAAGAAGACAGCTATACAATGAACGTTTTATGGTGCCAACCACTCTTTTTGGTGGTGGCTCAGTTTGCGTGTGAGAAGGCATATGTTATGATCGCCGCAATAGGCGAACAATTTGTCTTTATCCACAATTATGCGTGCCCGCACCGTGCGAGAATTTTATATGATCGCATTGAATATAGAATGAATTGGCCACCATGTTCACCCGATGTGAATTGAATTGAGCATGTCTGGGCTGAAATGTCTAGACAATTAAATCGACTTGAACAGCCCCCCATAACCCTAGAACAGCAGAGAATATGGGAAAACACCTCAGCAATTTATTAATAATTTAATAAGGATCATGCCGAATAGAGTGACAGCACTAAGGCACTAATAGAGTGACAGCACTAGGCCACCAACACTATATTAATTTTCGTGAAAGGACTTTATGACCTGCGGAGTAAATGATTTAACATTTTTTAATTTTTTCTGTTTTATTGTAGGTAACTGTTTTTTATTCAAGAAAAAATTGTTTATTTTTTTGGTATATTGTAACGTGAAAGAATAAAGAATGACAAAAGAAAATTACAGATTCTTGTAATATCACTTAAACTGTTGTGCAGTGTATATCATTTGAAAGAGCAAAATACTTTCTCGAAATCTGCAAAAAATATATAAAATTGTCTACACGCCCTGCTCAAGCTGGGATTTCGGGATTTACTACAGCACAGCAGATTAATATACAGGAGAATACGTTATACCCGATTAAGGGTCGGTTTTTCAATCTTCGGTTATCTCATTTACCTGACAGCTACGATGATAGCTGTTAGTCATCGACTGTCAAACTGTTTATCGACGTATTAGTCAAATATTTCAACTATAATCGTAACCGGAACTTTCAGGTGGTAGTTTCATAGATAGCTGGCAGCTACTGTTTTGATCTTGCGCATTCGAATAACTATTTCAATATTGGCAGGCCATTTTAGCATTTTGAACAAATTATTAGATTTAAAGACTATTGCCCAATTTTAGATTTGTTTTTGTTATATCATTGTTTCAAAAACAGAATGTTTTAAGACATTGAGAGCGATGATGTCGGAGAAATTATTGAATTTATAGAATACCAGCGTCGACCACATACTGAAAGAATCTAGGCTTCGAAGCCAATTTGATCTTCTTTTTCTTCTGTAGAATTTGTTGCCTGAGTTGCCAATGCTATCTGGCAAAGTTTCCTTTCTTCTTCTTTTCTCAGAAGGAGACTGTCTGATATATTAATAAAAACAAATAAATAATAAATTTAATATTGCATACAGAAAGTGTTCTATATTATAATAGAGATGTAATATTAGGAAGACTATGAGTTTATTTCATAGTTTTCATTAATTAATAAAGTAATTATTAAATGCGCTGTTGCCACTATTAAAAACACGAATAAAACGCTTTAGAAATAAAATACCCGAGTTTAATTATCAATATTGTTAAAAAAATTGTAAATTAAGAGCTAGAAATTTGGTAATAGGATTATTTTGTGATCTTCTTTTTATAACGATATTGATTAGTGTGAGGAAGCTCAGTAGATCTGTTATGGTAAAAATTACAAAAAAAATTATTGAAAAAATTGTAAACAGCTTTTAATTCCACATTTTAAAATTAGTTACAATTAGTTAAAATAAAATACAGGGTGTTCCATAAGATGGTGACACACCAAACTTATGTTTTTTCAAATCACTTCCACATTACAACAATGTAAAGTTTTATTATATTATACCGGTTATTTAAAAAGCTATAACCAATATTACCTGAAAATCGTATCAAGTTTAACTCCCTGTATAATTAAAAAGGAGTACAGGAGCATTGATCTACTGCAACCATAGTTTTTTAATAATTGTTAATAATTGGTAATTTTAAATAGAACTATTTTATATCACTATCGAAAAGTACTAATGTCATACTTCAAATTTTATGGAGTACTCCCTATACCTAAAGTTATCAGTTTTCTAGATATTTTAATTTTTCCATCAAAGTATTCATTTGGCAGATATTTTAACGTTTACCAATAATTATTGTGAGTTGGCCATGATTTGTTTGCCAGAAACTGACAGTTTGACATTATTGTTTATTAATTCAATATTGTGGTACACCGTAAATTCGCAACAATTATTATTTAGTGATTCAGTAATTAAATTTATTGTACTAACCCTTACTATGTGAAAGTCCATCTTATTAGGAGCAGTAAACAACTAAACGGTTGAATGAAATTTATTCAAAAATACGTTTTAAATCCAATGACAGCTGTTTCGCTACAATTAGCATATTGAAGTTACATTTTGTTTGTTTATAGCTAGGTACCTGATGTTGATTAGGTAGTATTAAGGATAGACCAAGAATGGAAGTGATTAGACATAACAGTATGAAAGCGTAGATGTTATTAGCCCTAAGGGATTATCCTGGATGTATAACTGTGCAATGATATATAAAAACCAGGAAAAAACTATATCATGCTGATTTTTACAATAACTTAATATATTTCTGTTACAATTACTTCTTATCTATGTATAAAATAAATTTAAAACGTATTTTTGAATAAATAGTGGAAGTTTCATTCAACCGTTTAGTTGTTTACTGTTCTTAATAATTCAGTAATTATTTCAATTTAAATTAGCAATAATGAATTTTACTACTGATGAAATTGTAGATATGTAGATTTTAGGGGAACGTAATAAAAATTCATTACTATTATTTGGGAGGTCATTTTGAACACCTTACTTAAGTAAGATAAGTTAAAATTACTGTTGTTTTTTATATTTTTCTATGTGTTGATATTTTTTTTTTAATTTCCGTCGGTTATTTTTTATCAATTATATTTAAAATAAATTGTTTTCTTTTCTGTGACACTATTTCGTTATGGAATTAATAAACAATAATGTCAAACTGTCAGTTTCTAGCAAACAAATCATGGCCAACTCACAATAATTATTGGTAAACGTTAAAATATCTACCAAATTAATACTTCGATGGAAAAATAAAAATATCTAGAAATCTGATAACTTTAGGTATAGGAAGTACTTCATAAAATTTTAAGTATAATATTAGTACTTTTCGATAGTGATATAAAATACAGAGTGTTCTATTTAAAATTACCAAGAAAATAATGTAGGTACTTGCACTTTGACTTACTATGTATTTGATTTAACGAATATTATGAATATTTTTTATAATTTTTAACAATTATTAAAAAACTATGGTTGCAATAGATCAATGCTCCTAAACTTGATACGATTTAGGAAATATTGGTTATAACTTTTTAAATACCCGGTATAACATAATAAACTTTATATTGTTGTGATGTGAAAGTGATGCAGATTTCAAATTTAAAATAAAATACAGGGTATTCCATTTAAAAAAACATGAGTTTGGTGTGCCACCATCTTATGGAACACCCTGTAAAATTGTAACTAATTTTAAAACTTAAAGTTTAAAGCTGCTTACCATTTTTGTCAATAACTTTTTTTTTGTAATTTTTAATATATCAGATCTATTGAGCTTCCTCACACTAATCAATCACCCTGTATACGATATTCGATGAAAGATATGTAATAAATAACAAATAATCGTCAACGTTGTGGACAACTACTAAAATTGCTGACAAATTTGTACGTGACATATTAAATAAACATTGATTAATAAGCATTGAATATACCAAATACCTATACCAAATATGATATAATGTTCTATATTCAAGCACAGGTGAAACCACATATAAAAAGTAGTACATTGGAATATTGTAAGTAAAAGTGTAAAATATATTAAAATATGATTTGTATGTGTTGGTGAAAAGTGTTTAGGTAATATTTTATGAAAATAATGCTTTTAGTCTAAGGTATTTAATTTTTTTGTGTGTCTAAATCATTTGTGAATATTTGTGAAGGTTTCTTAACAGGTGTTTACGTACAATAGTTTGTATTTTAAATTATAATCATTCAGTAATTTTCATTTAATTATAATGGAAGAAGGCTTCGTCAAAGGGCAAAGTGATAATTTGCTAATATTGATATATACATACATTAATGGACTTTTTTTCATAAATCCGTCTTATGTTAGTGCTGAAATAGAAGGAGTAAAACTATTTAGGTAAGTCTACGGTACTTCTTTTGTTAATACATTTTAGCAGAATTCCATTCGTTGTCTTTTTTCCTAAGCTCTGTCTATTGACCGTCAAATTTATGAGGATATATGTTGGCTTTTAACTTTAATCTTCTCCCAACCTGTAAATCAATACGATAGTTACAGTACTTATAAAAGATGATTAAATTACTTGAGGGCCATGAGTGATTTGCAGAGGTATATATACAAACAGAGTGTACCAACTTTACGACAAAGTTCGGTATATGGGTTGTTTTAGAAGATATCAAAAATGTTATTAACAAAAATAGTAGGGTCCATATTTTGAAATTACCTTAAACTATACAGAGTGTTGTATAACTCCGTTACAAACCAAACATATGATTTTTCAAATGGGAACCCTTGTATAATACAGGGTGTCCCAGACTAATTTATCCAGGCTATATCTCTTAAACGAATAAAGATTCTCGAATGGGACAAAAATTATCCCATAAATATTCATCCCTTAGTTACAACCCCTAACTTTAAATTTCTAAATAGCACCCTGTACATTTTTTTTATAATTTTGGATTTGGTCTTTCATTGTGTATTCAAAAAATTTTTCAAAAATAAAATAGTTTCGTAGGTAATCAAGAAAATATTAGTTTATTTTTTATTTTTGTTAAATTAATCAAGTAAGCCTTAAAGCTTAAAGGAACAATAAAAAAATGTAATTAAAATACCAATAACTAATTAATATTATTTACATTAGATGTTCGAATTGTAGTCCACCTGCTGCAACACACATCTCGAATCTTGCCAGAAGATTTCTTGTATGTGTGGCTTGAATCATTGCAGGAGTAATTCGACGACATGCTTTTCTACAAAACCATTTCGATAACCACTGAATAGCAAACAACTCTCCAGAAATTATGTGGGCGGCACGCTCACCTGACTTGTATTTGGGGGAGCGATAAAAGATATTGTTTATCAATGAAAACCGCAAAATGTAGAGAATTAAAAGAAAACATATGACTCCTGCAATGATTCAAGCCACACATACAAGAAATCTTCTGGCAAGATTCGAAATGTGTTTTGCAGCAGGTGGACTACAATTCGAACATCTAATGTAATAATTAATTAGTTAATTTTTATTTTTATGGTTCCTTTAAGCTTTAAGGCTTTATTGATTAATTTAACAAAAATAAAAAATAAACGGATATTTTCTTGATTACCTATGAACCCATTTTATTTTAAAAAAATTTTTTGAATCGACGATGGAAGACCAAATCCAAAATTATAAAAAAATGTACAGGATGCTATTAAGAAATTTAAAGTTAGGGGTTGTAACTAAGGGATGAATATTTAGGGGATAATTTTTTCTCCGCCATATTAAAGTGTATTGGAAATGGAATAGATCAGGACCCCTATTTTCGAACGTGTCATGTGAAGTGAATGTGATGTGAGTAGGGAAGTGATCGATCACTGACAAAATCTTTCATGGGTCGTATTTTCGATATCACAACGTTGCCTCGTTATATTTATGAAAAATGAAAGAATTTTGACGTATAACATACATACTAGAAACTACAACTATATTCTTTTATTTATGAAAGACGCAAGTTTCAAAACAAAACTACGGTAACAACTCTAATAAACATATGATTTTGACAATATACGCTGACGCCTGAATACAACGATAATGCGCATGTTTCACTGCTTCGACTGGGTCTGACCAAGCGAAGTGTGATGTGAGCTATCATATAGTCTAAAAATACGGTTCACCGGTTTCTCACCAGCAATCTATCACATCACATATTCGAAAATAGGGGTCCAGGTTTTGTTTTATTCGTAAATCTTTATTCGTTTAAGAGATATAGCCTGGATAAATTAGTCTGGGAAACCCGGTATACCGAATTCGGACTGCACACATTTATTGAAGTTTTTGATATAAGGTTTTGATACGTTATACAGAGTCCTTCAAAAGTTATGGACACGTTCATGTGAAAATCGTAGGTAAATCAACGCTCTGTATCTTATTGTACATTGTGGAAAAAAATGTATTTTTTATATTGTGCACTTATAAAAAGCTTCATTATAAAACGTATTTGCGTATCGTAATGTAACTTTTTGTTTTAAATGGTTGGCGACATGAGTGAAGTATCTAATGAGAATATTATTGACAATGATATTTGATGCTAATAGCAACTTATTAATGAATATCATCTTTTGTTTATATAATATATTATTATTGGTGTATTAGTAATTTTAAAAGGTAGTAAGTAATTTAAAGGTCAAAACTGTCAAATGTTATAAATTACACAGTGCTACCGACACACTTTTTAAAATAAAAATTTTCGTAATTACATAAAAATAATAAATTAATTTAAAAAATTGATAAAATGGCAAAATATAAAAAATATTATAAACAACTTATTTCATATGGCTGTTGTGACACTCGTTCTTTAAAAAATTCATCGCTTCGCGATTCATTTTTTAAACTTGAACTCGTGTCATTACAGAATTCCATATGAAATGCGTTGTTTAATATACTAATATAATACAATATCACCGTATTCTATTAAATATTAATTATTTTCCCATTTGTATACAGGGTGGACGATAACTCGAACCTTTCATTTTTTCTCTTTTTTCAAATGTATCACTGTATATATCACTG
The DNA here is from genome assembly GCA_035357415.1 of Ophraella communa. NCBI lineage: Eukaryota > Metazoa > Arthropoda > Insecta > Coleoptera > Chrysomelidae > Ophraella > Ophraella communa. The sequence continues at coordinate 20,686,954 of CM068995.1, forward strand.
TATTTTTTATCATAAATAGAATATCCGATTCCCTATACCCAAAGTTTATGAAAACAGAGTTATGTTATAATATTTATTGTAAACCATAATTATTAACCTATTATTGTGAAAGGAATAAACGTTGAATGTAGCAAACAATCCTTAAACAGGGAAATGTTTGTGAACCAAAAAAACACGTAGGAAAAAGGTCCATTATGGTCGATATCTTTAATAGAGATATCATTAGAAGACAAGTCCATTCTTTGTACTTAAATAAAGAGATTCCAACTTTGTAATAACTGTTATAGCAGAAATAGATACGATTCCCAAATTTGGACGAATTACGTTATGGAAACTCCTAAAAGAAATTGGTTTTAAGTATGAGTAGCATAAAAAACGAAAATTTTTGAATGAGACAGAAGAAATTATTTACTGGAGAACACAATACTTAAGAAGTATTAAAAAGTTTCGGAACGAGGAAAGAACTATCTTTTATTTAGATGCAACATGGTTGAATGAAGGACACACTGTTTCTAAAGCATGCGGATGGACACCAATATTTCAAATTCTTGTCAGGCATTTTTGGAGAGATATTCAACAGGATTAATTGCTCCTCGAGAAAAAGGTCGCAGACTAATAATCACACCCATTGGAAATGAACATGGTTTTGTAGAAAATGGGTTATTAGACTTTGTATCAAAGTCAACCAAAGATTACCACGAGGAAATGACCTCTGATGTTTTTAAAGATTATTTTTCCCAGCTATTGGACTTTTGGGTTATCATTCAAAACCGGTAAAAAGTTACCAACAACGTCATGGAAATAAGGAGATATTAAAGAGTGGCTCCAGAGTAAATACTGCAAATTGTAGAGTGCCAAAAATTACAATATAAAAGATGTGCAATTGACAAAATGGCGAAGCAAAAAGGAATAACTGTTTAACGTTTGCCACCTTATCACTGTCAATTAAACCCTATAGAATTAATATGGGCACAGGTAAAAGTTGAGGTGGCAAGAAACAATAAATCTTTTAAACTGAATGATGTTAGACAACGTTTGATAAATTCCTTTGAAAACGTTACACAGGAAAATAGGACCGATGCCATAAACTATGTGAAGAAGGAAGAAGAACGATAGTGGAGTGTTGATATCAATATTGAAGAATTGTTCGAACCCATTGTAATACCTATCGAACCAGGCAACGAGTCTGACTCATCGTCGGATAAATACGACGCAATGGAAGCCGACAATTAAATGAGTGCTTTTGGCATTAATTTATATTTAATTCTTACTTTTTAATATGTAGCATATTTTTATTTTACTTTTAATTTTTATTTTAATTTGAATTATGCTTTAAAAAAACTTCGGTTCTACGGTCATGGGATCTATTCAGATATCTGTTGTGACAATATCATCTAGGGTTTCTATTGAGTTTGGTTTAGTTAATTCCTAATTACAGGGTGGACTTTATGAGAAATAACAACTATGAATATGTTTCAATAGAAATGTATACTACTTTTAGTTATTTTTCATGATCTACCTTTGCTTGGGCTATGAAGAATTTGCATTTATAATGAATTTTCTGTGCTGCCATCTCCAAACAAATATAGTATAATAAAAAAATAAATAAAAAAATACATTTTGGTACAGGGAGAGGGCAAGGGGAGAGCGAGAGGGTCCTAAGATGACGAAGTAGGTAAGATGACGAATCGGCTATAAATCATACCCTCTCTCTCTCTTTGCGCGGCCAATATCATGTGAAACGTTCGTTATGCACGCGCATCTTACGGGGTTTCTTTTACTTCGGCCTCGAAGCGGTTAGTCTGTCCGCAACAAGTGAATAAGATGCATAGTCGTGCTTCGTTATAATATTAACGCCTGCATTTGTCTAGGTAAGTTAAAACTGAAAATTTTTTGTTGCTAAATGTTTTTGAGTGTGATTGGCATCATTTATGATATTTTCAGCTCTAAATTCATGGTTATTTTTTGTTTTAATTTTAACTGTGATGGGGCTAAGTTGACGAAAAACAAAGTAGGTAAGATTACGAATTCGTCATCTTACTCACTCCCATATAATATGATGTTTGTTGGATAATAAATTATTTACACACAATTTTAGATCATAAAATATGGAGAGATTGTAGAGCGCAAAACGAAACGACAATCATGGAGTAAAGAGTACATTCGAATTACCATAAATGAGGTGAGACAAAACAAAAGCGAAAATTCCATGGCAAAAAGCATATAATCTCCCGCAACCAACCCTTAGAAGATATCTGAAGCGGAATCCTGAGGAAGTATGGTTAAAATCTCTCCTAAAATAATATACGTTTAAAAACAATAATTGGTCTTTATTTTCAGGAATTTCCTTGCAATGCTGGTCGATTCAAGAGCACGTTTTATGATGTGGAATTATAAGAACTGCGAGAGTACATTATCAACATTGAAAAACGGGCATTTGAACTAACCAAGGAGCAATTTAGCACGATAACCTATGATTTTACAGAAAAACGTCACATTTCACACAGATTTAACATAAACAAGAAGAAAGCTGGACGACACTTTATTGAGTGGTTTGTACGGAAATACAACTTTTCCCTACGAAAGCCAGAATTGACTTAGGATTTAATCGCCAAAGTGTTTCCATATTTTTTAACGCACTTAAGAAACTCAAAGAAAAATATAATTTTCATCCCAATCAAATTTACAACGAACATGAAACCGGTGTATCAACAGTTGCCACAAAATATCCCAGGATAATTACCCCAAAAGGCAAACGAAGAGTAATTAAAATATCTTCTGCGGAACGAGGAGCTAATGTGACTGCTATATGCGCGATGAATTAAGTAGGAATTTCTCTGGGGTTAGAATGCAACCAGCCTATATGAACAACACGCCTGCTGGATTTGCAGGTGTTGCACATGAAACCGTATGGATGACATCTGCAAATTTTTCAAAATACCTGGAATATTTTATCCAATATGCCCGTTCTAGCAAAAACAATAGTGTTCTGCTAATAATGGATAACCGTGCAAGCCATGTTACCTTTGAAGCTGTAACATTGTGCAGGGAAAATTATCTTGGGATTTCTCGCATACACCAGTCACAGAATGCAAACATTGGATTTGTCTGTGTATGGCCCCTTAAAAACACATTTTGACAAACAATCCTGGAAAAGCCATTACACTGAGTGACATTATCCCAATTATTGGATAGGCCTATTTAAAAGTAGCAACCGTCGCGAATTTTATAAGCATCGGGCATCTGGCGTAGAACCGTTTGATTCTAACATTTTTACGGACATTGACTTTAAAACTGCAAAAACGACAGAACCAATGTTAATTGAGGAAACTCATCAAAGCGAGAGATGGCCATCGGAACTCAATCAATATTTATTGTCGATAAATAATTATAGAGAAGCTGGCAGAAAAATTGTGTATTTGGATGAAACTTGGTTCGAAACACGATATTCCAAACAAAAGTTGGGTAGATTCATCTGACTTTCACCTGACTAATGCGCCACATTACGTATTAATACGTATTACTATAATACAAGCAGGAACAAATAATGGTTTTACACCTAATGTGTTGTCGTTATCGGCAAAAAATGTTAAGGACTCCTTACTAATTTTTATTTTTACCAAATTACCACTTTTTAATAACTATATTTTATATGTTCAACCTACATTCTGTACTTTTAAATAGATTATTTTCTAAGAATAATAAAAAACTCTTCGTTTTAACTTAACTTCCAAGTTTAATTGAAAAAATTAGGTTTACAATCACAATTACGGCTGTTTCGCTAAAAACTAGCATCGTCAGATTGACATATTGAAGTTACATTTTGTTTTTTTCTACCTAGGTACCTGATGTTGATTAAGTAGTTAAGGCTAGACCAAGTATGGAAGTAATAAGACATAACAATATTAAAGTCTAGATGGTATTAGCCCTAAGGAATTATTCTGGATGTATTTCCGTGTTTTGCGATATAGTAATATTTTTCGAACTATGGTGGTAAAATAGTTTTGCACGAACCCACCAAGCTAATCGCTTAATCAACCGAGAAAAAAATATTGTCTTTAGACGAGGCACATCGCATCCATATTTTTTCGTATTCTGCAAGTGCAGTACAAATATTCTTTTTGGCAGTTTTGGTGGTTGTGAAGAATGACATTTTAATACATTAACCAGTTAAATAATTTGGTTCAGGAGATTTACGGCCGTATTCACCAACGATTAATACTTCACTAACAGTTGGTTAGGATATTTATCAGCATGTTTTAATCACTATGTGGTATTCAAGTTAAAGTTAACAGCCTCGGGCTGGTAAAAAGATAACAAGGTTTGAATGAATAATATAGAATTTAAGAAAAGTAAATACATTGTATGTTAATCTTCCAATATTTTTTCAGGATCTGTCTGAGTTAGAATATATGAGTGAAGCAAGAATTAGTTAATAGCTAAGTGTTATAACATGTTCCTTAATTGACTTTTAAATTTTTTTTTAATTTAGCTATGTTGTTAGTTCGGTTGGTTTCTCTTTATTATTCTTGTTATTATAAGTTGTAGATAAAAATAAAAAGTGTTTCAATATGTACATATTTTTTATTTAGTATTCCTTTTTTTGTATTGGTATACACGAATATGCAGAATATACAGGATTACCATATAGAACATATTGTTACACTCCCGCAGTAATATAGTCTTACCGCTTTGGTAAAACAATTTTACTACTGCAGCAAAACTACTTAACTGCTAAAATAATTTATTTTACCACTATAATAAAACATTGTTACCACAGTAGTAAGATAATATTCTTACTGTTGTAGTAGAACCGTATCAGTGGTAGTTAAACTATTTCATTGCATTAATAAGAAAAAATTGCCGCTTCTTTAAATGTATTTTACCACAGTAGAAACATAGTTTTACTGTCAGAGTCAATCAACTTTTTAGTAATACTAATATTAGTTAATCTTGTATAACTATCACGGAAAAACCTTCTATCTGAGGCATAAACAATATCATTTTTCTTCATGCAGTATTTTCTCCACGATGATCTTGATTTTTCAGGTCATAATTATTTAGGATATTCATTAGTTGTGCCCCACGTTGATCATTTTTTTATAACCCCCACACTTTGTTGTTAGCATTAAAATTGTCCCTTTTATTCGGTATTATTTTAAATTGTAATGATTTATTATTACTAATTTCTGCAGCACATATGTCAATGATATTGTTTATTTCCAGGTTATTATTCATTTTTTTGTTAACTTAATTTTCATTTTAATAAGTATCCGTCTTCTCTTTCTGCTCTGATCAAATTATATCCAGGAAAGTTAATTATTTTATCTTTTTTGAACCACGATTCTGATACAACGCAAATATATATTTTTCTCTGATAGATATTTCATCAGACTATATTTATGTTATTATTTTTTAATTTTATTTTAGATAATCCGTTTTTTACATATTCAATATCAATTTTGTTCAACACCTTAAATGAATTGGTTTCTCCTATTATATTCTTAAATATTTGAAAGAAAGTTTGGATAAATGTATTTGCATCCTCTCTTCAAACTGTAATATAAAATTTATAAATTTCCATTTAGCACCAATTTAAGCTTGTAGACTGGACTATAGATTTGCCTTTATACAATTCCAGAATACGCATTTTCCACATAGTTTATTATGCAAAACTAATAATTAATATTAATATTTCTAAATTATGTAGAAATTTTACACAAATTCGTTTTTTTTTTCTTTCTAATGAATTATTTTAATAATTTGAATAATAAAATTTCACTTAAAATTATTTTTTTAGTATCGAGTTGAATCATGAAGTACAAAGCTTTAATTTACTTACTATTACATTCTTGGATCGGTATCAATGGATACAACATTCTGGGTATTTTTCCATTCTGTACACCCAGTCATTACTTCTTAGGATTTCACTTAATGAATAATATGGCAGAAAAGGGACATAACGTTACTATGATAAGTTGTTATTCTTTTATGAAACCAACAAATAATTTTAAGTATGTATTGGTGGAAGAAACAAAAAAAGTTGTTGAAGGTAAGTAAAAACTATCTCCGTTTTTACAGATCATTACCTATTTTACAGAAGATAAGTATTGGCTCATTTAGAACATACGTGTACCACTTCTATAAGAAACTTTAAAAAATAATGAGATATGTACATTTTCTCTGATAAAAGGAGTGGGGACGTCATAGATATAGATTAAATAAAGTAGTGGAGCAAGGATAAAACCTTGGGGACTTCGATTTGGGGAGTGAATGGTAGGGAAAGCGAGTTGTTCTTACTCTGCTAGTGCGGTTGGAAATATTAGAATAGATGAGCTTGACGGTAAAAAGAAGTAGGCTTATGCTTATGAGTTGTCTAACAAGTCCGGCATGCCAAACCTGGTCGAAGGTCTTCCAGAACTTCCAGAAATACGGCGGCACTACAGAAACGTTGACTTTGAGGTCTGGAGATGATAGTTTGGAAGTTTACCTATGGGGTAAGTGTGGAATGTTCTGGCCTGAATCCTGATTGGTATAGCGATTAATATCGTGGATGTTGTAGAAATTCCATAGTCTGTCGCTTTGATTAATGGATTTGTTGTCATCGGATGGACAAGTATGATATGGCCTTTTTTCTTTTTAAATATTGAATTGTTGCCAAAAAAGAGTTTTACGGTCGGTAGTCCAGCCTAGCAGTGGCATTTCTTCACTGTGTTTGCTTGAAAATGTTAATTTTAAGCATGACCCGGGCATTCAGTCTGTGCCACTGTGTTTTGATAAGGGGATCTCCTGTCTGAAGAATGAGACGACAAAGTTGTCGTTTTCGACGAGTTTTTAAATGATGTTATTTGAGAGGGCGTGGTGATAACTTCTGGTGGTAGTATGTGGGACAGCAGTGCTTTTGTGCATCGATTATTAGGGTTTATAGGTCTAGGGTTTGTCTGTCAATATCGTCTGCAAATTGACAGGTCTGGTTTTCTGGAAGAGATGCAGAAATGAGGTGGAACAGCGGCCATTCAGTCTTTTTAAAGTTTAGGAAAGTATAAGTTGTTGGTAGTGGTTTGATGGGGTCGAACAGTGATGTTTTTACCAATAAAGGGAAATGGTCGTTGGTGATTATTGTTCCAATGTAACATTTTTGAACAAAGTGTTGGATAAAGTTAGCAGAGCACATAATATGGTTTACTATTGAAGTTACGATACCTTGAGAGGATTGGTCCTTATTTCTATGAAATGTTTGAAATCCAGGAGAGCTGGGAGATACTTTATCGATAATACCAATGATTTGGATTTTATCTTGAAATGTTTGATAGCATACTTTGTTTGATTAGGTCCCTGGCGATTGACGGTGCCTAGGACTAGATTCATCAAAATCTAGAATAGGTAGTATGGGATTTATTCTCTCCTGGGGACAGGAGAGAACGTGAAGTGGGCTTTATTTCCTGATTAGATTATGGTACAGTTAATGCCATAGGAAGCTGGCAATAACAGATTTAGCGTTTGTGCGACAAAGTCGCGAGAGTTGGGAACGGCATTGAGAAGTGCAGTGCCTAAGACTTCGATTAGTCTTTGGATCTGGAGGTGGGATTCAAGGAGTTTCTTGGGGCGTGGTAAGGCAAAGGGTGCAGTTTCCTGCGGGAGGATTGGGAGTTCTGTTCTTTTGAAGCATCTGGGATGGAATACTGGGTGAGGGCCTTTGCAATTGACCAGGTCGCGCTATTTATACTCATTTTTGTGCGGTTTAATTTTCGTTGCCACATTTTTTATAAATTTGTGTTTTTTTCCTTTTTGTTGATGTTCTCTAAGCGTTTATAAATTTCTATCCCCTCTATATATAGTCTGGTTGAGTAATGTTTTGATATGGTTAATGGTTCTGTATTTTCAAATAATATGTTATAATCTCCCTCTAAAAACCCGTGTTCGGATACTGCGGATTTGTCTGTTTGTCGTAAACGACAACTTCGCTTATGCTTTGTCATTCGTGTGGTCATAATATGTATACTTTACCACAAGTACAGGCATGGATTTCTTTAAACTCCTGCTGATTTTAGTTTATCTCTTTGGCCCTTCTTTGATGTATCTTGATTGGCATATCCTTAATGCCCTGTTTACCAGAGTGTTAATAACCACACTTTTTTTTAATGATAGTGGTGGAATCCATAATGTAGGTAGCGATCAGTGTGGATCTTCTTTCTGAATAATTTTCTAGTGTCACTAGCAAGTCCAAGAAAAGTTTACAGTATGAGGTTATCGGGATTAAAAATTGCCTAAATGATATTTTTTTGCAGTGTTATTGAAAAATATTTGGAAATTTGATTTGTTGATGTATTTGTTGATCGCTGATATCTTTGAAACGGTTGTTTTAAGGAACTTTGATTTCAGCCGTTTTTTGTAGAGCGTAAAATTTCCAGCAAATCGCTTTTTTCAGGTTGTTGTTGAATCGTTCCAAAGTAATAAAAATAAAAAATCCTGTTAATGAAAGAGAAAATAAAGAAATTGATAGAACTAAGATCATTAAAAATAGAACTTTTTTAACAAAACTTCCATTATTTATTTAAAAAATTACCTTTTTAAAAATAAATTGCAGCTGTTTCGCTAAAAACTAGACAAATTGACATATTGAAGTTTTAAAAAAGCAATTTTTTAAATAAATAGTGAAAATTTTGTTAAAAAAGTATTTTTATTGTTCTTAGTAAAATGGACTTCCACAAAGTAAAGGTTACCACAATCAAATTGATAGAGGCAAATCTTACTATTGATATTAAGGGCTCATATCGAAGAGGCCAAAGTTTTTTCAGGTATAATATCAATTTTTAGACACCATAAGGAAAACAAAAAATTTGTCCTTTTTATTAAGCTCTTTAATATATATTTTTCTACCATTTTTTAAAATTATTTGATAGAAGTATTTAAAATTTACTATTTATTTTGGCATACACAGAGAATGCAAGGGCTTACTCAAGTCATAGGGTTGGTTCGATTAAAAAAAATATATATATATTGTAATGTTTTAAAAAATTAATAGTAAATATAACTTACCAAATAAATAACTTGAATTGAAGTAAACCATTAAACATGAATGTTATTTACAAATCTTCTCATTAAATGAATAATACACCAAAAATTTCTTTATTAGAGCCAATCCAGTAAACCGTAATACACACAAGAACACAAAAACCATCTTGATAAAATAAGTTTATAATGAATGAATGCTAACACCAGTAGTCGATTCAAGAATCAAAATCCAAAACACTAATTTGTTTAAGCTAAAAATAAAAAAAAAAAAAATAAAAAAAAAAAAAGTATTAGAATATGTTAATAATAAATCATAGGAATACAATATTAGTAAGAAACCAACCATATTTGTTATATTAAGTTAGTTAGATCAAAAGCTAAATAAGTAATAATTAAGGTTAATAATAATAATGATTTTAATAATATTTTTTTTATAAGTAGCTATAAAATGAGAATAAGTAAGGTATAGGTTATTTAAAATTATTATATGAAGTAGAGAATATTTAATTGTATACAGTCAGTAAAATAAGATACAAAAATTTAAATCTCAACAAATTAATTTAAATATTTGAGCAAATTAAATGAATCAGAGACAATGATTACAATTTGATAAACAAATTTTACTTACCCCAAACAACATTTTCAAATTCATTTAAGTATCAAATGATGAGTCTTGTAGTATGATGTATCGGATATCAGTACAAGTCTAATAGTCCCTATGTCCTGAACATCTCAGATTTGATAGAAATACAATATTTAAGACAGAACCTAAAAAGAGAGATATTGAAATATATTACATGATAGAATAAAGCTGTGAGAAAGTGATGTTTGTGTTTACAAGCTAAGACTATTTAATCAAGCTTGATCAAAGACTTTATGAATGATAAATTCAATGAAAAAAACACTATAAATAGTGATGTGGTGATTAAAAACGTTGACTATAAACTTTAAAAAAGGTGCTTGTATGAGAAGGACATAAACTTAGTATTAGATGTTTAATTGATGTTTCTATTTGTTGTAATTGTATGTTTTTGTAAAGTAATTAATTTTAAGTTGTTTTTTGATGTTTTTGGATGTTATTAATTCGTTTATTTGATAAATTTTGTATGTAAATCACTATGACATAGTAAAATTTTAAAAGCAAATAAAAGCTAATATAAGCGGTTTCATTGAAAATAAAAGTTATCTGATCACATTTTAATATGTAAAATTTCATTTTTTGTTAAAAATATTGGCCAAAAAGAGATATTAGCTCACAATTGTTAAATTTGATATTAATAATTGTCAAAATGGCTGACATTGTTTACTCCAAAAAGCCAGCTGTTTTAATAAAGAAAAATTGATTTTAAAATTCTAAAAATGTTAATTTATAATGAAATAAATAGTACAGATTTAATTTGTAATAATTTTAAGGTCAGAAAATGTATAATTAAAAAGTCAATTTTTCAAAATTTTGATGTAAGAGAGGTTATATAAAAACAAAACACGCTCGAAAAGGCAGCCATAATGAAAATTTGACCGAGGGTATATAAGCCCTTGAAAAAGAAAATTCGGTAGCATTCTAATTTGATCAAAAGGTCACTCCACGTCAGTATATTTTAAAAATTACCATAAAAACAATGGCCGATGACTGTTAAAATAAAAGATGGCTGAAAAGTAATATGATAAATCATATAATGTATTTTCAAACAAATCTATTGGAAAAATTGTAAATGGTTATAAATTGTGTACCAAATAATAAATATTAAATCCTAAGAAGAAAAATTAAATTTGTTTTGACTAACCTGCAATAATAATAAAATATCTGGAAGAAACGAAGGAAAAATAACATCCAGTGGTTGTAATCCTGTTTAATTTCCATCCAAGGATGCATTTGCACGTATTGTAAATTACCATTGGAAGAAAGCCGAACCTGGGAAGCCACTACGAATGATTTCCATCTTTCACCGTCAGGAACAAGTGATTTAGGGTATGTTTTTAACTTTATTCACTTATATCACTTTCATGACTTTTAAAAAACATTGTGAGTAATATATTTCAGTATCGTTGAATAATTTTTTATAGTCTTGATTAGAGAACATCATATTATTAACAAACTTTTCAACAACTAATAAACACACGCTTCTTTACCCCAGAAATAACCGTTAAGGATCACGTGTTTCTATGTGCGGGGTTGATGCGCACAAAATCTGCCATAGCCGTATCATTAAAGAGATCAAGGGTATATTATTCTTTTAGGGAAAACAAAGTTAACAAATAAAATGTTGTTAAATCTTACATTTGAACTGACTACTGAGTTTATGAGTCTATAATGCTAAATAATTGATTTTGATATATAAAATTTAATAATAAATGATAAACAAAATTACATATTTTAAATTTGATAACATAATTATTTTTTCAAACAGAAGGATCAATAAAATAAAGAAATTTTAAGGTGTTTTAGATTAAAAAAGGATTAAATTAAAATTGAAATAAATTTAAATATAAATAATAGCCCCACAAAACTTTAAAAATAAAAATTTCAAATTATAAAACAACAAATTAATAATTACATCAATAATAACAATATTTATGCAATCTGTACATACTTATAATTGTAATTTATTACAAAAATGGCGCCCAACGTGGGGCTATTATAAAAAATTGTTGGTTACAATAAATTAATTAGCTATAATTAAAAATTTAATTGGCTAAAGTAATTAATTGGTTATTGAAATTATTTAAAATAAAATTTTATATTTAATATCTAATAAAACATAATAAACTATTCAAAATGGATAAAATGACATTGAGAGATGGTAAACAAGTAGGAGAGAAAACAGGAGAAGAAGTAGGAGCACAGATAGATGAAGAAAGAAACAGAGGCGCTGGAGATTCTGTACCAGAACAAGAACAAGAGACAGTAGATAAAGAAAAAGAACAATATGAACCAGGACAACAAAAAGTACAGAAAACCAAGAGTGCAGAAAAAATTGATGGACAAGATGAAATGATGAAGTTTTTAATGGAAATGAGAAGAGACATGAAGGAAGATATGAAGAAGATGGATAAGAGATTAGAAGAAAATAATGCAAAATTAGACAAAAATAATGAAGATTTGAGAAGAGACATAAACAAGAAACTGGATGAAAATAAAGAAGATATAAATAGGAAATTTGATGAATTAAGGGGAGAAATGGGGGAACAAAATTGTAAATTACGAGAAGAAATAAGGAGTACAAAACAAGAAGTTAGAGAAGAGATGATTGGAAGAATCATGGAGGTAGAAGAGAATCATTTGAAACAAATAAATGAGATTAAGAAAAATGGAAAAGTTATAAAAGAAGAAGTAAAAAGAATATAACAAGAAGATTGACCGAGAAGTTATGAAAATAAATAAAAATATACAAGGAGTACAGGAAGATTTAAACAAGGAGATAAAATTAAATTTCAAAATTGCAGAAGAAGAAAATAAGAAAACAAAGAAAGAGCTTAAATTGGAAATCAAAAATATACAAGAAGAAGTGGAACAAATGGAAAACAAAGAATATAAACAAAAATTAATAGAAATGGAACACAATATAAATAAAATGAAGAAAGAACAAGAAGAAAAAGTAACAAATATGAGGAGAGAAATGATGAAGATGTCCGGGGAGACAAGAATAATTAGTTGTGGAAACAATAATAATATGAAATTTGACGGAGACTATAAGAAGATACACCCAATTGTGTTTATGAAAATGCTGAAGAATAAAATAAGATTTGAACAGGAGCCAGATGTCCTGAGAGAAACAATTCGAGAACATATGGAAAAGCACGCGTTAGTATGGTTTATAAGCAAAGAAGAAGAAATTTATACAATAGAAGAGTTTGAACATAAATTTTTGGAATATTTCTGGGGAATAATACTCAATCCAGAATAAGAGAAAGACTATATTTCGGAAAATATGATGAAAACAGAGGTAATTCTCCAAACACTTATGTGTTACAGTTGTATGCTCTGGTGATGCATTTAAATCCCAGATTATCAGAAGATGAAATAGTTTTATATTTATCAAGACATTTTAAAGAGCAAATTACAGAAACTATAGCAATACAGAACATTAAGACAATGGATAACTTATGCCAATATCTGCAGAGGCTAGAGAGAAAGAGAGGAGAAAGAACAGACACAACAGCAAGACAACAGACTAATTTTAATAGGCAACAGAGATCAAATAATGAAAATATTAACAGTAATAGGAACAGAACAAACAATTCAAATGAAAATAACTGGAGACGCAACAACAATCAAAACCCAAATAATTATAATAATAATAACAATTGGAGAAATAATAATTACAACAATAATAATTACAATAACAATCAAAATACGACAAGAAATTCACAAGAGAGATATTATAACTATCATAACAATATCAACAGTAACCAAAATAGAGCTGGGAACAATAATAATAGAAGTAATAATAACAATCAATTTAATAATAATAATGGATTCCAGAGAAGAGTAAACCATACAAGAAGAGAAAGGAACGAAGAAAAATAGAACAAGAAGTTTAGAAAGAAGTAATGGTAGACATAACGATGGAGATAATGGAAGACGAAGAAGCTTGGACAGGGAGCCAAGGAGTCAACATGGACAAGAAATTATTGTAGAGCGAGTAAGGAACACTGGTAGGGAAAGTGTTAATAATCAGCAGGATTTTTAAAATGTTGCTTTCTATATCAAAGTTTTGCGTTATGCCACCCCAATGAATTTATTAACTTAAATGATAAATTAGATCAATTGCATTATAATGGGTTATTGTATATTCAGGGTAAAATTAATGACAAAACAGTTCAAATTTTAATTGATACAGGAAGCGAAACCTCATTAATAGACTTAAAATTAATTTCAAAATTAAATAATATAAAAGAAAAAGAAATAAAAATACAAAAGGTAGTATTAACTGGTATCAACAACAAAAAATTATGTGAAGTAAATAAATTATATGATATTAAAATAAATTTAAATAAAATCATTGTAAATTGTCAATTACTAGCTGTACCTAATTTAGATTGTGATGTAATAATTGGAAATGATATATTAGAAAAATTAGAAACTATAATTAATTATGAAGAAAAAGAAGATAAGGTTAGATGGTATATGGATATCGATGAATATGGGGGAAGAAATAGAAGATAATAAGAAAAGTGTTAATTGTATTAAAAATGATTATGAAAAGTATAAAGAAGAAAATTATGGGTATGAAGTAGGAAGAAGAGATGAAGAAGAAGTATTAGGAGATGAAGAGTTAGATTGTGATGGAAAATATTACAATATAGTAATGGAATTGTTGTCGAAGTATAGAAGACTTATGTCCAAGGAGCCAAGAGTAGCTACCAAGTATGAACATAAGATGGAAGTGAAAAATATTGAGAATTTTAAAGTAAAGACGTATCCTATACCATACAAATTAAAAGACAGGGTGAAGAAAGAATTGGAAGTATTAGAAGAAGATGGAATAATTGAAAGAAGTAATACACCGTACATTAATCCGCTAGTAGTTGTACAAAAGAAGAATGGAGACATCAGAATATGTTTAGACGCCAGAACAATTAACAAATATGCCGTACCTGAATATGAAGCACCAATGTCAATTGATGCAATTCTAGGTAGGATAACAAATGCTAAAGTATTTTCGAAATTAGATTTGGTTCATAGTTTTTGGTTAATACCATTACATAAAGATTCGAGGGATTTTACAGGTTTTTCAGTAGATGGGGTAATATATCGATTCTGTGTTGTACCATTCGGGATTCAAGGAGCATGTTCTGCATTAGTAAGAGCATTACATCAAATTTTAAACAAATATGAAGAATTCATTTTGCATTATATCGATGATATTTTAATCTTTTCTAATAATGAACAAGATCACATTAAACATTTACAAATTGCATTAAAAAGTTTAGATGAAGCAGGTTTAAAATTAAATAGGAACAAATGTCAATTTTTTAAAACAAGCATAATTTATTTGGGATATAAAATAGATAACAAGGGTATAGAGATGGATCCAGACAGAATAAAATTAATTAGAGAATTCAAATCGCCAAACAATTTAAAAACATTAAGAGGGTTTCTTGGGACAATAAATTATTTCAAAAGATTAGTACCTAATATTAGTGAGTTAGAGTTACCGTTAATAAATTTGTTGAAGAAAGGGGTATTATGGAAATGGAATGAAGAAAAGGAAAAAGCTTTTAATAAAATTAAAAATGTTTTTGAAAATAAATTAAAAATCTACTATCCAGATTACAATTTGCCATTCATATTAAAAACAGACGCTTCAATAAATAGATATGCTGGGGTTTTAATACAAAGACAGGGAGATATAGAGGTACCTATTGGGTTCATTTCAAGAACTACCAAAAAACATGAGAAAAATTATAGTGTGAGTGAGTTAGAACTAGGGAGTATCATTTTTTGCGTTACTAAATTTAGATTTTACTTATTAGGGAATAAATTCACAATAGAAACTGATAACCAATCGTTAACATCAATTTTAAATAATAAATTTGGCAACAATAGAATTCATAGATGGGCATTATTATTACAGGAATATTCTTTTGAAATTAAATATGTAACGGGGAAGTCAAACATAGTAGCAGATTATTTAAGTAGAATGGATGGGGAAGATAAAAGAAGCAAAAATTTAATTAAAGTAGGTTTAAATATTTTAAAACAGCAAGAAGGTATATTTTCATTAGAGGAAATAAAGAAGAATCAAATTAGTTTGTCAGATAAAGAAAAACAAAGGGCATTGGAAAAGGATGGTATTTTCTACAAGAGATTACAAGAAAATGAATTGTACATCATTACGAAAGAGTTGGCAAAACAAATAATAACTGATATTCACCAAGCATATGGACATTGTGGAGTTAGGAAAACATGGATGATATGGAGGGAAAACTATATTTGCAAGAAAGATCTAGTAATAACTAAAGAAGTGATCAAATTCTGCGGAATATGTCAATTAAGCAAAGAAAAGAATTTTCACAATGAGAATATACCCAAAACAATAAATTCAGAAAAACCATTAGAAGTAATATCAATAGATTTCATGTCAAACTTAATTAAAAGCTACCAGGGAAATAAAAAATATTTTAGTTATAGTAGACAATTTTTCAAAATTCATTTATATTAAACCCACTAGTAAAACAAACACCAAAGTAATTTGTGAAATAATGTTAAGGTATTTTTGAAGAAGTAGGTAAACCAAAAAGGTGTATTTTAGATAATGCTACTTATTTTAATAATAAAAAGGTTTAAAAATTTTATGAATAAAAATAATATTATTTTAACATTCACAAGTATTAGACACCCTGAATCTAATCCTACCGAGAGGTATATAAAAGAAATAATAAAATATCTTAGAATCTTAACACATGATGAACATAGAAATTGGGAAAACAATATTAAAAATATAGAATATTTCATAAATAATACACCAAATACAATAACACAAGAAACACCAATAAAATTAATGAAAAACATTGAACCAGACAGACCATGGATCATAGAAAACAAAGAACAATACAATAATTTAATTGAGAAGGTTAACATTAAATTAAAAAGAAATGCAGATAGGTATATAAAAAGGAGGTACAAAAATTTAAAGAAACCAACAGTATTCAAAGAAGGGGATTGGGTAATTGAAAGGTCACTACAGGTAGCCAACAAAAGAAATAATGAGTGTGCAAAATTAAAACTACCGTTTATAGGACCATTTATAATCGAAAAAGCTTATGAAAACAGTTATATTTTAAGAAATCCACATAACAATTTATTGAGGGGAAAGGTAAACGTTAAAAACTTATATGCATATCATCAATAGACCAACATTTTAAAAATCTAGCTAAGTTTAGAATATAAGATAGTTTAAGACGTAGATACTAGAATAAGTAAATATTATATCGTATTTTAAAATTAGGAATAAAGTATGAATTATCAATGAATAGTTAGTGGTTATATACAACCAAATGAATTAGAATTTATGTTAGATGTTAATGAAGATTATTTGTAAGGTACAATTAAGGTATATGTTAGAATTGAAAGATAACAAAGTGGAATTTTAAGCTTATTAGATTTGGATCAAATATAATGGAATTAAATTTTAAAAATTATTACCGAGTAACAATTTGTTAAAATTAAATTGGGGGAAATTTGTAATGTTTTAAAAAATTAATAGTAAATATAACTTACCAAATAAATAACTTGAATTGAAGTAAACCATTAAACATGAATGTTATTTACAAATCTTCTCATTAAATGAATAATACACCAAAAATTTCTTTATTAGAGCCAATCCAGTAAACCGTAATACACACAAGAACACAAAAACCATCTTGATAAAATAAGTTTATAATGAATGAATGCTAACACCAGTAGTCGATTCAAGAATCAAAATCCAAAACACTAATTTGTTTAAGCTAAAAATAAAAAAAAAAATAAAAAAAAAAGTATTAGAATATGTTAATAATAAATCATAGGAATACAATATTAGTAAGAAACCAACCATATTTGTTATATTAAGTTAGTTAGATCAAAAGCTAAATAAGTAATAATTAAGGTTAATAATAATAATGATTTTAATAATATTTTTTTTTATAAGTAGCTATAAAATGAGAATAAGTAAGGTATAGGTTATTTAAAATTATTATATGAAGTAGAGAATATTTAATTGTATACAGTCAGTAAAATAAGATACAAAAATTTAAATCTCAACAAATTAATTTAAATATTTGAGCAAATTAAATGAATCAGAGACAATGATTACAATTTGATAAACAAATTTTACTTACCCCAAACAACATTTTCAAATTCATTTAAGTATCAAATGATGAGTCTTGTAGTATGATGTATCGGATATCAGTACAAGTCTAATAGTCCCTATGTCCTGAACATCTCAGATTTGATAGAAATACAATATTTAAGACAGAACCTAAAAAGAGAGATATTGAAATATATTACATGATAGAATAAAGCTGTGAGAAAGTGATGTTTGTGTTTACAAGCTAAGACTATTTAATCAAGCTTGATCAAAGACTTTATGAATGATAAATTCAATGAAAAAAACACTATAAATAGTGATGTGGTGATTAAAAACGTTGACTATAAACTTTAAAAAGGTGCTTGTATGAGAAGGACATAAACTTAGTATTAGATGTTTAATTGATGTTTCTATTTGTTGTAATTGTATGTTTTTGTAAAGTAATTAATTTTAAGTTGTTTTTTGATGTTTTTGGATGTTATTAATTCGTTTATTTGATAAATTTTGTATGTAAATCACTATGACATAGTAAAATTTTAAAAGCAAATAAAAGCTAATATAAGCGGTTTCATTGAAAATAAAAGTTATCTGATCACATTTTAATATGTAAAATTTCATTTTTTGTTAAAAATATTGGCCAAAAAGAGATATTAGCTCACAATTGTTAAATTTGATATTAATAATTGTCAAAATGGCTGACATTGTTTACTCCAAAAAAGCCAGCTGTTTTAATAAAGAAAAAATTGATTTTAAAATTCTAAAAATGTTAATTTATAATGAAATAAATAGTACAGATTTAATTTGTAATAATTTTAAGGTCAGAAAATGTATAATTAAAAAGTCAATTTTTCAAAATTTTGATGTAAGAGAGGTTATATAAAAACAAAACACGCTCGAAAAAGGCAGCCATAATGAAAATTTGACCGAGGGTATATAAGCCCTTGAAAAAGAAAATTCGGTAGCATTCTAATTTGATCAAAAGGTCACTCCACGTCAGTATATTTTAAAAATTACCATAAAAACAATGGCCGATGACTGTTAAAATAAAAGATGGCTGAAAAGTAATATGATAAATCATATAATGTATTTTCAAACAAATCTATTGGAAAAATTGTAAATGGTTATAAATTGTGTACCAAATAATAAATATTAAATCCTAAGAAGAAAAATTAAATTTGTTTTGACTAACCTGCAATAATAATAAAATATCTGGAAGAAACGAAGGAAAAATAACATCCAGTGGTTGTAATCCTGTTTAATTTCCATCCAAGGATGCATTTGCACGTATTGTAAATTACCATTGGAAGAAAGCCGAACCTGGGAAGCCACTACGAATGATTTCCATCTTTCACCGTCAGGAACAAGTGATTTAGGGTATGTTTTTAACTTTATTCACTTATATCACTTTCATGACTTTTAAAAAACATTGTGAGTAATATATTTCAGTATCGTTGAATAATTTTTTATAGTCTTGATTAGAGAACATCATATTATTAACAAACTTTTCAACAACTAATAAACACACGCTTCTTTACCCCAGAAATAACCGTTAAGGATCACGTGTTTCTATGTGCGGGGTTGATGCGCACAAAATCTGCCATAGCCGTATCATTAAAGAGATCAAGGGTATATTATTCTTTTAGGGAAAACAAAGTTAACAAATAAAATGTTGTTAAATCTTACATTTGAACTGACTACTGAGTTTATGAGTCTATAATGCTAAATAATTGATTTTGATATATAAAATTTAATAATAAATGATAAACAAAATTACATATTTTAAATTTGATAACATAATTATTTTTTCAAACAGAAGGATCAATAAAATAAAGAAATTTTAAGGTGTTTTAGATTAAAAAAGGATTAAATTAAAATTGAAATAAATTTAAATATAAATAATAGCCCCACAAAACTTTAAAAATAAAAATTTCAAATTATAAAACAACAAATTAATAATTACATCAATAATAACAATATTTATGCAATCTGTACATACATTATAATTGTAATTTATTACAATATATTGATTTTATAGGGTGCCTGACAGGTCACCCCCTAGCAGTCAAACAAGTTCGTCCAAAGTATACAGGTATATTTAGCAGAAAAGGCTCCAAAACTAAGAGTTATAAAATCAGTATTACTCAATTATTTAATTGCACTGTTGATGGAGGGTACTTTCGTTAGTAACTGTCCCCAAGGAAATAGAAAGATCCAAGCTGGTAAATTTTCCGCTATATTATAACAATTTCGCAGAATCACCAAATACATAAATATAACTTATAATCTAACTACGCAAAAGTTTAATAAATTTTCCTAGAGAACCGCTTTTGGTTACGTTGACGCTTGAATATTAGCAGGTGCGGATGTTTCTTTTTTAGACGTCTGCGGTTCCAACAAAAGTCCCTAGGATTGACCTCACTCCGGTCCTGGATCAGGACAGCAAAAAGGTGCAAAGCCGGTTATACCAGGAAAAAAGTAGATATGCACAACAGCAATATAAAAAACCCTGTTAAAAACGTTTGTTACTAGATATCTTGCCAATTTAAATTCTTTAATAATCAAAAATATCCCCCCATGATTTAATTACATTACTTGAATAAAATTACAAATAGAAAGTAAATTAGTACAGAATGAAGAAGAAAATATACTATAATTAAATATACCTATTGCATTTCTTACCAGTTGATCGGGAATGGATGTCTTGCTTTAATATTTGCGGCTAAAAATGCTTCTTGCGGTCAGCTTACACTGCTACGGTCTCCAAATCTAAGGCGAGGGTTTTGAGGTAAAGTCAAAATAAAGATGAATAACAGCTTTCTAGACTCTCAGAACCCTAAAAATACTTTGAGGAGATCTCCCAATACGCCACGAATTACCCCACAATAATGACCGTCTGATAAATTTACACCACCAAGAAAAGGAAAGCATAGCACGAGGTGCACCCTTTTTATATTCTCTCACCAAACAAATATATATATATATATCAAAAACTAGCATTTACTTAACTCAAAAAATTGACAATATATGCCAGCTCGCCAGTAGTACTGATAAAACCTCGGAACGCTAGGTACGTTTCATAGTAAAGTAGTTATCATACCATGTAAAAATCCCGAATTCTTGGTTGCGAAACTACATTTTTATTAACAATAAACTATCTATGTATTTTTTGGTTTCCACTCACTTATTCTTACTGAATGAATGAATTTAAAAAAAAATCTTTGATTGCTAAATTATACTCATATGTGAATCATTTATTCCAAAAGTTTTGTTAAATTTTTGAGGGTTTAGGGTTTCCATTTACTTCTTTTATATTAATTAATCTCTTTAGTTTTTTCCAAAGACTTTTTTTCATTCCTTTATACCGTTGATTTAAATGTTTTGTAGTTATTTTTTATTATTTTATACCAAATAAAAATGTACTCAGATTAATTTATACATAAATCATTTTTAGCAGCTGGACCGGAGGTAAAAGATTCAGGACAATATTATTATTTACAACAACTGAAGTTTCTTTCAGACTTAGGTTTACGTTATACAAGAGAAGTATTTTTAACTACTTCTGTTCAGAAATTGATTAAATCCAATAAACGCTTTGACGCCGTTATGATGGAAAATTTTGTAAACGATGCCATGGCTGTATTTTCCGACATATTTAAGTGTCCTCTTATACTTTTCGCTCCAGGTCCTGCATCCGTATTCAACTATCACTTAGTCGATAACCCTAAATCGCCTGCCTACATTTCCAATTTGCTCGTTAACTTTAATTCAAGAATGTCCTTTTGTCAGAGAGTGGAAAACACATTTAAGCAAATTACAGGTGAACTGTTCGCACTATTCTATCAATTGCCCAGGCATGATAGATTAGTTAAAGAATTTTTTCCCGGTAAGTAATATTTTTCATGTATTTATTAATTTGATACTGTTTATTTTTCACCACACATTTGTTATCGATCGATTAAAAAAATGTTCTAGATTCTGGCAAGTTTTTTAATTTCATTTAATGAGGCCCAAAAAACCCGTTTTTAGGCCTTTTTCACGTTGTTTTGGGGATATTTGGGTGAACCCCATACAATGTTTTTTATCAAATTCTTAATTCTGGTGAAAGGCCGGATGGTAATTATTTAGAAAAGCTACTTCTGTCCAATCTTCAAAATTTTTATCAAAATAGTTTCATTATGGTTTACAAACAACAAATTGAATATTTATTTAGTGCGCTCATTTATATTTTTTTCCAAATTAATTTTTAAAATTGGAACTATTTTTCGATCGCTCTCTTACTTTTAGTAGTATGGCATCTACGCGACCAATAATACTGAAATTAATAAAATTTACAAAGGGAATATAAAGTAAAAACTTTTAAATTTTATTGGAAAGTATTAAAAAAGCATTATTATACTAATTGAATATATTTTGACTTACTTACTTTCCAATAACAGCTTTCTTTGAACAAATACTTTATATACAAACTGTTGAGAATCCCCTGTAAAAAACATATAGGCGATGATTTTTTTGACTTTAACGTTTTTCGTAAAAAAAAGTTGTCAGTTTTTTTGGATATATTATAAAAGTTGTAAGTTTTTTTTGAATATATAAAAGTTGTAAGTTTTCTGAATATATTTTTACGATTTATCGAGTTATTTCAATCAAAGTTATAGAAGTTATCTTTCTCTATATGACGTTTTCGTTCACCGGGTAGGTGTTCTTTGGAAACGAAAAAATTTGGTGAACGTGACAGGACTGCTTCCGAATAGACTATGGAGAAGGTTAAGACGATGCTCAAGGCTCAGGGAGTAACTTTTACTCGAATTTATGACGAGGTGATGAGACTGCTTGCCGAGAACAATATAAACATCATTAAAGTTCGAGGAAAAGTTCGATTATTAGACCAAAAAATGGAGTTGATAGCTGATTTGAACAGACAATTTTTAGACCATCTTTTGGAATCAGAAACCTTTCAGCAGACTTCTTTATCAACTGAAATTGAAAAGGCTGATGAATTTACAAGTAAATACCATGAACTTAAGTTACTTGTTGAAAGTAATTTGGTGAATCCATCTTCAGAAGAAACAACTAGCGTTTCTTCTCATTGTTCCTCACATTGCAAACATAAACTAAAACTACCGACAATCGAGTTCACGAAATTTGGTGGTAATATTAAAGAATGGCTCTCATTTTGGAGTCAGTTTAAGCGTATTCACGAAGACGAAGAGCTTGCCAATGAAGATAAATTCCAATACCTTCTTCAAGCGAAAATTTCTAACTCACGAGCCCGTCAACTAGTTGAAAGTTATCCACCCAGCAAATAAAATTATCCTAAAGTAATAGAAAGCCTCCAAAGTCGTTTTGGCAGAAAGGATATTCTTGTTGAAGTTTATGGCAGAGAGTTGTTGAAGTTGGTATTGAAAGGTATGGCGAATAAAAATGGACTGAGTTTTCTGTACGATAAGCTAGAGTTTCAGTTACGGTCCCTGGAAACTCTTGATGTAACATCGGATACTTATGCGGCGATGTTGTATCCACTAGAGGAATCTTGTCTTCCCGAAGACTTGATAAGGATATGGCAAAGAAGCAGTCATTATGATGTTGAGTCCACTCTGAAATCTCGTTTGGATAATTTAATGCTATTTCTCAAGAGGGAAGTACAAAATGACGAACGGATCACTATGGCCGTCTCTGGTTTCCAAACACAGACTAAAACGATGAAGCAGGCTGTTGTACCCACTAAAACGTCCCTTCCTACTGCTTCTGGTTTTATAAACAACAAATCAGAGAAAAAATGCTACTTCTGTACCGGAAATCATTGTAGTGAAGTTTGTTCGGAGGCTAAAGAGTGGAGCCTATCTGACCGCTATTGCTGCTATTTATGCCTGCAGTGGAAGACATGTCAGTATAATGTGTACAAAGACTGATGATATTACTACTAAATTTGTACCAGCTCCAGAACAATTGATTGTTGAAAATACTCTGTCTAATAACACTTATGCGGAGGTATTTTAACAGACTTTGACAGTGAGGCTCAATGGATCGAATAAATCACGATTGGCACGGGTAAATATCGACACTGGTTCTCACAGATCGTACATAAAACAATCGATTGCTGCTGCAATGTTATACGAACCTATTCCGGGCTGAGGTGGAAAAACTAATGTTCGTTCGGGTCCTGGACTCCATAGATCAGAAAGGCCTACGTCTCTACTCAGCATGGAAGTTACTGCCAACATCGATAAGTTGTTGCGTTGCTCATTGACAGAAACTTTTCCCATGACCATCCATTCCAGTAAAGTTTGCATTGCAATTGGTCCACAATTCAATTCGTGACGTTTCCCAGTGAATAGTTTACCGGATAGTCTTGACGTTCTTGGGATTACCGATCCATTACAACATAAATCACAAAAAGAAACTGAGGAAGCAGTTAAAAAACACTTTTCTGAAACTATTTTGCTACTACGAAAATAAAGCCTGTGTTTGATGCATCTGCCAAATCCGACAAATGCCATCCATCTCTCAACCAGTGTATTGAGAAAGGTATTAATCTGATCGAACTGATACATTCAATACTTATAAGATTTCGATTAGGAAAAATTGGTGTGATCTCCGATAAAAAGAAGGCATTTCTCCATATCAGTTTAACTTTAACAGACAGGAACTTTCTCAGATTTCTTTGGTACGATGAAAATGGACAATTGAAAATTTATCGACAGACTCGAGTTATTTTTGGGATAACTTATGGTTCATTCTTGCTGGGAGCAGTTATTGAGCACCATTTGAGAAAAAATTCAAAGGCCAATGAAAAACTGTTGAAGAGTTTTTATGTAGACAACTGCGTCTCCAGTATTGACAGCGAAGAAGAACTACAGATTTTCATTAAAAACTTTACATCGATTTTTGCTGTTCGAGCTACAAGGGTGGGAGTACACAGTTTTAGGAAACTCTGAAATGGCACCTATTTTATCGCCAGTTTTGGGTCTCAACTGGAATCGGAATTTGGGTACATTAGAATTGAACTTTGAATGGTTTCGAGATATCAATACAGAATTGATCAGCAAGAGAGTCATTTTATCAACAGCACAGAGAATTTTTGATCCCATTGGCTTTTTTTGTCCTGTTTCACTGTGCCCCAAAATACTTGTACAAAAAACATGGAGTTTGAAGATTGGTGGGGACATTGAGGTTTCAAATAAGATAAAGAATAATTTTTTGTATTGGGCAAGAGATGTTACAGCACTCTTGAATTATTTACAACCACTGATATTGACAAGGACTGTTCATTGCACATATTTTGTGATGCTTCTAAATATTCATATGCCACAGCTATTTTCCTGTGATCTGAATCTAGTAACGGTGTGAACGTACAATTGATTCAAGCTAAATCAAGAGTTTCACCTATCAAACCGTTGACAATACCCCGACTAGTGCTATTGGCCTCCACGATTGGCGCGAGGTTATCAAAAACAGTTTTAGAAAACTTACCGTGTAATGTTCCTGTTTTTTGGTGGTCTGACTCAACTACCGTTATTTCATGAATCAAAGGAAATGATAACTGAAAACCTTTCATATGGAATCGAGTGAAGGAAATACAGGATAAGAATGCATGGTTTCACTTCCAGGGCATGAAAACCCCGCTGATCTTCTTTCTCGTGGTTGTTCTGCAGGTCAGTTGATTGATTTTAGATGGTGGCAGGGTCCAGCGTGGATAAAAAAATCTTCAGAAGAATGACCTGCTCAGAATTATGTCATCGAAGAAGATATTGTCAATAGTGAAAGGAAGAAATAAATGTATAACTTCTTCAATATTATCTTGTAGGAAAAATTTCTCTTGGTTTCATGAACGTTTTTCTGGATCCAAAAAAATGATGCTAGTGTTAACTTGGACACGAAGATTCATTTTCAACTCTTTTGCAGCTAGTTATCTAGGACAGTTTAACAATTGTTTCAGTTTGGATCATTGGTCTTCAGCCAAACATGTCCTACGATATTTGCAGGGAACTGCTGTTTTGGGTCTAGCTTATGGTTCTGATCCAGGTTCTCTTAAAGGCTACGTCGATGCTGACCGGGGAAATTGTACCATTGACAGGAGTCTTACACCGGTTACGTTTTTATGCTCAATGGCGGACCAATCTCCTGGGATTCTCGTAAGCAGCGGACCGTTGCGTTGTCTATGCTCGAAGCTGAGTACATGGCTTTGTCTGAGTGTTCCAAGGAGGCTATTTTTCTGAAGAGATTCTTGGCTGAGATCAACATCGGTGACTACGAGATGATCGTTTTTGGAGACAATCGTGGCGCACTGAGCCTAGCGGAGAATCCAACATATCATTCCAGAAGCAAACACGACATACGACATTTTGTTCGGGACGTATTAAAAGAAAAAGAGTTTCAATTGCAACATGTATCGACCGAAAACCAAGCAGCTGATTTTCCAACGAAAAGTTTGCCTAGAGAAAAACATCTACATTGCGTCGAGCTAACTGGAATGAAGATGAGCAACCTACTCCAGGGAGAATGTTAGAACGTTTGAAATGTTCCATATGTGAATTAGGTTGCTTAGATTACGTGTAAAAATTCATGTTGTTCATAAATGTCATTTGTCATTAATAGTTATTCGAAAACTGTCAATCTTTAAATAAAGATGTGTAATTGTAAGTTTGTATCTGTTCGTCGGTCTTTCTCTATATTGTCGTTCTAACAGTATGTGCAGCACCAATATGGCCAAGCCAAGACGTTTTATTTTTTTACATCATGATGTTTGAACTTTTCAAAATATTGTATAAGCTACATCATAAGTTGGACGTATATTATTGGGCAGATATTGTGGGTAACTAAAAGACAATCGCATTGACCAGACCAATAATAGGAGTAATATAAAAAATAGGTGCAACTGGCCATATCGCCAACCAGGTGTGTGGCGATATGGCCATACAACATATTGTTAATGTAATGAATGTAATTCGGAAATATTAAAAGGTAAAAATAATAACGCTATTCCATAAAAATCAAATTTTCACTCACAATCTAGACATATGAATTTTTGGTGAGTCTAATCGCATATCAATTTGTCTATCCTCTCGGTAAAGTTTACAATACCAAGACTCTCTGCTGCTATTATCATGGGTAGAAGTTCTGTCTCTAGTAGGTGTTTATTTTTGTAATCATATACCAACTTTAATAGAAATTGAGTAATCGGTATCATTTTCTTCAGTCTCGTTAGGTCGAATTATTTTTTGAGATATTTGCTGTTGCTGTTGAGTTTAATGACCCTGATTTGGGCTTGTAATGGTACTTGGAGCAAATCTAATCTCTGAAATTGCATCCCTATTTAAAGGATATATTCCTGTTGCCTTAAAGCCTGCTTTAATATTTTACATGGTCATGTTCTATTCCAAACATAGCTCAAAATATGCTTCCAAAACGCATCTTACTAAAAGAACGTTCTTCTGGATGTTTCGATTTGGAATATTATTTAACTTTGTATACCGAAACGAAACTGTAATATTTTACAATTAGGATAAAACAAAAGCTAAAATAAATTCTTTACAGAGCATTGCTTTTACCAGTGAATATTGAAAACCCCACTTACCTCTGAGAATAGTTATTGATATAAAATAATATCATGGACAAAATTATCGCACCACTTAATCAAATAAGCACAAGTCTTGTATGCGACTAATATTTTTCTATTACTGTAATACTTTTTTGTCTTTGAGAATTGTTTTACATTTTGCAGATGCGCCAGCTTTAACAACGATGCTGTCCAACGTCAGCTTGTTATTTCTTACTTCGCATGCTGGTCTTAGCGATGCTATACCACTACAACAAAATGTTAAGCAAATCGGCGGTTTTCATATTGCACCTTCAAAACCGTTGCCAAACGATATACAAGAATATTTAGACAACGCGGACAATGGATTCATACTTTTTACTATGGGATCCCATTTTAGAAGTGATACAGTCGATACGGAAACCATAAGTATTATCTTTAACACTTTATCTAAAATTAAACAAAAAATTATTTGCAATATTAAAATATTAAATAATCTAGAGGTACCCGAAAATGTTAAGATATCCCATTGGCTTCCGCAGCAAGATATTTTAAGTAAGTAAAAGTAGCAGTTCTATTTCTTGATGATCAGTATAATCTTTAGGGCACCCTAATATAGTTGGATTTATATCTCATGGAGGATTATTGAGTGTAATTGAAGCAGCGTATTTTGGAGTCCCTATAATAGGTATCCCCATATTCTGGGATCAACGAAGAAACATCGCGGAAAGCGTTGGTAAAGGATATGCTATACAATTAAACATTAATGATTTAAGCGAAAATACAATGTTCAATGCTATAAATGACTTACTACACAATCCCAGGTAGGTCAGCAGACAAAATTGTAAGTAATGTAACCTTTATTTACATAATAATTTCACTAACACTGTGTATAGATATTGCGTATATCTTTTAAACTAGTTACTGATAATCTCCTTCATAACTGGTTTTCAATGGTTCTAACAAAGATTACCGCAACTAACAAGAAGCGAGACTCTCACCTTCGGTCAATTTAATTTTTGTTTGCGCATGTCTGAAATCGCCATGTTTATAATTGTAGTTATCATTTACCAGGATTGTTGTGATCACATATATTCTCTGATCATATTTCACTTCTCTTTGTATACTGTATTGAAAATGTACTAATAATAAAAATAACGTATAGTGTTAATGCATATCTGATCTTTAAAACACTAAAATTAATATTGACTTATGCCATATAGTATAATTGTTTACGTATGGGTTGAAGCCTTAGAACATAAAATAGTAAGGAAGTATTGCTCGTTCAAGGACAGTTGACCGGTATGGTTATCCAAGATGGCTACCGGAAGTTACTTTTTAACAGTGGTGTCCTATACAGGGTGATTGATTAGTGTGAGGAAGCTCAGTAGATCTGTTATAGTAAAATTTACAAAAAAAAGTTATTAACAAAAATTGCAGGCAGCTTTAAACTCCACATTTTAAAATTAGTTACAATCTTACAGGGTGTTCCATAAGATGGTGGCACACCATACTTATGTTTTTTTAAATGGAACACCCTGTATTTTATTTTAAATTTGAAATCTGCTTAACTTTCACATCACAAAAATGTAAAGTTTTATTACATTATACCGGGTGCTTAAAAAGTTATAACCAATATTACCTGAAAATAGTATCAAGTTTAACCCCCTGTATAATTAAAAAGGAGTATAGGAACATTGATCTATTGCAACCATAGTTTTTTAATAATTGTTAAAAATTATAAAACATATTCGTTTTCATAATTTTCGTTAAATCAAATACAGGGTAAGTCAAAATGCAAGTACATTATTTTCTTGGTAATTTTAAATGGAACACCCTGTATTTTACCCCAACAACTTGTTTAACGGAAGAAACATTTAGTTTTAGGTATATTTTTTTTAGGTAAATTTATGTATGGTATTATTAAGAGTTGGACATTTTACACAAAGCTGATGGGTGACCTAATTATTATAGCATAAGTTACGAGATGATGAAATATATATATAAAAAAAAGTGTACTTCTTATGAAATGTATGTAAGTAATTTTTATTTACCATATTTTTGTGTACTTATTGAATAGTAAATGTCAGACGAACCATTTAAAAAGATTCATGAAGAACTTTCGGTACTTTTAAGAAATATTAAGAAAGACCCATTAGATAGGCGTGTTAACTTAGAAAAAACTAACAAATTATTAGATAGTGTAGATAGGATAGAAAGTAATTTTAATTTAATTAGAAGTAAATTTAATGAGGAAAATCATGATATAAAAATCAAAAATAAGGTAAAGGTTATTGTTGACGGAATAGTCATTTTAGTATATCAAATTAAGGAAATTTTAAACGATAGATTAGGGCAAAATCTAAGTAGTATCCCCAGAGTCGAACAGAACAAGAAAATGGGGGAAGCATTTGATTTAAAGACAGCATCTTCCTTGATTCCTTGCATGAATGACACCGAGTCATCCATAAAAACACTAATTGATGCAATCGAGTTATACGACAGTTTTTTGAACGAGGCCGGAAAACAGGCGTTAACTAAATATGTCTTAAAAGCTAGATTGTCTCACGGTGCAAAGCTTAGGTTAAATCAAACTTATGATTCTAATGAAGACCTTATTAAAGATATTAAAGATAAACTTATTACTAAAAAATCGGTAGCGGCACTTTCGGTAGAACTACATAATTTAAAACAAGGTAATAAACCAATTGACGTATTTGGAAAGAAAGTTGAAGACCTAATGGTAAAGTTATCAATATCGCAAGCGGAAGGTAATAACGTGGTAGAAAGGACTCTAAAACTCTAAAACTCTAAAACTAAAACTCTTAACGTGTTTACTAATGGACTCAGAGACGAGCAAATTAAAACAATTATTAAAGCTAGAAATTATAATAGTTTGGCTAATGCAATAGTAGGAGCTAAGGATGAGGAAACTATGAGAACGGCTAGTTCCTCACAAGTTTTTCATATGAGGAGTAATTCGAATAACAGACGAGGAAATAACTTTTATGGCCGAGGCCGAAATTTTAACAATAACTTTCGGGGTCGTGGTAGAGGTAATCAGTTTAGAAATTTTAGTAATAGGGGTAGTTTCGAATCTAAAAATAATAATAGTTATAGAAATAATAATAATTTTAGTTCATATAATAATGGATATAATAATAATAATAATAATTTTAGTTCATATAATAATAGATATAATAATTATAATAGTAATAGAAGTAAAGGAAATAGAGGAGCACAAGGCGGTAGACACCAAATGCGTATTATATGGAAAATAATGTAACCCCAACAGCTAATCAATCACCCGATCGAGAAAATTTGCAGTTTTTTCGAGAACACTAAATTAGATTATTTATTTAACATGAATGGGTTAAATTATATTAAAGTAGGTTATAATAATAAAGAGTTAAAATTATTAATTGATACGGGCGCGTCATTAAGTGTAATTTTTAGTAGATGTTTAGATTATGAAACTAAAGTAAATAAAAATAAAACAATTAGAATATAGAATAGAATGGTATAGAATGGTATTGCGGGATCAGCATATACTGCTGGAACTTGTAATATTAATCTTGACCTACCTAACGGATATAAGCTTTGTCATGAGTTTTCCGTATTACATGAATTCTCCAGTGACATTGACGGTGTAATTGGAAGAGATTTATTTATTAAATATAAAGCTAATATTAATTATGAACATTTTTTCTTGTCATTTTTTATAAAGAATAAAACAATTGAAATACCGTTGTATGCTGACTATGACGAGTATACTATAATTCCTGCTAGGTGCGAAATTATAAAATATTTTGATGTTAGTCATTCGGAAGAATATATCGCTTTTTCGGAAGAAATTTGTGAGGGAGTTATAACTGCCAGTGCAGTAGTAAAGCAAGTTAATAATAAAATTCCCATACGCATTTTAAATACGAATGATAGGGATATAAATCTGAAAAACTTTAAACCAAAAATAGAACTATTATTTCATTACAATGTACATTCCTTTAATAACGTTCCTATAACAGTAGAAAGAGTAGATAAGTTGTTAAATACAATTAATACTAAATCACTTAACAAAGAAGAGAAATTGTCAATAGACAAAATTTGTGCGAAATATGCAGATACATTTTATATCGAAAACGATCCCTTTACAGTGTCCAATATTTGTCAGCAAAAGATTCATCTAAAAACCGGTACCACCCCTTCATATGTAAAGCCCTATAGATTACCTTATTCGCAGAAAAACGAGATATATAATCAGTTGGATAAAATGTTAAAGCAAGGCATAATAGAACCAGCAACATCTGAGTGGTCTTCTCCCTTATTAATTGTAAAGAAAAAAGGAGGTAATCCGGAAAATCAATGGCGAGTTGTTATAGACTATAGGCTATAGGCTGTTATAGACTATAGGCTATAGACTATAGGCTATAACTTAATAACAGAATCGAATGTGATAGATTTCCTTTGGCTAGTATAGATGATATTTTAAATTCCTTAGCGGGCGCTACCTATTTTTCACATTTAGATTTATATCAGGGATATTATCAAATTGAATTAGATCCACAATCTAGGCCATATACCGCATTTACAACTGATAGAGCGCAATATCAGATGACTAGGTTACCTATGGGACTAAAAATTTCTCCAAATGCTTTCTCTAGAGCTATGACACTAGCTATGTCGGGTTTAAACTACGAATCATGTTTCATTTATCTTGATGATTTAATTATATTTGGTAATAATCTAAAAGAACATAACGTAAATTTAACTAAAGTTTTAGAAAGGTTACGGAAGGTAAATTTAAAATTAAATCCCACTAAGTGCGAATTTTTAAAAAAGGAATTATTGTACTTGGGTCACAAAATATCCGAAAAGGGTGTTGCATCCGATCCCGAAAAAATAAATGTTATGACAAATTATCCGATACCTAAAAATTCAAATGAAGCAAAGCGATTTGTTGCATTTGCTAATTACTATAGGAGATTCATCAAACATTTTGCAGAACTTGCCGCCCCTCTTAATAGGCTATCGAAAAAAGGAGTTGCCTTTGAATGGTCTAACGAATGTCAAGATTCGTTTGAAAAATGAAAATCAGCTTTAGTAAGCCCCCCAATTTTAGAATTTCCTGATTTTTCGGAACAAAATAAATTTATACTACGTACAGATGCTTCAGGAATCGCACTTGGAGCTACACTATCAAACGGTAATGATAAACCAATAGCGTATGCTAGTAGAGTTTTAAATAAAGCGGAACGGAATTATGCTGTAATCGAAAAGGAATTACTAGCTATCCAAATTTAGGCCATACCTTTATAATAGAAAGTTTTCCATTTTGACCGACCATAGGCCTTTGATTTATCTATTTGGCATGACAAACCCTTCCAGTAGATTAACTAAGTTTAGGTTAAAAATAGAGGAGTACGATTTCGATGTTTTTTATGTGAAAGGTTCAGAAAACGTAACAGCGGATGCACTATCGCGTATAGAAATTAGTTCAGATGATTTAAAGAACATGTCGAAAGATAAAGATAACAATGTTTTTGCAATAACAAGAGCGCAGTCAGCTAAATCTGAGGTAAAAGTAAATACTTCTAATAATGCCGGGCCTGATCAACCTGACATAGTTGAATTACTGAAACGACCTTCTGATATAGTCGAATTGCAAATTATAGAAAATAAGAAATTTCAACAATTAGTTAAAAAATACCCTAAATATCATATAACAAGTAATATAATTTTTGATAATGAAAATACTATGCTTTGCTGAGAGACTTGGTAAAAATGTGCACATTGAGTAAAATAAACGAGTTACTGATAATTAAAAATAAATTTAACTGGCCAGTTATAAGCAAATTATTAAGTAATATTAATCTATTTAAAGAAAAGGGTATTAAATTATGTATATTACAGGATAAACAACGTATTAATGACAAAGACTTGCAACAAATAATCTTAAATGACTTTCACATGTTACCAACAGGTGGTCATGCGGGTATAAACCGCATGTACAATAACATTAAAAAATATTATTTTTGGACAGGTTTAAAAAGAGACGTAGAAAAATTTGTAAATCGTTGTAGCGACTGTCAAAAGTGCAAGCATAACACACAATTGAAACAACCTTTAACTATAACAACGACAGCACATGCTACATTTGAAACAATTTTTTTAGATCTTGTAGGACCGTTAGAATCAGATGACAATGACAATAAATACATACTGACGTTACAATGCGAACTAAGTAAATACGTAGAAGGTTACCCTATTGAAAATAAGGAAGCCAACACAGTAACTAAAGCGTTTGTAGAAAATTTTATTTTACGCTATGGAGTTCCTAAAACTATTGTAACAGACCAGGGTACTGAATTCATGGCAAACGTATTTAGCGAAACTTGTGAATTATTAAAAATTGAGCGGCTCAACTCTACAGGTTATCACCATGAAACAATCGGAGCCTTAGAAAACACTCATAAACATCTAAATGCTTATCTTAGAATTCAAACCTTTAATTATAAAGAATATTGGAGTTCTTGGATACCCTTTTGGTGTTTCTCGTATAATACCTCTGTTCACTCCGCAACTGGGTATACTCCTTACGAGTTAGTTTTTGGGAAAACCTGTGTCTTACCTTCTAATTTAAAGGAAAAAATTGAACCTTTGTATAATTTTGAGGATTATCCGTTAGAACTAAAATATAGGTTACAAGTTGCATTAAACGATGCTAGAAATAATTTAGTGGCTTCAAAAAATAAGAGAAAAATTAGATATGACAAACAAGCGATAGAGACAAACTATAAAGTAGGGGATGAAGTTTTACTTCATGATGAGACCGCTTCTAAATTAAAACCAATTTATAAAGGTCCATATAAAATTTTAGAAAATGTAGTAAATGTAGTAATTGACGTAGAAAATAAAAGACTAAAAGTACACAAAAATAGGGTAAAACCATTCCACCAGTAACGAAAAAAAAAAAAAAATATTAAATTTGTTTTCTTTTCTGTTGCGGGGGAGGTGTGATATGATAACATCACAATAAAGTTAAAAAGTAAGAAGAATCGGGTACACAACGCGTTGGAAAGTGTATTTCTTTTATTCGTTACGTTTTCGCTCTTGCTGCTACGCGGCTAGTGCTGAACTTTACTTGTGCGTAATATTTCATTTTCCACACTTGTTATATAATTTACGCACTATTATATAATTTCTTTATCACATCTAATTAATTTTGTACTGAATATTTAGATTTGTAACCATAATAGTATTTAATATTTTAGCTACTTTAGTATTAAGAATATTAACATACAACTACAAGTCTAATTAGTTTTGACCCTTTATGTAATTTAATGATTCCATATAATTTTGGATTTTGAGGATTTTTATTCACTAGTTATTTTCTATTATAGCCATTAAATAGATAATTTGAATAATTTAAATGTTCTCTATTTGGTTAGAATATTTTTGGTGATATCGTTCTTAAGAATTTTAACATTATGATATCATTCACTTTTATAATAAAATTTTTATTACTAAATCAGATAAGGGTAACTCAAAAGTAATTTTAAATAATGAATGTTTAATATCTAAATAGAACGATTTCATAATTTAGCAGATCAACAATTTTTTTATTAAACAAATAAATCTTGGAATAAATGTTAAGCTGTTTACTTTTATTGAAACCATGGTCTGTAGAACTGTTGTCTCGTAACTTTTAGCCAATCAGGGCATGGCATGTCATGACGTCAGAAATATGCTGATGTTTAATTTCCAGCATCTGATGTGTAATGGAAATAAGGTTTTAAATAATAATTACTCGGAAAAGTTTAATAAAATGGAGAAAATGGGCAGGTATAATAACTAAAAAAGATATATTTTCCATTAAAACATAAATGGAGGCGTCTGCCGATAAGGAATAGTTCGGCCATAAGCACCGTGAACACGAGATTTTTATATAAATTGTGTATGTATAATATTTATACATTTATAATTATAATATGTATTATCTAAATTATAGTTTGAATTATAGATTAATATTGTGTAGCTTTCATCGGTGTCACGTTTTATTTTATTGAATAATGATTTTTGAAATTTTTTTGATGAATAAATTATTTTTTTTGCAATAAGTGGCTCTTTTTTACTAATAAAATTTGTTGTAATATTTATGATCTTCGTTTTAATTTTAAATTTTTTGTTACCTAACTATCGGCAAAGAACTATAAAATATATATAATTAATATAAGTTTAGTGCAAAATAAGTTTATAGATATATTAAGAAAAGTTTATAAATTAAAAAAAAAATACGAAAACTAATAAAACTGCAATTTAAATTACTGTAAACATCACAAGAAAACTACCAAAAACAACATAAACTCCAATGCTCAGCGAACTCTGGCCTTATAGTGATGTAGCTGTGACGTTTTGGCCATCATAATGCAAACAAAGTGAGGCAACCGTACTATATTCCACAGACCGTGGATTGAGACTTTATTTTATACATAGATAAGACGTAAATGTAACAGATATTATTGTAAATATCAGTAAGATATAGTTTTTTTCCTAGTTTTTCTATAGCATAGCACAGGTTATACTGATCTTAGAGAGAAATACACACAGGATAATCCCTTAGGGCTAATAACATCTAGGCTTTCATAATGTTATGTCTAGTCTACTTAATCCACATCAGGTAGCTACATACAAATAAAATGTAACTGCAATATGTCAATCTGACTATACTCTTTGTAGCGAAACAACTATCATTGAATTTTTTAATTGAATGTGGAAGTTTAGTTCAAACGTTTAGTTGTTTATTATTTTTTAATATTATTATCATCAAAGTTTTCTTTTTAATTAATTTTCATAGTCTAGTATTATCTAGTCATATTATTATGCAAACTGCAAAGTGTAGATAGTAGTATCTGTATCAGGCTGCTTTGTGTTTGGCCACTATAATACCGATTCTTCCCGCACGTTCTCCTACTTGTGTTAAATGATATTGTTTATTTATTTATCTTCTGTAGATGGTTATTCCTTTTGCCATAGATGTGTTCTATATCTCTAAGCACAGCAAGCATTTTATATGTAACAAAGATATGGGGGATGGATAAATATCTTGTGTAATTTATTTATAAACTTTTTTTCACCAGTATGTTTTATATTTCTTCGTTATTGATTTTGAAGTATAAGTTATAATGTGGCTGTCTCTCTTTTAATGTTTAGGGTTTTTTTGCCGAAGGAAATAATTAGTAATATTAGAACTGGCCTGCGTCGGTGTTTTTGGTTTTTGGTATATTACCGTACCAATTATTTCATAGAGTAAAGCTAGCTTCGATTATTGATTATTAATTTTTTATTATTTTTGCAGTTATAGAACAAATGCGAAGAAAATTTCAAGGATAATTAATGATACACCAATAAAACAAATCGATGAAGCAGTTTATTGGGTCGAATACGTAATCAGACATGATGGAGCCTATCATTTACAATCGCCTGCAAAGTACCTCAGCTGGTACCAGAAATATTTACTTGATGTTGTTCTGTTTGTTCTTGTAATATTGTTCCTGTTATTTTTGTTGATTCGAATGTTTACTGGGTTATTTTTTACAAGTTATGTAAAAAAAGAAAAACAAATGTAATATAATAGAGTAGAACGTCTTTATTACAAACTGACGAATCAACACAAAAAGAGTGTAATGTGTATTATTTTTTCTTTGAGAGCGAGAAATAAATGAAATATGAAATATAAATATAAACTAATTTATTTTATTTTATTTTACCAGAAATAAATATACCTTTACGCCAAAACGTTTAAAACAGTTACGATCATGTATTTATCATAGAGATAAGTGATTTACTTTTAAATAATTATGAAAAAATACTCTCAGCGACTTAAAATTTTATACTTTCAAAATTTATTTAAAAATGGTTTAACTTCCGATGCGGAGGAAGATTTCTCGTAGATAACAAACTTTTAAGAGCACGCAGACGTGGCCGCGTCCGCAAAAAGATGAAAAGTCGAACCACAGCCTTAGAGATTACTTTATTTAGATCGATTTTTTTAAAGTGTTTATTTGACTTACATCAACTTGCTCTCCACTTAGTTTCTTGTTTTAATAAAAAGTTTATATTTTGTTAATAAATAAAAAAATAAGGAGAAAGCCAGTAGAAATGCAACAAATTAATTCATTTTCCTATTTACAGTTTTTTAAAATAATGTATAACTTCGGCATATTTCGAATTATAGAATTTAATTATTTCTGTTCATAAATTCCGATATAATGCATCATCTATTACTTTGTAGCAACATCGTAGAAAATAAGAGCGAATCCTCAATATTCATGCAGTCTGGTTTACAAATACATAACAATTAACTGCAATATCGCTTTTGAACTGTCTGGTTCACATCTACGATTTTTCGTAAAATATTTTAATATTCACTGAAAATTAGGAACGAGGTCTCATTATTATCCAATACTAGTTAGTTGAAGAGTTTTTTGACATATTAAAAAGTCTATTAGATAAACGCTTGGATATATCCAACAATATTTTCTCAATGACCACACACAAATATTTGCAGCGTGCACAATATCCCTTTTGTATTGTTAGCCTTGTTCACATGTACGAGTTTTCATAAATATTTTGAATATTCACCGAAAATACGACTAAGGTGTCATTTGATCCGGAATATTTTGTAGATCATTATAAAGAAGGTTTCAAAAGGAGCCGAAAAAAATAGAAAAAGTTAAAAGCAATAAAGTAACAAAGTCAGAGTTTAATTTTTTTTAATATCTCGAAAAATATTCAAGATTTTCAAAGTGTAAAAAAGATTTAAAAAGATCATTAACTTTTCTAAAAAAGTCCTAACTCCCGGAACTCTCCAATATTTTTAATTTTTACATAGCCCTGAAAATAGTGCTAAAAACAGGTAATTCGAAGAAAAAAAGTTTCAAGACACAATAATATTAAAAGTTGTGCAAAAAAAGAAGCAAATTAAATAAATAAATAAAAAATAAATGAAAATTTTATTTTATAATCCAAAAGAACAATGGAATTTATGGTTTTTAATGAAAAACTGGTTTCTTAATTTATTTAGTTGCAAAAATAGAATGTTAATTAACAAACTCATTTTTTAGCAACAAATAATTTCTTTTAAAAAACCGGTTTTTTTTTGATAATTATTTGTCAATGTTAAATTTTGGCAAAATTTCGTTTGTCAATAAAAAATTGGAAAATGCATAAATTTGAATTTTTCCCAAAAGATATTTGTTAACCTATTTAAAATAATTCGACGAAGTTAAAAAAAATCCTAAAGTTTTAGTTCAATAATTAATAAAATAAAAATTTAGATAATTTTATCATTCCTATTTTTATCATTCATATTTAATATTTTTGAATAATTTTTTTAGTTACTGCTTTACTGCAATTCAACCTATTATGTTCAATAATTCCACTATAGAGTTCATTGACTCTGTGAGATTTTTGGGACTTGTCGTTGACAGCTCTCTAAAATGGGATTTACATGTTGATTCTTTGTCAAAAAAACTAAGCTCTTCTTGTTACGCGCTGAGAACAATATCTAGGGAGCCTGTCAACTTCCAAAACAGTCTATTTTGCCCTCTTTGATATGCTCTTCCTTTTTGGGGTACATGTTGTGTGACTCAATTTGAACGTACTTTTAAATTACAAAACAGAACTGTTCAGTATACGCTGAAACTAAGCAGTAAAACTCACTGTAGGGAATTCTTTAAAAGACATAAAATATTAACACTTTTATCCCTATTTATCTTTGAATTCATTTCCTTAATTCGGAAACATTTACCTGAAGTCTCAGACAGACCATTTCATAACTACCCTCTTAGAAGTGCAGAGTATGACCTTTATTTACCAAAACCACACACGGAACTAATCAATAGCTCTATTTTCTATAACGCTAAGAAAATGCACAACAATCTACCTTTTGAAATAAAATCCATTTCATCAATAACCGCATTTCGTTAAGCTTTAAAATTATACTTGGTAGAGAGAGCTTTGTATGCAGTTGACTTTTTTACATAAAATATTTAGGACCATCTCAGTACTGAAAAATTAATTTATGATATTTATTTGTTTTGTTATTTGTTGTTATTTTGATTAAATTTAAATCTTAAATTTAACATTTTTTTATATTATTTATTTTTCTTATTGTATAATCTGAACATAAAGTATACATTTATTTTTTTACCTGATCTTTAGCAATGTTTATATTGTGAAGTTTAATCTGTTTCTATATTTTATTACTTGTAGATACTTTTGTACTACTGTTTTAATATAAAAATCAGACTCTCCGTTTTTAGCACTTTTTGGGGGCTCTGGAAATATTGGAGATAGAGTACCGGGAGTTGGGACTATTTTAGAAAATTAAACGACATTTTTATATCTTTCTTTACTCATAATTTGTTTATTTTATTTTTTTTAATTTTTTCCATTTTCTTGGCCTCTTTTGGAACCTTTCCTTAAATGATCTACATAATATTCCGGATCAAATGACACCTTGGGCGTAATATTCGGTAAATATTCGAAATATTTATGAAACATCGTACATGTGAATCTGACTAACAGTTCAAAAGGGGTATTGTAGTTATTTATTATATTTGTGCAAAATAAAGTGCAAACTGCAAATTTGTTTGTGGCTACTGAGAAAATAGTGCTGGATATGTCCAACCATGACTTTTTATTATGTCAAAAACACTTCAACTGACTAATATTTGAGACCGGCTGGTGGTAAGGCATATTTAGTTCTTGGCACCAAATGAAATGCCTCCTTCCACTACCTAATAGTTCTTAAATTAGGTGATGGTGCACGTTTTCACATATATATTGTAACGTTTATTTATTTTTACTAGTCTTTTTAATTTATTTTTATACTATTTAAATCACTAACACTGTTTAATTTATATAACACAATTTACTTACAATACTTTAATTTATGTAAGACAATATTTCTATTCGCATTTATCTAACAACATACTACTAACTAACTAACTCAAAATATTCAAATCGGTCCTTTATATAGGTAAATATTGTCGAGCATATTCCAGTCTATTCTGGAAATCATCTCGATGATTTCCCGCTTCGCTCATCAAGCGCCGTATATTCCAGAACGTTCTCGCATCATCTGTCTGCTTCGCGTCTGGGTCATAGCGCCAGGGGCGTACTCGCACAACATTGCCCCCTCCTTAAGAGATAGTTCCTCCTGGAACTTTTAAGGAATTGAGACTGGATATAGATACTTGCAACTGAATCCTCGTCTACAATTTCCAGTTGCATGGAAATAACATGGAATGGTCTTTGATGTCAGCTGGACACGGGGCGAATGGCTGCATACCAACACTTGGACTTCGGTATCTTGAAAGATTACTTCCACCATACTTCGGATGATCCTCCAATCCAATGAGTTGCACTCTATTTTCGGCATGGCTAGCTTCTGTATGTTGGACTCCAATACGTGCTCTCTCAAGTTAAGTAATGATTCCAATATATTTCGATAAGTGGGCTGGTCTTGGTAGGTATTCTTGGTAATCAGATAAAAGAGGCAACGGGAGTCATCTCGAAGTATCAAAGCCTTCCCAGTGGCTGGTAACTGATTTCGAAGTTCTGACAGTCGACCAAACTTCCTTCGAAAGACAGACGCTAATCCTCGGCCGTCGCTGATAGTGGCGGAAACGCTATGGGCCAATGAGTAGTCATCAGGAAGTGTGAACAGGTCTTGCTCTCTCTCAATAGTCACGCCGTATCTAGCTTTCCCAGTACCTCCATTTCCCCCCTAAATTCTTCGAAAGCAAGGTCGGGTGTATCTTGGACTTGATTTACGACTTCTTCTTCCTGGTTATGATCCTTTTCAAATTTCGCCAGTCGGTTTCGGTGTACTATCTTAGGCTTTCCATTCGGAGTCTTTATTATACGGTATATGATGTCACTGATTCTTTTCTTAATGATGTATGGTCCCTCCCAAGATTGTTGTAGCTTTGGTGAGTACCCCTTCTGTCTTTTCGGGTTATGGAGCCAGACTTTGTCACCTTCTTGGAAACATCCCTCTATAGCTTGGGTATCATACCGTTTCTTCATCCTGTCACTGGCAACTTGGAGATGGGAGCGAACCAAATCATGCATGTCGTCCATTTTTCTTCGTAACTGGATTACATAGTGTTCTCCAGCTATATCCTCTCCAGGTCGGCATTCAAACTCGAGGTCGCATGGTAACCTCATCTCGCTTCCAAACAAGACTTTTGCTGGTGTTTGACCTGTTGTTTCATTGACGGCGGATTGATAAGCCATTGCAAAGAGCGAAATATACTGGTCCCAGTCTCTTTGGTGATTGGATACTACTTTTGATAGATATTTGCCAATGGTTTTATTCATGCGTTCTACCATTCCATCCGATTGTGGGTGCAATGCTGTAGTTCTTGTTTTCTTAATTCCTAAATTGTCGCAAATTCCTTGAAAGAGTTGACTTTCGAAGTTCCTTCCTTGGTCACTGTGAATCTCCAAGGGCACTCCATATCGGCAAATAAACTCCTTCACTAGCACGTCTGCGACAGTTGCTGCCTCTTGATTTGGAACGGCGTAGACTTCAACCCACTTCGTAAAATAATCCATTACCACCAACATGTATTTATTCTTATTCTCAGTAGTGAGGAACGGTCCAGCAATATCTAAAGCAATTCTCTCAAATAGGCTACCAACGTTATATTGTTTCATGGGAGCCTTTCCTCTTTTCTGAGGTCCATTACTAGCAGCACAGATGGTACACATCTTACACCAGTCCTTAACATCATCGGAACTATTCATCCAATAAAACCTTTCACGAACTCTCTGCAGGGTTTTCTTGACACCAAGATGACCTCCTGATGGACTGTCGTGTAACTGTCGTAGTACTTCGGCTACTCTATTCTTTGGTATAACTAATTGCTTTCTTTTAACGGAACCGTCATCATTTTCAATTATTCTCTTTAATAAATCGCCTTCCAAAATGAAAGACTCCCACTGAGCCCAATATGATTTAAGGACTGTAGAGAATTTTGACACTTCTTGCCAAGTAGGTCGACGATCTTCTATCTTCCATTCTCTCATTTTCTTTAAAACAGGGTCATTATCTTGTTCTTCTTTAATTCTAGTAGGTGCCCAGTCGTCGTTAACTACAGTTG
This sequence comes from Ophraella communa, assembly GCA_035357415.1. Taxonomy (NCBI): domain Eukaryota; kingdom Metazoa; phylum Arthropoda; class Insecta; order Coleoptera; family Chrysomelidae; genus Ophraella; species Ophraella communa. Next base: position 20,729,469 of record CM068995.1, read on the forward strand.
TTCATAGTATTGCAGTTTCTTTTAATTCTGTCTTACTGCAGTGAGAACACTCTTCTGGGCTGCTGCGGTTAAATGCTTCTTCAGAGTTTCAAAAGCCGTTTGACAGTTTTCATCTCAGCAGAACTCTCTCGTTTCCTCTGAAGGCGTGTTAATGGCTTAGCAATGTCTAAAAACTTTCTAATAAATCTGCGATAGTATGTACATAGACCAAGAAAACTTCTTATTTGATGTTTATCAGTTGGTTGTGGCCATTTTTTGAGATAGAAGCAACCTTGTCCTTATCTACAGACACGCCCTCTTTGCTGACAATATGACCCAGATAATTAACTTTGTCTTGGAATAACTGACATTTCTTTGGATTCAGCATCAGTTGGGCAGCTTGAAGTCTTTTAAAAACATCTTCTAAGTTTTTCAGATGTTCTTCGAATGTCTCCCCCAAGACTATGATGTCGTCTAAGTAGACCGGGCACGTTTTCCAAGACAACCCTCTTACTATGTTCTTCATTAGTCTTTCAAATGTCGCAGGAGCATTACATAGTCCGAATGGCATGACATTGAACTGAAATAATCCAGAACCGGTGGTAAAGGCTGTCTTTTCTTTGTCTCTTGGGTCCATTTCTACCTGCCAATAACCAAACTTCAAATCTAAGGTGGAAAATAATTGTTCAACTGACGGCAGTCTACACAGAACCTCGTAGTTCCATCCTTTTTCTTGACTAAGACTACCGGAGAGACCCATGGACTGGTAGAAGGTTTTATCACTCCATCTTCTTCCATTTCTCGAACAATCCTTTCAGCTTCTTGCCTCTTTGCCTGTAGTAATCTTCTAGCTGATTGACGAATTGGCTTGGCATCACCCGTGTCGATTTTATGTTTTACAGCAGAGGTACGTCCTCTTGGTACAAAAATGTTGCGATACCGATGAAAAAAATCTTTCATTTTTCTTTTCTCTTCTCGGTTTAGAGATGTACCAGCAACCGCCACCATTTGTTCAAAATTATTGTTGGAATTATCGGGAATAGTTGTCTGTCGAATTATAGATGTTACTGGTACGGAGGTTCCAACTTTGGTCTCTTTCTTGATCGTAATTGGGTGATCATTGACATTTATAACTCGTACTTGAATTTCTTTAGCAGAAGTGACCAATCCTTTTCCTATCAAAATTCCTCGACCGACCTCCTCATCATGGTTCCATGGTTCCATCATCACAGGTATTCCTTCGTCAATAGTTCCTTGCAGTCTGGCCACTATGATCGTTTCGCTTCTACCAGGTACCACAGTATCCTCCTGGACAACGGCTGACACGGTTTTGTCCTCATATGGACGAAGGAATATTTATTCAGAACCAACTTTGATAACTCTGTTCTTGAAATCCAGTTGGAAACCATGTAAGTTCATCACATCCATTCCTAATATAACATCTTCCTCAATATCAGCGACAATAACAGTATGCGTGAACTTTTCTGAACCAATTCCTATTTGAACCTGGACTTCTCCAAGGATGTTAGCTCTATCACCTGTGGCAGTTCGCAGTCGTAGACTTGTTGGTAAAAGTTTCTTACGGCTATTTATAGTTGTTGGCCGTATAATCGTTCTGGTCGCTCCAGTATCCACCAATAGTGTATACTTTTTACCGTTTACTTCACCATCTACATATACACTGTCGTCGCGGCATTTCAAAGAGGCTATTAGTATGAGAGGGACTTTGGAAACGTTCCGGGTCGAAGCTGCCCCCTCTAGGCCGACCCGTTTTAGTTTTCCTGTGGAGTAGTTTCTTGATTCGTAGTGACCCCAGGGCGTTTACATGAATTGCGAACATGTCCTATTTCACCACAATTCCAGCACCTGATGGTCTTCTTCTTTTTCTTATCAGTAAAGCTTTTCATCATGTTTACTAATTGGTCTAACTTATTTTCATCTTCCTCTTCCGTTACGGATCTTACTTTACTGTATCCTCCACAAGCTTTCGAAGCCGCTTCATACTCAAGCGCGGCAGACAAGATGTCAACTAATGTTTTGTGGTGGGCTAATCGGAGTGTCTTTGCCATTTCGTGGTCACGAAGTCCATCAAGAAATGCTTCAACAGCTAAACATTCCATAATTTGTTCTGGAGCTGAAGGGTAAGCAAATCTTACCAATCTGGCAATATCCACTTCGTACTCTTGAAGTGTCTCCTCTCGCTTCCGTTTTCGAGTCTTCAACTACGATCGGTGCAAGTTCTCCAAGTGTTCGTGACCATATCGCATGTTCAAGCTTTTCTACAGTTGCTCAAAATCATCTGTGTCCTCCACTGGTATGGTCTGAAGAACATCCAAAGCGTCTCCTCTCAGAGCGATGGTGAGGTTTATTGCCTTCTCTTTTTGGGACCATCCGTTCGCTCTTGCAGCTGTTTCGAACTGTTTAAGATAATTTTCCCAAGACATCTTTCCGTCAAAGGTTGGGGCCTTTACACGAACAGAACTTTCGCTGCCTTCCAATTTCGGTTCCCGCTCCACTTTGTAGCTTCTCATTTCGTTCTCGTTTTCCTCTCCTAAATCTTCCATATCTTCTTTACCTCCTTTTTCCATCTCTTCCATTTGCTTTTCCATTTCTCTTATTTTCTCTTCAATTTTTTTTAAATGAAGACCTTTTATTTTCCATAGAAGAAATATCCAAAGAAACTTTGTTTTCCAAAGAAGAAATGTCAGAAGAAACTTTATTTTCCAAAGACGAAATATCATTTTTTAAAGAAGAATATCAGTAGAAACTTTGTTTTCCAAAGAAGAAATATCATTTTTTAAAGAAGACATATCGCAAGAAATATCATTTTTTAAACAAGACATTTCGGAAGAAATATCACTCTTCAAAGAGGCCATATCAGAAGAAACTTTATTTAAGGAAGAAATAGTTGTAGCCGAAGAGTTGTCTACGAAAATATGATTTTCTGGATCTAAACCATCATTTTCCAATGCTTGCTTAAGTCACTCCAACAACTCAGTCTTCCTTCCTGTTGTTTTCAATTCACGATCCTCCAGCTCTCGACGCAATTCTGTCACTTTCAAGTCACAAAGTTTTTTAGACATATTTTTTTTTTACACTATTTATTTACAATATCCCACTTCTGACACCAATGTAACGTTTATTTATTTTTACTAGTCTTTTTAATTAATTTTTATACTATTTAAATCACTAACACTGTTTAATTTATATAACACAATTTATTTACAATACTTTAATTTATGTAAGACAATATTTCTATTCGCATTTATCTAACAACATACTACTAACTAACTAACTCAAAATATTCGAATCGGTCCTTTATATAGGTAAATATTGTCGAGCATATTCCAGTCTATTCTGGAAATCATCTCGATGATTCTCCGCTTCGCTCATCAAGCGCCGTATATTCCAGAACGTTCTCGCATCATCTGTCTGCCTCGCGTCTGGGTCATAGCGCCAGGGGCGTACTCGCACAACAATATGTTGTCCTAGATGATTTTTACTAACTTTCAAACGAGAAGTAATGACGTAGTACTGTTTGATTTTAAGACTATCATTTCGTCGTCTCAAAATAGTTTATTACTCTCTAGTATACAGAGAAGAAATGAAAAGGTTTTTCTCTCATTTTTACTCACCCTGTAGGTTAATTCTCCTAATGGATGTGCATATAATCAATTTTAGGAAGTTTGGATGGATTTGGTATAGGAAGAGCGTGTTAGGAAAAATTAAGGGTAAGTAAAATACTAATATCGTCAAAATTCTCGGACCCCCTTATTTTTTTCGAAAGGAAACACTAATATTATAAGTCAAGAAGTCTGTTACAAAATAAATTTGCTATGCGTTCAATGCAAATTGGCTATATTAAATTTTAACTGAAGAAGAAAAAAATACAAATGAAAAATATTGTATAATAAAATGATTATCAGAATTTGAAACAACGAAAATGCATTAGTACCCAATCTGTTATTTCCTAAGCTGTAGTAAGGTTACTTCGCCTATGCATGGAAACGAGAAGAGTGTTAATAGTATCCATTGAGAGATTATTCCATTCAACTTGGACCGCAAGTGTGAGTTCCTTGAGGGTGCTAGGAGAATTAATTCTGTTTGATATTTCGCGTCCAACGAAATCCCATACGTGCTCAATGAGATTCATGTCTGGAGAATTTGCTGGCCATGGTAATCTTTGAATATTTTCTATCCCTGTCATGGTACCTGGAATAGGAATAAGCTGCTTACGACGACTATGCATTATGATTCCCCAAAACATTGCTGATCCTCCTTGGTATGGAGCGTCTCCTCTTGCAAAAGTTATTCTTTCTAGTTGTCCTGGCCTTGTCCTGGCCTTCTCCAAATTCTTTGTCGCAGACTATCACTTAACCCGTAGGTTTGGGGCCTTTCAGGCGCGTCCCCAGGTGACGGATGGGGGCCCCCCGGAATAGTATCTGGCCTGTCTGAGTGGCTAACACTGCAACATGGCAGGCTAGAGGCAACACTGGGGTTATGCGTACTATACGGGCGGCGAGTCTTGCATGAGCGGTGTAAAACCCACAAGATTGTCGGAGAAGCCGTACCTAAGGACGCACCACGGACCAACCACCCCATCCCAGCTGTCGTGTCGTGGCTAAGGAATTGCACGGGAGTACACAATGCCGGCGAGGTCCATTGGCCGAACCGAAAAACCAGTAACCATGTCGACTGTGAATCATGTCTCACGGACAGGGTTACGGGGGTCTGGGCTTAACAACCTGAACCAAGATGAGACAACCTCAATAAAAACCTAAATCTCTCGGCGGGACACCAGGACAAGGGGATGCGAGACTGAACAGAAGATCAGCAGCGACTGGTAGTCACCTTGGGGCACCGGGCGATACCTCATTGTATTTAGCCTTCCCCTGGCATGCGGGGCTCTGTCAGGGGTGACCACTCTTTCCCTAGCTGCTCGTGGGACCAGATATGGATACCGAAAAACACTAAAAGATCGGGAGCGTACCGTCGAAAGATGAAGGGCGCCCGTAGACTTCTTACCGGAGATGGTGGAATCGTAGAGGGACAGCCAGATCCGGTATCGCCACCAACTCTGTCAGGGTCCGGCACCTTAATCGAGGGGCAAGGAACCAGCGGAGGAGGCGAGAGGGCTAAGAAGCCCATAAAACCGAGACCGGGAGGGACTCAAAAGAGGCACAGACCGGACGGAAAGACCACCTGAATATTGAAGTATTTTCGTAGATTTTGAATAGAAAAGACGGAATATTTAAACTTTATTATATTAAAGTTTTTAGACATTTACAAAATATCTTGACACAATTAAAATTGACTTTTTTTTCAATTGAAAAAATAAACAAACTAAGGTGACTTCACAGTATGATTAAACAATCTAGAATGTACTTCAACACCTTCCCTCATTCGGAAATTTTGTTTAAACCCATACTGCTGCATAAGTCCTCATGTCTTGGTTTAAATAGGGCTTTTGTCATTAAATCAGCAAGTTGAGTCTCTGTAGCTGTCTTTCCTACTTTAAGAACATTTTTTTTTTTTTTTTTTTTTTTTTTGGCTTTGGATAGCTCGACCCATTTAGCCACGTACAATAATACACACTCATCCATTCTCTTCCTTATCTACCGGAACTCATGTAGAAGAAGACAGCAAAGGTATAGACAGGGACACTCTCTTCACGCTAAAGGTGCCCTTCATAGCGACTTTGTTATTAAACAAACAAGACAGGCAACGGGTAAAAGGTATGTAATACAAGGGGTTAAACAGTAGGAACAACAAGACTATATCAAATACACTGCCATTCACCCATTCACATTAAACGATAATATGTACGACTTATTTTTTAAATTTTACGTTTGGCACGCTTAAGGAATTCCCACAAAATATGTCTTATGGTCGGTCTACGCGAGCTTATATAAAGTAAGGAAACTATGTTTTGCGGAAGATCTAACTTTTTATCCCATATTGAGCTGAATAAATATTTGGTGGCCTCTTCGTTATATCGACATTTAAACATCCAGTGGTTAAGATCGTCGTAACTGCCATCACAGTCACATAAGTTTGTATCAGAAAGTTTCATTTTATATAGGTGTGATCTGACTGTAGCATGTCCAAAGAGGCATCTGGTGTACATAGTATATATTTGCCTAGAAGGAAGACTTCGGCCAGCAAGAGGAGTAAGCGGAAGAGAAGGGTATATCTTGCAGTAGGAGTTACTGCTATTATTTGCAAATAGTGACCATTGATTTTCCCAGTTTCCCTTAAGGTTTTCCTTCCTAAGAGATACTACATCCCACTTATATATTTCATTATGTAGATTATTAGAAAATATAGCCTCTTTGGCAAGCTTATCTGCCATTTCATTACCTGGAATTTGGGAGTGTCCTTTAACCCATATAAACTCTACAGATTTCTTCAGGCTGTTCAAATGAGATATTTTTTCCAGAATACTGACGATAATTGTATTACTATATATGTGTTTAGTAACATTTTTTAGGGCCAACAAAGCTGATTGGGAGTCGGACAAGATTATGTATTCTTGAAATTGTGAATCACTGTTTATGATCCATTCTAGCGCTTTATTTATGGCTACTAATTCCGCTGTAAAAATTGAGGAATTTCCGTTTAATTTATACTGTAAGGATTCTTGCAAGTTTTGTATATAAACAGCGCTGCCAACCCCTGCACTTGATTTAGATCCATCTGTATATATTTTGCATGTATTACGTATACTTAGTTGTTCTTTCAGAATAAACTTGCTAGGTACTACTGGATCATATGATGGAACTATAATTTTAGGTTTTAAATAGAAGATATTGAAGGTAGCTTTAAAGAATGGGATTCCTTCTCCTTTGAAACAATAGTGTGATAGGTTCGGAAAAGCAATTGCTAGAGTTGGAGAATTTTTATTCTGCCACCACTTTGCTGTCAAATTTAGGATGGAAAGTTGAGATATCTTTTCTAATAGGGAATTTTGGTTATTCGCATGACATTTAGTGACAAATTTTTCCGCTAAAAACAGCCGCCTTAAGTGTAGAGGTGGTTCATTACATTCAGCCAAGAGAGCTGGAGTGGGTGTAGATTTTAAAGCTCCTAAGACTAATCTTAACCCTCTATACTGTATCTTATCGAGTTTGTCTAAACGGGATTTGGTGGCTGAGCCATACAGAAAGCAACCATAGTCTAAAATAGATCTTGTATAAGCTCTATAAAACAGTAGATTTATTTTTGGATCGGCTCCCCATCTGTAGCGATTGATAACTTTTAGGATGTTAAGGCTTTTTTCACATTTGGTAACGCAGTTATTTATTTGTTCATTCCAAGTTAGTTTAGTGTCTAATGTAATACCTAAATAGGTAAACCTGTTATATACTGGTATTTCAAGATGTGAAAGCTCTACACTGTGTATTTCTGGTAGCCGATGTCTAGTAAAAAATACCACGCCTGACTTTTGGGGTGATAGTTCAAGACCATGATCATCAAAATATTTTTTACAGATATCCATGTTAGCGTTTAGTGACTCTATACACTCTTCTATTGTTTCTTCTTCTGCGTATTCGCAGAAATCATCATCATATTGTAAGAGAGTTGAACCAATCCCCATGGTATGTAAGTTTAAGGTATAAATGTTAAACAGTAGTGGGCTAAGCACAGAACCTTGAGGCAAACCTTTGTTAACTATCCTAGGACCGATTATTTTATCATTACATCGAACAAAAACTTGCCTATTCGTAAATAAATTAACTAGAACATATGCACATTTTTCAGGTACGCCTAATTTAGTAAGTTTATTGTACAGTAGGTTTAAGATAACATTATCGTAGGCACCAGAAATATCCATAAACAATGCAGCAGTATACCTATTTTTCGAATAACTTATTTGGATGTCAGTGGTTAGATGTGAGACACAGTCTATGGTACCTTTACCTCTACGAAATCCGAATTGCAACTCTGGAAAAAGGTTTGAATTTTCCAACCACCATTCTAAGCGATTCTTCATGATCCTTTCAAAAGTTTTTAAAATACAGGACATTAGAGAAATTGGTCTTAATACATTTCTATCCTTTGATTTAGGAATAGGGATGATTAGACATTGCTTTAAGGAATCGCAGGTATCTCCGTTGGTTAAAATGTTATTAAAAATCTTGCACAAAAATTTTAAGGCAACATCGGGTAAATTGGCTAGCATAGTATAATTAATTCCGTCAATACCTGGGGTAGATTTTTTGAAAGTGTTTATATTAGCAGTCATTTCATCGATGTAGATTGCAGATAATAGAAAATGTTCCTCATTATTCGTAGCAGGATGATTAATCTCGGGCGGGACATAATTGGGAGCTATTTTATTGTATAATTTTTCTACCAAACTTTCATCATGTACATAGGTATTTTTACTTTTTTTTATTTTATTAATCCTATTCCAAATATTCGTAGGGTTTGTCTGCCTACTTAAACTTGAGCAGAATTCAGCCCAGTTTTTTCTTGCTTTTGTTTTAAATGTTCGTTTACAAACAGCATTAATCCTTTGGTATTCTATAAAGTTAGAAATGGTCATATTATTTCTATAATTTTTACAAGCGGTTCTCCTAGAATTAGATATAGACAAACAATCATCATCCCACCATGGTGGGGATTTGTGGGATTTGACAGAGAATGGTTGTAAAATTTTGCAGGCCTTATTAGCTGCATTAGTAATTTGTTCAGTTAGGAAGATACTCATTGAATCTGTGTCGTTGAACTCTTGTACGGTTAAAAATGAGTTCTCTATTTCAGTTTGATATAAGTGCCAATTAACATTTTTCATAGACCATTTGGACGATGGGATTATAAGCGTATCAGATATTTGAAAATCATTGATTTTAATACTTATTAAATAGTGATCCGATCCATAGGTATCTGGAGAAACTAACCAGCTAAACGCTGAACAAAATTTGGTGGAGAGAATCGTTAGATCTACTGCAGATTTTTCTTGACCAGGGCTGGTTATTCTAGTAGCAGAACCATCGTTAGCAATTAATAAATTTGGAAAGTGATCTAGTGCTTCTACGAGAGCCAAACCATCATTTGAACATATATTAGATCCCCACAAACCATGATGTGCATTAAAATCCCCACCTATTATGCAATCGTGTTTTATCTGGCTGAATATATTTATATAATCTTGTGTTGTTGCTTTGACTTTAGAAGGCCTATAAAGACTGACGATAGCTATCCTTTTATTATCAATGCAAACATTAACACCACATACTTCAATTTTTGGGTTAAAGTTAATATTGAATTTTATGTCTTCATAATTAATTTTACTTGAAACAAAAATTGCTACACCCCCATATCCGTTTTTTCTATTAACAGAAAAAATGTTAAAGTTACTAAATGTTATTTTATCAGACGGCTTATACCAAGTTTCAGAGAATATCCCAATATCAAACTTTTCCTCTTTTAGTATTTGGTAAAGAGAATGCTTGTTAGACCTTAAAGATCTTGCGTTCCACTGTATAATTTTAAGGTAATTATTATTAGACATTATTTTGTGTTGTTTTTTAAGTTTTTTTAGACTTTTTTTTTTAAGTTTTTTTTTTGGTCTTCTTAGGTTTTTAAGTCGAAAATAGATTTTTTATGAAATTTTTAATTTTGTTTTCAAACTCATTTTCATTAAAGTTGGCAACTTTAGAACTCGATGTAGGAGATCCATGAAAATATTGTTGGACTAAATCTTTTAAAGCGGTGCTTAGTTGGTTCATAAATTGATCAAATTCATTATCAGGCTCAATGTGCCCGAATTTAAATACTGGTCCAGCACAGAAACTGGTATTATATTCTCTTTGAATTTTTGGGAAATTGAGAGAAGAATCGCTAGTTTTTCTTTTTTTTGGAATTGGTTTAGAAGAACTTGATGGTTGGCTAAGGGAAACTTTATTTTTTAAGTTTTCAGATGGCTTAGTTTGTACTTGTTGAGAGTAGGGTATGCTTAGGGAAGGAAATTCTTTGTCATAGTCAGATAATGGAGCGAATCTGTTTTTTTGAATCAGACTCGTGTAGCAAGGGTTATTAATTAATTGTTCAGCTTCTTTAAAAGAAACATTTAGATTAGCCATAGCTTCCTTGGTTCTGGCTTGTTTTTTGTATTCAGGACACTCTTTATAAGTGGAATCGTGGCTGTTATTTTTGCAATAAACACAAAATACATTACATGAAAGACAATCCGATTCATTCTCTGAACCACATTTTCTACATCTTTTTTTCCCTTTGCACTGAGATCCTGAATGACCATAACGTAAACATCGAAAACACTGCATAACCGGATTAACAAACACATCAACCGGACACCTAACTTTATTAATATATATGTATTGAGGGATCAGTTTTCCTGTAAATGTTACTATAATCATTTGACGGGGAACACGTTCCTTATTGTCTCCTTTTTGAACCACTCTAGACATTCGTTGGACTTTTTTTATGGGGACAGATGACTTAATGACTTTAAGTAAAGTGTCTTCGCTAATAGTTGTATCAACATTGCGTACTAAACCTCGCTTTTCTACCAAATGACTGGGAATATAGGCAACCAAATTATTCTCTTTAAAAAACGACTCCTCTACTAACTTATTAGCGACATTACCTGAAGTTACTTCAATTTTTAAACGGTTACGACCAGCAATACAAACTTCCGATATAAAATTATCGTAATCTCGTAAATTACTTAATTTCTCCCCTAATTTCATCGGATGTAAACGTCCAATATTTAATTCAAGGTGCTCAACAAAGACATGGTACGGACCTGTATCACAAGATCGGAATCGATTTGAAATATTATGATAAGGACGGTCATTAACATTGATATTATTAGACGAGTTTTTTGCAGTTTCATTATTTTCTTCTATATTGTTTTGGTTAATTTTGTTATGGGAGTTAATATTTTTATTTTCAAATGATTCATTCATTTCATCATCATCCCTCATTATTATATCTACTACGCGAACATTAGACCGAGTAACCCGATTATTGTTACCTAACGGCGGCGGCTCATTGCCACTCATACTATCCGGCCTCCGGACGCAAGGCCGGGGCGAATGCTCCCAAATATAAAAAAATAAGGAAAGTGAGTCTCTACTTACAGTAAAAAAGCAAAATAAACCACTAATTTAATAAAAAAACCAAAATTAATTAGCAATCACCAGTGAACTTCAGCAGCACAGTTAAACACAGCCGTACAGCTCGACAGTCGACACCGGAATCAGTAACATTTTCATTGACCAGTTCTCTTACATAAAAATGTCTAATCTGGATATGTTTTGTACGCCGGTGTATTTCTGGATTGTGAGCCAATCTTATAGCTGCTTGATTATCAACTAACAATTCAGGGACTTCTTTAAGCTGAATTATCTCGTCAAATAATCTTTTAAGCCATACCAACTCCTTTGCAGCTTCGCTTGCCGCAACAATTTCAGCTTCAGTCGTGGAAACTGCAACTGATGATTGTCTTTGACTTATCCAAGATATAGCTCCTCCAGCATAAAGACATACAACCCCAGTTGTTGATCGCCCTGTCGAAGAATCTCCTCCATAATCAGCATCACTGAACCCTTCCAAATAACCTTTTTTAGTATTAGGTTTGTAGGTAATTCCATGGCTCAATGTCCCTTGAATATATCTAAAAATTCTTTTAACTTGGACAAAGTCTTTGTGTGTCGGATTTTCCAAATTGCGAGACACTACACCAACTGCATAGGCAATATCAGGTCTTGATCCCGTCATTAAATAAAGTAGAGCACCAACAGCTTCTCGATAAGAAAAACATGTGTTTTCAGTGGTTTCTTTATCTTTTGACTCTGAATTATCTTTTACAATTGGAGTTTTTACTGGTCTACAATTAGACATTCCAAATCTGTTCAACAATTTCTTGGCATATGCTTCCTGCTTTATGGTAACCAAACCATTTGAATCCTTTTCAATCTGCATACCCAAAAAATATGTCGCTGGCTTTATTGTAACTTTAAATTCTTCCTTTAGATCTTGTAAAAACCGATCTCTTATAGTGTCACAACTGGATGCTAGCAGTCCGTCATCTACATATAAAACCAAAATAAGAATACCTTCTTCAATTTTCTTAATAAAGAGACATGGATCTGTTACACTTTGCTTAAAACCAAGACTTACAATAAATTCTCGTATTCTTATATTCCAACACCTCGGCGCTTGTTTTAGTCCATATAAACTTTTCTTAAGATGACATACTTTATCGGTTCCATCTTTAAAACCCTCTGGTTGTTGCATATATACTTGTTCATTCAATTCACCATACAAAAACGCTGTACAAACATCAAATTGTGTTAAACTCAGATTTTCACTAGCAGATATACTTAGAATCGATCTTATAGTGGCAAATTTAACAACTGGGCTAAAGGTTTGGTCAAAATCTTCCCTTTCTTTTGAGAATACCCTTTAACTACTAACCGAGCTTTAAATTTCTCAACTGAACCATCTGGATTGGTCTTTAATTTATATACCCATTTACATGGAATAGCTTTCTTTCCTCTAGGTAACTCTGTTAAAGTCCAAGTATGATTTTCCTTTAATGACTCCATTTCCTTTTCCATTGCTATTTTCCACTCATAGGATCTACTATCTTTAATAGCTTCTTGATAAGTCGTTGGCTCCTGTATATCTAGTATGTCAGCTGCAACCATCATGGCAAAATCTTCAAATCTTGATGGTTTTTGAATTTGATTTCTATCACGTAGTGGTCTGTATAAAAAATCTGATGGTTCTTCAGGTTGTGGTGCCTCTTCTAAGATATCAGTAAGACTAGGGACATGATCTTCCTCTTTCTCTTCCTCTTTCTCTTCCTCTTCTAGTTTATCTTTTTCAGGAATACCTTCATTTCCATGATTCTCATCTATTTTAGGAATAATTGTTAAAGTGGTCGTAACTAGTTTTTCATCAAAAATCACATCTCTTGATCTTATTAGTCTCTTAGTTTTTCTACACCATATTCGATAGCCATCATCATTTTCGTAGCCAATTAGAATTCCTTGTACTGCCTTTTTATCCAACTTCTTCCTACATTGCTTTGGCACATGGGCAAAACAGGTGCTTCCAATGATCCTCATGTGTTTTAAAGAAGGCTTTTTATCAAACCAAAGTTCATATGGTGATTTTCCCTTGACACTTGAAGTACCAGTCCTGTTTAGTATATATGCCGCTGTATTTATCATTTCAGCCCATAAATACTGTGGAATATTTTCGTGCGCATGCATAATGGATCTAGCAGTTTCAACAATTGTACGATTATCCCTCTCAGAACATCCATTTTGCTCTGGTGTATAGGGCATTACCAGTCTTTGGCGAATTCCATTTTGTTGAAGGATCTTTTTCACTTGACTATTGTCAAATTCACCACCGTTATCTGAAAGCAGCTCTCTAATTTTATATCCTGTAGCTTTTACCTCAGCCAACATTATTTTTAATTTTTCAGTAACTTCAAACTTTTCTTTTAAAAAATATACATAGCGGTAGCGACTGAAGTCATCTTTGAACAGTAAGAAATAACGGTAACCACTTTGAGATTTTTGAAATGGTCCACATAAATCAGTGTGTATCAGTTCACCTGGTAATTTTGCTCGTTCTCTTGTTCCAAATTTTCCTCTATGCATTTTGCCATAAATACAACCCTCACAAAGTTCACTGTCTAAACCTACTTTAAGGTCAAGCTCATAACTTAAAACATCTCTGATATGTCTTTTGTTTTGATGACCAAAACGTTCATGGTAGAGTTGCAGTAAATTTTCATTTGAGACTGTATTTATTTGAGCTGTTACCTCTGGTTTTACTATCTGCATGGCAAGCTTATAAAGACCTCCATATCTACTTCTTTTTCCTGTCAGAATGGTTTTCCACCAACTATAAACTTACAATCCTCCGTACTTGAAGTAAACTTGCTTAAGGTTTGCTTGTCTTGTGCATGTAAAACAGAAAATAAATTTTTCTTAATCTGAGGTACATACCACACATCTGATAGTCGCAAAATATCTTCTTTATCTTGAATGTTAGCTTGAACCAAAACTGTTCCCTTACCAACTGCTCTTATTGTATCACCATTTGCTGTCGTTATAGTATGTGGGTCTTGAAAGTATTGAAATGTCTCAAAAATATCACTTTTATTGGTGATATGACTTGTAGCTCCATTATCCACAAACCAGTAGTTTTCTTCGGATTCACTTAATACAACATTACTAGTCAAAGATAACAATGTCATATTTGTATCTGTTACCTTGTGTGTTCTTGAACTTCCTGGTTTTGGAGGTCTACCGTCCTCTTTCCATTTAGAGCATTGTTTTACTTTGTGACCTTCACGTCTACAGTAATTACATACCAGTTTCTTTTTAGGATTACCCTTTTTCTCTGCAATTAATGTCTCATGGTGATTTGATTTACCATTACCTATTAATGCATTTTCATATGTACAAAGTTGGTTTGTTAAATTGTCCACAGTTCGATCACTTTTTGACATAAGCATCCAACTTTATTTAAAAGAAAAATATTCTTCAGGTAGTGATCCTAATATCTTACAGACTAGCAGTAATTCTGGCAAATTACAATTACATTTGATACCTGTTGTAATTTTGTCTTTTGATATTTCTTTTTGAAGTTCATTCCAGAGATTCTTAAGCTTAGATACGTGAGTTGCCATGTCATCTTCAATTTCTTTTCTATAGTTAAAGAACTGAAGACAAATATCATAGGTCTTGTCTTCAACATTTCCATCAAATAACCTATGTAATTCAATCCACACGTCTCTCGCACTTGTAAATCTCATAACTTTTTGAAGAGTATCTTGTGTCATATTAATAGTAAGAGCTAGAAGTACATTACAATCTGCTGCATTAAAACTTGCCAAAGTTCTTTCATATGTCGCTTTTTGTTCCGGTGTAGCATCTTCTGGTAAAACAGGAGAAACTAATTTACCTTCCAAAACATTAACGGCATTTGGAATACCTCGTAACAGAATATTCATTTTATACTTCCATGTAGCCCAATTATCTTTTCCTTCAAGTAGACCTATTTGGACTTTGGCTGGATCCATATCTTATTCTACTTTTGGATACTAATTTTCTTATTACAAATCTTTTCTAATTCTTAAAAAAAACCTTGAACCACGCTGTGCTACCATATTGAAGTATTTTCGTAGATTTTGAATAGAAAAGACGGAATATTTAAACTTTATTATATTAAAGTTTTTAGACATTTTCAAAATATCTTGACACAATTAAAATTGACTTTTTTTTCAATTGAAAAAATAAACAAACTAAGGTGACTTCACAGTATGATTAAACAATCTAGAATGTACTGAAAAGGTGAAAAAAAGGCGAAGGCGGCGGGAGGTGCACCGAGGGCTGCTGGAACTACTGCACCGGTAGGACTACGCCCTAGGGGGCCCGAGCCAACCGCCACTGCTGGAACTACTCCACCGGTAGGACCACGCCCTAGGAGGCCCGAGCAACCCGCCACATACGCCTCCAGGGTGAGGGATGTAGGGGTTGCCATTATTCCCAGTGGCTATCCCAGCGTTACCCTTAACTCTGAACAAGTAGATCTCATCCGTGAGGCTCTATTTAATAACATTTACGAAATGCAGGGGGGCACAGGTTCCGCTCCAAGATTCTCGGAAGCGAGAATGAAGAACGGTGAATTGGTCGTGTACTGCGTCGACGGGCCTACCCAGGAATTGGTCCAAGGCCAGGTTAATGCCATGCGGCCATGGGAATCTGCGGAACTTAGGACCATCGATCCTAAGGATCTGGAGAAACCCGTCCATGTCTTGAATGGATCCCGGGACCACAGATGCCTACAGTCAAGCTGTGGAAAATGCTCAGAGTCCAAAATTCGGGGCTCCGAACGGAGCATTGGAGAGTCCAAAAGGAGAAGACGGACTATAGAGGCCGCCAACTCATCCTGATAATGGACAGGGCTTCCTGGAATTCGTGTCGGAAAGACAGAAATTATAAAAAATTATACCTTAACTTGGGCAGCACAACGCTGAAAAAGTTGAAGAAAAAACCCGAAGGGAAAACTGCGGGCACTCGAGGACAATCTGGGGAACCAACAATCCAACTACCCGTGATAGGGGCTGGCGAGTTACCTGGATCGTCCTACGAGGGTATAGAGATGGAGAAGACCTGCAAATAAAATATGAAATATGAAAATAAAAATACTACAAGCAAATATACATCATTGTAAGGCAGCCACGGCTGTATTACAGAGTTGTATATTCAAACAAGACATGGATCTTGTCCTTGTGCAGGAACCCTATGCCGTTGGGAGAGCAGTTAAAGGACTACCATGCACGAGGGGCTACGACTTGATTTACTCGACGAATGGCTACTCTCGGGCATGCATAGTAGACAAAAAAATTTGATGTTTTTCCACAATGGGACCTGTGCACAGGAGACCAACTGGCAATTACAGTCAAGATTAAAAGCAATAACATGTCGAGGCAGATTGTTATCGGCTTGGCATACCTACCTTACGACCAATCAGGCCCCCCTCCTTCCAAAGAGGTAAGAGAACTGGTTACACACTGTAGGGACAAAACGATCGTACTTCTTCTGGGGTGCGATGCTAGTGCTCACCATATCATATGGGGGAGCACAGATATTAATTCAAGAGGGGAGTTATTCCTGGAATATATTGCTTGCAATAATATAGAAGTGGCTAACGTTGGGAATGACCCCACTGTTGTGATTGAATCGCGAGAGGAGGTCATTGATATCACACTAGGTACAAGAGAGGTATGCAGATGGGTGGGCGGATGGCATGTCTCTAGGGAGATGTCTGTGTCCAACCATAGGCACGTCCTCTACAACCTAATCTGTGAAACGGGGAAGAAGGAGGTTACATATCGCAACCCTAGGATATGGAACTCCTCCAGGGAGCACCTTGAGCAGGGACTAAGCGAATACCTCCCAGCCTCAAAGAATGTGGCTGAAAAAGATTTTCTCTCAGAACAACCGACTGGGAGTCTTATGGAGGCCTATAACAGAAACTGTCCAGAGAAAAAGAAGAGGGCTGTTAGGGATACTGTATGGTGGACCAAAGACCAAAGACTCTTCAGCCTGACCAAGAGAAAAAATGGCTGAGAAGCCTATAAGGCTAAGAGGAGAGATATGGCTATGCGATTCGCAAAACCAAAGAAAACTATGTGAGGACATTGACAGTCTCCCGGAATGCTCCAAGCTGAGAAAAACTCTCCAGAGGGACTCCGTGGGTAGGGTAGAATCTCTGAAGATTGAAGAAGGAGAATATACAAAGACCGGCAAGGGCACATCTGTTCGGGGACACGCCGTAGGGGGGCATCCAGGGATAGCTGGGCTTTTGCCAACAAAATCGTAAACAGAACCAGACTTTCATGGGCGATAAAATCCTTTCACCCATACAAAGCTGCGGGATCAGATGGTATCTTCCTAGCACTATTGCAACAGGGCAGGGAAATGATCGAGGGACCAATGTGTCGACTACTCAGGGCCTGCTTGGCACTTCATACCGAAGCCTGGCAAGGCCACGTTTGCTGAGACGGGCTCTTCAGACATATTAGCCTGACCTCATTTTTTCTTAAAACCTTAGAAAAACTGGTGGGCAGGTACTTACGGGACGGTGCTTTCAGGGTAAAACCTCTGCATCGAAACCAGTTTGCGTATAAGACTGAGGTGTCCTGGAGGTTATAAACAAGATACTTCAACGAATCTGCGACAACCAACAGTTTATCTCCAGGTCTAAGCACCCTACAGAGTGCCGTTCTGTGACTAGTGGAATACATCAGTGAGGGTTTCAATAAAAAGTAAATCGTCGGTACTACTCTGCTGCAAGATGGGTAATTTGGCATCATCTCTAAGTTAAGATCAACACCACTACCACCAGTTACTCAATGCTGGAAGTCGGAGTGTGTTTCATCCCTGTTGTATAACACAATCTACATAGTGGATGTACCCAAGGTGATGAACACCAGGTTTTTCTTTTATCTTAACGATGCAGCAATATCAGCGTGAAGCACACAAATCTTTATGGTATCAGGATACCCAGTAGAAGCAGCAAGCCTTGTAGAAGGGTGGTGTACAAAGTGGAAGATAAATATCAACGCAGACGAGACACTGTTAGAAAAGGACACAGCCAGTACCAGAAGAAGTAAGTTTCAATGAAGAGACAGTCCTACTGCGAAGTATCTGGCAAAGGCAAAGGGGAAAAAATGTATGATATTTTAATAATGACAGTCTTAAATATTGTTGTGCGAGTACGCCCCTGGCGCTATGACCCAGACGCGAGGCAGACAGATGATGCGAGAACGTTCTGGAATATACGGCGCTTGATGAGCGAAGCGGAGAATCATCGAGATGATTTCCAGAATAGACTGGAATATGCTCGACAATATTTACCTATATAAAGGACCGATTCGAATATTTTGAGTTAGTTAGTTAGTAGTATGTTGTTAGATAAATGCGAATAGAAATATTGTCTTACATAAATTAAAGTATTGTAAATAAATTGTGTTATATAAATTAAACAGTGTTAGTGATTTAAATAGTATAAAAATTAATTAAAAAGACTAGTAAAAATAAATAAACGTTACATTGGTGTCAGAAGTGGGATATTGTAAATAAATAGTGTAAAAAAAAATATGTCAAAAAAACTTTGTGACTTGAAAGTGACAGAATTGCGTCGAGAGCTGGAGGATCGTGAATTGGAAACAACAGGAAGGAAGACTAAGTTGTTGGAGTGACTTAAGCAAGCATTGGAAAATGATGGTTTAGATCCAGAAAATCATATTTTCGTAGACAACTCTTCGGCTACAACTATTTCTTCCTTAAATAAAGTTTCTTCTGATATGGCCTCTTTCAAGAGTGATATTTCTTCCAAAATGTCTTGTTTAAAAAATGATATTTCTTGCGATATGTCTTCTTTGAAAAATGATATTTCTTCTTTGGAAAACAAAGTTTCTTTGGATATTTCTTCTATGGAAAATAAAAGGTCTTCATTTAAAAAAAATTGAAGAGAAAATAAGAGAAATGGAAAAGCAAATGGAAGAGATGGAAAAAGGAGGTAAAGAAGATATGGAAGATTTAGGAGAGGAAAACGAGAACGAAATGAGAAGCTACAAAGTGGAGCGGGAACCGAAATTGGAAGGCAGCGAAAGTTCTGTTCGTGTAAAGGCCCCAACCTTTGACGGAAAGATGTCTTGGGAAAATTATCTTAAACAGTTCGAAACAGCTGCAAGAGCGAACGGATGGTCCCAAAAAGAGAAGGCAATAAACCTCACCATCGCTCTGAGAGGAGACGCTTTGGATGTTCTTCAGACCATACCAGTGGAGGACACAGATGATTTTGAGCAACTGTAGAAAAGCTTGAACATGCGATATGGTCACGAACACTTGGAGAACTTGCACCGATCGTAGTTGAAGACTCGAAAACGGAAGCGAGAGGACACTTCAAGAGTACGAAGTGGATATTGCCAGATTGGTAAGATTTGCTTACCCTTCAGCTCCAGAACAAATTATGGAATGTTTAGCTGTTGAAGCATTTCTTGATGGACTTCGTGACCACGAAATGGCAAAGACACTCCGATTAGCCCACCACAAAACATTAGTTGACATCTTGTCTGCCGCGCTTGAGTATGAAGCGGCTTCGAAAGCTTGTGGAGGATACAGTAAAGTAAGATCCGTAACGGAAGAGAAAGATGAAAATAAGTTAGACCAATTAGTAAACATGATGAAAAGCTTTACTGATAAGAAAAAGAAGAAGACCATCAGGTGCTGGAATTGTGGTGAAATAGGACATGTTCGCAATTCATGTAAACGCCCTGGGGTCACTACGAATCAAGAAACTACTCCACAGGAAAACTAAAACGGGTCGGCCTAGAGGGGGCAGCTTCGACCCGGAACGTTTCCAAAGTCCCTCTCATACTAATAGCCTCTTTGAAATGCCGCGACGACAGTGTATATGTAGATGGTGAAGTAAACGGTAAAAAGTATACACAATTGGTGAATACTGGAGCGACCAGAACGATTATACGGCCAACAACTATAAATAGCCGTAAGAAACTTTTACCAACAAGTCTACGACTGCGAACTGCCACAGGTGATAGAGCTAACATCCTTGGAGAAGTCCAGGTTCAAATAGGAATTGGTTTAGAAAAGTTCACGCATACTGTTATTGTCGCTGATATTGAGGAAGATGTTATATTAGGAATGTATGTGATGAACTTACATGGTTTCCAACTGGATTTCAAGAACAGAGTTATCAAAGTTGGTTCTGAAGAAATATTCCTTCATCCATATGAGAACAAAACCGTGTCAGCCGTTGTCCAGGAGGATACTGTGGTACCTGGTAGAAGCGAAACGATCATAGTGGCCAGACTGCAAGGAACTATTGACGAAGGAATACCTGTGATGATGGAACCATGGAACCATGATGAGGAGGTCGGTCGAGGAATTTTGATAGGAAAAGGATTGGTCACTTCTGCTAAAGAAATTCAAGTACGAGTTATAAATGTCAATGATCACCCAATTACGATCAAGAAAGAGACCAAAGTTGGAACCTCCGTACCAGTAACATCTATAATTCGACAGACAACTATTCCCGATAATTCCAACAATAAGTTTGAACAAATGGTGGCGGTTGCTAGTACATCTCTAAACCGAGAAGAGAAAAGAAAAATTAAAGATTTTCTTCATCGGTATCGCAACATTTTTGTACCAAGAGGACGTACCTCTGCTGTAAAACATAAAATCGACACGGGTGATGCCAAGCCAATTCGTCAATCAGCTAGAAGATTACCACAGGCAAAGAGACAAGAAGCTGAAAGGATTGTTCGAGAAATGGAAGAAGATGGAGTGATAGAACCTTCTACCAGTCCATGGGTCTCTCCGGTAGTCTTAGTCAAGAAAAAGGATGGAACTACGAGGTTCTGTGTAGACTACCGTCAGTTGAACAATTATTTTCCACCTTAGATTTGAAGTCTGGTTATTGGCAGGTAGAAATGGACCCAAGAGACAAAGAAAAGACAGCCTTTACCACCGGTTCTGGATTATTTCAGTTCAATGTCATGCCATTCGGACTATGTAATGCTCCTGCGACATTTGAAAGACTGATGGAGAACGTAGTAAGAGGGTTGTCTTGGAAAACGTGCCTGGTCTACTTAGGCGACATCATAGTCTTGGGAGAGACATTCGAAGAACATCTGAAAAACTTAGAAGATGTTTTTAAAAGACTTCAAGCTGCCCAACTGATGCTGAATCCAAAGAAATGTCAGTTATTCCAAGACAAAGTTAATTATCTGGGTCATATTGTCAGCAAAGAGGGCGTGTCTGTAGATAAGGACAAGGTTGCTTCTATTAAACAATGGCCACAACCAACTGATAAACATCAAATAAGAAGTTTTCTTGGTCTATGTACATACTATCGTAGATTTATCAGAAAGTTTTCAGACATTGCTAAGCCATTAACACGCCTTACAGAGGAAACGAGAGAGTTCTGCTGGGATAAAAACTGTCAAACGGCTTTTGAAACTCTGAAGGAGCATTTAACCGCAGCACCGATATTAGGCTACCCACCACCGGAAGGAGAATTTATTTTGGATACAGATGCCAGTAATGTCGGAATTGGAGGAGTCCTTTCGCAGATTCAAGATGGACAAGAGAGAGTCCTGGGTTATTTTAGTAAAGTGCTCTCCAAACCTGAGCGGAATTACTGTGTTACGAAAAGAGAACTTCAGGCAGTTGTGAAGTCTGTGGAACACTTCTACCAATATCTTTATGGAAGAAAATTCTTAATTCGGACGAACCATGCAGCCCTAAAATGGCTAATGCAGTTTAAGAACCCTGAAGGTCAAATTGCCAGGTGGATCGAACGACTCCAAGAGTACGACTTTAGGATCGAACATCGAGCTGGGATAAGTCACAGAAATGCAGACTCCCTTTCCAGAAGACCGTGCCCAGAAGGGTGTTCTCACTGCAATAAGACAGAATTAAACAATACTACGAACAACTGTAGTTAACGACGACTGGGCACCTACTAGAATTAAAGAAGAACAAGATAATGACCCTGTTTTAAAGAAAATGAGAGAATGGAAGATAGAAGATCGTCGACCTACTTGGCAAGAAGTGTCAAAATTCTCTACAGTCCTTAAATCATATTGGGCTCAGTGGGAGTCTTTCATTTTGGAAGGCGATTTATTAAAGAGAATAATTGAAAATGATGACGGTTCCGTTAAAAGAAAGCAATTAGTTATACCAAAGAATAAAGTAGCCGAAGTACTACGACAGTTACACGACAGTCCATCAGGAGGTCATCTTGGTGTCAAGAAAACCCTGCAGAGAGTTCGTGAAAGGTTTTATTGGATGAATAGTTCCGATGATGTTAAGGACTGGTGTAAGATGTGTACCATCTGTGCTGCTAGTAATGGACCTCAGAAAAGAGGAAAGGCTCCCATGAAACAATATAACGTTGGTAGCCTATTTGAGAGAATTGCTTTAGATATTGCTGGACCGTTCCCCACTACTGAGAATAAGAATAAATACATGTTGGTGGTAATGGATTATTTTACGAAGTGGGTTGAAGTCTACGCCGTTCCAAATCAAGAGGCAGCAACTGTCGCAGACGTGCTAGTGAAGGAGTTTATTTGCCGATATGGAGTGCCCTTGGAGATTCACAGTGACCAAGGAAGGAACTTCGAAAGTCAACTCTTTCAAGGAATTTGCGACAATTTAGGAATTAAGAAAACAAGAACTACAGCATTGCACCCACAATCGGATGGAATGGTAGAACGCATGAATAAAACCATTGGCAAATATCTATCAAAAGTAGTATCCAATCACCAAAGAGACTGGGACCAGTATATTTCGCTCTTTGCAATGGCTTATCAATCCGCCGTCAATGAAACAACAGGTCAAACACCAGCAAAAGTCTTGTTTGGAAGCGAGATGAGGTTACCATGCGACCTCGAGTTTGAATGCCGACCTGGAGAGGATATAGCTGGAGAACACTATGTAATCCAGTTACGAAGAAAAATGGACGACATGCATGATTTGGTTCGCTCCCATCTCCAAGTTGCCAGTGACAGGATGAAGAAACGGTATGATACCCAAGCTATAGAGGGATGTTTCCAAGAAGGTGACAAAGTCTGGCTCCATAACCCGAAAAGACAGAAGGGGTACTCACCAAAGCTACAACAATCTTGGGAGGGACCATACATCATTAAGAAAAGAATCAGTGACATCATATACCGTATAATAATGACTCCGAATGGAAAGCCTAAGATAGTACACCGAAACCGACTGGCGAAATTTGAAAAGGATCATAACCAGGAAGAAGAAGTCGTAAATCAAGTCCAAGATACACCCGACCTTGCTTTCGAAGAATTTAGGGGGGAAATGGAGGTACTGGGAAAGCTAGATACGGCGTGACTATTGAGAAACAGCAAGACCTGTTCACACTTCCTGATGACTACTCATTGGCCCATAGCGTTTCCGCCACTATCAGCGACGGCCGAGGATTAGCGTCTGTCTTTCGAAGGAAGTTTGGTCGACTGTCAGAACTTCGAAATCAGTTACCAGCCACTGGGAAGGCTTTGATACATACGAGATGACTCCCGTTGCCTCTTTTATCTGATTACCAAGAATACCTACCAAGACCAGCCCACTTATCGAAATATATGGGAATCATTACTTAACTTGAGAGAGCACGTATTGGAGTCCAACATACGAAAGCTAGCCATGCCGAAAATAGAGTGCAACTCATTGGATTGGAGGTTCATCCGAAATATGGTGGAAGTAATCTTTCAAGATACCGAAGTCCAAGTGTTGGTATGCAGCCATTCGCCCCGTGTCCAGCTGACATCAAAGACCATTCCATGTTATTTCCATGCAACTAGAAATTGTAGAAGAGGATTCAGTTGCAAGTATCTCCATCCAGTCTCAATTCCTTAAAAGTTCCAGGAAGCTCATGAAGGAAATTTCAAAGACCACAGAATGCGCCCGTATCCACAAGGTCCTGATCAAGATGGAGTCCAATAACAAGGTGAGTTTCCTGAAGAAAACGGACCGAAACTATGTAGGAACGGCTCAGGAAAGTTTGGTGTTGCTGATAAAGGCACACTTAGCTAGCATTTATCTAGATCAGCCGGAGGTATCCAACAACCTCCAGGAGGTAGGCAGACCCAGTTGGAAAGACTGTCAAATTGCTATTGCCATTACACGACCAGATGAAATAAGATGGGCTTTGGATGAATTTCAATCCTTTAAATTACCGGGAGAGGATGGTATTTATGCGGCCCTACTGCAGACGGGTAAAGAGGCACTAGTACTCCAACTAAGTAAGATTTTTAAGGCTAGCCTAGCTTGGAAATATATCGTCATCTACTCCGATAGCCAAGTAGCACTAAAAGCGATAGGCTCATTTCGGATATCGTCAAGTCTGGTGTGAGTGTCGCAAGGCTCTTAACATAATAGGTAGTCACCCTAGTCTGGGTGCCAAGCCATACAGGAATAAAAGGCAATGAAAAAGCTGATGAATTAGCCAAGCAGGGAGCGACTGAGGTCATGATAGGGCCAGAACGTTCATGTGGAATTATCAAATGCCTCGTTAAGGAGAGTATGGATAAACAATCAGGTGTTGCGCTGCTGGCATGAAACCCCAGGGCTAAGGCAAGCTAAACTATTCCTTAAAGGCCCGGCTGTCAAAACTGTCAGACACTGCAGGCTAAGGAAACATATGCATAAAATCGGCCTAGCAGATGATAGCCTTTGTAGGTTCTGCCAGAAAGAAGATGAAACTTGAGCACATACTCTGGGAGTGCGAAGGCCTAGCAAGGGTGCGGTTTCACCTATTCGGTGAAGAAAAACCGGGGACAGAGAGCTATGCAAGGGAGGTGGCGTCCAGGCTAATAGGTCTAATAAAAATGATAAAGCTGGATACCGAACTCTAAATATAGGGAGGGCCACAATAGATCTGCAAAAGTAGCAGTGGGATAGAACAAAAAGTCACTCCATTACAAATCTAATCTAATTTAATCGATGTATAGTTGACACTAAATTTTTCGGATGCTTATCTACTAGACATATATGGGTTTTCCTCAAACTCAAGCCTCACATCTAATCTGATATCATCACTTAGTGCGTTGGCGCTGTTTTTTCCATCTAGTTTACATATTCAAATTCGCGAAATTACTTCTCTAGTTTACTAATTGTACCTAGGGTTATAGGCGGCAAATTCGGAAATTTTTCATGAATTAGGCAAGCAAGTCCATTTTTTTCGGTTGTTATTTCCGTAATCAATTATCTGTAAAACTGTTATTTTATGCATTTCTGTTAATCTAATTTATGAAGTACAGTCAACGAAATTCCAACAAGAGTTAGAATATTGACAGTTATAATTATTAAAAACCAATTTGCTAAGGCGTTTTAAACAAACTAACATTGCTATAAAAAAGAACACAATGAAATGGGAAATAAATTAGTAGTGTAGGTATTCTAGCGAATTTCGGTTATAAGATCATTTTATTATTTTTATATTAAGCAATAAATTTAAAAACAACATTTTTGGATAGAGAATAAAGAGACCTTTCAAACCATTTATATCACAAGCCCATACTTCCCATTTAAAAAATTGGGGGTTGTAATTGTGACTCAAAGGTAGAAGGTAGAGATCAAATTTTCACTTTAAATAATGTCAATTTATAATTTCAATGGGGAGTTAAACCGATATCCGGTTTCTGGTATTTTATTAAAGTATATTAGCACTACTTTGCAAAAATATATTTAAAAAGTTTTTGAATTAAATATTGTGGGAGAAAACTGGAAATTGAGAATTCCTAAATATTTGCAACTTTCACTACAGATACGTCACTCACTCATATATGAAGTAAGTCACTATCTGATTTAGATGTTTTATGAACTTATAGCTAATAGCCAATTACAAAAAGGCCAATCTAAGTTAAAGCTTGAAGAACTTTCAAAATATATGAGTGTTCCGTATCTTATATTTATCCACAGTTTATAGGAGCTTGACGTTTCAATAAAATATAAGCATTGTCTTAAAATTTTTTTAGCTAATTTTAGTTAGCTTTTCTTTACATTTTTTTTCAAATTTGATTAATGTCAATATCATATAAATCTTGTTTTGTATCATACTGCAGGAACGCAACTCATAAAAAATTTGTAACCGTGCCTGCAGTAAAAGTTAGACGAAAATTGTGGTTTGAGGACTAAAATTTTAAAAAAGAAGACGACAGAATTGCGGTTCTATGTCGACCCTTATGTAGCTAACTTTACTTTTGGGTTATCTACGACACAGAACGAATAGCGGACTATTTAAATAATCTAAAAGTTGAATTTTCAAATCGACATAAAAACCGTGTGATAATAAATACAATAAAAGTAATTGATTTCCTAGTATGATTTTGTACACCCCTAACTATTAACATTGAGAAAACATCATATTTTTATTAAGTTTAACACCCCCTTAGACGTGTTTCGGAATTTTCTATAAACATGTACTTACAGTAACCGAAATAATGAATTTAATAATTTTGGCTTTTCCACACTATATAAAATGTTATCAACAATAAGCAAATGCTTTTAATTTTAATTTAGTATGTGTAATACGACAATGAACATTTAAAAAATACCAGTAGCATTCTATCACAAAACTATGGTTTGTTTAGCATATTTCAATATTATGGGAATCATTATAATAAATTTATTTAAAGCGATGGATAATCATGGACTATATTTATGAATAACCTCTATGTAGAGTTGCCAAGAAAAGCCTTCTGTGACAAGATATATCCTAAGTAATTCCCCTACTCCCAGCTAGAGATCCATTATGTCACAAACCTCAAAGATCTGCCGGAGGTTTCTTTGTAGAAATTAGTTGATCAAATTTGAACAAGAACCTACCACTGAACTATAATATTTCCTATCTGCATGCGAGTGCCAATCATTGTCAATGAAAAAAAGTGTTTAATATTTTGCAAAAGATAGAATTTTTTAAATTTCCTATACCAATTCTAGAAAATTATTGAAATCGACACTTGAAATGAAATACATTGTAACTCACTTAGTTTACAAGAGAGTACTTTTAAAGAATTATGCGTGGCATATTGTAATTTTTGTCAATGTGTTTATGTATTTTCTAGGTTTTAAGGTCAATACTGGATAACTTTTTCTTATTTTTTGTCGGTATATATCACTTCTTCGCTAAGGTCCCGGCAACATTATTTTAATGAAGTTATAATACGAACTTTTTTAAAATATCAATACAATGTTATTGTACCATATATATTTGGAGCTAGTTTAAAATTAAATAGTATCAAAATGTATTCAAAAAATAAATATTTCTTTAGTTTTGGTGTTCAAAATTTATATTTATTATTATTATTAAACATAAATTTGTGCAGGGGCCGTAAAACCCATATGCCCATAGTATACCTACTATAAAATTATATAAAATAAAATTATACATTGAGTAATAAAGTTTACTTTATTACTCAATGAATTATACAAAAAAGACAAATACTATTTTAACAAAAAAATATTAGTATCATAAAAGTATTATAATTCAAAATATTATATATATGTTAAAGTATGTTAAAAAAAATAAAAAAATAAAGTTGTGAAATATTTCGAGAATGAGGTAGATTTAAATAAAAACCTTAATATTATTCGGGGATCGCTTTGAAAGTACACAAGTTGGCTGTCATTATATTTTAATGTTGTTATGGGAAGTAATCTGTGATAAGCTAGAGGAATTTGTAACTCTTGCATATTTGAACAAACATACTTATCAATTCTTTTGCTAACTATAGGTTTGCACTTCAAGTTTATAGTGGACTGCATAAGATCCTACTCGAAACTAATACATACATAAAACAACTATATCATTGTTTTTGACTTCTCTTTTCACGAATTTATTTGATGTAAAGCGTACTTTTCTCCCATCTGACTTTGCCGTTCGTCATTTGCTTTGTCCTGGATATCATAAGTGAGACACTGGTCTTTCTTTGGCACTAAAAATCCAATATTACCCAAACTCAATATTAAATAATATATACTCAGTGACAGAAGTATTACACCCGGAAGATATAATTTCTTAATCTTAATTTTTTTGGCAAAATTGTAGATTTACAGCGAGAATAAAACGATAACATTTTCAAGAATTTTTAATAATGTGTTTAGTGACTCCGTAACTGAATACACTCATGTACACGTCTAGGCATTGACAAAATGATTAACTGGATAAACTCTGCCAGAGTTTGTGAAGGATGGTGTAAATTGGCCATTATTCTTCCCATCATATCCCCACACATGTTCAATGGGATTTAAATCTGGCGAACTGGGTCGCCACGGTAAAAGATTAACGCCCAGCTTCTTGGAGAAAATCCATAGTTCGACGAACAATATGGGAATGTGTTATCTTGCTGAAAAAGGACGTTTCGACGACCGTCTAGATAAGGTAGTAAAGTGGTTTGTAAGACATCATAAAAATAACGTACCGCTCTCATACTGCCTCGAATAAACACAAGGGGTGATCGGCTACCATAGGCAGTAGCCCCCCAAACCATTACTCCAACAGTTCCGTGTACATGTCTTACCCTTCCACAGCCATCGTGCATGCCTAAACAAAATCGCTATTCATCGCTGAATGCTACGTTATGCCATTCTTCTACCATTTGCTGCCGTTTTCTGAACCAATTCAAACGTTGATGGTAATAGTCCTGGGTCAAATGTAGTACTAGTTTTGGGTAGTATACAAACATTCCAAAGGATCGAATGCGACGGCATAGTGTACGCATAGTAACCGGTCTATCTGTCTCACCAAATCATTGATAAGCGATTTGAAGCATGGTAGCAAAATGATCTTGCAGAGCAAGTAGTCTGAAGCGCCTATTTTGACGCTCTGTGGTACGCATTGGTTAACCAGTTGGACTTCTTCGTGTTCCTCTACCTTCGTTGGTCCAGACATGATACACACGCATTACCGTCATTACCGTACAATTAGCACGAAGGGCAATTTGGCAATACGACAAACCCATATCTCTATATTTTATTTTATTTAAAACTACAAAAATATATCACCAGACAGCTAAA
The DNA here is from genome assembly GCA_035357415.1 of Ophraella communa. NCBI lineage: Eukaryota > Metazoa > Arthropoda > Insecta > Coleoptera > Chrysomelidae > Ophraella > Ophraella communa. Next base: position 20,758,574 of record CM068995.1, read on the forward strand.
GCTGGTATAAGGTGAATATACAAATATTCAAATAAATATTAATACATAAATGAAAACAAAAAGTAGGAAAACAAATCTTAGAACAAAAAAAAAATAGAATAATTTAAAATTTGATTTTAATCATTTCTAATTGCTAATATATGTTTTTTTAATTTTCTTTTAAAAATTTTAATATCAGAATAATTTTTAATGATTTTCGGAAGTTTTTCAAATTGTTTTACAGAATCATAAGTTAATAATTTATTACCATAATTTGTATGAATACTGGCCTTATAACTTAAATCTCTATTTCTTGTATTATGGTTATGAATTTTTTTATTGTCAGGGACAACAGTATTGCATTTTTGTTTGTTTTTTATAATTTTGAATGCAAGTTTACATTTTTCAAAAGTACATAATTCATAAAAATTTAATATTCCTAATTGCGTATTTAATTTTTTTGATGAAATTAGCCATGGTTATTTAAAAAGTGTTTTCAAATCTTTATTTTGTAATTTATATATAAAATTTAGATTATTTTTTGTTGTAGAGCTCCAAGCTGGTAATAAATATATTAAATTACTTTTAATGTGTGCATGGTATATTAAATACGCAGTTTTTTTAGATAAATCTCCCATTCTTTTAATGGCCCCAATTAGAGAGGATATTTTTGAAGAAACGTGTTTTATATGAGTATACCAATATAAATTACTATCAATGAAAATCCCTAAATATTTTTCTTCCTTAACTTCTTTAATTATATTATTATTAAATTTAATTATCATATTTTCTAAATAATTTCTTCCAAATTGAATTCACTTAGTTTTTTGAGTATTAATCAATAATTTATTATAAGATAACCATTCTTCTAAAGTTTTTAAATCAGTGTTAATTTTGTTTATAAGGCACTGGGGATCTTTATCCCAATATAGTAGTGTTGTATCATCCGCGAATATAAAGTAGGCGGCATTTAAATTTAACTCTTCTAAATTTTGAATATATATTAAATATAAAATTGGGCCAAGCACAGAACCTTGAGGTATTCCTAATGTAACAGTTTTAATTTCACTCTCAAATTCATTAAGTGAAATAAATTGCAATCTATTATCTAGAAAGCTCTTAAACATATTTAAACTTTTACCTCTTACTCCTATTCTCTCTAAACTTTTTAATAATATCTCATAATTTACAGTGTCATAGGCTTTCTGAATGTCTAAGAAAATGGCTGTAACAAAATTACCCAAATCTAAATTATTATATATTTTTTCTAAAAAGTCTGTCACGGCTGCTTCAGTATTACTGTTACTTTGAAAAGCATATTGAAATTTATCAAATCCTCTATTATTTGTAATGAAATTTACTAGCTGTTTTTTTAATACTTTCTCGAAAATTTTAGAAAATACGTTCAATATTGCGATTGGTCTATAATTAGACATTTCCTCTTTATCACCACCTTTATGTACTGGAACAATTTTTGCAAGTTTTAAATAATTTGGAAAAACTGACATTTTAATGTATTGGTTTATTATAGATTCTAAATGATTGACAATAAGATCTATACAATAATATAAGTCTTGTACAGATATTTTATCTGGACCAGGTGATTTATTTTTATCCAAATTCTTTACAATATCCATAATTTCATTTCCTGTGGTAGGTTTTAAGAACAAACTATTAATTTGAGTTTTTTTAAAACTTTCTGTTATATCAACACTTTTAATATTTTCAACTAATTTATTACCTATATTTAAAAAGTGGTCATTAAATTTTTCACATATTTCCTTTTTATCACTAGTGACTTTATTATTTAAACATATAGTTTCAATTTCTGATTTGTGAATAGTTTTTCCTAAATTTTTGTTAATAATATTCCAAACTTTTTTAATATCATGTCCAGCCTTTTCAAACTGATTTTCTAAATATTTCGTTTTTAGCAGTCTACACTCTCGGGTAACTCTATTTTTTATTCTTTTATATTCATTTTTATACTCATTAATTTGTGGAAACTTTTTCATTTTTACATAAGCTTTTACTTTCAGTTTTATCAAATTTAATATTTCAGGGTTAACCCAATAATTTTCAGCTCTAGACCTAAATATAATATCTTTCTGAGCATTAGCTTTTGCAAATATTATTAAACTTGCTAATTCTTCAAATGAGTTAGGTTTTTAGTAGATAATTGATTAGATATTATAGTTCTGAATTTTTTAACGTCTAATTTATGTATAACTTTTTTGGTAATGATTTTTTACGTATTGGTTTTTAAAAACCTCTAAAACTAAACTATTTTGATGGTCAGATAAATCTGTAGGTACATATTTAATTTCATATTTTGTCTTATTTAATTCATAATTTGAAATTATGTGGTCAATTATTGATTTTGTTCCGTTATAATGGATACGTGTAGGAAAATTACTGTTTATTTTGTTTAATATTTGATATCCATTAATGTTCACTAAATGGATATACTCTGTATTTAGTTTGTTATTATTTAGTAAATTAATGTTAACATCACCCACTAGAATGCAATTTGAAAACTTATCTAATAGTTTATCCAATATTTCAAAAAACTTCGTATATTCTACTTTTGGTGGTCTATAAATTACACCAATTTTTAATTTTGGTTTAACAGAGGCTATTTCTAAAAATATATAATTAATATTATATTCACTTGAAGACGTAATCAAAGAATATTTCAAGTGTCTTTTTATAAAAATAGCAACTCCACCACCTTTTATGTTTGGGCGACTTTCAAATAAACATTCAAAGCATTTTAATTTGAAAAATTTTTCTTCAGCTGGATATATCCATGTTTCTGTTAAAACAACTATTTCAATATCTTTATGATTACAAAGGAATAATTCAAGATCATCTAACTTATTTCTGATACTATGAATATTTATATAAAAAATTTTAAGATTTTTTGACATAAATTTATGTAGAATAATCGATATTTAAATTATATCTTTTTTGGTAAAAGATTCGAGTTGGACAATCTCTACAATCTACCCCTGTCAAAATCGCCAACATGGTAGTAATTTTGATGTCTGTGAACTAGAGGCATTTTGTTATACTGACTACAATTAGACTGAAGAACAATAATTTTTTTACCAACTGGCCTTCATAAATAGTTTTTTTTTAACTTAAGATAAAATTTTGTTTTTACAAAAACTATGATATTGTTTAAATATAGTCATTCTGTTGTCAAAAAGTTGAGATTAAAAAATTAGACTTTCTGGGTGTAACACTTCTAATGTCACTAAGTATATCTATATTGATATTCGTTATAGTTTTACCTGGTCAAGCTTCTTCCATCCATTCGACTTTAAGAAAATATAATTAGGGGAATGTTAGGGTTTCTTCAAAATAAATCTTGGACGTTGTTTATCTTGTGTAGCGAAAGTATTTTGCTGGAATGGAATTTGTGTGTACATACTAATAAGGTAGTTCATCTAATAATTCATGCCTTGATTATGCGACAAACTACGTCTGGTTAGGACCATAGTAATAGCGATGCAATAATTATTATTATATAATAAAACTATTATTTCTTCGACATTTAATTTGACAGGTAATAACTAAATAATAAAATCGTATTACATTTTTGGACCCACGTCCTGTTGCTTACAAGGCGAACACTGTATTTTTAAGCCACTACCGCTTTGAAGTGTGACTTCAAATGCAAACAGGACGTGGGTTCGAATCCCACGTACGACAAACTTATTTTCCAAAAATGTAATACGATTTTATTTTTTCTAGTTACTAGGTACCTGTCAAATTAAATGTCGAAAAAATAATAGTTTTATCTAATGTCAATTTAGTTTGATTTCATTGTACGTTATATTACCTGTATTTATACAAGCAGTGTATAATGAGTTTTTTTAATGAGATTTTTTTTTTAAATTATTCTTATTTTACCATTAACATTATTGAAAAATAATTTTTATAAATTCTTAAATTTTGTATACATTTATAAAATTTCTATAAATTGTTAAAAATAAACGTGTACATAAACACCTTCTTAGTTTTTAAAAAATGTCGTAGATAAAGTATAGTACGTTACTCGTAGCTTTAAGGTCAATTACGCTCTCTTAACGTTATCGCACTTTGTCGCTCGTGAGTAATGGCCGCCTTAACCAACGCATTACGTAAACTATTATAATGTTTTTTATCCAATATTACCAAATTATTTCCCTACCCTTCATTATTAAAAATAAACCTGTAATGAATTAACTCTAATAATACCAACACATCTTAAGCGAAAAATATTGTATTACAATGTTCTTTAATTTCATTAATTGCCATATTTATTCTACGCAGTGAAGTCAAATTTTCGATTACAATGAAATTATTTTGTTAAAGAACTTAAAGATATAATCAAGAAGTTTAAACCAAAATAAAGCTTGACCTTTGAGAAAGCATTTTAATTGAAAAAAATTGTAATTAAAAGTATTAAAAAATTTCTGTATTATTTCGAATGAGACTTAAATTTTGAAATACGATAGCGGTAATTTTGTCACGAAATACTAAAGTTACACAAATTTCACGTTCTTTGGTTATAAAAAAGCCGCATTCCTGAAGCTTTTTGTGCGAAATCTCAACTTTTTATTATTCTTCAAATGCTTCCAATTGTTGACTTAAGAATAGCGTTCATAATCCCGACGATAAAAAGAAGCCAATGAAAAAATGTCTGCGTTGTTTTGAAAATAAAAATAAGTAGTTAAGCTAAAATTTATTCATATATTCAGCGTTTACTACGTTTATTTAAAATATTGTTAGAAATATCTTCGTTCTAATTCAGTAAAACTGATAAATTTTTTCCATTATGCATGTTAAAAAACACAAAATTTGTTCACAACTTTTTTATTATAATTGTTACATACGATGTAACCATTTTAGTGACGTTCTCGTCAGCTTGATTATTATTAATATTCTTCTTTCCCGTTAACTTGAATCTTAATGGTTACTAAAATATTGAAGATGGGACCGTTGGCAATACTGATACCGAACGCAGCCGTACCTTTACACCAACACACACTTTCAAGCTAAATTAAAGTTATTTCTACAAACTAACTATATATACATTTCATAAAATGTTTTCGACGTAAATTTTTGGTGGCAAAACCTTTTTACAATTAATATCCTTTTATTAAAATATAAAGTGGACCATCTGGGATAAATCCTTCATCCTTATTTTATCCTTTTTTACACTTAACAATTTCTACATTTATAATTTACAATAATTTTTTTAAAGATTTCTTAAAAATTTTAATCTATCTACTACATCTATCGATTAATTTTTAGTACAAGTAGGTATGTTCGGCAACACTAGATTTTTCTACCCGTCCATATTTTTAAATGAGCCAGATGGTCTTTTATTTATTACCTTATTTTGGTTTGCTCATTTATTACAATAATTACAACTTATTTCATAGATACCACTTCACTGGATTTAGGTACAAGTGTTCTAAAATTAGAACTGTTGTATTTAAATAAGATATCTATACAAAGTTTGCAATTGCTTTATTTTTTGTTTTCCTTGTCAGGTAACTAAATATAGTCACGCTGTATACATTTTAGAAATCGTTAAAGAGCAATTAATAATACATTTATTTACATTTATTTTTTACCTAAGCCTGATACGTACCTTATTGGTACTAATAATTATTGATTATTATACAGGACAATCCTTCTTATAAAAATAGTTTAAATTAAGAGAAACTGATTTATCGTAATATTGAAAAGTAAAGATTTCACTACAAAATTCAGGCAGTTAGTCCATAATTGACCTGGGTTAGAAAGGTTAAAATAGTTTAAATAACTGCTGAAATAAGGAATTATTCTGTCAAAAAAATTCGAGAGGGATCTCCTTGTATAAAAATGCCACATTCTTAAAAGTAAATTGTTATAAATACTAATATTTAAAGTGTACGATAGTATATATTTTAAAATGTTTTGTTGGATGTAATTTCAAAATGAGATTGCTTTTGTTGATCTACTTGGCTAGTGCTTTACCGATTCTAAACGCTTACAATATCTTGGCCGTTTTTCCAGTTTGTGTCCATAGCCATTATACGTTAGGATTCAGACTTGTCCAAGCCCTATTGAAAAAAGATCACAATGTGACTATAATAAGTTGCTTAACTCAACCGAAATCAATTAAAAACTTACACGAAATTTCTCTAAAAGAAGATCTATCGGAATTATTCGGTAAGATATTTATGTATACTTAGTTTATTTTTATGAAGTTTTATTTATTTAATGATTTCATATAGTCTCATATGTTTTTTATAAACATGATTGCAATATATATCTCATCCTGCAATGTTTTGTTTCTAATTCTTAATTTCTTCGTTTAGCTGTATTTTTCTATGTTATTGTTCCGTATCGAGAAAATACGCATTCATAAAAATTATATTAAAAGAAATAGAAATTTAATATTGACATAAATCATAAATAGATATCAGTAATGTAATGTTAATAAGCAATATTTAATCTGAAATTTATTGTGATTTATTCACAAGCTTTATTTACAATTACAATTAGTACCTACTTAGAATTTAGTAGTGTAAAAGCTTGGCATATGACTAACAATACGATCATTCGCAACTTTTAAAATGGTTTTTCCACTTACATACTTACAATTAGTACTTTGCAATGTCCAAACTTTTACCACTAATTGTAATTGTGAAATGTCAAAATTATTAAATAACCTAACTTAAGGCTGTTTTATCGGTGCACTCTTTCAGCATTTCCCTAATATCTCGGTTATTTATGAATAAAATCGTTTCATTTTTTGAGAAGACATTCAAAAGAAAACTCTGAACAATCTGTAGGTTTTAATTTTTTGTATAAGGTCTCTGTTTTTTGAAAAAAAATTAAAAACTAATATTTAATTTTGTTAATTTTCAAAAATCAAAATTTGGAAACCTACAGATTGTTCCTTATTTTTTTCTATTTTTTTTCTATTAACAATTTTTTTCTAAAATGAGAACTTAGCTTTTTGTGGTAAATTATTTCGAGAAAATAACATTATTCGGAACTGTTAAAAGTATCTCGCGCTCTCTCGCCTTCTTGCTACTGCTAAACTACATTGAGCTAGTGAGAATTATCAAAAACGCCAGGGTTGAACTCTACGATTTGAGTGAAACTTTTATTTTTTCAATACTTTTTATGGTTTTTTAAGATCTAAAAAAAAGGCTAAACGAATTTTTACGAAATTTTTACCAAAAATCGAGAATATGAAAATGTAATAATTAGATGTGTTAAAAAAAACAGAAAAAATAAGGAAACATATCTGATTGAAACAAAAATTTAAAAATTTATATAAAATAGATGAGTGTCATTTAATTAAAAGTTAAAAAATTTTAAAACAAATTAAAAATTAATGAAATAATTGTAATAAATTTGTATATAACCCGAGGGAATTGTTTTATCATACACAATAATAGTAAACGGGGTGATCAGAAGATTTGAAAATCAAAAGAATTACAAAAGTTTATAAAAAACAAAACTTTTAAACAACAAATATGTTTAGTGGGTCAATTCAGTTTATTGGCTTTAGGTAGTAGGGTTTCTCAATTGAAATAGGTACACTTATAATGTGTTGAACAGCAAGGTTGTATTATCTTTTAAATTTAATATTCTAAAAAATAAAATTAAGGCTCTTTATTTACGGCAATCTTTTAGTTCTTTCCTAATATCTCCATTATTTTTGAATAAAATTATTTTATTTTTTGCAAAAGTATTCAAACTCCAAACAATCTGTAGGTTTTAAATTTTTATGGATGGTCCTCGCTTACAAAAAAATGTAAAAACTAATATTTAATTCTGCCAATTTGCAAATATCAACTTTTAATTACAATATTTTTTTCTAAAATATAAACCTATATGAGTTTTGAGGTAATTCTTTTTGAAATAATATTATTTATAACCGGTGCGGTGGAAATATATCTCGATATTTCAAATTTCTGGTTCCACCACTAGAACACGCTACGTCTACAGAAGCAAACATAAGACCTGGAAAATATGTGAACTAAAAGAAAGGTTTTCGCAACCAGCCAATTACGAGCGATTGTTAACGATTGTATGTTACAAATTGTAAATATCATCGATAGAATAGAATAGAATAGAATAATTTAAGTGATGAGAAGAAGTGTAGTTTGTTTATTTTTGTTTTTTACTATTCGTTTTAGAACTGGAAGTTTTTTAACTGTTGTCTCTTTCCTAATCCAACGTGGCACTTTTCTGGTACCTAAATTGTAATTTTGATATTCATGAAACCCTAAGGATGAAAAAATAAACGTCGGTTTATTGTTTGTAAGTCACATAAACCCCACCATGTTCCCTTGTGTTTACTTCTTTGACAGTTTGGTTCCTAATAGTGATTGAAGGGTTTTAATCGAACCGGGAATTTATTGACATATTATTGACTCAGATGAACTAGCCAATAAGATTGTAGAACCAAATCGTCAAACATTGATATGGAAAAGTAGAGCCATACAGCAACCATTTTTTACTAATAAATAAATTATTTTTCATAGATACCTACCAAATTAGAATAGAATATAACATTTCTTTTTGTTTTATGAATGTATAAATTGTGTTGAGATAAAAAATATAGTTAAGTAATTTTATGCTTTAAAACCAAATAACCAGTAAATTTGTATTATGTTACGCCTCTGTGATATAAACAAACCTCGCTTCCCCTTTTACATGCTGTGTTGTTTATGTAGCTTACAAACAAACGCTGTGTAAAAGGATATATCGTTATACTTATCTAACCTAACCTAACCTAATGTATTTTTTTATCTGAGATAAAGCCTAAAAGTCAAATATTTCAAGATATAGGTGACGTCGTACTCCCGTTTCTACATGCTTAAGTTATTTTTCTTGTCATATTTAATTTAAAGAATAATGACATTATATCAATGCAATAACACACATTTGGGGCCAGTCTGTGTTGCACAAGACGTGTGAGATGAAGTTCATTCTCATTGAGCGTTGAAATAAGAGAGAACTATTTGACGTTTAATTGTAGGTATTCGCAGTAAGCGATTGTTACGTGCAGAGATATTTTATGGGATATATGAGGTACCTCTCAACTTCGCTCAACGTAAAAGCGGTAGAGCAGCCTTAAGAGTTTTGGTCATTTAGTTAATGATGTTTATACATATACAGTGATGGGCAAATGTGTGGAACCAAGTGAATATCTCTGGAATTGTTAAAGATATCGAAATGAAATTTGGAACGTAGGTATTACAGTATATTGCGTATCTGTTTGTAATTTTTTTAAATATTTTCCACTTCCGGTTTAACCGGAAGTGATGTCGATTTTAAATTTTTTAATGAAACACCCTGTATATTATTTTATTTTCGAATAGAACATTTCATTGCGATTACAAAAATATAGGGTTCAATATTTTTTATTTCATTGACAACCGATATAATATCAGAAAAGTATCTAAAAGGAAAACGCTAATGATATCTAATGATATTTAGTAGTCTACTAAATAATCATATTATTAACTTAAACTAAATAAATTATAGTGAAATAAAATAGAAGTTTCCTGTAATTTTAATGTATTAAATGTTCAAAATGAGCGCCGTTTACTTCTTGACAATAGGCAAGTCGGTTTGTAAATTTTCATGGACTACTAGATATTAGCTTCTTCCTTTCTTTAGATACTTTTGTGTTAATATTTCGGTAGGTATTGAAATAAAAAATATCGAACCCTATATTTTTGTAATCGCAATGAAATGTTCTATTCTAAAATAAAATAATATACAGGGTGTTTCATTAAAAAATTTAAAATCGACATCACTTCCTGTTAAACCGGAAGTGGAAAATCGTTAAAAAAATTACAAACAAATACGCAATATACTGTAATACCTACGTTTCAAATTTCATTTCGATATCTTTAACAATTCCAGAGATATTCACTTGGTTCCACACATTTGCCCATCACTGTATATCATAAGTATTCTGCCAAAGACTACTCTTTTCATCATTCGGAGAAAACACATCTAGAAGATTAGATAATTATTCAGTTAACATTTATCCACAAAATGTAAAATACCTATCCCTTTCTTGTAGCTTGTTTTTTTGCTTATGATTGATAAGGAGTATTTATAAAATTGTTTTATATGTGTAAAGAAAAAAGGACGTAAATGAAGTGCTTGAATATTAACTTATTTAGAACTATTTGGACATTGTGTCTAATTTAAATTTAAATTTCACTACTAATTCTAAGTAATAACTGTAATTGCAATTTACTGGTTTTGAATGAAGCTTTACTCCGTAGAAATTCATCTTGATGAAAGTTTATCGAAACAGCTGTCATTGAATTAAAAAAGCTTTGTACAAACTTTTCATTGTTTAATAGGTTTCGTTGTACTTTGCGACCCACGAAATTTCGTAGTAATTTTAAATTTGTTTGATAGCTTACCTTAGATTGAATTAAATTAAAAAAAAATAAGGAGGATCATTTATAAAATAAATTAAAAACCTCGAATATACGAGTAGTCTGAAAAATAGCACTATTTTAATATTTCTTAATTCAATTTTGCGATGAATATTTTCACTTTAAACTATACAGGTTATTATCTGTTTCATTTAAAAAAGAAAAAAAAAATACTCAAATTTTGCCAATTTTCAGAAATATTCTTGAGTATAATTATTTTCAATTGACATTTTGAAGTTATAAGTAAATACTATATCTGGCCCTCAATTCCTGAAAACTGGTGAGATGAGAACAAATTTTTTTTAGTGAGATTTTCTAATCTCACTTTAAAATCTCTACTACTTTGAAAAACAGTATTCTTGAGCAGTCATCACATGAATTCACATCGCTTCCTTATGCACCACGTTGCCAAACGTTTTATCCATGCTCAACCAATCAAATTACAGCTGTTTGACATGTTTAGAGTGATATATTATTAAAGTCGAATTTTTTTAATGGTTACATCAGATAAACCATAATATTTCGAACGTTATAGTAGAAGTAGGTTTTATTTTCTACTCTTTAAAACACTTTTATTTATAAATAGGCATTCTATTATTCCCTTAAACTAATCTATTAATATTTATAGCAAAAATCTTAAAGTTAAAGTAAATTAAAAATAGATAACGAGACAAAAACTATTAAAAAAGATAATTCTTCTGTGTCTTGACAGGAGTTGATTGATTAATTCTCTCTAGCATGTCACGCATCTTTGGTGAGATTTTATTTCAAGAACACATTTTTGTTCATATTGAGAGAATTATAATTCACTTTCTCCTTGTGAGATTTCGGGAATCGGGGTCCTCATAGCTATGTCTATACGCTCTAGGGAGAGAAGGTGATTACAGTTCTATAATCCGTTTATAGGTTAAGCGGGGTTGTCAATGGTGTTTATGTTCTTTAAATAATATTAAATTTGCATGATGAAAGATTATCTACATACATTTGTAATAATGAAAAGTGCTATACTAAACATTTCTAGAATGTTATCTTTATCTCAGAATTGTTGTATACCTTAAATTAAATAAAACAGATATTAAACTTACTGATTTGTCTCATTTTATTAATTTGAAATAAATAATATTTAAAATAAAGAACTAATATTACTTAGTTTCATAAAAGCTTTGCAGACCCTATTTTGCTATTTCTTTGTAGAAAACCTTTTGAGTTTTGACAATTAACCCGTTTTCATTCTAACAATCATCACTTCCATTCATAATGGAATTAACAATAAACGACAAATTAAAAATATTACATAATGATTAGTAATATATACAAAAACATTATCAATTTGTTTTGAAATTTATATTACTAATTTTTTTGGCTAGATCAATAGAATTTAATAGAGAAGAGCAATTGTTGAAATTGGAGTGTGTTTTTAAGAGGGTCAAAATGAAATTTGAAAGTTTTGAAGCGGGGGTATCTGTGAAACTGACAACGGGTCTAATAGGAGTATTTTGTTTATGAATTTTTGATAGGCCATAAAGTAAAGGAGTTACTGCCTTCATATGACATAATTTTGAATGGTTCTGATTGAATGAATTAAGAAAATCTTTGAATTTTAATCTAAGGGAAGTTTTTATGTGATTGTAGTATTTGACAGTTGGATCAGAAGGGAGGACTCTGAAAGAATCATCTAGGGTAAAAAATTCCTCAACTTTAGATACATAATCAGACATAACATTGTTCAATAGCATTAGTTTGGTTTGATTTGGATTGTATATTGTTTCTTTGATATTTGTTTGTTTACAACTGCCTACTGTAAACTTTTATTTACCCAGAGTCACAGAACCAAAAAAAAAAAATTTAACCTCACTCGCCTTCTCTCTTCACACCTACATTTCAACCTTTCTCACCCACTTCAATTCTCTTCTTTATGTCCCATGTTATCATCACTTCACAACCACAACAACTTAGTCTACATTCTTCTTTCTCAAAAACGGAAACTTAATTTAATTCCCAAACTGTCATATTTCACTCCAAACCTTTGTACATGTATCAGTGTTTTTAGTGTTGTGAAATATAAATCCATATTATTTGTCACATTGTTATGGACTTTATTGACAATGTATATCATCTTCAACATAATTATGTCCATTCTGACATGTATTTGTGAATATTTTCCTTCTAATAAGATTTCCCAAAAGAAAAACTTAATACAACCCTATCACTGCTGGACTAATCGTCCTAAAAAATTTTATGTTTCTGACACAACTTCAATTTACATTTCCTTCTACTCGGACTGTGCTTCTTTTAGCTCCCTCATTCCCCTACACTTTCATTATTCCCTCCCCAATACTACACTTTCACCCGTAAATCCCTTTCCACTATTGGTTTTTTATTCCAATTAGTGGGAACCCCTCAACCTATCCTTCGTCCTACTGTTGGTTTTTTATTCCTTCTAGTGGGACATAATCCTTCCTTCCCCTTGTTTCCTTAACTCCACACTACTTATGGTTTTTTATCCCATCAAGTAGGGTAATATTAAATACCTCTCTACTTCTGGTTTCCTATTCCATTTAGTAGAATCCCCTCCCAAATAAATCTCCATATTTCATTCCCAACTTCTAATTAAAACATTTTATCTTATAATTAAAAATTTTTTTTTTAAAAACCACATAAATATTCAGCTCCAATTCTCTTGACATCAAATTAAAAAACCCTCAATATCTTCTCTTGTGACTCTGGTAAGTATTTGTCTATTAATTTTCTATTAATCGACTTGTTCATGTATCCATTTTTATAAAATTTACTTTATCATTGGTTGTTCTATTTAAAATATAACTTTTATATAATAGTATTATACATGTACAGTCGGCTTTAGAATAGCATATACATGTTAAATGTGAATTTCGTTTACCTACCGAAGTTATAAAAACGCCCTTCTTAAACAACAAAGGAATGGTAATTTTTAAAACGCCTACATTAATGATTTTGGGGTAATTAAGTTTATTTACAAGGGTAGGTCATGTCCCGAATAAATAAGTTTTTTTCGCATTTTTGCACTGATATAATAAAAAAAGGGATTTTAATCCCAAACAAACAATTATTATCGAGGGTTCCAAACTAAGTGAAGATGTGGGCGTGGACAACTGTTTAACTGATTTCAAATTTATTATTATTTAAACCGTGATTGGTTACACAAAATAAAAAGGCTGTCTATTCAATGTAAGCGATTTGAGTTTGAAAATGTATATGCAATTCTAAAGCCGAGAGTACATATACATACATGAGATTTGCTTCTTGTAATCAAAATAAAATTAAAATATTGATATTCTCATTGTAAAAATCTTACACTACCATTATTTTTTCTATTTAAAATGTAAAAGATTTTTCAAATATTAGTATTATACATACATACATAAGTTTTGCTTATTGTAATCAAATAGAAATTTAAAATATTGATATTTAACATTGCATAAACCTATGTTTCATTGACACATTCTCTTTTATACTTAATCAATTATCATCTTTGGTATTAATGTTGATCCTGTTCAATATCTCTTTTTTACTACTGTTATAAAATGTTTTTTGCACTTCTTGTTTTACCATTGTATTGTTCTTTACAGCCTGATGATGGTCTGATGTAGACCGAAACTAGTTGCGATAATTATAAAAATTTTACCTCAATAAAAGTCTGTGGTTTTTGACTTTGAGTTTTATTGGATCATTTCTATTTGTTTTAAAGTAAAAATATGATCTTAGGTGCTTCGTCCTTTCCGGAATCCACTCTGTGCTTCTGTTAGTGTGTGTTCTACTTGCTCTATCAATCTTCGGTTTAGAATTTGCTCATACAGTTTTAATGCGGTACTTAGTAAGGTTTGTTATTTATAATTTCATCTAAAATATTAAAGCATTGGTTACTATGTGCTGTTTCACAATTTTCTAAAGGTATATCATTTATCTGAATATTTTCATTATTATTATTACTTAATTCTTGCAATTTATCAAACTCTTAAAAATTCATTTATGTCAAAATCAATATCACCTACATTATTAATTGGCGATGCCGTCTTAAACGTATTTAATTCAATTCTACTTAAGGTTGCAGATCCACTATTATTTTTTTCAGGTTTATTAATACTTGAGTACTCAAATTCTTCTAATTTACAATTATTAATGGGCTTATTTTTAATAATATTGCATTTTATATTATTATTTAACATTTCTTCATCATCTTGGGTTTCATTTTGTTTTTCTTTAGAATTGACTTGATGAGTGAATAATTCCTTATGTTTAAAATTTGGGGGAGAATTATGTTGATTTTTGAAATAATTATTGTCGAGAAAAGAAGACGCACTACCGAATTATATTTATATTTTGTTTTTGTTTTTATTGTAGAATCAATGTTAGTTACAGTATTGATTGTAATGTCAAGTTGACAAAATAAACGTAATTTTTTTTTGAAGTGTTTAAAAATTTAATTTTAAAGTGTTTTCTAGAGTAAAATTAGTGATTGGAATTTAGCGGGTAGCTATTAACTCTGGTCACAACATTTGTGGAGGCCCTGGCGAGATTCTAGAAAACAAGAATTTTGATTTTGTTAACTTAGTTATTATAGTTCTGCTATTTTTTTCCTGTGACAAACTGTTACGGAGTTTTGAAATTGTATTCAAAATAATCTGAGGCTTGGCCAGGTTTGTACAACATGGAACAAAGGAAGATTTTACGAGAAGTACTTCGAAAAATCTTTAAGAAAAGGGTAGAAGATTTTACAACTTCACTGTCCACTGGTAATGTTCGAACAATTTTAGTAAGTTGGGAAATCGTTCAGCAAAAATATAATGAGCTGGAGACGACAGATGCAGAAATATCTGTTGGTTTTATGGAAGTTGGTGCTACAGAGGAACAATGGACTATGGAAATAGATTCATGTGACGAATATCGGAAGATATACTTGGAGCAAAAACTACAGTACCAAGCTGTTTGTCAAGATGATGAAAGGTCGGTAGGAAATAAAAGCTCAAACGTATCTTCATCTTTAGGAAAGAGAAATTTCAAGTTACCACGTATAGAATTCAAAAAGTTCAGTGGAGATCTTCGCGAATGGTTCAAATTTTGGTCCCAATTTAAAAAAATCCATGATGATGTTGATATTGTCCCGGAAGACAAAATTGAATATTTAATACAGGCCACTATGCCTAATAGTCAGGCAAGATTAGTTGTAGAAAGTTTTCCACCTCTAGGGGACAATTATAACAAGATTATTGAAAGTTTAAAGTCTCGATTTGGTAGAGATCTTCAAATTGAAGTTTACGTTCGAGAACTATTAAAACTTATATTAAATAATGCTTTGTCTAAAGAAACGTGTAATCTTTCGACATTATATGACAAGATAGAAACACAGATGCAAGCACTTGAAACATTGGGTGTAACATCAGATAAATGTGCAGCAATGATCTATCCGCTAATCGAATCTTGCCTTCCTGATGAATTGCTTAGGGTATGGCAAAGATCTGCTGAATTTTCAGGTATTTCTACATCTAAATCTAAAGATAAATTAATTTTTGATAATTTTGAGTGTCGCTTAAAGGGTTTAATGTCTTTTTTAAAACATGAAGTTGAAAATGAACAACGAATTTCATTAGCAACAGAACGATTTGGTCTCATTCCTATATCCAAAAAACATTTTTCTGAAAATAAAAATAATTTTAAGAAAAAAGACAGTATTCCTACAGCGACTGATCTAGTAAATCTTGTTACTACATGTATTTTTTGTGATGGTTCACATAATAGTGAACGCTGTTTTAAAGCACAAACATTTTCTTTTGAAAATAAGAAAAAATGTGTTTCTAATAGGAAAGCTTGTTTCAGATGTTTAAAGAGAGGTCACGTTGCTGGTAAATGTAGAGAGCGTCTTAGATGTATCTTGTGTAGTAAGCAGCATGTTACTATTATGTGTCCTGATATTCCAAATCAAAAATCTTGTTCTAAGAACAACATGGTTACTATTTATTCTAGTTCTGATGATAATGTCCCTAAAGATAAAGAATGCCCGTTATCTGAACAAATGTTAGCTAATTATACGAGTACGCACGTCTTTTTGCAAACTTTAGGGGTTAAATTAGTAGGTAGAAATGGTGTTCGGGATGTACGAGTATTAATAGATTCTGGATCTCAAAGATCGTATATTTTAAAGTCGGTTGCACAAGAAATGGGGTACAATCCTAAATCTAAAGAAAATATGGTGCATTTGTTATTTGGTGGGAAAAGTTCTTCAGAGCAAGTTCATAATTGCTATGATATTACTCTAAAGTTAGGTAATTATGAGTGTAAATTTGAGGCGTTGGATCAAATTAAAATTTGCCAAACAATCCCTTGGATGAATGAGTTGCAGGGTTTAAATGTAACTATAAGTGATGTTCATGATTCAAGTCCCATTGATATACTTATTGGTGCTGACGTAGCAGGTCATTTATACACTGGTAAAATACATATTTTACAATGTGGTATAGTAGCCATGGGGACAAAACTTGGTTGGACGCTTATGGGTAAGATTCCAGAACAGTCTAAAAGGAGTACAATGGCAATGTCTGTTTTTTCCCTATTGGTTGACAATTCTCCCATTGCTGATCTTTGGAAATTGGATGTATTAGGGATTATTGAGCCGATGCAGAAAAGAGGTAAAGAAGAGTTAGAACAACAAACTTTAGAATTCTTTCTGCAAACAGTAAAAGTAGATAGCGAAAGTCGTTACGAGGTTAGATTGCCTTGGATAGAAGGCCACCCTCCACTTCCCAGTAATTATTCGGTTGCTAAGAAGAGGCTTGATAATACATTAAAAAAGTTGAACAGTTCCAATTTAGTAGCAGATTATGACAAAGTATTTGAGGAATGGGAGAAAGAAGGTATAATAGAGGAAATAATAGAGGAAAAGATAAACGGTCCAGTTCATTACTTACCTCATCATCCAGTAATAAAGGAAAGTAGTTTAACAACCAAGATTCGTCCAGTTTTCGATGCTTCTTCTCATGAAAGAGGTAAGCCTTCTTTAAATAATTGTATTGAAAAAGGTCCTAATCTCCTCGAGATTATTCCTTCGATTTTAATTCGCTTTCGGCAGAAACAATTGGGAGTTGTTTCTGACATACGAAAGGCTTTCTTACAAATCAATGTAAATGTTCATGATAGGGATTGTCTAAGATTTTTATGGGTAAATAAAGAAAATATTGAGAGAATATTTCGCCATAAGAGAGTTGTATTCGGTGTAAATTGCAGTCCGTTTTTACTTGGAGCATGTATAAAATTTCACCTATCTCGCATCCTTGAGAGCGGTAAATATTCAGAGGCTATAATAAGGACATTGATGAAAAGTTTTTATGTAGATAATTGCGTGACTAGTCTAAGTAATTATAGCGATTTGCAAAATTTTATAGATGAGTCTACAGCCATAATGGCTGAAGGTAAATTTGACCTTAGAGGGTGGGAGTATACTCAGAATTTAGAGGTTTCTGGAAATACTTCACACGAGTGTACACCAGTGCTCGGTTTGATTTGGAGCACTAAAGATGATGTATTCTCTATAAATAAAGAAATTGTAAAAGGTATAGGAGATATTACAAATAAAACTATAACCAAGAGGCTTATTCTCTCTATGGCTCAAAAACTATTCGATCCGATAGGGTTTACCAGTCCTGTATCTTTGCTACCAAAAATATTACTTCAGCGGACTTGGGAACAACGGATGGATTGGGACATGGCAGTAGAAGAGGAAATAGCTGATCTATTTATTTCATGGGTGAAGGAGTTACCGGAATTATTAAATATTAGAATACCTAGGTGGGTGTGTGCAGGTCCTTGTGACGCAGACCATTTAAGTCTGCACACGTTTTGTGATGCAAGTCAAAAGGCGTACTCCACATGTGTGTTTTTGAGATCTGTCAAAAATGGAATTGTTAAAGTGTCTCTGTTGGGAGCAAAATCCAGAGTAGCACCTTTAAAACCACTTTCCATACCACGTCTAGAACTCTTAGCAGCGACGATTGGTGCCAGGCTATGTGATTCGATTAGGCAAGAATTTGATCTAAACATAGAGTGTTTCTATTGGAGTGATTCTTCAACTGTCATAGCTTGGATTCGACGTATAGAAGTATGGGGTGTTTTTGTATGGAACAGAGTTCAGGAGATTCGGACATTGACTGATGTCAATGCATGGAGACATGTGCCAGGCATTTTAAATCCAGCTGATTTGCCATCTCGAGGCTGTAATGCTCGGTATCTTTTACAATCAAGATGGTGGGAGGGACCCGAGTGGCTTACTGGCGATTCAGTTGTGTGGCCCAATGAACACATACAGTATGACGAGTCTCTGATAGCACAGGAGAAAAAGAAGAAAATGATTTCTTTACTTCTTTCTTCTAGTTCTGATTTTTGGCATTTTGCTTATTTCTGGAAGTATAACAAAACTGTCAGAATGATGGCGTGGATTTTGCGGTTTATTTTCAATTTGAAGAATTCTGATAGTAAACGTGTTCACTGACTGTGGAAGAGATAGAGAAAGGAGAAATATTTGTATTAAAGACAGTACAGGATGAAAGTTTTGAAAATGAAACTGACAAGCGTATTTCTAGTTTAAATGGGTTTCGTGACGAGTCAGGTTTAATTCGTCTTAAAACACGTATCACTGCTAGAGATGACACAGAAAATTTCCGTTTTCCAGTGGTGTTACCTGGGAAACATCCTGTGATTACTCAGTTGATTTTTGATTATCATTTAAGGTCGTGTCATATAGGTATTCAGGGACTTTTAAGCTTGCTTCGCGAACGATTTTGGATTTTAGGTGGTCGCCGTTCTATTCGTTCTGTTATAAAAAAGTGTCAAATATGTAAGAGGTATTCGTCCAAACCTTATCAAGTCTTGACGCCACCATTACCATATGACCGGGTTCGTGATGCTTTTACTTTTGAAATCACAGGGATTGATTTGGCAGGTCCACTTTATCTTAAATCAAATGAAAAGGTCTGGATTTGTTTATTTACTTGTGCGGTTTATCGGGCAGTGCATTTGGACTGTCGGTTCGTTATCTACTCCAAACTTTATTCAGTGTTTTCGTCGATTCGTTGCCAGACGTGGACTTCCAAATGTCATTTATAGTGATAATGGAAGTAATTTTAGCGGCACTGAAAATGCATTTAATAAATTGGATTGGGGTAAAATTTCAGAGTTTTCTTGTCAGCAACGTATTAGGTGGCGCTTTAGTCCGCCAACAGGAGCATGGTGGGGTGGTTTTTGGGAGCGTCTTCTAGGTGTTATGAAAGGATTGCTTCGTAAACTTTTAGGACGAGCTGCTCTTAACTATGAGGACCTCTCAACTATATTATGTGAGTGTGAGTCTGTAATGAATGCCCGGCCGATTACATATCTATCGGATGATTCATCCGATCTAGTAGCTCTAACTCCTGCAATGTTTTTGAGTGACCAGCCTGAATGTGGTGTGCCTGATTGCGATTTAATAGATCAGTCATTAATAAGTCGAAAATATCGACATATGCAAAAACTCAGAAACGATTTTAGACAACGATTCAGGAATGAGTACTTAGCACAGCTAAAATTTATTCAAAAGAATAAAGTTGCTAGTAAAATTTCTTTGGGGGAAATTGTTCTTATTGGGGATGATAGAACAAAACGTCTTCATTGGCCTATTGGTAAAATAGCCGAGTTAATATCGGGTAAGGATGGTCAGGTTCGATTAGCAAGAATAGACACTGCAAAAGGTCAGCTGTTAAGACCTGTGCAGAGACTTTATCCACTTGAGTGCATTGGTAACACCGAAGAATCATCTGTCGAGAACAAAAGTACATTTGATTCAGTTCGCGAAGATTTTCAAGATGTCCAACCACCAGTTACATCACCCAAATCTCCGATTCAAGCAGTTACAGATAGTGCGGTAGTGTCTAATGACAGACATGTCAAAAGCAGAGTACCCGACAAAAAGTGTAATGTACGAGTAAATGACGTTACTGGTGTCAAAATCGAAAAACCTTTTGACAGTCGACTTAGAACAAGATTTGGAAGAGAAGTCAAACCCCCAGATCGCTTTATGTTTTGAGTAGTTCTTCTTTTTATATAATTGAATATTAATATTCAAGGTGGGAGAATGTCGAGAAAAGAAGACGCACTACCGAATTATATTTATATTTTGTTTTTGTTTTTATTGTAGAATCAATGTTAGTTACAGTATTGATTGTAATGTCAAGTTGACAAAATAAACGTAATTTTTTTTTGAAGAGTTTAAAAATTTAATTTTAAAGTGTTTTCTAGAGTAAAATTAGTGATTGGAATTTAGCGGGTAGCTATTAACTCTGGTCACAACAATTATTGAAACTACAATTATTGTTATTACTGTTAGTTCTACGAGAATTACTGGAAGATGTCATGGACGTATCCATGGGTTCTGGTCTTTGAATATTACTTGGACGAAATGATTGAAATTGGGGTCTGAAATTATTATTTCTTGGATTGAAATTTGTTCTGGAGTTTTGATTAAAATTAGGATTAAAATTAGATCTGAAATTAGGATTTTTCGATTGCGGATTAAAGAAGGGTCGGGAATTGAAATTCGGTATATTATTAAAATTATTTGTATGTCTATTATAATATTGTTGTCGATTATTTGAATAATTTAAATTATTATTATAATTAGAAAATCTTTGCATTTGTTCATTTCTATTATAAATATTATAATTACTATAATTGTCATAATAATTATTAATAGTTCTATTAAAATTATTATTATTATTATTATTATGATTGCGAGAATTATTTATATTATTATTGTTATTATTGTTTGAATTATTTTGATGTGTAAAATAATTATTGGATTGACGATTACTACTGGTCCTTCGGGAGTTACTAGAAGAAATATCCATTAGTTCTGGACTTGGAATATTATCTGAACGATATGATTGGAATTGGGCATTTGGGAAATTAGATCTAAAATTTTGCCTGAAATTAGGATTATTAGACTGAGTTTTAAAAGATGATGGGAAATTAAAATTTGAAAAATTTGTGGGACTTGAATTAAAATTTGTTTGAGCGTTACTGGTATAACTACTATAATTATTATTATTTCTATTAAAATTGTTATTATAATTAATATTATTTCTATTTAAATTATTATTTTGATTGCGAGAATTATTTGTAATATTATTATTATGATTATTATTGTTTAAATTATTATTAAAATATAAAAAGTTTTCTTCCTCTTTAACAAAAGCCTTTGCCTGTTCTATTGAATCAGGATTTTTAAGTCTTACAACTAACTGCATATGATAGTTCAATCCATTTATGAATGTTTTCAGACACAAATCATAGCATGTTGTTGAATTTTTAATAGTTTTAACTCTCTACTATCGTCACTTAAATTGATTTTTGAAAATAATAGAGTACGTGAATCTTGAATTCTTAATCCAAAATCTAGTGGACTTTCATTACGATTCGGTTTTAATGAAATTATGTCTTGTACTAAACCATCTATGGATCTTTGATTAGAAAATGTTACTAATAATGCATCTTTAACTTTTAACCAAGTATCTAATTCTATGCGAGAAGCAATCAAATCTGCAGCCCTATCAGTTAATTTACTTAATATTGTATCAAATAAACAAATATTTATTGGTGCATTAACATTGGTTCTATCTTTATGGTTATTTAGAAAATTTTCACAACATCTAATAAATCTATTAATTTGTTTGGGGTTACCATCAAATGAAGGAATATTATCTGCTTGGTATCTTATTAATTGATAATTTGGTTGAGCCATTTCGTTATTTATGTCTAAATTACTAATTTGTTCAATTTAATTATTAACAATTTCTGTCATTAAATAAAATGTATCAAGGTAAAATATAAAGTAAAAAATATGGATGGTATAATAGGATGTACTCACATAAACTTAATCTTCTTCGGAACTTCTTCGAATTCTCGTTGCCAATAAGAGCGGACAAGGTTGATCCTCTCTCTAGCGGGGTAGTTTCTACTTCTTTCTTCTTTCTTCTTACTTCTTTCTTCTTAATTCTTACTACTTTTTTATTACTTATTTCTTCTTACTTCTTTATTCGTATTATTTATTGCTAAGGCTGATCCCTCTCTAGCTATTAATACTTTACTTAAAAATTTTTAAATCTTCTTATTTCATTAACATTGATTTCTTCTTCCAACGTAGGTCCTCCAACAAACCATTAAAATGGACGTAAACGAAATTTTGTTCGTCTACTTTGGAAAATAATTTTAATTTCTTCTTTTATTCAAATATATCTTCTTTACCATCCTACTGACTGCGCCATTTGTGTTTAATGAATTCGAAGATACTTTTTTAAATAATTTATTAATTTACTACTTGACAAAATATTATACATTTAACAATACTCTTCTAAATTTTATATTAAATATCAAAGATCAAAACTCAAAATCAAAAGATATTTTACAACGCAAAATCTGAATATTTATAATAATTCCTAATCTTGTTTACTAACATCGAAATTAATAAAAACTATGAAAAAACAATGAGAAATATTGTAAACAGCATCATTAAGTGTTTTTATTAACTAAAATAAAAAAGGTTTTTTAACTAAACAAAACAAGCAAAAACGTTATTGCGTTTTAACTTAAACATATCTTATTCTTCTAAGACTGTAAATCATGTCCTATCTTCAAAGTTTTCATTTATTTATATGCCCACAAAAATATATCATATCATACTTCTTATAACACTTCAGAAATTACGTTCTTTTATTTCAAATTAATGATATTAATGTTATCAATATGACATCTCACTTGTTCTTATTATTGCAAATTTCTGGTTTAAAAGCAATTAAAATTAATATTATTACTATGATTATTACAAATATATAACCAATTTTCCAAATTTTAAGGTACATCAAACACTTCATGAAACGTGTGTATAGATAAGGACAATGTTGTTATGTTGCATATTTAGAACAAAAAATAGTAAGAAAGGATTTTATGTTATATCTACAATGTTAAAATCTGGTGACGAAAGTCGGCCATCTTGGATACTCATATTTTGTTTACAAGTTATAAAAATTTAGTTTTCTGTTAAAAATTTGGATTAATTATTTAAGTTTAGAACATTTTTCGTTTATAATAGGTTTGTTTAAATATAAGTTATTTAATTCAAAGTTTTAGTGGTATATATTGTAAATACTTTTAAGGACAATGGTTAGTTGTAGTGCTTGTGGGTGTTTAAAGACTAATAAAAACGACCATAAAAAAATTACTTTTCATCGGTAAGTAGCTATTATTATAATAAATATACATTATATATACGTAAACTATATTTTGATGTTTAAATTAAATAAATACTTTGTATTGATCCCTAACCTATCTTTTTAAAGTGACGTAGGCCTATCAATAATGAAAAGAGGATATTTTATTTTAATTATCATTAATTTACAATTTTTTGGTTAATCTCATAACTGTATATGTCAATTATTTTTATGTCTATGGAGTATTCTAAGGCAACGTTGTAAAATAAATGTATTTGTGGATTAATTAACACATTATTACATTCGCAGTTTTCCACGGGATGAAAATATTAGACGGAAATGGTTAAATATTATGGATAAAGATTACTGGAGTCCAGCAAGAATGGCTTTTTATGCTCACAACATTTAACAGAACAATCATTTAATAGAACTTCTTCAGTAATTATTCGACTAGTACCAAATGCTATACCTACAATTAAAATTAAAATGCTGAAGAGATAATAACTACTAGCAGTGAAACTATTTCACCAGTTCCTGTTGCTGAAACTCTACCATCTTCCTCTGAAAGTCCTCGTAGGAAACAACTTAAAAGACAAACTAATAAGTTGCAAGTATAAAATAAAATAAATACTGCTAAAATAAGAAAACTACAGCAGACTATATGGAAACAACAAAAAGTCATTAAATTATTAAGAACATTATGTCTGGAACTTAAGACTTGCTTACAAAAAACTAATTCAATTTAAGGGCCAGTAGTGGTAGAATGAAAAATTTTAATAAAAATTGTGTACTATATAATTGGTTTTATTTTCTTAAATCTGGTACCTCCATTTTAGGCAATGTTATACTACTTTTTTTTTCTTTACTTTTCTTATTAAAATGGTTATTTTAATATATAACGATTAGTGTCCAAACTAAATAATAGGTATATTTCAATAAGGAAATTATTTACCTATTAATAAAAATATAGGACGCCACTATTAAAAAGTAACTTCCGGTAGCCATCTTGGATAACCATCCCGACCAACTGTCCTTAAACGAGCAATACTTTCCTTACTATTTTATGTTCTAAGGTTGCATATAATAAATTCGTTCATAAATAGAAAATTAGTCATTGATTGGTGTAATTTAGCGACGATTTTGAGTACTTTCAAATCCATCACGATTAGATAATTGACGTAATTGTTTTTGGTTTTGTGCTCAACGTTTCAGTTTTGTAAATATTGTTTTTTCAAACGATATTCGCATTTATGCTTTTGATTCTAATTTGTGCCATAAATTTATATATTTCTTAAAAAACAGTTATTGTAGATAAATTTCCATGTAGGCTTAAATATTATTTTAGTTAATTTGTAAGTTTTTAGAATTCAGACTATCATTATAAAAATATGAACTAAACGCCCATCCAAATGTTAGTCATTTCCTTATATTGACGTTGACTTATGACTCCTACTGACTTCACCTACGTTATACTTAAGGCTGTTCTACAGCTTTTCTGTCAAGTGAGTAAAGAGGTCCTCTATCTAGGGTACCGGCTTGGAGCATATATACTGACGTAGAGACAGCGTCCAAATGAGCTTTGTTTTGTATCAGGGGGGAAAATAAATGTCATATAGTGTCCAGCAATCTCATTGGTCCGTTCAAGTCTAAAATAGTATATTAAACAACGCATTTGATATGGAATTCTGTTATGACACGAGTTCAAGTTTAAAAAACGAATCACGAAGCGATGAGTTTTCTAAATAACGAGTGTCACAGCGGCCATATGAAATAAGTTGTTTATTAGTATATTAAACAACGCATTTCATATGGAATTCTGTTATGACACGAGTTCAAGTTTAAAAAACGAATCGCGAAGAAGAACGAGTGTCACAACAGCCATATGAAATAAGTTGTTTATAATATTTTTTTATATTTTGCCATTTTATCATTTTTTAAATTAATTTATTATTTTTATATAATTACGAAAATTTTGATTTTAAAAAGTATGTCGGTAGCACTGTGTAATTTATAACATTTGACAGTTTTGACATTTAAATTATGAAATGTTAATGTTTTCAAATATTTTAAAATGACTAATACACCAATAATAATATATTATTTAAGTAAAAGATGATATTCATATTTACAAATACTTTTTTAAAGAACAATATAAAATTAATAAATTGCTATTAGCCACAAATGTCATTGTCAATAGTCTTGTCATTAGATACTTCACTCATGTCGCCAACCATTTAAAACAAAAATTTGCGTGCGTAAAAGTTACATTACGATACGCAAATGCGTTTTATAATGAAGATTTTTATAAGTGCAAAATATAAAAAATATTTTTTATATTTTGCCATTTTATCATTTTTTAAATTAATTTATTATTTTTATATAATTACGAAAATTTTGATTTTAAAAAGTATGTCGGTAGCACTGTGTAATTTATAACATTTGACAGTTTTGACATTTAAATTATAAAATGTTAATGTTTTTAAATATTTTAAAATGACTAATACACCAATAATAATATATTATTTAAGTAAAAGATGATATTCATATTTACAAATACTTTTTTAAAGAACAATATAAAATTAATAAATTGCTATTAGCCACAAATGTCATTGTCAATAGTCTTGTCATTAGATACTTCACTCATGTCGCCAACCATTTAAAACAAAAATTTGCGTGCGTAAAAGTTACATTACGATACGCAAATGCGTTTTATAATGAAGATTTTTATAAGTGCAAAATATAAAAAATATTTTTTATATTTTGCCATTTTATCATTTTTTAAATTAATTTATTACTTTTATATAATTACGAAAATTTTGATTTAAAAAAGTATGTCTGTAGCACTGTGTAATTTATAACATTTGACAGTTTTGACATTTAAATTATAAAATGTTAATGTTTTTAAATATTTTAAAATGACTAATACACCAATAATAATATATTTTATAAGTAAAAGATGATATTCATATTCACATATACTTTCTTAAAGAACAATATAAAATTAATAAATTGCTATTAGCCACAAATGTCATTGTCAAAAGTCTTATCATTAGATACTTCACTCATGTCGCCAACCATTTAAAACAAAAATTTGCGTTCGTAAAAGTTTCCTTACGATACGCAAATGCGTTTTATAATGAAGATTTTTATAAGTGCAAAATATTAAAAATATTTTGTTACATGTTTCAAAATGTATTATTAAGGTATTAATTTCAAAGCCCCTAAAAATGATACGACACTGGCTGTAGTGTCTGACAGTTTCCCCTGTGATACAAAACAATCACTATTGCTTGCTGTCTCTACGTTAGTATCTATGCTCGAAGGGTATCGGACAATTGTCCGAAAACAATTTCCCAAAGACAATTATCCGAATGGACCATTGCTCGACAAGACAGTGTGCATATGCACCGTGACGCATGGGAAAAGATGCACCGAACAGACTGTATGGTGTATTTTGTTGCATATTAATGATGCCTGAGTAAAGAACGGCAATTATTGAAACGACTTGCTTAAAACAACATTTAAATAATTTTTCTTTTCTAATATTTTTCAGACAATATTGGAAAAGAATTTGCACAAACCTCTACATATTATTACTTTAACTTAATATCTTGGTTACTTGATTGGAGAAGCCAAATTTCATTAGCGATAATTAAAAATAAAGAAATAAACAAACTGATTCACTCTAATGCGACTTTCGATGTTGTGATATTGGAAAACGTAAATCTTGATTTTCTTGGTATCCTACGTCATATATTTAAATGTCCTTTGATTGTCCAAGCACCGTATACTATGGAAATGTTTAATCGACATTTTATAGAGAATCCATTTTCGCCAGCCTATGTTCCCAATAATTTAATCGCTTATGATTCGCACATGAACTTTTGGGAACGATTGCACAATACGTATCGGCAAATAATTTTAGAAATATTACGTCAATTTAAGCAGATTCCTTTTCAAAGACAACTTATAAAGGATTTTTTTCCAGGTAAGGTAAATGTTTGCGGAGATCTTTATTTTAGTTTATTTTATAATGTGTATAATAATATACTCTAGTTTTTAATACTTCTAAAAGAATTACAGTAGAAAAAATTGACCTTTACCTTGACGTCACTAACAGCAAACAGTATTAAACACAAACTTTATATACCTTATCCTTTTTTACTGCATAAAACAATTATGTATACTTTTCTATTAAGCAATAACATATTTTCATTTCTACTATAATTATGACATTTAAATGTTGCAAAGAGATAGCGCCAAAAACGTTTAAATGTTTGTATCCATAATAATTTATTTTGACCTCTTATTACAGCTGTATATATTCATT
This sequence comes from Ophraella communa, assembly GCA_035357415.1. Classification (NCBI taxonomy): domain Eukaryota; kingdom Metazoa; phylum Arthropoda; class Insecta; order Coleoptera; family Chrysomelidae; genus Ophraella; species Ophraella communa. The sequence continues at coordinate 20,786,611 of CM068995.1, forward strand.
CATTACGAATTATGGTATTTTGATGTTTTGTTCAAAGCGTTTTATCATTTACCATATTGAAGCTACATGTAACTTACAATGTAACATATCGTGGGTATACTGCGAAAGGTGACCAAGTCGTCATAATATGTATTAAAATTTGACTTGGTGAATTTTTCTTGATAAAGATATGATCTTTTGAAGTCACTTTGTAACAATAAGTTGAATTTAAGAAAATATGACTTGGTCACTTTTCGCAGTATACCCACGATATTATGTTACAATGTAAGTAACTTCAATATATCAATCTGACGATACTAATTTTACCGAAATAGCTGTAATTGCATTTTAAAAATCTATTTTCGAATAAAAAGTGGAAGTTTCGTTCAAACGTTTAGTGGCTTATTGTTCTTAATAAGATGGACTTTCACAGAGTAAGGGTTAGTACACACCCCTCTCACTTCCCGAACTTAGATTGCCCCTAAATTTATTTTTCCCTTTATTTTTATTATATTTCCCTTCTTTTCTACTGGGTTTTATCCTACTATGATTTTTTTTTTGTTTAAAAAATTGTCGATAATTATAATTATACAATTATAAACTTTAAATAACTAACTTGATATTTTTTTATCTTCATACTTTGTAAAACAGAACTTGCAGAAAACTCGTGTTTTCACTTCTGAATGGACTTGAATGGATAATTAATATTTACGAGTATGCCTTCTAGAGGCCTTCCGCATATTTTAATAAAAATTTACAAATTACCGTGATATATTTCATCTTTTTGTGCGGTAAGAAAATGTTTAATTAGAAGTATATTAAAAAATTACTCAGTTAATTATTGTTGTAGTGCTTATTAGTCATTAAATGTGTTTCAGAAGCACCAGATTTATATGAAGATATTTACAACGTCAGTTTGTACTTTGTTTCTTCGAATCCAAGTTTAAACGATCCTATGCCTCTACAACGAAATGTTAAAGAAATCGGAGGTCATCATGTGCTACCACCACAACCATTACCAAAAGATATAGAAAGTTTTATAAATAACGCAAAAGATGGCGTTATTTTGTTTTCTATGGGATCTTTTGTCAACAGCTCCGCATTTCAAGAAAGTAAAAAAACAGCAATCATGCGAACTTTTTTAAAAATTAAACAAAAAGTCATTTGGAGTATTAATGATGATAGTATCGTATCCACTGACAATGTATTGATAAGAAAATGGCTTCCACAAAACGATATACTTGGTAAGTTTAACAGAAATCAAATTTTGGAAAAGTTAAAAAAGCATAAGTAACACTTCTGAATTTGTAACTCGTTGGATTCTATAGCACCACATTTAAAATGCTTCCTACTTCTTTTTGTTTTCTACTTTTAATTTGCAACTTTCCACTTCGTACAACAAAGTGGAGAACACGTAGCACTTTAGGGCTCTTAATACCGTTTCAGATAGGCGCGTATGGTACGCGCGCGTTCGATACGCATGACGTCGATTATTACTATTCATATGAACGTTCTCACATGCACGCTTATGGCTGTGAGTGCGCGTTTATTCCTACGCGTGGGAGTCGCGTATGCCCATGCGCTCCGCGTATGTATGCCAGGCTCAAATTGCTCGGATCAAGTAGGTTATTTTCAGATGGTACGACGCGTATCAAAAACGTTATCTGTAGTTGTGTTTATTGTTGTCGATATATACCAAAAATATTTTCTTTTTATCATTGTTAGTATGAAAACATAAAACTAAAAGTGGCTGATAATCAAAATAATATTAATACTGAACTTCTTACTCAAGAAGTTGAACGGGTCTAAGGTGTGGGATGTTTCAAATGAAGAATACAAAACAGAGACCTAAGGCAAAACACTTGAGAAGATATAGGAATTAGTTGGGAGTTTTAAGAGGGCCGTCCAAAGTTTGACAGCTGAAAACGGATGGCAAGCCTGAATTGTACCCAAAATTTTAAGAAAACCATAAAATACTGTATTCACAATTTTAACAGAATATAGTTTGAACCTTTTGAGTTACCACGGGTTAATCTATAGTTGAATATATTTTTTGCAAACGGACAAAATAACTATTTTGCTAACGAAAAAACTTCATCTCGTCAAAATCAGGAATATTAGTTCACGTTGTTTTTCATGAATGCTGTCGAATCCGAAAGTAAAACGATAATAGGCGACTGGACTGATATTGAATATTGGACTTTGAACACTTTAATGTTTGCTTTCCATCAAAACTGTTATAAATAAGATTTATGAGCCTATTCGTTGTTCGAAATCATGAAATATCATAATTTTATACATAATATAATATGTACGCCCCATGTGAAAGTAACACGACGCGTTGTCATACACGAGATCTTAATACGCACGCGTACTATACATGCCTATTTGAAACGATACTTATCCTTTACTCCAGAGGAAGATCGCAATTGATAAGCAGTTTTTTAATTTTTATAAATACCTGTCTTGCAATTTCAATGCGTGTCCTGATTTCTTTACCTTGGTCATTATTTTCATTTACCCTGATACCAAGATAATTGTAATTATCCACTCTTTCTACTTATTTTCCCTCGATATCTAACCTCCCTAACGTATGGCGCTCCGGTCTGGTGGGCTAAATGTCAGCAGCAATTTTCCAAGCAGAGGTTTTTGCAATACCCTCAGGTATTGACGTAAAAGTGGACCTTCTAGTCAGAAAAGTTGCTGCAGGAATATTTATAGGCCCGAAGCCATTCCTAGGCATAGCGAATAGCGTAGCCAACAAAATCGAACTGGGTAGATCTGAGGAGAAGTTCTTACTAGTTCGAGTTAGATGGTTTAAGACACTCAAAGATCTCTCTCAGGAGATTCTGCCAGGTGGAGGACGAAACGGCGGAGCATATCTTATGTAATTGCTGAGAGCTCAAGAGACTAAGAATCAATAAACTTGTTCTGCATCAACTCGAGTCCAAGCACTTCATGTGTCACCAACGACCCTAATGAGCTTCATCAGAGGCATAGGGCTGATAGGACGACGATAACCTAGGGGTGAGCCACAACAGATCTTTCCTGTCACAGTGGAAGGGACGTTGAACGACCACTCACACGGAATCTGACCTAACCTCTAATGTCTTCCGCTTAGAATTAATCATGAACTTGGTATGCAAAAATAGCGTATCTTATGTTGCTCAAGATTTTTCCGTTTTTTGATATCCCATGTTCTTCCTGTGATAATGCTATCTTAATAATAACTTCGCTATATAAATTGAATAATTATAAGGACAACACGCACACTTGTCTAACTCCACTTTTTATGTTTCGACGTTTTCAATTCTGTTTCTGTTTGGTTCCACTACAGGTTGACAATAACACGTATATCGCGACTATCCTCATTCCTTTCTCTTAACATTTCTACTAGTTTCTTATGTCGTACTATATCAAAAGCCTTTTGATAGTCTATAAAGCAAACATAAAGAGCGTTAAAAGCCCCTGAATCCAAATTGAGTTTTATCTATAGCTTCTTCTATTCTTTTGTACAGCCTTCCATGTATTATCTTGAGAAATATCTTAAGCGTGTTAATTATTAACGAAAGTGTTCTGTACTGGGAGCATTCTTTCGTATTTACAACGTACCCATGAAAGAACTATAATCAGTTATATTTATCAGAAAGAGTCCTAAAAGAAAGGCATTACAAAGAATCACTAAAATAAAAATAAGAAACATAAAATAGTTATTGGTTTTATGAAAAGATTCATTTAGTTAAATATTTTTTGTGTTCTTCCTCTAGCACATCCAAAAACGATGTTATTTATCTCACATGGTGGTCTTCTTGGAACGTATGAAGCGATTTACAACGGAGTTCCCATTCTGGGTCTTCCAGTGGCATGGGATCAAATGAAAAATATAGAAGATGCTGCAAGAAAAGGATTTGCCATCAGATTAAATTTGGCAGATTTTACAGAACAAGCTTTTGAGAACGCTTTACAGAAATTAATCAACGATATTAAGTACGTATGCTACCCAGTGATTTTTTAGCTGATTTAAAAGATTTATATTTACTTATTTATCTTTATTATTACTTATTATCTTTGATAATGTAAGACTAGAGTCAATTATTCATATTTTTTGGGAATACCTTTAGTGGCTGTTCTACCGCTTTTCCGTCGAGCGAAGTTGAGAGGTACCTCATCTATTCCATATAATATCTCTGCACGTAACACTCGCTTAGTCCGAATACATACAATTTAACGTCCAACGACTTATTTCAACGCTCAATGGAATTGAACTTCGTGCAACGTCACGTCTTGTGTAACACGGACTAGCCCCAAATGTGTGTTATGTTAAAAAGTAGAACTAGGGAAAGAGACATCAGTTTAATACCAATATTTCTAAAACGAGTAAAAAAACAGAGATAAATAAACAACACTCCTTATCACTCAATGCCGGGAGACAACCTGGCAAATTCTCTTATTTATTTTATTGGCCGTTAATAGCTGACTGCAGGTTTTTAAAAATCGATATTCGCAAATTGACAAAATTAAATATTGGTTTTTATTATTTTTGTAAGCGAGAACCATAAAAATTAAAAACCTAAAGATTTTTCTGCAAAGAATAAATTTTATTTTAAAATAACCCGTCAACAACCTTTCACTAAATAGAGGATGAACGTTTAGCTCTCCTTTTTTTATTTTCATTTTTAAGTAATACACTAACACAAAGAGCAGAGACACAACTAACTGCCACGGAATTTATTTTCTAGTATTTAGTTTCTACTTGTAAAAAAACGCAACTCAAATATGCTGGACGTATATAGATCCATCTATCTAAGCCTAAGACGTTAAATATTAATAACGAAGGAATGATCCATATTTCAAATGTGGCTGATATTCAAATATCAATAAAACAGCAAGTCAAACCACAATAATTTAATGTAAAAATTATTATAAAAAGCGCTACTAGTTTCGGTTGTAAACCATCATCAGGCTAAAAATAAAAGAATACAGTTAAGGAATATAGAATGTGTGAGATAAGCTAAAAAATAAGTACAAAAGTTATTAAGAATTGGCTCACCTAGTCATGTAAGCTTTAATGCATCGATAAAATACTGTCAAAAATTACATTAGTCAAAATGTTTAAAAAAATCATATTAAATTGTGGATGAAAAAGAAGTAAAATAAAACAAAATATTAAGTTAAAATATTAAAATATGTAGTATTGATAAAGGGGTTAGTCGTGTGAGGTCCTAAGAAAGGACATAAATTAGAGAAAAAGGGATTCAAACATCGTTCTGAACAATGTAAAATTATTGAAACGGAAAGAAAAAGTATTATAATAAAAACTCGCTCTAATAGCAATGGAGGAGATATATAGAGAATACTCCACACTTGGCAGAATTCAAGACGAAAATATTAAGTGAAATTGGACACTTATGAAAGGGGAAATATAAATCCTAACATTAGTGAAAGCTTGGGGATTGGCTGGAATAAAATTCAATCAAAAGACCAACAACGACACGCTAATGTTGGGAACAGAAGGACAACTGAAAAATTAATACCAGGAATAAAACAAGAAATTAAAAAGGGACTTATTGTCACGAAAAACAATTGACAATGGGAAGTAGTGTTCTAAGACTGAGCTAATAAACTAAAGAATTACTAAAGGAAATAAATAGTGATGCATAAAGTTATAATAATTTTTACAAAGTTATTCCTCTATAAACAAAAACAACAATACATAAAGTAATCGCCAATAGTGGACTAATTAACATCAACATCAAGGAAAAGAAGACGAAAGTCTTAAAAGAAAACTACTTAATAATATCAAAGGGTAAATTCAAGAACATAAATAGTTATCATTAAGTTGAATTTGTTCATTAAGACCAATGACTGAGGTGTTCAATAAAGAAGATCTAATCTCCAAATAGTCTAACAAATTTAACTTAATGCCCTTATTACATGTATGTAAAAGTTTGGTATCGAATGTGTCACTAGAATGATTTTCTAATGAAACATGTGATTAGCAAAGTTAGAAGGTTAGCTCTTATATTCAGAATCACTATATTTTGTAAGACAATTTCTATGTTCTAGAATGCGATATTCAAGTCTTCTTCCACATTGACCAACGTATACTGCATTACAATCAGAGCAAGATAATTCGTAAACTCCAGATCTGTGTAGCAATGGTGTATGATTTTTAGTATTAATTAAGCAAGAATTGGAATTGTTAGTTTTAAAAGCAAAATCGGTATTATATTGCTTAAAAAACATTAGATAATTTATATGAAATATCCCCTACATATAATAACGAACCAACAAAATTTTTTGATGACATTGCTGTATTTTCATGTACAATGTTGAAAGAAAATCTGAATTTACAATAAAAATCAAAATATTTAGATTTTATTTATTTGCAAGACGACACCTCCGTTGAAATTTCGTTGGGCTCTTTGAAGTCTTAACTAAATGATGCAATCTTTCAAATTAAATACGTATAAAAGTATTTGACATGACGTTTATTCTCAACATTGTAAACAAATCACTTAGATACGAATTCCATTAAACTAGATTTATGTTTGTTATAATAAAGGACATTTGCTTTTTTTAGTAATTTATAGGATAAAATAAAACGTGTTACCATACACCTAACGTTATCTGCAATTACTCGAGACTAAATTGAACGAGTGCATATATACAGGGTGATTCATTACTAATTGGAAATAATTTAATACAAGAATCCTGACTTCAAATTATGAAGATTTAACCCAAAATATCTAAATAAAATGTAGCTGCTTACTTACTTTCAGGGTATTTTGTTTAAAAATTTAAAAACTATTTGGGTTTAGTACTTTAGGACTTTTTTACATATTCATTTTATATTTGGCAGAAAATGTAGATACTATACACCCTTCAAAATTATATTTAACAAACGTTTCTGGCTACCACCAAAGGCGTACGACAGGGGGAAGTGACAAGTTATTCGTTCCCAAATTCTACACCACTGGTGGAATAGAAACTTTAGCACATTTTTTCGATTCTCCAATACTTTTTACGTAAATAATGTACTCTCTTTTTATAACGATAAAGTCAATATTTCTCGAGATATTTTAAGTTAAACATGAAGCTGCCCAATTTTAATGTGTGATAACTATGTCGATGTTTTGGACCATTGAATTGCATTTAATACGCAAATGAAACTTTATTCCTTGGATAAAGATTTAAATTATTGACAAAAAACTTAAAATAATATTAAAATCTCTTGGTCAACCAATCCTGTTGGGCAATATCTTCTTTCCGATTCAGGTAAGGTTTCTTCATCACTCTGCAGGAAATTATGCAGTACAATACATGCCTGTGTAATGACCTCACACATTGAAAGGTCTGCATTTATTCTTTCTTTAAGAATTCCCAACGTTGAACAAGAATTCCAAAACTATTCTCAATTGTCCTGCGAGCCCTTGATATTCTATAATTAAATATCGCTTGTTCACTATTGAGAGTGTCTCTAGCATAGGGTCTTATAATTTTTTCATGTAGTGGAAATGCCTGATCTGCCACAATGTAGTGTGAAAGTTTTGTAGTTGTTCCAGGAAGATATTTGGCAGGGGGTATAGGAAGTTTGTTTTGTAGAAAAGCCTTTCCAAAGAAAGACTCGTGGAATATTGCGCTATCATGGAGCGATCCCTGGGTCCCAATGTCTACCATCACAAATTTATAATATGAATCACATACAGCCATAAGAACCAAACTGAAACAAAACTAATCATTTTTCTACAAGCGTGCGTGATTCGCCCTATACCCGCACGCAATTTAGTTCAGGAAGTGTCATTTTTCCCACACTAGTGCGAAGAAAACATTCATATGCTATTATCCCAAAATATATGTAGTGGGTGACACAAATTATAGTTTTAGGTTTTTATGTTGCAGTATTAAGTAACTAAATACAAATTTGTTTGTAATTGTCAGAGTTACAGACAAAGCTTACTTATTATATAGAATCTTTCTGAACTAAATTGCCTGCGGGTATAGGGCGAATCGCGCACATTTGTAGAAAAAGTATTGTTCCTAACTCATGCGCTCACCGTCGTTCGAGTCAACGGCAGTTGCTATATCAAGTTTACTAACGTATTTCTCAATGCATACCTGAAGGTTTTTTTGTATGAGAAGTAATCAGTGCCAGAGTGTGCAGGTGCCTTTATGAGAATATGTTTCCCATCAACAGCCCCAATACAATTTGGTATATTCCAACGTTTCCAAAATTCCCTCGATATATTTTCGAATCGTTCGGTTGTTGGAGGTGGTAGATAAATCGGCATCAAGGTATTCCAAATCACTTCACAAGTCTCCTTCATGATATAATGTACAGTGGATCTTCCAATGAGAAAGTTACGCGAAATTTCTCTCATGGTAATTCCTTCTGCTAGATAACTGCAAAATGGAAAGAATGTAGTTTTATTTCACAAGCAAAATTCATGTCATACTGTAAAGTTAGAGCAAGTCTGAATTGGGGACTCAAAGCATTTTTTCTGCTGGGATGTTTTTTCATGTGCGGCTCTAATAAGGTCAACAGATAATTGAAAATTTTGGGTGACATCCTAGTATAAATGAAGAACTCTTCTTCATCATTTTTCAGCATGTACATCACCAGTTTTTCGTATTGCCCATAGCTTTTGTTATTCTTCGAAAAAGGTCTTACACCGTACCTTCGATTTCTCATCCTTCTTTTCCGAACTAGTGCAAGTAACGACACCAACACCGTAGACAACAAGCAAATTCCAACTCGTTTTAAAGAACAAGGTGCCATTTCAAACTATTCTGCCCTCAAATTTTAACAAAATCAAAAATAGAATAGTAGTATAACAACTTTTTGAATATTGTAGCAGATGCATAGAACATAACATAACTGTCAAGTGTCAATAGTGGACAATATACGCATGCGCCAATACAGAATTTATAATGTAATGAAGTCTTGCATGAACGACAACATTTTTTTAGTGAAAGTGTAATTATAATGTAATGTTAATGTAATTATAATGTTTGTTGCATAAACCGGCCTTTAGATACCAATTCCATTAAACTAGATTTATAATAAATGACATTTGCTTTTTTTAATAATTTATAGGATAAAATAAAACGTGTTACCATACACCTAACGTTATCTGCAATTACTCGAGACTAAACTGAACGAGTGCAGATATATAAAAAAAAGTAAAATTTTGATCCTAAAGGAAAACTCGACAAATTAATGAAAATCATAAAGCGCAAGAATCTAAAAACTAAAAAGAAAAATTAAAAACACGAAAAACAGAAAAAGTCTTGTTAGAATTAGCACGTGGAACTTACGTGGAACTTAAGTATGTTAAAACCATGAAAAATACAAGGGATAGTTACAAAAATACAGGATAGACTTAGCCGCAGTTCAAGAGAAAAGATGGAAAGGAATGGGAGCAAAAGATAAGGATTACGTCACCTTGTATGTATTTATATATGTATACATTAGGGGTGATAAGTACACTGTGACCTATAGGATCAATTGTGTCCCCCCATACTTGCCAAGTTCTGATGTTTTCTCAGAGTTATAGCAGCTCTTCGAGTCCTATTTTCCTGAGGAAGTTTAGGACATCGTCGGGCTTCAAATCAAGTAGATCCCCTTTTTCTATTTCATGTGCTCCTAGGTATCTGGCCCTAGAATTCTGCAAGGCAGGGCATTCTGAGAGTATGTGTATTGAGATTTCATCCTCTTCCTCACAGAATCTGCACTTTGCTTCATCTGCTAACCCTAGTTTCTTCATGTGGCTTCTTATACGGCAATGCCCGGTTAATATTTCCGTTAAAATTCGGAGCCTTTTTTTACTGAGGTTGAGACAGCTAAGAGATCTCTTCTGGTCATAGTTCCCCAGTAGTATCTTAGATTACCTGAGTCCTTCCAGCTGATTCTAGTACTTGGATTTTTCCTTCTCCATTTCTTCCCTTAGTTTTCCTAAGATTACTCTACTGCTGATCCCATAGGATGGTTCTGGTCTCAAATGTGGGGTTTCAGCTCCTTTTTTTGCCAGCTTGTCTGCTGTTTCGTTTCGCTCTATTCCTATGTGGTCCCGGGACCCATAGGAGGGTGACAGTGTTCTTCTGGCCTAGTTCATTTAGTTTGCCTAGGTATTCCCAAACCATCTTCGAACTGATTGTATTTGAGCTCAGCGGTTTGATGGCTGCTTGACTATCCGATATGATCACAATCTCTTGTCTGCGGTAGTTTCTTCCAATATTGAATTCCACACATCTTTTGATGGCGCGGACTTCTGTTTGAAAGATACTCGGGTATGTACCCAAGCTTTCTGAGTATTTGGCTCTCGGTCCAAAAACTCCTATCCCAGTTCCCTCGTCTAGCTTGGAACCGTCCGTATACCACTTTATGGTATTGTGGTTTAAATTTTTAATGTTGTCTTCATCCCATTCAGATTTCCCAAGTTTGATCAAAATGAAGTGATCGAAGTTTTTCCCTGGTAATTCCTTCTTTGATCATTCTATATATCGTTTTCTTCCTTACACTTTTTAACAGAATGTGCAGTGGGGTGAAGTTTAAGATCACCTCCATTGCAGCAGTGGGGCTAGTTCCCAATGCTCCAGTGATACATGAACAGGCTAGTCTCTGAATTTTCGAGAGATTTTTCCTCGTCGTACTCAGATTAGCCCTTGCGATTACGTCACCTTACGATATTCGGAAAGGTTAACACAAGGAAAATATGGTGTAGCATTTATTATTCTAAGATTATTGAATTTCATCAAGAAAATCACATTGCTCATGATTTGTTTTATTTTGGTATATCTGGTAGCTATGGAAAGGGGTTGTTATTAAATAGTTAAAAATAAATATACTTAAGCATTATATAATTTGATTAAAGTTGAATATTTCCATAAACTGTTTCAATTTGCAGGTAATTCAATAGGTTATTAGCCCAGAATGTCGCTATTAAACTTCAACACAATTTGACTGAACTGCAAAATAAGTAATATAAATATTATCAACTGACAAAATCATGTATTTAACACTCAAACAAATTGTCAGAATGTCGGAAAAGTTTGAGCCAGCGAGCATCGTGAAATTCGATGGAAGAAATTGTCAGCTCTGGAAATTCAGTGTCTCCATAGCATTGAAGTCGAACGACCTTATGGAAATTGTCAACAGCAAAGAAAGGAGACCTGAAGAAAGTGAAGAAAACAAAGTCCTTAGTTGGGAGATGGAATCAAAGAAACAATCATGCCATGGTTTTATTTCTTACTTCCATTTGCGAAGAACAACCTAATCCCCTAGTTAATTGTGAAACTGCTGCTGAAATGTGGAATAAACTTATCATCATTTATAAGCAGAAAACAGATATATCCAAACATCGTATACCAAAAGTTTTATGATATACGCATGAATGCCGGAATGACCATTGCTACATTTATTTCCGAAATAGAATCTCTAGTAAAACAATTAGAAGAGATGGGAGAGAAAATATCAGAGGTAGCCAAAATTTCCAAAAATTTTTAACAGTTTGCCAGCGAAGTATGATATGTTCATTGCGGTATGGGATTCTGTAGACCCATCAAAGCCAACACTAACTGATCTGATTGCTTGCTTGATGAAAGAAGAACAGAAAAACTCCATAAAAGATGAAAGTGAAGCCACACAATCTCCAAGTAGAATCAATGAAACTGAATTCAAGTTCTACACGGACTTCTAGGAAACAGAATATACAGAAGCTGAAACAGAAAACCAAATGTGGATTTTGTAAACAAACGGGTCACTGATGGAGAGAATGTCCAGACAGAAAACGAAATCAAAGTGGAAAATCACGAGAACAACCATTTGGTGCTAGAATAAATTCGAGAAATAATAAAGACAAAGCCTTAATCTGTAATTTTTCATTGTTGATAGAAGAATTTGAAGATGACCAAGAAATTTGGTTAGTAAATTCAGAAGCAAGTGCCCACATGTATTTTTACCATGAATGGTTCACTTCACTGAAACCTATTGAACTTGATATCGTTGTTTGAGTTGCTGATAATAAAATAATTAAACGCGCTAGCATAGGTGATATCAATATAAAGGCCTATGTTAATGGTGAAAAGAAAAAGATCCTTACCGATGTTTTATACATACCAGAAGAAATATCCTATCAGTCGGAAACATTACTGCAAAAGGATATACAATGGTAGCTAAGCACGATAAATGTGAATTCTTAAACGAGATAGGTGAATTATCCAGTATGGGTATAAAACAAGAAAATATTTTCAAAGTGATGATTAAAATAGATTCTAATTATGACTGTAACTCGGTCACCGTCAGCAGTTTAAAGTTGTGGCACGAGATACTTGGACATGTTAATTTGAAGACTATTAAAGATACCATTCAAAAAGGGACAGTAGACGGAACAAAATTTCATAACGAAGATGATGAAATTGACACATTTTGTAAAGGCTGTCAATTTGGCAAGCAGACCAGATCATTTAAAGAAAATAGTCAAAGTAGAAAATTTGCACCTGGCGAATTTATTCACATTGATGTTTGCGGACCAATGAATATGAACTCTCCAAGTCAGGCAAAATATTTTCTGATTTTCAAAGATTACACGAGTTTCAGAATGGATTTTTTTTTAAGCATGTTTAAGCAAAAAGCAAGAACTATAGATTATGGGATCTTTAAAAGAGAAGAATTTTTATTAGTGCTAATGTACAATTCGATGAAGCTAATAATGTCACTAGGAAGTAAAAGTCGATGATGAAAAAGAAGAACAAAGCGTAGAGGAAACATCAGAAGAAAATCACAACAGTTCTGTGATAGTTACTGATGAGGAACCTGAAAACTATTGAAGAAACTATGAAATGCGATATAACTTGAGGGATCGTAGTAGAATTCAAGCTCCAGGGTGCCATGGTTGCAGAAATAGAAAATCTATCAAATTACAACGAAGCTGTAAATTCTGATAACCCCACAAATTGGATATTAGCAATGAAAGACGAAATTGAAGCACTCAGGAAAAACAAAACTTGGTTTTAAGTTCCAAGGGAAACATTGTGCCATGCAAATGAATATACATATTGTATCAAAAATGGAATTAATGGGAAACATAAATTAAAAGCAAGTATATTTGCGAAAAGATTTTCTCAACGGGAATGCATAGACTACCAAGAAACTTACGCTCCAGTAGTCAGATGTGAGTCAATCAGAATTCTTTTGGCCATTGCTGTAGAAGAAGATCTCGACATCGCTTTCGACATCTCGACATCGCTCAGTTCGATATAAAAACAGCATTTTATATGAAGAATTGGAGAAGAATATCCTCATGGAACAACTAGAGAGATTTGAAGAAGGTGGAAATCTGATATCTAAGCTCAACAAAAGTTTATACGGATTGAAGCAATCTCCTCGATATTGGAGTTATAGATTTAAAAGATTCCTTGAAACTTTTGGAATAAAGCAAACTGATGCAGATCCCTATATTTTCTTAGGAAGTATTGATGGATTCAAGGTGTACATCTCCTTATACGTTGATGGTGGTTTAATTTTGACAAAGTCGAAATATATCATCGAGAAAATACAAATCTTATTTGAGAACTGACTTTGAAATAACAACAGAGGCCAAATGTTATGTGGGTTTTAAAATTGAACGCAATAGATTGAGTAATAAGATTTTCATTCGCCAAGAAAGGTTCATCACTAAAGTTTTAAAAAATTAAACATGTCTGTGTGTATCCTCATCGATACCTACTGAGCCGGGAGCTAGGTTGAAGAAATCTGATACGAATAACAATTCATTTACTGTACCATATAGAGAAGCTATTGGAACATTGTTTTATATATCTCACAACATGAACATTGCGAAGCGGTCAAGAAAATATTCAGATGTTTGAAAAATAGTACTGGTCACGAAAATCTATACCGTAAATATAGCGATAAAAATTTGCAACTCACTGGCTATACAGATGCAGACTATGGGGGAGATTTGGACACAAGAAAATCAAGAAGTGGGTATATATTTGTACTGGATGGGTCACCTATAACCTGGACATCCAAGAGACAATCTGTTATTAGATAGTCTAAAATAAATATACTTTTGAATTGCAGTCTATAATTTTATTGAAGTTGAATATTTCCATAAACTGTTTCAATTGCAAGTAATTCAATAATTATAACAGGCAAACACAAAGTGATGGAATTAAAACCAATAAACGAGTGAATGGTATAATAAGACTACAAGCAATACCATCCAATATATTAATATTAAATGTACATGAGCAAAGAAAAAGATAGATTGTATGAAAAAAAAAGAAAAATTGGAAAAGATCCCCAGGCACTCGATTCCCGAAAACTGGTGAGATGAGATGAATTCTCTCTAGTGAGATTTTCTCATCTCGCTTTAAAATCTCTCCTACTTCGAAAAACAGTATTCTTGAGCAGTCTTCACATGAATTCACATCCCTTCCTTATGCACCATGTTGCCAAACGTTTTATCCATGCTCACCCAATCAAATTACAGCTGTTTGACATTTTTACAGTGATGTATTATTAAAGTCGAATCTTTTTATTTGTTATATTAGATAAACCATAATATTTAGAACGTTATTTACTTATTAATATTTTACATTATAAAAAAAAACAGGAAAAAACAATTACAAATAGACAGAAATAGCAAATTAGGGGTTCTCGTAAGTTCCAAATTGGACGGAAGTCATATTTGTAACTCAATTGGTGGAATTTCTAATAAAATAAATTCCATTCCGAGGGTAAATAAGGAATGGACGATCAAATAAATTAAAACAGTTCTTCCTTAAAACATTTCGAGGAACTACAGAAATAGTTTGCTGTTCAGGATCTTCCAAGTCCCTTCCAACATAATTGTTGTGATTTAAACAACAAGAGTTTCTATATTAATACAACGGAGTTTTGAACTATATATATTGACGAAACAATACAAGAAATATAACGCGACCAAAAATGCAAGTGACAACTACTTAAATTGAAAAACGTCAATTTACTTGACATATGTAAAACACTGCAACTGGGATTATTTTGATAAACTTCAACACTTTCTCCCAAAATAATTCCGCCGTATTATTTTATACTGTGTAGGTATACCTACCATGCTTCTAAGTTTGACGAATTTTTCGTTTGGAAAAGATTTCGTTAACAGATCGGCAATTTATTCGACACTGGCAACATGCTTAATTTTCATAACATTTTCAGCATATTTTTCACGAATAAAATGGAATTTAATTTCTATATGCTTGGATATTTTATGAAATTCTGGATTTTTAACCAATTCCATAGCACTAGCATTGTCAACATAGAGTGTGGGAATATCTTTTAGAATAGCAATTTCACCAAGAAGTCTACTCATCCAAATTAATTCTTTAGTTGCCTCACTGGCCGCTATATATTCGGCTTCGGTTGTAGATAGTACTACACTTTTTTGCTTTTGGCTAAACCAACTAACAGCTGCTCCAGAATATATAGTTACTACACCAGTTCTTGATCTTCTAGTGCTGACGTCACCAGCGTAATCAGCGTCACTAAAAACATCTAAAACATTTGCCTTGAGATAGTTACTTTTATAAAGCAACCCAAGTTCAGTTGTCCCTTTCAGATATCTGAAAATTCTTTTCATTGCTTGCCAATCAGAAACTGTGGGTGAATTTAAATGTACCAACACAATAATGACGGCATATGAAATATCGGGCCTAGTAGCCATAATTAGAAACATCAAGCTACCCACTGCTTCTCTATAAGGAACGTTATTCTCTAATAGATCACTTTCTTCTAGGTCACGAGTTGTACAAGGTGTAACAACTGAGTTGGACTCGTGCATATTAAATTTTCTTAAAATTTTCTTTATATATGATGTTTGGTGCAAGAAAATATCACCATTTTTCTTCTGCTTAATTGTTAATCCCAGGTAGCTATCCAAAATACTTACTGTAATTTTAAATTCGTTACTAACAACTTCTAAAAAAGAATCAATTTCATCATTGGAATTCCCCACTAGGAGCCCATCGTCTACGTAAATTACAACTATTAATTTTGTTGACTTCCTTATGCGAATAAAGAGACATGGATCGGCATTGCTTACTTGTAAACTTTCTTGTTTTAAAAAATTTACAAACCTTTGATTCCAACACCTCGGGGCTTGTTTTAACCCATATAAACTCCTATTAAGTTTACATACTCTTCCGCTGCCATCATCAAGGCCCTCTGGTTGTCTCATAAAAACTTCCTCCGAAAGTTTACCGTATAAAAATACAGTTTTAACATCGAATTGACGAATAAATAATTTTTCTGGAGCTACAACACTTAAAACTGCTCTAATTGTATCAAAGCGAGCTACAGGACTAAAAGTTTCTTCGTAATCAATTCCTTCTTTTTGACTGTAACCTTTAGCAACCAATCTGGCTTTGTATCTGTCTATACTACCGTCCATTTTTCTTTTAATTCTAAAAACCCATCGATTTGAAACAATCTTATGTCCTGATGGCAAGTCAACTAGGGCCCATGTCTTATTTTCATGTAAGGATTAAATCTCTTCGTTCATTGCTTTCTTCCAATTTTCAACTTCATCCGATTCTATAGCCTCATCATAAGAAGCTGGTGCTTCTTAACTTTCTCCAAGAAGTACATACTCTTCCATATAAGATGGTCTTTTAATGTTGCGCTGACTTCTTCTCAGTGGCCCTATATCTGTGTCATCAGATTGTTCTTCATTGCTAATATCAATTCTAAATTTTGCAAAATTCTTCTCCTTGTTTTTTTCAATTTCAGAACTTTCCTCAGACTAAAAAATTATGTCTCTACTAGTAATAACTTTATTTTCCTCACGAAGTCAGACTCTAAATCCATCCTTTTCTCCACAATAACCAACAAAATGACCCTTTACGCTTTTCTTTTCCCATTTTCTTCTTTTTTTGCTCTGGCACGTGAACACAACAAGGTGTTCCAAATACTTTCAGGTGATGTATGGCTACAGATTTACCTGTCCACAAATCAGTTGGCAATTTCTTAGCTTCCATGTTGGTCCAGTCCTGTTAAGAACATGTACAGCTTCTGCCCACAACTTTATTGGTAAGTTCTTCGAATAAATCATGGATCTAGCGCTTTCTACAAGGGTTCTATTTTCCCTTTCTGCTAACCTATTTTGCTGTGGAGCATACGACATTGATATACGGAAATTTATTCCTCTTTCTGGAAGTACCTTCTTGACTTCAGCATTGTCAAATTCCTTTCCACCATCGCTAAGAAATTCAATTATCTTGATACCAGCAGTATATGCTTCATTTATAAAACTTTGTAAACATGATGCAAATTCTGATTTTGAATAATTTTGAATAATCATCGGTAAAACAAACAAAATATCGTGCACCACCTATTGAATTTTCTTGCATTGGTCCACACACGTCGCCATGAATAATTTGACCTGATTTGTGGGTCTACATTTTCGTGTTTTAAAAGGTCTTTTATGCTGTTTGTCAAAAATACAACCTTCACATAACTTGATATCAATTTTACGTTCTGATGACATAATCTTTCGTGCAATAATTGCAAATTCTCAACATGCAAAGATGTATGCACTTCAGCAGGTATTTTAGGTTTACATACTTTCATATTTAAAACATAAAGGCCTGACGAGGTGCGTTTGCCAGTTAAACGCAAAATGCTATTTTTCGAAATTGTGCAACCATCTTTTTGAGCTTTAAATTCAAATCCTTTATGTTTGTCCTACTGAAAATAAGTTTCGCTTGACATCAGGAACAAACCATACATTTTCAAGATGATTTATTTCCCATTTATTATAAACATTCATTTTAACGTTGACAATACCCTGGCCATAAGCTAATATCGTATTGTCATTACCAACTTGGACTGTTTTTGGAGAATTGAATGGTTCGAAAGTTTGAAAAAACGTATCATTATTAGTCTACTGAAGCACCGGAATCGGCCAACCATGTGTTATCGTCATCTCTAGCATTCAAATAATTCATATCGAAATTTATTAATTTATTTCACAAGAAAAAGCATCACCTTTGGGGCTATTATGATTATTATTAGACCATGGTTTATTCTTCTCATTTTTTTTCTTGCAATACTTTGCAAAATGACCTATTTTATGACACTTAAAACATTTAAGAGTTTTCTTTTCACCATTAACGTAACTCTCGTTTTGGTTTGATGGAGTCTTCTTTACATTAGACTTCGCAATAAATGCACTTGATTCAGCATTCTTATTAGGCAGACGCATTTCAATTAATCGCAGACGTTCTGTTAAATTGTTAATTGTTCTTTCATCAATTGGAACGGATTCCCAAACACTCTTAAACTCAAAGTATTCACTGGGAAGTGTGGACATAATTCGGCTCATTAGTAGTAGGTCTGGAAGTTGAGTTTTAACTAAACGTTTAAGTTCATCATTTAACTCTCTGAAATTTCTCTCAAGACGAGCTATATATATTATGCGTTATCACATTTTCTTCTGGATCTTTTTGGCTACTAAAAAACGGCTCCATTAGCCTATCCATACGTTGACCAGAACTTTGTTCATAAATCGATAATAATTTATTCCAGATTTCTTTGGAAGTTTTACACGTTGCGGTTAACTACCAACCAAAATCAATTGAGCTACTGCATCTTTTTTATTGAAATCTTTAACAGCCGGCGTCGTCTCCTCTGATTCTGATTCTTGTAAATCGTTTTACCAGGACTAAAAATGGAGCACGGAAAAGAGGAAAATGGGTACATGAAAACATGGACTGAACCAAAAGAAGATATAATGGGAGTAAACCAGGACGAAAATACATTGCCTGAACCGACTAGAGATGAAATTAGAGAAATTTAAACAAGAGTAAAAACTGAAATTCAACAGAGAAGTATAATAGGTATAGCTATAGAACTAATAAAATATGGAGGGGACAAAATACAGGAAAGAAGATATGAAATGATTATAAAAATATGGAACGAAGTAAAAATACCTAAGGAATAGGAAATTGGACAAATTGTCACAAGTCACAAAAAGGAGGATCAATAAAATTGCAAAAACTAGAGGGATTACGTTTCGTAATGTGATTTACATTGTCAAGAATAATACAAATACGTCTAGCAGCTACTACTGAAGATATTATAGGGCAATATCAATGTGGATTTACAAAAGGAGCATCAACTATAGATGCAATACATACATTAAAACAAATAATGGAAAAAAACGCATCAATATAGGATAGGTCTAGGAATGCTTTGTATAGATTTGCAAATGGCCTTTGACTCAATAAAGCGAAATAGACTTACCTATGGCTGCACTAAAAGAGTATGGCCAAAATTAAGAGAACTGATTAAGATGACGATGGAACTTTCAAGAGTCAGTATTATAATAAAAAAAGGTGAAACTAAAGACTTTGTAATTAATAAAGGAGTGCGACAAGGAGACTAATTATCGGCAACATTTTATAATTTAGCATTTGAATTTGTAATTAGAAAAATACCAAATGGAAACTTAAGAACAAATAGTCACCAAATAATAGCTTACGCTGATGATATAGTATTTATTTCCAAAAACAGGGAAATAATGAAAAAAAAACTCACAGAATTAATAAACGAGGAAAATAAGATGGGACTAAAGATAGACCAAAATAAAACAAAATTATGAGATTCTGCAAGCAACTCGGAAAAGACAAAATACATAAAATTGGGAGAATAGAAGTTTAAAGTAGCCAGGATTAAATATTTTTGAGTCATAATAAACAGCAATGGTGATAGAAAAAATGAAATGGAAGAAAGAATTATTACCGCCAACAGCAGATATTTTCATGCAAATAAAAAACTCCGAAAACGTAGAATATTACAAAAGAAAACAAAGATGAGCATATATAAAACTATTATAAGAGTTTCGTTCGAACCTTTATTGTGTATAGGTGAGAATTAACTGGTCTGTTATCAATTTCCAATTAGTGTAAATATTTTTTGGCTATTTTTATTAAAACATTTGATATTATAGTTGGTTAAGTTTTAATAAGACCCCCAATGAGGGGGAATAAAACAAAGACGCCTAAGGGTGATACAAGTGAAAAACCACTCAGTGATAAGGTTTTTATCGTTCTGGACGAGGATATGGACGCAAATCCAGAAGAAGTTAGACCTGATTTACCAAAGCTTTTCAACTTAAACCACTCAGATAAGTACAATTTTCAGAATTGCTGTGTTTATATTGAAAAAACCAATGAGCAGAATTTGGGCCAATTACACCCTATGTCAGTTGGGCACATTTTGCATAAAAAATTAAACGTTAAAAACATTCTTGAAATTAAAAGTATCGGTAGAAATCGTGTAAAAGTAATATTGAACTCAATCATAGACGCAAACATTTTAGTAACTAATAACAGTTTAAAAAAAGAGAATCTTAAAGCTTATATTCCTAATCATTTGCTTGAAATAAAAGGTCTTATTCGAGATGTAGATACAACTTATGATGTTGATTATTTAAAACAAAATATAGTATGTAACTCACGCATTGTAGACATTAGACGAATGCATCGAAAAGTAGAAAAAGAAGGCAAAACAGAATATGTACCAAAAAAAACTATTTTAGTAAGTTTTGAGGGGAATATTTTACCTAGCTACGTATCGGTAAATTTTGTTTATTTTGCTGTCGAAAAATTTATAGGTCGAATAACGCAATGTTATAAATGTTTAAAGTTTGGTCACATTTCTAAACAGTGCAAAAATAATCAGGTCTTGTGTGTTATCTGTAGTTCTGTTAAAACTGAAGATCACAACTGTTCTGACAAAAATGCCTTATGCATACATTGTAAAAGCACAGAACATATATCTATTTCGAAAAAATGTCCAGTGTACGAACAACAAAAACAAATTAAGAATATTATGATCTAGCAGAAAATCTCCTTCTTGGAGGCAAAAAAATATTTAGAAAATTCATATACTGGGCTTACAAGCAATAGATTTTCTTTATTAGCAAATTTAGACTCAGAATTCCCAAAACTGCCTGAAAAGCCAACCAACAATATTTTCTCACAGGCCATGGTTACCCAGCCTGGACCTGTAACATAAAGACAATTGGTTAATAATAGACCCAAGGTAACGGTAAATCAAAGCAAAAAACGTAAGACAACCTCATCCCCTCCTCAGTCCCCTCCTTCACCACAAATGTTTCCTTTTAAATTTGGTCCTACACAACCCCTACCCCCTAATCCTCATCAACCATCGTATGAAGTATTAATAAATGAAAAAATTACTGTCGTTAAATCTCTTGCACAAAACTTTTATGACTTTTTACAAAACATCAAATCTATAGATGAACTTAAGACGGTCGATGGTGATTTGCTTGCTAAAAGTATAAATAAGGTCCTGGAGGAGATCTTCAGTAAATATCATCTTCATAGAACTAAACCGTAAATTAAATATAATGCAATGGAATGCTCGTTCTGTAGTTTCAAATAAAAATAGTTTTACAAAATATTTAGCTCAGGAAAATGTAGATATTGCACTTATCAGTGAAACCTGGTTTAAGAAAAATGTTGCCTACAATTTCTCCGGTTATCATTTAGTAAGAAATGATCGAGATGATGGGTATGGTGGAGTATTTATCAAAAAAAGGTTGCGTTTTAATGTTATTAAACTAATTAATAATTTTGGCGATGATTTAGCAGCATGTGGAATCACAACTAAATTCAACAATCAAGAACTAAGTTTTCTTTCGGTATACAGACATCCACGAGCTAAAACGAAAGTGGAGGATTGGCTTCACTTATTTTCACAAATTAAGCATCCTTGTATTATAGGTGGAGATATGAATGCTCACAATTCACTATGGGGTTCTTCTAGTAATGATAATGTAGGGTATCAGATTTTAAATACAATTCAAGATTTAGATTTGATAGTGTTGAATACCGGGGAACCAACTTGTCAAAACCGTCCTGGCGTCCAAAAATCAAGGGTTGATATTTCATTTTGCTCACCAACATTTCATTTCATATGACCAAATGGTCTATAGACTCTGACACATTAGGCTCAAATCATTATGTTATTAATATAGTATTAGAAGGTACCCGTAGCGACACTGAACTCATTTGCCCCAAAAGTAAATGGAATGTAAAAAAAGCAAATTGGTCTTTATATATACAATTAATAGAGTCATATCTCAATGAAACACCTTTTGAATCTTATAGCACCAGTGAACAATACAATTTTTTGATTAATAGTATTGAAAAGGCGTCACGCTTATCTATACCAGAATTTAAACCATTTAAACCAAAAAACCGGTATCCTCCACCTTGGTGGGACACAGATTGCGATCGAATTGTAAATGAGAAGAAAAAAGCATTAATAACGTATAAACAAAGCTCAACGGCTACAAATTTCAGCAAATGCCAAGAAGCAAGTGCACGTGCCAAAAAGTACTTATTTAAAAAATAAAGCTCGGGAAAGTTGGATCATTTGGTGCTCTACTCTAAACAAGCAAACTTCGTCCAAAACCATCTGGAATCAATCAAAAAGAATGGCAAGGAAACCTGTACATAATCACTTGCCATTGGAAGATAAATGGATAGACGAGTTCTTTGACAAAATTGCCCCCCCTTTTGTAAATAATTCTCCTATATGTCATATAAGGGATGTGGAAAATCATTTTCTATTACTCCCCTTCTCCAAAGCGGAATTTAACTATGCCATTTCCTCTAGAGCAAATACCTCTCCAGGTTATGATGAGATTAAGTACCCTATGATCTGTAACCTACCTGATTCTGCTAAAGATTTACTTTTGAACATTTTTAATAAGATTATGCATGAAAATACTGTAATCTCCGATTTTAAAAAAATTATTGTCACCCCTATTTCTAAGCCTGGCAAGGACCCAAATCTTGCTAGTTCGTACAGACCCATATCCTTATTGTCTTGTGTTCTGAAAACCCTGGAGAGAATGGTCAAAGTTAGATTAGAATGGTGGCTAGAAAAAAATAATCTCCTTTCTACAACTCAATACGGTTTCAGAAAGCATTTCGGTGCCCTGGATGCTCTAACGAATGTGGTTGTGGATATACAAAATAATTTCCCTAGGAATAATTGCCTGCCAGTTTTATTTCTCGATGTTGAAAGTGCATATGATGACGTATGCCTCCATCTACTTTGGAGTAAGATGATATCATATTTTAATATTCCATCACAGTTTGCTTTTAGTATTATCAACTTCTTTCTGGAAAGGGAAATTTATTTGCGTACAAATAAATCTTTAGTTGGACCCAGAATCAACAAAAAAGGCCTACCCCAAGGATCAGTCCTGAGCCCACTTCTATTTAATTTATATACGGCTGATATTTTCACCATTATTCCAAAGAACCCAGAGTACAAAATTGTACAATTCGCAGATGACTTTGCGTTATATACAGAACATAGAAATTATGATGTTGCTTTAGCAAATTTAAAAAAGATCTTCCTCTTAGCATCTGATTGGTTTTCTAGAAATGGTTTAAGTTTATCTGCCATTAAGTCCACAATATGTGTTTTTACAAGACATAATACACCCAGAATCTCCAGCGTCCAGTTTGGTCACAAAGTTATTCCCGTGCAAAATGAAGCCAAATACCTAGGTATGATTATCGACAAAAAACTAACTTGGAAATCTCATATCGATGCAATTTTGGACAAATGTAATAAAGGGCTCAATTTTCTTAAATCAATTAGTAAAACCTGGTGGGGAGCTGATGTAGAAACTTCACTTCTTTTTTACAGAGCATATATACGTTCAATAATGGATTACGGATGCTTTTTGTACGATTCTGCCAGCGATAACATAAGGAAGAAAATCACCACTTTACAAAATAGTTGTCTTCGAACATGTCTAGGAGCAATGAAATCAACCCCCATTCAACCTTTGTATGTAGAAGCACTAGAACCTCCCTTCGAATTAAGAATAAATATGCTTAGTGAAAAATTTCTGAACAAAACATATATACTCCACCCCAATTTGTTGACTCAAATAAGTCAATTAAATATCTACGATTCGACAAATAAGTATTGGAGGAAAAAGAAATCTCCACCTCTTTGTAGGTCTTTTCAAACTAATAATTATCAAGATATTTTAGATCGTAATGTTCATGACCCATATGCCCAAGACTTCTACAGCTTCTTCACAACTATGACACTCATTATACCAGATTACGGCGATAATCCGGCGACAAACCAAAACTTATTACTGTCCATAGTGAACAGCTTCGAAAATTCCTTAATAACATATACGGATGCATCCAAAACTTCAATGGGAACAGGTTGTGCATTCTTCATCCCGAGTATAAATGTAAAACAATTGTTTAAACTGAAACCAGAATTATCCATCTACACTGCTGAGACTATAGCTATTTACGAAGCTTTACTTTACGCCGGAAAATGTAATCAAAAATCCATAATTATAATCTCAGATTCACTATCAGTTTTAAAAACAATTAATAAAGATGGCCCTCCCAAATTAACAACATCAGTATGGATAAGACAAATAAAAGAAACAATTAGACAAATTACAATGCATGACAAAACCGTAACATTCATTTGGGTTAAAGCACACGTGGGCATCACATACAATGAGAAAGTTGACTTATTTGCGAAAAGTAGCATACTTGAAGGTTCCGAAACGTCTTATAATTTAACATTTTCAGATTTAGTTTCCAAGTACAAATCAAATCAATACACAAATTGGCAACAATTGTGGAAGGAATATTGTATCAGCAACCCAACTAATTACACCCAACTACAGTTATCAATCCCCACACAACCTTGGTATAAACAATTCCTAGTACCACGAAGATACATAACAACAATTATAAGACTGAGATTTGGTCATGCTTGCTACCCTAGTCACTTACTCAAAATTAAAATACTACAGTCGAATCTATGTGATACATGTAACGAAGAGGGAAGTTTAGACCATATTTTTTTTGCTTGCAAGAAAACAGAAAATCATACGGTTGTCCTTTGGAATAATCTTTTAAAACATAACGTCCAAGCACCATGGAATCTGCAAAACCTACTTTCTATTAACTGTCGGAAAATATATGATGCGATAATAATGTTTTTAAAAGAAGCCAATATGTATCTATGAACTAATGATGCAGATTAGATTTATGTTTAGGTTGGTTCAATTTTGAAATTTGTTACCTATGTGCTCTATCCTATTTGTTTTACCTTTTATTAACCGTGGCCTACTTTTGTGTGTGAAGACAAAAATGCCTTGACGGGTCCCTAGGCGAGAAACGTGTGACTTTGTTTTTCTCCTTTTGTGTTAGCTATTAAATATATGGAAATATTAATCCTGACGTGACTGGCTGTATGACCAAAGGTCTATGCCAAAAAAAAAAAAAACTATTATAAGACCAACTATGATGTGTGCAGCAGAAAAGATGATAATGACAAGCAAAAAGAAGAAGAGCTTAGAATAACGGGAAGAAAAATAATGAGAAACATATTGGGATCAATCAAAATCGGAAAATGAATACAAGTAAATAATGAATCATGCAATTTTAAGAGAGTTAAACGGAGAAGATAAAAAAAAGATAAGAATACGGAGACTAAAATGGCTGGGACATATCTGGATATAAGTAAAAGAAGTTAAGAACTAGCAACACTTACACAAGATGATAAAGTATCTATTAAGATCAATAGGCTTACTTAGAGTGATCCAATAAAGAAAAGAAAAACAATTTTATTTGTTTGTAGATCAAAATCACTTGCCACTTGCAAAGTGGCAAGAAAAAACTAGGGACCGAACGATGTGGAGAAGAATAAGCATGAATATATAATACCTGATGAAATATGGGAATTGATTCACCCATACTAAAATTTAAAGGTTATTATCATAGGGTAATTATTGTAATCTTTTGTTGGAACTATGTTCTGTTAATTACTTAATAAATAAATAAATAGATAAATAAAGGAAATAATATAATAATCCTTAGTTAAATTCTGTTTTAACTCAGTAGATTGTTGTGTATAATTCTTGAATAAATACATTAATTGTTTTTTGTTTGGTTTTAAACCAATTAAATATAATTTAAGATCATTTTTTATATTGATCAATTCAAACTTTCTGTTATATATAAAGTTATTTCATTACATAAACCTTTTTCTAGATACAAGAGGATAGCAAAACAAAGATCTAAAATAATGCGTGACAGTTTATTAACACCATTAGAAGAAGCAGTATATTGGGTGGAATACGTAATAAGGCATAAAGGAGCTCAACATCTTCGACCGACTGTTACAGATCTCAAATGGTATCAGAGATATTTAATCGATATTTTAATGTTTCTCACTACAATTTTTATTCTAATAGTTTACACAGTTTATCTATTTATCAAAATCGTAATTGCT
This sequence comes from Ophraella communa, assembly GCA_035357415.1. Classification (NCBI taxonomy): domain Eukaryota; kingdom Metazoa; phylum Arthropoda; class Insecta; order Coleoptera; family Chrysomelidae; genus Ophraella; species Ophraella communa. The sequence goes on from CM068995.1 coordinate 20,812,958, forward strand.
TTTAGATCAAAAATAAAACAAGATTAATGGATATCCATTTTTTTCTTATAAGCCTTTTCATATTTGACTGATTTAAACAAAAGACTTTATTTAACTATACTTTATATATATTGGAAACTGGCAATACGATAATAAAGTTTGACATTTTGTAGAATAAATGTTTTCATGTAAAGGCAGTTGAGAAGCTCATGGGCTATGACCTTGAAAATGTATGCACCGAACTTAATGGCAACAATGGTCAAAATTATTAAAATGCGATCTGAAAACGTTGACCCAATTGCACGTTAAATTCAATAGCCCAGTCGAAGTTGGTTGATTATAGAATTTTTGATTTAATAAAAATTGTACATTGTATAGATAAATAGATTTAGTTAATCACATTAAAAATAAATATAAAATTTTACAAAAAATGTTTTTTAACTTGTAAAATTATTGTTAAAAATATAAAATAACAATTATCGTAGATAAATATATCATAAAATCTTATAGTTCCGAAAGATTGTTATTTGTACCTGCATTTCTATTAGGTGTATTGTAATAACTTGAATAACATTTACTATGAATTATGAAATGTTATTGGAATTAATAAGGAATATAAATTTATTTTTGTCAATTTCTAAAAGCCGAAATAATTCCGAGAAATAATTATCAACAAAATTTCTAGGTACTATTGCTGAATAAATGATATAAGCATTTGTCGGAAGAATTGTTTGTACCTGAATTTCTATTGAGACTATTATAATAGCTTGAATAACATTAACTATGAATTAGAAGATGTTATAGGAATTTATAAAAAATATAAATCAATTGCCATGGACAATATAGATAATTTACAACACTCATTTGCGGTCCGTTTTCATAATATTGAATGTGATGTGAATAATAACTATCGTCATAACTTATTGAATAACATACTATATTTTTAAATAACATTATATATTTTAATCTTATAAAATGGCTATTTTTATATTCAATCTCATTCGTAAGCTCACTCGTATATTAATATTTAATAAATGAGAGTTATATCTCTCATATTGGCAAAGGAATCAGGTGAATGAATAAAAAAAAAACTTTCAAAATATATATTTTATTTTATGATTTTTTTAAATTTTCAATTGCTCATATACGGAAAGACAATAGTATATTACATAACGAGTGTGGAAAGTGAAGTATTACGCACAAGTGAAGTTAAGTAACGAGTGCAAGAAATACACTTTCCAACGCGTTGTGTACACGACCCCAATATTTCTTATTATAATAATTATTTTAAATTTATTTATGTTAGAAATCTTAGTAATGGAATATTACCGATTAGTATAATGAGCGGTCCTAATGATGAATCAACCGATGAATGTGTTGTCGATTAATCGAATTCGGGAAGATGAATGACAGCTCTGACGTTTGTGAATAATTGAAATATGAGTTCAGTTGAATTGTAATCGTGTGAGAAGCTAGTTGCAGTAAAGTGTTCAGTAAATTTCGTGTTTCATTATTTAAAAATCATATAGAAACTATCAAAATAATATAAAAACTATCATCAGAAGTGGGATAGGCAACCGTGTACCTACCATAGTTTTTGAAAAAATGGCCGACTCAGCCGACAATTGCGATGTTAGTGAAGTGGAAAGTGAAAACATTTTACTAGAAGAAACAATTCGATCTGAACAAGTTCCAATCAACCAAAGTCAGGTCATGCTGGGTTTGATGGTACAGCAACAAGAGACCAATAAGGCACTTATAGAACTTGTAAGAAAAATTCATGCCAAGGAGGATACGCAAACAGTTACATCAATAGTTGATCAAAATACTGTGAGTAGCTTGAAATTAATTAAATTTGATCCAGACGATTCTCCATATTCTATGAAAGAATGGATTAATAAAGCAGACAAATTGAAATCGCAATTCAATATATCGGATGAATGGATGTTACTTAAAGTAGGTGATGCTTTACGTGGTAGGGCCGCTAAACAGAAATTTCATTAATGCACTTGAGCGCAGCAAGAAAATTGGAAGCTGTAATATTGCCTGGTAAATATCCTCTACAGGGTATCGGTAAACAAGTTATTCACAGCATCGGTACAAGTTTTATCCTGGTTATGTTGCCAAGCATGACAATAGAATTTTTTCGTTGTTCCTGATCAAACCATTCCAGGATCGCTAGACGCTATTATTGGTTGGGATGTGATTAGTAGACCTGGTACAACACTGAAAGTCACCGAAAATGGTCTAGAAATACAATATGAAAATCAGATCAAGAAAATGGTTTTGAACATGACTATGGTCGATGAAACTGCTTTGAATGTGTCAGGATTGGACGAGCGTGTTTTACAGAAAATAAAAACTATAATTGAACAGACAACCAAAATGATCCCTGAAGCTGTTACCACAGGAAAACTGTCTATAAAGCTACTCAGTGAGAAAATAGTAGCATTCAAACCTCGCCCTTTATCTTACTCAGAACGAGAAAAACTAAAAAGAATAATTCAAGAGCAATTAGAAAAAGGTATCATAAGAGAAAGTTCATCATCTTATGCCAGCCCTGTCGTACTCGTCCAAAAGGAAAATGGTGAGACTAGAGTATGCGTTGATTTTAGAGAGCTCAATAAAGTCGTAATAAAAGAGAGATATCCGCTGCCAAGAATACAAGATCAAATAGACGCCTTAAGTAAAGCAATCTACTTTTGCACTCTAGATATGAAATCAGGATTCCATCAAGTATTAGTTGAAGAAGAGTCGAAACATTTATTGGCTTTCATCACTCCAGATGGCCAATACGAATACAATAGAGTACCATTCGGATTTGTTAACTCACCTTCGTGTTATCAGAGAGCAATAGATCGAGCTCTGGGCCCCTTAAAAGACAAAGTTGCCTACGTTTATCTGGACGATGTACTGATTCCTAGCATTACTATTGAAGAGGGACTGACTAAGTTGGAAATGGTTATGACAGCACTCGCGAAGGCTGGTTTTGCAGTTAACTTAAGCAAATCTAAATTTTTTCAAACAACAATAGAATATTTGGGAGTGATAATTAAACAAGGAACAATATCACCCAATCCAAATAAAGTAGAGGCTCTCAAACAAGCACCAGCACCTACCGACATTAAAGGTGTTCGTCAGTTTCTAGGATTAGCATCCTACTTTCGTCGCTTCATACGAAATTTTTCAATAATAACTGCTCCTATATCAGCTCTTCTCAAGAAAGACAGAAAATTCCAATGGTCAGCGGAGTGCGAAGAAATAAGAAAACAACTGATTGAAAAACTTGTGACTGGGCCTATTCTTCACATTTTTTATCCAGATTTGGAAACGCAATTACATACTGATGCCAGCTCAGTGGGACTTGGTGCAATACTTCTACAGAAAAACGAGAAAAACATTTGTCATCCGATAGCTTACTTCAGTCGAAAAACGAATGACTGAATCTCGTTATCATTCGTACGACCTCGAAACTCTAGCCATTGTATCATCTGTAGAATATTTCCGAAACTACCTTTATGGAAGGAAATTCACCATATACACCGACTGCAATTCCGTTAGGGCAACAGCTCTTAAAAAAAGATTTGCACCCGTTGGTGGATCAGACTCTAAGATTTTGATTTTCATATCGAATACAGACCAGGAGAAAAGATGAAACACGTAGATTATCTAAGTAGGAATATACAAGCTCCTTTGATCTCTTTACCGGTTAAACCATTGGAAAAGAACTCTTATAATTCAGATCATTATCTAAACGAATACCAAGCAGAAGATCAGTTTTGTCAACAAGTAAAGTCGAATCCAGAAAATTATGAAGACTATACAGTGGAAAATGGAAGAGTATACTACAAGGGAAAATGTTTTATACCACAAGCTGCGCGACTAAATGTCATGAAGCTTTTTCATGACCAATCATCTCATATTGGGTTTGAGAGAAGCCTTTTCAAGATGAAAGAAGATGTTAACTGGCTACGAATGAGCAAATGCCTAAAAAAATATATTCAGAATTGTAGATCGTGCATAACTGGGAAATCACACAGTGGCAAGAAGAAAGGTCTGCTTCAGCAAGGAATAAAGCCTACAGAAAAACTGCACACATGGCATGTCGATCACCCCGGTCCTCTTGTGTCACCAAGAGGATGTACGCAAATTCTTGTTGTAATAGACGCTTTCACCAAATATGTCAAATTCTGTCCTATCAAAAATAAAACAACAGAAGCTTCTATTCAAGCTCTTGCAAAGGTTTTCGATGAAATTGGGACCCCTCAAAGGATTGTGGCTGACAGGGAACAGCATTTACAGCTACGCAATTCAAGAAATTCATGGAAGAACATGGTATTACTTTACACTTCATCGCTACTGGCGTACCTAGGGGCAATGGACAGGTGGAAAGAATTATGCGGTCCTTGTTTAATTCAATGAGAGCAGTTCTCAATGAACAAGATGAAAAGAAATGGACAACCGTATTGCCTCAAATTGAAGATGATTTTAATTCAGTACCCAATAAAACTACAGGAGTGTGTCCTCATGTCTTGATGTTTGGTAAAAATAAGAGGCTCTCTTCAACAGAAAAATTTCTAGATGAAATTCCTTATACCGAGGAAGTGAATCAGACAGTTCTAGACGAAATGAAAAATAAGATGAAACAGAAAATTGATTATATGGTAAAACGCTTCAATGATAAAAGAGTGGAAGCAAAATTGTTTCAACAGGGTGACCAAGTTGTGGTTCAAGAATCACAGTTGGCTGGCCCTAATAAAGGGAAGCTCAAGGCTAAATATAAAGGTCCTTTCGTGATCGAAGCATTGCTACCGAATGAAAGATATGCACTAAAAAGAATAAACGGCAGAAGACAGGTGGCTACAGTAGCTGCACATGAGCAGTTGAGACTATGGCCCAGTTTGGAAAGTCAGGTGAATGCAGCTCAAGAGTAAAAAAAAATTCATTTGATGGGATATTTAATACTGCGGTATTAAAGTATTAAAATGTAAAATTCAAAAATCTGAAGTTAATTGGACAGGCTGCGGCCAGTAATATAAAATTTGATACTGCGGTATCTAACTATATATACAGGCTGCGGTCTGGTGAGACTAATACTGCGGTATTAGAATGTGAAATTGAATGTACAGGCTGTGGTCTGGTGGGACTAATACTGCGGTATTAGAATGTGAAATCGAATGTACAGGCTGCGGTCTGGTGAGACTAATACTGCGGTATTAGAATGTGAAATTGAATGTACAGGCTGCGGTCTGATGAGACTAATACTGCGGTATTAGAATGTGAAATCGAATGTACAGACTGCGGTCTGATGAAAGAAAAGATTACTGCGGGGCTGAGGTCTAAAAAATGAATTAAATGTGTACAAAAAGATTCTTTTCTGTTTTAGCTAAATTTGGGCGAGGACGCCAATTTTCAGGATGACCGTGTTAGAAATCTTAGTATTGGAATATTACCGATTAGTATAATGAGCGGTCCTAATGATGAATCAACCGATGAATGTGTTGTCGATTAATCGAATTCGGGAAGATGAATGACAGCTCTGACGTTTGTGAATAATTGAAATATGAGTTCAGTTGAATTGTAATCGTGTGAGAAGCTAGTTGCAGTAAAGTGTTCAGTAAATTTCGTGTTTCATTATTTAAAAATCATATAGAAACTATCAAAATAATATAAAAACTATCATCAGAAGTGGGATAGGCAACCGTGTACCTACCATAGTTTTCGAAAAAATGGCCGACTCAGCCGACAATTGCGATGTTAGTGAAGTGGAAAGTGAAAACATTTTACTAGAAGAAACAATTCGATCTGAACAAGTTCCAATCAACCAAAGTCAGGTCATGCTGGGTTTGATGGTACAGCAACAAGAGACCAATAAGGCACTTATAGAACTTGTAAGAAAAATTCATGCCAAGGAGGATACGCAAACAGTTACATCAATAGTTGATCAAAATACTGTGAGTAGCTTGAAATTAATTAAATTTGATCCAGACGATTCTCCATATTCTATGAAAGAATGGATTAATAAAGCAGACAAATTGAAATCGCAATTCAATATATCGGATGAATGGATGTTACTTAAAGTAGGTGATGCTTTACGTGGTAGGGCCGCTAAACAGAAATTTCATTAATGCACTTGAGCGCAGCAAGAAAATTGGAAGCTGTAATATTGCCTGGTAAATATCCTCTACAGGGTATCGGTAAACAAGTTATTCACAGCATCGGTACAAGTTTTATCCTGGTTATGTTGCCAAGCATGACAATAGAATTTTTCGTTGTTCCTGATCAAACCATTCCAGGATCGCTAGACGCTATTATTGGTTGGGATGTGATTAGTAGACCTGGTACAACACTGAAAGTCACCGAAAATGGTCTAGAAATACAATATGAAAATCAGATCAAGAAAATGGTTTTGAACATGACTATGGTCGATGAAACTGCTTTGAATGTGTCAGGATTGGACGAGCGTGTTGTACAGAAAATAAAAACTATAATTGAACAGACAACCAAAATGATCCCTGAAGCTGTTACCACAGGAAAACTGTCTATAAAGCTACTCAGTGAGAAAATAGTAGCATTCAAACCTCGCCCTTTATCTTACTCAGAACGAGAAAAACTAAAAAGAATAATTCAAGAGCAATTAGAAAAAGGTATCATAAGAGAAAGTTCATCATCTTATGCCAGCCCTGTCGTACTCGTCCAAAAGAAAAATGGTGAGACTAGAGTATGCGTTGATTTTAGAGAGCTCAATAAAGTCGTAATAAAAGAGAGATATCCGCTGCCAAGAATACAAGATCAAATAGACGCCTTAAGTAAAGCAATCTACTTTTGCACTCTAGATATGAAATCAGGATTCCATCAAGTATTAGTTGAAGAAGAGTCGAAACATTTATTGGCTTTCATCACTCCAGATGGCCAATACGAATACAATAGAGTACCATTCGGATTTGTTAACTCACCTTCGTGTTATCAGAGAGCAATAGATCGAGCTCTGGGCCCCTTAAAAGACAAAGTTGCCTACGTTTATCTGGACGATGTACTGATTCCTAGCATTACTATTGAAGAGGGACTGACTAAGTTGGAAATGGTTATGACAGCACTCGCGAAGGCTGGTTTTGCAGTTAACTTAAGCAAATCTAAATTTTTTCAAACAACAATAGAATATTTGGGAGTGATAATTAAACAAGGAACAATATCACCCAATCCAAATAAAGTAGAGGCTCTCAAACAAGCACCAGCACCTACCGACATTAAAGGTGTTCGTCAGTTTCTAGGATTAGCATCCTACTTTCGTCGCTTCATACGAAATTTTTCAATAATAACTGCTCCTATATCAGCTCTTCTCAAGAAAGACAGAAAATTCCAATGGTCAGCGGAGTGCGAAGAAATAAGAAAACAACTGATTGAAAAACTTGTGACTGGGCCTATTCTTCACATTTTTTATCCAGATTTGGAAACGCAATTACATACTGATGCCAGCTCAGTGGGACTTGGTGCAATACTTCTACAGAAAAACGAGAAAAACATTTGTCATCCGATAGCTTACTTCAGTCGAAAAACGAATGACTGAATCTCGTTATCATTCGTACGACCTCGAAACTCTAGCCATTGTATCATCTGTAGAATATTTCCGAAACTACCTTTATGGAAGGAAATTCACCATATACACCGACTGCAATTCCGTTAGGGCAACAGCTCTTAAAAAAAGATTTGCACCCGTTGGTGGATCAGACTCTAAGATTTTGATTTTCATATCGAATACAGACCAGGAGAAAAGATGAAACACGTAGATTATCTAAGTAGGAATATACAAGCTCCTTTGATCTCTTTACCGGTTAAACCATTGGAAAAGAACTCTTATAATTCAGATCATTATCTAAACGAATACCAAGCAGAAGATCAGTTTTGTCAACAAGTAAAGTCGAATCCAGAAAATTATGAAGACTATACAGTGGAAAATGGAAGAGTATACTACAAGGGAAAATGTTTTATACCACAAGCTGCGCGACTAAATGTCATGAAGCTTTTTCATGACCAATCATCTCATATTGGGTTTGAGAGAAGCCTTTTCAAGATGAAAGAAGATGTTAACTGGCTACGAATGAGCAAATGCCTAAAAAAATATATTCAGAATTGTAGATCGTGCATAACTGGGAAATCACACAGTGGCAAGAAGAAAGGTCTGCTTCAGCAAGGAATAAAGCCTACAGAAAAACTGCACACATGGCATGTCGATCACGCCGGTCCTCTTGTGTCACCAAGAGGATGTACGCAAATTCTTGTTGTAATAGACGCTTTCACCAAATATGTCAAATTCTGTCCTATCAAAAATAAAACAACAGAAGCTTCTATTCAAGCTCTTGCAAAGGTTTTCGATGAAATTGGGACCCCTCAAAGGATTGTGGCTGACAGGGGAACAGCATTTACAGCTACGCAATTCAAGAAATTCATGGAAGAACATGGTATTACTTTACACTTCATCGCTACTGGCGTACCTAGGGGCAATGGACAGGTGGAAAGAATTATGCGGTCCTTGTTTAATTCAATGAGAGCAGTTCTCAATGAACAAGATGAAAAGAAATGGACAACCGTATTGCCTCAAATTGAAGATGATTTTAATTCAGTACCCAATAAAACTACAGGAGTGTGTCCTCATGTCTTGATGTTTGGTAAAAATAAGAGGCTCTCTTCAACAGAAAAATTTCTAGATGAAATTCCTTATACCGAGGAAGTGAATCAGACAGTTCTAGACGAAATGAAAAATAAGATGAAACAGAAAATTGATTATATGGTAAAACGCTTCAATGATAAAAGAGTGGAAGCAAAATTGTTTCAACAGGGTGACCAAGTTGTGGTTCAAGAATCACAGTTGGCTGGCCCTAATAAAGGGAAGCTCAAGGCTAAATATAAAGGTCCTTTCGTGATCGAAGCATTGCTACCGAATGAAAGATATGCACTAAAAAGAATAAACGGCAGAAGACAGGTGGCTACAGTAGCTGCACATGAGCAGTTGAGACTATGGCCCAGTTTGGAAAGTCAGGTGAATGCAGCTCAAGAGTAAAAAAAAATTCATTTGATGGGATATTTAATACTGCGGTATTAAAGTATTAAAATGTAAAATTCAAAAATCTGAAGTTAATTGGACAGGCTGCGGCCAGTAATATAAAATTTGATACTGCGGTATCTAACTATATATACAGGCTGCGGTCTGGTGAGACTAATACTGCGGTATTAGAATGTGAAATTGAATGTACAGGCTGTGGTCTGGTGGGACTAATACTGCGGTATTAGAATGTGAAATCGAATGTACAGGCTGCGGTCTGGTGAGACTAATACTGCGGTATTAGAATGTGAAATTGAATGTACAGGCTGCGGTCTGATGAGACTAATACTGCGGTATTAGAATGTGAAATCGAATGTACAGACTGCGGTCTGATGAAAGAAAAGATTACTGCGGGGCTGAGGTCTAAAAAATGAATTAAATGTGTACAAAAAGATTCTTTTCTGTTTTAGCTAAATTTGGGCGAGGACGCCAATTTTCAGGATGACCGTGTTAGAAATCTTAGTATTGGAATATTACCGATTAGTATAATGAGCGGTCCTAATGATGAATCAACCGATGAATGTGTTGTCGATTAATCGAATTCGGGAAGATGAATGACAGCTCTGACGTTTGTGAATAATTGAAATATGAGTTCAGTTGAATTGTAATCGTGTGAGAAGCTAGTTGCAGTAAAGTGTTCAGTAAATTTCGTGTTTCATTATTTAAAAATCATATAGAAACTATCAAAATAATATAAAAACTATCATTTATAAAATTTATTTTTATTGTTAGTCATGTTAAAAATTAGGATTTAAACGAGTTTATATATTGCATGGAAATATAATTAATTAAAATCAAATAACCATCTTTCTCAGGAATTCACATCAAAATTCTTTATTAGCTAAATGACATTTTAATTTTTTTTGTGGTTCTATAAAAATTAAAAGTAAAATGGTCAGTTAGTGAAATTAATTGAAAAGTAATGTAATCATAATAGACACAAAGATAATTGTAAACAGAAACACAAACATAACTTCAAAAATCCACATTCGACACATGCATGGAACATAAACACAATATAAAAAAGAAGAATAAACTGTTCTTCTTTCTAAAAGTGTTTTTATAAAAATAATAATACTGAATAAAAATATGTTTATTTTTTAAAAATTAAAAAACCTATAAGAAACTTTATTCTTTATTCTTACTTTATACAGAAAAATTTGTATTGGCAATTACAATACAATATTTGACACAAGGAAGATTTAAAAAAAAATAAATGGTCCTTGCTTTGACATTCATGTGTTTTTACCTTAGACAAGGAAAGAGAGAGGACTGCGCATTGGAATGAATTTGTGTAACCCAATTACCACCAAACTAATGGCGGACAATATTGACATAGGCGTATCATACGATTTTTCTTATACGATTATTAAATAATCATTTTCATTATTTCGTATTACAAGTCTAATTTAAAAAAGTTTTTAAATATGTACTGCTCCAAAAAAAAAACAACAATCATTTTAAAACATATTGTGACGTAATTTCGCGTCGCTACGTCTTCTTTGACACCTTAATGCAGGTTTCGGATTGCCTCGGGCGCCACCTTCGGTTTTAAGTGCCGAAGGACACTACTCGGGCAGCTTCAGTGAAGAAGAAATACTCCAGGGGTCTTTATGGTGTTGACCTACTTAGGTGGCGGCCAGAAGGGTAGGCTTTAATTACCCGGCTGGGTCGGATACCTGAAGTTTCACGGCTATAACAATCACACTTCAATACGAACAGTGGAATAAAAATACACAATATTTCCTAAGTTCTATTTATTATTAACAACAACAAATAAATATACAAAATTCGTTCCAGGTCGGGGTTTAACGGGGATGGTGGAGGTGTGCAAAGAAAGTTACGCAAAAGCTACCATGCTTCGGGTGAATGATGAATGCGGGGCTATTCACGGCGGAGTGATATGCGAAAGCGGTTTTTACAAAAAGCGGGCAGTCTAATTACCAAGCGGATATTCTACATACGGGGTACATACAAATTGCTACCAAACTCCTATGATAGTAGGTTAGGTTCTATTCTCTGAGACTACGGAAACCCGGATTGCAATATTATCTATACGGAAAGTATCTTAGGATCGGTTTCTATTTTTCTCCGGAATTTGGGAAGTACTCGTGATACCCACCTAGTACTTCCTCCTCCTTATTAGCGGGCTGATAAAGGTATAACTACCGTCGGAGACCCTCGTGGTACCCACCTAGTGTCTCCAACGCATAAAAACTATTACGCAACTACCGGAGTACCTGTGATACCCACCCGGCACTCCGCCTTCCTTATCAGCGGGATAACAAGGGAAAACGGAAAACGACTAAACGCCCGGAGTACCTGTGATGCCCACCCGGCACTCCGCCTTCCTTACTAGCTGGCTGATAAGGGTATACTACCGTTGGAGACACTCGTGATACCCACCTAGTGTCTCCGACGCAAAATAATAAGATTAATAAACTGCCGGAGTACCTGTGATACCCACCCGGCACTCGGCCTTCCTTATCAGCGGGATAGCAAGGGCAAAAATACCTCACCTAAGATATCTTACTCGGAATACGGACTTACGTTTGTGTATATGAAGAATTCGGCCGGCAGAATAGAACCTGAAACTCTACAAATCTATAATAAAGCTTTTCTTACCAAAACGGAGCAGTAGTTGTTCGTGGCGGCACTATAAACGGCTGGTAGCTAACTCTCTTCTCTAATGATCTACTGATTTATATATTCAACGGATCTCCCACTCCTATCTAACGACTTGCGCAGAATTCCAATATCGGACTTAGAATTCTTTCCGACTCCCCAATCTAAATAATTATTAAGTATTTCTTACCGGTTTTCCTTAAGGCGGCTCAGGACTGCACGTGATGGCACTATTAAGTGGCGGTGATCAACTGTCCTCGCTAACGGTTCTGAAATCCCTAGCTAGCTATCGGTTCTCCCACTTCTAACTAGAAACATGCGCAAAACTATGATTCTCGGACTTAGAAAAATTCCTAATATCTCGATTTGCTTACCGGTTTTCTCGGAGCGTACGGGTTTACCTCTTAGACGGCTGGCGATCGACTTCTCCAAAATGTTTCTCTTTTCGATCCGTTTAACCCAACCGTATCCCCTCTACTTAACTAATTAGCAGTTGCGCGTCGTTTCAACAAAATCCGGTTTTATTTTAATAAATAATACAGTGCGGAGTCGTTGGAATATACGGAACTAAACACAATTTAAGTAACTTCGTTACAATATTTATTTAATAAATATTACAATTTTAATCAATTTTATCTATTTTAAATATATGTTTTTGTTCCACGCCACTGGAAAACTATTCAATCTATGAGCAAATAATAACAATTAAATGAAAAATAATCTTTAAAACTGAATAAAAACAATTTTCAAAATGTATGTACAATTAATTTAAGTTATCATACATAACATATGTGATTTAGTTAAACATCTATTACCTGAAAGCTGTAATATTAATAAAAATAAATTTCAAGGAAATAGTTGTAAAATACTTTTTACCTATGAAATGAAATTCCTTGCTCTTTTTTAGCACTGTGACTGTTGCACTTATAAGCTACACAATTAACCATTTTAAAATGTCTATTCAGGTTATTGAAAAAGGTGAAAATTAATAAAAAAACTAAAAAAATACAATTCGACGTTCCAAATTTGTTTGCCACCAAACGTTTGAAAATTGGCTTCACTCACACGCATAAGGTTTTCATTGCCATGCGCTGTCCTCTCTCTTTCCTAGTCTAAGGTTTTTACTATTGATAAATTTGACGTAAATGTCACAGATCATAGAACTATATTTTTTTACTTTTCAATACGTGTATTGATATTTACTTTTCAATACGTGTATTGATATTAGCTACTTTCTTAAGTACAAATAAGTGAGCAAACTAGCACTTTCATATGTGGTCGTAGGAAAAATATTTTACAGTCTTTACTTTTTTATTTTTCCTGATTAGGGCTAAAAGTTGCCGAAACTAGTCGCTAAAGGAAATATTTATTTTTGGGCTATTTTGTGATTCATTCCCGTAATATTAATATTTCATCGTTTGAGATAACACAAAGATATGCTTTTTGATAAATATACAGTTTAAAATTCTTAAGTTTAATAAACTACTTATTTGACAGTTTCAACCAGCACTAACACTAAAATTTACTTAAGTATTTACTAAAAGTACAACTAACTAACAAAATACTAATGTTCAAATAAAAAACCACAAAAATAATCTAATAAAATACTAAAACTTCGACTTTACTAATAGTCCGTATGCGACACTGATGTTTTCACAATAGTTAATAGGGTTTATTAGAAACCGAATCGTGTAGACTGCGTAAGGGTGACTGATAGCCCATGAGATTTTCAACTGCCTCTACAAATATTATCTCAACAAGAATATGTCAATGAACTCAGTTCTCCGTAGGGCACCATCATAAAGCACAGTATGCAAAAACAACCAGTAGTGTATCTTTAGATTAAGTAAAAGAAAGGATACATAACGCCAACCTATGCGTATGAATCGCAATTGATGCATATTTTCTAAAGGCCGCCATTTTGTTGGTGCACAACATTGGTTTTGGTGCTTGTTCGTTTTTGTGCAATTATTAGGCAAGTGAAATTTGAACTAATTTGTGTGTAAATACTGTATAAATATGGTAAAGTGCTCATATTACAATTGTAATGGTAATAGCGGGTTTAAGGAAACCGGTAGGTATATCATTTCACAGGTAAGAAAATATCAGTACGTTTTGGAACAGTTGACCAAACATAGATATTATGTAAAAATGATGTATGCAAATGTCTAGATTTTCAAATATGTAACTCAGTCGTGTGTAACCTATGGTTAAAGAATAGTTCAGTGCCTTATTTGTAAATTTTTATTCATAATTTTATGATGGATTTCAGATTAACTTGAAATTTCCATTTTTTTACATAGGCGTGCATTTAAGGCAGGGTCAAAATAATATTTTATTTAAAAAAACTAAAATGTGAGTTAGTAATTGCGTTGTTGGCCCTAGAAAATTAAATATGTCGTCTTTGTTTTATTTAAAATTACATATACTATACATTACTCATATTAAAATAAAAAGTTTAATTAATATCAAGTACTATTTCAATTTTCAGATTTGTTGGAAATTAAGCAAGCCGGGCAATTTTGATAACTAATATGAAGATTTAAACTGGTCCCCATAAAAAAAATCAGATTGGCTTAAAACTTACTTACTTACTTAAAACCCTTATTTTAACAGAACGAAGGAAAGAATGAAGCCATACCCACTATTTTCCCAGAACTACCTACAAGTCTTTAGTCAAGACATGTGTGTATTGCAAAAACAATTTGATAAATTACTAACATTATTTTATTTAAAGGGCAGCATGCCAGAATGTTTATGTATACAATATAATAAATATGTTTACTTATTAATGTGAGTTTGATTTTTAATATTTTGAAATAATTTCCAATACTTCATAAAGCTGCAACTATTTTTTAAAATATTCTATATTAAAAATATTCAAAGTTAAAACTGGAAGGTAAGTACCTCATTTTATAATAATTGGTATAAAGTGTGAATTAAGCTGAAAGTGTAATAAACGTACGTCTTAAATTTCAATTAGTGTCTTAAGTGAAATTATCTTAGGCCTTACTCATAGTACGCCACTAGTGTACATTAGTGCACATCTGCTTCAAATTGTTATCGGTTGATGCGAATCTTTCCTTGTGCATTTCCTGACGCAGTGGTTATGCTTAGTTCGCCATTTCGGTTCACAATTGTACATTAACAACTGTATGTAATAGTTTTCTATATCTGTATAATACGAGTACTATAGAGCAGAGCACGGAGCAGCAACAGAATAATCATATTTTAAATCCACAAACAGGTCCAAGAAGATCTTCAAGACTCCGAAGATCACCTGATCGTTTATGCTATGATTGACTTTTTAACTACAGCCATATGCCACATTATTGTGACGTCACTTTCGCCATTGCTTGAGATGTCATAACATTTTATCCAAACAAACTGTCGCCTTATAGCAGTTAGTTTACATTGAAGTTTTTTGTATTGTGCATTTTTTTGTTTTTTGACATTAAAGTGCTGCATAAGCACATTATTATAGTTAAGGAATAGTTTGAGTTATATTTAAGGAACTTTTAATTTGTTCTAAAGTGAGAAAAAATTAAAATAATGTTACTTAAAATTAAAAACCAAACTTTTCATTATAAAACAAAATCAAACTTCTTTAAATAAGACTCGAAATATTCCCTAAAGATAATAAAGTGTCTATTTAGCACTATAATAACTCGTTAACAAAAAAATAAATAATTTTAAAATCAATGCAAATTAACTAGTATTAGGCAAAAGTTTGTTTGGATAAAATACTTTGACCTATGCAATATTTTAAAATATTCCAAAATTTAGAAATAGTATAAAAGAAATTTTCAAAATTCTAAAAAATGATCCAACTCAAAAAGTATTTAGTTTCACTTTTTCCTCACAATTTTTGATGGATAATAATAATATGAATAGATGTGCTTGGTGCTTTATACTGAGGCATTCAAAAGTGAAATAAGTCTTGGCTGCACTGTCACTCAAAAAAACACCCCGGTTTGCACCACGAAAATGCCTCAATTTTGTATTGAACGTACTGGTGAACTTTTTAGTATCATACAGGCTATTAAAACAATTAATCAGCCCAACATAAATATTGCAATATGTACAGACTCTTGCTTTCATTTTCTCTATACAAGAATTATTTTTCGATCACCTCTTTGTTCAAAATATTTATCACTCTTGCCATCACCTACCTACAATAAACAGCAATATTACCATCATATGGATTCCTTCTTACATTGGTATTCCTGGCAATAAATTTGTGGATCAACTGGCTAAATCATCTTTCATGGAAGTCAGTACATCAGTATACATTCAAATCGCTAAAGATATAAAAGCAAAAGCTCGAAAGATCTGTCTCTCTCTATGGCAGTCTTAATGGAACACATCAAGTTCTCACTCCAGAAGCATTCAGCCGTTTGTAATTAAATCCTCAATTAGTGACCTTATAACGCCAGATGACCTCAGCTTCAACCTCATCCACAGCTGCGAGAAAAATCAGTATTTTAAAATGATTAGTGCACAATTGATTTTAACTTTATATTAAATTTAAAAAATTTAAAAAAAATTTACTTTAGTATCCTCCACTCTTGTCCTTTTCCTTTTTTGTTTTCCAATTGGGGGATTTCTAATGAATAATTTAACAATGGGAAAGTCATCAAGTACATGAATTATAAGAGTATCAAAAGAAATATCAAAAGAAAGAAAAATATTGATAATCTAATGATTTGAAAAAACTTCTGTTCAGTTGACACATTCTCATTTTTACTAAAATTATTATTTTTGGTATTAGTGTTTAACATGTTTAATATTATTTTCTACAACCGTTAACTGTTTTGCATTTCTTGCTTACCAATTTATTGTACAAGAACACGTGTTCTTTGCAGCCTGATGATGGTCTGATTTAGACCGAAACTAGCTGCAATAATTGTACATTACTTCATTAAAAGTCTGTGGTTTTCACTTTGTGTTTCATTGGATCTTTTCTAGTTGAATATTTGTAATTAAAATAAATATTTTGTTATCAAAGAGAAATTTACAACCAAATGATTTGAATTTATTAAAATGCATACAAATAATACGGAAAAACTACTACTATTTATTTGCTTTTGTTTATGAACTGATACAAATTACGACATACATTTAAGCCTACTTTCAGTCCGGTCATTTTGTAAAAGTATAAACGCCAATAGGTAATACATATTTTGATAAAATTATTGTAATTACCACAACTTCAAAAATTAAATTATTAAAACAGAAGAACGTCAGTCTGATACTTCTTTATTGAAAGAAAACTCACTATCAAAAATCTCTCATCAGAAAGAATCTAATTCTGATTGTAGCAAATAAAAAGAAAGAACAAGAGCACCAAGATGCAGCCATAATCCTTTTAAGTACACTAAACAAATCTCGATTTTATATTGGTAATCGTTATCATCCAAAATCAAGTTGTTACATGCCTAGTTGAATTAAGTGATCTTTTATAATCATTGAGTGTAGGAATTTGTGTGATAGCTGACTAAGGATTTAAACATGAACAGTATTTAAATAGAGATGGTGTTCAATTAGCATTTGGTGCAAAATTTACAAAGAATGAAGCAAAGAATACTAAACAAATAACCATTTTAATAATTCATGTTGAGAGAGTGATAAGACGATTACATTAATTTGGTCAAAATAGTAGATATTGTTATAATAAATAATAGCATGTGCTTAAATTTGCAACATTCTATTAATAAATAAGATTACAATAGACAAAGAAAATAAATAGGATATTAAAGAAAACAAGAACAAGGAAAATATAATTATCTCTATATATGTGAAAGAAACAAGAATAGAAAAAGGCATTAAAAGAAAAGTCAAAGATAAAAGATAATTTATTCAAGTAAAAAGGCAAAAAGCAAAGTTTATTCAAATTATAAATTAGAAGAAATCAGTTAAGATTATTAAATACTAACAGCAACAAAAATTTATAAAGAAAAATTGATACATTTTACTAATTAAATTGAAAAGGAAATCCATCTCTCAAATGTGGATGATGTAGATAATCGTGATAATAAAACTCAAAGTCTATCCACAACGTTTAATAGTAAGGTTCACAAGTTAATGCGCAACATGTTTCGGTCTTCAGACCATCATCAGGCTATAAAGAAAACAATAGTATCAGGAAAGTCAAACATAGTAATAAAATGAGCGAGTGGTGTCTGTTATCAGATTACATTACATTACATTACTTCAAATATTAAAGTCAAACTATTTCAAATCTGACAAATAATTACAAAAAGAAATAAAATACAAGTTTAAAGCAAAAGTTAAATACATGGTTTTGTAATAAGTTAAATTATGGCAAAACAGCAAGATAATTATGTTATACAACCAATCTAAACTCACCTGTATGTGCAGAATGTAGGCATTGCAAATAATTAAAATTTAAAACTTAAACATCCATGAAAAATGAAGAATAATGGATGAATACCCAGCAAGCACAAAAACATCTCAGAGATGTTGAAAGTACGACATTTCGAGAGATTTAACATCCACTGCGATGTTTCGTTCACACATGAATAGTACGTTTATAGAACAGCCAATGTCCGCCGCAGGCGGCGATTTTCAGGATATCCCTGGGATGTCACAAAAAGAACTCCTCCTAAGTTTTTTTGATAGCCTTTTCATAGACACAACAGAACATTTTCAAAGCGTTTTGCGTACATTGAATTGCTTTAAATAAAACTTTTATAAAGATCACTTTGTGAAGCCTTTTGTTGTTTATTCAGACATTTTGTTGGAAATAGTTTTTTCTAATTTTTCTTCAGATGTTTGGAATCAAAATACAAAGGATGAAAAAAAAACATTTTAATATAAAATCGAACAGGTACAAAATAAATAAATCACAAACTCTTAAAACACAAATCAAGCAACATTAACATAAGATAAATAATATAAAGGAAAAAATACACATGTGGAATAAATAAAACAGGTACAAAAAGAAATAAACAAATTCATGAAATAAAAACGAAATAAAATAAAAATTCTACTACTATACTATTATAAACATCAGTCTGAGCTTATTTATTTTCCTTTTCTTTTGTCTTCTCTCTCCTCTGCTTACTATGCCGAAACCATTCCTTAACATAGAATTCGAAGTCCTTTTTTGTCACGAACGATTTCTTATGGACCACATCTGCAACGATTCAAACGAAAATATATAATGGAAAAGATGATTTTTTGCAAGTAGCATATCTGGGAAATTGGCTCTATGAGTTTTACAAACCTATTTATTTCGAGCCCGGCATGCATGCTTTTGAGGTTATAATATGATGATAATTCATGTAATACTTACTCGTATCAGGAGATTTGCCTCAATATGAATGTCCAATCTGCTTCTATTTTTATTATTATTAACTCTATTATTTCACACCACAAATTTTCTTGAAATTTTTGGTCACGCTAACAAATTAATAGTATATTATAGTCTTATTTGTTCTTTTCTTTTCTTTGTTCACATTTCACCTCACAATCACAACGCAGAGAACACAAATTACACCGTGTCACTGTCACGTAAACCGTAAACCACACCCTCAACGCGTGTTTTTAAGCCTCACGCGCGGTAAATTCGAATATTGGATAACATCTTGTGTCAAAATAACGAAATATATATAAACCTCTCGAATGAACATCCCCACGGTAACATATTTTTGACCTCGTCAGTACCTCTCAGTATGCATACAGAGAAATGCCACAGGAAAACATAAACAATACGTCCGATATCCTCCTGAGACCTCTTTGGGACGTGCATATTTCGTCTCGAGGAAACATCCACATGCCAACATTTTCAAAACATCTCAAAACCTCCCAGGGATGTTTGTGCTCGCTGGGTAAGAGAGTTATTATATAAAAAAAAAATTTATAAGTTATAAAATATAGAATGATGGGTGTGTTGATTGAATTAAGGTGGATAGAAAAGTGGGACAATATTCATACTAAGAATGTTGTATCCCAAAAGGAAATGCAATAACAAGTGTTACATTAATAAGAGAAACAAGAAGGAAACACATATATGAAGAGAAAAAATGGAGTGATTGAAAAAACAATCAAAAAAAGGAGAGATCCATGGTGGAGGTTCAATCTCCTTTTGATTAAGAAGACAGGTCGATCCTAAACTGTGAGTGAAGGTTCTTGTTAGTCCTCTCAATCTCAGCAATAATGCTAAGAGAAACAAGAAGAAAAAGCTTATATGAAAAGAAAAAATTGGAGTGATTGTAAAAACAATCAAAAAAAGGAGAGATCCTTGGTAGAGGTTCAATCTCCTTTAGATTAAGAAGACAGATCAATCCTAAACTGTGAGTGAAGGTTCTTGTTAGTCCTCTCAATCTCAGCAATAATGCTATGTAAATTAGGATAAATAACATCAAGTACATTTCAAAAAATCCGAACTGGAAAAGTTGTACCAGCACCAACGCACTTGAAGAACTGTATAAGTATGGAGGGCAATTACAGTTAAAGAAAGCATAAAGAGGAAGTAGTTTAGTGCCAACCTTCATCCGGAAGGGTTACCAAATGAATAACTAATCAAGAAGGAAACTTGGATGTAGAGGGAAATTGAAAGGGGTAAATATAAGAGATGAGTTCAATATAACAAATTTCACAAATAAAATCAAAGCAAAAAGCCACCATCTACACATATCGATGAAAATAGTTACAACATCAATAAATGGTAAGAAATCCTGAAATAAAACGTGTGTTAAGACTGAAAAAGAAGAAGAATATCTGAAATCAAGTCAAAAGTATAAAACTAACCTAATTACATACATAAACAATTGTTAAAAGTTCAAATTTAGAAATAAATAATTTTCATTAGGTTGAATTTGTTCATTTAAACACTTGAGAGTAATATTATTGGTGGCAGATTTAATTTCCAAAAACTCAAGCAAATTCAATCTAATTCCCTTATTACAAACATGAAGTAATTCAACATTATCGATATCAAAAAAGTGATTGTATTCTAAGATATGGTTAGCGAAAGAGGAAGGTGAGTTCTTAACTTCTAAAACAGAATATTTTTTAACAAAATTCATATGTTCCAGAATCCGGGATTCAAGTCTTCTCCCACATTGACCTACATATACTGCGTTACAATTTGAGCATGAAAGTTTATAAACACCTGGTTTATGTAAAAGTGGAATGGTGTCTTTAGTATTTATTAATTTAGCTAGGGTATTATTGGTTTTGAAAGCTGTGTTGATATTGAATTTGTTGAAAATATTTTTGATCTTGTAAGACAGTAAACCTGTAAATAGTAAAGAGCCTAAAAACAACTTCTGTGTAGTATTATTATGATTATCATTAGTGGTTATATGGAAGGAAAGTCTAAACCTGCAAAAGTACTTGGAATATACTTTGTGGATCAAGTCCAAAGGGTAATGATTATTTACTGCTAATTGTTTAATAATGTTGATCTCTTTCTCAAAAGAAAAATCAGATAAAGGAAGTGAAAAGCATCTATAGAATAGAGAGTTAAAAGCCGCAAGTTTATGTGACATAGGATGACAAGAGTTAAAATCTATGAGACAATCAGTAGTTGTGGGTTTCCTAAAAATGTCTAAACTAAAAGTGTTCAGATCAGGGTCTTTAGTTATCAGTAAATCCAAAAAAGGTAATTGATTATTAACTTCCATCTCAAAGGTGAACTTAATGTTAGGGTGTAAAGAATTAATGTAAAGGAGAAAATTCTCAATATCTGACATAGTACCATCAAACAAAACAAAACAGTCATCCACATATCTCGAATAGAACAACAACTGATTTTTAAAATGTGAATTAATAAATTTTTGCTCAAAATTAGCCATGAAGACTTCAGCTAGGAATGGGGACAGATTGGAACCCATAGAGAGTCCCGAAGTCTGTTTATAGTAACAATCATTAAATTTAAAAAAGTTTTGTTCTAGAGTAAGGCCCAAAAGAGAAATTAAATCTAAAGAGATATGGGTAGGTACATTATTAGAAAACAATAGATCTCGTACTAAAGCAATACATTCTGAAGGAGGGATACTAGGAAATAAATTAGTAACATCTAAAGAAAGCATTAAGCAATTATTAGGAACTTTAAATGAAGAAAGTTTATTAGCTAAAGACAAAGAATTTTTGATAGAAAGTTCATTATGAAAGTTAGTTAAATCTCGAAGAGTGGAATTAAGGAAAGAAGCTAGTTTTGAAACTGGAGAATTAGTGAAGCTGACAACTGGTCTTATAGGAATATTTTCTTTATGAATTTTTGGCAAACCATATAAAAGTGGAGTAACTGCAGTCATTGGAACTAGTTTGAGATAACTCAAGTTGAAGTAAGACAGAATATCTTTATAATTTGATCTTAAGCAACTTCTGAAATAGTTGTAGAATTTAACAGTAGGATCCGTAGGTAAAGTTATAAATGAAGAATCAGAATAAAGGAATTGTTCCACTTTGGAAACATAATTTGTGTTGTTCAAAATAACAACACAATTGCCTTTATCGGCCTTGGTAAGAATCAGATTATTATTCTTCAGAATGTTAGATATAGATTTCAAGTGATCAGTTTTAACAGGATTAGTTATACTATTGGAGAGAGGATCAAGTTTGATAAATTCTTTTTGTATCTCATGTAGTAGATCGGATCTAATAAGATCTTTATTGGATAAATCTGAGTAAGCTAAGATGTTCTCACAATCAACTGTAATATTTTTAAAATTATTCTTTGAACATTTTGAATAATTGTACTTTAAACCTTTACCCATTTTATTACTATGTTTGACTTTCCTGATACTATTGTTTTCTTTATAGCCTGATGATGGTCTGAAGACCGAAACATGTTGCGCATTAACTTGTGAACCTTACTATTAAACGTTGTGGATAGACTTTGAGTTTTATTATCACGATTTTTACTAATTAGTTGTGTAACGGACGAAATAACGTAAATTAAAGACCATTTAGAATAAACAACTGGAGGACAAAAGACGAGGACAACAACTGGACGACAAAGGAAAAAGGACTATAACTGCATTACAAGAAAAAGAACAAAGATAAAGAAAACAAGAGTGAAAGACAATAAGTGGTAGATAAGGTTAGTTAAGTTAATTAAGGTAGTTAAGATAATAGGGTTAGATAAGTAATTAGGTATTTGTCTAAATAGAAATTTGTTTTAATATATTTCTATTACAAAAATTAAAATAAATTTGAGTTTAAATCCAGAACCCTAACATCCTGAGAAGTAATTCAAATAAATTCGAAATGTAAAATTTATTTAAAGAGCAAACCATAACAATATATATATATATATAATATATTGTAATGTTTTAAAATAATCATAAATACAACTTACCATAATATATGACTTGAATTGAAATAAATTATTAAACATGAATGTAACTTTCGAATCTTTTCATTAAATGATCAATACACCAAAAATTTCTTTATTAGAGCCAATCCAGTAAATCTTAATTCACACAAGAACACAAAACTATCTTGATAAAATGAGTTCATAAGAATGAGCACTAACACCAGTAGTCGATCCAAGAATCAAAGTCCAAGATCCTATTTTATTTAAGCTAAAAATAAGAAAAATAAATAAGTATTAGAATATGTTAATAATGAATCATAGGAATACAATATTAGTAAGAAACCAACTATTTTAGTTATATTAAGTTATTTAGATCAAAATCCAAATAAGTTATAATTATTGTTAAAAATAATAATAAGTTCAATAATTTTTTTTTAATAGGTAGTTATAAAATAAGAACAAGTAGGTGTAGGTTTTTTAAAAATTATTATATAAGGTATAAAAATTTAAACCTCAACAAACTAATTTTAGCTATTAGAGCAAAATAAATAAATCATAAACAATGATTATAATTTGATAAATAAATTTTACTTACCCAAACAATATTTTCAAATTCAATTAAGCATCAAGTGATGAGTCCTGTATTATAATGTATCGGATGATAGTACAAGACTAGTACTTCCTATGTTCTGGTACATCTCATATTTTGATAGAAATACAATACTTAAGACAGAATCTAAAAAGAAAGATATTGAAATTTATTACATGATAGAATAAAACTGTAAGAAAGTGATGTTTTTGTTTACAAGCTAAGACTGTTTAATTAAAGCTTAGTCAAAGACATTATGATTGATAAATCAAGTGGAAAAACACTGTAAATAATGAAGTGGTGATAAAAAACTGTTGATTATAAACTGGAAAGATGTAGGTAGTTATAGTGGAAAGACATAAACTTAATATTAGATGATTGATTGATGTTATTATTGGTTATAATTGTATGTTGTTACAAGATAATTAATTTTAAGGGGTTTATTGATGATTTTATGTATTATTAATCCGTTTATTTGATAAATTTTGTAGTTGAATCGTTATGACACATTAGATTTAAAATGTTAATAAGAACTTAAATAAGCGGTGTCATTAAAAAAAAAGGTTATCTGATCATATTAGAAGATGTAAATTTTCAACTTTTGTTAAAATTAATGGCCAAACATAGATATTTGCTCATAATTGTTAAATTTAATATTGATAATTGTCAAAATGGCCGACATTGTTCACTCCGTAAAGTCAGCTGTTTCAATAAGGAAAGATTGTTTTTAAAATTCTAAAAATGTTAACTTATAATGAAATAAGCTATGCAGATTTGATTTATTACAATTATAAGGCCAGAAAATGCTAAATTAAAAATTCAATTTTCTAAAAATTTGAATTAAATAGGTGAGAAAAAAACAAAACACGCTCAAAAAGGTAGCCATTTTTCGATTTTTTGGGCGAGGGTATATAAGCCCATGGAAAATGAAAATCAAGGTCACTCTAATTTCATCAAAAGGCCAATCCACGTCAGTCTATTTTAAAACTATCATAAAAACAATGGCCGACTACTGTTAAAAATTAAAGATGGCTGAAATTTAATTTGATCAACGATATAATTTATTTTAAAACAAAACTTATTGGAAAATTGTATATGGAAATTGTGTACTGATTAATAAAATATCATATCCTAAGAAGAAAAAATTAAATATTTTTGACTAACCTGTAATAATAATTAAAAAAACCTGAAGAAACCAAGGAGACATAATATCCAGTGGTTATAATCCTTTTTGGTATCCGTCCAAGGAAGTATTCACTCGTCTTGTGAATTATCTACTAGTAAGAATCCGAGTGTGTGAAACCGCTACGAAGAATTTCCATCCTTGACCTTCAGCAACAAGTGAGTTCACGGTATGTGTTTAACTTTATTCACTAATATCACTTTCATAACTCCTATAAAACATTGTAAGTAATATATTTCAATATCTTTAAATAATTTTTTTTTAAAAATAATCTTGATCTGAAAACATTGCATTATTGAGAATTTTATGTCGACTAATAAACATACGTTATTCGGCATCCTCACCCCAGCAAACAACCGTTAAGTATCACGTGTTCTTTTATATGGGGGTTGATGCGCACGAAAATACCATAGCCGTATCATTGAATAGGTTAAGGGTATATTGATTCCTTTAGGTAAAGGAAAGGAAATAAATAATAATACTGTTGAATGTTATATTATGAACTGACTACTGGGATTAAGAGTAACTAATGCTCAGCAATTAATTTAGATATACTAAATTTAAAAATAAATAATAAATAAAATTACATAATTTAAGTTTAATGATATAATTTTTTTTTACAAACAGAAAAGGATCAATAAAATAAAGAAACTTTAAAGGTGTTTTAAATTGAATAAAGAATAAATAAAAATTGAGACAAAATTAACATAAATTATAGCCCCACAAAACTTTAAAAATAAAAATTTAAAATTATAAAAACAACAAATTTAATAGCTATATCAATTTAAACTATATTTATACAATCATCACACATTTATTTAATTGTAATTTATTACAAAAATGGCGCCCAACGTGGGGCTTTAATAAAAAACTGTTGGTTATAATAAATTAATTAGCTATAATAAAAAATTTACCGTGAACTCACTTGTTGCTGAAGGTCAAGGATGGAAATTCTTCGTAGCGGTTTCACACACTCGGATTCTTACTAGTAGATAATTCACAAGACGAGTGAATACTTCCTTGGACGGATACCAAAAAGGATTATAACCACTGGATATTATGTCTCCTTGGTTTCTTCAGGTTTTTTTTAATTATTATTACAGGTTAGTCAAAAATATTTAATTTTTTCTTCTTAGGATATGATATTTTATTAATCAGTACACAATTTCCATATACAATTTTCCAATAAGTTTTGTTTTAAAATAAATTATATCGTTGATCAAATTAAATTTCAGCCATCTTTAATTTTTAACAGTAGTCGGCCATTGTTTTTATGATAGTTTTAAAATAGACTGACGTGGATTGGCCTTTTGATGAAATTAGAGTGACCTTGATTTTCATTTTCCATGGGCTTATATACCCTCGCCCAAAAAATCGAAAAATGGCTACCTTTTTGAGCGTGTTTTGTTTTTTTCTAACCTATTTAATTCAAATTTTTAGAAAATTGAATTTTTAATTTAGCATTTTCTGGCCTTATAATTGTTATAAATCAAATCTACATAGCTTATTTCATTATAAGTTAACATTTTTAGACTTTTAAAAACAATCTTTCCTTATTGAAACAGCTGACTTTACGGAGTGAACAATGTCGGCCATTTTGACAATTATCAATATTAAATTTAACAATTATGAGCAAATATCTATGTTTGGC
The DNA here is from genome assembly GCA_035357415.1 of Ophraella communa. Classification (NCBI taxonomy): domain Eukaryota; kingdom Metazoa; phylum Arthropoda; class Insecta; order Coleoptera; family Chrysomelidae; genus Ophraella; species Ophraella communa. Next base: position 20,839,375 of record CM068995.1, read on the forward strand.
CATTAATTTTAACAAAAGTTGAAAATTTACATCTTCTAATATGATCAGATAATCTTTTTTTTTAATGACACCGCTTATTTAAGTTCTTATTAACATTTTAAATCTAATGTGTCATAACGATTCAACTACAAAATTTATCAAATAAACGGATTAATAATACATAAAATCATCAATAAACCCCTTAAAATTAATTATCTTGTAACAACATACAATTATAACCAATAATAACATCAATCAATCATCTAATATTAAGTTTATGTCTTTCCACTATAACTACATCTTTCCAGTTTGTAATCAACAGTTTTTTATTACCACTTCATTATTTACAGTGTTTTTGTACTTGATTTATCAATCATAATGTCTGTGACTAAGCTTTAATTAAACAGTCTTAGCTTGTAAACAAAAACATCACTTTCTTACAGTTTTATTCTATCATGTAATAAATTTCAATATCTTTCTTTTTAGATTCTGTCTTAAGTATTGTATTTCTATCAAAATATGAGATGTACCAGAACATAGGAAGTACTAGTCTTGTACTATCATCCGATACATTATAATACAGGACTCGTCACTTGATGCTTGAAACTATTATTTTGAAAAAAAATTTTTTTAGAAAAAGGTGTGTTAAGATTTCATTTTAAAAAGATCAAGTAGTTGTAAGACATAACTGTCAGTGTCAATTAATTAATTTTCCATATTCATGTTCATGTAGTTGTATCTAGTAATATAATCAGTTTTACATAATAAAAATCAGTATTAATCATCTTCGACAATCAAATAATATCTAAGAATATCTAATAAAAAGAATACATCAAACATTGGTCCTTCGAGATTCGGATATCGGCGCTGTACATTGGTCCTTCGAGATTCGGATATCGGCGCTGTACATTGGTCCTTCGAGATTAGGATATCGGCGCTGTACCACACCGGACAACCTAAACTTACAATTCACATCTTAATCCTGATCAAGACAAGACATCGAGTGCTCCTTCTGCTGCCAGGCTGCAAATCAGATACATACTGACGATTTCACTGGACGGGACATCGAAAATTATCAAAACTCAGGGAAGTGAGCTTTATTTCTTAGTTTTTATCCATTACTACATTTCATTTAGTTCAATATTCTTTCAATTTGAAATATTTAAATATTTATAATTCGGTTTTGTTTTAATATTCCATAATATATACTTACATTCATTTAGAATGGAGGATTTGACTACTTTAAAGAAATTACGAGCATCTCTTAAATTACGTTTAACTTCATTTAATAAATTTATTGAAAGGGCCACAGAAAAAAGTGAGCTAAGTGAGTCGGCGCAAAGCGAAATCGAAATGCGCATTAAAGATGCAAATAACATCTATACGCAATTTCAAGAAACTCAATTAAAAATAGAAAGTTTACTGGATGAAATAACTGATGAGGAAATTAATTATAGGGAAAATATTGAAAGTTCATTCTATTCAGTTGTGATCAAAGCAAAAAATTTGTTACCTAAAAACTCAACTACTGATTCCAGTACACTTAGTAATACTAATGAATCTTTTATACCTAACCATGGTGTCTCTAATGTAAGACTTCCTTCTATTGAGTTACCAAAATTCAATGGTAATATTAAAGAATGGTTAGATTTCCATGATTTATTTGATCCATTAATAATAAAAAACAATACTTTATCGGAAATACAAAAATTACATTACTTAAGAGCATGCGTAACAGGTCATGCTGAGAGAGTAATTGCTTCGATACCCCTTTCAGCTTCTAATTTTGCGGTTACGTGGAACCTTTTGGTGGAAAGATATTCCAACAAAGAATTGTTGCTTCATAACCATATTAAAGCCATTTTTAATTTAAAGCCAATTAGTAAAGAAGGTTCATATTACATCAGAAATTTAATTTACAAATTTTGTAGCAATCTCAGAGCTTTAGAGGCTTTAGAACAACCAGTTGAACATTGGGATGCTCTTCTAAAATATATCTTGTTGGAAAAGTTAGATTCTGAATCTGTTAAGGAATGGGAAAAGGCAAATAATGGTAAAGTAAGTCGAGTTTCAGACATAATAGATTTTCTAAAATCCAAGGCGGATACTTTGGAAAGGTACGATCTAAATAAATCCAATAATCAAAAGTGTTCTGGTAATAATAATTCCAAATTTAAATACAACAGTACTAAAGCTTTGGTGAGTACAAAATCTTCTTTTATATCATGTCCTTTGTGCGACCAACAACACAAGTTGATCCATTGTAGTCAGTTTCACTCGTTAGACGTTCCTACTCGTACCAATGAAGCACGTAGACTCAAATTATGCTTGAATTGCCTACATACTGGTCATCAACAAGCTACGTGTAAATATGGTAAATGTAAGAAATGTAGTCAGAAGCATCATTCTCTTCTTCACGAGGTAATAACTGAAAATCCAGAGAGTCAATTGCCTCAGATCAACGAACAAACATTTATTCCTCAGACTAGCCCTCAGACTCTTTCGAACACATCTCAGAGTCAACACATTCTTCTGTCAACTGTTGTAGTCCAGGTTCGCGATCATTTGGGTGTTGCTCATAATTGTAGAGCTCTTTTAGATAGTGGAGCTCAATCAAATTTTATCACATCAAGATTAGTTGATTTGCTGGGTATCTCAAGGGAATCTATCGATATTTCCGTAGTCGGTATTGCTCACGTTTCTTCAAAAATTAGTCACAAATGCAATCTTGTTATTGATTCTTTACAATCCACATATTCTTTTACTTTAGAGTGTTTGATTATTCCACAAATTTGTGGACAACTTCCAATTTGTCAAATCGAGGCTTCTTCATTGCCTATACCTACAAATATTCGTTTATCAGACACAAATTTTCATACTCCTTCAGAAGTAGATATTTTAATAGGTGCTAGCGTTTTTTGGGACCTATTATGTGTTGGTCAAGTCAAATTGGGTCCTGGGAAACCTATACTCCAAAACCAGATTAGGATGGATAATTTCTGGACCATTTGCACACAATAAAATGAATACGCATCAAACCACCATATGTGGACTATCTCATAATATGGAAACCGACATCCTTACCAGATTTTGGGAGATCGAGGAGTGCTCGGATAACAAGCTTCATTCTCCCGAAGAGTCCATGTGTGAAGAACATTTTAAATCTACCTTTCGGAGAAACTCTGATGGTCGTTTTATTGTATCCATTCCTTTTAAGATGCCGATCGATGCTTTGGGAGATTCCAAACCGATTGCCGAAAAAAGGTTTTATAGTTTAGAAAGAAGACTTCTCAATGATACTGTTATGAAAGAGCAATATGTAGCGTTCATGGAAGAGTACTTGTCTTTAGGTCACATGTCAAAGGTCGTTGAAGATACTTTGCCAACACATAATTACTACTTTCCTCATCACGGAGTTTTCAAGCAAGAAAGCCTTACTACAAAACTTCGAGTGGTTTTCGATGGGTCATGTCCTTCGTCTTCTGGTCGTTCGCTTAACGATCTTCAAATGGTAGGCCCCGTCGTTCAAAATGATTTAATATCAATCTTATTGAGATTTCGGAGATATCAATTTGTTGCATCTGCGGATATTGCAAAAATGTACCGACAGATTCTTATCGATGATAGTCAACGGTGTTTTCAAAGAATCTTATGGCGAAATCATCCGCAAGAACCGCTTCATTCATATCAATTGAACACGGTTACATATGGTTCTACATCGAGCAGTTATCTCGCCACTAGATGTCTATATCAGTTATCATTAGAACATTCTGTCGTGTTTCCACAAGCTTCTAAAATAATAGCTGAAGACTTCTATGTTGATGATCTATTAACCGGTTCAGATTCATTAGATGATTTAATAATCAATTGCAATCAAGTTTCTAAAATTTTGTCAAAAGGCTGTTTTCAACTTAGAAAGTGGATATCAAATAATTCTTCGTTTATTAACTCCATACAGGAATCTATTGCATTGGACATTCCATTTTCCTTTGGCTCCAATGAAAACACTAAAACACTTGGACTACAATGGTGTCCTACTTCAGATTCATTGTTCTATACCATTGATCCCATTAGTACTCCAAAGGTTATTACCAAAAGATCAATACTCTCTGGTATCGCCCAAATCTTCGACCCCTTAGGTCTCTTAAGTCCATCAATTATCAAGGTCAAAATTCTTATGCAACTTCTTTGGTTAGAAAGATTAGATTGGGATGAAGGAGTGCCGCTCAATATTCTATCTGAATGGTTATCCTTTAGGGACCAAATCCACGAATTAAATAAATTACAAATTCAAAGAAATGTAATTCTGCCAAATTCTGTTCACATCGAGATGCACGGATTTTGCGATGCAAGCGAATCTGCTTATGGCGGAGCCATATACATTCGCAGTATCGACAAAACGGGAAACGTAACTGTCAATTTACTCTGTGCTAAAAGCAAAGTAGCACCTGTAAAGAAAATAAGTGTACCTCGTCTCGAGCTTAGTGGTGCTTTAGTTTTATCTCGTCTTTTTAAAATAGTAACTACTTCTTTAAATATTCAATTTAATGAAATTTTTTTGTGGTCTGATTTCACCATTGCGTTAGGTTGGATAAAAACTTCTTCTCATCTCCTAAAAACTTTTGTTGGCAATCGTGTCTCAGAAATTCAATCCAACACGAATCCTGATAATTGGAGACATATTTCCACGGATTGTAATCCTGCCGATTTGTTGTCTCGAGGAGTTCAACCTCAGGTTTTAAGTTCTTGTTCGTTTTGGTGGCACGGTCCATCGTTTTTATTGAACCCTCCTGAAACATGGCCTTCTCAAATATCTTTAGATAAAACAAATCTTCCAGATCTAAAACCTATAACTAAACATTCCATGATAACTACGTCTATTGCATCTTTTGATTTCGAAAGATATTCCAGTTTTTCTACAATGGTGAGGTCGGTAGCGTATTGCTTTCGTTTCTGCTACAATTCTAAAAAACAAAATAAAGCCTCTCGCATTTTAGGACACCTAACAATACAAGAGATGAACAACTCTATCTTTGCTTTGGTCAAACTTGTACAAGCTGAAGGTTTCTTGTCTTAAATTCAATGTTTAAAAAAGGGTAATGCCATTTCATCAAAAAGTAGAATCTTATCACTTAATCCGTTCTTGGACCCCGAAGGAATAATCAGAGTTGGTGGTAGGTTAAGTAATTCAAATTTCTCTTATCAAAAGAAACATCCAATCTTAATTCAATCAAATCATAGATTCACAATCTTATTGTTCCGTGAAGAACATTTCAAACTTTGTCATGCAGGACCGCAACATCTCATAGCTCACGTGCGGGAAAAATATTGGCCTCTACATGGAAAATCGCTCGCTAAGAGAACCTTTAGAGAATGCCTGCGTTGTTTTCGGGTGAATCCCAATCACGTTAATCCCATTATGGGAGACCTTCCTCGATCACGAGTTACTCCTTCATTCCCGTTCAGTATAACGGGAGTTGACTATGCTGGTCCTTTCTTCCTCAGGACTAGTCTACGTAGAGGATTCTCTTCATATAAAGGCTATATTAGTTTATTTGTTTGCCTATCTACAAAGGCCATTCACTTGGAGGTAGTCACTGACTTATCTACCGAGGCCTTTTTGGCGGCATTAAAAAATTCATAGCTAGAAGGGTAAACCCTGTCAGATGATGAGTGATAATGGAACCACTTTCGTGGGTGCTAACAATTCTTTGTTGGAGTTTGGTAAATTTTTAAAAATTAATAAGAATCATATATCTGATATGTGCGCTAAATCTGACATTAATTGGAACTTCATACCGGCTCGCTCACCTCACTTCGGTGGTCTCTGGGAGGCTGGAGTCAAATCTGTAAAGGCTCACCTCAAACGGGTTCTGGTAGATGTTAAATTAGATTATGAAAGATTTATGACAATACTTATTCAAATTGAAGGAATATTAAATTCTCGTCCTTTGAGTGCCTTGTCCTCTAATCCCTCCGATCTTTTACCTTTAACACCGGCTCACTTCCTGATTGGAAGACCCATGGATTCCGTGCCAGAAATCGATTTATCCAATTCATCTACAACTAGTTTGTCCAGATTCCAGCAATTGCAGCAGCTTCGTCAGCACTTTTGGAAGCGATGGTCTTTGGAATATATCTCAGAACTACAACAACGAATGAAGTGGAGAAAACCAGTCTAATATTCAGACCGGCACGTTGGTTCTCATCAAGGAGCCAAATTTACCACCTTTAAACTGGCGTTTAGGGCGTGTGGAGGCATTACATCCTGGCGTCGATGACGTCACACGAGTTGTTACAGTCAGAACTGCAAAAGGACTAATCAAACGAGCAGTTACAAACGTTTGTCCTCTTCCAGTGTCAAGTAATGATGAAAGTGCAAGTGTACCTTGAAGTTCAAAAACTAGAAAAGGGGGTTATTCACCTATTGGACTATTATATATTATTGTATTTTTTTATGCTTACATACCAATTGAAAGTGATCCTTTCAAGGTGGGGGGCATGTTAAGATTTCATTTTAAAAAGATCAAGTAGTTGTAAGACATAACTGTCAGTGTCAATTAATTAATTTTCCATATTCATGTTCATGTAGTTGTATCTAGTAATATAATCAGTTTTACATAATAAAAATCAGTATTAATCATCTTCGACAATCAAATAATATCTAAGAATATCTAATAAAAAGAATACATCAAACAAGGTGTCAGAATAACATTAGCAAAATTGTTTGTAAAACAATAGCTATTTATTTTTGAAAATGCCAAAGGGTGCTTAATTTTTTAATTAATTTAAATTGAAAGAAGAAAAATAAATTAAAAGAAGAATTTCTTAGGTTGAATTTGAAGTTTACAATATTACTCATACATCCTTTTCATAAACACTGTCAAAATAAATGTCAATGTCAGAAAATAATCAAAATAAATTTTCAAAAAAATATTATTATTAAACAGTAATTTAGTAAGATGATTTATTATGTAATAATTATTATAATATATATATATATTATTATTATTATTTTATATTATTATAATATAATATAATAAATCATCTTACTAAATTACTGTTTAATAATAATATTTTTGAAAATTTATTTTGATTATTTTCTGACATTGACATTTATTTTGACAGTGTTTATGAAAAGGATGTATGAAGTAATATTATAAACTTCAAATTCAACCTAAGAAATTCTTCTTTTAATTTATTTTTCTTCTTTCAATTTAAATTAATTAAAATTAAGCACCCTTTGGCATTTTCAAAAATAAATAGCTATTGTTTTACAAACAATTTTACTAATGTTATTCTGACACCTTTTTCTAAAAAAATTTTTTTTCAAAATAATAGTTTTAATTATATTTATATTTACCATTGTAAAGAACAAATTTTATAATCCTCGTATACATTCCTTGAAAATGGAAATAAATTTTCCGAAAGCTTGGAAAAAAGTATAAAGAGTTTACTTTTATTAATTGCTGCATACCCCAATATTACTGGTTTCATACCTTATTAGTCAGCAAATAAACTACCTTTACTTATATATATATATATACATATATATATATATATTGAGACGAAGTTTTATTATCATAAAAAATTTATTCATTAAAGAAAATATTAATTTCAATAAGAATGTGTATTATGATGATTAAATCAAAAACAAAATCGTTAAGTCAATTAAAAGCAAAAATAAATAATAAAAAAGTAATCACATTACATAAAAATAATCAAAATTACCATTAAAAAAAATAAATAATAAGGAAAATATAATTCTAAATGTAAAATAAAACAAACGAACAAGTTATAAATTTTTGTAAAATATTTTTCTGTTAAATATATAAAAGGATTTTCAAAGATCTACAAAAGTGATAAAAAGTTCTTCTACGAATAACACCTGTGCCTGTGACGTCAAATTAACACGAATTAGAATGCTCGTAAACATCGCGTGTTTGAAATGTTTAGTTTCCATGAACTGAAAAACCTTAGAAGTGCACCTGTGCCTGTGACGTCAAATTAACACGAATTAGAATGCTCGTAAACATCGCGTGTTTGAAATGTTTAGTTTCCTCGAACTCCAAGAGCTTAGAATAGCAGCTGCACGTTGTGACGTAAGAGTTACTCGGAAATGTATCGGTCGAATTTATGACTTCAAGCCTCAGTGTAAATATAATTTGAGAACTTTTCCGACCATAATAAATTATATAAAAATTATTGAACATTAAAAATGATTATTGTATATATTATGTAAAAAAATTGTTTGTAAAATATAAGTAGTTAGTTAGAAATAAGCAAATTAAGAAATAGCTCCTTCTGATTGGTTCTCGTGGAGTTTTTAAATGAAGCATTTTTATTGGTCAGAGAATAATGAGAGAGGGATCTTAGTTTTTACGTAAAAGAACCAGTCAGAAAGAATAAAAGGAGATTCAAGCCTAATTTTAAGAGAGTCAAGACCCTTTATACAAATATTCAAGCCTCGTTTTAAAACTTTCAACAAACATTTAAGATTTAATTTAAAAAAAACTTTCACGACTCAACACTCAAGTTTAATTTTAAAAAAGATTCAAGACTCATTTTCAAAACATTCAACAACAGTTATTAAAATATTCAACTCGTAATCTACATTTTTTTAAAAAAGACTTTGATTAGTCATAAATTTTATTAACTTTATAAGTTAACAGAATTCGACTTTGAATCGAAAATAGGTTTGTTGAATCGAGCAGAGTAATCTTATAATATAACGGTTTCAACTGTAATTTTAATGATACAAAAGTTAGTATCAAATTAATATAAGAAGCTTGACTTACCTTATATCAGAAATAATCCTAGTATAAAACTTTGTAACACACCACTTGTAAAAAGGGAGTCTTATCAACCAGTAAATTGTATAAACAAATCCACAAGTAAACAATAATAAATTCTACATCGTAAGAGTTTCTGTCTTTAATTAAACCATTGGAAGTTCTACATCCCACGTGTTCACCAGAAGAGAAGATAGACCACCAGTTCCAGCGACACCTACATGTGAATGGCGAACACTCGAGAGACAAAGTTAAAAAAGGTACCGTTATTTAATTTGTATTAAGTGTGCGTATAAACTGTTTTAAAGCGATAATAGTTATTAGCCGCTAGAGAACATTTATACTACTTTATTGTAAAGATTTTTGAATTTCATTTTGATAGAAAATTTATAATTTGTTTGAGCGTAAATCTGTGGTGAAACCTGTACGACCTGAGATATAATTTTTCGATTAACGATAGTGTCTATTTTCAAGAAACATTTAATTTTATTTGAGCTAGTCATCATTATACAACATATTATTTAAGGGGCTAAAAAACATTATTATTGTAGTAAAAAACTTCAACAATTACGTCAAATCAAATAAAAACAAACCACTAATAATATCTTGTCACATTTAACGTGAATTTACTAAAATAACATTCAATCATCAAAAAAAATTAAAATAATAAAACAAAAAAGAAAACATAAGAACCCAACAACAAATAAAATTAATAAAATCATAATAATATACATATATATATATATATATTTTTTTTGTAATAAATTACAATTATTTTGAATGTACTGATTGCATAAATATTGTTATTATTGATGTAATTATTAATTCTGTTGTTTTATAATTTGAAATTTTTATTTTTAAAGTTTTGTGGGGCTATAATTTATGTTTAAATTTGTTTCAATTTTAATTTAATCCTTTTTTAATCTAAAACACCTTAAATTTCTTTATTTTATTGATCCTTCTGTTTGTAAAAAAAAATTATGTTATCAAATTTAAAAAAATGTAATTTTGTTTATCATTTATTATTAAATTTTATATATCAAAATCAATTATTTAGCATTATAGACTCATAAACTCAGTAGTCAGTTCAAATGTAAGATTTAACAATATTTTATTTATTAACTTTGTTTTCCCTAAAAGAATAATATACCCTTGATCTCTTCAATGATACGGCTATGGCAGATTTTGTGCGCATCAACCCCCGCACATAGAAACACGTGATACTTTACAGTAATTTCTGGGGTGAAAGTTGTTGGGACGCGTGTCGTGTGTCTATTAATCGTTATAAAATTCTTATTGATACAGTGTTCTCAGATCAAGATTATAGAAAATTTGTTTAATGATATCGAAATATATTACTCACAATGTTTATAATATTTGTGAAAATGATATTAGTGAATATAGTTAAAAAAAACATACCCTAAAGCACTTGCTAGTTGACGGTGATAAATGGAAATTTTCCGTAGCGGCTTCCCAGATTCAGCCTTCTTCCAATGGTAATCTACAACACGTACAAATGTTTCCTTGGATGGATATTAAACAGGATTATGACCACCGGATATTATTTCTCCTTGGTTTCTTCCGGAATTTTTTTAATTATAGTTACAGGTTAGTCAAAAATATTTAATTTTTTTTCTTCTTAGGATTTTATTTTATTAGCTGGTACACAATTTCTATTTACAATTTTCCAATAAACTTTGTTTTATAATATTTCATATAATTGATTATGTTAATTGTCAGCCATTTTTAATTTTTAACAGTCATCCGCCATTGTTTTTACAATAATTTTCAAAAATACTGACGTGGATTGGCCTTTTGATAAATTTAGAATGCTCCCGAATTTTCTTTTCCAAGGGCTTATATACCCTCGGTCAAATTTTCATAATGGCTGCCTTTTCGAGCGTGTTTTGTTTTTATATAACCTCTCTTACATCAAAATTTTGAAAAATTGACTTTTTAATTATACATTTTCTGACCTTAAAATTATTACAAATTAAATCTGTACAATTTATTTCATTATAAATTAACATTTTTAGAATTTTAAAATCAACTTTTCTTTATTAAGACAGCTGGCTTTGTGGAGTAAACAATGTCAGCCATTTTGACAATTATTAATATAAAATTTAACAATTGTGAGCTAATATCTCTTTTTGGCCAATAATTTTAACAAAAATTGAAATTTTACATATTAAAATATGATCAGATAACTTTTATTTTCAATGACACCGCTTATATTAGCTTTTATTTTCTTTTAAAAATTTTCTATGTCATAGCGATTTACATACAAAATTTATCAAGTAAACGAATTAATAACATCCAAAAACATCAAAAAACAACTTAAAATTAATTACTTTACAAAAACATACAATTACAACAAATAGAAACATCAATTAAACATCTAATACTAAGTTTAGGTCATTCTCATACAAGCACCTTTTTAAAGTTTATAGTCAACGTTTTTAATCACCACATCACTATTTATAGTGTTTTTTTCATTGAATTTATCATTCATAAAATCTTTGATCAAGCTTGATTAAATAGTCTTAGCTTGTAAACACAAACATCACTTTCTCACAGCTTTATTCTATCATGTAATATATTTCAATATCTCTCTTTTTAGATTCTGTCTTAAATAGTGTATTTTTATCAAGTCTGAGATGTTCAGGACATAGGGACTACTAGACTTGTATTGACATCCGATACATCATACTACAAGACTCATCATTTGATACTTAATTGGATTTGAAAATATTGTTTAGGGTAAGTAAAATTTATTTATCAAATTATAATCATTGTCTCTGATTCATTTAATTTGCTCAAATATTTAAATTAGTTTGTTGAGATTTAAATTTTTGTATCTTATATTACTGACTGTATACAGTTAAATATTCTCTACTTCATATAATAATTTTAAATAACCTATACCTTACTTATTCTCATTTTATAGCTACTTATAAAAAAAATTATTAAAATCATTATTATTATTAACCTTAATTATTACTTATTTAGCTTTTGATCTAACTAACTTAATATAACTAATATAGTTGGTTTCTTACTAATATTGTATTCCTATGATTTATTATTAACATATTCTAATATTTTTTTTTATTTTTTATTTTTAGCTTAAACAAATTAGTGTTTTGGATTTTGATTCTTGAATCGACTACTGGTGTTAGCATTCATTCATTATAAACTTGTTTTATCAAGATGGTTTTTGTGTTCTTGTGTGTATTACGGTTTACTGGATTGGCTCTAATAAAGAAATTTTTGGTGTATTAATCATTTAATGAAAAGATTTGTAAATAACATCCATGTTTAATGGTTTACTTCAATTCAAGTTATTTATTTGGTAAGTTATATTTACTATTATTTTTTAAAACATTACAATATATTGAGATATATATTGATACAAAATAACTATATCCAAATTAAATTAAGGAAGAATTTTTTAATGTCAAAATTTGAAGTAAATGTCAAATTTAAATTAGGTAAAATAAAATAATAAAAAATTTCTGTAATGTAAACAAATACTTGTATTAGGTTAAGGATAGATAAGTAGTGCAAGTGAGAGAGTGAGAAGTTTCGTTGCTAAGAAAAAAGGAAGTTTGACAGTTAGTTTTTGAATAAAAGTCAGAAGGAAGGAAATTTAATTTGAATTTTTAAAAGAAGTCATATGTTAAAAAAGTATAATTTAAAAAGAAAGTAAAAGTCAAATACAAGAAGTTTTAATTAATAAAAAATAAAGAAGAATCCAATAAAAAAAAGCTGTAGCAGTAACACGGTTTATGAAGAAAGATTTTTTTTGACGTTTTTGATTGGAGAATTTAGAAGAAAAAAGTAAGAAAGTATAATTATATAAATAAAAGTATAAATAGATTAAAGTAAACAAATACACAAGAAGAACATAATAGTGTTGGAACGTTAGACGAAGGTGTCTGACCAGTTATATGGTAGACATAAACAATTTGAAGAAAAAAGGCTATTGGACAGATAGGACAATAAAAAGGACACTGCGGTAATTAAGGTTAGTTAAGGTAGATAAGATTAGATAAGTTTGTTAGGGCAATAGATAAGTTAGATAGGTTAGATAGGAATTAATTAGAAAGAATAAATTTATTTTGTTATTTATAAAGAAAATATATAAAAAACATTAAAGACAAATTTTGATAGAACCCTTCCTTAATTTGAAAAATTTTAAAATTAAAGGTTAATTTTTATAAATTAAATTAAGTAGGTGAGCATAATTATCACAATTGGCGCCCGAGTAGGGACCTCACAATATTTCAACGTGGGTCTTTCTAGTTTTCTGATAGGTTTAATAATTAAATACAACTTATATTTAAAAGTTAACAACTTGGGATTTTTATTTACAAGATTTTTCAAATTGGGTTTATTATCTTTCATAATAATTTATAAAATAAAACAAATAAAATTCAAATTTTTAATATTCTATATTTAAAATTTAACAAATAATTAAATATGTCGGAACGAAGAATGACTCTTAGAGATGGAAAGCAGATATGTGAGGCAAAGGATGGAGAGATAGCAGATCAAAGAGATCGAGTTGATATTGAGGTACAGGTAGATGGGGAAAGAAGACAAGGTTCTGGAGATTTTAGGGCAGTGGAGGAGGTAGGCAGTGTAGCGGGTATGTTTGAGAGAAGTGGAGTGAGTGAAGGTGAAAGAGAAAATAGTAGGAGTTCAGCCAAACAGGATATAAGGGATAAAAATATACCACCATGGGCAGAAATGATGAATTTTATGAAAAATATGAATAAAGATATGAATAGCATGAAAACTGAATTAAAAGAAGATATGGACAGAAAATTTAAAGAAATGAAAAAAGAAATAGGGGAACAAAATAAAAAATTACAAGAAGAAATACGAAACACAAAACAACAAATAAGAGATGAAATGATAGGAAGAATTATGGAAGTGGAAGAAAAACACTCAAAAGAAATAGATAACATAAAGAAAGATAAAGAAATATTGAAAAATGAGATAAAAGAGAATAAAAAAAAATAAGTGAAAACACGATAAAGATTGACAAAGAGATCTTCAAGACTAATAAAAATATTCAAAGAATAGAGGAAAATGTAGATAAACAAATAGGAAACTTGAAGGTGCAGGGTGAAAAACAAAAAAAAAATATTGGAAAACTTAAAGGAGAGTTAGGAATAGAATTTGAAGAGTTTAGGAGGCAAACACAAGAGGATATGGTTCGAACAGAAGAGCAGGTTAGAAGACAAATAGAGCAATAAGGTTCGATAGTTTATGCGAACCAGGTACAAGATATGGGTATTAAATTTGATGGGAATTTAAACACAATTCATCCAAAAATATTTATCAACATTCTTAAAAATAAATTACAATATGTTCATAATATTATAGATCAAAAATCAATTATACGGGGTATGTTAGTGGGTCATCCTCTATTATGGTTTTGTAACAAAGAAGAAAATATTAATAATTTTATAGATTTTGAACAACAATTTTTAAAATATTTTTGGGGGGAAATACAACAGGGTAATTATCGGGAGAAATTATATTTTGGCAGGTTTGATTATACTAGAGGGAAAAATTATAATGCATATGCTATGCAAGTATATAACAATGCACAATATTTGGAACCTCGTATGAGAGAAGAAGAAATTGTCTTATACACATCTCGGCATTTTAAACAAGAAATGACAGACACTATTATGCTACACAACATAGAAACCATGGAAGGTTTATCACGATATTTGATGAGATTGGAAAGGGTAAATACAGATATGGACAGGAATAAAGGACCAGACAGAATGGAGAACAGAAATTATAGGGGAGGTTATAATAATAATAATAATAATAGAAGAGAAATTAATGGACAGTACAATAATCAAAATTTTGGAAATAATAATGGAAATGGTAGATATGAAAATCAGGAAGGGTATAGAAGGGCATCATATGAGAGAAGGGGTTATAATGGGAACAGAGATAGTAATGGGCAACCGGATAGAGAAAATTTTAGGAGAAACTGGGAGTATAATCGTAGACAGGATAATGATAATAGACCATCAAATGTTAATAGACAGAATGAAAGAGATAATCAAAGGCAGGTAAATGTAATTGTACATCGAGAGAATGAAGAAGGGCAGATAGAACAGGAAAACAATAGAAGGGATTTTGTATAGGCGGCTCTCACTTAAATAATATTATCTATTCTTCTAAATATGAACATCCAAGGGAATTTATTAGAAATGAAGGGGAAATTAATTCGGAGGAATCTTTAGGTTTAATATTTATTCAAGGAACTATTAATAATATTCCATGTAAAATTTTAATAGACACGGGTTCTGAAGTATCTTTAATTAATCAAAATTTCGTTGAAAATTTAGGAAAAGATAGTATTATTATGAAAACACCAAAAATTTCATTGGTGGGAGCAAATGGAAAAAAATTATATGACACACAATTAACATTAATGAATAATATTCAAATAGGAAACCAGGAAAGTGAAATGCAGTTATTAATAATTGTTAAAAATTTACATTATGATTTAGTGTTAGGAACGGATGAATTAGACAAACAGAAAATAATTATTAATTATAGGGAAAGTTGCATAGAATTTAATCAGGAAATCATACCTTTTATTATAAAAGAAATAGCAAATCAAACTAATAAAATTGAATGTAAATATAATGAAATAAAAATTGAAGAATTTGATAGATATAAGGAATTATGTATAGAAAAATATGTAAATAAGATAAAAAGTTTAATGATTAAATATGATAGATTGTTTAATGAAGATGTAAGTGTTGCAAAAAAATATCAACATAAAATAGAGGTTAATAGTGATATACAGAATTTTAAAGTTAAAACATATCCAATTCCTTATAAAGTTAAAAATGAAGTTTATCAAGAAATTAATAAAATGTTGTTGGAAGGTATAATTGAAAGGTCTGATTCTCCTTTTATAAATGCAATAACTTGTGTGAGAAAAAAATCAGGAGAAATCCGTTTATGTCTTGATGCTAGGAATATTAATAGTTACACGAAAAAACAATATGAAAGTCCTATGAATGTTGAGGGAATTTTTGGTAGGATAACCAATGCTAAAATTTTTTCAAAAATTGATTTAAAACATAGTTTCTGGTTAATACCCTTACATAAGGATAGCAGAAAGTATACAGCTTTTATGATTGATGGGGTGGTTTATCAATTTAAAGTAGTACCATTTGGTTTACAAAGTTCATGTGCAGCCTTAGTAAGGACCTTACATTCAATTTTAAATCAATATGAATATTTTACCTTACATTACATTGATGATATCCTCATATATTCGGAAAGTGAGGAGGAACATGAAAAACATTTGGAAATCATTTTAAAGGAATTGGAACAAGCGGGGCTAAAAGTTAATATTGAAAAATGCAAATTTTATCAACAGGAAATTGCTTATTTGGGGTATATTTTGGATGTGAAAGGAGTTAGTATGGATCCAGAAAGAATAAAAGCAATTATGGATTTTCAGACTCCAACAAATTTAAAAACATTAAGGGGATTCCTGGGGATTTTAAATTATTTCAAGAGATTAATTCCGGATCTTAGTCAGAAAAAAGTACCACTTATTGAATTATTGAAGAAAAATATTAAATGGGAGTGGACTGAAGAAAGAAAGATGGCTTTTCAAAATTTAAAAATGGTGTTTTCTAATAACTTAAAGGTATACCATCCACAATATAATCTTCCTTTTATTTTGCGAACGGATGCATCAGGAGAAAGATTGGCAGGTGTATTATTACAGGTGCAGGAAGGAAAAGAAGTTCCCATAAGTTTTGTTTCTCGTGTAACGAAAATTCACGAAAAGAAATATGCTGTTACCGAATTAGAAATGGCCAGTGTTGTTTATTGTGTCACGAAATTCAGATTTTATTTGTTAGGGCATAAATTTACAATCGAAAGTGATCATGCGGCTTTACAAGCCATGATGAAAAATCGATATGCTAATAATCGAGTACATCGATGGATTTTATTATTACAAGAGTATGATTTTGAAATTAAATATTTACCCGGGAAACTAAACATTGTCGCAGATGCTTTAAGCAGAGAAACCGAAGGAAATAGGGATCCAAGAAAATTCACAGTGGGAATAAATACGTTTAGGAAAGAGGAAGGATTATATTCATTGGCAAAAGTAAAAGAAGATCAGAAAAATTTGGGAGAAGAAATTAAAAAGAAAGTATATGAAAAAGATGGGATATGGTTTAAAAAAATTCAGGATAGAAAGGTTTATGTAATTACAGAAGAATATGCTGAAGAAGTATGTAAAAATTTACACGAGGATTATGGACATTTGGGAGCAAGAAAACTTTGGTTATTATATAGGGAAAATTATTATAATAGACGTGATTTAGTAGTTGTTAAAAATATTTGTAAATTTTGTAAAATCTGTCAACTCAGTAAAGAAAAAAACTATCACAACAAAAATTTAGTAAAATCGGTTTTGGCTAAAGCACCATTAGAAATAGTGGCCTTAGATTTTATTGGGAATTTAGTGAGTAGTAAAAGGGGAAATAAACACATATTGACTATAGTGGATATTTTTACTAAGTTCACCAAATTATATTCATGTTCTAGAACAAATGGAAATATAGTCATTCAATGTATGCAGGCATTTATTAATGAATTTGGAAAACCTAAGAATATTATTTTAGACAATGCAACTTATTTCAGAAGTAAAAAAATTAAAAATTTTTGTAGAAAACAATCAATTAATATAACTTACATAAGTATTCGGCGACCAGCATCCAATCCAGCAGAGAGGTATATTAAAGAAATAGTTAAGTACTTAAGGATATTATGTCATCAATGTCATGAGAAATGGGAAGAAAATATGGCAACTATTGAACGATATCTAAATCAGACACCCCATGGAATAACGGAAGAATGTCCAGAATATTTATTTACTGGAAAAGTACCAGATAGAAAATGGATTTTAGAAAGAGAATGGAATATGGAGGAAGTTTTAAATAAGGTTAATAATAATTTAGAGAAAAATGCAGCAAGATATATTAAAAGGATGAAAAAAAAAATCAATAAACCAGTAGTATTTAAAAAAGGGGATATGGTCTTAGTTAAAGCATTACAAGTGGCAAATGCCAAAGAGCACAAATGTGCAAAGTTACAACTACCTTTTGAGGGTCCATACGTAATATATAATCAAAATGCACAAAATAGTTACAGATTGATAGATCCAACAACGGGAATATTAAGGGGAATATATAATATAGAACATATTTTTAAATATGAACAATAAATAATGGATATTATATGAAGTGTATATAATATTATTAATGGTGAAGAATTAGATGTGGAATTAGTTAATTTCAAAATAATAGTTTAAAGGTACATAGTAGGAGGATTTTAGTAGATACAAAAAAAAATTGCAATTTAAAAAAATGTCAAATTAGAAATTTGAATTTGTTTGAAATTTTAATTGGGGGGAAATTGATACAAAATAACTATATCCAAATTAAATTAAGGAAGAATTTTTTAATGTCAAAATTTGAAGTAAATGTCAAATTTAAATTAGGTAAAATAAAATAATAAAAAATTTCTGTAATGTAAACAAATACTTTGTAACATGTTCATTGACATGTTCCGAGCGTAAAATTAATTTAATCACATGTATAATTAAATCCTGCACTTAACCATTAAAAAAAAATACCTTTCGGACGACCAATAGACACAACCGTTTTTGAACGTTGAGAACCCGTTAAAAACTAACCAATCAGAAAGCTCGAATTCCTCCCCTAACGAAAATGAACCGTTAATATAATTGTAACGCAGAGATAACTCCTTCCTTTTTGCCTTCTGCCTTCAAAGAAAGAACATAATTTTGCGTATTAACGAATTCTTACCTTAGCCGTTTTGTAAGTACAAAATTTTTATTATTAGACATTTTAATTCATTTATCAATTTATCTTTATTACTCAGTTGAACACAGATATTAATAGCATTTCAAAATAATAATTTCTAGATATTTTTATAGATAACTAAAGCCATAATTGAACCTTTTTGCTTTAGCCACGTGGCAATTCATGTTAATATGCATGTATTTTTAATACAATCAATAATCGACATTATTTAATATCTTTAAATGAACTAATAATTAATAACTTAACGTTTAATATATATATTTTATAATACTTTTCATTAATTTAACCTTTTTGCTATTCAGCCACGTGCTGGCATGCCGAAATGCATGTATTTTCAATATATTCAGTGATCGATAGTATTTAATACTTTCAAACAAATTAACAATCAATAACGCAACTTTTGACATTACAATTTATAATATTTTTATTAAAAATAAGACTTTTTGATTAGAAACTAAGAACACACGTTTCAGAACATAGACTATAATAAATTGAACCAAGTTTTGATTAGTAACGACTTACTATTAATCATCCCTAAATTTTTTAGTTTAACCATTATCACACATATTTCATTTTATTTCATATCATTTGTTAAATAATAAAAATATGAACATTGTTGAGTGCCCGGCAAATAAAATGATAGTAAGGAATCAAATTCAATTGCCGTCCGTTCTCCAACAATTTTCATATTCCATAATTTCTTGATACTCCTTTTCCTGATACACTATTCTCTCACAGATTTATACGGCCCCAAGTTACCGTCGAAAATATCGCAAATCATTACCTCCAAGTTAACGTTGAAAATATCGCAAACTATTACCTCCAAGTTACCGCTAAAAAATATCGCAAATTATTATCTCCAAGCTACTGTTGAAAACATCGCAAATTACCGATAAAGCACCGATCCAGCTGACTACACTCTCCGGAGAAGTCCCCCAGGTCTGCCTTTCTGTAGAAGTCAACATCTGAAACCAACCGAAGCCGTACACATACCGCTGTGGGAGAAATCCGAAACCCTAAGCTAAGTACCTAACCTTTTGTGGCAAAATAAATTTGAATTTTTTACTTGAGTGTTTGTTTTAAACCCACAGATTTGCTGTGTGTGGCTGCCTATCGGTATCAGTATTTTAGTTTTTTATTGTTGTGTTGAAGTAGTCAAAATATTTTTAATATTCATTTTTCTTTCCAGTTAAACTTTAAATTAAATAAGGTGTTCTGCTTTACACCTAGTTATTAAATTTTGTCGAATTTAAAGCAGTGGCGCCCTCACCCATCAAACATATCCTATATACAGAGTGTCGCTAAGCTGGAGCGTACCCACTCCTGAGTTAAAAGGTCTCATAAGCCGGGACAGCTCTCGAGGGAGTAATTAGTGTTACAAATTGGCTTCCTGCCTTTTTGGGACATATATTGCTGCAACTTGTATTAGGTTAAGGATAGATAAGTAGTGCAAGTGAGAGAGTGAGAAGTTTCGTTGCTAAGAAAAAAGGAAGTTTGACAGTTAGTTTTTGAATAAAAGTCAGAAGGAAGGAAATTTAATTTGAATTTTTAAAAGAAGTCATATGTTAAAAAAGTATAATATAAAAAGAAAGTAAAAGTCAAATACAAGAAGTTTTAATTAATAAAAAATACAGAAGAATCCAATAAAAAAAAGCTGTAGCAGTAACACAGGTTTATGAAAAAAGTTTTTTTGGAGTTTTGATTGGAGAATTTAGAAGAAAAAAGTAAGAAAGTATAATTATATAAATAAAAGTATAAATAGATTAAAGTAAACAAATACACAAGAAGAACATAATAGTGTTGGAACGTTAGACGAAGGTGTCTGACCAGTTATATGGTAGACATAAACAATTTGAAGAAAAAAGGCTATTGGACAGATAGGACAATAAAAAGGACACTGCGGTAATTAAGGTTAGTTAAGGTAGATAAGATTAGATAAGTTTGTTAGGGCAATAGATAATTTAGATAGGTTAGATAGGAATTAATTAGAAAGAATAAATTTATTTGGTTATTTATAAAGAAAATATATAAAAAAACATTAAAGACAAATTTTGATAGAACCCTTCCTTAATTTGAAAAATTTTAAAATTAAAGGTTAATTTTCATAAATTAAATTAAGTAGGTGAGCATAATTATCACAATATATATATATTGAGATTGACTTAAATGTCAATCTGACGATGCTTCATAGCGAAACAGCTGTCATTGAGTCTTTTAAAAAAGCAATTTTTAAATAAATATTGGAAGTTTTGTTAAAACAAAGAGTTTTTTATTATCCTTAATCAGTGTTCGTCACTTTCCGTTTTGACAATAGCAATTATTCGAAAAGAACTTTATAATACAAGGTACGTTTAATAGTTAAGAATTTATATTTTTGTATTTATTTTGTTGTGACTGTAAATTAATTTATTTTTGTATCTCATCTCCATTT
Organism: Ophraella communa; assembly: GCA_035357415.1. Classification (NCBI taxonomy): domain Eukaryota; kingdom Metazoa; phylum Arthropoda; class Insecta; order Coleoptera; family Chrysomelidae; genus Ophraella; species Ophraella communa. Next base: position 20,860,494 of record CM068995.1, read on the forward strand.
CTTCATATCAGGTTATTCATCAATTTAATTGTAATAAGCATATGAAAACCAAAAGTAAGAAAATAATCAGGACTCCACTGAAACAGCAGAACCCTGAAACTAAAATCGATCAGCTAATTGATATGGTGAAAAATTTAACAGAACAAACAAAATGTCTTACAACAGAAGTAAAGGGAATTAAAGTGGAACAACAGGATTATAAAAATGAACTCCGTGAATTAAGAAAAGAAATAAACGGACTAATGCAAAATAACCAAATGTTAAAAAAGGAAAATGATGATATGAAACAAAAACTAAAGATTGTGAAGATGAAAGTGGAGCAATTTGAGAAAGAAAAAAAATCCAATAATGTGATTGTGCACGGTCTACCGATTGATACATATAATCCAAAATCGCTCAAAGATGCCATGACTAACTTCATGAATAAAGAACTGGGTATTGAAGTACAAATCGATGAAGCCTACAAACTAAGTAATAAACTATGTCTTGTAAAAAGAATAAACAAAAATGAGAAAATGAAAATAATGCAAAACAAAAATAAACTGCGAGGAAAAAAACCGAAAGTATATATAAACAATGACCTAACACACGAAGAGATGAAAATTCAACAAGAGATACGGAACACTGCTAAAATAGAAAGAGCTAAAGGCAAATACGTCAGAGTTGGTTATCAAAAATTACACATAGACGGAAAAATTAATTGATTAATTCGAAAATGAACTGTATAAAAAAACCATTAAATATTTGTTTCTGGAATTGTCACGGTTTCCAGAATTTTCAGAACTTCGCTGAAGAATGTACTTTTGATATTGTTTTTTTGTGTGAAACTTGGTGCACTACTCAGATTATCGCTCAAACTTATCTTGATAATTTTAATCATTTTCATTCCCTGCTTCAAATAATAAAGCCGTTGGAAGACCTTCAGGTGGCCTATGTTTTTTCTACAAAAATTGTTTTACCGCATCTTCATTAAGTGAATGCCCCTAGTGGATTGTGTGTTTATTTTCAACGCCGTTCTGCAAATTTATAGTATCTGGCGTTTATTTTAACCCATCACTAGAGTTACCATATATGCTTGAAATGTTCAACAGTGTTCTAACTGAAATTTCAGAAAAGTTTTACGACACTTTAATTGTGGTTGGTGGGGATTTTAATTGTCGGGTTGGCAATTTAGATACAATATCTCACGAGGTCTTAGAAAATACAAATTTGTCTGTAAACAGAAAAAGTCTTGACTTTACCATTAACCAGAGAGGTCGTATCTTGTTAGAATTTATGAGCAACAACTCACTATCTCTCTTAAATGGTAGAACCACTCAAGACAATCCTGGTAAATATACTTATGTCACTAAACTGGGTAGAAGTGTGATTGATTTGGTATGGGTAAGTAGCACGCATCTTAATATTATTTCTGATTTTCTAGTTGATATCAATAATTATATGTCCGATCATTTTCCAATTGTTCTTGAACTAAATATCCTTATTAATAATTATGAATCTGTACCCTCCATCCTGATAGATACTAAAAAATCAATACTTTGGAACAATAACAAAGAACTGGCTTACAAATTGTGTATGCGTTCCTCAAACAGAGTACAGGTAATGATTGGTATTCAAGAGTCTTACGAGAATCTACACTCTGCCATATTGGAATCGGCGGAAGTTTTGGGAATGATTAGAAAGGTAAACATCAACTACCAAAGAAAAAATATTAGTATGCCATGGTTTGACAGTAACTGTGTGCTTGCCAAAAAAGATGTAAAGCAAGCACTAAAGTTGTGTAAAAAGAAAAACTTTTCTGATTCAGCAGTAGCTTTGTATGCTGAATCAAGACATTCCTACAAATTATTAATTTTATCTAAAAAAAAGAGTATGAAAAACTAATCATATCCGACCTATCTAACATTAAAGATGCAAGACAGTTTTGGTTGACCGTGAAACGATTCAGAAGTTGTTCTGTACATAAAAATAAAAGCCTACCGGTACAAGTTTGGGAGAATTTGTATGAAAATATATACCCTACAAAAGTTTACCTAAATCCTATTTTTACTGATGTCTTGCATCCATTTCTAGACTCGTCGATAACTACTGATGAAATATATTCCGTGCTTAATAGTTGCAAAAATAAAAAAGCTCCGGGCATCGATTCTATTTCTTACGAATTTTATAAAAACCTGCCGAATAATTGGATCCTTTACTTAAATCATCTGTTTAATCTCATTTTTGATACAGCTGAACTTCCGCTTGACTGGTCCGATATACTTCTTTCTATGTTGCATAAAGGTGGTCCTGCGGAGGATCCTTTTAATTACAGAGGATTGGCTTTAGTTAACTGCTCGGCTAAGGTTTTCACTCAAATAATTCTGAATAGAATGTCAGCTTGGACAGAAAGTAACAACATACTCCCTGAATCTCAGGCTGGATTTCGTGATGGCCGTGGATGTATTGATAATATATATACATTAACCTCTGTGGTTCATATTCACATAAGGCATAAAAAAAGGAAATTGTTTGCAATATTTGTGGATTTTAAACGTGCTTTTGATTCTGTTTGTCACTCATTACTCTGGGAAAAGTTGTTTGGCATTGGAATTTCCTCTAAGATTATTCGTGTGATAAAATCCATGTACGATCATGCGACAATTAAAGTGAAAGCGTCTGATGGTTTAACGCGACCTTTTAATGTATCTGCCGGGGTTTTGCAGGGGGATTCTTTGAGCCCACTACTTTTTGCCTTATTTATCTCTGACGTTGAATCCTATTTTTTAAAAAATAATGCTCGAGGTATAAATATCGATAGTAATAATGACGTTCTTACGTTACTTTATGCCGACGACCTTGTTATTCTAGCGGATTCTGAAATTGATGTTGCAAGAAAACTAAAAATTCTTGAGAACTACACCGCCGAAAATAGATTAACTGATAATACTTCAAAAACAAAAATTATATCATTCTCTAGGGGTGGCTACAGACCAACCAATGCTAGATTTTTATTTAATGGTAACCAGATACCTTTATCAAACAGTTATGTTTATTTAGGAACAACCTTTGTATCTTCTGGTCTTTTCAGAGAGATGGCAACTATTGCCGCTGATAAAAGTAAGCAAGCAATTGGGGCCATATTGCCTATTATGACGAAGACAAAAATGCAGTCATGGGAAGCACGCATTAAACTTTTTGAATCACTAGCTCTGAGTATGATGTCAAACTCTGTTGCCATCTGGGGTTTAAGATATGGTGACATACTGGAGAGAGTTCAGGTGCACTTCTTAAAGCGGATTCTTTTACTGCCAAAAAATACCCCTGATTATGCTGTGAGGCTCGAAACTGGAAGGGTCAAATACGCTTACAATGTATTTAAGGCTGCCTATCAATGGCTAATAAAAGTTTTAGCTATGCCTGATCATAGGTTCCCCAAGATATGCTTATTACATCAACACCGCATGTCATCATGTGATGATAGGTATAGTTGAGCTCTTCAGCTAAAAAGAATTTTTGTGTGTTTAGGAAGTGGTCACCTGTGGGATAATTTAAATTTAAGGGAACTAGTGGCTAGTTAAAAAGACGTTCTTAAGTCCTATTTTGAACATCTTCATCAAGAAGATATTTCTCTAAGACAGAAAGGCACCTTTCTAACTTTTTACAATAAGCTATATGTGTCCAATGTCCCCGCCGGATATCTTTTGTAAGAAATGCCTATTCAACTCACTCGCACTATTGCCCAATTAAGGTTGTGTAACTCTTTCAGACTTGTGTTTACATTAAATGGAAACAACCATATAATCAATCCAAGTGACTTATGTACTATTTGTAACTGTCATGTAAATGAAACGATTTTTTATGAATTGTTCTTTTTTTTTATACGTGTATATATATGTAAATTTACTTCATTACCGAACCCTTGCTGTAACACTTGTGTTTTGAAGCAATAAATTATTATTATTATTATTATTATTATTATTATTATTATTATTATTATTATTATTATATGAAAACCAATTAATAGTTTTTTTTTATTTTAATTGTATAATTTCTTTTAAAAACATTTGATATTAAATTCATTGTATTGTAATAATTAAATAAATTTTTTAATTTGAATCCTACCCAGATAAAAGTCAGATTTTAAATTTCAATTTCAAAAGAAGTAGACTGAGCTAGTTAAAATTTTGATAAGGCGCCCAACTATAGAGTTACAAAAGAAAAAGTAAACTTTATATAAAACTAAATAATATTTAATCATAAAACTCAATTAAAACATTAGACAAAACACATAAGAATTGAGAATAATATTATAAAAACCATAAAACAAAAACAAATTTATAAATTATAATAATCAAACTAAGTAAATCATTATAAATTGATAGAACCTACGAGGGCTATTGATAAAATAAAACAAGCAAATCAAATATTAAATACAGAGTTAATTAAATCATATCAATATATATATATATTGTAATGGATCATTATTACTGATAAAAACAAAACTTACCTTTTAAGCATCCATCATAGCCATTACACTAATGGATTAATTAAAAAAAAGGATATGCATAATGAAACACACTTTTCTTCTTAAACCATGTAATTACTCAAAAAGAAGTATTGTCTTGACTACAGTATGAACTTGATTATATCATAAATTTGGTCACAACAGGTTTTCATTTGGACTTAGTGGATACATCTTATTAGAAAATGAGATGAATTTCCATGACCTAAAAATAATACATATAATTAGTGTGAATTTGTATAAACAAACAGTATCTCTACAGTTACACTAAAACAAAGTAGTATAACTTACATATCTGATAATAATAAACAAATATTATAAGATTAAAGTCAATATAGGGTAGATAGTCATATTGGAAAGTCAACATGTAAAAATAAACAATACACATTAGTAAATGAACAAAATAGAATTAAAGTTACTTACCACAATAATTTACAAAAAAGGGATATCTTAATAAGTTTAATTGAATCTGCAGTTACTTTTTCTTTCGTACATCTTAAATTTTCAATATTTACTCTTCAATTACAAACATTCATATAAGTAAAGAATGTATTGACATCTTATCTTGTATAGGATCCATATTCAATTATTGTATCACAATCAAAATTTTCTAATCCATAATGAATGCATTTCCACATAACAATTCACTTTTCACCTAGTTCTTTTTCAAAATTCTCAGTTTAACCTGAAACAATAAAAAGAAAATAAAAATCAAGAAGTGTTAATGGTTTCCACATGTTTAAGAAATCAACATGTAATTTAGTTAGTAAAATATTTAAATTAATAGTATAAAAAGGAAGTACTTACAAAATCATAGTCTTCGATTTGTACAAACAAATATGCCAATAGATTGTGAGTACCTAAAAAGGACACAAGATTAATTATAAACATTAACAAATGACAATTTATAAAAAAAAAGTATGTAGGATAATTAAGGAAGTTGTTTAGATAAATTTTAAAATGTTAACCTATGATAACACAGAAAATATCAGCTTATATAAGGTATAAGTAATACAAATAACAAAATGTTTTAAAAGTTTAAATTGTAGTTGTTAGAGTTAAAATAGTAAGTAATCAGTTTAAATAGTACTAGTTAAGTGGATTTAGAGTAATTTTAAATATAATAGCTAGTGTTAATTCAAAATTTGAAAGTCTAAAATAAGTTGACAGCTCAATGAAGTTATGTATTTTGAATCTAAAATTTCATAGGAAAAAGTACTTAGAAAATTATACAAACAGAATTTAAGCAAAAATAAGGATGAGATTTATCTGTACGTTATCAAAGGTATTATCTGAATTGTGAATTTATTACCTGGATTTTCGGAAATGTAGGTTATTTTTTTCTGAAATTCGAACAGTTGAAATCCGATGACGTAGTATTTTTGTTTTGTTTCAAGAAGCTATAAAAGGCTGAAGAATTCATGATTAAGCTCTCTTATGTTTTTGGTAGCAGAATAGTTAACATTTACGCTCTTATATTCCTGGTCGCAGAGCAATTGATATCGTATGTATTAATTGATTATCAACTAGAAGAAAATTTTAATAATTAAAAGCTGTTTATATTAAAATAATACGTGTAACATTAAAAATACATACAGAAAAGTAATCAGCTATTATTAAATTACTTACCAAAGTGATAAACTGCATAAAGCAAGTGCAGATTCCATAGAATTTTAAAAGATTAAATTCGAGAGACGTTTCCAAAACGGAACCATAGTAGCCATCTTGTCGATTTGAATACGCTGCCGTCGCTGTTCCATTTGCGGGAGTAAACGAAGCACAAGCCGATCTCAGTTTTGTTACGTTGCGCATGACAAGGACAATATTTGAAAATCTCTGTTATACAAGGTACGTCCGATAATTAAGAATTTGTATTTTTATTTTTAATTATTTGCAATTGTAAATTAATTATTTTGTTTATCATTTCCATTTTGTCATATCAGAATATTTGTTATCAATTTGTATAGAACGTGTGAAAACCAATTAATAATCTTTTTGAAGTACTTGACATTAAATTTATTGCGTATTGGTTATTAAACAATATTTAATTTGAACCCTACCCAAGATAAGAGTCAGACTTTAAATTTTAACTTTAAAATTGAGTAAACTGAGCTAGTTTGAACTTCTAATAAGGCGCCCAAACTTAAAAATAAAAAGAAAAAGTGGATTGTATATAAAATCAAATAATATTAAATTATAAACATTACAAATAATATCAAATCATTAAAATCTATAATTGAAGGTAAACATTAATAAAAACCCAACTAATTAAGTAAAACAAATCATAACACAACAAAATCAAAATAATTAAAATATATTAAAACAATAGAAGTAACTCAATATTAAAAAAAAAAACATATCAATCATAACAATATATATATTTATATGTATATATAAATATATACAAAAATTCTATAAACATTTATGTATATTTATTTCAAGTAAACATATTCTATCTATAATGTATACTGTTACAAATACACATTATTATTATAATTAAATAAACTATGCTTGGCTGAGTAAACGAGCCATTTTAGTTACAAAAATAATAATCCAGGAGCCAGCAACAGATTTTATGACCAAGTTCCTCTCAAGCGGTAATTAGTAAAATGCATCAAAGTATAGTATTATAAAGCCTCGTGAACGTCAGCTGGCGCTCGGTTGGGGGGATGAGCGGTTGTAGCCTCGCACGCACGTAGGAAAAAAAATACATTCATTCATTTCCTCTCTGCTAAAAATTTGTTAAATTGTAGCTAGTCCAATATCTCAACGAAAAAAAATAATCAGCTGGTTACAACATGGTGTATTATACGTCAGCTGGTGTCTCAAACATGAAAAAAATTATTTTCTGTGATTTCCTCTCAAACAAAAATTTACCTGATGATAGCTTATATGTAACTGTGGATAAATATATAGGTCAGCTGGCTGTATCTTGGTGGAAAAACCGTCAGCTGATACTTTGAAAGTTATTACATAGGAGTTAGGCAGAAGCATCTATTGCCAATTTATATGCATCAGCTGACTACACGAGGTACGTAATATACTACCAAATAATGTTCAACATTATTTGTTGCTGATAATAATCATAATCCAAGAAATAAAAGGAAATAAAAATTAATTTATATACATACTGTAATTTCGCAGAAGATGCGTCTTCTGATGTTATTTTCCGATACTTTGGTGGCAAAGCCGTAAATCGTCGATAACACTCACTGTGGTAAAGTAGAAAATTGTTTAGCTTTGTAGGAAGCACATTCTCGTGTCCACTGAATTTATTACGCACCTATATTAGATCTTAGATCCGTATTTCTCCCGATCCGATCAGATCCGACGTTGTCCTACCATCGGTATCCGATACAGACACAAATGCCTACAATGACCTTGACGTGATCCGTTTAATATAACTGCAGGCTGCAGTAGAAGCTGTTGCAGTAAACATGAGTGATTTTGATGATTAGCGAATTGTTGAACGGACCCTCTGTTTGTATTAGTACAAAAGTAAAATGCTTAAATATAAAAAAGTAATTAACTACTTATAAATATTTGTCTAGAATGATTTGTTACGTCGGTAGGAACTCATTGTAATATTTAATCAATTTAATAAATACCTAACTTTTTTATTTTTTGCTCTTAAATTTATTTAAATTTCATAATTTAGGTAGGTACATCACAGCCATTACTTAATCGAGTTTTTACAAGTTGAATAAGATTCGATTATATTATTTATTACCATTATTACCACGTGTTGCTTGAGTAATAATTAAAGATACGTCATTTCCTCCCAGATGAAAATTTGTGAGCTGATTGTTAATATACTGATGCGATAAATAAAAAAATCAGCTAGCAATAAGTCGAGGAAAACCTAGTCAGCTAATGCATATAAATTGGCAATAGATGCTTCTGCCTAACTCCTATGTAATAACTTTCAAAGTATAAGCTGACGGTTTTTCCACCAAGATACAGCCAGCTGACCTATATATTTATCCACAGTTACATATTAGCTATCATCAGGTAAATTTTGGTTTGAGAGGAAATCACAGAAAATAATTTTTTTTCATGTTCTAGACACCAGCTGACGTATAATACACTATGTTGTAACCAGCTGATTATTTTTTTTTCGTTGAGATATTGGATTGGTTACAATTTGACAAATTTTTAGCTGAGAGGAAATGAATGAATGTATTTTTTTTCCTACGTGCGTGGAAGGCTACAACCGCTCACCCCTCCCAACCGAGCGCCAGCTGACGTTCACGAGGCTTTATAATACTATACTCTGATGCGTCTGACGAATTATCTCTCTAGAGGAAATAATTAACTAAATTTGCACCTGGCTCCCGGACTATAAAGCTTTATGTTGCTCTGCAAACCACACCAGCACTACTTATAAATACTTCAAAATTCAACAAACATAAACTTGCATTTTTATAACAACTGTAACATTAATATATAAAGTGTGCGATAATATTTGTTTTAAAATATTTTGTTGAATATATTTTTAAAATGAGACTGCATTTGTGGATCTACTTGGCCAGTGTTTTACCGATTCTAAATGCTTACAACATTTTGACCGTTTTTCCAGTTTGTGTGCATAGCCATTATACATTAGGATTCAGACTTATTAAAGCCTTATTGGAAAGAGGTCACAATGTCACTATAATAAGTTGCTTAACTCAACCTAAACCAATTAAAAACTTACACGAAATTTCTCTAAAAGAAGATCTATTGGAATTATACGGTAAGATATTGATTTATAATTACTTTATTTTTTAAGAATAATGAACAACTATTCGTTTGAACTTAACTTTCACGCTCAATTAAAAAATTAGCTTTTAAATTACAGTTACAGATGTTTCGCTACAACGAGCATCGTCAGGTTGACATATTTAAGTTACATTTTGTTTTATTGTAGCTAGGTATCTGATTAGCCCTGGATGTATTTTTCTCTAAGGTCAGTGCAATGATATAGAAAAACCAGGAAAAAAATCTATATCATGCTGATCTTTACAATAACTTTTGTATTACATTTATGTCTTATCTATGTATAAAATAAAGACCATCAAAGTAAACAGTTTAATAGTGGAGAATTTCCAAGGTTTATTTGATCAGTAACAACTTTAAATTGTTACAGGACATCTGCTAGATGTTCTTTTATTTCAAGTTCTTTAAGGTAATTAAAATGGTGTTTTTTATCACAAATGTAGAATTTGGGTGTGATTGGTGTATACCTATAAGTGAGGTTGGATGCTTAAATGGGTGTTTTGCATAGTTTGACTATGACGTTTATTTTCTGACTATTAAGGTATGAAACCAGTAATATTGGGGTATACAGCAATTAATAAAAGTAAACTCTTTATACTTTTTTCGAAGTTTTCGGAAAATTTATTTCCATTTAATAATATTATTCCGACATCTTTTTCTTAACATTTTTTTTTTAATAATAGTTTTAAGTATATTTATATTTACCATTGTAAACAACAAATTTTTTATCCTCAAATACATTCCTTGGTTTCATGCCTTATTAGTTAGCAAATAAACTACCTTTACATTTATATACCCAAGCTATTGGGAAATTTAAATCCATTTTCAAGGAATGTATATGAGAATATAAAATTTGGTGGTTATAATGGTCAATATAGATATACTTAAAAAAAATCGGATCTGATTTACTGTTTACTGTTTTAGTAGACATAAATTATTGCAATTGTTTGGGTTGTAAAATATTTCCGCCCTTACCTTTTCAGTAGAAAATTCACTATTGTAACCGACCATAAACCACTCCAGTGGTTATTCTCTTTAAAAGACCCCAGCTCTAAATTAGCTAGGTGGCATCTAAAACTAGAAGAGTATGACTATGATATAGTCTACAAAAAGGTGATTTAAATACAAATAGCGATTGTCTGTCGCGAATCCAATAAAACATAAATAAAGTTAACTCTTCCGAAACTAATCCAAAAAATCTAATAGATTATATGGAAAAATTTAATAATAGTTTCGCAAGCACTTCTAAAGAAAATAAAATAGATTTTCAGTCACTAAAGAAATAAATATTGAAATCGAAGACGAAAATAATACCGTCCACACAAACATAGAAAACCCTATAGCAGAAATACCAATTTTAGAATCAGCTATTAATATAGCCAAAAACCAAATAATACTTTCTCAAGTAAATTTTAACCCAGCTACTCCAACTATTATTAAACTATTTGAAACTAAACAAAGAATTCTAGTACAATTTTCAAAAAACAATTTCCAACAAGATGTTATCAAATTTGTAAAAGAATTCATAGTACCAAAAGTTAAATATCACTTATATTTTGAAGATCCTTTATATGAAAGTTTTAGTAATATTATTCAGAATTATTTTAAAAATTCACAAATTTCATTCATTAAATGTAACAAAAAACTAATCGATATACCTTTAAATGAAATTAAAGAAATTATTCAAAATTACCACGAGGGTAAACGAAACCATAGGGGAATAGACGAAACCGAAAGTAATATAAATAAGTTATACTATTGGCTAAATCAAAGATCACCTATTCAAAGTTATATAAACGAATGCGAAATATGTCAAGTAAATAAATACGATAGAAAACCTTTAAAACCACTTTTTAACATTACTCCAACAGCCGTCAAACATTTTCAAATAATTCATTTAGGCACTATAACAATGGAAAATACAAAATTCGTTAATATTAGAGATTCATTTTTAAAATATAGACAGCTTTATAAATTAAACTCGAGTAAAGGTATAGAAATTGTCAATAAGTTAATAAGATATTTTACACATCATTACATACCGGATCAAATAATATCTAATAACGGTACAGAATTGAAAATTTCTCTAGGAAAAGATTTAATAAACACACATAAAATAAAAATTCACTTCATAACTTCACAACATCCTGAATCAAACGGCATTGCCGAGAGATTCCACTCTACAATAACTGAAAATGTAAGACTTTTAAACAATCAAAATGAATTTAAGAAAGAACCAATAGATATAAAAATTAATTATTCACTATTAGCCTACAATAATAGCATCTACTCTGTAACAAAATTAAAACCATTTGAATTTATCACAGGCCACTTAGATAGTAATTCTCCTTTTGACTTAATAATATTAATTTACAATTAGTTAATAATTATATTCATAATCATAAAGAAAAATTAAAAAAGTATAACAAATTAAATTCACATCTCGATAATATTACACTGAAAACTGCAAACAATACAATTTTTATAGAACGAACTAAAACAAACTCTTATTCAAAATGTTAAGAGTAGTATACTTGACAAGTTTAATATTTTAAATATATACTGTACTGAAGCAGTCAACGAGTAAACATATATATTTCTCGTTTTTGCTATACAGTGCGAAACATATAAATGGACGTTTGGTTACTCGATTTAAAACAATATAATCGGCGTAAAAAGCGCGTTACCAGTATTCCTAGTATTTAATATTTTGGCATCCAAAATATTAATACTAAATAATGGCAACCTCATCCAATCCATCACATTCAACCTGACTCAGCTTTGCAGCAGTCACAAACAACTCACCAAAAAGTAACCAAACACAAACTTCATTCCCGAGCAGAAACCAGGCTATTGTCATGAATGCCATTCCAGACGTTGTCCTCTTCGATTACATCAAGGCAATCGGTGAAATCGTTACTCCCAAAGCAATCTCATTCGCTTCTCGCATATCAAACCACCGCATTTGTATCTACCTTTCTTCCGTTACCATTGTTGATAAATTAATTAAAATCCACCCCTCTATAACAATAAACGATCATATTATACCAATCCGTAGACTTATCTCACCTCCTAAAAGGCTACTGATATCGAATGTATGCCCCTCCATCCCCCATGCACTTATCGAACATACTCTTAAAAATAAACTTGTCCTGCAACTTGCCTCGCCCATATCCTTCATACGTTGCGGCTCTCCCGATGATGAATACTCTCACATTCTTAGTTTCCGACGCTCAGTCTATGTAATACCCGACAAAGAATACTTACAGACTTCGATTGAAATATTTTTTGAAAACACAAACTTTAGAATTTTTATTTCATCTGATAAACTTGAGTGTTTTCTTTGTAAAAAAACTGGACATACTGCTGATTCCTGTCCTAATCCTCCAGAAACATCTTGCAACCTTCCTCCTCCTCCCTCTTCTAGTAAAGAAACCGTAAGCTGCCCTCAAGAAGAACTTTCCTTACCCTCTTCTCCGATAGAGGAATCTCAAGTAGAAACATCCAACATCCTTCCTACCAAACCACCTCAAATTCAAACCAATTTGCAATCTAAATCTGGTTTTAAACGAACCCACTCCACAGACATTAGCCTCGAATCTCCTCCCGTACCAGTGTCCAACAACCCACCTACTCTTGACCTTGAACAATCTCCTTCGGCATCAACCTCTGACTTTGTTAAAACTAAACCAACTCCCAAGAAAAAACCCAAAGCGGATAAATTAATTACCGACAATCCTTCGAATTTCTCACTATCTTCTACACAACTCTTGGCATTCCTTAAAAACTCTTTCGGAAATAATGATCCTCTACAAGAGGCCTTCAACTTCACCACCAATGTAAAAGCCCTTCTTAAAGACCTTGCAGAAATACACGCTGTTACACCGGAGAGATCGCTTAAAAACCGCATTACCCACTTACGAAAAAAGATTAAACAATCATTAAATCCCACGGATGCAGCTGAAATCTCAAGCCTAGCGTCCAACTCCTTCTCCGACGATATCGACTCTGACTAATACTCCTTTCACTTATTATATCTATTCATTTTTTCCCATTTTATAGTAATTTATTCCTTTCTAATCTGTCTTTTAAATTCAATATAGTACAATGGAACTGCGACGGATATTATCCGCGCCTCGAACATATACAATATCTCATCTCTATACATCGACACGACTTTCTATGTTTGCAAGAAACTAATTTTAAAACGTCCAATATACCCCAACCCAAAAATTTTGAAGGATATCATCGAATTAGATCGAACTGCAACAGAGCCAGTGGAGGTGCATCCATATTCGCTTCTAAAGACCCATTTTCCTCTCTTCTTCCTCTAACAACTGATCTAGAAGCTGTCGCTATAACGACATACTGTCCTAACAAGCTTACGATATGCTCCGTATATATCCCACCAAATCATCATCTCAAAGATGAAGAACTTCTTGACCTATTTTATCAACTCCCTCATCCGTTTATTATCACAGGTGACTTTAACTGGGGCTCTATCAATACATCTGGACGTGGTAAGGTAATTGAAAGAATTCTCAATTGCACACATTCATGTCTTCTGAATACAGGAAGTAACACCCATTTCAATATCTCCTCAGGCACATTCTCTGCTATTGACCTCAGCATATGTGATCCTAAGTCTGTCCCATTTTTAACATGGCAAGTATCCGATAATCTTTTCGACAGTAATCATTATCCCATAATTATTTCTAACAACCAAACCGAACCTGTGTCTGTTAAAAGCTATTGGTGCTTAAACAAAGCTAACTGGCCCGAATTCTTAATTTCCGTCGATAACCAGCTATCTTCTGTAGATTTTTCAATTGACAAAAACCCTGATGATCTTTTAAAACTGATCACCGACTCTATATTGACATCCGCTCAAATCAACGTCGGTAAAAAGACCTGCAAGGCTGCAATACATGATGCCAAACGAGCTCTATACAAATATAAGAAGAACAAAACCTCTAATAACTTACTAAACTATAAAAAACTAAAGGCTAAAGCTAAATACACAATTAAACATTAGCAAAAAACTATCATAGCAGAAATACATTTCTTCCATGAACGAAAACATGGAACCAGGACAACTCTGGAAAAAAATCCGTCAAATTCAAGGTCACAAAACTAATATAAAAATAACCCGTCTTATCTCCAAAACATCGGAAGTTAGCACTGATAACATTCCCAATATTCTTGCAAACCATTTCCAAGAGAAGCTTACAAACAAAAATACTACCAACAACCCTTCTAACAATGTTACTTTTCCTCCTTGCAATAACCCACTACTTTCTGAAGATTGTCAACATATCAATTCCCCTTTCACTATTCACGAACTTACATTTGCCTTATCTAAATGTAAAAATAATGCTGCTGGTCCTGATGGTATACCTTACATCTTCCTTAAGAAATTATTAATGTATAGCCTTTCTAAGCTTCTCATTTTTTACAATTATATTTGGAGTTCCCATTATTTCCCTGCTCAATGGAGCCAATCTATAATCATACCCGTTCTCAAGCCTAACCAATCACCCACTCTCCCACAATCTTATAGACCTATATCTCTTACATGCACTTTATGCAAATTATTTGAAAGAATGATTAACAGACGCCTTTTATGGTTTCTTGAAAAACACAATATTCTCCCAATAGAACAATCTGGTTTTCGTCGACTACGCTCTACCAGAGATAATCTCTTACTTCTCCAAACACACGTTTCCACTGCAATTAACAATGGTCAAAATGTAATAGCCACCGTATTTGATGTTGAGGGTGCGTTTGATACAATTTCTAGTCACGCTATTCTTAATAAACTTATCCAATATAACCTCACAGGAAATATATACACATTCATTACTAACTTTTTAAAATCCAGAAATTTCAAGGTTTCTGTAAATAACTCCCTTTCTGCTCCACGTCTCCAATCCGATGGAGTCCCCCAAGGCTCAGTTTTAAGCTCTACCCTCTTTATACTAACAATCAACCAACTCTGCACAAACCTTCCTCCCCCAATCAAATGTGCTCTGTACACTGATGACATTATCATATACTGCCATGGGAAATCAAATTCTTCTAACTGTAAAATGCTTCAGCTTGCTATAAATGATCTTCACAGAAAAATTTTACCTCTAGGGCTCACTCTATCACATACGAAATCAAAAATTATTAAATTCAGTAGAAGAAAAAATCCCTTCATTCCTCAAATTACAATCAACAACTTTCAACTACCTGTTGCTAATGAGTGCAAAATTCTAGGATTGATATTTGATTCCAGACTTTCTTGGAAACGACATTTACAAGAAACAAAAGGTGCATGTCTAAAAAGACTAAACATTATAAAAACCCTTTCCCATCTTCATTGGGGAGCGGAAGAAGCGACTCTACTCAAAATCTATAGGTCAATAATTCTTTCTAAATTAGATTACGGTAGCTTCATATATATGACTGCTTCCAAGACAAATTTAAACTCCCTCAACGCTGTCCACAATACTGCCATCCGCCTTTGCCTTGGAGCATTTAGATCTAGCCCTTCCGCAAGTCTTTGCTGTGAGGCCAATGAACCTCCCCTCTGGCTAAGGCAATTTCTCCTTTCCTCATATGCTGCTTCAGTATCCTCAAAACCCTCAAATCCTGTGTACTTCATTATAACGTCATCTTATCAGTTAAACGTCAACGTCACTTCCAAGCCAATTATCCAAACTTTACCACAGCTACTATATCCTCTTATTAAAGAAATTAATCTAACCCTAACCATAGCTTATCCTTTCCCCAACACCCCACCTTAGAAAAAAACCCTACCTACAATTAATCTTTCACTCAGTAAATTTAACAAGGAGACCACTAATAAGGATATCATACTCTCTGCATTTCGAGAACTGATAACAAAGCAACAGTATAATGAAATCCTATATACTGATTCTTCTAAATGTGAAACCGGAATTGGATGTTCTGTAATTACTGGACGAACACCGATAAGTACCTATAAACTACCCTCTTCCTGTAGTATCCACACTGGCGAGTTATTTTCCATTTTCCAAGCATACAAACATATTCAACAGCATAAAAATTCACATATTGCCATCTGAACTGACTCATTAACTTCTTTACAATCCATAAATTCTTTGTTTACCAACCATCCTATCGTTCATGACATACATTATCTTCAGCTACTCGTAACGCAACACACAACAGTTACCCTCATATGGGTCCCCTCCCACGTTGGAATCTTTGGAAACGAAAAAGCTGATTGCCTTGCCAAAGAAGCTTTTTCTTCTTCCCCGATGGTGAACGTCCAAACTGCTCAAGACTTGAAACCGGTCCTAAAAACAATCAATTCCAGAATCTGGCAAAATCACTGGAATCAAGCCACCACCACAGCACTTCACGCAATACCATCCAGTATTAAATACTTTACTTGTCCTGACTTATCCAGGAAAAATATGTCCATCCTACGAAGACTACGAATTGGCCATACCCGTCTCACACATGGCCACTTAATGTTAAAATCTACACCACCCAACTGTCAACATTGCAACTCTGTAAACAACAGCATCCAACATATCCTTATAGATTGCCCATTTTTACAAAATCACGTCAGCAAAATGATTTGAAATCCAATCTCAAAGACATCCTTAGCTGTACCTCTCAAATACGGAAAGTGATCAAGTTTCTCCAAGAAGAAGATTTCATTAATAAAATATAATACTTGTATTGTCTTATTCATATATCTAACTGTAACTCGTGCTAATGGTCTAAGTTACCGCAAGCACGTTAATTTAAATAAAAAAAAAATAAAAAAATAAAATTATAAGAGGTTTAATAAATGGATTTGGTTCCATAATTAAAACAATAACGGGTAATCTTATAATATATATACTAGAAATAATACTAGCTATTATGCAAACCATAGAAAATTCCTTAACATTCTGCAAACTAAGAACTTTACACCCAAGTATTATAACATCGAAACAATTATTTATAGAATTACAAAAAATATCATCTTACTACAAATTTCAACTTCCTTTTGAACTTAAATATGAAAACATATTGGATTTCGAATCGATTATACAGTATCCGCCAAAATAAACAGTACCGAAAATAAAAATAAAAATTAATTTTTAATTTCTCTAATGTAAGTGTTCAAAATGTTCACCATTTCGACGCAAACAAGCTTCATATAGATTTGGTAAGTCTATAAACATATTTATAAAAGGTGGTTGATAGAACTGCCGCAAAATATTTTGTATTCTTTTCCGTAGTTCGGCACTATTCGCCGGCGGATTTTCCGAGTGTAATATTTTTTCCTTCATTATGCCCCAAATGTATGCGTCAGGTGGCGTCAGATCAGGTGAATAAGAAGGATATTCGAAGGCTGTTCCCCGAGAAATTATTCTATTATCGAAATGCTGACGGAGTAAGTCTAAGGTGCGCACAGCTGTTTGGCTCGTTGCACTATCTTGTTGGAAACATTGTGTGCGAAACTGTAGATTTCGTGAGCGGCAAAAGTTATTTAGATCTCTCACAAAAGGTATAATAATTTTCTCTCTCGACAGTAAGTGGATTCTGATTATCATCTTCAACGAAATAAGGACCAATCATTCCATTACCAGATACCGCGCACCAAACGGTAACTCGAAGACTGTGAAGTGGTTTCTCTACAATGACATCAGGACGTTCAAATCCAAGGAATCTGATTGTTTGTCGATTAATATAGCCGCTAAGATGAAGGTGACTCTCGTCTGAAAACCATATGTTTTTCAAAAATTCGGGATCTTCATAAATTAAACTCAACATGCGACCACAGTAAATTTCTCTTGCACGTTTGTCCGCAGCATTTAGTCGTTGTCCAACTTGAATACGGTATGGATAATAACCAGTTGATTTGAACATGCGACGTAAAGACGTTTCACTAATGTTAAGTTTACATGCAGTTCTTACAAGACTTCCTTGAGGTGCTTGCACAACTTGGTTAAAAACACGTCCTTCATTTTCGTTAGTGCATACTGTTTTTCGACGACCTGAAGAACCTTTACGTTGACAAAATACACTACCAGTGCGACGAAATTTTTCAACAACAGCTAACATCACACTTTTACTAGGAGCTGCTTTATTAAATTTTTGTTGATTTTATTGACACCTGTTCTAAGCTTGGACCATCATTACGACCTTTTCCGTATGAACGAAAATAATGCTCTACCAAAAACACTTTCCTTCCATTCTTAAAATCTTTTTTAAATCAAATTTAAATGCAGCGTACTATTAATATATCAACTAATGACAATTAAGTCAAATATGACAAATCCATATTACATAAACAACTCCACAGCACCCTCTGTTTCGGTACTGTTTATTTTGGCGGATACCGTAGAT
Organism: Ophraella communa; assembly: GCA_035357415.1. Classification (NCBI taxonomy): domain Eukaryota; kingdom Metazoa; phylum Arthropoda; class Insecta; order Coleoptera; family Chrysomelidae; genus Ophraella; species Ophraella communa. Next base: position 20,879,131 of record CM068995.1, read on the forward strand.
ATAACCTGTAAAGTTAGAAAAAATCAAATAGAATATTATTTATTAATACCTATAGACTTTAATATTGACCTTGAATTATTATATTTATTACCAATACCTACTAAATTAGAATCAGCATTTGCCAGCATTTGCCGAGCTCAAAGTATTTAATAAAATCTGAAAATCCAATAATCTCTCTAAAGGACATTTGTACTAGAAACAAAATTTATTAATGCTCATCTCAACTTCAAAACACTAACAGACAGCTGTGTGAAGAGAAAATCTTTAAATGGAAACTCTATGAATTGCGAATATACAAAAATTAAAATTTTAGAAAATTACTTAGAAATTATTCCAGAAATCATTCAATACTTAGCCATTTTTCCAACAGAAGAAAAATTAACAATTAAATGTTTAGAAAATACGGAAATTAAAATTTTAAAAGGAATTTACTTAATTAAGAACACAGCATGTCGAATTATTTTTAAAAACCGAGAATTAATTTTTCAAGAAAAAACTTTTGGTCAACCTCTATAGACCGGGTCACAGTTATTATGCAGCGTGGCCGGCATAGGCCAATGTTAATCTTATGGGCGAATAATCAACACTGTTGCCGCTTTGGTAACGGCTTGAACCACAATTAACTTAGCCAATTTATTTTCGTAGAAACGTTTTATTATGAATTTTGCAAAACAGATGTATTCTAAATAATAAATATTATTAAAAAATGGAATTCAAATCTATTTATGTAGATTGTAATCAGTGTATATCTGATCACTTGATGGATTATTTAGGTCTTTACTAAATCTTTCAGACAAATCCTAAACCTATTGCCAGTGAAAATATTATTTCATTACAAAGATGCTAATTATTTTTACCTGTATGATCCATTGATCCTCGTAAACCGTTATGTAATATTCCTGGAATGTAGAGGTAAGTAAATGTACAGGTAAGTAATAACATAGGCAGGTACCTATCTGTTTCTGCTGATAAACGAAAGGGCATTATTGAAACAACAGCCATGCAGTTAGCAGCACCGTTTGAAAAATTTAAAAAAGGTGAAAATCTTCATCGTCAAACCAAGAGGCTTTTATTGAATATTTTAACGGATACGTTGAATACAAAAGATGACAAAAGTGTGACAGCGAAAATGAAACTGATTTCTGAAATGACTGGCCTTAGTGTGAGAACAGTGTATAATCTGAAAAGCGAAGCCGCTACTGGACCTTTGACATCGCCTAAAAAACGAAGACGGAACAGCAGCCAGTCGAATTCAAGACTGATCACCTACGATGAAGGTATCCAATCGCAAATACGAAAAGCTGTGCATGAATTCTACTCCGAAAATATTCCACCAACACTGGCGAAAGTTCTTGCTAAAATAAATTCAGACGAAAATGTACCAAATTTTTCTAAAAGTACACTAAGACGCTTGCTTAACGATATGGGGTTTGTTTATGGAAAGAGAAGAAGAGACTTGATTCTAATAGAAAGAGCTGATATAATCGCCTGGAGGCACAAATATGTAAGATCAATGAAGAAGTTCCGCGAAGAAGGATATAACGTAATAAATCTGGACGAGTCATGGATTAATGTGGGCCACAGTATAAATTTTGAATGGAAAGACACTACCATAAATGCCCGAGATGCATTTGTCAAAGGACTGACAACAGGACTGAAGGCTCCAAGTCAACGAGGACCGAGATTTGTTCTTCTTCATGCAGGCTGGAAAGACGGTTTTCTTGGGGGTGCAAAAAAAAGGTGCAGACGATTACCACGACGAAATGGACGCAGAAGGCTTTGAGGCCTGGTTTAAAGATCAATTGATCCCTAATTTGCCAAAAAACGGATCAAAGAATATTGTAGTGTTGGACAATGCGTCATATCATTCGGCGAAGTTACCTTTTCCAAAGACAACTTGGAATAAGGAACAAATAAAGTACTGGCTACTGGAAAAATAGATTTACTTCGAGGATGATTATTTAAAAACAGAATTATTGGCTACTGCAAACGCGTTTAGAGAGCAGTACGACCTAAGAAAAATAGACGACATTGCCACGGAACATATAACAGTCCTACGATTACCACCTTATCATTGCGAATTAAATCCTATTGAAATGGTGTGGAGCCAAGTGAAAGGATATGTGACTCGCAATGATAGTACTTTTAAAAAAGAGGATGTGGAAAAACTTATAAAAACAGCGTATTCGCAAGTAACCCCAATGCAGTGATCTAATTATGAAAAAAAGGTAGAGAAGACAGAGGAAAAGATGTGGCAAACAGATCATTTAATGGAAGACATTGAGCCAATAATAATAAATCTAAATGAAGACGATGAAGATGAAGACTTGGATGACGATGAAGATGAAGACTTGGATGACGATGAAGATCAGTAATATATTTCTTAACCCTCAAATGTTCCATTCAATTTTCATTTATTTTAGTTATTACCTGCTAATCATTCTCATTTTTAAAGTTTAATTTTAATTCAAGTTAAAATACGTAATTATTAATTCATTTACTTATTCTATATTTTGTTTGTTACAACAACCCGCCAGAAGAAGAAAAATCCTCGGAAAAATCATCGAAACCTCGGCAAGATTTCATTAGCTTTTCTCTGTTAATCGTTCTCTCTTAAAATTTAGATGACAGCTGACTTTTTTACCACTCGTCTTGTAATTTATGTATATATTATTATTATTGACATATTTTTATTATTAATTATATTATTATATTATTATTTCATAATTTGACAAAGGTCTTTGGTAAGGCCGCTGTATTTATTTATTTCTTTATACGTGATAATTAAACGTATAAAATTTGAATATTTTAGCGGATTTACAATATTTTCCTTTAAACGCGTAAAATTTATCTAAAAGCATAATTATAAATATTCTTAATTACTCACTAAACGATTTTCAAATGAATAATTTAGTCAACATTTAAATCATAATAGTAACACAATGGCAAGTTATATTCCCGCGCCAGTTGGAACCAAATTCGAAGAACATGCCGATATGGCAACGCCGTCGTCCATAAACGCAATGCTGCATAATAACTGTGACCCGCTCTATAGTATTAAATAAACTTCAAACATACTCCAATAAAATAAAATTACTGCAATGACAATAAATTTAGAAAAGCTAAAACTAAAGGACATTACTTTCCAAAAATTCATCCCAATACAAGAAAATAAAAATTAAATATTCACATTCGCAGCATATGGACCATTATTTTATATAGCGGCATAGCTTTAACATTACTTGGTTATTTTTCACGAAGAAGCCACAATCAAAGAAATAAGATGGCTTCTTCTAATTATGTTCCTATTTCTCCTTTTAATTTTTTAAAACTTTCTTCTTGTTCTTCACCATGAACCTTTAAGTCCTCAATTTCTTTTTCTATAATCTCCTCAATTACTTGTACGTTCTACTTGTCTTAATTATGTCACTTTCTATTTTGGTGATCTTGTCTGTGTTTCCTTTAATTTTTTTTTTGTTTTCTGTTACTTCTTCTTTTTTCTTTATACTTTCTATTTGCTTGTCTTGTCTTATTATTAAGATATCCTTTTTATTATTACATATTAAGGTAAGTTTAACTTTTTAATTTTACTGAGCTTAGATATTCATCTCAATATATATTGTAATGTAAACAAATTTCTAAATATAGTGGTATGTGTGATTAATTAAATTTATTATTTTTATGATATATTTTTTTTATTTTTTTTAAATTGACATTTTATGATTTTTATTATTAAACTTTAATATTTGTGGGGCTATGATTATTTAATTATATATTTTCAATTTAATTTTACCTTACTCGACTATTAATTACGTTGTAACTAACTTGGTATAATTTTATGAGCATGTGAGAACTTTATATTCTCAGTAGTCGGTTCAATTAAGTAATAATTAATTTTAATTCACCTTTGTAAATGTTATGATATCTAAAATTTGCCTTAATACAACCCTGTTTATTTTTAAAATTCACTAGTCTTCATATATCGTACAGATTTTATCATATCGATACTTTAACTGAAATTATTAATCGATTCGTACATGTGCTCTTTGTTAATTCGATTGTCGCTGATAGTATTTTGAATATATCATTAAAAAACATTTTATTTATTTTACAAAAAACATATTAAAACATGTGATTAAATGTGATAATCGAAAGGTAATAAAGTTTACTGTATAATTTTAAATTTTAAAGACTTACCGCAATGGTACGCTTCTATGGATAATGACAGCAGCGCTTTCACTCGGCGTTCTGTGTTCCAAGTATTACCTGTAGCACAGAGTATATAATACAAACCAGAGTATCGACTCTATATGGAGGGGGTAAGCATCCATTTGCAGGTATCGCCATGACACTTTGGGAGTATCCATAGCCGTCACCGTTAGTTTTGGTTAAGGTAGGCAGTTGGTTGTATGTGAATAAATCAGTGGTGGCGTTTGTATTGTGTGGAAAAGTGCATTAAACTATTTAATTCAGGTACAGAAAATTGCGAAGGAGATGCGGAACAAATGTTACTTACTTTAAATGACATTAAAATAAATACTACTGATGCATGTACTCCTTCTCAGTGTTCTGTATCTGATAAAGATACAGATTGATGTGTGTTTTTTTAATTATTGATATCCTTCCTTACTAACGAGGAAAATTGCGGCAAGACATACATATTCGGTCATTTATTTCGCGTAGAAATTATATTTATATAATTATTTAACCTAAAAAACCCATTTTACTTTTTTTAAAAACAAATAAATCAACGTTTAGTTATTCCATGTTTCTAAAATAACAATTATCTCAACAATATATCTCAACAGATATATTCAAGTACTTGGATGTTAAACGTTATACCCATTTTTATGGATGTAAAACTACTGTCTAGTACTATCTGTAAGTAACTTTCTATTTTGTTATTAACTTAATTATGACTTTATTTACTTGTAAAGGTCATTAACTAATAACTTTCTTTTATGGTATTAATTGTTTATTATCAATATTAAGTCTAAAATCATGGTTTATAACATACACTACTTTATAACAATGATATTTTATGTCTTGTTGATATTAAAACTTAATTTGCTATTTTAATTTCATATTTCTTAATAAAAACTCATTCTAATAATTATATATAAACATTACTTATCTTAACTAATATGTTTTATTTTTCTATTGGATTTTTAGGCAATTTAAACTTGATACAAGATTCGACATCTAACAAGAAGATAATCCAACCATACTTCTGAGATATAGTGTTTTTTACTCAAAATTATTGTTGAATTTCAAATTAAAGCTTTGAAATTCATATATTTAAAGAATTTATTATTATTAAAAATATCCTTTTTCTTAATAAAACATGGACAATTTTGGAAAATAAGGTAAAATTATTTTGATTTAATTTTGAATCATTACAATATATATATTGTAATGATTTGATTTTAAATATTTTATAATTTTGTTTATATTTATTTATTTGATTTATTATTTATTTGATTTATCAATTTGTAAAGATTTCATTTGTTTAGTTTTATATTGTTTTATTTTTTATATTGATGTGTTTAAATTGATTACTAATAAAATAATTAATTAATTTTAAGTTTGATTGTTGGACGCCCTATAAAATTTTAACTAGCTCAGTGAAATTATTTGTCTGTTTGAATTTGAGATCCGACTCTTTATCTTGGATAGGATTCAAGAGAAACTCAATATTTATTTTATATAATTGAAAAGTTGCTCGCTACAGACAATGTACAAAACTATTAATGTTATTCATGTGCTTATCACATGTAAATTTAAAAAATTTCTAATTATTATAAAATACAAAAATGATACCCTTACAAAATTATGCCGTACAAAATTTAATACACAATATCATACGCAATCACAAAAATAAGTTTTTTTCACATACCTCGTATATGTATCTTCTGTATTTTCTATTAAGTTAGGCGGAAATTATCAAATTGATACAATCGGCTCCAACGGCAATATACAAACGGGAACTACTTATTCAAAATGTCTGCCCGCTGTGCTACGGGTGGTGATGGAATACAGTCTTATAAATTCTGCTGTGATCTGGATATATTATGTTAAATTTATTTTTTTGGTAAGTGCTTTAATATTTTTACAACACTTTTATAATAATATTTTTGTTAAATGTTTTAATTATTTAACATAAATTAACTTTTACTTAATGATCGTTATAATTACCAGTCGACGTATTCTGCGTAAATCAAACAGGAACCAAAGAAAGAAATTCCATTTCCTGGTCTTTTTATAGTCTCTCCCGATTATGACAATTTAGACATATAAATCAGCATTCAACTGTTTACCTTTTCAAAAAATAACCTAAATTTCCAAAAAATGAGGTGATTTTACATTTTTGATCATATCTTTGATAATATAGAGATAGTTTATCTTCTTATATTTACTAAAAATCTATTTAAATTACTTTTTTATCACTTTTTTCCTATAAAATTTGGATTTGAAATATGCTATTTTCAGTCATTTTAAATTTGAGTAAAAACATAAATTAATCCTAAATTTATGCATAAATCCATTAAACTAATCCTATTACAACTTTTAAATGCTAATTTAACTTTTAAGAACTAAAATTTAAACTTTTTAGTGACTCTATTATTTGAACTATGTATTCACTGTTGTAAGCAATGATTCAATTAATATCTCCTGATATTATCAAAGATTAACATCTTATAACAAATATACAAACTTACTTAGTTAACTTACATACAACTTTGCTAAATAAATGTCTTTTATCAATGTTTATTAATTATGTTTTGATATAGTCCTTTCACTTTTCACTATATGAGTGTTTTTATCATTAGTACAAGTTATTCTGTCTAACACTGTAGATATAAGAGTTTGTACACTGAATTTAACTTTGTTTGTTACAATTTTTTATACTGTTTTTGTGTTTTTTCAGGTACATCTCAGGTTGTGATGATTTATTTGAATACTTATTTAATCTCGAAGACTCACATTTGTCTACTTGTAACTTGGTAAGTACTTCCACTTTATAACTAATATTTAAACACTTAACTACTTAAAATTACACATTTATTTGTTAAACATATGAATGAGATTAATAGTTTTTAATTTTATTACTTTTTTATTTGTTTTAAATTATAACTTTGACTTCAAATGAAAACTATGTCAATTGTACATTATTACATGAATTGGAACTTGTTATTTGAATTGGACATATTTGTATTGTTATTAATTAATACCATGGATCCTATCCAAGATAAATTTGTCAAGTACATTCTCTATCTATTTAAATGTTTACTATTAGAGATTATTATATTGAATACTTTAGATGAAATAAAGAAAAGTAGCTGATGATTAAATGAAAATTATTAAGATATCCTTTTTATTATTACTTATTGACGTAAGTTTTACTTTTTAATTAAAATATAAAACTTACCTCAATATTTAAGCATAAAAAGGATAGAATAATTTTCATTAAAATATCAGCTACTTTTCTTTATTTCATTTAAATTATTCGGTATGTTAATCTTAAATCTAAAACATTCAATTAGATGGAGAACGTATTTGACAACTTTATTTTGGATATGATCCTCTAGTATTATTCAATAACAATCAAAATAGTCCCACTTCAAATAACAAGTCCCAATTCATGTAAGAATTTACAATTCACATAGTTTTCTCTTGAAATTAAAATTAGAATCTGAAATATAAAAATACAATTAAAATAATAATATATATGTTTAACAAACAACTGTATAATTTAAGTAGTTAAATGTATAAATATTATTTATAAGGTGAATGTACTTACATGGTGACAGGTAGACACTTGGTAGTCTTCGATAATAAATATGCATTCAGACACCACAAAAACTGTATCAATAAATGTTATCAGACCAAGGTGAAATCAGTGTACAAACTATTAGAGCTACAGTGATAGACAGAGTAGCCTGATGAAGAAAAACTCATATAGTGAAAGCTTAAAAGACTATTTCAAAACCACAATTAATAAAGATTGATATGAGATAATTTAGTTAGGAAAAATGTATGTAAGTTACTAAATTAAGTTTGTATATTAGTTATAAGATGTTAATCTTTGGTAATATCAAGAGATTTCAGTTAAATCAGTACTTATAATAGTTAATATTGAGTCCATATAATAGTTTAAATAAAAAAGCTTAATTTTTATTTCTTTTAAGTTAAATTAGTATTTAAAAGTTATAATAGGACTATTTTAATGAATTTATGCAAAGATTTAGGTTCATTTTGCGTTATTAGCTCAAATTTATAAAGATTTCAAAGTAATTGACATACCTAAAAGTAGCACATTTTAAACTCCAATTTTATAGGGAAAAATTGATCAAAAAATAATTTAAACAGCCTTTTAATGAATGTAAGAATACAGAGTTTCTTTATATTATCAAAGAAATAGTCAAACATGTAAAAATTTTTCATCATTTTTCGTAAATTTAGGTTAAATTTTGTAAATTTAAACAATTGAAGTCCTAATTATATGTCATTATTGTCATAATTGGAAAAAAGTATAAAAGGACCAGGAAATTGAATTTTTCCTCTCTTGTTTCTCGCTGATCCATGCCGAATACGTCGATTGGCAATTAATTAGAACTAATTAATTTTAATTTAAAACCCGACTCTTTACCTTGGATAGGATTCAAGAAAACTCAATTTTAATATCCTATAAAACACTAAATTGTAATTGAAAAATTGTTTGATATAAACTATACATAAAACTATTAATATTGTTCAAATGTTTATTACATGCAAAAAAAAATTTATTACACAAAAAAATGTCACCTTTACCAAATTATATTACCCAACCTGGATTTACATTTACAAAATCATGCGTACACATATAAATAGTTTTTTATTGCACATACCTCGTATAAATATTTTCGATGTTCAAGTAATGATGTCAAAATATAATGGGTCCCTGCCAGGTAGGTGATTTGGATCCGCTCAGGCTGTACCTCCAGACACGATGAAATGCATCTTATAAATTCGGCTATAATATGGATTGTTTTTGATGAGTTGAATTTATTTGTAAGTACTCTTATACTGTTAACATATTTTGTAGATAATATTTTTGTTGAATACTTTGTTTTATCAACTTTTTTATTAATAATTATTTTATGGTGCTAATTAATTACCAATCGACGTAGTTAGCAGGAATCAGCGAGAATTAAGAGAGGGAAAATTCAATGAATTGGTCCTTTTATAATTTTTTTCCAATTATGGCAATAATGACATATAATTATGAATTCAATTGTTTAAACTTGCAAAATTTAACCTAAATTTACGAAAAATTATAAAATCTTTTTACACGTTTGACTATTTCTTTGATAATATAAAGAAAAACTGTATTCTTTCATTTATTAAAAAGCTGTTTAAATTATTTTTTGATAAGTTTTTCACCATTATACAAACTTAATTCACTAATTTACATACATTTTTCCTAACTAAATTGTCTTATATCAACCTTTATCAATTAAGGTTAAAATAGTCTTTTAAGCTTTCACTATGAGTTTTTTTATCATTAAATCATGTTACTTTGGCTATCACTAAATTTCATAGTTTATACAATGATTTCACCTTTGTCTGATAACATTTATTGATACACTTTTTATGTTTTTGAGGTATATTTCAGGTTGTGATATTTTGTCTAAATACATATCTTGTATAATACCAAGTGTATACCTGTTACACTATGTAAGTATCTCCACCTTATATATAATATTTAAACATTTAACTACTTAAATTATACAGTTGTTTGTTAAACATATGAATTAAATTAATAGTTTTAATTATATTCTTTTTGTTTCAGATTCTAACTTCTAATTTCAAGAGAAAACTATGTGAATTGTAACTTGTTACAAGAAATTGGGACTTGTTATATGAATTATAAATTGTTTGATTGTTAGTGAATAATGATACAGGATCCTATAAATAAATAAAGTTGTCAAATACATTCTCCATCTGTTTGAATGTTTCACATTTGAGATTATTATACTGAATACCTTAAATGAAATAAAGAAAAGTAGCTGATATTTTAATGAAAGTTATTTTGATGTCCTTTTTATATTTACATATTGAGGTAAGTTTTACATTTTAATTTTACTGAAGCTTAGTTTTCAAGGAATGTATTTGAGGATATAAAATTTGTTGTTTACAATAGTAAATATAGCTATATTTAAAACTATTATTTAAAAAAAGGTGTCAGAATAACATTATGTTAGAAAAAAAAATAGAATAATCAGTTAACATTAATTTAACTTGATTTGTTTGGAGTCTGGAATGCAAATCCTTGAGTCTTAATTTTTTACATAGGTAAGAAGTAATTGTAACACAAATATATTAAGTTATTGTAAAGATTTGCATGATATAGTTTTTTCCTGGTTTTACTACATCATTGCACAGTTATACTGATCTTAGAGGAAAGTACATATAGGATAATCCCTTAGGGTTCTTCCCTCGTTCCGAAACGTTTAAATACTTCTTAAGTATTGTGTTCTTCAGCAAACAATTTCTTTTGTCTCAAAAATTTTCGTTTTTTATGCGACTCATACTAAAAACCAATTTCTTCTAGGAGTTTTCATAACGTATTTCGTCCAAATTTGGGAATTTTATCTACTTCTTTCATAGGTCATTACTTTGTCCAAAGTCGGAATCTCTTTATTTAAGTACAATGAATGGATTAATGATATCTCTATTAAAGTTATCGACAAAAAAGTCATTTTCCTACGTGTTTTTTTGGTTCACTAACATTTCCCTGTTTTCTCTCACTTAAAAATCGATAGATACTTCGTTCACTAACATATTGGAGTACCTAGTCACCATATCACGAATAGCTGCTGATGCATCTTGCTAGTGCATCATGAACATTTAAAACAATAGTTTTTTCTCTTTGAGAAAACGCACTTTGTTTTAAATGAGCCACTTGTACAGAAACAAAACTCGAACTTGATGCCATTTTCACTACTTAAAATGTTTTTGGAGTAAAATAATAAAAAATTTAGGTAACAATATAAACCACCAACACTAACAAAAACCTATATTCTTATGTATTAAGGTATAAACAAATCCTAAACTTATAGACCTCTTTTTGCAATTATACACATAGGATTACCTTATTACCGATATAAATAAGTACTTGCGCTACTGATTTAGGGTCTTGTTCACAACATTTTACGATTAAATGACATTCCTTAGCTACCAACTGCAAGCAAACAAACTATATTGATATCAGCCAAATTATATATTATCTAGATTATTATGGTAAAATCTGCTTTTTTATTAAAATTGATTTCCGTTCACCATCTTCAATTGAAATTATCTTACAGTTTTTAAAAATTGCTGCTAGAATAGACTCTTTTATGTTAACCGATACAATATATTGACCGTATACTATATACATAATAACAGCTAAAAAATAAAGATGTATAAAACAACTCCTATTGATATTAAATTTTGCTGTTTTAACGCACATTTAAGCCGACGTATTTATTGTGCGTTTTGATGCAAATATTCATGATCACTTAGTAAATAATGGCAACTATTAAAACGATTAACTTAAATAATTTGTTTTCCAAAATTTTTCAGAACAGATTGGAAAAGATTTATCACAAATCTCTTCATATTATTACTTTGACTTAATATCTTGGTTCATTGATTGGGAAGCCAAAATGTCAATAGCCAAAATTCAAAATAAAGGAATAAACACACTGATTCATTCTAATACAACTTTCCATGTTGTGATATTGGAAAATGTTAATTTCGAGTGTCTTAGTATTCTACGACATATATTTGATTGTCCTTTGATTGTTCAAGCACCGTTTACCATGGATGTATTCAATCGACATTTTATGGAAAATCCCTTTTCACCAGCCTATGTTCCCAATCATTTAATCGCTTATGATTCGCACATGAACTTTTGGGAACGATTGCACAATACGTATCGACAAATAATTTTGGAAGTACTTTATCAATTTAGACAGATGCCTATACAAAGAAAACTAATTAAGGATTTTTTTCCAGGTAAGGTAAATTTTGTGTACACAAACCTTTGTTTTAATTTAATATATATTTATAGAATGTATTTGTAACCTTTAATTTAGTTCACATTATTTTAGAGCAACAGTCGAACTTATCTCCTCCAGTTTTTAATATTTCTACATTTTTATAAACATAATAAGATATGAAATTGATTGTGTTAACCTCTACTTTTTGGAAGTTCATCTTACTAAGAACAATTAATAACTGCACAGTTAAACTAAACTTCCACTATTTATTTGAAAAATTCGCTTTAAAATCAATTACAGCTGTTTCGCTATCACTAGCATCGTCAGATTGACATATTAAAATTACATGTTGTTTGTTTGTAACTAGGTGCTTGATGTTGATAAGGAGTTAAGGCTAGACCAAGTAAGGAAGTAATAAGACATAACAATATTAAAGCCTAGATGTTATTAGCCCTAAGGGATTATCCTGGATGTATTTCCCTCTAAGATCAGTATAACTGTGCAATGATATAGAAAAACCAGGAAAAAACTATATCATGCTGATCTTTACAATAACTTAATATATTTATGTTATAATAATGTCTTATCTATGTATAAAATGAAGACTCAATCAAAGTAAACAGTTTAATAGTGGAGAACTTCCAAGATTTATTTGTTCATTAACTACTTTAAACTGTTGATCTGCTAGATGTCTTTTAATTTCAAGTTCTTCTAGAAAATCTAAATTTTGTTTTTTATCACAAATGTGTAGTATATGAATGTCATTGGTGTGTATAAGTATATGAATGTCATTGGTGTGTATAAGTGAGTTTGGATGTTCCAGTAGGTGTTTTGCATAGTTCGACTTATCTGGTTGTTGTAATCTATATGCTCTTAAGTGTTCATTAAATCTTACTTCAAAATTTCTTTGTGTTTGACCTATATATACTGCATTACATTTTGGACAATTAATTTTGTAAACACCAGATTTTTTTAATTTTGGTAGTTTTGTTTTTACATTTAACAATTTTGTTCCAATACTATTTTGTGTTTTAAATGATATTAATGTTGATGTTGCCGAAGATATTATTTTTGAAATTGCATTGGAAATATTTCCACAATATGTAATACTTTTATAGCTTTTAATTTCTTTAGTTTGTTTTGGATATATTAGTTCTTGTGACATTTTTGTTCTTTCTTATTAATTAATTTATTTATCAAATGTATTGGATAGCCATTAGATGTAGCTATTTGTTTTATGATCTCAATTTCTTTATTAAAATTACTTTTGTTCATTGGAATCGAAAATGCTCTATGTATCATGGAATTATAAGCTGCTAATTTATGTGATAGTGGATGATTTGAATTATATGGTATGGTTACATCTGTTTGTGTAGGTTTTCTGTATATTGAATAATTTAATGAATTATTAACTTTTTCAATTCTTAAATCTAGAAAATTAATTGAATTATTTTCTTCAACTTCTAAAGTAAAATTAATTTTAGGATGCAAGGTATTAATATAATTAAAAAATATATCTAACTGCCGTTCGCTACCTACAAAACCTGCTAACACATCATCAACATATCTATACCAAAATACAATATTGTTTTTATAACTAGAATTAAAGATTTTGTTTTCTAAATTATCCATAAATATATTTGCCAAAATTGGAGAAATAGGACTTCCCATGGGAAGACCCTCATTTTGAATATAAACTTTGTTATCAAAAGTAAAATAATTTTGACTAATGCATACATCAAATAGATCAATTATGTCTGATATTATACCTGGATGGATATTTCTTTCATCTAATAGCTTTTTAACTAGAACTATACATTCTTTAGGAGGTATTTTTGAGAACATATTAGTTACGTCAAACGATACTAATTTAGTATTATTTTGTAAATTACATTTATTCAATTTATTGATCAAATCTAATGAATTTTGTACTGAATATTTAGATGTGTAACCATAATTGTTTAGGATACTATTTAATTTTTTAGCTACTTTAGTATTAGGAGTGTTAACATACGAAACTACCGGTCTAATTGGTTTTGAATCTTTATGTAATTTAATTGTTCCATATAATTCTGGACATTGAGGATTTTTATTTACTAGGTATTTTTTATCGAAGTCATTAAATAGGTAATTTGAATGATTTACATGTTCTCTAATTTGGTTAGAAAATTTCTGTGTAGGATCGTTTTTTAGAATTTTGACATTACTTGACATTATGAAATCATTCACTTTAGATTTATAATCTTCTTTTTAAAATTACTTTTGAGTTACCCTTATCTGATTTTGTTATAATTAGGTTATTTTCATCTACTTTATTTTTGATTGATTTTAAAGCTAAAATGTCATTTTTAATACTTTGACTTTGACTTTTAAATTTGTTTGGTTTTATATCTTTAATAAGATTTGCTATTTGCATTTTTTCATAAATAAAATTATTTGATTTAGTTTTCAAAGCTATTTCAGAATCTGTGGCTAAAATTTCTTTTATATTATTAGTGAATTTAGGAGGTATGCAATATTTTAAACCTTTACTTAAAAATGTATTTTCATTATTTGAAAAAATAGTGTCTGATAGATTTGCGAACCGAGGAGCAAAATGTACTGGTATGTGAGTATTTAATGTGTTATTGTGTTGTGTATAATGTGTTGTGTTGTGTTGTATATTTATTAATTTTTCTAATTTACTTAATTGTTTTTGATATTTATTATGTTTCAAAATGCTAACCTGTTCTCTAATTTTATCATCTAAGCAGTCAAATTCTACTGAATGCATGGAATAAGTTAACTCTGAATGAACAGTTTTGATGTAAATGTCTAGAGAATCTCTAAAAAAAAAAAGTAGAGGTTAACACAATCAATTTCATTAAATCATCTTCGAGAGAAGAATTAACCCGATTATACAAGAAGTTACATGAGAAAAGGTGTAAGGCATCCCAAAACATCTGGTTTAACCAAGAATGTCTTAAGAAGAATTTAATACCCAGTTATGTAAATATAAAATGTAATACTCAATCAAAAGAAGCACAAAAAGTAGTTAAAAAGGCACAAAGAATGTGGATTAAAGAGGAAAGTAGAAAATGGTTTAAAATTAGAGATTCTCTAGACATTTACATCAAAACTGTTCATTCAGAGTTAACTTATTCCATGCATTCAGTAGAATTTGACTGCTTAGATGATAAAATTAGAGAACAGGTTAGCATTTTGAAACATAATAAATATCAAAAACAATTAAGTAAATTAGAAAAAAAAAAAAAAATTAATAAATATACAACACAACACAACACATTATACACAACACAATAACACATTAAATACTCACATACCAGTACATTTTGCTCCTCGGTTCGCAAATCTATCAGACACTATTTTTTCAAATAATGAAAATACATTTTTAAGTAAAGGTTTAAAATATTGCATACCTCCTAAATTCACTAATAATATAAAAGAAATTTTAGCCACAGATTCTGAAATAGCTTTGAAAACTAAATCAAATAATTTTATTTATGAAAAAATGCAAATAGCAAATCTTATTAAAGATATAAAACCAAACAAATTTAAAAGTCAAAGTCAAAGTATTAAAAATGACATTTTAGCTTTAAAATCAATCAAAAATAAAGTAGATGAAAATAACCTAATTATAACAAAATCAGATAAGGGTAACTCAACAGTAATTTTAAAAAGAGAAGATTATAAATCTAAAGTGAATGATTTCATAATGTCAAGTAATGTCAAAATTCTAAAAACGATCCTACACAGAAATTTTCTAACCAAATTAGAGAACATGTAAATCATTCAAATTACCTATTTAATGACTTCGATAAAAATACCTAGTAAATAAAAATCCTCAATGTCCAGAATTATATGGAACAATTAAATTACATAAAGATTCAAAACCAATTAGACCGGTAGTTTCGTATGTTAACACTCCTAATACTAAAGTAGCTAAAAAATTAAATAGTATCCTAAACAATTATGGTTACACATCTAAATATTCAGTACAAAATTCATTAGATTTGATCAATAAATTGAATAAATGTAATTTACAAAATAATACTAAATTAGTATCGTTTGACGTAACTAATATGTTCTCAAAAATACCTCCTAAAGAATGTATAGTTCTAGTTAAAAAGCTATTAGATGAAAGAAATATCCATCCAGGTATAATATCAGACATAATTGATCTATTTGATGTATGCATTAGTCAAAATTATTTTACTTTTGATAACAAAGTTTATATTCAAAATGAGGGTCTTCCCATGGGAAGTCCTATTTCTCCAATTTTGGCAAATATATTTATGGATAATTTAGAAAACAAAATCTTTAATTCTAGTTATAAAAACAATATTGTATTTTGGTATAGATATGTTGATGATGTGTTAGCAGGTTTTGTAGGTAGCGAACGGCAGTTAGATATATTTTTTAATTATATTAATACCTTGCATCCTAAAAATTAATTTTACTTTAGAAGTTGAAGAAAATAATTCAATTAATTTTCTAGATTTAAGAATTGCAAAAAGTTAATAATTCATTAAATTATTCAATATACAGAAAACCTACACAAACAGATGTAACCATACCATATAATTCAAATCATCCACTATCACATAAATTAGCAGCTTATAATTCCATGATACATAGAGTATTTTCGATTCCAATGAACAAAAGTAATTTTAATAAAGAAATTGAGATCATAAAACAAATAGCTACATCTAATGGCTATCCAATACATTTGATAAATAAATTAATTAATAAGAAAGAACAAAAAATGTCACTAGAACTAATATATCCAAAACAAACTAAAGAAATTAAAAGCTATAAAAGTATTACATATTGTGGAAATATTTCCAATGCAATTTCAAAAATAATATCTTCGGCAACATCAACATTAATATCATTTAAAACACAAAATAGTATTGGAACAAAATTGTTAAATGTAAAAACAAAACTACCAAAATTAAAAAAATCTGGTGTTTACAAAATTAATTGTCCAAAATGTAATGCAGTATATATAGGTCAAACACAAAGAAATTTTGAAGTAAGATTTAATGAACACTTAAGAGCATATAGATTACAACAACCAGATAAGTCGAACTATGCAAAACACCTACTGGAACATCCAAACTCACTTATACACACCAATGACATTCATATACTACACATTTGTGATAAAAAACAAAATTTAGATTTTCTAGAAGAACTTGAAATTAAAAGACATCTAGCAGATCAACAGTTTAAAGTAGTTAATGAACAAATAAATCTTGGAAGTTCTCCACTATTAAACTGTTTACTTTGATTGAGTCTTCATTTTATACATAGATAAGACATTATTATAACATAAATATATTAAGTTATTGTAAAGATCAGCATGATATAGTTTTTTCCTGGTTTTTCTATATCATTGCACAGTTATACTGATCTTAGAGGGAAATACATCCAGGATAATCCCTTAGGGCTAATAACATCTAGGCTTTAATATTGTTATGTCTTATTACTTCCTTACTTGGTCTAGCCTTAACTCCTTATCAACATCAAGCACCTAGTTACAAACAAACAACATGTAATTTTAATATGTCAATCTGACGATGCTAGTGATAGCGAAACAGCTGTAATTGATTTTAAAGCGAATTTTTCAAATAAATAGTGGAAGTTTAGTTTAACTGTGCAGTTATTAATTGTTCATAATAAGATATGTCAATACTTTCTTTAACCTTTAACCTCCCGTAAAATTTAACCTAAACCCTAAATTAGGTATATTAAATCATTTTAAGTTAGTCAAAATCAAAGTTCAGCAAGTCTGTAATAAAAAATTATTAACTTCTTCACCATTACTTTTAGAATTACCAAAATAAGTTAGCGAGTTAAATTGTTGTCAATCGATGATGTAACAGTATGTACTTACTGACCGACATGTTTTTTACATCAGGTATAGTCAAACCAGAGATCTAGTGACTCTCATAAATCATATTAAATTATCTGTTGGTTAAAATATATCTTCTCATAAAACGGCCGTCATTGTAATTTAAAACATAATTTTTTAAATAAACTTGTAAGTTACGTTCAATTGAAGAGTTTTTTATTATTCTTAGTAAAGAATTGGTACTTGTAAATAAAATTTAACTGCCTGACCATCCGACTTTCTGCATGAGAGAGAGAGAGAGAGAGAAGTGGGTTTATATATAAAAAAAATTAACAGCAAAAAAGTCATAATGGAATCTGTCTGCCTTAAGCAATGGAGATTGTATTTTGAAGATACACACCATAAGCTGGGTAGATTCATCTTACTTGTGCTAGATTTTTGCCAAATATTCCACCCAACATTTATATTGATATGGAAAGCATATTAAGAGAAAGGTTTATTATTAATTTGGATGACGATAGTGAAAGTGAACCTGAACTTCGTAAATAATTTAGTTAAAATTTGTTTAAATAAATAAAATATTAGAAAATTAAATTCTACTATATTAATAAAGATACTTACCTGAGAAGTAAATTACCTGGTGTTTAATGGTAGTCACTAGATCTCTGGTTTGACTATACCTGATGTAAAAAACATGTCGGTCAGTAAGTACATAGTACTGCATTTAAAATCGTTCAGTAATGGAAAACTCTCAAAAAGTTTTATTTAAAACACAATACCAATTTGAAGAATTCCTTTACTCTTTCTTTACTAGACTATTTTTAACTGATAATTTTTTTCACCTGTCAAAATATCACAGTTTTGTGATTTCGTCCAATGAAAACGCTTAATCTTCAATGTTCTGTACTAAATGCTAGCCAATCATTCCGTTTTATACTGATTATTTTTTTCACCTGTCAAAATATCACAGTTTTGTGATTTCGTCCAATGAAAACGCTTAATCTTCAATGTTCTATGCTAAGTGCTAGCCAATCATTCCGTTTTATAGCGATAAAACCACTAGTCGTTTTACCAGGATCGATAAAATTATAGAACTGTCAAAAATCAATATTGCACAATCAATTTTCTTGTTTATAAGTACCTTACTATAAATCAACATTTATTTATATTATCTAAATATTCTGAAATATATTTTGTTATTATTATTATCAAAATTCAATTCATCTAAACGATAATGAAAAACCAAATATGTAGTTATTTTAAAACTAACCTGCTTCCTGGTTCTGTATGCATTTGAAACTTTTATATGCCTACAGGCAAATGTGGTCTTGTAGGTTAACTTTAAATAGATATACCTAATAATTTTTATTTTGGTAATTTTCTCTTTAATAATATAATTTTTAAAATAGGTATAAAAATGAATATTTATTCAAATTATAACTCTGTTCTCACGACGCTCACGACATCTGACAACTGTCAATACTATCTAGTGTACCTATAGGATAAGTTAATAGGAGGCGTAACGGCATTTCGTGGACCATATTGATTACGTCATTAAAGTCGGGCTTGTCAAATTTTTATTAATGTTATTAAAAGATCAAAAGATTATAAGTATTTTCTCTTAAAATAATAATATATTTATTAAATATAATTCTGTGTAAACCCACTTCCTTTCTTTCTCTTGATTATTAATGTGTTAATAAATTAGATCATAGGTAGGCAACACAAAATACACCTATCCTAGTTGGCTTGTCAAATTTTTTATTAAAGTTATTAAAAGATCAAAACATTATAAGTAAAATAGTAAAAATTGGTAAAAAGATAACGATAAGTTATTAAATAAAGTGGTTTTTGTACAGAATGGTTCAAAAAATAATCTTCTCAAATACCATTCGTCCTGTAAAATTTTACTAGATAAATTTTTATTTTCTAGATTCATACTTTTTTATTTTAGGCAAAACTACTCAAACAAACTGAATAAGAGAAAATCACTCGTCCTACGGACTCGCGATTTTATCACATTTTAGTTTGTTTTCGTATTTTTGCCAAATAAAAAAGTTTTCGTCGAAACTAAAAATTTATCGATAAAATTTTAAGGACTCGTGGTATTACCTTTGATAAAACTGCATAGCAACGGCACGTTTCATATTGACAATACGTAATATCTCAGCGACAAAATTATGACAGATCCGTTACTTAGGTATCTGGTATCTCTATAGTTGTCAGTTTCACAAACGTCATTGAAGCGTCTTCATAATTTTGAAAAGAAGTAATGTTTCGTTGATATTGTCTTGTTTTTCTCATGAAATAGTCTTGTCGAATACCATTCGAGAGAAAATTTTTTCCCTGCCAAATTTTCTTCTGGTTTGCCAAGCAACAAACTTTCATACCAGTCGAAAATTTTACCGGCAAAATTTTCTCCCTTATGATATTATATACAACAAAATATCACCCGATTTATATTACTAAGCTAATAAATGAATAATAATTTAATTTCAATAAGAAGTTCAAGACGCGTCGAAAACAAAGAAACATTAGTTAGCCAAGGTTTAAACAATGTACAGTACGGTACAATGTGGGTGAAAAGATGAAATATCGAAAAACACTGGCACACAGTGGCGGTTGTGCATTGGATAACAGGGGAGAATAAAGTCATAAAGACTATATATAACGTTATAGGCGCGAAAATTTTGCAGGGTACCGCTTTTATTTAAAGCAAAAAACACGTGATATTGGCAAAAACGCAAACAAAATTGTGTATACAACTGATCACCAAGAAAACAAAAACAAAGAAAAACCAATAGTATTAAATCATGTTTTTTGTGACTATCGACAATAAACAAAAATTCAGGAGATCTTTCTGACAAATGAACCAGGAGTAAGCAAGAATTTCATCAGTTGTCAAATCTAATAAAAAATTGTTATAAAACATATTTTTGGCAAAAATAATGTCCAATAGCGATTATATAAAAAAAAATCAATACTACATTATTTTTACTAATAACGTTAACTAAATTTTTTTTAAATAACCTCAAGTTGTTAATTTTTAATATACATGATTCTAGAAACTTTGATATACCCCGAGTAATATCACTAAACTCAATGTCATCATCAATTAGGCTTTTACAACGTTGAAACAGGTCTTATAATAAATAAAAAAACTTGATATTGGCATAATTGCATAAATAAACAGGACTTTTTAAATTTGTTAGTTCAATTATATAAACTTAATATTAAGCAACAATTAGGTATAAGCTTAAGATTATTTACTTTAAAATTACCTTTTTTTCTTCAATGCCTTACTTTTTACATCAAAATTTGCGGAAAAATATGTATCCACTCTTGGATGGACTTGATTAGATACTTAATATTTACGAATATGCCTTCCTCATATTTTAATTAAAATTTACAAAATATATTAAAACATTACTCACTTAATTATTGTTGTAGTGCTTATTAGTAATTAAATGTGTTTTAGAAGCTCCAGATTTGTATGAAAATATTTACAACGTCAGTTTATACTTTGTTTCTTCGAATCCTAGTTTAAATGATCCGATGCCTCTACACCGAAACGTCATAGAAATCGGAGGTCATCATTTGCTACCACCACAACCATTACCAAAAGATATAGAAAATTTTATAAATAACGCGAAAGATGGCGTTATTTTGTTTTCTATGGGATCTTTTGTCAATGGTTCCATATTTGAAGCAAGTAAGAAAACAGCAATAATGCGAACTTTTTCTAAAATCAAACAAAAAGTAATTTGGAGTATTGATGATGATAGTATGGTATCCAGTGACAAAGTATTGATAAGAAAGTGGCTTCCACAAAACGATATATTGGGTAAGTTGAACAGAAATAACATTTTTGAAATCTTTAAAAATTTATATATTATATCAAAATATTTAACCAATCATCCACAGGAATTAATAGGTACTATACAAGTCCCCATGGAAGGACTAAAATAAGTTATGTTAATCAGTAAAAGAGTCCTAATAGTTTGACACTGCAAATAATCAATAAAAAACACAAAATAGTTTTGTTTTTATGAAACGATATATATTTAATTATGTAGCTTATGTGTTCCTATAGCACATCCAAAAACGATCTTATTTATCTCACATGGTGGTCTTCTTGGAACATATGAAGCGATTCACAACGGAGTTCCCATTCTGGGTCTTCCAGTGGCATGGGATCAAATGAAAAATATAGAAGATGCTACAAGAAAAGGATTTGCCATTAGATTAAATTTGGCAGATTTTACAGAAGAAGCTTTTGAGAATGCTTTACAGAAATTAATCAACGATAATAAGTACGTATGCTACCCAGTGATTTTTTAGCTGATTTAAAGGATTTATATTTACTTATTAACAATTTGTAATAATGTACGACTAGAGTCAATTATTCATATTTTTTGAGATTATCTTTAATTTAAGTTTAAAACATTCTCCAAACAATTACAATTTTAACAGGTCAGTATTAAAGAATTTTTTTGACCCTAGAACAAACTTTTAGAAACTAAACAAACATGAGAAAATAAACAAGATCCCTTTGTCTATGTTGAATATCCCAAACTTTCTGCTTATTTAATCAACAAATGTAATGTTAGTTACAGGAGGATAGCAAAAGAAAGATCGAGAATAATGCATGACAGGTTATTAACGCCATTAGAGGAAGCAGTATATTGGGTGGAATATGTTATAAGACATAAAGGAGCCCCTCATCTTCGACCTACTGTTACATATCTCAAGTGGTATGAGAGATATTTAATCGATATATTATTGTTTCTTACTATAATCTGTGTTCTTATAATTTATACAATGTATCTATCTATTAAAGTAATTATAAGTTTGAGATTAAAATTAAAACAGGAATAACAATATTTTGTAAAAATTTTTTATTATAAAACAAAATGTTTAATAAATAAATGACCACATCTACAAATATGTCGTCTATATATCATGTTTATATCTTACATCGAAGTGACGATGAGAATGCAGTGGTTTCTGGGTCTTACTCCTGTTTGTATGTACACACATCGTAAAAGTCTAGGTATATTCTAAAAAAATAGTCAATTGAATATAATTAATTTCAGTATTGATTAAATTGCAAGTGGAATGTATGTATTAGTTCAATTTTTATTGATAAATATATACCTGTTTGTTGGAAAAAGTTTCAAAAAGTAGAATTACTACACTGTTTAAATTTTAAATTAATTTCTAATCTGATCATTATAAAATAGATATTGTATAGTGACTATATATCAATTATTTTATTTTATCATTTAACGTTAGAGAAAATGAATCGCGCTGTAGGTCTTCTTAAAGGTGGCATACGGCAAACTCAAGTTGCTGAGCGGGTGGGTGTTTCTCAAAGCGCTATTAGTAGATTGTGGAACCATTTTAGAAAAACTGGTAGTCCAGCCAAACAACATCCAGGATGGGGACGCTTAACACTATAAACTATTAAGATCGATTTTTAATTTTAACGGCTAGGAGGATACTTCCTAGCTCCTGGGTTAGTTACGACTTATATAATTTGGTGATTTGCAATTTATGTAGTACTGGGGAAGATAAATTTGAACAGTTAAAAATTTTTCTTACAAATCTTGTCGAAAATAAAATAAAAGATTTGGAAAATAAAATAACTAAAATTAATACGCCAATGTCATCGGAGTTTCAGGAAGAAATAATTCAAGAAGCAGTTGACCGAATTAATCGTTCAACAAATTTAATTATCCCTAATGTTCCCGAGGGAAATTCTCATAAGAAAGACAATGAAAAAGTTGATGACATTCTTAAAACCATACAGGGTATTCATGGTAACACAATTACAGCAATTAATGTTAGTATAATTGGTAAACAATCAAATAAAGCCCGTCCTATGAAAGTATCCTTAGCATCTCCGGCTCAGGTAAAATATGTTTTGCGTAATAGACGAAAATTAGCTGTATCACCATATTCAACAATTTCTGTTAGTGATGACAAAACACAGAAGCAAAGAGCTTATTTGAATGAGCTTCGTACTGAGCTAAAACGTCGAACAGATACTGTAGAAAAAGATTTAACAATAAAGTATTTTAAAGGAAAACCTGCCATAATATGTAAAGATAACAAGTCTATAATCTAAATGTCTCCAGCAGCTCCAGGACAACGGATTTGAATAAACGTGAAATTCTATGCTACTATCAAAATGTTCGTGGTTTAAATAGTGAATGTGCGCATGTGACGTCATTGGTGGTATTCTATAGCGGGTTTCAATATTAATATATAGGAATTTGATATTTATTTGGTCAATTTATTGTTTAAAACTTTTATTTGTTGGTTATTCAACATTACCTACCAAAAAAAAATCAAATCATACATGTATGGCTTAAAATTGAGAATAAATAAATTGAGAATTGTTAAATTATATTTTTATTCGAGATTTATTTATAGAGAACGATGATAGACGTAGACTAGGTATAATAATTAAGTACTTAGGCAAGGTATATTTACATATTTATATATAAAAATATAGGTCTATTGTTTTTTAGATTGATATTTAATTCCAAATACATTATAGGACTTATCGATGTAATCAACACGTCAACACCATCAGAAACATCCACTCTACAAAAACAAAATACCTCTTTTATTTATCCGTAATACAATCAATCTACCATACAACTTAAAATATGATTTAATAATACTATGATACTGTGTTAACTTACTCTTTTCCTTCGAGATGCACTTTTTTCTTTATTAAGATTTTGAGGTTTGCTTAGTAAAGGTAAGTTTTTTGACGGAATAGCTCCCTTTTTTAGGGGTCGGTAGTTTTTTGGGGTGTATTCAAGCAACTCAAGTTTAAAGTTTCGCTCGTAATCTTTGGAAGTGAAATGCTTTGAGCAAATACGGGCATTTTTAACGTTGAAATTGTTAACCCCCTTGCATAAATATTTCCATTTTGCACTTTCTTGTCTTTTGGACAGCTAAAGAACTTTATATCACTCGAAAAATGTTTAGTTTTATTGTCAATACCACACCCGTATACAGCACAGCGCATTTTAAGTAATTTATTTTATATTTTCCGGGAGAAATTTAAAATTATAACCTGTAAACAATGGCGTCTGATCACCAGTGACGTCACTAACCACGCCCCAAACATGTGCGATATCTTATCTTGTATATTTGTATCATGGTTACGTAGGTAATATTTATGTCACTGTCATTCAGTTTTTTGTAAATTTAGTTTGTAATCAATTATATTGAATGAGAGTTCTTATCATTCTAATAAAATACAGTCCACATCCTCGAAGATAATTTAAAGGGAACTTGTTAATTCATAAATACCAACACACTTCTACATTACATTATATGGCTTTGTTCTTAGTTTTACTTTTAAATTAATGTTAGTTTTAATTTTCACTTGCATGATTCCACCGCAAGTATTTATAACTTGTTATGATTATTTATATTTTTTAAAACGAACAGTAAACAACTAAAAGGTTGAATGAAACTTCCACTATATTGAAAAATACGTTTTAAATCCAATAAATAAATAAATTTTCCTTCAACCGAAGGTCTTCCAACAAACCATTAAAATGGACGTAAACGACATTTAGAAATAGTTTGTCTACTTTAGAATATGATCTTAATTTCTTTTTTTATCCAACTATATCTTCTTTACCATTCTACTAACTGCGCCTTTTATGTTTAGTAAATTAGAAAATGATTTTTTTTTAAATGACTTTATTAACTGTTCAAGTACAATATTTTAACCTGTAAAATTATAACCTGTAAACAATGGCGTCTGATCACCAGTGACGTCACTAACCACGCCCCAAACATGTGCGATATCTTATCTTGTATATTTGTATCATGGTTACGTAGGTAATATTTATGTCACTGTCATTCAGTTTTTTGTAAATTCAGTTTGTAATCAATTATATTGAATAAGAGTTCTTATCATTATAATAAAATACAGTCCACATCCTCGAAGATAATTTAAAGGGAACTTGTTAATTCACAAATACCAACACACTTCTACATTACATTATATGGCTTTGTTCTTAGTTTTACTTTTAAATTAATGTTAGTTTTAATTTTCACTTGCATGATTCCACCGCAAGTATTTATAACTTGTTATGATTATTTATATTTTTTAAAACGAACAGTAAACAACTAAAAGGTTGAATGAAACTTCCACTATATTGAAAAATACGTTTTAAATCCAATAAATAAATAAATTTTCCTTCAAACGAACGTCTTCCAACAAACCATTAAAATGGACGTAAACGACATTTAGAAATAGTTTGTCTACTTTAGAATATGATCTTAATTTCTTTTTTTATCCAACTATATCTTCTTTACCATTCTACTAACTGCGCCTTTTATGTTTAGTAAATTAGAAAATGATTTTTTTTTAAATGACTTTATTAACTGTTCAAGTACAATATTTTAACTTATAATATCTAGTAATCCTTTACAATGAAAAGTTCTATATAAATATATATTTATATAAAATTCTAATCTTGTTTACAACTAACTAAATTATTAAAAACAAATTAATAAAAAATATTGTTAACAAACTAATTATATTAACATTAGGTCTTTTTGTAACACAAAATAGAACAAGCTATTTGAATAAACAAAAACGTTATTGCATTTTTATTTATAAATATTTAGTATTCTTCTTGGACTGGATGCATTAAACTTTGTTGTTGACATATGAAAATAAAGATTTTTTGGGATGTTCACGTAATTCCGCATATATTACAACGAATTCATATTTAAGTAATCGCTTCTCAACAATGGAGTGCATCCATATCAGCTGGTTTTGTTTACGCTTTTTTGAAATATGCAGCAATGCCGACAACGCTAGATGTTTCCTGTTGCAAGTTCATTTTCAAATGTCATCAGCGGTAGTCTGTACGGTCCATGTTTTGTCATACACAAGACCTTAATACGAACGAGTACCATACATGCCTATCTGAAACAGCACTTATCCTGAACTCCAGAGGAAGGTCCTGACTGACAAGCAGCTTTTAAATTTTTATAACTACTTGTCTTGTAATTTTAATGCGAGTCCTAATTTCTCTACCTTTGTAATTGTTTTCATTTACCCTGGTACCTAGATACTTGTAGATATCCACTCTTTCTACTTATTTTCCCTCGATATCTAGCCTCCCTATGATTACATATAGTGCTCCAGTCTGGTAAGCTAAATGTCGGCAAAAGACCACTAAAGAGAACCTGAATAAGCTTCAACGGCAGGTATGCTTAAACATAACGGAAGCTATGTCCACCACTCCCACCACTGCCATCAAAATTTTAATAGATCTTCCTCCACTTCACATCTGGTTGTAAATGGAGACGATGACTGGTACATACAGTAAGGAGGAAGATTTGTGGATCAAGTTGCAAGAATTAAGACAGGAAACAGAGGATAAAAAGAAAATTGCAGTATTATGACCCCTGAGAGTCTTAGAAAAATGATTGCAGCAGTGTTTTACGGAAGAGATAACCTGGTAACTATTTTTACCCCGTGTAAAGCAGGCAATACCAGTTCTGAGAAAAAAGAAAGAGACACAATTGGGATAGTAATTATTGGAAAAGAAAAAACATATAAGGATGTTCTGGGACATTTCAAATCTATAATAGGGGATCACCCATCAAATAAGGCCATTAAAACGTTAAGGAGTACGAGGGATGGTAAACTTCTGGTTACTATGGACAAATATGAAAAAGCAGCACACGACATACAAATCGCACTGAAGAGTAATCAGGACTCACTTACATGCAGGCAAGTGGGGAAAGTAGACAGTCGCGAGGTCCTGCATATTAAAGGTTTAGAGATGGACGCTAGTAGGGATGATGTACATAAAGCCATTGAGGATCAAGTTGGTAGATGGGATGAAGAAAATGGAATTAGTGACTTAAGACCTCTGCAAAATAATGTTATGGCCGTCACTGTAACTATAAATAAGGAAGATGCAGAGAAACTATTGGAAGACAGATTCATAAGAATAGGGATGGTTAGGTGTAAAGTAGAGAAGAGGGTGAAAGTACTTAAGTGCTACAAATGCTGGTCATACGACCACCGATCAGTCGAATGCAGTGGACCGGATAGGACCAAATCTTGCTATAAATGTGGTAAAAAAGAACATCAAGCGAAGGATTGTAAAAATGATGAGGAATGTCCAGTATGTGGCATCGCTGGGCATAGAGTGGGTACTGGCAAATGCGCTGCATTTAAGAATGCACTAAGTCAAGCAAGAAGAGTTAATAACGAAATCAGAAGACAAAAATCTATGGATACTAGGGAACACATGAGTAAAAAAACTACGGATGTTGAAGAGAGGATGGAAGAGGAAATAGTTGATAAAGGATGTACATATGACATTGGTAACCTTGAAAGTATGGTTGAGGAAGCACAAAGGACCCCGAAGGAACTACAAGCCCTAGAACCTCCATCTCCTTAGGATGTCTGAGAAAGCCGCAGATGACTGTGAGATTCGACCTCGGACGAATCATAGGATACCTGCTAGGGGAAACGTAACTACAGGAGAAAAGGTGATAAGAATAATGCAGTGCAATATTGGTAGGGGCAAAGAGGCAATGGACCTTATGGTCAAAATGGCAGACGAGAACAAAATCAATATTATCGTTACGGTAGAACCCAACATATATAAAGCGCTTCAGATGAAGTGGATAGTAGATAATAGAATAGACGTGGCTATGAAAGTAATTAATGGAGATATGAAAATAACAGGAAAAGGTACAGGGGATGGTTTTGTATGGATCGAAACTGAAGAAATGGTAATCTATGGGTGTTACATATCACCAAATGTTGGCATACTAGAATTTACAAATTTCCTAACCGCATTAAGAAATGACATGGGAAGACAAAATAAAGAGATTATTGTGAGTGGGGATTTCAACGCAAAATCCTACCTATGGGGTTTGAAGTTTGAAGATAGAAGAGGAGATGTACTAGCAGAATGGCTTGGTGAAGAAGATCTGGTGATACATAATCAGGGTGAAGTTCCGACATTTGTAAGAGGGGTCAGTGAGTCATATATTGACATAACATTTAGTACCAAAAACATCGCCAAAAAGATTAAGAACTGGAAAGTATTAGAAGAAGAAAATTTGAGTTATCACCAGCATATAATATATGAAATTGAGGCAGGCGATCAAAACCAAGACACTGTGATTGAGAGTAAAGGCTGGAGACTAAAAGAAGGTGATCTTAAGAAATTAACTGAAGAAGTCCGAATCATACTACAGAGAGATTTGTATAGAACAGCCGATGCGGAAAGCCTATCCAGAATAATTACCACTGCCTGTAATAGAACTCTATCAAAGAAAGGTCGGAGTAGGAGGAAACCTGTCTACTGGTGGACAGATGAAGTAGCTCAAAAAAGAAGAGCATGTGTACAGAGAAGAAGAATGATGGTAAGAGGAAATAAGAAAAGTGATGAAGATCAAAAAAGAAGACTCCAAGAGTTATATAAGCAAAGCAGAAAAGAATTAAAACAGGCAATCTTCGAGGCTAAAAGAAATGCATGGAAAAAGTTGATCGATGAAGTGGATTCAGATATATGGGGCAAAGGATATCAGATTGTTACCAATAATCTTAAGTTATTACCGCTAGTAAACATGACGGATGCTCAACAAATAGACATTGCTAAGAAACTGTTTCCGGTACAACCTCTAGTAAAGTGGGAAAGAATGTTAGTGGACAAGGATGAAATACCGCTATTCCGTAAGGAGGACTTATTACGGGCAAATGAAAAGATTAAGGAGAAGAAAGCCCCTGGACCTGATAATATACCAGCTGAAGCCATTAAAGCTATAATAAGAGACCAGCCAGAAGTCTGTCTGTCAGTGGTAAACAGTGTCTTGACAACAGGAGAATTTCCAAAAATATGGAAGGTGGCTAGACTCGTCTTGATCGAGAAAAATAAACTACACTCAGGCAATCAAACATATCGTCCTATCTGTGTGCTAAACGTTCTAGCAAAACTTATGGAACATCTAATCCTAGAGCGACTAAAAGAAGAAATTGACAGTAATGGGGGCTTGGCTCCGGAGCAATATGGTTTTATAGAAGGTAAATCTACAATTGATGCAGTAACAAGGGTACAAGAGATTGCGGACCAAGCAAATACAAGAAAGGGTAGGCAAAGATGCGTATTAATAACAGTTGATGTGAAGAATGCCTTCAACTCGGCACCATGGAAAGGGATCCTTAGTGAACTGAGAAGAAGAAGAATATCTCCGTATCTGTATAACATTATTGCTAGTTACCTAGAGGACAGATCCTTGATAGTAGGAAGTAAGGGAAAAATGGAGATATCATGCGGGGTACCGCAGGGATCAGTAATTGGTCCAACGTTATGGAATATATATTACGACGGTGTCCTGAAGATCCCAGTAGCCAGAGGAGTTAAGTTGATAGGTTACGCAGATGATCTTGCAGTGGTAGTGGTAACAGAAAATGCAGAAACCCTAGAGCGTAAATCCAATCGAACCCTGGAAGATATAATTGAGTGGCTCTTCCTTAAGAAACTACAGATAGCGTCTCAAAAAACAGAAGTAGTGTTATTGGCGGCAGGTAGGAAAATAAAAAAAGTGTGTATCAAAGTTGAGGATGTTAAAATAGAAAGTCAAGAAAGTATTAAGTACTTGGGGATACACTTAAATAGAAACATGACGATGGGCCAGCATGTCCGTAAAGTAGCGGAAAAGGCTAGTAAGGCACTAGGCAACATTATAAGACTAATGCCAAATGTGGGAGGCCCGAGGGAAAATAACAGAAGAATACTATGCTCGGTTGTAGAATCCACTATGTTATATGGATCAACAATATGGATGAGGGCCATGAAGAAAAATATACATAAAAACATTCTTCTTAAAGTCCAGCGAAAAGTGGCTATTAGAATTACTTGTGCATACAGAACAACATCCACCAAGGCACTCTTAGTCATCGCAAGAATTATGCCAATAGACTTACTTGTCAAGGAACGAGAAATGATTCGGGAAAATATACCTAGACACGAGGCTCGGGAAACCATACTAGAACAGTGGCAACAAATATGGGATCTAGATGAAGGGGTAGGTAACTGGACTAGAACCTTGATAAAGGATATTAGAACCTGGCATAATAGGAAATGGGGAGAGGTAAATTACTTCCTTACACAACTACTCACCGGACATGGAGGTTTCTACGCCTATCTACATAGATTTAAGATTAGCGATACTGATAAATGTCTCTACTGTGGACTGGTTGACTCAGCGGAGCATACATTTTTTAATTGTATAAGATGAAAGGATGCAAGAAGTGAAGTAGAAATTAAAACGGGAACACTCACGCCAGATAACATGGTAGGAAAGATGCTCCAAAAGAAGGACTATTGGGAGGCTATAAGTAAATTGGCCATGATAATCATGTCTACGAAGAGAAAAGAAATGAGTCAGCGAACATAGAAAGCCCACCAGTGGCGGCTTCTCCTATGAGGCAGGTGAGGCAGTGCCTCACCAATAATATGTAAATTAATTAAATCACAAATTTATATTATTTTACTATTTGCATTCATTATTATATCATTTAGTATAATTATTAAATTAGTAAAATACGGGCCTGCCCTCACCCGCGGTCCAGCCGCCGTCAATCACCGCGTTTCGCTATAAAAATATCATCCATCTCATTTCTGCTTTAGGTGGTTTATGCATATAGAGGCTGGCCTCGCCGCGTTTCTTTGTCTAGCGTATTACAATTGTTCTGTACTGTACGACACAGTCGAATCTAGCTTTACGCTTTACATAGCGCGTAACAACTGTGTTTGAGGCAAGCCTCTGGTACGAAAATTAACGAAAACTGACCGATTGTCTTTCGGGGATGGGGGGATGGGTAGTGTAACGTTAAACAAATTATTTTGCTGGCCGTGTATTCTGTTTGCTACAAATACTAGCGATAAAGTTTGGTCAAAATTTGGTTATAGCGATTTAAAAAACTTGTCTCGTGGTCTTTTACTACACAATAAAAGTACCCAACATATTTCTTCAAATTGCAAGCTTACTCTCATGAGAAAACAAAGGCAAAATATCGCCTCAGCTATAGATAATGCGCGTAAAACGGAAATCGAACATTTTAATGCCAGGATTAAAGAGAATCGACAAATTTTGAAAAGTCTGATAGATATTACATTATATCTCTGTAGGCAAGTTACCTTTTAGGGGGCATGATGAATCTAATGAATCATTAAATCGCGGAAATTTTAAAGAGCTAGTTATTCTTCTTAGCAAATATGACACAAATTTAAAAGCATTTTTAGAACATGATAATGATAATAGATCGGTTTTTTCTGGGACATCCAAAACTATTCATAACGAATTAATTGATTCAATTGCTTTTTGAAGACGAAATTGTTTTTTTCCTGGCAAGTTGATGAAACAACCGACATAAGCTATCATTCACAATTATCCGTAATATTTCGTTACGTTGTAAATGATCAACCTGTTGAACGGTTCATGGGATTTTATGATGTAAGTTCTGGGCGTTCTGCCCAAGATTTATTTGAATTTTTATCAACCAAATTCGAGAAATTTGACGTGCGTTCGAAATTAGTGGCTCAAACATACGACGGGGCTTCTGTAATGTCGGGAGAAGTACATGGTTTACAGACAAAAATTAACTCTCCTCAAGCATTATTTACTCATTGCTATGCACATGTATTTAATTTAATTTTAAGTAATGCTCGCAGTTCAATTCAACAGGTTAAAATATTTTTCTCAACCCTGTCAAGTTTTTCATCATATTTTTCTAAATCGACAAAGCGTACTCAAGTGTTGGAACAAATTGGGGGAAATCGTATACCTACTAATGTAGCAACTCGTTGGAATTTTATTTCACGCGCAGTTTCGACAGTTAACAACAATAAAGATAAAGTAATTGAAACTTTTAATTTTATTATTAATAGTCGTGATTTTGATCAAACTTCAATAGCCGTAGGTTAAAAAGCTTTTTTAGGGAATCCGCAAAACATATTAGAGACATAAAGCAATTCTAAAAATTTATCACGTATCCTTATCCGTATACGTAACGTAAAGGAGATACGTAACTAAGCAAAAAGAAGCATAAAGCAAATGCGTTTGTAACGTAACGTAACCATTCATGTGTTTTAATTTTTAACCTAAAAAAATAGCCCCGATATCTACCTTAACAAAATAATGTTGTCATTGCCAATGTAAAACAATCTTTTTATTTTTAAATCCATTATCGCATATCACAGAAATGTTTGTTATGATTAATGAACAGAAAATAAGGTTATGATTTTTGAGCATACAACATCACTTTTATCGCTAAATTATTGAAAAACGCGATCACGGAACACAATAATGTGATACGTTACGTTAGATACGTGTGACGGATTGATACGTTTCACGTAACGTAACGAAACCCACGTATCGCTTCTGCACATGCGCATTGCGATACGTATACGGATACGTAGTGATTTTTAGAACTGCTTTAAGTCCCTATTTTTTTAGAAACATTTACAGTAATTTTCCACCAAACTGATATCGTGTTTTCTATTTTACAAAATAGGCAAACAGATGTTGTTAAAGCAAGAAATTTACTGCAAACTACTCTAACTAAAATTCCTGAATTTAGGACTAACAGTACTTATTTTGATTCAATTTATGAAAAATTGGATATCGGCGCTTTACACGTTGGTTCTTGCTGGACAGTTGCGTAATAAATATTTCTATAGGAACATAGCCCTAGCTTTACAAACAATTTTATTTTTTTTTAATTTAGGTAATGTTATAATTTTTTTTTACAAATGGTATTACACAACTGACGAAGTAGAGTGACCACTAGACTAAATTTAAATTCTAACTTTGCTAAAAAAAATATTAACTGTGCCTCACCACTTTCAAATACCACGAGCCGCCACTGAAGCCCACAGCATCCAACAAGCTATCCTGTCTGAAGTAATGCCAGCAAGCAGTTCCGAACAGGATCCTCTATGGCTTCTGAGGTGGTTTTAGTGGGTAGGCAATCGCACAGAGTTGTGATTGAGTCCCACACTGCCAGGAAAAAGGGGAATAAGTACCTGTGCGAGCATGAGCTTTCCACCCGTCAAAAAAAAACCTGAAATAAAGTCTTAAAAATGTATTGTAGGTAAATCTCTGGTTTATTAATTTATTAAATAATAAACAGACGATTGGGGAGCATACCTATACAAACCAAAAAATAAACATAACCCAAAAAGTTTTTTTATACCATTGTGCTTTTCTGATTATTTCTGGTAACTGTTTTCTAGACGGTAGGTTGTTTCCCGATTTCTATACTCCATGTCACCCTGACAAATCAGTATTTACTTATATAGGCAATGTTTTTCTTATGCAAAATCGTCTAGTAGCGTTGCCGGTATTCTTAGCGTTAAGCGACCAGTTTACCTTGCTTCGTTAGCTTGAATAATGAAACAGGAACCGACTAGGACGAATGTCTTGAACACAATGATGACTTCTCATTGTGGAATATAGGCTGCTCTCGTTTTACAAAACTTTAACGACTCAGTTCGGTACAGATTAAACTCAACACCTAAAACGAACACTTACATTATTTCTCAATCCATAACATCACAATTAAATTGAATAGAAGAAGGTGGGATGTTCATTAATAATATTACAAAACATTAAGACCATAATTATATCGTTTAAGATATTTAAAAAGTTTTATACTACGGTGTTGTATATTCTCATTTAAGACCATTCGATGTTTAAGAGAAATAATTTAAAAGTGATATATAGAAAAAAAATAACGCTTTCCCCAAACAAATTATTTTCAGAAACCGTACTAATGGACAATAGGGTAGATACCAAATTTTAATATCCGGTTATAACTATTCATATACTTCATATATTTCGTGATGAATTGTAAGTATTATAAGTGGTTTGCAGTACCTTAATGTGAAACTACGTCAAATAAGACATTAAATAAATTTTTAATAACCGTTCCCAAAAAAGAAGTTATACTAAAAAAGTAGCTACAACTTATATGCCACTTTTGAAAATATACAATAGACATAAAATCAGTATAAGTATGTATCTACAATAAATTGAGGAGTAAAGCTACACAGACACATAGATTAAATCAAAAACCCAGGTAGTATCACCTATAAAAGTATTAACCAAATCTGCGTCTACATTTCCATTTAAAATTAAACACTTTCTAAAACCACAACCTTCGGGTTCCTGTCTAGCCACAACTTCAAAAATTAAATTATTTAAATAGAAGAACGTCAGTCTAATACTTCTTTATTTATTGAAAGAAAACTCACTATCAAAAAACTCTCTTTAGAAAGAATCTACTTCTGATTGTAGCGAATAAAATGAAAGAACAAGAGCACCAAGATGCAGCCATCATCCTTCTAAGTAGGTACACTAAACAAATCTCGATTTAACATTGATAACCGTTATTATCTAAAAACAAATTGTTACATGCTTGGTCGATTTAAGTGATTTTTTATAATCATTGAGTGTAGGAATGTAAGTGATAGCTGACTTAGGATTTAAATATAAACAGTATTTAAATAGAGGTGATGTTCAATTAGCAGTATTACATTTGGTGCAAAATTTACAAAAACTAAAGCAAAGAATACTGAACAAATTACCAGTTTAAAAAATTGATTGTGGTAACCTTTACTTTGTGGAAGTCTATCTTACTAAGAACAATAAATACGTTTTTAAATGCAATTACAGCTGTTTCGCTAAAAACTAGCATCGTCAGATTGACATATTGAAGTAAAATTTTGTTTGTTTGTAGCTAGGTACCTGATGTTGATAAGTAGTTAAGGCTAGACCAAGTAAGAAAGTAATAAGACATAACAATATTGAAGCCTAGATGTTATTAACCCTAAGGGATTATCCTGAATGTATTTCCGTCTAAGATGAGTATAACTGTGCAATGATATAGAAAAACCAGGAAAAACTATATCATAACTATATCATGCTGATCTTTACAATAACTTAATATATTTATGTTACAATAATGTCTTATCTATGTGTAAAATGAAGACTCAATCAAATTACTGAAGAAAACCCACATTTATTATTTTCCGACATCATTTTATCTTCTGACAATTTCAAAAATACAAATAGTTCTCAATCTTCTCAAAATGTAAGTAATAATTTATTTTTTGAATGATCTCGAAACATTAATTGTAAAGAAATGTCTGTAAGTAATAGCGATATTTCCAGCCTTTGTGCTACTCTACTTTCTAAACTAAACGATAATATTTCTACATTTGATGGTCAAAACTTAACTGCACCACAAGAATTTATTTTAAATCCTAATATTGTATCTCGCAAAAGTGGCCCCGAGATTTTTTAACCTATTCAAATAAAACTATATGGACAGATATTAAACCAGCCTTATTAAGTAAATACAGAGGTAGACGCTCCGAAGACATTTTATTAATGCAATTATCAGCAACTGTTTTTCATTTAACGAATCTCACGATCAACATAACAAACTGCTAACTTTAAAGCACCTTATTTTAAACACATAGCACTAAGAGCATTTTGCACGGGTGTTAAGGATCCTTATTGCGAATATTTATCTCATTTCCAAGTAATCACATTATAAGAAGCTCTTCAAAAATATATTGCTTATGACAAAAAACAAAATTCACACACAATGAGACCTAATAACTCAAATGGCAGACCCAACATTTACCTCAATAATTCTACTCAAAATACCACAAATCATCCTCAATCGAATTTCTCCCCATTTCAAAATAACGTTCCAAACAATATAAACTCTTTTAGAAATAATTTTCGCCCCAATAACTACAGAAACAATTATTCTCCAGCATTAAATCTCCAGCTTAAAATCTCCAGCTTAAAATCTCCAGCATTAATTCTCAGAATAACTCTCATTAAACTCCCTTAAGTGGTGTTCAAACTATTAATTCTAGAAACCCATGAATATTTCTACGAGAAGAACTCATCATTTTAATGAACGAGTAAACTCCACCGAAGACCCCGAATTATAACATCCAATTCTTCAAATTACGAAATAACTTATAAAAAAATATTTAATAAACATAGATACCCAATAACAATTACTGACAATTTGATATTGGAAATTTTAGATGCATTCAAACAAATTATAAAACCTAGTCAAAAATTTGCTACAAAAATACCTTACGCTTTTAGACCTTTTATTTGTAATTAATTTAAAGATAACATAAATTTAATAAATATAGATACCTAATAACAGTTACTGAAAATTGGAAATTAGAAATTTTAGATGCATTCAAACAAATTACAAAACCTAGTCAAAAATTTGCTACAAAAATACCTTACGATTTTAGACCTTTTATTTGTAATTATTTTAAAGATAACATAAATTCATCAGTCAAGGCTATATTTTGTTACAAAATTTTAACAGAATCAAAGAAAAAGAAAAACAAATACAATGTGTTAAAACGAATCACACCGACAATCACAACGGAATTGTCGAAACCTATAAACATTTAAAATCAACATTTTATTGGCCATCAATGCAAACTACCATTTCTGATTATATTAATCAATGAGATATTTACGTGAAAAACAAGTACGAACGACATCCATATAAGTTACCCCAACTAGGGCCTTTACCAGTGCAAAAACCGTTCGACATTTTACATATAGATCTATTTCATTGTAACAGAAACATTTATTTAATAATAGTCGATTCTTTTTCAAATTATGCGCAATGTTATAAAGTGCAAGACAAAACATCTATTTTAATTTAAGTAAATTAAGACATTATTTTTCCCATTACAACTATCCAAGGAATATAGTTTGTGATAGCGGAACAGAATTCAATTCTGCAGTTATTAAAGAGTTTCTAAGACTTCACAAAATCGAAATCCACTTCACAACCGTTAACAATTCTTCTTCTGACTGTCCCGTCGAACGATTGCATTCAACACTATTTGAAAAACTTAGAACTTTGCAGGAACAAAATCCTCATGATCCTCTCAGATTAATATAAATTAGAATAGTTATAGATTAATATACCCACGCTATATTAATCTATAACCAATCAATACACAGTGCTACAAATTTCTCACCTTTTTTAATTCTGTATGGGCCTTTTTTTAATTTTGACCTTCCCCTGTACGAAATGTACAACCAAAAACATTAAGACCAACTAGAACCTTTCCTAGCAAGACTATATCAAAAACAAATTAAACAATGGCAACATAATATATTTGATAGGCAAAATCAAAATTCCTAACCTATACCCGAAATTAACCCCGATCAAACCCTGCACGTTACAAAGAAAAAACATAAAGAATAAATGCAAACTCCTTATACTAAAATACAATCAAAATATCAAAACAAAATAAAAATTTCAGGTAAAACAAACAAGCAAAATAAAACTAGAACACATCTTAAATATGTTAAGAGAATTCGTAAATGGGACATCCTCTCAGTATCCATGAAATTCCTTATAACGGATATTACGCCGAAGAAATCGGAATTTCTAGAGAAATTTCCCACTTTCACAGAAATATATTACACATTGATTTAGACAAATTAGAAGAAATTTTAATTTTAGATCCAAATAATTACTTACATAAAATTACACGTAAGCAGAAAAAAGGGTTATTTAACTTTCTAGGCACTGCAAATAAAATACGTGACAGGTAATCCAGACGACACTGACCTAGACTTACTTAAAACACATGTGACCGCAATAAAATTAAAACAAAACGAAATTATAAGCAAATTTAATAATCGAATATATTTTGGAAAATCGATTGATATGAGATTCAATAAATTGGTAGATAAAATTAATAACAATACCTTTATACTTTCAGCTGCTCTTAATAATAACTATCAGCTGATTTTGACGGATACGTTGCTCTTCATAAAAAAGTTATTAATCTCAATTTAGTTACTGAGTTTGTCCACGACCGTGCTATAAAACCTTAATTATACATGTGTTTGCTCAAGTATAATGTTACCCATTATTCATTAGTGAATAATGAACCATTATACACAGTATGACGTCAAAACAGCACGCATGTCTAAACTTGGTATGAGAATATTCTTTGTTCATAACACGGTAGCATACAATCCAATACACACACGCGTAATAAGTGTTGCCTATACAGAATGTTCTTTGGTATATGGTATACTTTATACACAGATACACACGAATATTATTCAATACGAGTATTTTATATGAACTTTTATTTACATGCTTTTCTGCAATTTTATTTGTCTTTGCAATCTTTTTGATATGTAATTTTGCTAAATAGTGAAAGAAAGAAGTATTTAACAAAATAAAATCCAAATTTATAGGATACAGTTGATGATGGCAGATTATATAATATTTTTGATATTAAGGTTGGAGTTTATTTTAATATATTTTTATTAGATTAAATAAATTTGGCACTATAATAATAAATATAATTTTGTCCTAAAATATGTGTTAGTTACATAAAAACTTAAAAATCAAACAATATTGTGTAAAAAAAGTATGAAAGCAATATTTACATCAAAATCAAATATTGGCTTTTTGATAGTACTGACTTAAATAAGGAGTAATTTAAGTATGAACTTAAATGATAATGCTACTACGACATTGTACTTTACTTCATAAAATAAAGATTTTTTATAATTACTAGTAAATTTTATTTAAAAGTCGTAAACAAAGTATAGTATTCTACTCGCATGTAATGGCTATTATTAATATAATAATAATAATAGCTAGGTACCATTATATGCTCATTGAATAATATACTATTTTATTGAAACTTATGTATCATATTTAAATCTCTCAAAAATCGAATTATTTACTTTAAATGAATTAGAAAGTTTAAAAGCAGAGATAAAATTTTATTTCAGAAAATCTCTTCTTATATCCGATGAACAATCCTTATGAACTAATAGAATATTCAAAAACCATAATTTGTGTTACTCCAAAAACAATTCTTATAATAATAAAAATTCCTATTTTCTATACCTTCCTTACCCATAGAATTTACCGCCCACATAATTTTGCGCCAATAACAAATGGTATGAAGAATGAAAGGGAGAAGCAGAATACGTGATTTTTGCCAAACCCGTATAATCCAGATGCCAACTACCAAACGTCCAAAACTGTACGAAAACCATCGTAACAGAAAACTTCTACAGAAAAACTAATAAAGCAATCTTGTTGGGTATCATTATAATCCAACAAAAATTTTTAATGTATTTTAATGTCCGATAATCCAGTTACAACAGACAATGTTATTTTCAATAAGAAGACAATTCACGAAATATCGTTACCAGATATTGTTCCTATTAAATTATTTTCACAACATAAATTGGAAATTGAAAAATTAGCAATACCAGAAACACATGGTCATGTACAGTCTATAAAAGAAACATAAGTCTTACCACCGATTTCTACGGGTCTCAGCATCACCTCATTTGTACTAATGATATTTGTTTTAGCCTTTTTAGTAATTATCTGTTTGAAAAAGAAGAAAAGAATTTGCAAAATCCTTTTTGGACCAAAATTAAAGCTCGCTCAAATCCAAGTGTTACAAGAATTCCTTGAAGAAGCCACTTCGAGGACGAAGGACAATATAAAGGAGGGAGGAGAAATGTGAACGTTACTTCCAAAGAAGCCGCATCCGCATTAAAAGTTTATAAATTACACTGTAACATGATTTTTATGGTCCTTTTTGCTTTTATCATAGTATTGTTACAATTCTAAATAAATCATTATGAAAAGTTCCGTTAGTTTATTTTTCGGCAAATTTAAATAGAAAATAAATTCCTTTTTTTAAAGACACATTCTCGTGAGTGTAACATTTCTATATAAAATATATTGTACTAATAAGAATAACTCTATAAATATGATAAAATTATTATTTAAAAAATATATAATTCTGTTGGGAAGAAACATTACTGAAAATTAATTTAAAAAAAACCTGTCTTATACGTCTTCTGCTCCGTTTGACTTCTGATTGTAACCAAACCTTAAATTTTTGTGAAAGTGATATGTCACGCATTATACCTGTTTTTTGTGTACGACATAATTAACAAAAAAGCATGCGTCATAGAAAATAATATTACAATATAATACCCATGCAGAACAGCAAATGTTACAATGGGCTATCGCCATCTAATGTTTATTTAAAAGTAAAACATATTATTTCTATAAATATTTATGTATATTTATTTCAAGTAAACTTTTTTTATATTCTATCTATAACGTATACTGTTACAAATACACACTATTATCATAATTATATAAACTATGCTTGGGTGAGCAAATAAGCCATTTTAGTTATAAAAATAAAGTTATATGTTGCTCTGCAAACCACCCAGCATATCAATTATTATCAAAATGGCATAAACATAAATTTAAATTGATATAACAACTGTAACTAATATATAAAGTAAGCGATAGTATTTGTTTTAAAATATTTTGTTGGATATATTTTAAAAATGAGACTGCATTTGTGGATTTACTTGGCCAGTGTTTTACCGATTCTAAATGCTTATAACATATTGGCAGTTTTTCCAGTTTGTGTTCATAGCCATTATACGTTAGCATTCAGACTTATTAAAGCCTTATTAGAAAGAGGCCACAATGTGACTATAATAAGTTGCTTAACTCAACCGAAACCAATTAAAAACTTACACGAAATTTCTCTAAAAGAAGATGTATCGGAATTTTACGGTAAGATACTGCTTTATAATTACTTTAATTTTTAAGAATAATGAACAACTATTTGTTTGAACTCAACTTCCACGTTTAATTAAAAGATTTTAAATAACAATTACAGCTGTTTTGCTACAACGAGCATCGTCAGATTGACATATTTAAGTTACATTTTATTTGTTTGTAGCTAGGTATCTGATTAGCCCTAAGGGATTATCCTGGATGTATTTTCCACTAAGATCAGTATAACTGTGCAATGATATAGGAATAGGATATACAATAACTTATATATTTCTATTACAATTACGTCTTATCTATATATAAAATGAAGACGCAATGAAAGTAAACAGTTTAATAGTGGAGAATTTCCAAGGTTTATTTGATCATTAACTTTAAATTGTTGATCTGCTACATGGTTTTTTTTTCAAGTTCTTCAAGGAAATCAAAATGCTTTTTTTATCACAAATGTAGTATTTAGATGTCATTGGTGAATGAGGTTTGATGTTTAAATGGTTGTTTTGTATAATTTGACTATATATATATATACAAAAAATGAAGATATTGGGTTAAGCCCGCTAATGCAGCCGTAGACACGTGTTTCTGTCTCCTTAGACTTCATCAGTACGGCCCTTGTGTTGACTCCGTTTGTGTTGATTTATATTTGTTTTCCATCATTTAGTGTTTTTTTGGTATTATTCTCCGTAGCTATGCCGTACTGATGAAGTCTAAGGAGACAGAAACACGTGTCTACGGCTGCATTAGCGGGCTTAACCCAATATCTTCATTTTTTGTAATTTAATTTATTCCCGCAAAAATATACTACTATATATATATATATATATATATATATTAAACCAGAATTTTTGGGGTAAACGGCAATGTTTTTTAAGAAAACTCTTTTACTTGTTTTCCAAGCTTTCGAAATACATTTATTTCATTTTCAAGGAATAAGTGTGAGTTAAAACAAAATTGGTGTTAACAACTTGGTAAATATAACATAAAAAAACTATTTTAACTTTAATTTGGAATTTAAAAAAATTTTTAAGTCAAATTATTTATAAAACAAAATAACGTCATAAAATTAGTAAACAACTTAATTGCTTACGATAAAATTTAATAATAAAAGAGTAGAAAATAATAGGTTATTATTATTATTTTCTACTCTTTTATTATTAAATTTTATCGTAAGCAATTAAGTTGTTTACTAATTTTATGACGTTATTTTGTTTTATAAATAATTTGACTTAAAAAAAAATTTTTTTAAATTCCAAATTAAAGTTAAAATAGTTTTTTTATGTTATATTTACCAAGTTGTTAACACCAATTTTGTTTTAACTCACACTTATTCCTTGAAAATGAAATAAATGTATTTCGAAAGCTTGGAAAACAAGTAAAAGAGTTTTCTTAAAAAACATTGCCGTTTACCCCAAAAATTCTGGTTTAATACCTATTAGTCGGCAAATAACAGAAATTTAATTATATATATATATATTATAATGAAATAATAAATATGAGAATTAATCAATAATAATTTAGTTAAAAATAATAATAGTTGTTAAAAAGA
The DNA here is from genome assembly GCA_035357415.1 of Ophraella communa. Classification (NCBI taxonomy): domain Eukaryota; kingdom Metazoa; phylum Arthropoda; class Insecta; order Coleoptera; family Chrysomelidae; genus Ophraella; species Ophraella communa. The sequence goes on from CM068995.1 coordinate 20,922,294, forward strand.
ATAACAATTTAAATATAATCAAATAATGATATAATTTAACTCACCAATTTCAGTATCAATTTAAAAAAAAAGGATATTATTAATTGATTTACTAATCTTTTAAACATTATGACAAGTAATTAGTGTAGATATTATAATTTAAAAATAATTATCTAGAGTTGGAATCCATATGACATTCTTTCTTTATGATTTTTGATGAATCGTTCCAATAATGTAAAGGTGATTACAAATTTTCATAGTATATTCCATTAAACTCTTCAAACTCAAATCTAAAACAACAAAATATAATAAAATTACTTATAGTGAATTTAAAACAAACAATTGTATAATTTAGTTAGGTTGTTCAAATTAGCATAAGGAAAAACTACTTACTTTTTTTTGAGTGTTGTGTACTAAAGTATACGGACAAAGATAGGACTTTGAATTATGCCTCTTGTTAGTACAAATGTGCTCCAAAATCATAATTGCTAGTGAATGCCCAAAAAGACAACTTCAGTGTTGAAAACCCAGAGTGCCTATGGTATTAAAAGACATAGAATTTATCTGTGTGGTGCTCCAAAGAAAGTACAATAATGTACATATAAAGACTAAACGTCAAATCTAAAATTGTATTATTTTAATTAACAAAAGGTTGTATTATAATGTTTTTATTTTTTTCATACTGTATTCTGATTAAAAATTGTATATAAGAATAATATTTACAGCATTATCAAAATTTTTAAAAATATTTATCAAAATTTATATGTCAAAGTACAGATTAATTTTTGAAATAAGTATTTTCAATAATTCACATTTTGAATATCTAAAATAGTATTTAAAAGGATTATTAAATGATCTTAATTAAGTTTTCAATAAAATAAGCACAGAATAACATTTAAAAGCCCTAAAATAATAAAAAGTTGTAACATAAACATTTATGCAAATTAATAAACAAATACACAAAATATCAACTATGGATACATGTGAATATTGATTTTTATAAATAAGAATGATAATTTAAGTAAATATTATTCAAAATATGTCTTAATTTATAAAAAATTATATTATTAATATTATTTTAGTATAGGTTATGTTTGTATTGTAGACCAAAATTATTACCTTGCATAGCAACAGTCGTTAGAGATTCAATTGTTTTTGAAAAAGATATAAATAATCGGTGCACAATCAAAAAGCTCTCTTGGTTTCCTGGTCATCTCTGAAATACGTGCCTCTGTATTGAATAATTGTAAATTGTGCCGGTTAACTAGTCATAAAAGTGTTATATCCAATTATACCTACAAATATAGTAAAGTTTCACATCTGATACAAGTTTAACAACACTTTATAACCATCACTTACTTGTAAAAAAATTTTCAACACAGCTAAATCGATGCAAAGTGAAATTATTCCAAAACGATTACAGCAGCGGTCAGCTGGATTCGCCATTTTGTAAAAACTATCTCTGCGCATAGGACTGCGTCGGATCACGTGAACAATTTCAATGTGAGTACTAACTTTATTTTACGAGGCAAATTCAAAAAAACTATTTATAACATTTCTCTTAATCAAAGTGACAATTTATGTGTATTCACGATTGTGAACAATTTTGTATATTTGTGTAAAGATAATTTCTCTTTGATATACTTTAAAGATCGATTAAAAGTTTGATTAATAATAAATTCACGATATTGTACAAGTTGTTTTATTATATTTTGTTCAATAATATAGGTTGCTAGAGAAGTATACAGGTAGGATAAATTTAACAAATATAATAAATTTTACATCAAACAAATTAATAATTATAATCAACAAGAATTGACAGCTGAATCCTAACTCTAGGGAAAAGAAGTTTCATGCTCATTATAATCTAAATCATAATATCTAAACTTATAATATTATTTGTATATAAAACTCTAAACCATTATAAAATAAAATAAAAATTATTTAAAATAAAAGTAATACAGCGCCATCTATTGAGATAAATAAAAATAAAACGTTTTAACAATATTAATAAAGAATATTTCATTAAAATCATTTAATTTAACAATTCATTAATAAGATAAATAATTATAATATTTCTAATTAACATTTATACTGATATCGGTATAAAACAATAATAATTACACACAGAATAGACATTTATTATAATTTGGTTAGCCCAACGTGAGATAATTGATATAATCATTATAATCTAATTAAATATAAATTTCTCTCACATAACATATCACTATAATATATATATTGTTGCGTATCTGTTATAATTTAAATATTTACATAACTTATTATTTTTTTATCAAATATATATAATATATATGTTAAATAATACGTTGTTAAATTTTTAAATTTTGTTTTGTTTGCCTCGGCTAGTAAAAAGGTCTTGATGAATGTTTATTATATTTCTATCAAGGTCGAAATAGGTTCAAACAACACAAAAAAATTAATCAAATTTAAAATTTAATTTGTAAAAGTTAATTATATAATAAAAAATCAAATCTGCATAATTATAAATTTTTGTTAGTAACTACTAGTACTAGTTCTATATTATTAATTTATAATTTAAATTCCAAGAAATCAATTCCAACACTTTTATAAATGACAAATGTCAATAGTCTTGAACTATAAATATGTTCTGTTATCAATATCCTTATCCCTGTTATCTGTTATCCTTACCGATAGGATAACTCTTCTTTTTCTTGATGAACCCTTTTCCTGGATAGGGCTACCCCTCTCTTCGCTGAACTGCGATACTACTTTTATCGCCTCTCCCTTCGAGAGGATCAGTCTTATACTCCACAAGATCAGCTCTAATTCCTATCAGCACGAACCGACTAAACCGACTATTTGGATAGAGTTTATCGCCTCTTATACCGAAGTGGGAAAATTGTATTCTATTGTCACTCTATTGTTACTCTATTGTAATGGCTTACTTTTATCAGAAATGTTTTATTTATTTCATTTTTGTCAACCTTTCTTCTCAATACCTTTTTTAATTAACAAAAAAATTTCGTTAAATTATTTTTCTGACGTCTATCACCAATCTACCAAAAAAAAGTCCTTTTCGTTTTCCTAACAATACTAGGAATTTTATTTTTAATATGCGTTCAGATTTTGTCATTATTTTTGACTAATCAAAATTTCCTAAAACTTGTCCATTTTGTTTCCGAGTTCGCTATAAAACCATAATAAGTAATACAGATTTGGTTTTGTTATATGTGTTAATATATTTATAATAAAAATAACCTCTTTGTAATTTAATTTTGACATACTTGTGACATACTATCATGTCACAATATTGTAATGTATTGTAATGAATCAAAATCAAAATAATCTTACCTTATTTGTTAAAACAGTCTATGTTTTATTGAGAAAGAAGGATTTGTTATGATAATAAGCTCTTCAAAGAGATGAATTTTAAAGCTTCTTTAACTGAATTTAAAAACAGGTAACTATAAACACTTAATAAACTTGATTCCAACAATAATTTAAGTAAGGAACACTATCTCAGAAGTATGGTTGGATTATCTTCTTGCTAGATGTCGAATCTTGCATTAAATTGTAACAATATCTAAAACACAGTAGGAAAATAAAACATATTATTTGAGACAATTATTGTTTACATATTATGATTAGAATTATGTTTTCAACAAGGGATATTAGACAAGAGTCATAAATTAAGTTTGATATCAACACTTAATATGAAATATCATTAGTACAAATTATAATATCATATGAATTTTAGAGTTAATGTTAAAAGTAAATAACTTATACAATAAAAAGAGTTAGAAATAAATGACTTATACAATTAAAAGACATCATAAAGGTACTTACAGATAGTAGTAGAGAGTAGTCTGAATATCCATATCCAATGGGTATGGCTTCGATCATCTGTGAACTTGAATATATATAAAACATTAAATTTGTTAAATAACAGTATATGCAATAAGGTGTAAAGATGACATGTGATTAAAATACTGTGAGTGACATAATAAAAAATCATCAATAACAAGTGATAATGTATCCTATAAAGTGAAAAGACACTAGGAAACGAACAATGTAGAATCAACAATTATATTAAGTAATTCATTAAAGTGAAAGGACACCATATTATATATATTTTGTTATTACCAATAATTGTATATATTACTTATAGGTTTTGAACCAAATTTATATGATAAACTAGTAGAAATAAGTTGTTATTTTTATAATATTAACTAAAACCTGGATTGAAAATGGCGAAATTTAATAAATTTAAATTGTAATTTAGAATGAAATTATAGAATTTCAGCTATAGAAAAAGTTATCTAGTGCTATTTGGGGTATTAAAGAATGTATTTATGTAAATATTGTTTAGGTATAAGGTATTTTTGCTCAAAATTTTTTTAAAATATCATTATAAAATTATATATGGCGGCCATTAGATCGCTCCGTTTCATTCAATAATTAAACAGGGAAAAAATGAAATTTAATTAGGGAAAGTTAATTTTTTAATAATAATAATAGTTTAAGTTTAATTATCATTCAATTAGTCAAACAATAAAGTAGTCTTAATTAAATATATTTATTGAAAAATTTCTGAAAATTGACCTATAAAACAATTGAATTTAAATTTTTTATATCATTTATGTCATTTCTGGACAAAAAGTATAAATACCGAGAAATTTGCAATTTTCGAGACCCTTCCATTTATCACTAAGGCAGATACACGTTAAAAAAATTGAAAAACGTTAAAATGTAATGGCTAACCGGCTATATGTGAATTAAAGTCGTTACCCCCACTTGTTAAACTGTCAAGTTATAAAATTATATGTTTAAACCATTGAAAGTTGGAGAAATTAAATAAAATTGGAAAATTAAATGAATGGAAGCATTTTAATAACCACCTACCTGATTGTGTAATTCCTGGATTAAAAAACAAAACTTTTTCAAAGAGGATCGTTCATCGGAGAGAGCCATTGAGGCCATCTTGTCTTCAGGATTGTTTGGAACACAGAACATTGAGCAGGGAGCGCTGGCGTAGACGTTCCATGGAAAGTTGTTTAGTCACGGTATGTTTTTAACTTTTAAAATATACCTTAAAACATTATTACTCTTCAAGTATAAAAACTTAATAACATGAATTAAAGATTTATGTAAAATAAATTAAATGTTTTGCTGATATATTCAAGATTCATCTATCAAAAATCGAATTAGTAAAGAAGTAACACAGGTATCGATAAATAATTTTTAAATAAAGAATCGATGTATTAAATTCGTATGATATTTGAAGGTCAATAATCTTTTAAAATTAAACAGGATTGTATTAAGGTCTGAATGTAAATTTACTGTATCATGTATATGAGAAAATTAAATTTGTTTTAACTCAGTTGAACCAACTACTGAGAATAGAGTTTTTACATGCTCATATAATTTATACAAGGTTAGTCGTAATTTAATTTAAGATCAAATAAGGTAAAATTAAATTGAAATATAATTAAATAATTTTTAGCCCCACAAACAAACAAAAATCAACAATTAAAAACATTAAACATAACAACAACAATTACAAACTCAAAACATATAATTATAAAAATAATAAACCATTAATCTTACTATTTAAAATTTTAAACAGCATAATAAGTATAATATCAACAGAAGTTGTTTTATATTACCTTAATCAAATAACTTCTATTATATATTTAGTGTATTTGTTAGAAAATTTTAACTTAAAAATAATTTTTATTATGTAATGTATCAATATTATATTTTGTAGATAAAGAAGTTATTTAAACCTACCAGAAATTTCGAAAAATTAATAATTATATAATTTGAGAAAAGAAGACAGATATGTTTGTAGTATTTGTGCTCTAGAAAAATTCACAGTAGACGAAGTAAGTATGTCTAGTGGTGTATAGGAGGGAGAGAGATGCATATAGTATTCTAGCACATGATTAATTTATAAAACCTTCAAGAAATTTCTGGAAGGTTAGAAGTGTATAAAAGGACTTAAGAAGAGGTCGTTAAAAGAGTATATTATTGAAAGTTAGCCATAAAAGGTCAGTCAGTATATCTTGAGAGATCATTGTGAAGAGTCAGTTTGAACAGAGTGAACAAACTGCTTTTAAAAGTGGTTAAAAAAATAATGTGCCAAATTGTGACATTAAGGATATAAGTTAAAAAAGTATTAATAAAGTAATCAAAAACATTTTCTATGTAGAAAAAAGAAGACATTAAGTGTATCTACTTACTATTTATAAATAAATTAAAAGAACTATATTTCAACAAACACTGAAGTATATCCATAAATCGATTGGGAGGAATAATTATATCACATAAGAAACCAAACCTCTATCAACAAAGATATTGTCGGAGATTTCACGTACAGCTTCGTTGGTTTCCATGTTTCACAGAGCGACTACGGTTTTTTTCCACCAATCAGACAGCAGGACTCTACGTATTAAGGTCAGATAACTGACCTTAATGTAAAACATTTTGAATTTTTGTAGTAGTTAGCTAAGTTATATAATTTAAAACAAAAGAATTTATTTGATACTTAATAATTAATAAATATCGATAATAACTTATTTACCATAAATAAAAATAATTTATTTGACAAAATTTCAACACCAAGTTAGTTCTTTTCTGGTTCATAAAAGGCCTTTTCCGTATTTTCCTACTTATTATTTTATTAGTCATTCAATATATTACTGTTTTAATTTAACCCCCTTTTATAATAAATGTGTAATTATAATTAATCAATTTTTCAGTCATATACCTACCTAATAGTTTAACTAGAAGCTTGCAGAACATAACCACCCTGAGAAAAAGAAGATCTTGCTGCTATATTACATTTAAATAATATCAAATAATATCGATAAAATATTAATTATTTAAAATATACATACAAATCAATTAATCAATAAATAATCATTAAAATCATAATATTCATTACAAAAGGACGTCCCAACTATTCGGCCAGTTTCTGTTGGAAAATTAGGTTTTTATTTTAACAATTTCTATTTAAAAATAGTAGACAATTTATTATTAAATACTAGGAAGGTTTCTTCATTAAAAGACTACATTATTAGATATTTTATGAAGATCAATATACATTTGCATTTTATTTTAACATAAGTAAAATTTTCTTATCCTATAATAACAATAAAATAATTAATAAAATAAATTATTACATTAAATATTTAAAAAAAATCATAATTAACCAAAAGGGATGCCAGAAAAACAAACAAAAAAGAACTAAGTCTATTAGAACTTAAAAAGGAATTAGAAACCAGAAATTTATATACCGAAGCATCAGGAGAAACATTAATAGAAAGACTATAAGAAGTGGAAATAAATTCTGAAGAATACATATATCAAACAGAAGAACCGTCATCTAGTATACAAGCACAACAAACTATGGAAAGAGGTGATTTTGTCTGTAAGAGATATCATAGTGTAGAAAAACCTAATGAAACAAAAGATAATGGTGTACAATTACTGGATATGATGAAACATTTACTTAAACTGATAGAGAGTCCGAAATATGAAAATAAGGAAAATGAAATAAAAAGTCAAAATAAAGAATTACAGGAAAAAATGGACATTCAAAATGAGCAACATAAGAGAAGTATAGAAAATTTAGAAATCTCACAGACCAAAGAATTAAATAAAGGTTTAGAAAACTAAATTGAAAATACACTGAAACAAATAAAAGAAGATATGGACAAACTTTGTAATATTTAAACTATGATAGAAGAAATAAGACATTTAAAAGCAGTTCCAAAAAGAATAGAAAACTTTAAAAAAGGATATTGTAGAAATACAGACAAACAATAAAAATGAGCAAGACAGAATAATAGGAGACATATAAACAGTAGATGTAAAGAATGTACATAATATTGATGAAACCATGGAACTGAAGAAAGCATTGGAAGATTAGCATTACATTTTGGACAATTAATTTTGTAAACACCAGATTTTTTTAAATTTAAGTAATTAACAATTAACAAGTTTATTTGAAAAAATTAGGTTTTTAATAACAATGTTTCGCTAAGATTAGCATCGTCGATGCTAATCAAATAAACTTGGAAGTTACGTTAAAACGAAGAGTTTTTTATTATTCTCAACAAAATGATGTTGGTACAAAATTGTTAACTGTAAAAACAAAATTAACCAAATTAAAAAAATCTGGTGTTTACAAAATTTATTGTTCAAAATGTAATGCTAAATATTTAGGTAAAGCACAAACAAATGTTAAAGTAAGATTCAATGAACACTCAAGAGCATATAGATTAAAACAACTAGATAAGTCAAATTATGCAAAACACTTACTTAAATATCCAACTTCACTCATACACACCAATGACATTCAAATACTACACATTTGTAATAAAAAACAAATATAAGATTTTCTTGAAGAACTTGAAATAAAAAGACATCTAGAAGATCAACAATTTAAAGTTGTTATGGAACAAATAAGACATCCCAGGAAAACATTTTCATGTCAAATATTTCCAAGCTCGCACTGTCGACAAGTAATCAAATCTTATGTAGAGTCAAGTTTCTAACCCTACCTGCTTAATCCCAGTCCTAATTTGACACTTAAAATACTAACAAGTTACTTTAACCCATAGACTTAATATGAGAGGAGACGGAACTATTTATTTTTTTACTTGCTCAAACATTACTTTTCTGGTCGACTGTGTTCTGGTCGACTGTGTTGTCTTGATATAACCTACTGGAATTTGTTGAGTGAGCTGTGATGTTGCCTACCCTCCATTTAAGGTAAGATATTTGTGATTGTTATTGAATCATCTATAGTATGGTCTTGTGGTAATAAATTAAAATAATACCATTGGATTTGCTCATTTTTACCAAGACTATCTTTTTGATGAAAAATTGAATGATTGTTAAGTAAAATTGTGTTTAAAACTACTTCATCTGTTATGAAACACCCTGTATATCCCTCAACTATTGTATACATCCCCTCAAATTTAATCCAATTGAGAAATCAAAGAATCACGAAACTTTAAGTGTAATATTTCCCTTTTGGTTATTTAATACCTATTAATAAAGAGTTCAATAATAAAAATTTAAATTACTTTACATTTTTTTAATACAATTAATATAAACGATCATTTTTTAAGTGAAAAACTGAGTATTACCTATTCATACATATATTCCCAGAAAAATAACTCATACTCATACTCATAGACACTCTCTTGTAATCATTGCGACAAAGCAATCAGAGTTTTATAAATGGAACTTTGCGTCTCCTCTGATAATAGGTTTATGCTATAACCAACCACAGCTCGTAGCGCATAGCAGTGTTTTCCGCTATCAATTGAGTAGGGGTGTAAACCATGGGCTAAATTGGAGAGTTGACCGCACGAAAAACGTTTAAAAATTGGGGAATTTGCCTTCTTTTAAGATTTATATTTCTTCAATGAAACCAAACTGTCCATATTTTACACTTTATTAGTGTGTACAAAGAATAATCAACACTTAATCAGTTGCATGAAAAAAATGAATGAATAATATGTAAAGTAACGTCTTGACACTTTTTGTTAGAATTAATTATGTCAAACTAATGTCATTATGTTTGGCGCCCACGATATATTGATGCGAGTTGATCATACTAGGTAATTAAATTAAAACAGTCCTAAGTCCTAAACATGCCCCCCGCCTTGAAAGGGGATGACTTTCAAAAGAGTTCAAATATTTTTAACATAAAGAATACAAAAACCGTTTCAAAAATAAACATGTCGTTTAACGTTCATTAATTTTATCAATAAACTAATGTATTTTCCATTCACAATGCTGCTTCCAACGGAAGTGGACAAATCTTGGTGTATGGCCTTTTTATTAGACCCTGTTGGGTATTGATCAAGGCGACTCTACTAACTTCGTCTGGTCCTTTGATAACAGTCTGCACTCTTCCCAATCTCCACTTCATAGGTGGGAGATTGTCTTCCTTAATCAAAACCAAGGCTCCTTCTTGTAGAGAATCGTGATTCTGCTTCCATTTGGTTCTGGCCTGCAGCTCACTAACATATTCTTTGCTCCAGCGATTCCACAAATGCTGCTTACGTTGTACTAAGTGCTGGAACTGGGTCAGTCGGTTTTGGGATGAAGTGGATAAGTCAGGTTCTGGCACCATACTGCACGTCTTGCCAATCAAGAAAGGTGAGGGGGTGAGCGGATTGAGATCATGGGGAGAGTCAGAAAAAGGAGAAAAAGGTCTTGAGTTTAATATTGCCTCGATCTGTGCCAATAATGTCGTTAGCTGTTCAAAAGTGAAAGATAGTCCTTTTCTCAAATGGGAATTTCGAATTGCTTAATCGACCACCTACCCTTAAAAAACCAGCCTCATCAATAAAAGGGTCCTGATTTTAAAATAATGTATTTTTTTCATGCAACTGATTAAGTGTTGATTATTTTTTGTACACACTAATAAAGTGTAAAATATGGACAGTTTGGTTTCATTGAAGAAATATAAATCTTAAAAGAAGGCAAATTCCCCAAAACCTTAATCGATATGCGTTACTTGATCATTTTGCTATTTGTTAAATAGGCTTAAACTTAAAATCTAATCAATATTCAGTTATGGTGGAAAGTTATTAAGAAATGCGCTGTTGTTTCTTTTACGACCCCCTATGAAAACTATAACTAGCACACAGTTTTGACTCTTTGAAAATTAGTAATATCATACGCGTTCGGAAAAATAAGAAAAGAAGAAACAATATCACACACGTGTGATATATTTAAAAAACGCATAGAACATAATAATTTAAGCAAGATTAATGGACAAAAAACTATTAATTTTTATGAATTAATCACTTTGGTTCATTCCATTTGATGAAAAAATATTATATTTTGGTAAAATAAATGAAAAATTAATACTTTTAAATAAAATATTGTATGAGTTGCATTATCTATGCTACCAAATATACACATAGGTATGCATTAAAGAGTCTCAGTTTATTACTTATAGAATGTGATTTTAGGTGTGTTATGCTTTATTATTTTTATAAAAATTGCTTTGAAATTTGAATAAGGGGTTTTTGGGTTAACTGTGGGTAAAACAAAAACAACAAAAAATAAAAAATTACAGGAGTTAAATGTAAATAAAAATATTCAAAACACATAACGTTTCTAAAGTTCCAATAAATTTCACCAATTGTTCCAATAACCATTTCACTTTTATTTTTTATGAACCCCTAACCTAGCTTATAAAGAATTTTGATGTTAATTTCTGAGAAAGGTGATTGTTTGATTTTAATTAATTATACTTATTTCCATGCAATATTTACACTCGTTTAAATCCTGTTCGGGTCAGAGGAAAAATTGGGTACATAACGCGTTGGAAAGTGTATTTCTTTCCCTCGTTACGTTTTCGAAGTCGCTGCTATGCGGCTCGTGCTAAACTTTACTCGTGCGTAGTCATTCACTTTCCACACTTATTATTTAATATAATATTACGAGCCGTCCGTTTGGCGGTCCAACTTCACCTCTTTGGCTTATTGTGGATTCTCTTTTATTTGACTACGACCATCATAAAATTTCAAGTATGATATTAGTACTTTTTGATAGTGATATAAAATACAGGGTGTTATTTAAAATTACCAAGAAAATAATTTACTGGCATTTTGACTGACTTTGTATTTGATCTAATGAATATTATGCAAACGAATATGTTTTATAATTTTTAACAATTATAAAAAAATTATGGTTGCAATAGATCAATGTTCCTATACTCCTTTTTAATTATACAGGGATACGATTTTCAGGTAATATTGGTTATAACTTCTCAACTACCCGGTATAACATAATAAAACTACATTTTTGTGATGTGGAAGTGAAGCATATTTCAAATTTAAAATAAAATATCCTCAAAAAGGGGGTATTTATACATAAGTTTGGTGTGCCACCATTTTATGGTAACTAATTGTCAAATGTGGAGTTTAAAGCTGCCTACAATTTTTGTCAATAGCTTTATTTTGTTATTTTTACTATAAAAGATCTACTAAGTTTCCTCACACTTATCAATCACCCTGTATTTTGTATTTCTGCAATACTGGTGGGTTCAAAAAAGATGGAATGACAATTCACAACTTTCTTTTCATTGTAATTTTTTGGTCTTTGAATGGCATTTGCTAGATTTCGCCCTACATTTACAAAAAAAGTATTTTAGAATGGCTCTCAGGTTGATGTACTATTTTACCATCGATGTTTTTAATCTGTGATTTCCTTGTTTTTTTGATTTTTTAGATGTCGAGTTTAATAAATTCTATATTTTTTTTGAAGAATTTTGTTCATATTATATAAATTTACCATAATAATAATTATTTTTGCTAGTGATGATTAATTTATTTAGTATTTTTTTTGGATTCTGTATATTTTTTCAGCATTCATATTCTGTATATTTTTAATTTTTTTTCATTTTTCATTTTTTTGATTTACGGATTTCATAAGAGATGATGTGATCCAACTTTATCTTTTTCTTAAGTCATTCTTAATATTTTGTATAAGTTGTTGACTTCCTAATATTGTCTTGAATTTTAATTAATTTCTCAGTTTCTGAGACCAAATTTGGATTAAAAATAGTATCATTTCCTTCAGGGTGTCTAAATTCATGTATCAAATTATTCTTATCTATTTGGGCAAAATATTTAGATTTAGAGTTTATAACTAAGAATGCATAAAAATGAATTTTTATGATCTCTTGTTAAGACATCAATAGCCGATTGATAACCGTTTCTAGACCCTCTATAATATGATTCAGTATGTTTAGATTTGTTAACAGTTAAATTAAATCAAATTGGACTTTATATAGATAAAGCAATACCGAAAACCGTTTACACTACCACTACACCAACACACACTTTATATGTCTGCTTTTCGATAACCAAGTTATCTTCTTCAGAGACCGTAGGTAAACTAAAGGGGTTTTTTTCCTTCTTCTTTTTTACTACGGGAACTGAGCCCATTCGCCAAACCGCCCTTTTGACATCATGTATTTTAGGTGTATTGTAATTGCAATTAAATGTGTTTAATTTTTTTTTTGTTTTAATTTTTTTTATTTTTTAAATATATATACCTATATTTTTTTCTTTTTTATAATTTTTTTTTCTTTTCCTTTTTTTTATTTATTATTTTTTATTTATTTACTTTTTTTTATTTTTATGAGGACACACAGGGACACGTTTACGCTTATGGGTCTATATAAGCAATTCAGACAAACTAGAGGACCACGGAAATATTGGGCACAGATGGGTGCACCACATAGGGTACTTAATCTAAGCCAATCAATCTTAATCTAATTTTTATAATCTTAATCAAAGTTCTATAATACCTATGTTTGTATAGTAGTTGGTAAATATCTATGTTACCAGATCCCAGCATAGTAGTTAAATTATAAGGTTTCGCGATAGATGAAATGCGATAAAGATGGCTATTTAGTTTATTTGTGTTTTCTTTATTTAATAGGCAATCAAGGATTAAATGCTCGGTTGTTCCTATCCCTCCACATTCGCATGTTTCAGTTTCTCTAAGATTAATTTTAAGTAGATGTGATGCTGCTAATGAGTGATTAAATCTCAACCTGCATATTATTGATGTCATTTGTTTACTTATTGTATGTTCTTTAAACCAAGGCTTAATGGGTATGCGTGGCTGTAGTTGTTTATAATAAAGTCCTTTCTGTGATTGGTTGTATTCCAACTGTCATTTCTTTCTGATTGTAATTTTAGAGTATGCTGCCATATCCTCCATTGTAAATTTATATGATGTAACGCATTCTTTTGAAGCACCTTCTTTGGCAATTTGATCGACAATTTCATTATTAATTAAACCTGAATGGGACTTGATACACGCAAATATAATTTTCTGTTGTGAGTTGTTTAGCTCTTTTATTACTTTTAATATGTCAACCATAATGTAGTTTAGATTTTCATTTGGGTGAAAATTTGAAAGTTTTTCTATTGCACTTTTGTTGTCAGTTAGAATAATTACGTGTTGTTGTAAATTTAATGTTTTAATATAATATACAGCTTCTAGGATTGCTACAAAGTCAGCAGAATATATTGAAAATTTATTATCTAATTTAACCGATTTTGAATATTTGTTTTGAGGTATCCAAATAGCTGCACCCACTCCATTTTTTGATTTTGAAGAATCTGTGTATATTTGTAAGTATTCACTGCATAATTCGGACAGATCCTGGTTGAAGTTGGCGTCTCTTAAGGAGGGTAGTAGATTATTATATTTAGGAAATATGTATGTATTTACTTTAATACTTTGAAGATCTTGACAAAAAACCGGTGGCTTATTTGAACAATACATATTGGTCATTGACTCATTTATTACATTATATGAGTCTATTGAACTTGGCGACTTTTCTACTTGCCAATATTTATTCGTTAAGTCTAATATAATTAAGTCATGAATTGTGTTCACTAAGTCGCTGTTTTTAGATTTAAGTCTATAAAGGAATTTTATACCTAGATAAAGTCTTCTTAATGAAAGTGGACATTCGACATTTTTAATATAAATGTTAGTATTTGGAGTACTTCTTAATGCCCCAATGGAGAGTCGTAGATATTTATTTACTAAGCAATCCAATTTTTTTAAATGTGCAGCCTGTTGATAAAATATGCACCCATAATCTATCGACCTCACAAATGTTCTATACAGAGCCATATTTGCATCTGCACCCCATGTAGTATGTGTTACGGCTCTCAATATGTTGATTCCTTTTTCTGCCTTTCCCAAAATATACTCTAAATATTTCTTCCATAGTAATTTTCTGTCTAATATTATTCCAAGATACTTAGCTTTACTGTTTACTACAAAGTTGGTCTGTTGTAACGTGACTTGATTTGGTATGTTATGTTTTTTGGAAAATATACAAACTTGGCTTTTTTCTTCTGAAATGGACAGTCCTTTGTTGTAAAACCATGTCTTAATTACCTCGTAATTTTTATTGAGACTTTGTATTCCCGTTTCTATTTGACATCTGTCTTTGTAAATACATATGTCATCAATATACTGCAATACTTTCACGGATTGTTTGTTTTTTAGAGATTCTTCCATGTCGGCCGTATATATTAAAAATAAAATAGGTGATAATACACTTCCTTGTGGCAATCCTTTGGAAGTTCTTCGTGGACCGATTAGTTCATCTTTGATTCTGACATCTGACATCTGATCTATCTGTATATATCTCAATTATCCTGTGACAAAACTGTTTTGGTAAACCGTAATGTACCATTTGACGGCATAAAATAGACAAATGTACATTATCATATGCCCCTTTTATTATTTTTTAATAAGAAAGCCACGCCCCCTTAACCATCTTCTCGGTCTAGTCTAAAAATATTATACCCTGAAAATTTAATATTTTATATTCACCATGTTTCGCTCAATAAAACTATGCTTATATTGTTGTCAAATATATATCTTTCTAATACACCTTTATTGTGAATAACTGATTATTTCATTATTTAGTGCATTTTTATTTTGTTTTATGCCATTTTGAGAAAATGCCGAAGTGGTAGGTTTATTGGGATCATTATGTTGTGATAAATTGCTGTAACTCTCATACACTGGTTTAGAGAAGACTTTTGGGAAGGCTAAGATATCTCTGTGCTCTTGGCTCATTGGATCTATCGCCACCGGGCTTATTGCAGGTCGTTTACGTTTTACTTGAACGGTATATTTAGACCCCTGGACATTATTATTAGTGACTGTTGCATAACTTGTTTTATGTTTGTTTAAAGCTTCCACGTAACTTAAATTTTCAATTGCCATTAACTGCTTTATAGATTTTTGTTCCATAAAAAGCGGACATTTTATTTTGTCCGTAGCACAATGGTTACCTGTACATAAAACACACTTGGGACTGTTTTGTTTTGTGCAGGATTCGCTAACATATTCTTCACCACAGAAATAGCATCTTTCTTTTCCACGACAATATTTGTTTAGATGTCCATAGCGCAAACATTTTAGACATTGAATAACTTTAGGTACATATTTTTCAACATCATATACCATTTTTTTTATAATTACCTGAGTAGGGATAACTTGACCTTTAAATGAAACTATTAATGTTCCTGTAGGAATAAGATTGTCCTCAAACTTTCTTAACATTCGCTTTACCTGAACAACAGTAACCTCCCCATATTTACCTTTAATAATATTTTTAAGCTCAGTTTCTGAGAGATCTTTATCTACATGCCTAATTACTCCGCGTCTTTGTGCATAGAAATTTGGGATATAAACATCAATGCTTTTCTGCCAATATCCTTGAATTAACTAACTTATTTGCTGCCTGAATTGTATTACATTCCACTTTTACTTTATTTTTACCTATTATCGAAATATTGGTAATATTATTTTTAATTTCATTGTCAGCATTTAATATTGTTCGAGCTGTCCCTATTCTATGCATTTTACCTATATTTCCCACTTTGTTTTCCACACATACGTAATATAGACCTTGATCTCCAAATGAGTATAGATTTTTTTCCGTTGTTATTTGACTTACCTTATCTCCACTTTGGTTTTTTTAAATTCTAAATTTTGATACTGACTTTGTGACTTATTTCGATTTAATGTTTTGTTATTTTCTCCGTTTTCGTCATTTAATACATCATTTTTCTTGGCAATTCTTCCCCTATCTGGAGGTATATTTGTATTTACATCTACTTCCATAGTGTGTTTTTAACACACACACAAACTCTGAAAAACCGGTACCGATAATTCTCACTACTAATTGCATTTGATCCACACTCATTAAATGTTAACCGAATACTGAACTGAAGGACATCTAAGTACTATTTTTGTTAATAACATTTTTTGATATATTCTAAAACAAGCCATATACCGAACTTTGTCGTAAGGTTGGTACACCCTTGTGACAATTAAAATATTAAATAAGAGTCTAAAAAATATAATATCAACAAAAGTTGTTATATACTATCCCAATCTAATAGCTGTTATTATATATTTTGAGTATATTTTGTATCGGTTAACATAAAAGTGTCTATTCTGGCAATAATTTGCAAAAGCAGTGAGATAATTTCAATTGTAAATAATAACAGAAATCTATTTTAACACAAAAGCTGCTTTTACTATATTAAAGACAATATAGTAATATCTTTGTAATATAAATAATATCAGTATGTAACTGGTATTAATTTTCTATTGTATTATATATTATATAATATTAAATTATTTAAAATTGATTTCGTCAATATATTTTTAACTAATTAATATTAATTGATGACAGAAAATTATATAAATTATATCTAGTTCAATCAACATGTAGTAACCATATATCTTATACTGTTTCGATTAAAAATATAAAAAATATTTCTTCTTATTTGTAAGTAAATTTTAACCTAGAAATAATTTTTATTATGTAATTTTGTCTATATTATTTATTTTGTATTTAAACAATATATGAACTTACTAGAAAGATTAATAATAGATTAATTATATAATATGATAAAAGAAGACAGACAGATTTGTATTGAATTTGTTCTAGAAAGTTCCACAGTGGACAGTGTTAGTATGGCTAGTTGTATGTTTTGAAGACAGAGATGCAAATAGTGTTTTTATTAGCTCCGTATAACTTCCAAAAAGATTCTGGAAGCTTTGAAATGCATAAAAAGACTAGAGAAGAGGTGGAAGGGGAATAGTTAAATAACAGTCAGTGATAGTCAATCAGTCAGTTCAAATCAAGGACTAAGTGAATAACTTCAAAGCTTCAGTAAATGATATAAAACAGTTTTCAAAAATAATTCCTAGTGAATTAAAGGAAAAAGAATGATGACAATATAAGACTATAAGTGATCTTAATGCATTTAAGGATATTTTCCGATTGTATATAAAATATTAACTGATATAACTCACCAGTAAAATTAAATTTGAACAATAATACCCACCAAACACTAAACTGTATCATTAATCGGTTGAAAAAAACAGTTGAATTACCTTATGGAAACGAACATTTATTAACAAAGACGTTGTTTGTCAAGAGTCAAACTACACCAAAAGTATACATCAACTACATTGTAGCTCTTTTCGAAATACATCCACTCAACGAGTAAAGGTCAAATGTAAAAGATTATAAATTCTTGTAGTAGTTGGTTTAAAACTTATTCGTTGATTTTAACTGACTGATTGACTATCACTGGCTGTTTATGATTGAATGACTACGATTGAGTGACCTCCTATGTTAAACTGATCTGCAATGTTAGACTGCCTATGATTGACTGATCCACAGGACCTCTTCTCAAGTCTTTTTATACATTTCAACTCCCTCTAGAAATGTCCAGATGTCTTATCTACATACCACTAGATATACTAAAGACAATCCTGTTGGGTTTTTTTAGGTGGTCAAACCATCTGATCGCCCTACCGACCGACCGACCAAATCATATAGTGTATAGCACTATCGGGCGGATTTTAGTTGATTTATCGAGGTTAACGTGATAACACGTGTGTGTACCTAGTACCTACTTCAAGTAGGCGTTTTTTATTCATTTATTGTAACTTTAGAAACTCTTAAACAAAGCTAAAGTTCACCTAGTTATGTTAGAGATTTTTGATCTTAATTACAAAGCTGTTTCAAAAGGAAAACAAATCCACCTGGCATGGGTAAAAGCTATAAGATTGAGATTGTATAAAACAACTTCTGTTGATATTAAATTTTGCATTTTTAACACACGTTTCAGTCGACGTATTTATGGTGCATTTTAATGCAAATATTTACGATCACTTAGTAAATAATAGTAATTATTAAAACGATAAACTTAAAACAGAATTTAAATAATTTGTTTTACAAAATTTTTCAGAACAGTTTGGAAAAGAATTCACACAAGCTTCGACATATTTTTACTTTGACTTAATATCTTGGTTAATTGATTGGGGATCCAAAATGTCAATAGCCACAATTAAAAATAAAGGAATCAACACACTGATTCAATCTAATGCGACTTTTCATGTTGTGATATTGGAAAATATAAATTTTGAGTATCTTAGTATTCTACGACATATATTTGATTGTCCTTTGATTGTCCAAGCACCGTTTACGATGGATGTATTTAATCGACATTTTATGGAAAATCCCTTTTCGCCAGCCTATGTTCCTAATAATGTAATCGCTTATGATTCGCATATGAATTTTTGGGAACGATTGCATAATACGTATCGGCAAATAATTTTGGAAATACTTTATCAATTTAAACAGATCCCTTTGCAAAGAAAACTAATAAAGGATTTTTTCCCAGGTAAGGAAAATTTTGTGTATACAAGCCTTTGTTTTAATTTAAAAATAATAATTATTTTTAATGTATATGATGTATTTGTTACTTTTAATTTACTTCATATTATTTTAGAGCAAGTCACGCCATTAAATTAGTTTGTTCAAGACCGCTTGCCTTATATCCTCCATTTTTAAATATTTCATCATTTTTAAAAACATATTCAATATGTCAATACTTTCTTTACGATGACGTAACAGTAAGTACGTAGGTATAGTCAAACCAGAGATCTAGTGACTTTCATAAATCATATTAGCCGACGACCCTTATTATCACCCCTCGTTTGATTAGTAAATAAACCATAAAATTATCTGTTGGTTAAAAGATTCCCAGGTCCGGAATAAAATATATATTCTCATAAAATAGTAAGGAATATATTTTTTTAATGATATTATAATTTAGGGTTCTTTGTTTCAATGAATTGTTAAAAGTTTTGAAAATAAAACTATTTATATAATATGTATAAGAAGTACTTATAAATATAATTTATCTGCTTGCAAATTGTGCCTCCACTAGATATATTGATACAACGACTTAAAAAAAGGACAAAACTGGCATACAATGTAGCAAAGAGACTTTAAGGAAGTACATTTTAAGAAATTGGTTTAAATTGAAAAAAAATAACAGCAAAAAAATCATAATTGAATCTGTGCTCCTTAAGCAATGGAGATTTCGATATTTATTGTAGATAGATGTTAGAGAAGCTAGCAGAACACTTGTTTGTTTGTATGAAACTTGATTCGATACAAACAATATTCCAAACAAAAATTGGGTAGACTCATCTGACTTGTGCCAGACTAATGCGCACATAATAAAGGCAAAAGTATTACTATAATACAAGCAGGAACAAATAATGGTTTTATACCGAATGCATTGTGCTTATCGGCAAAAAATATTAAAGACTCCTTGGTCGATTACCATGATGACACTACTGCCGAAATATTAGAACAGTGTTATCATCATGGATTGTTAGGACTAGTTCCTACTTCTCAATACTATTATCTTTAGTGCATATAGTTGTGTATTTTTGTATGGAAACGATTATGTTTAGAATTGTCACTATTTGTCAATAATACAGAAAGAAGAAGCTTACTATTTATACCTTGTCCAGTATAAATAAAGGCGCACGTCATCAAAGTGAACAAATCGATCTGTTCGTTTGACTTCCTTTGTTCGTTTGCTGCTGTCAATCAGTATATTTTTTCACTGCAAATTTGCTAAATTTTTAAATTTGTAGGCCGCAAGTTATTACAAATAATAAATAAATGTTTTAAGAAAGGTCTCGTAATTAATTTTATATCAAATACAACTCCTGGACAAATAAACTTCAAAGGAACATAACTCGTGCTAAAATATTTTATATGTTGGCAAAATTGCGCTCTGTTGCTGCGTGCAAAAATGGTGTAGTATTTTAGTCAAATAAAAAGAAGAATATTAGAGAAACTTTGTTTGATATTTACTGAATTCTAATACAATTTTGAATGTTTGGCAACATAGTCCCGTTCTGACAGCTGTGACGTGCACCCATATTTATACTGGAGAAGGTATACCTCATAGACATGTGGTTAAACTTTCTAGTAGCACCACTAAGCTTAGACCTGTGTTTGATGCTTATGTCAAAGAAAAATATTATTTATCCTTCTCTAAATCAATGCCTTGAAAAAGGTATTAATTATCTCTCGCATACCTTCCATTTTAATTCAATTTC
Organism: Ophraella communa; assembly: GCA_035357415.1. NCBI lineage: Eukaryota > Metazoa > Arthropoda > Insecta > Coleoptera > Chrysomelidae > Ophraella > Ophraella communa. The sequence continues at coordinate 20,943,285 of CM068995.1, forward strand.
GTTGACGTAAATTTTTGCAAAACGAAGACAAAACTTTATAAGTAGTTTTCTAAATGCCGAAAGATTCTAAATATGATAGGATGGATTTATCGTTTCTTTAACCCTACGAATAAATAATAAAAAGGAAGGAGTATAATACGATTTGACGATGTCCGCAATGGTTCTTGCATATGGCTGACTTGAAGTTTCCGGTTACCAGTGGTGTCACACACAGGGTATTATACACTTATGTCTCGTATTAATTATTAAAAAAATAACTGTTTTCCGCTTGTAATTATGTGTACAGTAATATACATTGTCATAAAGTTGTAGGAATATAAATTTAGATTAAAAACTTCTAAGCAGGTAATTATAAATAGTTGACTTGATTGGTCTATATAAAAAATAAAGGAACGTCTATGATAACAATGTGGTTGTCATTAAAATATTTTGTTAATTTTTAATAATTCAGATAAATAGAACCCTACAGATGAAAAGTAATTCCCATTCAAGAGTTGGATTAGCTACTTAAATCAGAAAATAATATATAAAACAGCATGAAAAAACTATACATGTCAAATGTCACGATTCGAATGAGTCATATTTGGTTCTTCAATATGGCCGACTTCCGTCGTGATTATTTGCTAGATTAAAATATGACAACGTTACTTCCTTTCTATTCTTTATTCGTAGCTTTAACCTTTGTAAAGGCAAAAGAGATACAAGAAAAGCTGGACCTGTAGAAGAAGAGGCAGGAAAACTCAAGGTTGTAGTTATTACAGAAGAAATGTTTGCTTCTCTCATTTTAGACACATCAGAGACTGAAAAGGCCGAGGTAGCTGTCATTAAGCTAATTCAAGAAGAATCATTTACTTCTATCAATGATGAAAGACTAGCTTCATTAGTGCCTTTCTTAGATCAAGAAGGTATCATAAGGCTAAAAACTAAAATACCCGAGCGTGAAGACACCAGTTCTTTAAGACTTCCTGCAGTTTTACCGTCCAGACACCTAACCGTCTTAAGATTGATCTTTGATGTTCATGTTAGACACTACCTCGTGGGAGTACAAGGTCTACTGAGTATCTTGAGAGAGAGGTTTTGGATACTGAGAGGGCGAAATTCCATCAGACCAATCCTTAATTCATGCACCACTTATCGGCGACATCACAGTAAAAATTTAGGCTCCTTTCCAGTTCCACTACCCAAAGATCTTGTCAAGTATGCAGCCGTTTTTGAAGTTACCTGTATGGATGGCAGGTCCACTGTTTTTAAGAAATCAAGGAAAGCATGGATATGTATATTTACATGTGCTGTCTACAGAGCAATTCACTTAGAGCTGGTTTCATCCTTATCAACCGAAACTTTTTCACAGGCTCCAAGACGATTCATTGCTAGGCGTGGTAGACCATCTATCATTTACAGCGACAACGGAAAGAATTTTGTTGGAACTGAAAACGCATTTACAAAAATATATTGGGATGAAATAAATAAATAAAATACTTCGAAGATATTGTGGAAACTAAACCCACCTTTATCTACCTAGTGGGGAGGATGGTGGGAGACATTAATTGATTTAGTAAAACAGATTCTCAGAAAAGTCCTTGGAAAAGCTTGTTTAAACTACGACGATCTTCTAACAGTCCTCTGAGATTGTGAACCCATATTAAACTCCCGACCGTTAACTTATGTGTCAGAAGATGGCAATGACTTGGTTCCAATTACTCTGGCAATGTTTTTATCGGACATTAAAGAAGTCGGACTGCCGGATGTAGATTTGGTGGATGGAAAAATTTTAAACAGAAGCAAGGGACAAAGGCTTAAATTAGAGGACGATTTAAGGAAAATATTTAGAAGAGAGTATCCGGGACAACTTTTGTTAAGGAATATACTGTATTTTTAAATATCTTATTTTCTACTTTTTAGTACTTCTATTACTTACCTACTTACTATTCCGTATTTTGTCACACTGATTTTTGCTTTTACCATGTTACTACGTTAATTTTTGTACACACTGTATAATTAAATAAGCAATTTTAAATTATAGCGATTTTCTTAATATTTATTATACCACAATTATTGACCTATAGAACAAAAGTTATTGGCTAGAGTGGGTATTTCTCTGTATAGAGTTGGTCGCCTGCTAAGAAGTAAACAAAACTTATTGGCTATAGTAGGGATGTCTCTGCGTAGAGTTGGCTACCTGCTGAGAAGTAAATTACCTGCTGTTTTATGGTAGTCACTAGGTTTCTGGTTTGACTATACCTGATGCAAAAAACATGTCGGTCAGTAAATATACGCCGCATTTAAAATCGTTCAGCAATTTCATAGAATACTCTCCGAAAGAAAATTAAAAAACGGAACGTTTGTCTATGCTGGTTCAGATTCGCGGATCTTGTATTTTTTAAGGCGGTCGGAGGCTTGTTAATTCGGCCATATTGTGTATTTGTTTTACAAATTAATGGTAAAATAATGATACCCCCAGCATTTTTAGAAAAAAGTGTTCAAAGTAATTTGTGAATTATTTGCTATTGCGATTTTTTATGGGGATCCTTACGGTTCGGCTGCACACAACGTTTTGCCTGAAAGCAAGACGGTATCGCGCGTCGTATAAACTTCGCGCGTCTTGCCGTCTATACGCACGCTCTTACCTGCGCAAACAAGTCTCTGCTAAATAACCTCAAGTTGTGAATTTTTAGTAAACATGATACTAGAAACTTTGAAATACTTTAATATCACTAAACCCAATATCGTCATCAATTAGGATTTTACAACTTTGAAACGGATCTTAAAATAAATAAAAAAAATTGATACTGGCATAATAGCATAAATAAATAGGACTTTTTAAATTCGTTAGTTCAATTATTTAAATTTAGTATTAAGCAACAATTATAAGCTTAAGATTATTTACTTTAAAATTACCTTTTTTTCTTCAATGTCTTACTTTTTGCATTAAAATTTCCGGAAAAAATATGTATTCAATCTTGGATGGACTTGATTAGATCGTTAATATTTATGAGTAGGCCTTTCTCATCTTTTAATCAAAATTTACAAAATATATTAACAAATTTCTCAGTTAACTATTGTTGTAGCGCTTATTAGTAATTAAATGTGTTTCAGAAGCACCAGATTTATATGAAAATATTTACAACGTCAGTTTATACTTTGTTTCTTCGAACCCTAGTTTAAATGATCCGATGCCTCTACACCGAAACGTCATAGAAATTGGAGGTCATCATTTGCTACCACCACAACCATTACCAAAAGATATAGAAAGTTTCATAAATAACGCGAAACATGGCGTTATTTTGTTTTCTATGGGATCTTTTGTCAACGGCTCCATATTTGAAGCAAGTAAGAAAACAGCAATAATGCGAACTTTTTTAAAAATCAAACAAAAAATAATTTGGAGTATTGATGATGATAGTATGGTATCCACTAACAATGTATTAATAAGAAAGTGGCTTCCACAAAACGATATATTGGGTAAGTTTAACAGTTTTGAAATGTTTAAAAAGCATAAATTTTATATCAAAATATTTAACTAATTATCCACAGGAATTAATACTATGGAAGGACTATAATCAGTTATATTTAAAAGTTTGACATTACAAAGAATCAATATAAGACATAAATTTGTTTATGTTTTTTGTTTTTATGAAACCATATATTTACTTATGTAGTTTATGTGTTTCTATAGCACATCCAAAAACGATCTTATTTATCTCACATGGTGGTCTTCTTGGAACATATGAAGCGATTCACAACGGAGTTCCCATTCTGGGTCTTCCAGTGGCATGGGATCAAATGAAAAATATAGAAGATGCTGCAAGAAAAGGATTTGCCATCAGATTAAATTTGGCAGATTTTACAGAAGAAGCTTTTGAGAACGCTTTACAGAAATTAATCAACGATACTAAGTACGTATGCTACCCAGTGATGTTTTAGCGATTTAAAAGATTTATATTTACTTATTTACATTATTCTGTGATAATGTAAAACTAGAGTCAATTATTCATATTTTTTGGAAATATATTTAATAGGGTTAAGTAAAAATTACAATTACAAATACCCAGTTTAAAACATTCTCTACATATGAAATTTATTGTACTAATCCTTACTAATAAATAGTGAAAGTTTAATTCAACCTTTTAGTTGTTTACTGTTTTTAATTCTCCAAATTATTACAATTTTAACAAGGTCTGCATTTAACAATTTTTTTGACCCTAGAACAAACTTTTAGCAAGTAAACAAACATGAGAAAATAAACAAGATCCCTTTGTCTATATTGATTATCCTAAACTTTCTGCTTACATATTTAATCAACAAATTTTATGTTAGTTACAGGAGGATAGCAAAAGAAAGATCGAGAATAATGCATGACAGGTTATTAACACCATTAGAGGAAGCAGTTTGTTGGGTGGAATATGTTATAAGACATAAAGGAGCCCCTCATCTTCGACCTACTGTTACAGATCTCAAGTGGTATAAGAGATATTTAATCGATATTTTAATGTTTCTTACTATTATCTGTGTTCTAATAATTTATACAATTTTTCTATTTATTAAAGCTATTATAAATTTAAGATTAAAATTAAAACTGGAATAAAAATATTTTGTAGAAATTTATTAATAAAAAACAAAATTTTTAATGAATAATTTACCATATCTACAAATATGTCGTCTATATATTATATTGACATCTTATTTCGACGATAAGAATGGAGTGGATTCTGGGTCTTACTCCTATAGTCACTTGGATAAAATTGATTTCTGTATTGATTAAATTGCACGTGATTAAATTGAAGTTTAATTTCTATTGATAATTATACCTGTTTATTGAAATAGTTGCAAAAAGTAAAAATTAGAAATACTAACTGTTTAAATTTTAAACTAATTTTTAACTTGATTATTCTAATAAAGATATTGTATAGTGACTATATATCAATTATTGTGTTTTATCATTTAACGTTAGAGGAAATGAATCGAGCTGTAGGTCTTCTTGAAGGTGGCATAAGCTTCTGAGAGCAGAGTGGGCAAGTATACCTCAAAGTTGATAATTTTATTTTGTCCATGAACCAAAGGTGTAGAGCACATAAACCAACATGGAGGTAACATTTTATGTTTTTTAAAGAAAATATTTTGGTATATGTAGATAAGAATAAATTAATTAAAGAAAAACTTACTTTTTTTTAATATCTCTAGACTTCCCGATGTGTGCATTTATATGACTATCAGTAACACTGAGTAAGGATACTTTAGGTTTGTTTTTTATTACTGTATTGAGTTCATACTGCACTGCACTTGTACGGAACTAGTACAGACAGGACTAGTCACTTGTCAGCAAGTACAAAGAACTCGAAGTGCAATAATCAAAATAACTTTGCTTTCAGCTGATTTATTACGTTATAAAAATCCTTTTAAAATCTGTATAATGTAAATGATTTATAATGTTTGGATTACGAGCATAAGTACCATTTAATGCTATACATACATTAATTTAATATTTTTATTGACAAACAATAAATACACCTAAATACCTCACTCTAGTTAAATAGATTGTTATTATTTGTTTAATTCATGCAAACAAAATTTAAAACTAAGAACATAAAACCATGAAATATAATGTAAATATTTATACCAGAAACTAATAAGATTTAAACTAAAACTAATAAATATAAGTTTAGTTTCTTGCATAAACATCTTGTTGCAATTGCAATGTTACGGCAGTGTAGCGCACCTAAAAAAGTTAAGAGTGTAAGTATAAAACAAACAACAATTTTTGTTTTCACTTTTATTAGTTATTACGGTTGCAATATTTATGTCACTGTCATTCAGTGTTTTGTAAATTCAGTTTGTAATCAATTATATTGAATACGAGTTCTTATTGGTAGGTAAAATAAAATACAGTCCACAACCTTGGTTTCACTGCAACAAAGAACGGGTTCGTTCTATGCTGTACTGCAATATAAAACGCTTTGGTCTCTCTAGTGTAGAAAGTACAGCAATAAAGAACAAACTTTTTATGACATTAATTTATTGAGCTAGTACCTACTTGTCTTGTGAATGTTATAAAGTCTCCTACTTACGATATGGTATAGTTCTAATAGTTGATTGAAGTATTCATCCGTTGTGGAAAGGAATTAAAGAAAAAGGAAATGAACAACAAAAAAAGGAATAGACATGAAAGATAAGTATAATAACTTTACTGAAATAGTAAATTTTAAGTTATATTAATTTTCCCATACCACAACTGTCAACACAAATACTGGAGAAGTTACTCTTTAGCAGTTAAATGTTCATTATTTTTTTCCTCTTGTCCACAACATCATCTGCGTTTTGGCAACAAACCAGGTAACTTTAAAGACAATGAGCTCCTAGTTAATTGGACTCTAAACTAGTGCAGCGGTTCTCAAACATCTATCCTCAACGCCTTTCTATTTTATTTAAAACAATTTTGCCCACCGCGTTGTAATGCGAGATGTAAATAGTTAACCAGAAGAATTAAATACTGTATTTCCAGCTGGTTTAGTCACATATGCTTTGCCAGGCGGACGATGATGTTTCGTGAAATATGTCCAACGTCATTAAATTGTCTTAATGTCAAGATGCGTGGCTATAAATCTTAGACAAGGAAAGATATATGGACTCTTAACAACCGACAGCAATTTGAAGCAAATGTGCACCAAACAATAAACACCAGTGGCTTAAGACATAATTCTATTTATACATCAACCAAATATTCAGTTAAATATTAAATATCAAATTTTAAATTAAATAAATACATATTTAATTTGTCTAGCGTCCACAACGCAGTTTCCAAATGATATTAAATTTTCACTCGATGTGACCCTGCCATAAATGCACGCCTATTTAAAAAGATGGAAATTTCAAGGTTAATCTGAACTCCATTATAAAATTATGAATGAAAATTTACAAAGTAGGCATTGAAATCTTCTTTAACCATAGGTTACACAAATTCTCGTAATTTGCACAAAATCGAACTGGTACCAAAATCAATGTTGTGCACCACCAATAAAATTTCGATTCATACGTTATGTATGGCATTATGCATCCCCTCTTTTACCTAATGTAATCTAAAAATAAAGGAGCGCTTTAACAGGTGTAGTCTTTTGTTTTAATACAAGTGTTGCGTTACATTTCTACGCTGTAAATATGGATAAATTTCTAATTGGAGCCCAGCGAAAACTAAACAAGAAAGAACCTTCGACTTGCACTGATTTATGAGCATATTAGTCTAAAATTTAAAAATATGACTAAGTCTTTACAAACATTAAAATTAGTTGAAAAGCGCAAAGCGTTATTTGTTTAAAAGTAATAGTGGCTAATAGCTTAACACCCAATAAATTTAAGAGGTACCTAAAAACATTGCACATTGCACCACGTGAATTTTGCCAAGAAAAACTCAGATCATTTAGAAAACAGAATAAATTTTCAGACAACGCATGCATTGAACGAGAAAGCTTTATTATCATCATACAAAGTGGCTTACAAAGTAGCTAAATGTAAAAAAACACACTATAGCAAGACAACTTTCTACCCGCTACCAAAGACATTGTTGAATTGTTGTTCGGAAGTAGTTATTGAAGTAGTTAACTAAATATAAACTGTTGAATTAAATCAAGGATATTCTGTGCGCTTTGTAGATATGGGAGCTGAACATAAATATTTGTTGTTTTATTCATAAGTTGTAAGTGTTAGGAAGGATTCTGCGACAGGTTATTTTTAATAAAGCTTTCTTATTTGAGAGATCTCTTTGAAAAATTTTATACTCTTAATCTTTAACTCCAGAAAAAAAATTAAATTGTATTTAATTTGAGTGAAAAAATTGAATCTTGTAAAAAACTGCATTTATGGAAAAATAATTTAAAAGAAAACTGTTTTGATAAGTTTTCCACATTACATAGAAGTATCCCGGATTTTCCACATTTAAAAAACCTGAGTATCAATTGCCGACGATACTTTTTTGCAGAAGATATAAATTTGCACAATTGGAATTGGATGTGTAATCCATTTGATAGTAAATCTAATGCCTATCACTGAAAGTAGAAGAAAAATTAATAGATGTTTCATCCAGCACTTCACTGAAAACGAATTTCAGTACCAAATCTATAACAAATTTCTGGAGCCTAACCTAACTTTCAAATGACTCAATAATAAATGCGAAAGTGATACGGAATTTGTTAGTTCTCCCCGCGTCCTATTAATCTTTGCATTTTAAGAATATTTAAAGCTTGTTAGGCTTAGAATAAGTTTGTAGTTCAATATTTGATAATCATTTTACTATGCCTTTCTTACCAAAATATATTTTGCAGCTGTAAAAAGCACTGAAAATGTCCATAAATTTTTTCTACAGTGTGGATCATATTTTGTGATCATAGCCCCGGGAATGACTGACTACAACCTTTAGGGTTAGGGTTGAGTCACCATTGGAGTCGGTTGGACATACTTGAGAGGTAGGCGAGAGTTGGTTGTGCTCACATGGAACCTAATAAAGTGCTTTTAGTGATGTTAGGATTTTTGAAAATAATCGATACATGCATGCATCTGTTTCACTGTTTCACTGTTTCTTCATGTATAGTATTGAAATTTTCTCTACTTGGTCTTTATATTTTTCTTTCTATTTTTTGTACCGAGCTGAATATCTTGTAAAAGTATTTTCAAATTTAGTGCTGTTCTTCTACTAATATCAAATTATGTTTTCTAATGATCGTAGAACTATATTTTTTTATCAAGATCACACTTCAACTCCTATTAAATTTTTGGAAACCAGTTATGTATTTTTTATTACATCAATATGATGATGAATCTTTATTTATTATAATATAGTTATTGATGAATTCTGAAACAGTTATCGATGAATTGTATAATAGCTCTTGACGTGATTAATTATAACCAATGACAGTTTAATTTAAGCTTTCACCAAACATTTTCCATTCATTAATCAAGTAAGAGTTGTATATACAGTGCGTTCATAAAGTAAGACACAAATTCATTAGCTAAGTAAACGATAATATTGCAAACTCACGAAACAGGTCGGTTTTTGATTTTAATTTACCGTTTTGTCAAATTATAATCTAATATGCAGGGCAAATTACCTTCATGCGATGATATTTACACCATTGTTGAAAATGCAACCTAAACATTTTTTTGTGTGTGGTTCATACGGAGCTGACAGTCATAAATACTGCAATAAACGAAATAATCAAGATAAATGTTACAAGTAAATTAAATATCATTCATTCAGACAGTAGACAAATTCTATTATTCCTAAGAAGTTTTAAAATAACTTCGGGAACAGTGCTAGAATGTCACCGAGCCCTGACTAAAGCAACTGTGGACAATAAATTCACATTTATCTGGACGAAGGCACAAGCTAGCTCATAAGGTAACCACTACGCTGACTCTCTTAGCAGAGATCCAACTCGACCCGAACTCTCCATAGGCCTAACAACAAAGTCAACGATCCCATGTATCATTTAGAGAGAGATGGGATAACACAGATGGCTGTAGACTTTCAAAGAAGGTACTTAGCTACCTAAATGAATACCTACACATTTCAAAATTCCCGACGGTTTTCCAGATACAATTAACGTTCATGGCCAGGCTAGGGAGCTCCAATTGTCAATAGGGTGTTCGTCGGAGCCATATTTCATTTCAGCAAGCCAAAAAACCCCATAACGATTTTGGGTTTGTCTTTTGCAATTGTGTCTGGAAAAACCATTAGGATGATGTTCAGGGTCAGGTTAGGACACACCAGGTGTTCGAAGGTGTCGTTTCTCACATGAAATTAGGATTCAGTGCCCACAAAACGCCTCCATAACAATGGTTGTTTCGTTTTTGTCGATATTTCCAGGAAACTTCTCGATGACGTCTGCATTAAGGTTAGGGTGCAGCAGGTGTTCGATGGCATATTTGAATTCAGCAACCCGAAAAACCTCCAGGTGGCGAGTTTCTCTCGTTCCTGGCATGATGTTTGGGATAGCTCCACGGAGATGACGTTCACTGGCGTTTCTGAGCTCCATGTGTTTGGAAGGTCCATTTCACCATCATAATCGTGATCAGCGACCTTAAAAACCCTTGGGTAACCCGACTTAAGCCAATTATTACTCGTATTTACAAAGTTATTTAAAACCTCTTAAAAAATGCATTTTTTGAATGCTGTTTTGGCTGCAGCAATTTAACTTCCGGTTGGTAATAAGTAGTAAACCAGGTAGGAATGATTTATTTTGCTCCTGCAAATAAATTCCAAAATTGAGATCTGCAGATTTTAATAATTTACTGCGAACAATGGAAAACGTTACATAAATCTAAATGGCAGTAGTACCATAAAATAGAGTGTTAAAAAGTGTATAAACTTAAAACCAGTAAGTAAACAAAATATATTAACAAAAATTTCCAGTGATATAACTAGCAATTAATAAAGAGGCGAACTTTGTTGGAATTTAATCCGGCGTTGTCGGACTGTGAGAAGATCCTCCGAACCGTTGAGGTGGGACAGCTTTTCAGGCTAAAACAAAAGATAATATTCCACAAAATTCAAGAAATGCTAAAAGTCATGAATGACAACATGATGAAGATGGACGATGGAATAAAAACGGTCTTTTAAAAAAAATGAAATACTTCTGCAAAGCTACAAACTGAAAGGTACCACCGTATGGATTAATAAGCATTACCATAAGAAGGTGATTAATAAAAGAAAAGTATCCTACCACTGAAACAGGCCAAAAAAAAAGGATATAAAGCAACTTAAGAAAACAATATAATGTGTACCAAACAAAAAATTTGGATAAAAATGAAATTTTGTAACCATATTATGACGTTGGGCGTCAGTTTGTGATATGATTTACATGTTGAGAGTGAATTTATAAATATATTTAGTTAACTTTTAAAAAAAATATACCAAAAGAAAAAATGTAATTTACAATAAAACAACTATTAATCTTAATTTCGTCTTTAATTAGTTGTAAAAGATATTTCAATAATTAACAAAATTTATAAATGTTTATCACAGCAAAAATTATGATAGTTAAATACCTCGGCTAGGGGTAAGAAAGTTCATTAGCTCTGACTATAGTACAATATTTGTTTCTTTAAGAAATTATAATGGCGCCACTGAAATATTTTTATTTTTTATGATACTACTGAAGAAAGTTGTTTAAGCTGAGTTATTTAAATAAGTATCATAAGATGACAGAAAGATGTCAGAAAAAACTGTCTATGAAGATAAAAAAGAATGATATGAAAATGTACAAACAGATAAAAGATAAATAGATTTCCTTGGTGCTAAAATGAATAAAGTTGAGAATACGTTACAAAAAAATAATCCGTAAAGAGTTTTTCACAAAAACTTTTCTAATACAGTTGACGATATAGATAGATATAACCGGAGATAAAAGAGAAAAAAAATATGGGAACAGGAATTTTGATATACCACAATAAACTTATCTGTTAACAATAGTGAACGATCCTTCGCCGCACCTTGGGGTCGCTACGGCACTGTTTAGGTGGTTCCAAATGACTATGGAAGATCACGAGTGGAGGGATGATCTGCCCAAGTTGTAGAGATGATTCAGTTAAAAATGTTCGTGCATACGAGAGCTTAAAGGTTACAAGCTGTTCAAGTTTACTGAATCATCAAATTAAAGAGATGCTTCTAGTTTACTGTATTATATTCCAACTTTCTGTATATGACAGTAAACCAATACAAGAAATGAGACTGGAAATAATTATTAAAACGTCTTGATCCCGATAATGGCAACTCATTAGTACACCTCGTAGCGTAGCTACTTTGAACTTCCAATTATAATTATAGAGACCGCATTCATTATTTTATTATTAAGAATTATTTCGGAAGATGGAGCTCGCAGTACTAATTTAGTTTAATATTTAGGATACCAGGTGCTTAAAATGTTAACAGGTACTGTTACAATTTACAATGAGGAAGATGCAGATGAAAAGGAAATAAAAATAAACGAAAGATCTCCCGATGGGAAGCAAGAATTTAGTTTGTAGAAAAATTGAAAAAGAAAAACTTTGGAATATTGCAACATGGAATATCAGAGGTTAAGCAGGAAAAGCGCAGGAGTTAATACAAAAATTCGAAAAACACAATTTAGATATTTTGGGAGAAATGGAAGTACAGGAGGGTTATTTGTGACTCTATAATGGAGAGGATAAAACCAATAGGGCTAAATAAGAAGTTGACTGCATTATAAACAAAAAATACAAAACATTTATAAAGAAAAAGGATATATAATAATGATAATAGTCTTCAATAAAATAAATTTTGAAGCTTCTTTTTTTGAAATTATATACATATAACTAGGTATACTGAATAAACTTGAGTCCAACAATAGACTTTGAAAACACTATATTTCAGTAGTCTGGTTGGGTCATCTTTATCTTAGATGTCGAATCCTGCATCAAGTTCTAATTACCTAAAAAACCAATAGAAAAGTAAACATATTAGTTACAACAAGAAATATTTAAGTATAATTATAAGAATAAGTTTTATTAGAAATATAAAATAAAAATAACAAACAAAAAGTATTATTATTATAAAGTTGGTGTAATTTATAAGTTATGATTTAGATTTAATATTTTAAATAAACAATAATACCAAAAAGAAACTAATAGTAAATAATCCATACAAGTAAAGTAAATCATAAGTTACTTTATAATAGTATAAGAAAATACTTATAGATAGTAATGGTCTATGATTTCAACATTCATAATAGTGGGTATAACATTGAGAATTCCAGTATTTGAATATACCTAAAAACATTGAATTTATTAAATATAAACATATGTAATAAAAATAAACAAACATATGATTTACAAACTATGAGTGATAGGGTGAAATACAAATAAGAACAGTGACAAAGTGCCCGAACCTATAAAGTGATAGGACACTAGAAATCAAACTATCGGACATAAAAATTATGTTAAACAAGTAATGGAGATGATAGGACACTATAAATAAACAATATGTATTAGATATAAGGTATAAAATGTGAAATTGCAAGGTGAAAGAACACTAGAGATTATGGTTGCGAAATACCAGAACGGTATAAAATTTGTTATTATTATTATTTGTATAGGTGATTAATATGTTTTACACTAAAGTTTTGTATGTTTAGAGTAGAAATGTTTTGTTAATCATGTAATTTAATTTAAATTTGTATATAAAAATGACGGAAATTAAATAATTTTAAAAGTAATTTATAAAAAAGTTATAGAATATTAGCCATAGATAACACTATCCATCAATATTTCAAACATGTGATTATGTAAAAAATTATTAGATGTTAAATGTATTAGCTTATAAATTTTTTCAAATTTCATTTTGATTAATAACCGGTAGCCATCACTTCGCTCCGTTTAAAAGTAAAAATTAATAAGGAAAAAGTTAAATTTAATTAATGTTAATTTATTATCAATTATTAAAGTTAAAGTTTAATTATCACCCAATAAAAGAATCAATAAAGTAATATTAATTAAATAGAGATATCAGAAAATTACGAAAAATTGCCTAGTTAAACAAATGAATTTCAATAATTTAAGTCTAATATGTCATTCTGGGAGAAAGAGTATAAATACTGCGGATTTATCTGTTTTTGGTCAGTTACATTTTATCCAAAGGCAAACCTATGCCCAAAATTGAAACAAAAGAATAATTAAACTTTAATAGCGGCTTAGTAAGCAGATATAAAAAATTGTGATCCCTACCATTTAACTGTCAATTGGAAAAATTATATATCATTATTTATGAAACTATTGGAATAAATCAAATCTATGTATAAGAAATGGAGATGGAATAAATAATTATTTACCTGTATTTTGTTGTATCCTTAATAATAATCCAATAAAATTTCCACGTACCACAAGACGATATTCACCGTGATAGACAACTAACGCCATGATGCCATGACCTCGATTCTCGAAAATTTGAAGTTTGAAGTATAAAGCAAAAAGAAGGATGCGCAGGTAACAACTTTAATTGAAGGAACCTATGCGGTATGTTTTTAAAAAAGATTAAGTTATATTAAACATTATTGTCTCTCAATCATAAATATTTAAATCACATGTTTAAATTTTTTTTGTGAAATAAATTGAATGTTTTACAACGTTATATTCAAAATAATTTAAGTGTAAAATCTAATCAGTGGAAGATAGATGTTCGAATCAATTATCGATTTCTTTTAAAGTGTCAAATTCATAGAGCTACAATAAACGAATAGTTTCGAACCAAGCGATAAACAGGATCGTATTTTAAAATTTTTGGTATCACGTTTACAAGTTGATTTAATTTTGAATAAAATAAATTTGAACCGACTACTGAATAATAGAGTTCTCATGTGCATAAAATTTTATACCAGGTTGATCATCAAATAATTTACAATCAAATGAGATAAAACTAAATTAAAGCAAATAATAAATATTTATAGTCCCACAAATGTTAAAACTAATAATTAAAATAAAAGAAAAATTAAATTCATTTAAATAGAAGCTTATAATAGCTTGAAAAATTAATTTGTATTCCATGAAATAATAAATTTAATCAATCTAAAAACACAATACATACTAGATACACTTTTAATATTTGTATACATTACAAATAAATGGCGCCCAACGTGGTGCTATAACAAATTATGGGGCTATTAAATTAAAGAGCCTGGTAAAAAAATTATGAAACAAGGTAATTAAAAGGTAATTAAGGGTAATTATATATTAAAAATTCTAAAAACCGTTACAATTTAAATTAAATAACTTTCAAAATTTTGTTATATAATAATAATTATTATAAAATCATTATTAAACAAAAATGTATATTTAATATTTGATAAAACGTAATAAAACTATTCAAAATGTATAAAATGAAATTGAAAAATGGAAAGCAAGTGGAAGAGAAGTTAGGAGAGGAAATATGCATCCAGGTCGATGAGGAAAGAATACCAGGTTCTGGAGACCATGGAATGCAAGATAGAAGTAATGAAGATCAGGAGGAAATGATTCAACAACAAGTACAGGAAACTAGGAGTGCAGAAGGTGGACAGAATGAAATAATGAAAATGTTAATAGAGATAACTAAAAATAATGAAAATCTGGAAAAGAAATTAGATGAAAACAACAAGAAATTAGACAAAAATAATGAAGATTTAAGAAAAGACATGAAAGAGATGGAAAAGAAATTAAAAGAAAATAATGAAAAATAGAACAAGAAATTAGATGAAAATAAAGAAGATTTGAATAATGCATTTAATATAAAATTTGATAAAAACAATAAGAAAATAGATCAAACTAATGAAGATTTAAAAAAAAATGGATAAAAAGATAGAGAAGAAATTTGAAGAGATGAAAGAGGAAATAGGGGAACAATAATAAGTTAATAATAAGTTAAAAGAAGAGATTAGAAGTACAAAACAGGAAATCAGAGAGGAAATGATTGAAAGAATAATGGAAGTAGAAGAAAGACATTCAAAACAAATCAATGAAGTGAAGAAAAATGAGAAAATGCTAAAAGATATCACCGTGATAGACAACTAACGCCATGATGCCATGACCTCGATTCTCGACAATTTGAAGTTTGAAGTATAAAGCAAAAAGAAGGATGCGCAGGTACCAACTTTAATTGAAGGAACCTACGCGGTATGTTTTTAAAAAAGATTAAGTTATATTAAACATTATTGTCTCTCAATCATAAATATTTAAATCACATGTTTAATTTTTTTTGTGAAATAAATTGAATGTTTTACAACGTTATATTCAAAATAATTACCAGATAGATGTTCGAATCGATTATCGATTTCTTTTATAGTGTCAAATTCATAGATCTACAATGAACAAATAGTTTCGAACCAACCGATAAACAGGATCGTATTTTAAAATTTGTGGTATCACATTTACAAGTTGATTTAATTTTGAATAAAATAAATTTGAACCGACTACTGAATAATAGAGTTCTCATGTGTATAAAATTTGATACCAGGTTAATCATAAAATAATTTACAATCAAATGAGATAAAGCCACACAAATGTTAAAACTTAATAATTAAAATAAAAGAAAAATTAAATTCATTTAAATAGAAGCTTATAATAGCTTGAAAAATTAATTTGTATTCCATGAAATGATAAATTTAATCAATCTAAAAACAGAATACATACTAGTTACACTTTTAATATTTGTATACATTACAATATAGGGTCAAAAGGAAGGTCAAAAGTAGAAATGAAAAATCGATAATTGATTACATACTTATTAATAGAACAAACAGAAAAGATGTTAAGGATGTAAAAGTAATGAGGGGAGCTGAAATTTAAAGCGACCATTATTAAGTATTAAGAGCAAAAATAAAGACATCAATACAATAAGAAAATAAATATGTACAAATAACTGCAAAGAAACAAAAAATTAAGAAAAGTAAAAGATCGTATAAACTAAGAAAAAAATACGTGGCTGAAAACTTAAAAAAAAAGTCCACAAAAATGACATAAAAGAAAACTACAGACAAAAATAGCAGGTTTAATAGTAGAAGAAGCATGGAAAACAGTTAAGACAATCATTTTAGAAACGGCAACTAAGGTATGTTGTATCAGTATTACAGACGGAAACAAAAAATTAACTAGATCATGGAAAGCAGATATGTAAGAAAATAAATAAAAATTAAGAAAAATAAATGGAAAAAAAATCTACAACAAAAATCAAATAAAAGATACACATCATAAACTAACAAATAGTGAGAGAAGTGGAGCACAGAAGAAAAATAATTTCCACTTTATTAAAAAAATAAATTTAATGATAGCTGTTTTGACAAATGTCATCTTAACTAATTTATTTATCGAACCTTTCAAGACGTTCTATAAAACGTACAGCTCGCATATTTTTTTAAATGAAAAACAAACACAAAATCTATACTTTTAATGCTGTCAACAAAAATGACAAACTATTTTGAGGTTAAGTATTTTCTAAACGCTTTAGGCAGTGGTAGCTAGCTGTCCTAATATTAGGTATTTCCTATCTCTCTTAGGTATTCGCGAAAATCAATAGCGGCCATTATGGCAAAATTTTAGTTCATGCTTTGCATCTATCGTTGTTGCTGTGTACGTGTGAGCTTCCTATTTTTTGTGATTTTTCTTGTCTTGATACATTACACATGAGTTTTTCCATCTCAGCCCGAAAAAAAAAACATTACACTATAAGGTTAATGGCACATTGATGTGTTGTTCACCCTCATTTGACCTTTCCAATAGATGTCGCCCACTTTGAAGTTTTCGCGAATTACCTAGCACGTCGCGAAACGCAAATTGTATTTAGGAATTCCTAAATTTGATTTAGGTAATTCCTAACTTTAGGAAAGGGTTTTTTACGATCAAATTAAAAATATATTTGTATATTTTGGACTTATAAAAATCTTTGACGCAGTTAAATTTTTGTTCTATGGTTGGCAATATGAGTAAAGTGTCTAATGACCAGACTATTAACAATAACTATTGTGGCTAATAGCCATTTATTTATTATATATTTTTCCTTAAGAAAGTATTTGTAAATATGAATATAATCTTTTAGTTATGTAATATATTTCTTTAAACAGAAAATACATGAAACAAACCGCTAAATAATTCAAAACGAAAGTATATTTATGCCCAATTTCACCAACCCTTTCCTAAAGTTAGGAATTACCTAAACCAAATTTAAGAATTCCTAACTACAATTTGCGTTTCACGACGTGCTTGGTAATACCTAAGAGGGATAGGAAATACCCAATATTAGGATAGCTAGCAAACACTGCCTAAAGCGTTTAGGAAATACTTAACCTTAAAATTGTTTGTCATTTTTGTTGAAAGCATTGAAATTATAGATTTTGTGTTTGTTTTTCATTTAAAAAAATATGCTAGCTGTACGTTTTATAGAATGTCTTAAAAGGTTCGATAAATAAATTTGTTTAGATGACATTTGTCGAAACAGCTGTCATTAAATTTATTTTTCAATAAAAAGTGGAAATTATTTTTCTTCTTTTCTCCCCTTCTCTCACTATTTGTTAGTTTATGATCTCCGCCCGTTTGGTTTATAGTTTAAAATTAAATAGTAATACCAATTATACGCAAAATTTATCCAAGTCCAATTTTTAGCTAGGTATTTCTTACCTAAGAATTTCTTAGGTTGGTGAAATTTGTTTTAGGTAAAGTATCAAATTTAGGTATTTCCTAGCTTAGGAATTACTTAGGTAGGAAGTACCTAAAATCAAGTTGGTGAAATCGGGCAATAATATCGTATTAAATAAACATATATTTATTGAGAATAATGAAAAACTCTTCGTTTTACCAAAACTTCCAATATTTATTTAAAAAATTGCTTTATTAACTTTAATGACAGCCGTTTCGCTAGACTTAGCATCGTCAGATTGACATATTGAAGTTACATGTTTGTTTGTAGCTAGGTACCTGATGTTTATTAGGTAGTTATAAGGCTAGACCAAGTATGGAAGTAATAAGACATAACAATATTAAAGCCTAGATGTTATGAGCCCTAAGGGATTATCCTGGATGTACTTCCCTCTAAGATCAGTATAACTGTGCAATGATATAGAAAAACCAGGAAAAAACTATATCATGCTGATCTTTACAATAACTTAATATATTTATGTTACAATTACGTCTTATCTATGTATAAAATGAAGACTCAATCAAAGCAAACACTTTAAAAATGGAGAACTTCCCAGATTTATTTGTTCATTAACAACTTTAAATTGTGGATCTGCTAGATGTCTTTTTATTTCAAGTTCTTCAAGGAAATTTAAATTTTGTTTTTTATTACAAGTATTTAGTATTTGGATGTCATTGATGTGTAAGAGTGTGGTTGGATGTTCAAGTAGGTGTTTTGCATAATTTGACTTATCTGGTTGTTTTAATCTATATGCTCTTAAATGTTCGTTAAATCTTACTTCAAAATTTCTTTGTGTTTGACCTATATATACAGCATTACACTTTGGACAATTAATTTTGTAAACAACAGATTTTTTTAATTTAGGTAATTTTGTTTTTACATTTAACAATTTTGTACCAATATTATTTTGTGTTTTAAATGATATTAATGCTGATGTTGCCGAAGATATTATTTTTGAAATTTTATTGGAAATAGTTCCACAATATGTAATATTTTTATAACTTTTAATTTCTTTAGTTTGTTTAGGAAATATTAGGTTTAGTAACACTTTTTGTTCTTTCTTATTAATTAATGTATTTATTAAATGAATTGGGTAGCCATTAGATGTAGCTATTTGTTTTATAATATCAATTTCTTTATCAAAATTAATTTTGTTCATTGGAATTGAAAATGCCCTATGTATCATAGAATTATAAGCTGCTAATTTATGTGTTATAGGATGATTTGAATTATATGGTATGGTTACATCTGTTTGTGTTGGTTTTCTGTATATTGAATAATTTAGTAAATTATTAACTTTTTCAATTTTTAAATCTAGAAAATTAATTGTAAAGATCAGCATGTTATAGTTTTTTCCTGGTTTTTCTATATCATTGCACAGTTATACTGATCTTAGAGGGAAGTACATCCAGGATAATCCCTTAGGGCTCATAACATCTAGGCTTTAATATTGTTATGTCTTATTACTTCTATACTTGGTCTAGCCTTATAACTACCTAATAAACATCAGGTACCTAGCTACAAACAAACATGTAACTTCAATATGTCAATCTGACGATGCTAAGTCTAGCGAAACGGCTGTCATTAAAGTTAATAAAGCAATTTTTTAAATAAATATTGGAAGTTTTGGTAAAACGAAGAGTTTTTCATTATTCTTAATAAGATGGACTTCCAAAAAGTAAGGGTTAGTACAATCAATTTAATATATTTATTGGTTCATTAACATTTAATTTTCACAATATCTAATAAATCTATTAATTTGTTTAATATATTCTAGTTGCCAAGAAAAGAGGACAAGGTTGAGCCTCTTTATAATGGTGGAGTTTGTACTTCTTTTTTCTTAATTCTTTCTTGTTAATTCAAATTACTTGTTGCTAATAAGAGTGGACAAGGCTGATCCCTCTCTAGCTATGGATACTTTATTATAAGTTTTTTTTAATTTTTCTTGTTTCAACAACTTAAATTTTTCTTCAAACGTAGGTCTTCCTACTTACCATTAAAATGAACGGAAGGAAATTTAGAAATAGTTCGTCTACTTTAGAATATGATCTTAATTTCTTCTTTTGTCCAACTATATCTTCTTTACCATTCTACTGACTGTCCTTTTGGTGTTTAATATATGGGAATTTTTTTTTTAATTACTTTATTAACTGTTTAAGTACAATATTTTAACTTACAATATTTAAAAATAAAATTTCACTAGAATCGGTGAAAATTTAATAATCAGTAATTCTTTACAATGCAAAGTTCTACTATTTACATAAAATTCTAATCTTGTTTACAATTAACTAAATTATTAAAAACAATAAAAAATATTGTAAACAAAATAATTAAATTAATATGTCTTTTTGTAAAACAAAATAAAACAAGCTATTAAAATAAACAAAACAAGCAAAAACGTTATTGCGTTTTAATTTAAAAATATATCGTATTTTTCTTGGACTGTAACTATTGTATTATGTAATACATCAAACTTTGTTGTTGAAATACGAAAAAGATTTTTTTGGGATGTTCACGTAATTCCGAATACATTACAACGAATTCATCTTTATGTAATCGCTTCTCAACAATGGAGTGCACTCACATCGGCTTGTTTTGTTTACGCTTTTTTGAAATATGCAGCAATGGCTAGATGTTTCCTCTTGCAAGTTCATTTTTCAGCTGCCATCAGCGGTAGCCTGTACGCCCTATGTGAAAGTAAAACGACGCGTTGTCATACCTTAATACGCGCACGTGCCTATCTAAAACAGAACTTATCTTTAACTGTAGAGGAAGATCCCGAATTACAAGCAGCTTTTAAATTTTTATAAATACTTATCTTGCAATTTCAATGCGTGTCCTAATTTCTCCAACTTGATCATTGTTTTTATTTACCCTGGTACCTAGATGCTTGTAGTTATCCACTCTTACTACTTATTCTGCCTCGATATCTATTTTCCTTATGATTACGTATGGCGCTCCGGTGAGCTAAATGTCAGCAGAATACCACTAAAGAAGCTGAATAAGCTTCAACGCCAGACATGCTTAAGCGTAACGGAAGCTATGTCCACTACTTCCACCACTGCCATCGAAATTTTAATAAATCTTTCTCCACTTCACATCTGGTTGAAAATGGAGGCGATGGCTGGTACATACAGAAGGCAAGTGTAATGCCAGGATGCAGAGTAGAGCGGTGTCAGAACCAGGGCCATGGAGATAATTAAAAATCATCTTATACTGGAGATTGTACCAGATGGAATGCAACCTAAATACAATTACCACAAGCCATTTACGTCCTTTTTCCAGAAAGGACGGCTCTAGGATCAAGAGAGCTGTTGGAGCTGGAGTACTTAAAGGGAAGGCAAAGGTGAATCTAAGCCAGAACCTATCCACAATTTTCCAAGCAAAGGTTTTTGCAATGGAGAAGTGTCTGCAGGAGATACTTAAGCGTGACTGCGGGAACAAAATTATAGAAATCATTTCCGATAGCCTGGCTGCGCTAGTCACTGGAATCAAATCGGATGGACTCCGTTAGTTTGGAAATACCCTCAAGACCTCAAATGTGGCTGATATCAAATATCAATAAAACACTAAGTCAAACCACAATAAATTTAATGGTAAAACTATAAAAATTTGCGACTAGTTTCGGTCTTAGATCATAATCAGGCTAAAAATAAATATATACAGTAAGGTAAGGATTAAGGGCATTCCTACGGCTGAATATTTAAGCAAAAACAGAGGTTTTGCTCGTGGATAATTGTACCTTTATTTTTTTAAATTATTTAAAACTGTTTGTTAAGGCTACAAGAGAAAAGGTGTTGCTAGGGATTTATAAAAACAAAAAAATGAATTTATTTTAGGGTTGCTATTGTTAAGGGGAAAAAATGTTAAAAATTAGGTATTTTGAGATGCAGTTCACTGAACCTCTGCACGCTGTATTTTTCGATCCATAATGTGGCGCCATCCTTACTGAAATTTATTAACACCGAAACTTTTATATAGGGGCGTGTTTTACATTTTGAATGGACTAAAAAAAGCCATTCATGAATTAAAGAACTTGTATTCTAGATATCTATTTATTTGTAAAACTAAAACATATTTATATGTAAAAGAGTTGATACAATAATTTTTACTTAACTATTATGTAGGTTATAAAAGGGAATTTATTTTGTAAAATTTCGAATAATATTATAAATACCTACAGTGTGAAAACCACTTATGGAATAAGATTAAAGCTGCTCTTAGTTTACTATTTGAAATAAAACATAAATAGATTATTTATATAATATTTCAAATTATTATAAAGTTTTGCTTTATCAATTTTTAAAACGAATATAAAATACGAATAATAAACCATGATACAAATAAACAATTTAAAACTTTTATAAATATGTTTTCCTGAAAATGCGTGTGCGAGTGTGTGATTTTCACAATCTCAATAATTTTAGCATTAAATTAATTTAATCTTTTTCCAAAATATTAAAGTCAGGCTTACGTTAAAGGGGTTTATTAGGTTTTATATAAAAAACTAATTAACTGATTTAACTAAATTTTACTACAAATCTAGCTACAAAATCTATATTACAATTTCTATTCAGTATTAATGGAAAAAAGGTAGGGGCAGTGGGACACTGGATATGTCGTCAGATAGAGAGGATTAAACACTTTAGGTAGGCATAGGTGAATTCCGGACAATAAACGACATTAAATCGACAATAGACAGATTACTTTTATGACGCAGTCACGCAGTTAAATCTCTAATATACAGTTCAAGTTACAGAGGTACAAATAATAATATTGTTGTGCGAGTACGCCCCTGGCGCTATGATCAGACGCGAAGGAAACAGATGATACGAGAATCTTCGAGAATATACGGCGCCCGACGAGCGAAGCATCTAGACTCGATACGATCGAGACCAGACTGGAGTTCTGGAGTATGCTGGAACAATACTTGCCTATATATTAAGGACCGATTTGAATATTTTAGTTAGTTAGTTAGTAGTATGTTGTTAGATAAATGCGATTAGAAAGATTGTCTTATATAAATTAAAGTATTGTAAATAAATTGTGTTATATAAATTAAACAGTGTTAGTGATTTAAATAGTATAAAAATAAATTAAAAGACTAGTAAAAATAAATAAACGTTACATTGGTGTCAGAAGTGGGATATTGTAAATAAATAAGGTAAAAAAAAAATAAATAAATAAATATGTCGAAAAAACTTTGTGACTTGAAAGTGACAGAATTGCGTCAAGAGCTGGAGGATCGTGAATTGGAAACAACAGGAAGGAAGACTGAGTTGTTGGAGCGACTTAAGGAAGCATTGGAAAATGATGGTTTAGATCCAGAAAATCATATTTTTGTAGACGACTCTTCTGCTACAATTATTTCTTCCTTAAATAAAGTATCTTCTGATATTTCTTCTTTGGAAAATAAAGTTTCTTCTGACATTTCTTCTTTGGAAAACAAAGTCTCTACTGATATGTCTTCTTTAAAAAATGATATTTTGTCTTTGGAAAATAAAGTATCTTCTGACATTTCTTCTTTGGAAAATAAAGTTTCTTCTGACATTTCTTCTTTGGAAAACAAAGTTTCTTTGGATATTTCTTCTATGGAAAATAAAATGTCTTCATTTGAAAAAAAAATTGAAGAGAAAATAAGAGAAATGGAAAAGCAAATGGAAGAGATGGAAAAAGGAGGTAAAGAAGATATGGAAGATTTAGGAGAGGAAAACAAGGACGAAATGAGAAGCTACAAAGTGGAGCGGAAACCGAAATTGGAAGGCAACGAAAGTTCTGTTCGTGTTAAGGCCCCAACCTTTGACGGAAAGATGTCTTGGGAAAATTATCTCAAACAGTTCGAAACAGCTGCGAGAGCGAACGGATGGTCCCAAAAAGAGAAGGCAATAAACCTCACCATCGCCCTGAGAGGAGACGCTTTGGATGTTCTTCAGACCATACCAGTGGAGGACACAGATGATTTTGAGCAACTGAAGAAAAGCTTGAACATGCGATATGGTCACGAACACCTGGAGAACTTGTACCGATCGCAGTTAAAGACTCGAAAACAGAAGCGAGAGGAGACACTTCAAGAGTACGAAGTAGATATTGCCAGACTGGTAAGATTTGCTTACCCTTCAGCTCCAGAACAAATGATGGAATGTTTAGCTGTTGAAGCATTTCTTGATGGACTTCGTGACCACGAAATGGCAAAGACACTCCGTTTAGCCCACCACAAAACATTAGTTGACATCTTGTCTGCCGCGCTTGAGTATGAAGCGGCTTCGAAAGCTTGTGGAGGATACAGTAAAGTAAGGTCTGTAACGGAAGAGGAAGATGAAAATAAGTTAGACCAATTAGTAAATATGATGAAGAACTTTACTGATAAGAAAAAGAATAAGACCATCAGGCGCTGGAATTTTGGTGAAATAGGACATGCTCGCAATTCATGTAAACGTCCTGGGGTCACTACGAATCAAGAAACTACTCCACAGGAAAAACTAAAACGGGCGGGCCTAGAGGGGGCAGCTTCGACCCAGAACGTTTCCAAAGACCCTCTCATATTAATAGCCTCTTTGAAATGCCGCGAAGACAGTGTATATGTAGATGGTGAGGTCAACGGTAAAAAGTACACACTATTGGTGGATACTGGAGCGACCAGAACGATTATACGGCCAACAACTATAAATAGCCGTAAGAAGCTTTTACCAACAAGGCTACGACTGCGAACTGCCACAGGTGACAGAGCTAACATCCTTGGAGAAGCCCAGGTTCAAATAGGAATTGGCTCAGAAAAGTTCACGCATACTGTTATTGTCGCTGATATTGAGGAAGATGTCATATTAGGAATGGATGTGATGAACTTACATGGTTTCCAACTGGATTTCAAGAACAGAGTTATCAAAGTCGGTTCTGAAGAAATATTCCTTCATCCATATGATGACAAAACCGTGCCAGCCGTTGTCCAGGAGGATACTGTGGTACCTGGTAGAAGCGAAACGATCATAGTGGCCAGACTGCAAGGAACTATTGACGAAGGAATACCTGTGATGATGGAACCATGGAACCATGATGAGGAGG
Source organism: Ophraella communa (assembly GCA_035357415.1). NCBI lineage: Eukaryota > Metazoa > Arthropoda > Insecta > Coleoptera > Chrysomelidae > Ophraella > Ophraella communa. The sequence continues at coordinate 20,968,507 of CM068995.1, forward strand.
TCGGTCGAGAATTTTGATAGGAAAAGGATTGGTCACTTCTGCTAAAGAAATTCCAGTACGAGTTATAAACGTCAATGATCACCCAATTACGATCAAGAAAGAGACCAAAGTTGGAACCTCCGTACCAGTAACATCTATAATTCGACAGACAGCTATTCCTGATAATTCCAACGATAAGTTTGAACATATGGTGGCGGTTGCTGGTACATCTCTAAACCGAGAAGAGAAAAGAAAAATGAAAGATTTTCTTCATCGGTATCGCAACATTTTTGTACCAAAGGAGGTAAGACAGGACGTACCTCTGCTGTAAAACATAAAATCGACACGGGTGATGCCAAGCCAATTCGTCAATCAGCTAGAAGACTACCACAGGCAAAGAGGCAAGAAGCTGAAAGGATTGTTCGAGAAATGGAAGAAGATGGAGTGATAGAACCTTCTACCAGTCCATGGGTCTCTCCGGTAGTCTTGGTCAAGAAAAGGATGGAACTACGAGGTTCTGTGTAGACTACCGTCAGTTGAACAATGTTACCAAGAAGGACAGTTATCCTCTGCCTCGAATCGACGATACCTTGGACACTCTAGCTGGAAGTAAATTATTTTCTACCTTAGATTTGAAGTCTGGTTATTGGCAGGTAGAAATGGACCCAAGAGACAAAGAAAAGACAGCCTTTACCACCGGTTCTGGATTATTTCAGTTCAATGTCATGCCATTCGGACTATGTAATGCTCCTGCGACATTTGAAAGGCTGATGGAGAACGTATTGAGGGGTTGTCTTGGAAAACGTGCCTGGTCTACTTAGATGACATCATAGTCTTGGGGAGACATTTGAAGAACATCTGAAAAACTTAGAAGATGTTTTTAAAAGACTTCAAGCTGCCCAACTGATGCTGAATCCAAAGAAATGTCAGTTATTCCAAGACAAAGTTAATTATCTGGGTCATATTGTCAGCAAAGAGGGCGTGTCTGTAGATAAGGACAAGGTCGCTTCTATCAAACAATGGCCACAACCAACTGATAAACATCAAATAAGAAGTTTTCTTGGTCTATGTACATACTATCGCAGATTTATCAAGAAAGTTTTCAGACATTGCTAAGCCATTAACACGCCTTACAGAGGAAACGAGAGAGTTCTGCTGGGATGAAAACTGTCAAACCGCTTTCGAAACTCTGAAGAAGCATTTAACCGCAGCACCGATATTAGGCTACCCACAACCGGAAGGAGAATTTATTTTGGATACAGATGCCAGTAATGTCGGAATTGGAGGAGTCCTTTCACAGATTCAAGATGGACAAGAGAGAGTCCTGGGTTATTTTAGTAAAGTGCTCTCCAAACCTGAACGGAATTACTGCGTTACGAGAAGAGAACTTCTGGCAGTTGTGAAATCGGTGGAACACTTCTACCAATATCTTTATGGAAGAAAATTTTTAATCCGGACGGACCATGCAGCCCTAAAATGGCTAATGCAGTTTAAGAACCCTGAAGGTCAAATTGCCTGGTGGATCGAACGACTCCAAGAGTACGACTTTAGGATCGAACATCGAGCTGGGATAAGTCACAGAAATGCAGACTCCCTTTCCAGAAGACCGTGCCCAGAAGAGTGTTCTCACTGCAGTAAGACAGAATTAAAAGAAACTGCAATACTACGAACAACTGTAGTTAACGACGACTGGGCACCTACTAAAATTAAAGAAGAACAAGATAATGATCCTGTCTTAAGAAAATGAGAGAATGGAAGATAGAAGATCGTCGACCTACTTGGCAAGAAGTGTCAAAATTCTCTACAGTCCTTAAATCATATTGGGCCCAGTGGGAGTCTTTCATTTTGGAAGGCGATTTATTAAAGAGAATAATTGAAAATGATGACGGTTCCGTTAACAGAAAGCAATTAGTTATACCAAAGAGTAGAGTAGCCGAAGTACTACGACAGTTACACGACAGTCCATCAGGAGGTCATCTTGGTGTTAAGAAAACCCTGCAGAGAGTTCGTGAAAGGTTTTATTGGATGAATAGTTCCGATGATGTTAAGGACTGGTGCAAGAAGTGTACCATCTGTGCTGCTAGTAATGGACCTCAGAAAAGAGGAAAGGCTCCCATGAAACAATATAACGTTGGTAGCCCATTTGAGAGAATTGCTTTAGATATTGCTGGACCGTTCCCCACTACTGAGAATAAGAATAAATACATGTTGGTGGTGATGGATTATTTTACGAAGTGGGTTGAAGTCTACGCCATTCCAAATCAAGAGCAGCAACTGTCGCAGACGTGCTAGTGAAGGAGTTTATTTGCCGATATGGAGTGCCCTATGGATTCACAGTGACCAAGGAAGGAACTTCGAAAGTCAACTCTTTCAAGGAATTTGCGACAATTTAGGAATGAAGAAAACAAGAACTACAGCATTGCACCCACAATCAGATGGAATGGTAGAACGCATGAATAAAACCATTGGCAAATATCTATCAAAAGTAGTATCCAATCACCAAAGAGACTGGGACCAGTATATTTCGCTCTTTGCAATGGCTTATCGATCCGCCGTCAATGAATCAACAGGTCAAACACCAGCAAAAGTCTTGTTTGGACGCGAGATGAGGTTACCATGCGACCTCGAGTTTGGATGCCGACCTGGAGAGGATATAGCTGGAGAAGACTATGTAATCCAGTTACGTAGAAAAATGGACGACATGCCAGTGACAGGATGAAGAAACGGTATGATACCCAAGCTATAGAAGGATGTTTCCAAGAAGGTGACAAAGTCTGGCTCCATAACCCGAAAAGACGGAAGGGGTACTCACCAAAGTTACAACAATCTTGGGAGGGTCCATACATCATCAAGAAAAGAATCAATGACGTCATATACCGTATAATAAAGACCCCGAATGGAAAACCTAAGGTAGTACACCGAAACCGACTGGCGAAATTTGAAGGAGATCATGACCAGGAAGAAGAAGTCGTAAATCAAGTCCAAGATACACCCGACCTTGCTTTCGAAGAATTTATGGGTGCATATGGAGGTACTGGGAAAGCTAGATACGGCGTGACTATTGAGAGACAGCAAGACCTGTTCACACTTCCTGATGACTACTCATTAGCCCATAGCGTTTCCGCCACTATCAGCGACGGCCGAGGATTAGCGTCTGTCTTTCGAAGGAAGTTTGGTCGATTGTCAGAACTTCGAAATCAGTTACCAGCCACTGGGAAGGCTTTGATACTTCGAGATGACTCCCGTTGCCTCTTCTATCTGATTACCAAGAATACCTACCAAGACCAGCCCACTTATCAGAAATATATGGGAATCATTACTTAACTTGAGAGAGCACATATTGAAGTCCAACGTACAGAAGCTAGCCATGCCAAAAATAGAGTGCAACTCATTGGATTGGAGGGTCATCGAAGTATGGTGGAAGTAATCTTTCAAGATACCGAAGTCCAAGTGTTGGTATGCAGCCATTCGCCCCGTGTCCAGCTGACATCAAAGACCATTCCATGTTATTTCCATGCAACGGGAAATTGTAGACGAGGATTCAGTTGCAAGTATCTCCATCGTCTCAATTCCGTAAAAGTTCCAGGAGGAACTATCTCTTAAGGAGGGGGCAATGTTGTGCGAGTACGCCCCTGGCGCTATGATCAGACGCGAAGGAAACAGATGATACGAGAATCTTCGAGAATATACGGCGCCCGACGAGCGAAGCATCTAGACTCGATACGATCGAGACCAGACTGGAGTTCTGGAGTATGCTGGAACAATACTTGCCTATATATTAAGGACCGATTTGAATATTTTAGTTAGTTAGTTAGTAGTATGTTGTTAGATAAATGCGATTAGAAAGATTGTCTTATATAAATTAAAGTATTGTAAATAAATTGTGTTATATAAATTAAACAGTGTTAGTGATTTAAATAGTATAAAAATAAATTAAAAGACTAGTAAAAATAAATAAACGTTACAATATAATGGTTGGAATTTCCAAAACGATCACATTAAACCCTTGTAAACACAACAGTGAAATAATTGAAATAAAAAAATGAACATTATTTACTAACTTAGTTATATGGAATGGAATCCATTCAATGATACATTAGGATCAGATCATTTTCCTATCCATATTTCCATCTCCCAACATTATACCCCATCTCCTAAACTACCAATAAGAAAATGGATAGAATTCTTTGCTAATTGAGAACTCTTTCAGGATTCTATAAAAAAGGTTGAGGTTAATATCATAAAGTCATTAAAATCTCTAATTGAAATAATAAATAACATAGCGTGAATATTTATGAAATCCCGTACTGGCAATAATAATAAAGTTGGAAACGCCATTTGGTGGGACAATGAATGCTCACAGCTTTGTATATTCAAATAATTTTTAAAAAAGTTATTAGAGAATTTAACAATATTATCATTTTGCGGCATGTTTTATATTTTTATATTTCTATGCGTTTATCTCTTGAGATATTCATATTTATTTATATAATTAGAGGTTGTATCTTTTATGAGTTGATGGTTGATAATTCACCTACAACTGTTTTATTGTAATCTTGATTTTTGTTTCCATCACATTATTCTTACTACTGTCTTCCTTTTAAAAAACTGACATTGTATTGTATTTTTAGCCTGATGATGGTCCTGTGGACCGAAACTAGTTGCAAGTAACTTTCAGTATTAAATTAAAGTTGTGGGATCGATTTTGTGTTTTTCTTTGAACCTTTTATAAAAAAAACGAAAAAATATTACGAAATATATAAAAAAACAACAAATTTACAAAACTACCTGGAATTCAAAAATATACAAGCAAAAGTAAAGTTGATATTTAAACAAAAACAACAGGAATGTTGGAAAAATTTTGTCAGCAGTTTAAATAAAAATACACCAATATAAAAAATTTGGTGTTTTGTTAAAAAAATTTCCAACAAAAATGTAACCCCTAAAAAAGAACCGACACATGAAACCCTTATTAATGAAATCTTAGACCACATTTTTCCAAGTTTTGTGCCAAATATACTTGAAGAGCCAACGGAGAATAATAGTGACCATGAGGTTGATAAACCTTTTAACATGATAGAACTGGAATCTTCAATAAAATCCACAAAATGTACAGCTCCTGGCAACGATTATATAACATGATATTGTTAAAATTTTGCCACTGCTAGCTAATATTTATTACAATTGTACAATGATTGGTGGGTAAATGGCAAATATATTGAACAACTCAAACAAGTATCTGTTAGTCTACTCTTAAAGCCACAAAAATATTATAATGTGTTCTCCTTCTATCGCCAATATTTCTTATGTCGTGTTTAACGAAAAATTTCGAAATAATGATAAAAACAAGATTGGAATGGCACTTAGTAAATAATTCAAGTTTACCAAGCACACAATATGGATTTAAAAGGGGCTACGGTACACTAAACGCAATAACTCATTTGGTAAATGATATACAAATTACATTTTCAAAAAACAAATATTTAGTTTGTTTATTTCTGGATATAAAAGGGGCATCTGATTGTGTAGATATTAGCTTACTAAAACATAAAATTATATACGCCGGTTTTAGCGAAAGGACCTCCCAGCGAATATCGCAACTGTATTATTCGCGTGTTCTGTACGTTAGAGATAAAAATATACTGCACGGTCCTAGAATTGTTCATCGTGGATTGCCTCAGGGTTCGGTATTAAGTACTTTATTATTTAACATATATTCTGCTGATATTCATACACGGTTTCAAAATTCAATAAAATTTATTCAATATCCCGTCATATGTATCCTGGATACACTATCCAGGATACATATGACGAATGTATACAGTTCTTAAATAATATAATGGAAACTGTGGTTAAACGGACAAATGAAACTAGTATGAGTCTCTCAACTGAAAAATGCTCAATTATATTCTTTACTAGGCATAGAGTTCACACACCAGGGAGCCTAACTCTGTGTGGGAGGATATTATCATTAGTAAATGAGTATAAATATTTGGGGATGCTTCTGGATTCAAAATTATGATGGTCCAAACATATTAACCATATTAAGAGCAAATGCAAAAAAGGTAGGTTACAAGCTCCTAAAATGCGTTACAAATCGTAGATGGGGAGCAACTCCTGCTATCGCTATTATGTTCTGCAGGACCTACGTACGATCAATTATGGATTATGGGTGTAGTTTATACAGGTCTAGTAGCAATGTCTTAGAATTTGTATTGGAGCAATGAAATCAACACCAGTGAATGCTTTATTGGCAGAGTGTAACGAATCTCCACTATTTTTACGACGCCAATTATTATCCCAAAAATATTTAATCAAATTGAAAACTCTTGAGGCAGATATGATAAACAATTTATACACAATTTTTTAGAAGACTTAACTAATAAATATTGGAGAATAAAAAACACACCCCCACTTGCTGAAGCCTTCACTCAAACTAGAGAATTTAATAATTTTTATCTTACTGACAAAAAATTACCTATATATAAAATACCTTATGAAGCAATTTTCAATATCCATAATGTTATATTTCCTTATTATACTGAATCAAGTCCTGCTTAAAATCATATTGGCAGATCATACTAATAAAATAATCATCTAGACTGACGGATCTAAGACAGAATATGGGGTTTGATGTGTAATATACCTTTGAAATAGGTACAGACCAGTCTTTTGGCTGAAAACTCCCCGACATATGTAGTATATATACTACGAAACTTTACGCTATCCTACAAGGTCTTTTATGGCTAATTACAAACGGTAAGAGGGAAGGGGTAATTATATCTGAATTATATCTAAATCAGCATTAACTGCTATAAAAGGTATTATTGCGGGAAAAATAAATTGCCCTATTTTATGCAAGATAAAAAGAGTTCTATTGGAACTGAATGTAACATTTATTTGGGTTAAAGGTCATATTGGAATATATGGCAATGAAAAAGCTGATCAGTTAGCCAAAGAATTAATAATGGATGAAGTGTTTTGTAATATTTATACTGGGAGGGATCTGATTAACGTAATAAAAAGGAAAACATATTTGTTATAGCGTAAACATTGGAAAAATATAGTGAAATCCTCTAAGAATACATATTTTTAAATACATCCATCACTACCATGACCTCCAGCCTATATTTTTTCCTATTCAATGACGAAGTTCCATTCGGCAAGTATATTTAGAATGAAAACAAATCATCAAAAACACCCCCCGCATTTGGCCAAATGGCCAAACTTGGAATAATTCAGTCACCAACATGTAATTGTAAAGACCATGCATACGCAGATCTTAATAATATATTTTTTTGGTGTAGTGAATACCTCGGAAAGCTAATAAACTCATTACATCACTTGTTAAACAAAATTATGCTTTACCAATAAACTTCACACATATTTTGAGCACCGCCAACCGTAATACTTTAGATTTGCTAGTTAACTTCATCAAAGAAATAGAAATTAATCTATAAATATTATCATATTCCAAAATTACGTGGCTAATGGACTTGTTTCCGGGCCAAAATTCTTTCACCACCACCACCATCTACATCTGAGGTTTTTCTTTCCGTTTCCTCTTATTTTGTTCTTTTGTCTTTAGAATATATTGCGGTTCTCTAATAGGCATATTTCTAAATTTTCTTAAAATCGATAATTTCAGGTAAAATACAATCAAAGTAAAATTTGCAAAGAATTGGTTTCATGCTTCTTGCCCAGAATTCAGGATCATGAAATATAGTTTCGGTTTTTAAACCGTGAGGTGTCCAAACCACAAGTACACAATAAGATCTGAAAATTTGCAATTTTGTACCTGAAAATACCAGTTATGCATTTTATTAATGCCATCCATTTTCCAAAAAAATTTTTTTTTGGTTTTAATACCTTTTTCAGGCGTCATATTTTTTACCTCTTTTTTTTAAGGAAAATGTTTACCCTTTAGTCTCTTTGTTCTTGTCTTAATCCTTACCTTACTGTATCTTTTTATTTTTAGCCTTATGATGGTTTAAGACCGAAACTAGTCGCACACTTTTATAGTTTTACCATTAAATTAATTGTGGTTTGACCTAGTGTTTTATTGATATAATTATTATTTTTAATTGGTCCTTATAATAAATAATGTCTTTCAGCTAAATTGGTTCACACAAAGTGGAAATCGGTTAGAGATCAATTTAAAAGAGAAATAACAGGGATTAATAAAATCAGAAGTGGGCAAGCTGCCAAAAAAAAGAGAAAATACATGAATTTTGATCAGCTTCTTTTGTTAACGCTTTCTCTTGAAATGAGAACTACAACATCAAATATTAAAAACCCAGATGATAAGGAACGAAGGAACGAAGGAGAATCACTCTCGCCCCGTGCATATACCTTGCAGCCTCTCAGACAGACTGCTTTAACTTGTATAAAAACGAAAGGAAAGAAAAAATTCATCAAAAGAAGTTACAGAAATTCGAGTGATCACAAAAGTTTTGAATAAAAGTGGCTCTCCAAAGAGAGGTGAACAGCCAGTCTAGAGGTTATTCTGGGAACAGGGCATTTTTGATATCATTCCTACCATTAATGGAGCAAATGCCGGTTGCAGATTTGTTTACTTACAGATTACGATTAATGCAAGTGGTTTAAGAGTGTCGTTTTCCCCCTCAAGGCAACGCTGTTAACTCACCGACTAATCAAAATCGATATGCTTCTAAAAATCACAGCGATAATAATCAGGGCTATCAGTATCCACCTTGGAATACACAAGTTTCCAGTGGTGTCTAGTATTTAGAGCGATGTCTAGTATTTAGAGAGACTCTAGTTTTTATTTAGTAGGTTTTATACTCACATATTTTTAGTTTTATAATAAAGTTTACAATATTTCTTAATGTGATTACTTGTGTTGGAGAAATTGGAATCCTCATGTTTGTTTTTTCCTTTTGTAAAGCATTGGATAATAATTGCAGTAATTCATCAAAACTCTCTAAAGACACTTGATAGAATGAAAAGAACTTTTGAGGATGTAATGGGTGTTGACTAAATTTTATTTGAAAATACCTCGTCGACAACCTGTCACTGAATAGAGAATGAACCCACCATCGACATTTAGCTCTCCTTTTTTATTTTTATTTCTAAATAATACACTAAAACAAAGAGCAGATACACAACTAACTGCCACGGAATTTATTATCTAGTATTTAGTTTCTACTGTGTAATACTATGTGTAATATTTTTTTTTTTAAATCATATTAAATTGTGGATGAAAAATAAGTAAAACAAAAGAAAATATTAAGTTAAAATATTAAAATATGTAGCTTCCCATAGAGGATGTTACCTTTTCTAAAGAAATTATTTCAAATATTGGTAACTTAGATTTAGCAGATCCTTCTTTTAATGAGAGTAGTCATATTGATCTACTCTTAGGCGCGGATGTACATCCTTATGTTTTAGAGGAAGGTCGTATTTATCAAGGACAAGACAAACCTGTAATTTTAAATACTATTTTTGGGTGGATGATTACCGGCAAAATTCCCTTGTCAAATTTATCCCTAGTATCTCTTCCAATGAAGTTAATTTAGATGAAACTTTAAAATTATTTTGGAACACCGAGGAAGTCCCAATTAGTAAAATAGTTTCCCCTGAAACCGAATATTGCGGAAAATATTTTTCGGAAACAACTTCTAGAAATGAAATGAGTAGATATATAGTTTCTTTATCATTTAAATCGTATGTAACAGATTTCGGAGATACCCGGTCTATTGCTATTAAGCGTTTCTTTTCCTTAGAAAAACGCTTATTAAAAAATCCCTCTTTTCACTTATCTTATAGAGAAGTCATGAGAGATTATTTACAAAGTGGACATATACAGGTGGTCCCAATTTCGTCTGCGGAAAAATTAAATAATTATTTTTACATAGCTCACCATGCAGTATTTAAAAAGGATTCTAACACTACGCCTCTGCGGGTAGTGTTTGACACTTCTAGTCATGCCCCGAATAAACCCCAAATGATGCCTTATACACAGGTCCTAAGTTGCAACAGGACTTAGTGAACATTTTATCAAATTTTCGTATCCATCCTTATGTTTTAACTTGTGACATCAAACAAATGTATGATACTAGTCACCCCGGAACACCGTAGATATCAGCGTCTTGTGTGGCGCTTTTCTAAGGGCGGACCGTTATTAGACTATGAATTAACCATTGTATGTTTCGGTGTCAATAGTAGCCCTAATTTAGCCATAAAAACTTTACTAAAACTTGCCCAGGATTATAAGGATTTACCTTTGGCTTCTGAAATTTTATCGAAGTCTACTTATGTAGATGATTGTCACCGGAGGGGATAGTATTGAAGTGGTGTCTTTGATGAAAACCCACTTAATTGAATTATTGTGAAGGGCTGGTTTTGAAGTTAAAAAATGGCTTCAAATGAAAGTCAATTACTTGCTGATTTACCTGAATCATATATTCAAAATCAATGGCTTCCCTTTCAAGTGTCTCAGAAAAAATGGAGCGGAAGTAATTATTCGCTCCAACAAAGTAAGTGCCATTTACCAAAATGACCTTAGAACACCTTCCTCTTCTGGCAATAAAACGGCGAAAGGCGGCTAAAAACGCTTCCGTCGACAGATCGAGCTTGGAGAGCTTTCGTAGTACAGCAAATAAATAAATAAACGTAGGCTTTCATAGTGACAGCAACACGTAACCGTCCCATAGTAATAGGAAAAGGCCCACAAAAGTCTGCGCCTACAATGGAAAAAGCTTTAATTTGCGATACACGAAACTTTGGTAAATTTCCCTGCCGATGCCAGTCACATGGGTGGAATTTGGGAAGCAAACATTTAATTCGAGTAATTGGGAACCAAATTGTTACATTTGAAGAACTAAGTATAGTCTTAACCCAGATTGAGGCGGTATTAAACTCACGTCCCTTGTGCGCCATGAGATCTGATCCTAGTGATTTGGCTGTATTGACTCCTGGCCACTTTCTTACCCTTGAACCGTTATCGGCATTACCAGACCCAGATTACACCGATCTCAAAATGAACCGGTTATTACGATGGCAACTTTTGCAACGTTTTAATAGAGATTTTTGGAACAGATGGCACAGAGAATACCTTTATACCCTACTCCAAAGAGTTAAATGGGACTCTTCGACTCCCCCTGTGTCACCTGGTACCATGGTTCTCATTAAAAATGAATCCACTGCTCCTTTAGAGTGGGTTCTGGGACGCATTATTAAAGTAATTTCAGGATCCGATAATATATGTCGGGTGCTATTGTGCAAACTGCCAAAGGTCAATTTAAACGTCCTTTGGTCAAACTTTGTCCTTTGCCTAATACTTAATGATGAAAATGTGAGCATTTTCATGGAGGTGGGAATGTTGTGTTCCCGCGAAAATTAATTTAATTTGATTTTATTTGATTTTTCTCTTTTTTTTATTTTATAAATTTCTATATAGACTTAATATTAGTTATATTATATCTATTACCTTCGCATAGCCACTTTGAGTTTCATTCATGATATTCGGGTGAATAATTTGCATTAATTTGAAATTAATTTTGATAAAGGTTTGCTTAGACCTTCTTATTTCCAATCATTCATATTTCCCTATTTGACCGTCCTATTGTTGAACTTTGAATCATGGTTTTTCTTCGCTGTTCGGAAGACAGAATCGAAAAAGGTCGAAAAAGGTACAACATATTCCTCGCTCGCGATCGGAATTTGACCGAAAATTTTTGTGAAGCCAACATACTTTGTGTTTACCTTTTTTCGTATGCAAAAGAAAAGAAACCCCCTTTGAGTTTCTTCGCATTGCGCGTTATAAGGGAAGATTCACCAGGATTGAACGATGCACCTTTCATCCTAGTCCGGTAAGCCGTAAAGTAAACCTTTCTTCTTTTTTTTGCATATATTATATTTCAATTGTATTATTTATTATAATATCTCTTCAAAAAAAACCAAATAATTTAATAAGTACTGCGAGTTCTGTAAAGAATAAAAAATAAATTATTATAATTACTAAATATAAAATCTTAAACCTAAACATACCTGTAAAATTTATAACTAGTAGTAAAGGACATAAATTGAAAAATAATGAATTCAAACATCGTTCTGAACAATGTAGAATTATTGAAAGGGAAAGAAAAATTATTTCAATAAAAACTCGCTCTGATGGCAATGGAGGAGATATAGAGAGAATATTCCACAATTGGGAGAGTTCAAGATGGAAATATTAAGGGAAATTAAAGGACACTAAAGAAAGGCGGAATAGAAACTCTAACATTAGTGGAAGCTTAAGCTTTGATGGAATAACATTCAATCAAAAGACCAACAACAGCAACGAAACACTCATGTTGAGGACAGAACGATAACTGAAAAATTAATGCCAGAAATCAAACAGGAAATTAAAAAGGAACTAAGTTAATAAACTGAAGAATTACCAAATAAAGAAAATAGTGATGCATAAAGTTATACATAATCTTTACAAAGTTATTCCACTATGAACAAAAACAACACAAAGTAATCAAAGTATACTTACCACAGAAAGTAATTGCGAATATCGAACTAATTAACATCAACATCAAGATAAGAAGAATAGTCTCAAAACAAAGCTACTTAATAATATCAAAGGGTAAATTCAAGAATATATAGTTATCATTTGGTTGCATTTTTTCATTAAGAAAAATAACTGAGGTGTTCAATAAAGAAGATCTAATCTCCAAAGATTCTATCAAATTCAACTTAATGCCCTTATTACATGTATGTAAAAGTTTGATATCGAATGTGTCACTAGAATGGTTTTCTAATAAAATGGGATTTGCAAATTTAGAAGGTGAGTTCTTATATTCAGAATCACTATATTTTCTAATGCAATTTCTGTGTTCTAGAATACGATATTCAAGTCTTCTTCCACATTGACCAACGTATACTGCATTACAATTAGAGCAAGATAATTTGTTAACTCCAGATCTGTGTAGCAGTGGTGTATGATTTTTAGTATTAATAATTAAGCAAGAAATAGAATTGTTAGTTTTAATAGCAAAATCGATATTGTATTTCTTAAAAACAGTAGATAATTTATATGAAATATCTACATATAATAACGAACCTACAAAGTTTTTTGATGACATTGCAGTATTGTCATATACAATGTTGAAAGAAAATCTGAATTTACAATAAGAATCAAAATATATATATTTAGATTTTATTTATTTGAAAGACGACACTTCCGTTGAAATTTGAAATTTCGTTGGGCTCTTTGAAGTCTAAATTAAATGATGCAATCTTTCAAATTAAATACGTAAAAACAAAGTAATTGACATAACGTTTATTCTCAACATTGTAAACAGATTATTTTGATACCAATACCAATAAATCTAGTTTTATGTTTGTTTTAATAAATAACATTTTCTTTTTTTAGTAATTTATAGGATAAAATAAAACGTGTTACAATACACCTAACGTTATCTGCAATTACTCGAGACTAAACTGAACGAGTGCATTAAAAAAATTATAATTTCGATCCTAAAAGAAAACTCAACAGATTAATGAAATTAAATTGATTGTAACCTTTACTTTGTGTAAGTCCATCTTACTAAGAACAATAACTGAACGTTTGAACCAAACTTCCACTATTTATTCGAAAAATAAATAAAAATGTAGCATTTATTATAACAGGCAAACTGAAACAGAAAGTGATGGAATTCAAACCAATAAAGGAGCGAATGTTATATTTAAGACTACAAGCAATACCATTCAATATATTATTATTAAATGTACATACATCCGCAAACTGAAGAAAAAGATAGATTGTATAAAAAAGAAGAAAAATTGACAGACCTCCAGGCACTCGATTCCCGAAAACTGAAGAGAAGGGAACGAATTTTCTTTAGTGAGATTCTCTCATCTCACTTTATAATCTTTCCTACTTCGAAAAACAGTACTCTGGGGCAGTCATCACATGAATTCACATCCCTTCTTCATGCACCTTGTTGCCAAACGACAATTCAGGGGTTCTCGTAGGTTCCAAATTGGACGGAAGGTATAAATTCCATTCCGGGGGTAAATAAGGAATAGACGATCGGATAAATTAAAACACTTCTTGAAACATTTCAAACTACAGAAATAGCTTGCCGTTTAGGATCTTCCAAGTCCCTTCCAACATAATTAATCGGGTTCAAGTAAATCCATGTTTTATTTTAATTGCGGTATATGAAAAATTATAATTATAGTAACCAAAAATTAAAAATATAAATAATAGAGATGAAATACGTCAAAAATGGAACATAGAAAAACTAAACAACGAAAATAAGACAACAATACACAGATGAACCTCAAGAATTATTAGCAGGATGCGGAACATATACAGATGGCATAAAAAGAGAATGGTAAATATAAAAAAAGCTTATATACAGCAGCGGCAAATGAATTGGGAAAAAACCCATGTACAAAAAGGAAAACGATAACTGCAAAAAAGCTTTAGAAAGTAAAATAAAAGCCAGATTAAATTGGATAAACAAAGGCAAAAAGGAAGATAGAGAAATGTACGAAGTAAAAAGAAAAGAGTGCAATAAAGTTATAAGAAAATACAAAAGAGAATGGATAGAAAAACATAAAAGAGATAGTAATAGAAAGTAATAGAAACACAAAAAACTCAATAAAAAAATTAACGAATAAAATAAAATACTGAAACATAAATTACTAGGAGTAAAAATGAAGGACGGAAAAGGCATAAAAGAGGAAAATGGGTACATGCAAACATGGAGAGAGTACTTTAAAGAAGTACTAATTGAGACCGATGAGACTGAACCAAAAGAAAACATAATGGGAGTAAACCAGGACGAAAATACATTGTCTGAACCGACTATAGATGCAATTAAAAAAATTATAAACAAGAATAATAGGTATAGTCATAGAATTAATAAAATACGGGGGGGACAGAATACAGGAAATAATATTTGAAATTATTATAAAAATATGGAACGAAAAAAAAATGGATAGGAAATGGGAAATTGGACAAATTGTCACAATTCACAAAAAGGTGGATCAATAACATTGCAAAAACTTTAGAGGGATTACGTTTCGTAATGTGGTTTATAATGTTAAGAATAATAAAAGTACGTCTAACAGCTATTACTGAAGATATTGTAGGGCAACATCAATGTGGATTTACTAAGGGCAGATCAACTATAAATGCAATACACACATTAAAACAAATAATGGAAAAAACGTATCAATACCAGATAGACCGAGGATTGTTTTTATAGATTTCCAATGGGCATTTAACTTGGAAGTTGAGTTAAAACGAAGAATTTTTTATTATTCTTTTTTTTTAACTTGTTGCGTTTTAGAAAGTATGCCTTATAATTGTACCTTAATACTTCTTTCTTTCTTTCTATGATATATAAATTAAATAATTATTTTTTATTATATGTTGGCTTCTTGAAAGATCTACCCGATCAAACTTCAGCCCAGAAATATATATTTATAAAAATTCACACTCCAACCAACCAAGTAATATTAGTTTATTGTAAAATATACTTTTACAAAGCTTCGTTTTAATTAAAAAATACAATTGACATATATATATCTTAATTAATTGACATCGCTGTCATCTCTCCTTTTTTATAACATTACACTTTGATTGAATTAATACTAATTTTGATTGGTATTCCCAAACTGCCAAATATATCCAATAATATTTTCTTTCAACTTCATCTAGTACTATAGATAATCCAACATACTCCCCCGGATGAAGATGAAGAAAATACTAAATTTCACACCGTGCCTTAAGTTTTTTCTCTAACACCTTATCGATTTCTTCAAATTGTTCTATCTCCAATGAGTATAACTTCTGTACAGGACGAATTAGTAGTCCATCCTTGACTTTGACTTCAGCTACACGTGAAACATTATCTTTTCCCGGGAACAGTTTCATAACTCTCCCCAGTGGCCACTCCCATCGTCGATGATTTGATTCTTCAACAAGTACGACTTCACCAACTTGGAGACTACGTTTTATTTTACCTTTTGGCTTGTCTACTAATTGTGATAAGTATTCACGTCGGAAGCGCTGTCGTAAATCATCTTTGAGAGTATTTAACATTTTGTAACGTGTTTGTAATTTCTTACTCAGGTTACATTCAGCTTCTTCAGGAAATAACGTCGATCTGGATCTCAAGAACATGGATGGCGTTAGTCGTTGCAAGTCTTCTGGGTCATTTGATATGTATGTTAGTGGTCTTCCATTCATAACTTCTTCTAAGGTTGGTAACATTTCCCTCAGTTCATCCATGTATAACGTCTTATTTCCTATAGTTCTTCGCATAAGATCCTTCATGATACGAAATAATCGTTCGAACCAACCTCCCCACCAACTTGCAGAAGGAGGATTGAAACTCCATTCTATTTGTTTTATATTCATAGTTTCTTGAATAGTCTTCCAGTCAATTCTTTTAAATAAATTAAAGGCACCGACAAAGTTTGTTCCATTGTCGCTGTAAACCTTTTCTGGGCGTCCATATTTCTCTACAAATTTTCTAAACGACTTTAAAAACCCTTTTGTTGTTAGAACGGTTATAACATCTAAATGTACAGCACGATATACTGCACATGTAACCAACATTATCCAGACTTTCTTTCCACATTTAACAAACAGTGGTCCAGTAAAGTCTACTCCACATACTTGGAATGGATCTGAGTCTTTTATCCTATCTAGTGGAAGTGGTGCTGATGGGGTTATTATCGGTTTAACGATCAACCTTTTACAAGGAATACATTTGTTAAGTACTTTCTGCACTGTTCTTTTTCCTTGTAAAATCCAAAACTTTTTACGTAGAAAGCAGACTAGAAATCCAACACCAGCATGACAGAAACTTCTGTGGGTTTCTTCGATAAGACTTCGAACCAATTCATGTTTTGCAGGTAAGACCATTGGATATAATTCATCGAATGGATCACTTCGTCTAGTGATACGTGTCTTTACTCGAAGAATACCTTGTTCATCTTTAATTACTGAAATTCCATCAACGTATCCTGTTGGAAATGCCTCCGCTTGAATGATTTTTACTACAATCTTCTCCGCTTCTCTTATTTCCGGTATAGTTAGATATCCATAAAATTTTACTTTCCCTTTTACATTATTTACAAAACGTAATGCCCATCCATAGACACGAACTACCGACGAAAATTTAAAAACCTTTTCTGGAATATATAAGTTCAACATAACCATCGTTAAATTACTATGTGTTTTCTTCTTTTCTTCAAACACTTCTTTTTCATTTATTTTAATAATAGAGACAGGCCATTCACTCTCTAATTTCTTTAACCAAGCCGGTCCTTCCCACCACCGTGTTTGCAAAAGTTGCTTTGGGAAACATCCTCTGGAAGGTAAATCAGCAGGATTATCGAGACCAGGAATATATCTCCAGTCTTTAATACTGGTGCAACTTCGTATTTCTTTTACACGATTTCCAACAAAAGGTGCCCAATCTTCTTCACTTTTTATCCATGCGAGAGCTGTTGTGGAGTCTGAAGCAAAATACGTCTTTATTCCATTTAACTTGAAAACATTTACAACAAAATTGGATAGCCTGCTTCCTATTACACAAGACATTAATTCTAAACGAGGGATAGTGATTTTTTTGTTACATGGTGTTATTCTGGCCTTTGCTGCAACTAATTGTACTTCAACGACTCCGTTGTTTACACTTCGCAAAAATACTACAGCTGCATAAGCTGATTGACTGGCATCTGTAAACGTGTGTAAACTCCATTTTGAATGATCGTTGTTATTAACTAATTTTCTGGGTAATTGTATACACCTTAGAGACGGTACTTCCTGAATCCACTTCTTAAAACTGTTTTTTATATTATCAGGAAGAGCTTCATCCCATGAAAATTTATTTATCCAACAATCACGTACTAATAATTTCATAGGAAGCAGAGCAGGAACTGTAAATCCTATCGGATCGAAAATTGAATTGAGAGCAGATAAAACGTGTCTTTTAGTTATGATTCCTTCTATTTCAAAGGATGGCGATGGTACAAATACTGTTAATTTATCATGTTTCTTGTTCCACTCCAAACCAAGGACTGAAATGGTCTCATCTGTTTCATCACTGTCATTTGAACTAAACCACATACGTAAATCCATTTGGGCGTCTTTAAAAATCTTTATAGCTGTCTCTTTAAAATTTTCATAATCAGTCACAGAATTCACTGAAGAAACACAATTGTCGACATAAAAGGATTCTAGTAATATTTGGCCTATCTTCTTATCCTCGTCAGGTACATTTCTTAAATGATGCTCCACAACAGCTCCAAGAATAAACGGAGAACAGTTAGCTCCGAACATAACTCTACAGTGTCTGTACTCTATTAGGTTATTCTTATTTCCTTCATCATACCATAGAAATCGCATAAAGTCTCGATCATTATTTTCGACTTCTATCATTTGGAACGCCTTTCTTATATCTGATACAAATCCTACTTCTTTTTCTCGAAAACGTAGTAATATTTGCGGAATTGATTTCACATAATTACCACCCTTTTCTAAACAATCGTTTAAAGAGGGATTCTTACCGGAATGACATGAAGCATCGAAAACAGGGCGAATTGGAGTTGTCTCACTATCTTTTAGCACAGGACGATGTGGTAAATAATGTACCTCTTTATTGTTTACGTTTGATGGAGGTACTTTTTCAATAAATCCTTCTTGCTCCTATTCCTTAAATATTTTATCATAAGATTTTACAAGATTTGACTTTTCTAACGTACATACAGCACGATTAAGTCTCTTGATGCATATTTCTTTATTGACAGGAAGCAACCATCGGTTTTCTTTCCAGGGTAAACATACTCTATATCTCCCATCTACATTACGAGAAATTGTCTGTAGAAGCCTTTTCTTAGCAGCGATAGCTAACTCTTCTTCTGTTTTCACTTCGACTGGGTCACGGATACCGATAATTTCAAAATCCCACAACTTATGGACAGGTTCTTCTTTTACACTCATTGTGAAATCTTCATTGACTATATTATTAGAATTTAGTTGTTCTCCACTAATAGTCCAACCTAGTTTTGTTTCTAACGCTGTCATTTTTGGATTCAGCTGTACTATTTTGCCAGTTAAAAATGTTCCATAATAATCTGCACCTATTAACAGTTCTATTTCTGGACAATCTGTTCCAACATCTGTTATATATACTTTGTGTTCTTTTAATTTAGATAATATTTCAATAGTTGATTTATTTATTCGGGATATGTCATTAAAAATTTTTGGAGAACTTCTCACTTTCATCCTATATTTATATTCACCATTAGGTCTTTGCACCTCTAATTGATACTTGCATTGCTGTCTAATTTCTGTCTTTTCTCCCCCAAACAAGGACAATTTAACACGTTCTGTTCCATGAGACTTTAATTCAAGTTTAACTGCAGTTTTTTCTACAATATACGACCTTTGACAGCCGGAATCAAACAAGGCACGAACAAGTTTCTCCTTATCTCCATTTCTTAAAACTACCATGATGGTTTGAACACATTGACGGACAGGCCGGCTATACCCGTCATGTCTCTAGGGACATGACTGCTGTAGCCGTCGAAATGTATTTGGACACGACGGCTAATCCAGTCACCCAAACAATGTAATTCATACGTCTTTATGTATAAGTGTCCCTATAAACAGACGTGTTATTGGTTGCAAACAATCTAGGAGTTTTTAAATTATATTTTATTAAAGATTGGTTCAGACCTGTTGCTAGTGTTGTTGTGTATACTTCGGGCAATTAAAGTGAGTGAAAAATTTGTTTTAACTGCTGGAATAGACTATTGTATAAGGTAAAAATAAGCCAAATTAATAAAATTAAATGGCTGACAATATTATTTATCTATATATCAGATTATTCTTTATTGTAAACATTATTTATTTTGCAATAATTGTATTTTAGTTATTAGAATGGATCCTAAGGAACAGGAGCGTTTATTACAACTTTTTAATGATGTTGATTCGGATGAGATTTCTATTGACGAACCATTTGACGAATCTAGTGAGGAAAATTTTCATGCGCGAGATTCAGATTTTGAATTAGACTCAGATTCAAGTGCAGAGGCGGAGGAACTGTTTGAGAAAGAGGGTTCTGATTCTGATTCAGCTGCAGATATAGAACCTCTTGAAAGAGAGGTGGGTAATAACGAGGGCGAAGTTCAGGTACTCCATTTTATTAGATATACCTTGTTTTACTAATGTTTGGTTATTTCTAGGTTGCAGCAGGTAATAAAAACTGGCTAACCGATACCAAACCAATCGATGCATTTCCTTTTGAAGATGCGTCTGGTGTAAAAATTCAAAATATTACAGATGTTACACCCATTGCCATATTCCAGAAGATATGGGATACAGATATTATGGATCTATTGGTAAATTCAACGAATAATTATGGAAAACAAATGACTGAAAATTTTCGACCAAAAACAAGACACTCAAGAAGTGCGAAGTTTAGAGCTGTCGATACAAATGAAATGAATAAGTTTATTGGACTCTGCCTGCTACAGGGACAACTTAAACCCCACAATATTCGATCTTTGTTTAGTTTAGATCCGTTAAATTACCATCCCGTTTTTCTAACGACAATGAGTGGTAGGCGTTTCGAGCAAATACTGCGTTGTTTCTGTGTTCATAATAAAGAAGATATAGCTGATGGCGACCGCTTGCAAAAGGTGAGAAAACTAATTGAAAAATGCCTTAAAAACTTTCAAGATTGTTATTATCCACCAAAACAGTTGTCGTTGGATGAATCTCTTTTATTGTTCCGTGGAAGGTTATTATTCAGAACATATATGAAAAATAAAAAAACAAAATACGGAATTAAATTTTACGAGTTGTGTTCTGCAGATGGATACGTTTTGAATCTTGAAATATATAAAGGTAAAGGAGAAAAAGAACCAGGTGAAAACAATAGTGTAGTACAGTCCTTAGTACTGAGATTAATGGAGCCATACCTAGATAAAGGGCACCATTTATTTATGGACAATTATTACAATAGTGTTCCACTAGCGAATAAATTGTTAGAGAGAAAAACGCATGTAACTGGTACATTACGAAGAGACAGGGTTGGAAATCCTAAAGACATAACCAAAAAGAAGTTAAAGAAAGGAGAACATGTATGGCGACGGCAATCAAAAGTATATGTATCATTATGGAAAGATAAAAGAGAAGTTCTAGCTGTCACAACTGCCCATCATCCTAAATTGGAAAAAACAAAAAATAGGTACGGTAAGGAATTTATCAAGCCAGTAGAAATTATTGAGTATAATAAATATATGTCGGGTATTGATAGAGGAGATCAAATGATCTCCTACTACTCGTCTCCGAGAAAAACCTTGTATTGGTATAAAAAAATAATTTTTCATTTGTTGGACATCTCTGTATGGAATTCATTTTTTCTGTACAAGCAGTTAACTGAAAGAAAAACAATTAAATTTATTGAATTTAGACAGATCCTCATAAAATCGCTGTTAGGTCTTGATCCTAAAATAAAAGATGGTCGTCTGCTAATTCATCTACCAGCTGGAATAACCCCGTCGTCAACTGAAACCCAGGGTGAAAATGCGATTGCAGAAACCTCCACACATTTTCAAGAAAATATACCATGTCCACCAGAATACAAAAGAAAAAAATATTTTTTGCGCTGAAAACAGTGCTCAAAGAATAACAAACGCAAGGAAACTTACTTGCGTTGCAAAACCTGCGTAAACAAACCAGCGCTGTGCCCAGGTGTTTGCTTTCAATTATGGTATCAATAATAGTTAAAATAAATAATATTTTATATTTTTTGTTTAATAAATCCATTTTCATACCATAAACTGTTTCATTTTTGACAACATTTTATTACCCACGACTGA
Source organism: Ophraella communa (assembly GCA_035357415.1). Taxonomy (NCBI): domain Eukaryota; kingdom Metazoa; phylum Arthropoda; class Insecta; order Coleoptera; family Chrysomelidae; genus Ophraella; species Ophraella communa. The sequence continues at coordinate 20,990,353 of CM068995.1, forward strand.
CGGCTATAACCGTCTTGTCCCTCCCAAAAGAAACTTCTGTCTGTGTGGACGCTGACGGCTATGGCAGTTTGTCAAATTGACAGATGCTTCAACTTTAATAATCAAGTAATATAACCCACTAAAATATTTCTCCAAAATTATAATAAATTGTTAAATACTATCACATAATCAAATACGTAGGTTGCTACAAATGTCAAAAGTTGTCATTATTATTGTAAAAGAATTTGTCATTTTATGATAAGTAAAGTACACCTTTCTTTATGTTAAAAGGACTTTTATTAGTAAATTTATAAAAGGTTATGGGCCCAGGTGTTTTCCAACAAATTGATAACTCTTGAAGAAGTAAAATCGACAGTGCAACAAATTAAGTTCGGCAAACCTAGCATAAGGAATGGCGGGATTGAATAGCGTCAGTATACCCATCCTAGAAGGAAATAACTTCAATAATTGGCATTTTAGAATATTAACGTAGTTAAAAAGAGAACAGTGTGAAATTGCCCTTAAACCCTAGTAGAAACGAATGTTGGATATATGTTGGCGCAACCTTGCGCCAACATTGGAACATAGGCGCAATATTGCACCAAGATCTCAATGTATAGCCAATATTGGCCTCTGGTTTTTTTCCAACATATAGTCAAGATTGGTAAATGTTGGCAAGTAAATGTTGGCAGGACATTGGCGCAATATTAAACAATATTGCCAATATATCACCAATATTGGATATATATAGACTTAAGTTTTATTTGTAATATTGTCTTTACATAGACATTTAATATTGGTGCAATATTGGCTGAATGTTGCTTAAGCAAAATATTGACGAGCCAACGAACTTTAATATTGCGCCTATATTGCGATTAATATAGCCCCAATATTGTGACGCAATATTACTTATAGATTGGCAAGACAACGTTTGGCCCATATAACGATAGAATATTTTTAATAATATTGGCTCTTTTGTATAAAACCATATTGTAGCCAATATTGGCTTAAAAATGGCACTTTTATATTATCTTTATACGGAATTGTCAATTTCCAACCAATATTAGTTTAGATTGTTAACAATAATATTGGCGGTTATGTATCAAACCATTTTGTAGCCAATATTGGCTTAAAAATGACACTTTTATATTGTCTTTATACGGAATTGCCAATTTCTAACCAATATTAGTTTATATTGATAACAATAATATTGGCGGTTATGTATAAATCATTTGTAGCCAATATTGGCTTAAAAATGGCACTTTTATATTGTCTTTATACGGAATTGCCAATTTCTAACCAATATTATTTTAGATGGTTAACAATAATATTGGCGGTAATGTATCAAACCATTTGTAGCCAATATTGGCTTAAAAATGGCACTTTTATATTGTCTTTATACGGGATTGCCAATTTCCAACCAATATTAGTTTAGATTGTTAACAATAATATTGGCGGTTATGTATCAAACCATTTTGTAGCCAATATTGGCTTAAAAATGACACTTTTATATTATCTTTATACGGAATTGCCAATTTCTAACCAATATTAGTTAAGATTTTTAACAATAATATTGGCGGTTATGTATAAAACCATATTGTAGCCAATATTGGCTTAAAAATGGAACTTTTATATAGTCTTTATATGGAACTGCCAGTGTTCTACCAATATTAGTATAGATTGTTGGCAATAATATTGACGGTTTTATATAAAACCATATTTTAGCCAATATTTGTTTTAGAAATGAAAATTTTATATTGTATTTCTACGAGACTGTCAGTTTTCTACCTATATTATTATTAAATTGGATGAATTGGGTGATAAATAACAACTATGTTAACTTTATTAAATACATTGCGACTTCCGACAATGATTTCATAGTAGAGAATCTGTAAGCACATATAATAATCCCCAATACAAGAAACAGTAACCAATATTTCTATATCTCTAGTAATGTATATAGAGGGATTAATTATGAACTTTTTTGTAACCATCCCCAACTAGGGTTGCAAGATCGATTCTTCCTGTTATCGGGATCAATAACCGATTTTTCGGGATTTTAGGGCTTTGGTCGGGAGAAATAAAAAAATAAGTTAATAATATTAATTATACATAATATGTAAACAAACATATTTTGCATTGCACTGTACATATAAGAAAAAAAACATAGTAAGTGTTTGTGACATATAAAATAAGAACCGAATGAGCATGTTTATTCTTTTTGTTCTTGCCATAAGTATTTATCATTTTTTTACCGCGTTTAACAACACGTTTGAGCTTTATCGCCTTTATTTAATCTATTATTCGGTTCCTTTCTTTTGAGTATAAATTATTAAGTATACTAAAAACGCGTTCGCAGTAAGAGTTACTTACTGCAATTGAAAATATAAAACATATAATTTTGGTTAAACTTTTAACTTCAACGCAGTTTCTTATAAAATATGCTCATAGCTCATCTTGTCCTTTAGTCCAAGTGGATTGACGAAAATGTGATGAGCTTAAAATTATCGAACTTGTTTTTCGGGAGTCGGGAGGACATACAAAAATTCGGAAGAATTCCGCCAATTCCCGACCGTCTGGCAACCCTCTCCCCATAAAGTATAGTAAAATTTCTTATTTCCGATACCTCTCAGAAGCGGGAGCCCCTCCGCAACGGTAATTTTTATATTCGTTAAACGAATTTTTAGTTGTAAAGAAACCCTTCAATAAATGAACCTCAATATAACGCCCAGTGCACATGAATTGGCCCTTTCTAGATAAGCTCTGCAATGTACTAATTTATATTTATTACTTCGATGAATATTAATGTAATACCAAAGACAGGATAAATTTGTAAACTTAAAAATAAAGACATAATAACTCGTATTATAAAAATATATTTACTAAGAATACGGATACAAAAACTTTATTAATAGTGGTAAACCGGCCGATAAGACTGTCGCAATTCGATTAACCCGACTAGCTGGTTCCCTTGGCGGTCACAGTCACAAAACGTGCAAACGCATAAATTTTTCCTTTACCGTCATATACGGGAGATATGTAAATAATTTATTTTTTATAAAAACATTGGTATTTGTCTTTTCATTAAAATTATTATTTTACTCACACAACACATAAAATCATAGATTTATTTCAAAATGTACCCCCAATACTGTACACCCCTTTAAAAGCCAATTTGTGATCAAATAGTGAGTTTGTAACACATTGCTATGTTACCTAATCTATTTTAAGATTTTCGTAGGAACGTAATTTCTAAAATCTAATATGTAAATAATACTAGCAGGTGAATACGCATTTTATTTAACAGTTTAATTGCAATCTCGTTTGGAAATTAGTTTCTGTTCCAACACAACAGAAAACCATACATGAATCGGTAATTTCCACTCGTTCAATTGTTTAATATTTGTAACTTAACACAGTTAGATTTAAACAACTGGTCGAATGGAATTAATGGAAATAACCGATACATGTACCTATTTCTCTCGTGTTGAAAGAGACCTATAATTTTTATTTTACCAAATTAGGTACAAAAATTGACCTTGCTTTGACATTGCTCTAGCATAAATTGACAGCGTTGCCACATTTTCTGATACTTTTATTGTAGGTACTAACCCTCGTGGAAGTCCATCTTACTAAGAACAATAAACAACAAAACTTCCATTTTTATTTAAAAAATAAGCTTTTCTAATTCAATGACAGCTGTTTTAATGAACTATCATCGAATTAAAAAATCTAATTTAAAAAAATAACTTCTAAATAAATAATGTTTGGCAACACTGTTCTTCAAATGATGTTTTCGGCGGCGAAGAGCGAAGGGTGAAGGGTCAGAGGCAGGTACTTACGTACTTCTACTTCGATCACATATTTAGCAGTTAAATATTCGGCAGTTATTTGTAATGTTATAAACATATATTTCACGCGTTGTAGGTTTTTATAAAGCATTTTTAGTATTTTTGATTTTGTTTTGATTTGTACATATTATTTAATATTTATTTGATCTGTAAATTTGATGAACAATAGTGTAGTTTGTGATATAATGGAAGGATCATCCAAACGGTAAGTTTCTACTTATATACAATTTAGTGGAGACGCTATCATGGTGTCATAGTGTAGATGTTAGACAAAAATCTATGAACGTTCTTTTATCCAATTTATGATGTAATATATAATATTTTGTTAAAAAATTGCTTTGATAAATGAAGTAGACAGTTATTTTATAAACATTTTTTTAAGATACCGGTCGGATATACCGGTTAGTAAAAAAAATGGCGTCAATGTAATTTTTTATAAAAGATTTTCGTCTAATATCGGCCTTGGCGTATTAAATTTACGAGAGACAAGATTTTATATTACATTCAGTGTTTTAAAATATAAAAAATTCCAAACAACCGGTAATTTTTCGCTACGTGGTAAATATTATGTATAATCCTGTGAGCTCCGATTTTTACAAACATTTTATGAAGGGTCTAGGAAAATTATTTTAATCTTTTTATTGTCATTTAAAAAGAATTTCTTATTAAGTAAGTTAATTGGATAATATATTGTAGATTGTGTTTTGACTTTCTGGATGATAAATGTGCAAATGTGCAATGTCCTGCTCTGCATTATTACAATTATTGTCGGGCATTCAGAGGAGGTAAATGCAAGTTCGGGCAAAATTGCAGGTACCTCCATGTCCACTATTTTGAGGAAAAATATTATATAGAGCGGTTGATTGTACCCCCAAACATGGAAAAAGAAATTTTCCGAACAATGCAATTGAAAGGTGGACATTGCTACGAATATGCCAAAACAAGAATTTGTAAAAAATTTAGTGCATGTTCCATCCGATTGGCTCATAGAATGCCGGTCGACTATCAAGAGGCGGCATTTATTTGCAATTGTTGTTTGGGGAGTTATCAACAGATTTTAGCTTCACGGTAATCCATGTGGACATGTCTTTTGCACTGCATGTTTAAAGGAATGGACGAAAAACCATCGAACCTGTCCTTCATGTAGAAGAGTGGTCAATGCCATTCAGCATAAGGTAGGCATCATATACATAAAATTCATTTGTTGTGCAAATAGTTAATTGTTTTTGAGATATTTTAACCTATGCAGTTGAAAGTTCAGTAATACAAAAATTATGATTGGTTTACATTTAATTAACATTTTTCTTAAACATGTGGGTATCTAAAGTATACCTACTGGAGGGTATATTTAATATTTTGCTTAAGTATAACCTCAGAAAAATGTCATGTTTTCAATAGATTAAAAAATAGTTTTAATTTAAGGAGTTTACATTAACTTAAATATTAAAAATAAGTTTAACTTTTTCATCACCACACTTTCATGAATTTTAGTAAAACACACTTCAATGATCAATGTTTTTGTCAATCAGGATTGTTCACTTCATAAATATGTTACATTTATAATAAAATATCCCAAAAACGATTAACAATTTGCATAATAAATCTTATGTATACCCCTTTGTGGAATATAATTTTATTGATTTAGCATGCTTGTGGGGTCAAACATGTAGGGTATTACTTGGCAATTTTAAAAAGTTAGTTATACCAGAATAATTATTATTAGTCAAAACAAATTAATTCCTGTATACAGAGTTTTTATTGACTAAATAAATAAAAATACCAAAATAAAGTGGAATGGGGTAGCTAAATTTATAACTAATAACCAGTTTAAATATCTAATTAGAAATAAACTTTCATTTTTAGTAATAAAACGACTCCATGCTAAAAGGACAGTCACTTCCATAACAGAGGCTAAGGACTATGTATCATATTATATAGATAATATAAGTTCCTGCTCTGAGTCAAGTACATCAACAACTTCTAAAACACCAACACCATTAGAATCACAAACTGTTACCGATAATGTCTTGGATACATGCCATAAACCACATTTGCCAACATGTAAGTATCATTAACCTTTTTTTATTATTATTTAATTAAGTAAACTCTATCGATAAGGTTAATTTCACATATACTTTTCATTTCCTGTAAAGTTACCAGTTACCTGTAATTTTGCCAACATTTCAACTAACTTATTTTTTATAGCCACTCCAATTGATTTCGTTGACACTAATGACAATTCCTTCTCTGTGTTGGAAGATACATCAATCGAATTTGACAAAACACTTACTGACACCATGTCACCAAGTGCAGATGACATTCGAAAGAAATTTGGGTCCACTACTGGCAAAATACCTTTAACAGCTGATTGTTTTAATGGTAATGTTCAATTCAGACTTAATGTTATTTTAATTAGACAAATAGCTAATAATTATTTAACTTTCAGGTTTTGTGGAGAAGCTAGTCAATATTATGGAGAAACAGGCCAACACCTTATGTACCTTAGGAAAAATACTCGGTGGCATTCAATATGAACTAAAGGGTTTGCGTGAACAATTTTCAACTTCAAATGTTGCTTTAGCAAAGTGTAATATCTCACAAGATGTTGAAATAGCTTCAATGTTTCCTATACACTCCGAAGAGAAGCTTCACGATGTTGAAGTGAAACTTCAACGTCCTGAATTTTTTCAAAAAGTGGTGAGTCTATTTTGTAGAGTATACTTACAACTCAATTCGATTATAATTATACTTTAATAACTATTAATTTTTTCATTGTTATGTTTTAGTTTGCTTCTGTCTCCCTTGTTGGAGGAAAAGATATTAACAACCTAATTTCTAATATACTGCGAAAAACGTCCAAGGATGTCTGCCTCGGTTATAGTGCTGTTGGTAGAAAAGGAAAGAAGAATTTTTCGAATTTACATCTCTACAAGGTTATATTGGCAGCTGTTAAATCCGAAGAGAAGCTTCACGATGTTGAAGTGAAACTTCAACGTCCTGAATTTTTTCAAAAAGTGGTGAGTCTATTTTGTAGAGTATACTTACAACTCAATTCGATTATAATTATACTTTAATAACTATTAATTTTTTCATTGTTATGTTTTAGTTTGCTTCTGTCTCCCTTGTTGGAGGAAAAGATATTAACAACCTAATTTCTAATATACTGTGAAAAACGTCCAAGGATGTCTGCCTCGGTTATAGTGCTGTTGGTAGAAAAGGAAAGAAGAATTTTTTCAATTTACATCTCTACAAGGTTATATTGGCAGCTGTTAAAATGCGTTACAACGAGGTAGATGATATTGTTGTACTAATAAGAATGTCGTCAGTACTGGCAACATCTGGTGATCGTGATGGGGGCAGAAAAGCAAGATCAACAAAACAATATGGTTAGTTAAAATTACTTGTTATTGTTTAAAGTTCACGCAAATGGATAAAGGGTCAACAATCAGCTTAGAATATTTCCAAACATGATATATTTAACAAACAAAAGTCCAATATGATTGTTTTCTGTTTCTTTATTTGGCTGAACTCTACTGTTTTATTTTTCTTAAACATTGTCTCTACCATGTGATACATTTTAAATAAAATAATTAACTTTTTATGGAAATATTCCATGTAGTAATGGTTGAAACAATTTCTTATAATTATATGCAGATTATCTAATGGACTTTTTAATTATTGTTTTAGGTACTTCCAGTCTGTCTTTGTCTTCAGGAGATTCGACCACAACTTCGAGTGGCAGTGGCAATGTTTTGTAGTTGTGAACAATATGGTACTTAAGCAATATGATAATGTCCATTAGGATATAATATGTAAAGTATATTTTATCATTATTATCGCGTTTTAGGATCATCTTTTATGTGTTATTTGCATAGTGGGTTTTGACAAACAACTGTTTTATTTATTTGTATGGGTATATATGTTTTGACATACAAGCTTTATAATTTACACATATTTTATATTGTCTTGTATAGAGTTTCTGTGTTCATTTTATTTTTGTTTTATTTGGAAAGTTTTATTATGCTTAATGTTATTTATTTACATTATTTATTTTCCCTTTGTGTAAGTTATATGCAGGGTGTGTCTATCATTAATAATTCATAAAAATATATATTTTCTGTGATGATTTTTTACACATAAGTAACTACACATGTTTTCAAGTAAATTTCGATTTTTGACTGTGAATTTTCATGACTAAAATTTTAAACATCTACACCCTGTTAATAACTGTTTTTTTGTATATTATGATAAACAGGAGTGACATTTTTTAAGTTTTGTTATTTGTTTGTTCACCTTTTTATTGTTTTTAATAAATTTATTGAAAACTAAATAATTTTTGTATTTCTAACCTATTAAATTACTACACTAGGAAATATTAACTATTCATTTAAGCTAAATATTGAGTACAACACTTTGCTTTATAAATAAATGAAACTGGACATTATTAACAAACAAATAAATATATACTATATATATATATATATTTGCAGAAAATTATTAAATACATGTATATACATTACTGACTAATAGGTATTATACCAGAATTATTAGAGTAAACTGCTATATTTTAATGAAAACTTTTATACTTGTTTTTCACACTTTTGGATTGTATTAATTTTAATTTCAAGGAAAAAGTGTGTATAAGCTCTAATAATGTTAAAAAATAGTCAAATATAACAAAAAACTATTTTAACTTTAATTTTGAATTTAAAGAATTAACATTTTAAAATTAAAGTTAAAATAGTTTTTTGTTATATTTACCAATTTTTTTAACACCGTTTTAATTTATACTCAAACTTATCCCTTGAAAATGAAATAAATATATTTCGAAAGTTTGGAAAGCAAGTTTTCTTTAAACATTGCTGTTTACCCTAACAATTCTGGTATACTACAGATGTATGTATGTATACAATATATAGCTTATCTTGGTTGTAAATATTGGACAATTATTGGACATTTTGGTAGGACCAACATTGGCCCTATAAGCGCTAGCAATATTAGAGCAGGCTATTTTAAAAATATAGCCCCAATATTAATTACTAATATTGGGGTTATATATATTGTTAATATTGGCGCAATATTTGATTCCAATTTGTGGCCAGGAAAACCCTAAATTGGCTACCAACATTGGTGCTATATAGCGCTAATATTGGCCGGGATGGTACCCTATCATGGCAAATAATATTGCGCCAATATTGGCCAATATTGAAGAGCCAACGTTAGGTTACGTTGGCTCGTCAATATTGGCCAATATTGGCGCAATATTGCTTTCCAATGAAACCTAACGTTGGCTAAATACTGGCGCAATATAATGCAATCTTGCGCCAATATTGTTCCTACATTGGAAAGCGTTAACATTTTTCTCTAATTCCAATATTGTTGAATGTTGGCGGCAACGTCTGGCCAATATAGCGCCAAGATAAATTTCTACTAGGGAAACTCCACCAGCTGCGACTGCAAAAGATGATGAACTAAAAGCTTTCGAAAGGGCTGACGCCAAAGCACAGTCCATAATAGTACAGGGTGTGTCAGATAAGCACTTAGACATTTTGAAGGATTGCACAACTGCAAAAGAGCAAATTGATTCTTTGAAAAGTGTATTTCATCGAACAAGCTGTTTCACTAAACTTTCATTGTGGAGAAAACTATTAAGTTTAAAGTCAGGGCTGAATGAAAAACTTGAAGATCATTTCCTTAAATTTGATACTATAATAAGAGAACTAAAGGATTTGGGTTCTAACATTGATGAAGGCGATAAAGTTTGTCATTTGTTACTATCTCTTCCACCACAATATGACACTGTAGTTACAGCTCTAGAAACTGTATCTGACGTTAAAATAGATTTTGTAAAAGCAAGACTGTTAGATGAAGAAATAAAGTATAACTCAAAAAAATAATATGGATGAAAATAATGAAACAAGTTTTAAAGCTACAACTAGCAATAAAAATTGTTATACCTGTGGAAGTACCTACCATTTCCAAGCACAGTGCCCTAAAAGAAATACAAGTCATCAAAGTCAACAAAATAATTATAATCATAGAGGATCATTTAGATCAAACTATAGAAGACATAGAGGAAGAGGTTATAGAGGTAACAAACCTCAATATCAGCAAGCAAACACAGCAGAGGAACCTATAATGTTATATGCTGCCAATATGTGTACTGAAATTGAAGGAAAAACTACGTTTGTCTTAGATTCAGGGGCAAGTAATCATTTCGTGAAACAAAATCTGGAAGAATATATGAGCAATATCAAAATATTACCAAATCCAATATCTATTCATATAGCAAATGGTGAAGTTTTAGAAGCAAATAAAGTGGGAATGTTAAAAGCAAAATGTCAAGGTCAAACCATATGTGTTGAAGCATTAATAGTGCCAAATATTAAACATAATCTTATTTCTGCTTCGAAAATGACTTCAAAAGGCCATAAAATAGTTGTGGAAAAAGATAAAACAACAATTAGTGGAAATAATTTTTCATTAGTATGTGAAAACAAAAATGGTCTGTATATATTGAGCATAGATAACATTTATAAGCCAAATGAAGATTGCCATGTTTCCACAGATGGAAATATTTGGCACAGAAGATTGGGGCATGCAAGAAAAGATGCCTTAGTAAAATTAGGCTTAAATACGTTAGATGGATTATGTTCAACATGTGTAGAAAGAAAAGCCACCAGATCTCCTTTTAAAACAAATGAAAAACGTGCAAGTGCTATAGGAGAACTGATTCACAGTGACCTAAGTGGACCAATAACCCCACGTACCCTAGATGTAGGGAAATATTTTCAGAAAATCTTAGATGATTACTCACACTTTTAGTGGTTAAAATATTGAAAAATAAAAATGAAGCCGAAAATAATTTAAAATATTATATAACGGATATGGAAAGGCAATATGACATTAAAATAAAGCGAATAAGTGATAATGGGGGTGAGTATTCCTCAAAAGATTTTCAAGGTTTTTGTAAACAAAAGGGCATTAGGCTGGAATATACATTGCCTTATAGCCCTCAGATGAATGGAAAATCTGAAAGGATAAACCGGACTTTGCTAAACATGGTACGAACAAAAATTATAGATTCCAATATACCAAAGATGCTTTGGGAGAAGCACTAAAGAATTCTTCCTATGAACTTAACCGAACACCTACTTCTACTTTGCCAATAGGAAAAACACCTTCTGATTTTTGGCATGGGAGAAATGATATCAGTAAACTGAGAAGTTTTAGTTGTCGTACTTGGTATACTTTACTACCAAAAGAAAATAAATTGGGGCCAAGAGCAAAGAAAGCTGTTTTTATTGGATACTGCGGTGGAGGCTATAGATTATATTTACCTGACGAAAGAAAAATAATTAAAAGTAGAGATGTACGATTTGAAGAACAAGTCATGGAATTTAAAGAAAAAGAGAAAAAAGTACAATTAATGTTACCTGAAGAATGCAGTGAAGAAATAGTGCAAGTAAAGAAAACATCTGAAACAGAAAGTGAAAAACAAGAAGAAAGTGATCAAAGTTCAAGTGAAGAAGAAGAAGACACTTTACCAATGACAGAAAGAAGATTAGTAAGAAATGTAAATAAACCAAAATATTTAGAAGACTATGAGGTGTATGCTGCCTATTGTTTGTTGTCTGCTACGAATGACGAGCCTACTTCATTTAAAGAGGCATGTAAATCACAAGATTGGAAGGAGGCAATAACAAATGAATTAAAGTCACATGAAAAGTTGCAAACGTGGTCTCCAACCATTTTACCTGAAGGTCATACAGCCATTGACACTAAGTGGGTCTTTAAAATAAAAGATGATGGTACGAAAAAAGCTCGCCTTGTTGCCAGAGGCTTCCAAGTACCTAACACTGGAGAAGAGTACAGTTACGCACCAGTTTGCAGGTTACCTACAATTAGAATTTTGATGTCAATGTCAGTGCAAAAGAATTGGAAATTAAAGCAAATAGATGTACCAACAGCCTTTTTAAACGGCCTAATAGACACTGATATTTATATTAAAGCACCAGAAGGTCTAGAAACAAGTTCAAAATATTTAAAACTAAATAGAGCATTGTATGGACTAAGAAATTCACCAAAATGTTGGAATATTAAATTTAATGAAGTAATGATAAAATTAGGGTTTAAAGATCAGATTTTGATTACTGTTTGTACATAAAAGATCAGGTATATTTAGTTCTGTTTGTTGATGATGCTTTGATAACTGGATCTGAAGAAGAAGTTAAAAAATTAATAGATAATTTATATGAATATTTTAAAGTAAAAAAACATAAATAAGGTCACAAACTTTCTTGGCATGGAAATTAATGAAACAATCAAGGGGCTTAAAATTACCCAGACTAAAATGATATCAAGATTATTAGAAGAGTTTGGTATGAAAGAGTGTCGGAAAATTAATACACCTATGGAAATAAATTTTCAAGTTAATGATGATGAAGAAATATTACAAAATGTTCCATATAGAAGATTGATATGTAGCCTTATGTATCTTTCAATCACTTCAAGACCAGACATTACTTTTAGCGTTTCGCTTTTAAGTAGATATTTAGATAAACCAACTACAACTTCATGGAAGGCCGGTAAAAGAATTTTGAGATATTTAAGTTCAACTAAAGACTATGGTCTAATGTATAAGAAAAGTGACATGGGACTGGAAGCTATGTGTGATGCAGACTGGGGTGGAGACAAACAAACCCGAAAAAGCGTAAGTGGATTCGTATGTTTTCATGCAAAAAATCCCATAGCTTGGCATTCTCGAAAACAAAACTGCGTAGCCTTGTCGTCAATGGAGGCAGAATATATATCTGCAGGAGCTGCTGTACAAGAAATTGTCAATATAAAAGGAATATTGTCCGAATTTGAATTTGGCGAATCAAAACCAGTGATTCTGAAAATTGACAATATTAGTGCAATATCGATGATTAACACCTTTGAGAACTCTAAGCGAGCAAAGCATATAGATATTAAATACCATTTCATAAAAAACCTATATGAAAAAAGGGAATTTTCTATTGAATATATTGACACTAATGATAACATATCTGATTTGTTTACGAAGCCTTTAGGAAAACAGAAGTTTTTAGGGTTCAGGGATTTGTTAATTTCATAATTTTTGTGCGCTAATTTCATATCTTTGTCAATTTAATATTTTTTTTTGTTTTGTTCATTTGTGTAATATTGTAAAAAAAAAATATTCATTGAGGGGGTGTGTTAAATACTATCACATAATCAAATACGTAGGTTGCTACAAATGTCAAAAGTTGTCATTATTATTGTAAAAGAATTTGTCATTGTATGATAAGTAAAGTACACCTTTCTTTATGTTAAAAGGACTTTTATTAGTAAATTTATAAAATAAATAAGATCAGGAAAGGTGTGATTTGTTTTGGAGGTTTTCGAAATCCGGCCTGTCCGTCAATGTGTGAAGAATTACTTCATTAGAATAGTGGCCCGCCATTCCAAATTCGAGAGCTTGGGAATGTCCTACTTCAGATTTATTGATTTCCTTCCTTTCATTTTGTATTTCAGTTTCTCTCTTATTCGACGGACAAGATTTCTTCACGTCTGGACACATAATTGTATGATGTTTACGATCACATACTATACATTTTATATTTAATTTACAAGTTTTTGCGTTATGTTTAGAATTACAGTGACGGAAGCATACGTAACATAAATTGTTATCTTGAAGGAATTTTCTTTTCTCTTCCCACGTCCACTTCATGGGTTTAAAACAATCTTGACTACGGTGAGGCTTTCCACAAAAAACGCACCTGTTATTTTCACTTACATGGAAGTTGGCTAACGTCGAAACCTCATCTTTCTTAGAAAATCCTTTCTTCTTCTTGCCTTCTTCGCTTAGAATAACATTGGAAAATCCACTTTTTGCAAGATTCATTCGCTGTCTTATTTTAACTTCTCTATCAAGAAACTCCATTAAATAATCTAACTTATTGACAGGAGGATTTAGTTTGCTCCCATCTTTGATTGCAAGTGGATTCCTTTGCCATTGTAACAGGATATCTTCAGGGAGACTTGATTCCACTAGAGGAAATATCCATGAAACTGGATCCGCTTTATTTAAATTAAGGGATTGCAACGCTCTTAACTGTGCATCCAACTTTATGTGAAGCATTTCTAAAGTATACTTCTCTCTCTTATGTACATCAATAATTATTTTTAATAGCTCACGAATATAAACTTGTAATAAAAGATCTTCATTACCATAACGATTTTGCAGAGCAGCAACGACTTTAGGATAATTTTCAGCCGTTTCTGGATAACTAAAAAGAATTTCGTAAGCTTCTGTATTAGGTGTCATTGACTGTCTTAAATAATGAAACTTGTCAGCAGCATGAAGAGATTTATCTTCATCGATTTTCTTAAATTGAGACCAAAACGGAAGCCAATCGCTTAATTCTTAATTCTAGTTGAGGCAATTTAAATGTTTGATTTGTGGAATTTCCATTTACGCTTGCAGTTACTAGAGACGTTGATGATTTTAATTTAAGCAGCTCGAATTTTTCCTCAAATTCAGTAATCATAATTTCTTCAGCTTCAAGGTCATACTCACTAGCATCACTTTCAATAAGCTTATCTTCAATGTCGTTATTCAATGAAGTTATAACACTGTATATCTTCTCTAATATGACAAACTTTACTTGAATTAGCTGAACATCTGGAGTATCCTTGGAAATTTCTTCGGCGATGAATGCATGGATTTTATTGAACTCTCTGCGTTTGAGTTCACGCTCCTTCTTTAACTTATCCATGTTATTTTTGTTGATTTGGAATGTGTATCACGTCGGGGTCACCACTTTGTTGGCTTCTTGAAAGATCTACCCGATCAAACTTCAGCCCAGAAATATATATTTATAAAAATTCACACTCCAACCAACCAAGTAATATTAGTTTATTGTAAAATATACTTTTACAAAGCTTCGTTTTAATTAAAAAATACAATTGACATATATATATCTTAATTAATTGACATCGCTGTCATCTCTCCTTTTTTATAACATTACACTTTGATTGAATTAATACTAATTTTGATTGGTATTCCCAAACTGCCAAATATATCCAATAATATTTTCTTTCAACTTCATCTAGTACTATAGATAATCCAACATTATATGAACAAAGTATTAAAACAATTCCGTGAATTGAATATTAAGGAATTATCGAATACAAATTTACTGATAATCTATAAATCTATAGATCGGGAGACACTGACACAAAATATTGGGTCATTTGTTACTGCAGAAACCATTTCGAAAACCTGTAAAATTACAATAATAGAAATGAAATTCCATAATAATCGAATAAATGAAGGACAACCATTAATATTACAAAAAATTGAAATTTCATCTCTATAAACTCGAAAAACGTTTCCACATTCAAATATAAGCAATATTAATTTTGAAAATATTTAAAAAAAATCAACTCTCAAAACAATTAACACCTATTAAAGAAATAAACAGTATTTCTATGAAATTTATGGTACTAACCCTTACTATGTGAAAGTTCATCTTATTCAGAACAAAATTCGTTAGATTTGATAAATAAATTAAATAAATGTAATTTACAAAATAATACTAAATTAGTATCGTTTGATGTAACTATGTTCTCTAAAATACCTCCTAAAGAATGTATAGTTCTAGTTAAAAAGCTATTAGATGAAAGAAATATCCATCCAGGTATAATATCAGATATAATTGACCTATTTAATGTATGCATTAGCCAAAATTATTTTACTTTTGATAAGAAAGTATATATTCAAAATGAAGGTCTTCCAATGGGAAGTCCCATTTCTCCAATTTTAGCAAATATTTTTATGGATAATTTAGAAAGCAAAATCTTTAATTCTAGTTATAAAAACAATATTGTATTTTGGTATAGATATGTTGATGATGTGTTAGCAGGTTTTGTAGGTAGCGAACGACAATTAGATATATTTTTTAATTATATTAATACCTTACATCCTAAAATTAATTTCACCTTAGAGGTTGAAGAAAATAATTCAATTAATTTTCTAGATTTGAGAATTGAAAAAGTTAATAATTCATTAAACTATTCAGTATACAGAAAACCAACACAATCAGATGTAACCATACCATATCATTCAAATCATCCTATATCACATAAATTAGCAGCTTATAATTCAATGATACATAGAGCATTTTCAATTCCAATGAACAAAAATAATTTTAATAAAGAAATCGAGATTATAAAATAAATAGCAATATCTAATGGCTATCCAATACATTTGATAAATAAATTAATTAATAAGAAAGAACAGAAAGTGTCACTACAACTAATATTCCCTCAACACCCTAAAGAAATTAAAAGTTATAAAAGTATTACATATTGTGGAAATATTTCTAATACAATTTCAAAAATTATATCTTCGGCAACATCTGCAATAATTTCATTCAAATCACACAATAATGTTGGTACAAAATTGTTAAATGTAAAAACAAAATTACCTAAATTAAAAAAATCTGGTGTTTACAAAATTAATTGTCCAAAATGTAATGCTGTATATATAGGTCAAACACAAAGAAATTTTGAAATAAGATTCAATGAACATTTAAGAGCATATAGATTACAACAACCAGATAAGTCAAACTATGCAAAACATGTTCTTGAACATCCACATTCACTCATACACACCAATGACATTCAAATATTACACACCTGTGATAAAAAACAAAATTTAGATTTTCTCGAAGAACTTGAAATCAAAAGACATCTAGCAGATCAACAATATAAAGTAGTTAATGAACAAATAAATCTTGGAAGTTCACCACTATTAAACTGTTTACTTTGATTGAGTCTTCATTTTATACATAGATAAGACGTAATTATAACACAAATATATTAAGTTATTGTAAAGATCAGCAGGATATAGTTTTTTCCTGGTTTTTCTATATCATTGCACAGTTATACTGATCTTAGAGGGATAATCCCTTAGGGCTAATAACATCTAGGCTTTAATATTGTTATGTCTTATTACTTCCTTACTTGATCTAGCCTTAACTACTTATCAACATCAAGTACCTAGTTACAAACAAACAAAATGTAACTTCAATATGTCAATCTGACGATGTTATTTCGATAGCGAAACGGCTGTCATTACATTTAAAGTATTTAAAGAAAAAATAGTGGAAATTAATTCAACCTTTTAGTTGTTTATTGTTCTGAATAAACAGTATTTCAATTATAATATCAACAGTTGAATGATCCACAATAATATTAACTTTAATTCTACTAGAAATAATATTAAGGTGAGGAAGAAATAAACTCAATAAAATCATAGAAAAATAAAAAACTATTTTTTCGTTTTAGGGACTTAGGGATGGAGGAATTACAGTTCCTGGAACAAAGGAATATATTTTTATAATTTGCGATTTTTAATGTTTTGGTTTTAAGCTGTTTACTTATTAAACATAACGCCGTATAATTTTAATTTAGTTTTTTAGTTGTTTGGCCTTGTTAATAATATTAAAAGTAAAAATAACGTTTTAATTAGTAGGAAATAATATAATAATCCTTAGTTAACTTCTGTTTCAACTCTCTTAGTGGATTGTTGAATGTAATTCTTGATTGAATAAATAATTGTTTAGTGTTTTGTTTTTAAAAACAAATATAATTTATCGGGCATATATCGATTGCACACATTTTATTACCTGCCTAAGTAATCCTTCTAATCCCGATTGCGCCCCGGTTTAAAACGAATATGGAATGTGTATGGATACTTACCTGAATATTAAAATTTGAAAACGTACTGTTATATTCAAATGCATGATACTCTTATATTGACCATATTAAATGTGTCAATTTTATCAATTAAACATAATAATATACACAATACAATATATACAATAATATATTATACATGTATATGGTTGACGTTAAATAAATAAAATATCCAAAAAATTAGTACCTAGAACACAACACATTAATTAAAAAAGAGTTTATACCTAAACTAACCTAACATAACCTAACCCTAACCTAATTTAACGAAACGATACTCCGTTGATTATATCTCTATGTTTTCGAAAAGTATAATCTTTTACCAAAATTAAGTTTTCCACACGTTTGCTTCCTATTCGCGTGAAAACTATAGAACTCATATTTTTTCACTGGTAGCAGATAGTACTCAATCATGCGTAGGTAGATAACTAATGAAGACACTGTACTGTCTCACTTGGGGTGCAATTGATGCAGATCTTTTTCAGGTAAAATTCGAAAAGACAGATTATTCTAAGTTTTATTGCGGGTTTGGGCGCAGTTGATAATTTCCCAATTTAGGATAATTTTTTCTATATTGATCATTTCAAACTTTCTGTTATTTATAAAGTTATTTCATTACATAAACTTTTTTCTAGATACGAAAGGATAGCAAAACAAAGATCGGAAATAATGCGTGACAGGTTATTTACACCATTAGAAGAAGCAGTAGTATATTGGGAGGAATACGTAATAGGAGCTTAACATCTTCGACCGACTGTTACAGATCTGAAATGGTATCAGAGATATCTAATCGATATTTTAATGTATCTCACTACAGTTTTTATTTTAATAGTTTAAACAATTCTAAACAAATCTATTTATTAAAATCTTAATGCTTTGAGATTAAAAATAAAACAAGATAAAGGGATATCCATTTTATTCATAAAAGACCTTTCATATTTGACTGCTTTAAAAAAACTTTATTTAACTATACTATTTATATTTTGGAAACTGGCAACACCATAATAAAATTTGACATTTTGTAAGATAAACGTTTTCTGGTACAAATATTAGGGCAATAAAGCAACATCATAAAGCACAGTATACAAAAACAACCAGTAGTGTGTCCTTAGATTAGGTAAAAGAGAGAAAACACAATGCCAACTTGAATCGAAATTGATGCATATTTTCGAATGGCTGCCATTTTATTGGTGCACAACATTGGTTTTGGTACTTGTTCGTTTTTGTGCAATTATTAAGTGAATTTTAAACTATTTTGTGTGTAAATACTGTATAAATATGGTAAAGTGCTCATCTTACAATTGTTATAGTTAAAGCGGGTTTAAGGAAACCGGTAGATATATTATTTCACAAGTAAGAAAATATCAGTACGTTTTGGAACAGTTGACCAAACATAGATATTATGTAAAAACTATTTATGCAAATGTCTAGATTTTCAAATATGTAACAGTCGTGTGTAACCTATAGTTAAAGAATATTTCAGTGCCTTATTTTTAAATTTTCATTCATAATTTTATGATGGAATTCAGATTAACCTTGAAATTTCCATTTTTTTACATAGGTTTGCATTTACGGTAGGGTCACATCGAGTGAAAATTTGTAATGTCTTTAAAATAATATTTTGATTAATAGTAGTAATGAGATAGTAACAGCGTTATGTCTTTATTTTATTTAAAATTATATATGCTATACATTACGCATATTACAATAAAAAGTTTATAAAGATGAATACCAAATAATATTTTAATTTTCAGATTTGTCGGAAATAAAGCAAGACGGGCAAATTCGGTAGCTAAACTAAAGATTTTAAACTGGTCCCCATCAATAAACGATCGAATCGGCTAAAAACATTTTGAAAACCATTATTTTTATAGAACGAATAAAAGAATGAAGTCATACCCACTATTTTTCTACCTACAAGTCTTCAGTCAAGACAGGTGTATTGCAAAAATAATTTGATAAATTACTAACATTATTTTATTTAAATTTTATTTAAATGACGAAAGTGCTATATTCTACAATTTTAAATGTTTATGTATACAATATAATAAATAAGTTTACTTATTAAAGTGAGTTTGATTTTTAATATTTTGAAATAATTTTCAAAGCTTTATAAAGCCGCAACTATTTTGTTAAATAATCTATATTAAAAATAGTTAAAACTTGAAGGTAAGTACCTTACTTTAGAGTAATTGGTATACACTTTGAATTAACCTAAAAGTGTAATAAAAGTACGTCTTAAATTTCAGTTAGTGTCTTAAGTGAAATAAATATTAATCTATAACAATACACCGGAAGTCTTATTTATTTATTAGTTTTACTTATTGCTCCATGTTATAAAGCGATGGAATGTCAGTATTGAATTAATAATATTAGTAAAATATTTGTTTGATATATAAATAGGATTGTCCCTTCTTATACGCCGGTGTTTATTGATTAGTGCACATGTGGTTCAAATTGCTGTCGGTTGATGCGAATCCATATATCTTTCCATGTGTTTTGTTGGATCAAAATTATATAAAATTGTGTAGTGGTCTTGGTATTCAGGACCACGCACTTATCCTTAATAATGGATCCCAAATCAATCTCTAGCGCCAATATCAATGCTCAGCCTAAATGTAATGTTGCTGCTGCACTAACCAAGCTACACCCCTCCATCTTTTCCCAAAAGGGATCAAGCCAAAAGGGATTCTAATAATGTACTATTTGGTGAAATTGTATCTCCTAAAAATATCAGTTTTGCGTCACGTATATTCAATAATCGAATTTGCATACTCCTTTCTTCTATTCAAATCGTTGACCAGCTCCTTAAATCAACACCTCATATTACCATTAAATCCACCATATGGATATGGTCATATAATGGTCATATATGCTCATATAACGAGTTTCCGAAAAGTAACGTATGTAAATCCGAACAGAGACGATTTTAAAATCCAAACCCCCCTAATAATTAATCATAATAATACCTCCTTTAAAATATTCCTTTCCTCATATAGCTTACTGGGCATACCACAAATTCCTGCACAACAATACCTAGTGGTCCTTTATCTAATAAGATCTCTTTTCCTTCCCCGGCTCCTAACAAAAAAATAACTCCAAGGCTGGAAAGAATCCAAACCTGACATTATTTGTCTTCATGAAACCATTATATAAAAATGCCAGCTAAAAAACATTGAGGGGTATTATTTTATCAGAACTAACTACATAAGAGCTAGTGATGGTGCCTCAATTTTGTCTCTGATATCTTCCACCCACCGTACACTATCTACTGAATTAGAAGCCATTGCTATAGCTTGCTGGTGCACTATTTGTAATGTTTATATCTATTATATATGCTAGATAACTTTTTATTTTGTTTTTAATGTTTACTGTCATTATAATTTATACTCTTAAATATATTGATAATATTATTATAAAACTAGTTAAACTGAATAGAACACAACAATTTTACATTGTTGTGGATGTACAATTGTACATCAACAACTGTATGTACTTAATAGTTTTCTATATCCGTATAATACGAGTACTACAGAGCAGAGCACTGAGCAGCAATATAATAATAATATTTTAAATCCACAAACAGGTCCAAGAAGATCTTCAAGACTCCGAAGACCACCTGATCGTTTATCCTATTATTGACTTTTTAACTACATCCCTCCAAATTATTATCTAAAAGAAGAAGAATTACTAAATCTCACATATATGAGCTTCCTCTAATATCCTCGTCGGTGACTTCAATGCTCATAATAAATTATGAGAATCTTACCACACATATGGTAGAGGCAAAACTATGGTAAATATTATCAACTGCACTGGTACCTTCCTTCTTAATACTGGATCTCATACTCATTTTCACATCTCCTCTGGCTTCTATTCCAATATTGATACCAAGCTAGCTTCAATACTTAAATGGTCCACTGCTGATGATCTTCACGATAGTAATAATTTTCCTATATTTATTTCCAACTCCACATACACTGATAATTAAGTAAAGACACATTCAAAGTAAAAAAGGTCTGCAACAAAATAACTGCCCCTTCAGCGAACAATACCATTCACACTGAATGTCATATAATTGATAATATTATAGGCCAAAGCTGTTCCAATTCATTTTTTATCTAATAGGGCCTTTAAAGTATCTTAATAACCTGCCTAATTAAACCTAATTAAAAAAAATCCAAGACAATCGTATTTAGTAAACGATCATTCCTCACACTTTTTAATGGATAATAATAATATGGATAAATGTATTTGACTTGGTGCTTTATACTCATGCATCCAAAAGTGAAATAAGTGTCGGCTGCGCTCAAAAACACAACCCGGTTTTCAACACGAAAATACATCAATTTTGTATTGAATATACTCTTGAACTTTTTATTATTCTACGGGCCATTAAAACAATTAAAAGAATTACTTTCCGATTACCCCCTTGTTCAAAATATTAATCACTCTTGCCATTATCTATCTACAACAAACAGCAATATCACTATTATATGGATTCCTTAACACTTCTTCAAATTGCTAAAGATGTAAAAGCTGAACCTATAACTGTCAGTTATAAGTAAAATTCTTATTGGGCAAGCTCACGCGTGGCTAGATCATGACCTCTGATCGTTGGCCCCTTTGCTCCATTTTTAACCGCCAAGTTACGGTAAACCATGTTCTTATGGGGTGTTTCCTTTATAGTGGGAGACGACCTCAGCTTCAACCTCCTCCACAGCTGCGGGACCTTCTTAACAACCCTAGCCAAGAGATTCAAGTTCTGAAATTTCTCAAGGACATATTTTTGTTTAGTAAAATGTGAATGTTTATAGTTTAGTAATATAACTCTACTGGTGCGAGTGGCCTTAGGTGCCGAGCACTTAAGGCCAAGATTTCTGTTATACAAGAAAAATCAGTAATTTAAAATGGTTAATGCAAAATTTATTTTAATTTAATATTGAAATAAAAAAATTTAAAAACAACTTTACCTTATCTACCAATTAGTGATCTTCACTCCTTTTCCTTGTTCTCCAGTTGGGGGATTTCTAATAATCTTATTTCGTTCCTTCTAATTTAAAATTTGAATAAACACGGTGTTTTTAATTGGTGTCCGCTATGCCATGCTTCGCCTCAAAAGCACCTTGCTCCTAGATATTGGCTTTCGGATCTTGTGAGGTAAATAATTATGTATTAATTGATATCTAATCAAAGTAGCAATTAATTATTTATGTTATATTTTTTTTAATAAGTAATTTAACAATGGGAAAGTCATCAAGTACATGAATTTATTTTAAAAGTTCGACCTGTTGAATACATTCATGTATATAGTTTAAGTCTGGCGACCTCACTGCTCATTCATTAGGTACACGTCTACCAAGAACAATAAATAACTGAACAGTTAAACTAAACTTCCATTATTTATTCGAAAAATTCGCTTTAAAATTTAATTACAACTGTTTCGCTAAAACTAGCATCGTCAGATTGACATATTGAAATTACATTTTGTTTAAGGATAATAAAAAACTCTTCGTTTTAACAAAACTTCCAATATTTATTAAAAAATTGCTTTTTTAAAGGCTCAATGACAGCTGTTTCGCTATGAAGCTGTCATTGAGCCTTTAAAAAAGCAATTTTTTAATAAATATTGGAAGTTTTGTTAAAACGAAGAGTTTTTTATTATCCTTAATAAGATGGACTTCCAAAAAGTAAGGGTTAGTACAATCAATTTACATTTTGTTTGTTTGTAACTAGGTACTTGATGTTGATAAGGAGGTAAGGCTAGACCAAGTAAGGAAGTTATAAGTTATAAGACATAACAATATTAAAGCCTAGATGTTATTAGCCCTAAGGGATTATCCTGGATGTATGTCAAGTTCTTTTAGAAACACAAAGAAATTTTGAAGTAAGATTTAATGAACACTTAATATAGATTACAACAACTAGATAAGTCGAACTATGCAAAACACCTACTGGAACATCCAAACTCACTTATACACACCAATGACATTCATATACTACACATTTGTGATAAAAAACAAAATTTAGATTTTCTAGAAGAACTTGAAATTAAAAGACATCTAGCAGATCAACAGTTTAAAGTAGTTAATGAACAAATAAATCTTGGAAGTTCTCCACTATTAAATTGTTTACTTTGATTGAGTCTTCATTTTATACATTATTGTAACATAAATATATTAAGTTATTGTAAAGATTAGCATGATATAGTTTTTTCCTGGTTTTTCTATATCATTGCACAGTTATACTGATCTTAGAGGGAAATACATCCAGGATAATCCCTTAGGGCTAATAACATCTAGGCTTTAATATTGTTATGTCTTATTACTTCCTTACTTGGTCTAGCCTATAACAGTTATTAATGATCATAATTTAAGTTCTGATTAAGAAATTTTTTTTCACTTAATAGCGATATGAATAATTATCAAGCTACGTCATCATAAGAGCATGCCAGAACCTTTGATAGCATACCCCTCGTAAATTAAATATACTTGTTTCAAAAAGTAGTTTTATTGAACAAAAAGTTACAAAATATGGAAAAATTTTACGATCAATTATAGAAAATTATTAAATAATGACATACAATACTTTCTCCATAACTTTAAAACAACCAGATATGTACTATCGGCTTCAGACCAGCATATACATTTTCAAACTCAAATGGCTTGCATTGAATTAATTTTAAGAATCGCCAATTTATTGTGTATAACCAATCACGGTTTAAATAATAATAAATTTGAAATCAGTCAAACAGTTGTCCATGCCCACATCTTTAATGTTAAACAGAGAGGGTATTCTATTGACAAATTGCCTGTGTATTATACCTAATTGTAGGCGTTTTAAAAATCGCCACTCCTAAGCAGGGTGTTTTTATAACTTCGGTAGTTAAAGAAAATTCACATTTAACATGTATATGATATTCTAAAGCCGACTGTACATGCACAAGAAACACCCAAACACTTCACTACAAGATTCAATCAAGTAGAAGGACAGGTAACGAGTTTAATATGATATTTTTTAGTCAATGATATTACTATGCTGCTTAACAATTTTTTGTATTTTTACAAACAACATAAATAACCCTCTACAGCCTCCGGCACTACACACAAAGGTATAGTGATATACATATGTATCTGCAACACCACAGAATAGAGAGTTAGATCGGATACATTCGTATTTACAGCTGGTACGCCATCATATGCACTGTGCCATCATATGCGACTTTCCTCTAATTAATTTATTTAAAAATCCGAAAATAAAAATGCATTATTGAAAGTGTTTGTAAAAGCAGACAGCACCAGTAACCTGCCGCAAAATTAAAAATGTTAAATCAGCAAGGCATAATAATACTTTAGTGGTACCTAACTTTAATTAGTCCTTTGAACAATTCTTTTATTAAAAGTTTTGATAATTTCTTTGGACATTTTTGTTGTACTTACTTGTTATTATTAATCCGAAAAATAGAAGAATTTTATATTTTTCCAAAGGAAAAGCACAAAAAATCACTCCTTTTCACTACTAAACTTGATGTTTTATATGCCCGATATTTCCACACAAAATAGCTTTATGTACCAAAATGCATGGTAAAACATAAATAAAACAAACTCTTAATCTTCCTGCTAATTTTCAGTATTTCAATTTTTTTAATAACTTAAATATTAATATTTGAAAAATATTCTATCTTGTCATTAACATTGCAAGAAATAAATTACTACAATGAGGCTAAACTTGAATCGTAGCTATTATCATTTTTAAGTAAGTGATTGTTTCCAAATTGAAAGTAGGTACATTTTTAAATAATTGTTGCAGAACATAAATATGCATGGTTTATGTTGGTTTTGACCTTTTAAAAAAATAGTTGAATATTTATAATTAAAATAAATATTTTGTTATCAAAGAGGAATTTACAACCAAATGATTCTTCGAATGTATTAAAATGCATACAAATAATACGCAAATCAGCAGCAAAAAGCATTAAAAAAATATTTAGCCATTTAAAAATAGTAGATATTCTTTTGGCCACAAATACCAAATAGAGCATTAAGGAAACTTTAGCTTTTGATGTTCTGAAAATGTACTTAAAATCATTGCATTTTGTTTATAAAATTATACAAATTACGACATACATTTATATACTTTCAGTCCAGTCATTTATTTGTAAAAGTATAAAAATTATAAAATTATTGTCTATTGTTTATTTAGAGTATACAGGGTAGATGGAATGAGGAGAAGGAATGAGACCAACTTGCATAGGAATAATGTCGAAAAACTGTTCAGCGGTAAGCAGCAAATAGTAGATGGCGCGAGAGTAGCAGAAGGGTAAAAAGACAACGCGAAGTCAGTTTAATAGTGGAGAACTTCCAAGATTTATTTGTTCATTCACTACTTTAAATTGTTGATCTGCTAGATGTCTTTTTATTTCAAGTTTTTTAAGGAAATCTAAATTTTGTTTTTTTATCACAAATATGTACTATTTGAATGTCATTGGTGTGACTGTGGATATTCACGAATGTGTTTTGCATAGTTTGACATATCTGGTTGTTGTAATCTATATGCTCTTAAGTGTTCATTGAATCTTATTTAAAAATTTCTTTGTGTTTGACCTACATATACAGCATTACATTTTGGACAATTAATTTTGTAAACATCAGATTTTTTTAATTTAGATAATTTTGTTTTTACATTTAACAATTTTGTACCAACATTATTGTGTGAGTTGAATGAATGAAATTAATGCAGATGTTGCCCAAGGTATTATTTTTGATATTGTATTAGAAATATTTCCATAATATGAAATACTTTTATAACAATTTCTTTAGTTTGTTGAGAGTATCCCTGTTCTTTTTTATTAATTAATTTATTTATCAAATGTATTGGATAGCCATTAGATGTAGCTATTTGTTTTATAATCTCAATTTCTTTATTAAAATTATTTTTGCTCATTGGAATTGAAAATGCCCTATGTATCATAGAATGATAAGCTGCCAATTTATGTGATATAGGATGATTTGAATGATATGGTATGGTAACATCTGTTTTTGTTGGTTTTCTGTATATTGAATAATTTAATGAATTATTAATGTTTTCAATTCTCAAATCTAGAAAATTAACAAAAAAAAATGTATCTTCAATAGGTCAATCTGACGATGCTAATTCTAGCGAAACAGCCGTCATTGCGTTTAAAAACGTATTTTATGAATAAATAGTGAAAGTTTAATTTAACCTTTTAGTTGTTTACTGTAAATGTTGGTAAGGCAGGATTTTTTTATGCACCCGGAGGAAATCGTAAGACGCTCTTGATTTCATTAATCTTAGATACAATTGAGGCACATAGTAAAAAAGCGCTGGCAGTAGCATCGTCTGGGATTGCTGCTACAATGTGCATTTGGAATGATTCTATTGTCTGAATACTATTACCAAACGCTGCCAATTTTTCCTAGATCAACTAAATACTTACTTAAAGACATCTAATTTATGATGTAAAAATGGAGTGGCTTTGCATTATTATACAATGGCAATAGGAAAATTAATCTTGTCGACTTTTCTATTGGGTGCAATATCAAAAGAAGAAACATTAAAAAAAGTTTTTCAAATATTGGTGTAATTTGGTAAAGCAACTAAAAAAATATAACCGATTTGTTCAAAGGAAAATAAGATATATGAAACTCTTAAGGCTATTGCAAATTAATTTAATGATTTTTTGTAACAAAGTAGGAAGAAGATATGCAGAAAAATTAT